>OU785239.1:9063053-11563053 GCA_917051295.2 Erebia ligea
ACTTTAAAAAATTAGCATTTCATCCTTTTGTTTGGCCTAATTAAGATGAGCTTATTTACGCCTTAGTTTAGTAGACTTTAGACCGTTAGTCAAAAATTTATGCGTCATGTAACATGATTTTACGATTATTTTTGTCACTCAAACCGTCAAAAACCAGCTATGTTAGTGTCATGTAGTCATGTACGCTATCATTTGAGCTATTATCACACAACTGTCCAGTTTGTAGGTCTTAAAAGTGGACAATAACCATCGTTAGGCGTTTCGGTACGCGGCCCGCTGACCTGTGGTTTTGTACGATTTCTTTGTAAATCTCGCCCGTATTTTTATAAACGGGTACGTTACTGTTATGGGACCAGTTCCTATGAAACTTTATCGTAGCCAGGTATGACATGTTAGGGCAAATTGCCATAGTAGATAGTTATCGGAAATTATCTTTTGTTCTCACATAGGTAATTACCTAACCTTACCTTTTTGTTCTTGTGTGCATAGTATAAAATTATTAGTTATCAATCAAAGCAATGCTAAAAATTATTGCAATGCAAAAATTGCATCTCAATCTTACAATAACAACAATAAGGTTAGAAAAAATATACGAGCCGAACTGAGAACCCTTCTTTTTGGAAGTTGGTTAAAAGGGACCAGAAGTTGGAATAGACAATTCCAAAAAAACACAGTAAGTAGCAACCAACGTAACATGAACAAAACGATTGCGGTGTATTTTCGAAGCCGCCATGCAGAAAATAATATGCAAAAAGTAAAAAATTTAGTAATTTCGTTGTCCATTCCATATGTTTAGTACTCAGAAGAAAGTTGGTATGACAGGTACGTAATATACAGAAAACTTTTCCCTAAACAGCATTATATTATAATAATTATTTTAAAGTAAAATATAAAAGAAATTAATTAAATATTGTCCAACCACCACCACCAAGAAAAAAGAATTCTTTGACGTTTCTTTTTAAACGTTTTGTAAGAGATACTTATTACAAGCGCAAAAATGATTTTACTTCAGAAAATATATTGTGATCTCTCTTTCCGCAGGGAGTTATTGAAATTAAAATATTAATATAAGAATTAAAATAATTGAAAAACGCAGTTTTAAGCATTTTTTCTGCTTTGATAAGAATACCTTTTTTATATTTTCAGAACGTTTATTTAAAAAAAAATAGCGAGCAAACGAGCAGGCGGGTCACCTGATGCTAAGTGATTCTGGTAACTGCCGCCCTTGAACATTTGTAGCAGGCACGAAACCGCAAATGCATTGCCGGCATATAGGAATTGGTCTATCCGCCCTTTGAATAGCCACATATAGTAGTAGTTTGGAGGAAGCTGGTCCCATAATTTGCAGGTACGTGGCAGAAAATACCTGGAATAACGAGTTATGGAAGATAACCATGCATCCAGGTGGACCGGATGAAGTTGGTTTATGGTACATCCGATGCGTTATACTCTTCATTATTGTTGACGTGACTCCACATTGGCACCGACTCCAAAAAATGTTATTATAGAACTACATTAACTCTTGTACACATAATAAATTAAATTATTTTTTACTTTTTAGTGTTTGTGGTTTTTGAAGTCGGTTTTTATTTTTTTTTGAATTTTTTTTATTGAATAAACAAATTGAAAATTGAAAAAAAATTGAAAATATTTCATCCCATGGAAAAATTGACTACTTACCTACTAAAAGATAGCTGATAATAGGTAAACATTGTACGTGTGGTGCCGGTTTTATCTATTATGATATAAAGACGAGTTAACAATGGCTTCCCGTGAACACGCTACTGGTTAGTAAGGCAGAGATCTTATCTTAACACCAGTGTGAATGATGATACAATATGAAACGACACTTAAAAATGTCTTTATTTTGGTATTAATGTTGTTTATGTCTCTTGGTTATATTGAGATCGTTTTACAAATGCTTTTTTAAAATGCAGACCACTTTTTAAAAGTTTTATGGTATTAAATCCCGTTTGGACATCTTTCATGGGTCATTGCTACCTTTTGTAGCAAACGCGTTAAACGGAAAAATTTATAGTTTTTTTTCTAAACGGGATTCAGACCAGAAACAATGTCTATCGTACCAATGTAAAAGGCAGGAGTTCTCGACTGAGCCTTGTTTGAGATAGCGACTGTCGTTCGTAGGAGGAAGCGCAAAGTTCTGCCGACGATGTAGACTTCCTTTAATGTTGTCATATACATCAGTCATTATTCTCGTAAGAGATTTTTGTTTGATAGCGACCTGCTAACTTTTCCACGCAAAGTCCTGCCGACAGATGTAGATTTCCTATATAAAAGATGCCATTTAAATGTATATCGGCAAGCAAGTTCTACAATTATCCACCACCACCGCCTGTGCTCAGCAGTGGGACGTTGATGGGCTGTAGTGGTCTACACTCTCATAGGAGAGAGGGAATTAGAGCTTAGACCCACCACGCTGCTCCAATGCGGGTTGGCGGGCTTTAACGACTATTATCATGTTAGTGATGATAACCGGGAATGACGGCTTAACGTGCTCTCCGAGGCACGGGGGTGAAACACCGCCAGCTTCCTCACTCCGGGCTAGTACTGAGAATTTCTAGTCAGAAAAACCCAATACATACCTATTACCTACTCAATTATGGCCGACCCGGGACTCGAACCCGGGACCTCGTCAGCCGCAGTCGAACATGCCAACCACTAGACCAACGAGGCAGTCATAATATAATAACTTATATTTTATCTCACTTACCTACTGTCAGACAAAATCATACTCAGGCGTTAACGTGTCACATATGCTTATAGGCAATAATCTCCTTAACCCTCCACAACACTCTACAACTCTGATAAAACCCAGATAAATCCCTTTCAATAAGCGCCAGCCCTATGCAGAATGCAGAATGCACATAGCCTGTCTAGTGTCTAGGCGTTTAAACGAAAAGCAATAATAAAACGGGTTTTTTAAAATAAGCACACGTCGCGTTGGTTAAAATTTGAAAAAAAAAAACAGTTAGCTATTTTTATTAATCATTGGCCGATTACAACTTATCCAAAGGAGTGAGTTCCTAAACAGATCTGTATTCGAGAACTATAAGGTTCAATTTATTTTGTGTCTCTAGTGCATCTAAACTGCTTAATTTGGTTTACTGCTTTTTCGTAATTACAAAAATCTAAATTTGAATATATTATTATTAATTACAAACAAGAGAAAGCAAAGCAAAGTACGAAGGAAAGTTCAATAAAATAGTTCAAATAACACTAAATAAATTAATTAAGCAAACAACGAAAAACATAAAAGAGCAAATAAGCAGTTATTGAAAGTGATTTTTTAAACGAAAAAGTCTGCTTATCGTAAGCCGTTATACCCACCCCTATAATAGCCGGGCGTCTGCGCATACGCAGCGGTCCCTGTCACGTCTCATCCCCGATGCGTGCGCAATCAAAGCGATTACGATTACGCTACATTCGCGATGAGATGTGATGCCGAACACGCGCGTCCGTCCGTTACATGACGATCACTAATATCGACACGTAACTAAACTCAAAAGCGAAGCGAATTTATCATTAAAACGATCGATTTTAGACGCTTGCCCGTAATGGAATATATTCATAGTCTGATGCGTTGAATTGAATCGGTTATGTAATAACAGTAGTTATAAATATTTTAAATTTTAGCATTAAGATACAGTTGCAGTAATCTCAGTTGATCTTATGACGACAGGCGTGCACTCAGATTTAGACTATGGTAGACATTAAAACCATATGGGTAAGTTGCCCAGTATGGACGAAATTCTATAGGAAACCAACAATTTTTTTGATAATTTGGAATATACGAAATTGCCAAAATACAAACCTCTAAGTTTTAATAACTCTGTGAAAGTTTACATTTCATAGAGGCAAAAGACGTAATTGCAAGTAGGCATGTTTCATAAAAAGTTAGCCACGGTCCAGTACGAACTCGGTACTACTGTGTGACTAGTACTTATAAAAGCGCCTAAGATATTTTAATTTTTTATTCATTTGGCAGAGTTTGAAGCTTAATCATAATAATGAAAGTTTTCTTGTAAGAAAGCTCTCTTAGGGACAATACATGATTGAACTTTTGAAAAGATAATCATCTTGGCTTCTCAAATCTACCTGCACGCACGTTCGAACTCGATAAATAAAGGTTGAACCTTTTGCAGTAAAAACACGATAATTTATCACTATATCAAAGTAAGTTTTATTCAATTAAGCCTTTTTGATACCAGCTCTTTAAATGTCATTAGTTTTTAATAGCCAGTCAGTCCGCTTACCTTTATTGAGGCTTCTGGTCAATAGAATGGTCGGTTTACATTTTATCAGTTGCTGGACCCGTAAATAAAAATTGGCGGGTGACTGACCAGTTAGTTTCATCAATTCAACCTATATATCAGGTATATAAGTATTATATTGTGTATTTTTAACCATAACACACAATTCATTCGTTTTTTCTATGGAGATGTATAGTGCATAACGCAATCGAATGTAAACCTGAATATAAATTAAATAAATCTTGACTATTTGAGGTCAGGTTCACTGGACGATAAAGTATACTTCAAAATATTATAACCCAGTATGTATCTACTAATATGGTAAGGTGGACAAGGTTTCCCACTAATTTAATTATATTATTTATCACTTTCATTATCATTAAGCAATACATTGGCATTTTAATTACATTGTTCCTTCAGAGTTAAACTTCCTATACTGGAATAATGTAAACCGACCATTATGATAGTGATACATGTCATCAATGTAATGAGAGAAGCACGTACGGTTCTTAATTCTTAGGCTGTCGGTATTAAACGAAAGGAATTTTAAAATGTATGATTAGGCCTTCACTACTACTTGCAGTTGGTCTATGATCATGTACTAAGAAACAGTCATTTCAACATCATGACTTTAAAACAGGATACATGGCTATGGATAAACAGGGATAATGATAAACAGCCAGGGCTATGGATATAATGAGGATATTTCTAACGTTCGTGTTTAAAAAGCTTCATTTCACCAGTCTTAAATGGTAGCTATCAGTGGTAATATAGCAGTTATATTAAATCCATACCCCAAATCATTTTCTTTACGGCATTGTATTTGTACCGGAACACTAAATCGCTTAGCGGCACGTGTTTGTCGGTAGAATTGTAACTACGCCTCGGCTGAAGCGCCCCACCAGACCGGCAGAAGTTATAAATTCCCAAATTGAGTCTGCCCCGGGATCGAACCCGGAACCTCCTACTCAAAAGACCACAGCGCTCACCACTGCGCCTGGGAGGTTGTTTGTTGTCAGTCCTTATCTCTCTCTAGCCAAAGGTCAGCGGTTGCCAGGTAGGATCAATTTCACAACCTCTAACTTAGATATTTTAATTTTTAACTTAATTTGATCTTTCCTAAATCGCATAAGAGTTTCAAAATCAATCGATGAATAAAAAATACCTTGCACAATTTTGTTAGGTAATAATTATTAAAGTCTTTTAAAGTCAAAACGGTATTAAAAGCTAAAGCTAAAGTTCAACTAAAATTTATTGCAGCTTAGTAATTATTTATTCAGCGCTATAAAGATACATCAGACCACACGTTTTGAAAATACGGGTGCTCAAGTGTCGCCATTAGAAAAACATTGTAATGCCTTTTTTTCCGAGTCTCTACCTGGGGCCATACTACCATCGCTTAAAGTCGAATTGTTTTAATATTGTTGACGTTCGTGTTTTAGAATAACAATCCTTATTTTAAGAGTCGTCAAGGTACGTGGCTTAAGACTGACATTTTGTAGTAATACTGCTTTGAACGATGGTAGTAAACCCCCTGCACCTGTAAAGCGATAGACACGAAATAAGAAATAAAAAAAGCTGGTCAAGTGCATGGCAAAATATAAGATAGGGTTCTGTATAGTAATGCTATAAGACAAATACTTTGGTGTTCATTATTTCCTAAATTGTTAGTTTGAAAAAACTGACTGAAAAATGTCGAAATAATTTTAAATGAATTTTCTAATAAATTTTTCACGGTACATAGGTACCGTGAAAAATTTATTAAAAAATTCATTATATTAAATATAGATTTACAAAGTTTTTTTTTTCAGTAAGTATACTTAATTAATAATATTATAACTCTGTGTTGCAATGGTCACCTACATTGGTTCGGACATCGGACACATGCAGTGTAGAGCATTGGTACTTCCGCTCCTGCGTAATGATGGAAAGAGGGCTTCCTGCGGCCACTTGGTGGACAACATTAGCCAAGGACCAGAACACGAAGCAATCTCACGAAAGAGACAACCCAAGACAGAATATTTTGGCGCAAAAGGACGAGAAGAGCCGACCCCACCTGATGGGAAAATAGCTTAACAACAGGATTACAAAATTGTGCTAATTTTCAAATTTTCAGCTTTTGTAGTTTTTATCTAAATGACTATCATCAGACAGAAGGCGAACTAAACATAATTTTTGGTTTCTTATTTTGACCCCATGGAACCCTAAAAAGCATGTCGAGCCGTCACTCAAATAAAATATCAATCAATTCTTATACGGCTTTTGGAAGTTGGAACGTACGCGTGCCACATATTATTCCGTATTTTATTATAAGAAATATAGTATGCTATGGAACTTTAGCTTCTGTGAAAATAAAAATAAGTGTTACAAATCATTCAGTTTATAAACATTTGTGTACTATACACGCGGTCTATCAAAATAACATTAATAGGATAAGTAAGGCGTAATTGTTGATTCTGATTTGCTTGACCTCAATATACTTTGAGGAATTCAACAAATCATGTCTTGTAATAACACGATTGAAGATGCGATAAGTAAACATAATTCTATACAATGATAGTTCTATGTGATATTATTTATTCTACAAATAAACTTCGTGTCATTTTTGTATTATAGTCTTAAAGACGGTAGCAGTTTGTATTGGATATACCTGAGTATTACAATGCAAAGTAACCACAACACAGCCAACAAAAAGTAAACATTTCGCAAAAAGTTGTACACAACAAAATATACATTACATACGTGATACGGTCATTGCCTGTGTAAGCGATCCATATTATTATTATTTCCACGTGTTATTGGCGCTACCCTATTTCTGTATTTCGGTTTTGATCTTGATACGGTATGGTCTGTGTGAAGAGAGCTTATATCCTGGAGGTGGACAGAACTTTTTATTGAGCTCCAAGACTGCAGAGAAGTCGCGGGCTAATCTTTCGTCTTTCTTGCTTAACTTGAAATACTAGCAATAGTATTACCTACTCATATCAGTTTTTGAAAATTTCATGTGTCTATTACGGTTCAAGAGATACAGCACAAAACTCCGAAAAAAATCACGGGAGGACCTCTTTATTTTTAATAAAATTTTTCAGCAATTTCAGACCCACTAAGTAATAATATTATTTCCAGTAGGTACAGTGGCAACTGTCGTAGAAATGTGTAACTTGGCAAGATCGTTATCGCATATCGTACTTATCTATTATCGAGAAAAGTATCGAGATTGATAAATTAATGTTGCATCGCTTTCTGCATACTTTGTCTTTCTTCAAATCTTATCGCCTTGTGATTTATTTCATCAAAATGAAAATGACAATGACAAATGAATATCAATTTACTGTACCTACTAGTTGTGCTAGTATAATCCTCAACTTCATATACCTACTGGTTATTACTGGTTATTATTGGTTAAACCCTAGAGGGTTTGCCATTTCTCTTATTGAGAATGAAATGAGTTTAATTAGAAAATAATCTTAGTTGTGGTTAAAAGTGAAACCTATTGCATATTTTGATAATGTATACAGGCTAGAATTCCTTTTTTACAACACTTACAAGTCATATTTACGGCTTTTTATTAATCTTTTTATTAATCAAAATCTTATGTATATAAGATTTTCCCATCCCAGTATACGTTTGTAAGTAAATTATTTATCTAAAAAAGATTGCGTTCCAGAATAATCAGTAATTTCTTTGTCACCTTGATATTAATCTTTGTCGACTCTGGCAAAAGCAATAAGTCTAAGAACGTAGCTTATTAGAATATTATAATTGCACTGTATATTACGGTACTCTTTGATAAAGATTACACATTAGGTTAACAATGGTGTTTAGGTACTATGTTGTTGATTCTACTTGCCTTTAGTGATGTCACAAAAAGGTGATAGGCAAGTGATAAGCATAGATTCATTATTAAATTTTATTAACTACCGTGTGACAAGTGATAATCTTACGAGTTTACGACATAATTGCCGGTGTTGCTTCTAAAGATAAGACGCACCACGTCAGCTTTTTATAACAAATTACTACTACTACTACTACTACCACTACTGCTACTATTACTATACAAATACTACTAAAGTTATTTCTACTGGAATTAGTCACCAAAAAAAGAAGACAGATTCATTGGTCACTTTAAGAGGAAATCTCATTCCTTCATTCAAGATTCAAGATTCAATTCATTTATTCAATGTAGGTACACTGTGGGTACACTTATTGACGTTAAAAATTACTTACTTATAAAACATGATGGTGATAATCAGTTACGGTATCTTAAAACTAAAGCTACGAAGGTTCCAAACGCGCCGGTCTGAGAAGAGCCCACAACAAACTCAGCCGGCTTTTTTTTTTTTTAATTATCACCAAAGATTATCACATTCAAGATTAGTGTTGGAAGAAAGGATTGTAAACAAGAGAACTCGGGTTTTTCAAAAACGCAAGTGGTTATTGGACACAAGGGGATAGCTTTTTTAACAAAAATAAAAGAAGGTGCTTAAAATAGTGAAGCATTTCAAGCGAGGACCGCTAAACTTCTTCCCAAAGAAGGAGGCAGAAGGCACACGATAAAGATACTGTAAAGGCTTAGAACTCAAAAGTTTGTAAAGGCACTTTTTAGTGCCACCACATAAATAAATTTTACTTACTGATGACGGACATTTCCGATTCTCAATAATAATTCTCAATAAGAAAGCGTAAAAAATTTATGGTGTCAATGCTGTTCTTAGCATTAAAATAACGTCAAAAACATTTATAATCCATTGTTTTCCAAGTTCAAAGTTCTGACCCACAAATTTAACTAACACCAGAGGTCAGATGAAACGGATACAGTCTCTAACTTGAATCTTAACAATGATCATCAACGTCATCCTTTAACTGGAGAACAATAATGTCAAAATTACCTACTTACAAGCTAGACATTTTGTTTATCTCGGGAGATGAGATGCTTACAGTTAACATGCTTTTTATAAACTGCAAAGTAAATAAAAGAATCGAAATTCTATACTCTAAAGTCTAGACAGGTCATGTGTTAAACTGTATACAGTTATTGTAGGCGATAGTTAATCCATACTGATATTATAAATGCGAAAGTGTATCCACCTGTCTGTCAGTCTGTCTGTCTATCTATCAAAACCCATCTGTTCAACCGATTTTGATTAAATTTGGTATAGGGATAGTTTGCATCCCGGGGAAGGACATAGGCTACTCTTTATTGCGGAAAATTAAAGAGTTCCCGCGGGAATAAAAATCCTTGTCCACGCCGATTAAGTCGCGGGCATTATCTAGTATATAATAAATCTATATATGATTGTAGGTTTCATTTTAAGAACTTGTATGTGACGTGAGTCGTGACGTGTAGAAGTATAATCTATGAAGTATTAGTAGACTTCTAGAACCAATATAGTTTCACTACTCAAACAAAAGACTCAGGTATAGGGGTAGGTAGTAAATATCTCAAGTCTATGGGTAGGTATATAGTAGGTACTAAAATAAATTATCTGCACGTTGGTGATGAATCTACTGATCAATGATGTTCTTTATATAATTGCTGCCAATCAGTCAAACTACAGAATACATGAAAGGTGGTAACAATTTAGTATCTGTCTATCTAAGTACTACTACTAAGTGAAGCGGAAGCTAAGGAATATTTCTTGGGCAACATAATATGAACCAGCATTCAGAGTTCTGCTTACTAACTAACTTTGTTGCCTACGAGACGTTTCCTTGGTTTCTGCAGGGATGAATTTAATTAGTAGGTATTTCAAGTAATTGTTTTTTATGTTATCTTTAGTTTCATTATTTATATTGTGGGATTTGTTACTATTTTTAATTTATTTGTTTTTTGTTTTTTTGTATTTATTTTAATCTAAGAAGCTTGTATTTACCTCAAGGCGCAGACGCTTATACATTGAGGGCAAACCTCTGTGGTTTTTTCAATGTATTCTAAAATATGTGTGTTTTTGTAAATTTGTACGTTGATAATTAAAAAAAAAAAAAAGTATCGATCGCTTAGAAACGATAAATGTACCAGATACCTAAGTATTAGGAGCTAAAATTTACAATTAACAATAATATAATAAATTATTTAAACTTTTAAAGTATCTGCCAATCAGTCGTTAATGAGCAACGCAATCATACAAATTTACTTTTAAATATTTCATTGATTATGAAATACTTAATGAAGACAAATAAAAGCTAAAACACCTCAAGTCAGACCTCTTCATTTGCTATATAGCAATAGTAATAGTAACTTATCACGGAATTTGCTTATGTAAGTGTAAATAGCTGGTCCAGTATAGGCACCTCGAAGTTGACCATGCACATAATCTATTTCACTTAAAAGAATAACAAGTAATGTTACCTTGTCATCGAGAAAGCTACCGTTTCATTGGAAAAGTCTTTTTAAATCTTCAAAGTCACTACTTGTATTTGCATTGGTGGTGTTGAAACTGTTTTAGAGTGAGCGATGACGATTCGACGACGATCGCGGAGCATTAGTTTATGCACCATATTGATAGGGAAAAATAATTATTCTTATTTTAGATTTTATATTTATGTGTACTTATGTTTTCATCAGAGCCAAAAAGAATTGCGTGTTTCTTATTCCAAAAGGAACAAGTCTTTTACCAGAAATTAACTTTGGCTTTGGGTAGGTTTATTTTACAAAATTACAAATTTTTATAGTAAGAAACGTAAGTAATACAATACTTAAATATAACAGTAGTCATATCGATGTCGTGTCGTAGCCGGATCATATAACAGTCTAATCAGTTGAGTTGCGTTGGAGAAAGCATGCATTTTAAAATTACCCTACTAGATTGTAACACATGTCATCCATACAAACGGTATGTTTGTTTGCGATTGATGGCAACTTTGTAGTATCATCTGGCGCCTAAGCAATACAAGGGACCTACTCGACGTTTACAAACTTGCTCAAGTAGGCTGTGAGTTAAAAACAAACAAGAATGAATTCGGGTAGCAAATCTAGAACTATTTTTATCACTGTCATACCCCAGTTACAACTCTTTATTGATCTAAAATTGTCGCATTGTATTGTAAGTACTTAGCACGTAACCTATGAAGCTCTGATCACAAATGCAAGTTTATTTGCAATCGACATCTAGTGTCATCTTTGGTCTTAGAAATTTAAGAGGTTACTTGGTGCATTCGTCCCGCACTGAGACCTCGCGGTATCCATAAACTATTACAGAGCGCCATCTATTCACATCATACACCATCTATTGACAGAGGGACGGACTGACGGACGGACGGACGGACGGAGGGACAAGTGCAAATTCACTCAAGTAGACTCAGCGACCTTCGCTTCGTTTGGTCAAAAATTGGCAGTCATAGGGACTGCCGATAGAAGTGAAAACGAATATATAGGTATATATTTTTAATTAACCTTAAAACTAGGCATTAAAGTTTAATTACGAATGTAGTATATTTATATTTGAGACCCTTTGTCTTCGTAACAACGCGAGCATGGGGCAGCGAGGTGTCGGTGTCGGTGACGCGAATCCACAAGTTTACCCCCTATCAAAAAGTGCTCAACGCGGCTAAAGAAGTTTTCACTTCAAAATTGCCTCAAATAAAGATATTTCTTTCTTTCATATTTGGTTAATCTAGAGTTTTTCCGTATACATACCAGAGACATCTGTTAAGGAATGCTATCGAGAAAGCACGGGGAAAATTTTAAAATTGCCGCACCAGATTGTACCACATGTCATCCGTGCAAACGGTAATTTTATTTGCAATTGATGGCAATTTTGTAGTGTCATCTGGCGTACTGGCGGTGGTAACTGAAGCAATCTCTCCTTCATGGAATCTAATCAACTATGATTAGTTTCACTTTGTAGGCGAGATTTTTTCTATTAAATTGCCTTTAATTTTTCATAAGCTTCGCGTTATAAAACGGCGTGCACTCGATGTCATTAGCAGCGAATTACCTACAAGTCATTTTGTAGTTATATTTTAATGTTCTAGAACTTCTTTCGTTTGCCATTTTGCAGGTAATTATTTCATCTTGTCTATAAAATCTAAATTAGTATCTAAAGTGATTTTTATTTGTAAGTACTTACACAGTTTTTACTCTTTCAGACTTCATTCGGTTTGGGTAACTTAAAATTCCATCCCGGATCATTTGTTTTCTCGGGATGAAAAGCACGCTGCCTAGAATAAGTATCTATCCATTGCTTGATTACACGTCCTGCCTCCGAAAGTTTATACAAAACTGTGTCAATAGACACAAAAATCTAAATAAAAGGCTTGATAAAAATGTTAATACCTAACCATCGAAATAATAAACAGACATTTCCATTTTATTTATTTTTATAGATAGCCTAGTTGATATACCTAATAACTTATAACTACCGCAACAATTATTTAATGGTTTTCTATTTGTTAATTGTTTGAACACTACAAAAAGTCTAGGTTGGTAGGTAATTATTAGCATTAAGTATATTTTATTTTCTTCAAGATTAATAGCCAGTGTAATTTCATTACTATAAAACTCCCTCAGTATTAGAAGGGACTTGCAAGAAAGTGTCATTAATCAATGATCACACGGCACACCCGAGCGGGAATCCAATATGAATCTTAATCAAAACCCCGACAAAAACAGTTTTTGCAGATAAATAGCAAAATACCTTCGTACGGCGGCGGGAATAACCAGAGTTTGATTTATCATTCTTGACTATCAAATGATAATCAAGGAACTATAGTGATGCACCAAGTCTTTCCATCTACCGAATAAGTACCGAACAATTCGAACGAAAATACTAATGAGCAGATAATATAGTCCCACAAACTTAGCTGACCCGGTGGCCAAAATTGAAACGAATTTTTACGCCTGTTTAGTTTTTGTTTTTAATATTATTTTATTTTTCATATATTATATACTAGCGACGCTGTCACCGGGTCAGAAAAGTTTGTGGGACTATACTTATACTTAGATTGATAGCACGTAGGTACACTTTATTAAAATATTTAAGTAAGAAGGCTGCTATTAGGTAAAAACTAAACTAAATTGACACCTCTAAATACATTGCTATCCAATGTTGCTATCCATTTAATAATAACCCTAAATAATCAAATAATTTAGTTTAATTGTGTTATGTACACATAATTAGCCACAATATGATACTTCATTTTTAATTTTGCGGAAGCATGCTACAAAAAATTTGCCACATTCCTACTTTAATACTTAACATATTTAAAGTTTCAGATAATATAAAATATTAACCGATTGTTTTCATCACTCATTCTAGGTTATTTGAGTGCAAAATATCGATTAAAGACAAGTTAATACTGAAAACCTACATCACGGCGCATCTCTACATTAAAGGAACCGTGATTTCATTATTCGAGAACAATTGCTCCGAGACGTGTGTATTCCGGCGCTTGGAATTAACCTTCTGACCTCCATTTCCGACCTTCGTGCTAAGGGGACCAATCGATTCAAACGAATTTGCAAATCATCGAACATGAGAATTAAACGAGCCAAGCGGAAGGTTGATGATTTAAATTTCTCTATCTATGGCATCTGCCTTATTATATACGAGGTAATGATATAGGTTTAACTATACAGTCGATCGTTTCCTTTGACCACGATGTTGTATCTGGTCAATTATTATTGTCTATCCAGCAGATGGATTATGTGAAAAAACCGCATACCGCGACCAAGCACGCGTCTCTGATTGCGATCGCTCGCGCCAATGCGACGTATAATATATTATACTCTTAACTCTTTGTTAGGGTTGTTACTTGTAAGTTATAACATTTATTTATTTCAATAAATATTTAATTTAATTTATTTGGGTGTACAATGGCACAGTATGTCATACTTGAAGGATTTATGTACATAATAATAGTTACCGTGGCGTCAACCTTACCAAACCGCCGATTGCTACTTTTTAAGTAGGTACACTTATTTTATAGGGTAGGTAGGTAGGGCCTACTTAGTACTTTTTTAAGTTAATGTAATGGGCTCCTATTTCGTGCTAGTAGTACGTTATTTTGTTGGTTTTGTTTGTGGCGCAAAAAATAAGCAATTTATATAATACCTATTTATTTAAATTATTTAAATTTTACATTTGTAGGTACAAAATCTCTATCATTTTTAAGCTATCTAAGAAATCAAGTACCAACATTTTGGCTACTAAACTGAAAGAACAATACGAATCTTTGGTCAGTAGATATTTGGTTGTCAGTATTTGTTCAAGTAGAATCTTATTACGAAAATGTGCTTAGCAAATCATCTAAGTACAAAGATGTGCTGTGTGATGATCAAATTGGTACAAATTATCTACAGTTTACTCGCAAATAATATTTTATAGTTTGTGACATGTGCCGACAAACCAAACATATAAAACTTTATTTAAAAAAGTGTGTGTGCAATTCACATACGGCAGAAGTGAAACTTCAGAAAAGTAGCTTATGAGAGAATGAGATAAATATAACTTGTATTCAATCTCAGTCTCTCACAGGCTAAATCCTATTTATGAATATGTTTGTCTCATTGTCGGTGTCGCTTTTTCGTTTCATCGAATTTTCAAATCACAACGGTACTAAAGAAGTTTCACTTCAAAAACTGTACAACCCTAGACCATTCTGTTTTTATTTCTAGCAATGTTAGCGCTGTTTATTCGTACAAATGTATCTGGATACTTCTTCGGCCAGTTGCTTTCAGCGCTGGACTTGTCAAAGCGTTCTGTCTTCGTATGTCACAGATCGCGTGCCTAGCATTACGTGTGGCTAATGCCTTAGTATTTGCGGTTAGACACACTGAGATAATGCCTACGTAACGCAATGACTTCTTGTTCTGATGGAGATGCACTAGGTCCATTACGTCTGGAATTTAATCATTGAGAGCAAAAGAGCATTGAGTAAATATAGACTAGGTAGGTACATTAGTCGCATTTTTGTTTTTATGTCTAGCTTTTGCTTTTACTTTCAAAAGTATGTTGCAGTTTTTAACTGTCGGTCCGTCGTCATCGTCATCATTATTCTACTGTTACATGTAGAAACTTCCACACACTGCAGTATTTTATTGCCGCCCAACTTTTTTGATACGTTTTATCCACATTTTGTAGTATCTGCCATAGCCGACACTGCATTTTCGGGTGCGAGGTCGCCATTCCAGAACCCTGGGGATGTGACCCCAACGTCTATTACTTCTTAGATATAGTATGAGCCTCGCCAACATATTATAAGTTGCAGCAAAGTATATTCAATTTATTCTTCCTAATGGTTGTAAAATTACCTAACTTTTTACTCTCGCTAATTTAAGTATTAACACTTTAACAGCCGACCGTTATAAAGGCGGCTTTCCCTGGTACGCCGGCGTTTTTTGCCGATATTCTATGACTCATAAAATAAAAACTATCTGTGATATGTCTATTATTCTTTTTTTATATGTACTATTGTTCTTTATATTTTTAGGGATGAAATAAAAAACATTTGTAATAAAAAATAATATTTATGAAAAAAAATTAAGAAAAGAGGTCTAAAATCGAAAAAAACGACGTACTCTCACGTTAGTGGCGTGGGCGCACTGGCGCGCCGTGAAAGATCGCTTGTCCTGTCTCCACCCCGCACCTCCCGTCGGTGAATCATACATGTGTGCGTAGATAAAGAGTCATTCTACACCGGGGTTACACGCCATTCACGCACCGGGCACGTGGTATTTAAACAGACGATAGGAAAGTCAAAGCCGTACGGAGTACGTGATCGGCGTACCGAGTTGATCGACACTGCCCGTACACAGTACGTGATCGGCTGTTAAAGTGTTAAGTATTTCTTAAATGGCAAAAATCAATTTAACTTACATCATCTTAAAAGAGCTTGATTTTTAAGTCCACCATTTTTATCCAATATGCGTAATGAACGTTAAGGCTCGTATGAATAAACCGACATGTAAGAACAGGTTCTCAAGTGTGGGTCAATCTATGAACTAAGTATCTAGGTACCTACCTTAACACCAGTCTTGAGCATAGATTGAGTGATACTTAAGAACTTGCCCCCTGATTGTGCAAGGAAATCGTAATTGTAACCGTTTGTCAAACGGATAATTCAACCCGTTTAAGGAGTTCATATAGATTCCTGCACGCCAAAAAGGATGTATGAACAGTTCGAGTAATACGTTTTAAGCTGTCATATGATTACGATTTGCTCAGACAATTGGGCTTCAGATCTTAGCTGATGTTGGTATATTAATACGCGCCTAATGATCCAAGATCGTACAACATAATGATCCCTCATAGGAAGTCGCTAGCGATCGCTACTCTATATAAATAGAGCTTTTATCGTAACCTGCAGTAGCTGCAATAGCATTATAGCACCTTTGAGCACCCGTGATAGATTACGTAACGAATCGTCAACACTAGGTTATTACTTAAGGTTATTATGGGAAACAGGTTACTGATATAGAAACTCCCTATACCTACCTAGATCGTGCTTGCCTATACCCGTGCTTGGTAGTGGCGATGCACCTGCGCGATATGGCTTAGATGATGAGATGTGATCTTCACATCAAGGCACTTGTCTTTGGTATTTGAAATAATTACCTAAGTTGTCTTTTGTTTAGCATGAGTTGTTCAATAGGTTATTCTTCTAACTGTTGTTCTACGTCGAGTAGGACAGATTGCCGAAACATCGGTAAGTAGCCCTAACGGTGGCCAATATGTGGCCAATTTTCTATGAGAGACCGTACTCCAAAATAAAGTAAAATAATGTGCTTACCTTATGAAATCATTGCAGATTTTTGTTGCCGACGCTCTGAAAATAAAGAAAAATAATAAATTAGCAAAAAGTACCTAATAACTTCAGCACTGACATTAAGCTCAATAGTGAATACTTAAATGGCGAATGTGCTAACTAGATTTAAGTAGTTATTTGATATTTAATATGCTGTATGTACTTATTACAATAAAGAAAAAAAATACTGAATTTGAGTTGGATCTTTAGTGCCTGCATACCTATCTGTCGTGTAAAATTTTATTCAATGCAAAAAACAACTTTCAAAAGATCAATAATTTATCTTTTGAATAATAAAGATCAATAAAACTCTGCTCTACCAAATCTAAAAATAGTTATCTATTCTCAACCCCATTATTTTTATAAGTTAGACTTTTTTGTCTGTCTGTCTGTCTTTCTGTCTCAAAGTTAGCACAGAATACTGAGTATTACGTGGTATTTATTACCAACTACGTTACTGTAGCATGAAAGCACTTTTAACATGATAAAATCCACATTTCGGGGGTATTCGAGGGACTGAACCAAGCCTTTCATGAAAAGCTACTCTATACCTACCTACTTACCGTCTGAAAATTTTCTTTCATCCCTGGCTTTTAGTCGAGATTGAAAGCTTAGTGCTTTGTAAAACATGCTAAGCCAGAATTGTATTAGTATGCCAGGCAAAAGGTAACGACTAACGACACGCCTTGCGATCTAATTTTGAATTAAGTAGGTATAAAGTACAAAACAAGGGTCATTGTAAGTAAGATAGACGCTGTAACCTTAAATCACAGAAAAAATGGATGTAACGTAGACACAGACAAAATATTATACTTAATTTGTAAAAACATGTTCTTTTCTAATCTCTCTTCATGAATGTTATTCTATAGAATATACGAATATAATATACGAAGTCAGAGAGCTATTTTGATAAATTCGTAGAGTAAATATTGTTATACGATATTTTATATTATGATGAACTTAGTAGACTCGCTCGGTACGTGTGTTTACATTGACAATACGGATTACGAATTCAAATGCGGGTTTTATTTTTATTATTTCTTCATAAAGCTCCTTACACACGTGACGGTGCGGGATGGACAAAAAATTATACCGATGAACCCTGCTATTGACTTAACAACATTTTTTTAAAGTTAAATATTATTACTAAGGTAATTTGCCACTGCGCATCGCTGAATGTATTATTAGGTTATATATAACGAACAAACCGAGTTAATGACATGCTCATAAATCAAATAAAGGCAATTATAATAATTATAAAAACAAACGAAACATTTTAATACACGTTAATACATTAAAGCGCGTTTCGGTCAGCGCAACCGATGCGCTCCGTTAGGTGTGAATCGTACATATTAGATGATTTACTACCAGGTTCGACGTATGCATATTTCAATATTGTGATTATGTTGTAAGGTACCTACATAAACGCAAGGCGGGCTAAATAATTGCAGCAATACTAATGACCCATCGCAACCACAAGATGATGAAAAAGCTTTGCTGGCTCCGTGGTTGATTCTATGTGTCTTCTAGGATGTCTTCTAGGTCAAGTTATTAATAAAATACTAGCTGCCCGGACTTGCTTCGCCTCGGTGAAATTTTAAAAAATCCCTTCCTAAAACTTCTACATTTTTTTCGTCTTAGGCCTCGGTTACACGGACAGCTTGAAGCAGTCAGAAAGGACTGCTTCAAGCTGCGACTGCATAGTGAACTACAATCTTCTACGTACACACATGCATGGAACCGCACGAGCAGTTGCGACTGCTTCGGGCGGTTAGCAGCAGTTATCAATAGTAGCTTCAAGCTGTTGACTATGACTGCAAGAGCGGTCCGTGTATGTTGATCACTGGCAAACTGCTCGAGCAGTCCGTGTATGGCCGGCCTTGCTTGATTTTTAACCGAATTGGCTCCAATGCAATTTTAATGGAACTTGACTTTCACACAAAATTTCATCCCATTCCTTAAAATTTCCTATTTAATTTCTATATGTTTTGTAATTAGGGGTAGTTTTCAGTGTTTTTTCCTTGTATGTCTACAAAGGAGTATATTATTGACAAAAGAACCAAGTTTGTGTCTGATTTTTTAGGTTATCCTTAGTTTCAAGAAACTACCTTCTCTTAAGATAAAGTTAAGTCTTCAGATTTTTATTTTTACGTTATTTCCAACAAGTGTATAGATTTATTGGAAATAACGTAGATGATATTATGTATCTATCCGTACCTTTCCTTACCATAATATTTCAAATATAAAGCAAAAACCCGTTACCATATTTTATGAATTATAATGAGTTTAGAACAAAAATAACGCATGCTCATTGTTTAGTTCATTCACTTAAGAAGCAATTATTATGAGGGCATCATCATTGAGAGGTTAAAAAATTTAACTACTATGGACTCTATTTATACAAGACGTAAGGGTCGTTTTCGTTTCAAATAATATTTTGTGTTGAGTGGTTATGAGGCATTAGGCAGTGCGATATGGTAGGATGGTCGGCGCTGGAGCGTATTGCTTAACTGCCCAAGTACATCAGGTCTTAGAAATTTCTTCCTGAGTTTTTTTTTCATTTTGTTGCAGAATTGATTTTTATTAATATGAAAAAGTTGTATGATTTCCTGGAGCGGAACTTAATCTGTAGTTTTTATAGTTGCAAACATTGCAACAATGCAATCAAGATCGAGGGTGCACTAATATAGCAGGTTCAGTGTGCTAAAGATTTTGTATTCGATGATATTACACCTAAATGTTTAGCTATAACCTCATTTTGTGGTGACAAGAACCCCATACTTCTAATCAGAAAAGATGAGAAGATAAAGAAGGGGAAAAAAGGAAAGTAAAAGACAATTAAAGACAATTAAAGTAAAGACAAGTAAAGAAGTATAAACTTGACGGAAGTACCTAATCCTAAGTAGTTCGGTTCTGAATTGGAGGACTGATTCTGCCAGCCAGCAGAAGTCCGAAGGAATTTGGTCCTCATCCCTCCCTTGAATAATAAACCTTCTAATCAGCCTAGGAAGTATCGTACCGAATCGCTTACCAGAGGGTAAGCGATCCTTATAATTGGAATGTTGCCTATGTCAAAAATAAAATATTTTTTTGTGATTGATTAAATACATATTATGTAATATCCTCCTCCTGTTAATTAGATGTTTGACAACCATTTTAAATTATCCATTTTAAGTAAAAACGTTGACTTTCAAATTATTCTCTTATTAAGATTTATGTGGTGTGGTGAATATTGCAAGCTGCAAGTGCAAGATACACTGTACCACATATATTTGCCTATTGTTGCGGATTATAGCAAATTAAATTTCAAGTTCCTTCATAATCATGGACTTCCGCAAAGTAACGCCTGCTTCTATCCAAGACTTTTGATGAGTATTTAAAAAAAAACTTATATAAGCGCGTTTTGAAATTTGCAAAAAGTACCTGATTCGACTAGTTGTCAAATTCCTGTTCCCCTAGTCCTGTTTCCCACAAATTGTGAAATTCTAAAAACCGCATCGGTCACAGCATGGTCACAACATTTAAGTAAATTATGATAGTAATTTAGAACCTTGTTAACTTAACGAAGATCCCACGGCACCCGGACTGCGGCTCTAAACTTTATCCAAGACAAACCGCAGGCTTGAATTTGACACGGTAACAACTGCAATTTTTCATTTAGACTAAACCGCTAACCACTCTGCCTGTAACATGCCTGTAAATAAGACGCTTGTCGCAAACTCTGCTTGTTATAACGCAGTTTTGAGTTACCGTCATCCATACGCTTTGCGCTTGCCTAAGGCCCTATAAGGTTTAATAATATAACTAGTATATAGTAATTAGTAATTACTTTATATTAAACAGATTTATTTTAATAAAAATCATGTTTCTAGGTTAGTGCAATTGACTGGTCAGAAATCAACTCATAATATTTTGTCAATTTACGTAGTCCATACTCCGTACGAGCATTTACTGACAGGTATTTTGATTGCAAACTCTCGGAATGAGAAGGGATTGTCCAACTCCTTATTTCGAAAAGACTCTTGCTCAGATGGGCTGTGAAAGCGTAGCAGACAGACAGACACACTTTCGCATTTATAATATTAGGTAAGGATTTGCAAAAGACCTCGAACCAGCTGAGACGGCAACGACAGCCTACCTCGTAATATACCTCGTATATACCTCGTACTAAGCAATTATTACTCGTGTATTGCGATAATATTGCTGCCTTGCTAGACTATATACGGGAACATAGCTTTATTATATCTTAATTGGCCCAAGTCAGTGGCTGATAAGTTACGTAAGACAAGAATTCCATAATACCTACCCTCGATATGCTTACAGGTAATAAATGAAAACAGAGAGTAGGGACTAGGGACCTCCTCGAAGTCGATTGATAACACAATCTTGTGATTGTTTCACAAATGTTTTAACTAGGAGAAGTAATTTATATAGTATAGACGTGAAGTCCCGTAAATTGTGAGTTAACAATTTCGTCAATAGAATATCTGTCCTAAAACCCTTTTAACTACTTTGTTTCGAGAAAAAATTAACAAGAACTGAATATACTCGTATTATAAAATTATGTACATTACTTTACATACTATAATATAATCTGTACGTGTACTACGATTGCATATCATATAACTTACCTTAAAACAAAACGTAAAATACCATCACCGTGTTGTACCTACTTATGCAATAAATGAATTGAGTGATTGATTTATTTGGTTTATTGCGTGCATCGTCTTGTAGGAACATTTCAACAGCGTTTGGTACAAAATAATAGCTGTTGATATAGTAGTAGTTTAATAGATTTATAAGCAACAAGCGGACGGTCATTTTACTGAGCTGGTCAAATTAGTTCAGATACTCGTAAGTGAAGAATTTTCTAAAATAAGCCAAGTAAAAGGTTACCTACTTAAACCAAAAAAAATAAAAAAATGAGCCAAGTAAAGTAAACTTTTGGAATTTTGGAATTAACTTTAAAAATAATTCTTAATATGTATCTACCTACCAGGTACCTATGTATATCCAATATGCTGTCACTATTTTGAAAGGGAATTAAAATCGGCTGTTTTGTTTGTTGTCGAAAATTGCATAGTTCCACTTCCAAATTGATGCCATAAATGAAAATTTCACATAACACGTAACAAATTCATCTTCGACACCGCTGCAAAACTTGTAAACTTGGACATAATACTTCTATATTGGACATATTATAAATAGATGATAATATGATTGATCATTTTGATCTGCAACATCAACTGTTTGAGATAAGAGTGTTCAAGACATTTACATACATGTCAACACGAGTAAGAAAATACTACACAATAATGTGCCTCATACTTATGTATCTATAGTAAGTTAAATTTCTAAATGTGATCATATCAATTCAGATCACGAATGAACCGATTAGCTAACATGTCCCGACCCTTTGGTATGCGCAGTGTGGCGAATTCGAAATCCATTTAGAACTAGAGTCACCATTTTCGACGATGCAGAATTGGTCACGGATATCTACGTCTTTGATAGGTTTACGATTGGATTGAACAATCTCGTTTAGCGAAAGGCATTATGTAACATTATTAATTATTTTTAACCAACCAACTCTACGAACAAAATAATTGTTTTCATTCAAAGTTGAATACAAGTTTTCATTTTCATTTTCAATTATTATAACCTACAATTTCACGATCTTTTTAATATTATCCAGATCCGGACCAATGGCTTCTAGTGATATTATTTGAGATGTTAAAGTGGTATAGAAAATGGATGATTTTGATGAGAATGATCAAATAGGGACTACTGGAAGGACAATATTGCTGGTTAATGTTTGGGATATTATGAAGGAAGAAGAAAAAGGAACTGAACACTTGCTTCGTAAAGTAAATGCCAACAGATCATCGAAAAATTAAATTTCTTAGGATAAGTCAAGATAATCGTATAGTAAAACCTAAGAATAAGTCTAATTTCCCAGTCTCAGAACTATACCTAAGCTGGTCACCCTTATCTTACTTATTTACATTGATAGCCGAGACAGCAGCCAAAAATGATGTCACCAATATATTTATTGGCATTATAGGTACACCTCAAAACTAAATAATAGGTTCAATGCACCGGATCTTTATCACGTATTAGTATGTTAAACAACGTTTGCATTGGAGATATTATTTCAATAGATTTTCAAGATAATTATTCCGAACTAAGAGTAGGTCCTACCTATGTATTTGCATTCCAACAAAAAATAGATCTGAAATCCGAATCTACAAAGCGCGTAAAATTCCGTTGTTAAATTAAAACTTCTAGAATAGGTTTGTATTAATTTAGTTTTTTTAAATATAGATACACGTAGACAGCGAGCTTATGTGCAGCAGCAGAATATTTTGGAATCCGTTTATCCAATGAACTATCCATATACGTAGTTTTGCAAATTGTGGAAGCTGGTTCTACAATTTACTGGAACGTGGCAGAATTTACCTAGCATGGTGGAAAGTAGGGGAGTAGTACACTACCACGTAGTACCTACCAGGCAGCCAGGTTTTAAGGACGAAATTCGTAAAGATGACTACAGAATATTGAGAAGCTCTCACCTGCAACTATATCATATTAAATGCTATATATGTTCCCTATATTATGTTCCTTCAAAATTAGGTTCTTTATAATATTCTTCAAAAGCTGTTGACATACACGTTGTACATTCGTGTTGACAATTACTGTGGTACTGAACTTAAACATGGTCAGAGGTTGATTACCATCAGGTGACCCACTTGCTCATTTCCTCGATATCAATATTTAAAAAAGTAACAAATCTTAAACTACGTCCAACATTGGAAACCACAGGTTTCTTTTCTACCAGTCATCAGACGGAGACATCTAGGCAGAGCAAGACTCCAAGCTGGCAAAATTTTCCATAGAAAATTCAGTCATTTTTATCACAAAGTTGTTAGGTATACGAGGTGGATCAGGAGGTGCGGGTGTGGACTATGGAGCCTGGTTATATTGTATGGCCTTGTTATTTGTATGGGCGTCGGTCCACTGTAAGAATAAACCTACGTACGCTGTGGCATTGAACTGAAACGAAATAACTTAATGCTTACGAGAGTCCATAAAAAAATTATAGTTGCAAAGCCAGACGAGTCAATTTGTGGAGGTGCTATAATTAAGTTATACTTCAATGTTATAAAATGTTATTGTTCAGTGCATATATAGATACTAGCTGATGCCTGATGATGCTTCGTCCGCGAGGATTGAGGTTTTTTTGTTCCCGCGGGAACTATTTTATTTTCCGGGAAAAGTAGTCTATGTACTATTCCAGACTATAATCTATCCCTGTGCCAAATTTCATCCAGATCCGTTCAGCCGTTCTGGCGTGATTGAGTAACAAGCATCCATCCATCCATCCATACATACATTCATCCATTTATAATATTAGTATAGAAGTATAGATTATGTTGCGCTTGTACTTGCCGATAATGTATAATCGTCTAGCTTGTACGTTTAGTGCCGACTTTGCCGACCGAAGTGGAATCTGCTGACTTGACACCGTACATATTATTCAGATGGCTTCAGAGTACCTACGTAAGCTTAAAATTCACCTCTACGTGGCCAACTGCTCGCAATATTGGCTAAAAATCAATTTTTTTTGCCCAAATCTCTCTCTCAGCAACCCGTTCCATTTACCAAAATATATCTTTGGGATACCTAATTATGATGTGTTGGACTTCAAAGTCCTTCCACATACATACAACTCGACTACAACTAAAAATCACAGTAGAATGAGCTCAGAAAAATGTTTTTGTTTTTCCTTTTTGGTTTTATTTAAACGCATTCCTTTGTATATCTACTCAGACTTGGCCTTGTATATCTATATTCTATAGAAGATAATATTATAAGATAATTTGGAAGCTTCAGCTCGGATCTATCAGCTTCATATTATCGCTTTGACGTATGTAGGTATTAACACCCTTCCGGCAAACTGAGGTAAAATCATCGGATACAATAAACCAAGTTGAGTAATGTCCTATTAGAATTAAGATGCTATCACTCGTTAGGTAGCCACTAGCCACCTACAAGACGCGGGTTTCGCAATTAAAATTTTCACATTCGCGTGCGATTTACTTATGCATTTTATTTTGATTTAAACACTTTTACTTATGAATTTTAAATAACGTTGTTGCGGTTAAAGTACTTGAGGTAACTTTATAGTTTTTTTATAGTACCTATCTAACAAGACGTAACAACAGTGTGAAACTCTAAGCACTGGCTTTTATCCATTGAAGGTTTGCTATCAAAATATTATTTTTATTTCATAGCAAACCTTCAATGGATAGAAAATATATGTCAGAGGCTATAATTTTTTGATAGTCACCGAGTTAGAGAATAGGGCTTTTTTTTTAAATATTATATAGGCTAGCGCTTGGCTGCAATCAGACTTGCTTGCAAGTGGTGATGCATACTAAGGTAGAGCGCGCTTGCCTAGTAGATAGATGCCTATTCACTCTTGATTTGAAGGTAACTACTCATATTCAAAGAAGAGGAGAAAACGGAAGCCGGAAGGCCATTCCATATCCTAGCGGTTCGAATTAGGAACGAGGAAGCAAATCGCTTTGTAAGAGTCCGCGGAATTGCGACTTCGTAAGGGTGCCTTGTCGATGCATTACTGCGGTTCGATGATAAAAAGGTGACGGGGGAAATTAAAATTAGAAATTAGAATATTAATAATAGGCTGCAGAAATTTAAATTTTGGCGACCTCCGAGGCGCAGTGTTGAGCGCTGTTGTCTATGTGCTGAGGTCCCGGGTTCGATCCCCGGCAGGGACAATTTGGGAATTTATAATATCTGAATTTTCCCTGGCATGGCCTGGTGGGAGGCTTCGGCCGTGGCTAGTTACCACCCTACGATGCCGTGTAGAAACCGAATAGGGGTATGGGTTTAATATAACTGCCATGCCCCTAACAGGTTAGCCCGCTACAATCTTAGACTGCATCATCACTTACCATCAGGTGAGATTGCAGTCAAGGGCTAACTTGTAGTGGATAAAAAAAAATTTCAAAAAAAAAAAAAAAACCGACTTCAAAAACCACAAACACTAAAACGTAAAAAATAATTTAATTTATTATGTATACAAGAGTTAATTTAGTTCTATAATAACATTTTTTGGAGTCGGTACCAATTAGCCGCATGAACCGTCTACCTACTCTTCATTATTGTTGACGTGACTCCACATTGGCACCGACTCCAAAGAATGTTATTATAGAACTAAATTAACTCTTGTATACATAATAAATTAAATTATTTTTTACGTTTTAGTGTTTGTGGTTTTTGAAGTCGGTTTTTATTTTTTTTTTGAAATTTTTTTATTTCACAATTTTTAGTGGCCCCACGTTTTTAAAATATACAGGATGTAACCAGAACGAGTTAAGCTATGCATGGTTAAAACATACTGTTTACAAGACTATCACACTAATCGCGAGCAATTTACTCTTATCCATGAGGAGTTCCGTTCTCCATCTCCGGAGATATTCATCAGATCTTCACCAAATTGAATTGGGACCAGCTTTCAAATAAAAAAAGAATCATCCAAATCGGTCCACCCAGTCAAAAGTTCTGAGGTAACAAACATAAAAAAAAAAAAAAAATACAGTCGAATTGAGAACCTCCTCCTTTTTTTGAAGTCGGTTAAAAAAAGTTTACCTCGCTCTTGGTCGGCAGTGAAGAACAAACGGACGACAGACATACCTACTCGGAAATGTTATTATATACTGTCAATATATATTAATAACATTTCCGGGGAAAACAAATTATGCATAGCGCGCACACTTGAGATTACGACTTACCACGGTGTTGCTAGCTTGGAACGTGATCGCACATTAGTGTTGCCAGTTAAACACACGTTTAGACAAATATTTTAGTTACAGTTGTCTTGCCACAAATATATTTGTCTAAAGCACTTGGATGTTACGTGTTCGCGGAGTATGTAGATAGAATTCATAATGGTCATTTGTTTTAGAAAGTAGTGGAAGCACTGCGGTGGTAATATTTCCCTGCCTGTTTCAACTTCACTGTAATTTATGGAAACGGACGTTTTGTTGCAAACGTATTACACTAAAATCGGTTAAAAAACCACGGAAATATACATCGACAAACTTCAAAAAAAAAAAAACGTACGCGCCGAATTTTGAACCTCCTCCTTTTTTGGAAGTCTGTTAAAAAATGCCTTAATTTTAGGGAACATCTAAGACCATTAGGTTGCAGTTATTGGACGTTAAAACTAACACCTATTGGTAGGTTTTTGACGACCTCCGTGGCGCAGTGTTGAGCGCTGTTGCCTTAACGTGCGGAGGTCCCGGGTTCGATTCCCAGCAGGGTTTGGAAATTTACCCTACCGGTAAAGACGTGCCGCCAAGCTATTTAGCGATCCGGTACGATGTCGTGTAGAAACTGAAGGGGTATGGGTTTAGTATAGGGCGCTCTATGCTCTAGCGACCCGCCCAGCTTCGCACGGGTAGCATTGATTCTCAGTTATTTTCATACCTGTAGCTCATTTTCGTAAAATTTTCATCTAGGTATGACCTTCTTAGATATTTGTGATTCTTTCTATTGGTGAAAACAGTATGAAAATCCATAAGTACAGCAGGTAGTTTCTGAGATTAGCCCGAACAAATACGAATTCAGCGCGACTGGTGACTTTTTATAATTTGTAGTGAAGTGATAGATATGATGATAATTTAGATCTTTGGCTTTTAGTTTGGCTAATTTAGATCATAGATTTAGACGTTTAGGTGCACACACTACTATTACTACACTGCTATTACTGAATATTGATAAATTGTTTTCTAAGGGCGAAAACACACTCTGGACAGGACAGAATAAAACCAAGGGTAAGGGTACCAGCTTTTACTCGTACCTATCGCGGTAGTTTGTGCAGCGCGCGCGCGAGCTTTTAGTCCGCCAGACATTTTCTGTCCATAGTATGTTTCGCCCTTAGGTACAGTGCCCTTAGGTATGGTGCAGATTGCTAACTTGTCAGTCGAAAACTGAATTTCGTAAAATCGACTTTTTATTCAGATTCAGATTGATTTATTTGCATTTAACATGAACAATTGTACAATAATTGACATATTGTGACCCCGTTAGGGCATATGCAATTTGAGTGTCAGGTACCTACTTCGAAATTATTATTTTTATTTATTTAATACTAGATGATGCCCGCGACTTCGTCCGCGTGGATTAAGGTTTTTGATTCCCGTGGGAACTCCTTAATTTTCCGGGATAAAAAGTAGCCTATATGTCCTTCCCCGGGAAGAATAACCTACCTCTATACCAAATTTCAGCAAAATCGGTTGAAAAGATGGGCTGGGAAAGCGTAGCAGACAGACAGACAGACAGACAGATAGACAGACAGACAGACACACTTTCGCAATTATAATATTAGTATGGATATGGATTATTTCTCGAACTCTCTAATAAGACTTATAGATCATTTTTATCTTTAAGTCATATTAGAAAAGTGAGCCATTAGAATAGGATCGCCATTTGAATATATCGATAAGACTATTCTTAAATATCTACATTTCGGCTGGCTATTATAATATCAAAATAATGATAAGATATGCAAAACACCGTAAAATATGAAATGATGCATGCAAATGATTTTGAGTTCTGACTAAGCAAAACTAGATGCTCATTTATACCATACCTACCAGACTTTTAGTCTTCTATCATTATTTATTATTAATAATTTTATTAATGATACATCCTAAAAGCCTTAAGTGTTGTAAATTTATAAACTTTATAATTTTATAATAATATTATGAACATCTCATTAGGACATTCAATTATAGCACTCGGATGAATCTAAATATTATTTATAAAACATGATAATTGATAATATAATTGGTATTAAATATTCATATTGGCTATTCCGAACCGATCTTATCGGATTGTATTTATCATTAATCTGGGCCCCAATCATGTAAGAATTGTTCATCAAACGTTAAAGATTTTTGTCAAAGTAAAATAAAACCATAAATGCATTGAATTAGAGCTCAATTTCGTCTGCCCATTCTTATACGTTTAGGTATGTACGATACTAGCCCAGGCTACTTATGCAAGCTTTGTATGGGAACCCTAAAATAAAAAATGTAAAGCTGATTTTTGGCACAAGTGTTCTTTAGGGTCCTAAAAGTAATTCCTCAAAAATCCCCCCTCCTAGGATGCGGGCTTTCCTCTCCCCCCCCTAAAATGTCTCCCTGAGCGCAGTATTTTATAATTTTCTCGAAAACTATTACAGCTAGAAAAAAACCGTCTATGGCAAAAATAATCTACATTAAATAATCTACCCAATGGCGTTTTGATCATTATGATAGAACAAATACTTTTGGAAATATGCCGGCTTATTTTGAGTTATTTTTGGTTTTTTTGAAAAATCGTGTATGTTTCTTGTGATTTACACGAAAAGTATAAGACCTAGGAATAAAACGATAGAAACAAAATTAAAGTTCATGAAATCACCTACAAAATGCTTTTTATTTCATTTCAATAAACTTAATACTTTCGGAAATATAACGATCGTAAACGTGCATGACAGAAAAATATTTTGCAATAATTTAGTCTTTGTACCTACTCATTTTATTTGAAAATCATCGATTCTATAATACAATAAACTAATAGTAATAATTATCATATACATCTACAAAACAACACCACACTATAGTCTTAGTAAATGCTGATATACCTACGTGTCGAAGTACTTTCAACAATATGTAGGTATGCAATATGCATTTATCCAAAAACAATGTAGTCCTAATAAAATGAACCACCAACATCCAACAGCCATCTTGTAGATAATTTTATCAGATTAACTTTTAACGGCATTCCGAACCAATGGTAGATTCACTGGACGGTTCTAAAGCATTTTATAAGTTTATTTGAATAAAAAACATTTGATTTGATACTTGAATTGAAATTTAATTACAAAAAAGCACAATCGGCGAGATGTTTGAGAGGGGGTGGGAGGGGGTGGGGGAGGGTTGTGGGGGAGAAAAGAGGACATCATTTGTGCCTAAAATCAACAAGACGTTATTTATTTGGGGTTTATTTCTATTTATTCCATAGTATTATGCTAAGTCTACATGAGTACCACCGGTTCTTACACAATAGCAAGGTATATTTCGAAAACTATTAGTCCTATCAAAATAAACTAAGCACTATTTTATAGGTAAATTAATAAACTTTGTACTAAGTCCTGACAGCTTTTTTTCTAGCTCTAATACTTTTTCTTGAAATTACAAAAAACATTTAGGGTTTTTACAAAGGTTTAGTTTTTCATGCCAGTTAGGCAGCTATATTTCCGAAACTATTAGTTCTATCAGAATACAGTAAAAACTATTTTGGAGATAATTTAATGTAGTTCATTTTTGCTACTGATATTTTTTTTCCTAGTTGTAATAGTTTCTGTGAAAATTCTAAAATATTACACAGTTTTTGAAAAAAAAAAATTATTCATGGAATAAAGGTTACGATATTTCTCGAACTATTGATCTTATCTAAAAACACCATTAGACTTTGTTGTAGGTAATTTAATGAAATTAATTATTCTTTCGAGAATTTTTCCCAGCTCTAATAGTTTTTGTGCAAATTGCAAATAACACAGGATTCTAGCAATTTTTTAATTTTATTACGTACACAATACATGGATATATATGCGAAATTATTAGTCCTATCTTTATAAACTAATATTTTTTAAATAATTGGTTAAATGGTGTTTATTTTTACTTCTGGGAGTTTTTTGCCTAGCTCTAATAGTTTTCTAGAAATTACAGAAAACATGTAAAATTTTGAAAAATATTGTTTTCATGTTAATTATGACAGGTATATTTTCGAAATTATTAGTGCTATCAAAATGAAACCAAATATTTTTTGTAGGTAATTTAACTATATTTATTACTGCTTCAATCAGATTTTCCTAACTCTGTTATTTTTTTCCCAGAAATTAAAAACAACGTACACGGTATTTGCATATTATTTTCGTTATCTAACACAATAGGTAGGTATATCTCTAAAACTATTATTCTTAACAATATAAACTAAACATTATTTTATAGATAATTTAAAAACCTTTCATTTTGCTTCAGACAACATTTTCGTAGCTCTATCAGTTATTATGGAAATTACAAGAAAGTACATTACAAAAAGCGATACATGCAAAATATTTTCTTTTCATGCACAAAGGGTTAACATATTTCCTAAACTATTAGTCTTATCGAAATGAACCATTATTATATTTTGTAGACAATTTAATGAGGATAATTTTCATCATAGAACGTTTTTTTCTAGCTTTAATCATTTTTGAGAAAATTACAAAAAACTGTGGTCGGGGAGACGTTTGAGGAGGCAGGGGGGGAAGCCCGCGGCCTAGGGGGGGGGATTTTTGAACAGGTACTTTTCAGACCCCAAGGAACACTTGTGCCAAAAATCAGCTTTACATTTTTTATTTTAGGGTCAATGTCTAATAGTCCCGTACTATACCCTAAACGTATAAGAATGGGCAGACGAAATTGAGCTCTAATTCAATGCTGTCATTGTTTATTTTACTTTGACGAAAGTCTTTAACGTTTGATGGACAATTCTTACGTAATAGGGGGGCTGTTATTACCTACTTATTAATCATGATAAAATGTTGGATTTATACAGTTAGGATCACTGAAATAACTACTTACATTCTGTATATGGATTATGGAGATAGTCTAGTCTGGCCCTTGATTCTGGTCTTGACCTTGCCCATGTCATGAACTTACTTAAGAAGCATCGCAAAAAACAGATTACTAGTTTTCATTGTTATTCAATGCACCGATAAATAATAGATAGGTACTTACCTATTTAACTGTAGCTAACAACTAGTGTTTAGATTCTAATCAACCTCGACTCAACCTCACGTACCTCCTCGCCTACCTGCCTACTGATTCATGGGAAAGATCAATGAGTTTTTGTTCAATTCATTTCTATTTTCTACCATTTATATTGAAAGGGTAGAACGAAGTAAAGTTAACAGATCTTAGTTTAGTTTTAAATTCTTAGTAGTAGTAGTATAGGTACCTACTAGGTAGTAAGTATTTAGATTTACACGAATTACTTTTTTTTAAATTACCGAACGGTTGAATTTATGCTTTGTAGTTTGTACGTTAACTACGCCGTTGTCGCGTGGGTTAAAAATATATATATTCAAGAGTATATACCTACATGTCGTATTATAAATGTCGACTACTTCTCAGGAATTTTTACCACTGAAGCAAAGCAAAAGTCTCTGCTAAGACACCCTTGTTATGCAAAATAGGCAAAATAGCAGGATTATTAATGAAAGATGAGTTTCACAGTGATAACAGTAAACTATACATGACAACCAATCGTGATCTACATGTGGACAGCTTTACAGAATCGCGTGTTATATCCCCCCGTTATGCTTTCCTGTTACCGTTACCGAATTGACCATATCACGTTTACACGTTATCTTGACGACTTCTGCAAGCAACCACTGACTTTTAAGGTGACCGCACATTTCGTAACCAGTCGTAAGTATCGCGTGTTTCATTTCTGGAAATATTGTTGATGACGCTATCCGCATTAAAATGGCCGATTCGAATCTGGAATTCAGTCGATGTCGTTTAATTTTGTACCTATATGCCAACAAATTTAAGTTTTTTTGAATGTTTTATTGAAAGCTAAATTGTTATGTTAATAGCTCTAGTGTACATATCTTTACGCGAATCTGATCCTGTTAAGTTTAAATTGATATTCACAAATTATTTAAATTATAATAATATTATTGAAATTGAAAATTGTTTTATAATTGCGGCTTTACTGAAATTACGACTACTTCATTAGTAAAATTAAAATGAATGTTACCTTCATTAATTTTATCGATTCCATACAGGTACCTCACCTGCGTTCCATTTTTTATGGTCGGAGACTTAGAGCAATGTCTAAATTAAACATCACGTCTTGTGCCCAACTGCTGAAATAATAAAATGTTTGTCCGTGCAAAAATGGTCCAGTTATGTTTTGTTTCTATGATTTTCTTGGAATAAATTCTGTGAAGGCCATAAAACAATTAAGAATGTCATAATTTACGGTATTAATAAAATTACTCTTAGTATAAAAACGGCAAATCGAAACATAGATGTAGAGATACGATACTTGTTGATCGTATCGCCGATATGTAAACGCGACCCGAGACGTTACCAAAATAACGGCGCGTGCTCTTCGTACGTTTTAATTTTTATGATAATTAAAATAGCTCTTCTGACGTTTCAAGCGCACTCGTATATTTAATTTCTTGACTCACCGATTCCTTTGTTGCAAGTCTAATGAGTTAGTTAAAATTCACTTTTTTACTGCTACACTTATGATTGTTAAGTAACCCTTGCGTTTAATGTTTATTTTATTACCATTGTAGTGGGGATTTTTTGTAACTTTTTATTTAATTACAAGAAACCCTTGTAACCTTCGTTAAAAACTGTTTAAATTTTTATTTCTACAGTCTACAATCTACATGAATCAATTTTGAACGTTTATTTTAGTATTAAGCTGATACCTAGGTCCATGGTAAATTATATGATTTTCACCGTAGAAGTTATGAAGCACCCTCGAATGCGGAGGTAAATTAGAAAATTTCAGATTTTTCCCAACAGCTTAGCCTTAGCTCAGCTAAGTACATACAAGTGCGATTTATTATTAAATGGCTGCCTCTTTAACGGTACCTAAGAATAGGATTATACCATTTTTTTTGTATCTTAGTAGACAAATCTAGAAAATTCAGGCTGATTTTCATCTGTGTTTAATTTTTAAAAAGTTTGTTGCCTCTACCAGAGCCTCTACGGAGGTGTGTACTGTCAAAGACTATAGTACTAGCTGTTGCCCGCGGCATCGCTCACGCTAAGTTACGTTTAACTCAGGAATTTTCAACCCGGCGTTTCTGCAAAAGGGCCTAAGTGGTATATTTCTAACGCCTATTTTACCCTTGCCCTTAACGGATCAATTTTCATAATAATTATACTACTACCTACGTTATAAGTTATAACTATCTGTATGCTAGATCTGTCCAGGCTTTTGGCTGTGATAGATCCACCGAGTAGTAAACCTATGGTCTGTGGATAGATCAGTCAGCCAACCACCTATTTACTCAGAATATTTACCTGCAAATGGTGACCATATCCTATCGTATCGGTAGGTATTACACGCTGCACAGTGGTGTGGTGGGGATTGCATCAACTTTACCGTTAAGTTGGTCACATTGGTCGGCTAAGCACCGCCTGCTGGAGGCGGCACCGTTTATATTATCAATAATACATGTACGGCTCAGGAGGTACGTACCAACTTACAAAAACACTTATCAGGTCATTGCGCTAACAGCTAGATGCACACTAGCAACTATCGCTTAATACCCACTAGGACGATGAGGCAGTTCCCGACGACGAGGTCCAGGGTTCGATTCTCAGGTAGGGAAAATCACGCATTGGGTTCTTCTTACAAGACATTCTCAATACTAGCCCGGAGTTAGGAAGTTGGCGGTCTCGGAGAGCACGTAAAGCCGTCGGTCCGGTGTGATCTCTCTCCGGTCATGTCGGATTTTCCCATCGGGCTAAGAGAGTAAGGGATTAGAAAGGGCACTTGTGTTTGCACATATACTTGTACACTACGATATCTCCTGCACTGCAGTTTGTATGTATTGTGATATTATCAACTGTACATCATGCTAATGTTATATATTACGAAAGTGTGTTTGTTGTTGGTTTGTCCTTCAATCACGCTCCAATAGAGAAACGGGTCGACGTGATTTTTTGCTTGGGCATAGCTGAAGACTTGGAGAATAACTTGGACAAGGAGTTCCCGTGGGAATAAAAAAACTTATTCTACGCGGACGAAGTCGCGGGCATCAACTAGTCTATAGGTATTATATTATTTTATTTTATGGATGTATGGATGTTTGTTACTCAATCAGACCAGAACGGCTGAACGGATCTAGATGAAATTTGGCACAGATATAGATTATAGTCTGGAATAACACATAGGCTACTTTTTATCCCGGAATATTAACGAATTCCCGCGGTAACAAAAAAACCTCAATTACCTAAAGCGGACGAAGTCGCGGGCAACAGCTGGTAAATCATAATACTCCCAATAAAGCGAGACTACGACGGTCGACGGCTGACCCTGCAGGAGATATAGTAAGGAAAAATAGATTAAACATCGGGCTTTTTTGTTTGTACGGCCAAACAAAAAAGCCCGATGTTTAATCTATTTAAATCCCGATAAATCGCAGAAAATTTGAGAAATAGGTACGTGGCTAAGTGAAAAGCTTTGCTGGGAGCTTCATACGAGTAGGTAAGGTATGTTGGGGTAAGAACGGACGGATTTCAGACCAATTGAAAAGGTTTTGCAAGAACTCAATTTTCTCGATATTTGTTGAAGATAAATTACTAAAATATGGTGCATTTGTTTAATTTATAAACGTAGCTTAGGTTTCAATTTTGTTTATTTTTGTAAACTCAACAGTTTCTGCTTTATACGCATGTAAAAACAAGACATACTTTTTTATGGCTATGGTTAAAAAATTGTCCTTCGGGGGCAAGACCGGATGTACTTTCAAACCCGCTTCTATGGCTTTGAGAACAAGGTGTATAAGAATAATAAATCCGATCTTAAACGCACTACAATATATAAAAAAACTACGTTTATGTAATTAAAAACATGAATGTTCCAATCGATTTTTTTTTTTTTTACTTAAAGGCATCCGATCTTACCCCCAGTGATGAATTTTTTACATTTTGTGATTCTCAAACTTTGCTCTCATCATAAGATGAATTATCCAGATCCACGGGAAAGATCGGATGAATACATTTTTTGCTAGTTATTAATGATAGCTAATTTTAACCTTGAAAAGGGGACAGAAAAAGTTTTCAATGTCCGAACTAAAGACATCAAAAATTCTATCTGTCCGTTTTTCAAAATAACGTTGTAACGTTGATCCCAAGCATGGAAATTGCATAAAAACAATTTTTTATATCCATTATAAACAACATATATAAGACTAAAAGACAGAAATATAAAAACATAAATAAATAACATAGTAAAATAAATGACAAATAAAAATTAATGCTGTAAATCTAAATATATAAAAGGCAAAGGTGACTGACTGACTGACTGACTGATCTATCAACGCACAGCTCTAACCACTGGTCGGATCGGGCTGGAATTTTGCACTTAGATAGCTATTATAACGTAGGCATCCGCTAAGAAAGGATTTTTGAAAATTCCACCCCTAAGAGGGTGAAATAGGGGTTGAAAGTTTGTATGAAACTCCGTCATTTCTCAAGTTATTGACCGAGCGAAGCGAAGGTCTCTGAGTCTACTTGGGTGAATTGGCACTTGTCCGTCCGTCCGTCCGTCCGTCCGTCTGTCAGAGCCTTATAACTTCTGAATTGCTGAACGTAATTACTTCATATTTAAATATAATATGTAAACCGATGGCCTCCCGCCGAATATGGCTTAAAAAGTTATAAAAATCTTTATTTCAGGGGGGCTCTCATAGAAGCGCATGCGAAGTAAAATATTTTTTATAGCGTTACATAGGGTTGCGGTATATCATTTTAAAGATAATTAGGAATAGAGTCCAAAAGTATTTTTTTTTTAATTTTTCCCCTAAAATTGACGAAATGGGGGGCTTTCAAAGTGGCGATTTTCTAACGTCCAAAGTTGACCTCAGAACTCTCAATTTTCTGAACTCTCAAGCCTGAAACTTGATCAATTATTTGAATTATATCCTGTACTTGAACAACAAATACTAAAATTAGATAAATATTATAAGGAAACGAAATTTTTTAAGTTTTAATGTGCTTCAGTATTATTAACAGAACTTCACAATTATGTCAATAGATGGCGTTCTGTACAAGTTTATGGATACCGCGAGGTCTCAGTTCGGGGCGAACCACTAGTATCCATGAAACTTGGTTTACAAGCTACGGGTAAAAATTAGGAAATATGTGTTTCACAGTTTTTGAAATTTGAGTGACATAGGCTACTTTTTAACCCGGAAAATTGAGGAGTTCCCGTAGGAATTTTAAAAAAATTGTCCACGCGGACGAAGTCGTGGGTATCAGCTAGTAAAAAAATAAAAACGATACCCAAGATATAAGACGAACATATACAGACATTCTAATGTTATTGGGCTCTTTTCTATATCTGTACGCTTCTGAACACATTTCCATCAAAATCTCGAGATCAAAATAGAATAATCCTTACACTGTATTTTAAGGCAAAAAATATTCATGTTGTAAAACTTTGACAATCCCTGCCTTATTTTGTACAGGTAAAGACCGGATGGTTTTAATCCGATCTTTACTCGAAAGGGGGAACATCGGATATCTGCTAATAGACATCCTAGGCGTATTTTGATCAGATCTATCTAGCTATTGCTACCTAAAACCTAGTATTAAGGCAAAATATTAGCAAAACAAGCTGTACTTTCGCCAAAATATGAATCTAAAAGGGAAAGGGAAAGATCGGATAGAAGAAAAAAAGACAAAAATTACCTTGTTTTTTTAAATTCACCATAACTCACGTTCGGTCCGTCGGGAGTGACTGGCGCGAACTGAAGTAGACGCATAACAAAATGGCGTTGAACATAATGATACCAACTTTAAAAAATATGGTCTCATTCGCGGGAAATTTGATGTATACGGTCTTACCCCCTATCCGCTCTTACCCCAACATACCTTACGTTAACTTTTATGATAGTTTATTAACTTTGATAACAGTTTTATTTGCTTACCTTTTATGTCATCTAAAATAAAATTGTGTAGAATTTACGTCTATTTCCGAAAGCAACACACCGTATTAACTGGTAATAAACTTCTGAAACAAAGGCGCAACGTGTTTACACGACACATGCTTACTGCTCGTATACTTTTAGAATCGCCCATTCTTTCACTTTATTAAATTTTATTATGACTCTTACGATGCATTCATCTCTCGAAACACTAGGTAGGCACGATTACTGTATTTAATGTTTAAGTTTATATGCGCCAGGGATGACCTCCGAGACGTAGCGATTAGCGCTGTTGTACTTTCCTATTGAGTATGGGAGGACCAGAAATAAACAGATTCTAAAAATTGGCCTCAAAAATTAAAAAAACCGGCCAAGTGCGAGTCGGACTCGCGCACCGAGGGTTCCGTACAAACCTGTAGTAAGTTTTACGATTTATGACGTATTAAAAACAAGACGAAATGAACCGCAAAACTAACTTTGTTTGTAGAGGTTTACTGTTAATATCAAAAAAACTATGCTAGTTAGAGCATTGGCTATAGTTTTCCTGTAAAATATGCATAAATTCCTATTGACCACAATTATTTCAGATTTTTCGATTGGTAAACTCCGGAGATAAGGGGGGGGGGGGGAACGGTATTTTTTTCGACATTTTGCCCGATAAATCAAAAACTATCATGACTAAAAATAATTAAAAATCTGTTTTAGAATGTACAAAGTAAACCCTTTCATATGATACCCCACACAGTACAGTTATCTCACTTTTAAATTTCAACCCTCCGATTTAAAAATAATTTCCATTTTTTTTTAATTCCAGTGTCTTTGGGCCACTAATATACACAACTATTCCAAATTTCATGTCGATAGCTTCGGTAGTTACTGAAATAATCGAGTGTGACGGACGGACAGACGGACAGACGGACAGACGGACAGACAGACGGAGAAAGTCGCACCATAAGGGTTCCATTTTACCATTTTGGTACGGAACCCTAAAATAACATTTTATCTATGAAACGGCAGTCAGTGGTTCACTTGTCATCGAATTTAAAATACCTATACAAACAAATTTACAAATATTACATACTCAGCTCTAATCTTATTTTTTTCTCTTCTACGATCGATCTTCAAGAGCTATTTTCTCAGGGATCTCAGTCATTCAATTCAGGTTTATCTATGTTACCATTTCTTCCATTCATTTTCATTCATTCCATTTTTACTTATTACCTACTATTCCACTCGAAATTATCCCGACGGTTACTGCAATGTCAACTTTAGAATATTTTTTATCCACTACAAATTAGCCCTTGACTGTGATCTCACCTGATGGTAAGTGACGATGCAGTCTGATGGTAGCGGGCTAACCTGTTAGGGGCATGGTAGTCATATTAAACCCATTATAAGTACCCCTATTCGGTTTATACGCGGCATCGTACCGGAACGCTAAATCGCTTGGCGGCACGTCTTTGCCGGTAGGGTGGTAACTAGCCACGGCCGTTGCCTTCCACAATAAGGCGCCAGCGGAGGGTGAATTGCTCATACAAACGTAATACCAAAATAATTAGTAATTCGAGCATATTTCCTCCATATTATGCGATTATTAAGATTGAACTTGTATTTATCTAGGTCCCTGGATAATTATTTTTCCAAAATACTTTCCCAAAATTAAATGTAAGCACATTGCGTTTTGCATGTTTTTGCGACATAAACGACATGTTTTCTCCTTATTTGTTTCATATTAAAACCAACGATATCTCACGTACTAATTGGTCAGGAACATAGCCTATATTGTCAAGTTACAGAATAACAACACGAAGTTAAAAACACAACAATTTTTCATTTATCATTTTTGGTATTCACGGAACAAGACGAAATGTATAACAAATTCTGTACGCTCATATTGCTATCGCGCTGTGTCTTCAGCCAAATACGGATAGCAATATACCGGCAAATTTATATTTGCGGTTCGAGTAGAAGTTGCGAGCGGTGGTCGCCGGTCCCTTAAATAACCTCATCTAATTAATTTGTTTTGTATTATAATTTATACCCATGATCGCTTCCGAAGTCATTGTTCCGGTCGTTCCCACCGAGTGAGAGAGCTCATAATAATGAGTGGGGATAATTGATGAGTTCAACAACAAGTACCTACACTGTAATTGTGTTGTACTCGACAAATACTCAGACAATACTTTTTACCTACTTCAATGTTTTTAGGGTTCCGTACCCAAAGGGTAAAAACGGGACCCTATTACTAAGACTCCGCTGTCTGTCTGTCTGTCTGTCTGTCTCATAAACCGTGATAGCTAGAAAGCTGAAATTTTCACAAATGATGTATTTCCGTTGCCGCTATAACAACAAATACTAAAAATTAAAAAAATATATATATTAAGGGGGGGGTCCCCATACAATAAACGTGTTTTTTTCGTATTTTTTTGCTCAATATTAAAAACGGTAACAGGTAGACGGTTCAAATTTTCACAGAATATTAACTTGTATATTACCTTTCAAAATAAATAATTAAATATCAATTAAGTAAATATTAAAGGGGGGCTCCCATACAACAAACGTAATTTTTATTTTTAATACGTCATAAATCGTAAAACTTACTACAGGTTTGTACGGAACCCTCGGTGCGCGAGTCCGACTCGCACTTGGCCGGTTTTTTGAATTGATTTGGTACCAGTTACTACTTACTCAGGAGTGGTAAGTTCTTACCGTTTAAGTCTTTACCGTTCGTAAACATAATGCACTTGTAAATACTACCGATTTCAAGAGCGGTTCCCGTTTACTTCAATAAAACCAATTTTTATGTCACAATTTACCGCAATTTTAATTACCGTTTAGTATTGCAGAAACTTAAAGTCTATCTTGAGTTATATGTGTGTTTAAGAAATTAAGTATCACTTGCTTTAACGGTGAAGGAAAATATCTTGAGGAAACATGCATATTTTTTTAAATATATAGGCTAGAGCTTGGCTGCAATCAGACCTGCTTGCAAGTGGTGATGCAGCCTTGATTCACTCTTGATTCACTCGTGATTTGAAGTTACTTACCTATATTAAAAGAGGAGGGGCAAACGGAAACCGGAAGGGCATTCCATATCCTAGCGGTTCGAATTAGGAACGAGGAAGCAAATCGTTTCGTACGAAACGAAAGGGTGCAGACCTTGTTGATGCATGCCCTCTTCTCATGAGTTCTTCGATAAGTTCTCAAAGATCTGAGAGGAGACTCGTGCTCCGTAGTGAGCCAGTTAGGGGTTGAAGTTATGATGATGGTTGCAGAAAATGAAAACACTTTTTTGTACTCAGAGAGTAAGTTTGTGTAAGGTAAAAGGTTGGTGCATAGTTGCAAATTGCAACAGCGCCTTCAATTATTGATCGGTAACTGGATGGGTGACTTGACCACTATTGACTGACATTTGGCCTTTACCGCCGTCAAACCCGGCCATTAATGATAACATCTTAGACGATCACTTCTAGCATTTAACCAATGGACAGGATCATAAGGTGTATCGTTTCCACGAGGTTATTCGGGTCAAAGAGTGACATTTATATTTCGCGCGGTTACATGTAGATAAGTAAAAAGGTTTAATAATTATAGAGATAGCTCAAGAAATTACTTAATCATAACTATGATATTTTAGTTGATACCTTGTCTCTTTTCTGTATTCTTAACTTAGTTCCAATACAAATTCTATTGTAGCAATACAAAAGGCATCATATAAAGTTTGCCTAAACGTTGCTTCGAATGTATAGAGTCTAGGTACTAGACTAAATATTTCTTGTACAGATTACCTATTCCGATATCTAGACCTGATATCGATTGAATATATTACATACTAGCTGATGCCCGCGACTTCGTCCGCGTGGATTGAGGTTTTTCGGTCCCCGCGGGAACTCTTTAATTTTCCGGGACAAAAAGTAGCCTATGTGCTATTCCAGACTATAATCTATCTCTGTGCCAAATTTCATCCAGATCCGTTCATCCGTTGGAGCGTGAACAAACATACATCCATACATCCAAACTTTCGCATTTATAATATTTATTTGATTTGATTATAAATTTAATTTCAGTCGTAGCAGTGTAGCACCATACGACGACCTCCCTGGCGCAGTGTTGAGCGCTATTGCCTTAACGTGGGAGGTCCCAGGTTCGATCCCCGGCAGAGTCAATTTGGGAATTTATAATTTCTGAATTTTCTCTGGTCTGGTCTGGTGGGAGGCTTGGGCCGTGGCTAGTTACAACCCTACCGCTGCCATCTTAGACTGCATCATCACTTACCATCAGGTGAGATCGCAGTCAAGGGCTAACTTGTAGTAAATTTAAAAAAAAAAAATCCTAGTAAGTACAAGTACTTATAGTATAAGTTTCAAAGTTCAAAAATAGAATGGCACCTACCTACTTAGTATACTTACCTAAGACCTGCGCGGGTTCAGAAATACGTCAACATAAATAATAATTTATACTTTAGAGATAAAAATATTTCGTAAAATTAAAATTATATAAACATAATATTATTAAATTATGATATACTTAGTTTAATAATAATTAATTCACTCACCGACAGTTATCTTCACCAAGCGCGACTCACGACAATTAAATCTCTGGGAACATTATCATTAAAGTTATCATTTTCAATCTATAATTCACCAAAAAAGTTCAGTCCACACACAAACACGCATTTCAATTTGTTATCTGTATCCGTCGAAAATAGAATGAAGCGTGCGGCGTTCGGAAATAGAACCTAAGTTTTTTTTTTGTTTTCGTGTTAAGTACTACGAGTTTTCTATCGTGTTACGGTAGAAGATTTCGCGTCGAGTTTCGTTCGAGTGGACCCGCACAGTCCGCGTGCTTCGGATAAATGACACCGCACCTGTCTGTCTACTCTCTTCGCGTGTAACGCACGGGAATGTTGTACTATATCAATCGCAACCCACTACCACGTGTAGAGTGGCAGATTTCTATCTTTGAGAACATTACACATTAGTGGAGAGCTCTCAGGCTTGCTGGTTTCCCCATGATGCACTGTGAGCTTATTATCGCAAGAAATTTTCTGGAATTGTGTACTTATTTAAAGGAAAGGGGTCACAAACCTCAGCAACGAGAGATGAAGAATATTACACAGGAAGAGATAGAGAACAGAGAGAGAGTTCTCTAGTAATATGTAAAATTGTGAAAACTCAACAATCTTGAGACAGCGCAGTGTAGTCTCGATGAGATTCAGTTCAGTTTTTTAAATTTGTTTCAAGGAATCCTAAAAGACTGCGGATTTTTATAATGATTGATGTACAACAGATCAATTAACCTAGCCATTGGATCGAAATCGGATTAAGCGCGACTATACAGGGCTGCCACATTCAGGCTATAAAATATAACAGGCGATAGTCGCAATCTATAACTATCAGGCAAGCGGAGGATTAGGAAAATACGCAAGGAAAATTTACTACAATAATAATTGGAGACCTTAATTTAAATAACCTGTAGGTATACCTATAAGTATTTAAGTGATTATTCTAAGCTATTCCCTGGAAAATGATTTATATAGTATATAAGCTACGAATTCTGGAAAGGTAATTTAGTATGGCGTAGAATTTTGAAAATGTTATACAACTAGCTGATGCCTGCGACTTCTTCCGCGTTGTTTAAGTTTTTTTTTTCCGGTGGGAACTCCTTAATTTTCCGGGATAAAAAGTAGCCTATGTCAACTTCCGTCCTCAACTATAACCATGCAAAATATCACGTCGATCCGTGGCTCCGTTGCGGCGAGATTGAAAGACAAACCAACAAACAAACACTCTTTCGCATTTATAATATTAGTATGATTTGAATGCGTGGATATGCCCCATTCAGTAGGGTACTGACCTGACCCGTGTGGCTTTGTGTTTCACTCTGCAGACCTCACCTCGCATCATGAAAACATAAAATCGACCGTAATCATCCGTTTAGGGCATCGACCACTAAACCTATGTATGGTCGATGGTTTAGGGTATCGTACATACCTAAACGTATGATAATGGATACACGAAATTGAGCTCTAATTCAATCCTGTTATGGTTTATTTTACTTTGACGCCGAACTTTGACGATTTGATCGGCAATTCTTACACAATCGCACCTGAACTACAAATGGAGTGGCTAGAAATGTATAGAGGCTTTTGAGGAATACACACGCCTAAGGAGTAAGGACCTCTCCTGCAAAAATATAGCGCCTGTCAACCCTAGCTTAGGTAGATAAATGTAGTTAGTGAATTACTTGTGAATTATGAATAAGATAATTCCTTTGTACCGCCGGTATTTGGGAAAAATGAGTTGATTAATGCTGCTGTCATTGATGATGACTATTTCATAAAGGCAATAAATTAGCATTATAATTACTATAATATTATCATATTTTCAGGTAGATATTCATCTCTGCGACGTATTCCTCATTACTGAGGGTCGTGACCCCCTTTCCATTAATCAAATAATGGTAGGAGTTTTCTTGGGATAACAATGCGGTAAGTTCCCACTTCCCACGTCCTTCCGCATACGACTCGATGAGTTTAGGTTTTTTTTTGTAACGATTATTATCAGATGTTAGTGATAATAACCGGGACCGACGGCTTAACGTGCTCACTGCTCTCCGAGGCACGGAGGAAACGAAAAGGTCAAATTTGAACTTCCAAATTCGGTCACCCATCCAGTTACCGACTTGGGTCAACGTTGCGTAACAATCGCTTGATCGGAAGCGGAACGGAGCAATTCAATTCGGAGCAAACAATCTAGTTGAATTTTGCGCAGAACAGCCAGGCTAATTCTCTGCGCAAAAATTGATAATATCATTTTTTTGATACTTAATTCAGTCTAAATAAAAAAATAATGAAAAAAAATAATGAAAAAAATAAATAAAAACGTAACTGGCAGCGGTGGGATTCGAACCCACGCCTCCGAAGAGACTGGTGCCTTAAACCAGCGCCTTAGACCGCTCGGCCACGCTACCCGATGCACTGCGGGTCGAAATTACTAATCAGTCTTTATTTCAGTTTATCTCTTAATGTAATTTAGTATCTACCTAGTTTTGTTTCAATTAATCAACGTTGGCATGTTTTATTGTTTTTTCAATATAAAGCAATCAGTCGATATAAAACAATACTCTGTTCTGTTAAACTGATAAAATACCTACCTGTACCTACATGAATTTTTAGTGAAATTCCGCTAATCTCTATGATGTTATTATATTATTCTTTTGGTAGGTATGTAACAAACTTTTAAAAAAAATGTAGTAGGTATACTTACAGTGTGCTGTGTGACAGATTTCTAAGAAATGATGCAAGAGTTTACAATTTCATAGAAAGCCGCTAAGCCGTCACTTTACGACGTGCCAACTGTGACATTTTGTATAACATAATGTTTAACCGAGAAAACTCGCTTACCGGTGTAAAACAGTTTTCGACCCCCCACATAATATCAGGACGGTAGGTGGATACTGGATACTATAATAGGTGCTAGGTAGGTACTCAAGTAACGGTTATTGTATGAACGGTATGAATTTAATAGTTTAATATAGCCTGCCTGTGATTGTCCGCTAGGTACCATCTTTCATCTGCATCATCACTTACCATCAGGTGAGATCGCAATCAAGGGCTAACTTGTAGTGGAATACTTACTAAGGGGTAAGTTTGATTTATATTATTAGATATAGCAGGCTAAGCCTAACCTGTTAGGGGTAGGTACGTCAGTTATATTAAACCCCCCCTAATCCGTTTTTATTGATACGGCATTGTACCGGAACGCTAAATCGCTAGGCGGTACGTGTTTGCCGGTAGGGTAGTAACTAATCACAGCCGAAGCCTCCCACCAGATCAGACCAGATAAAATTCAGAAATTGTGTAGGTAGGTATAATTCCCAAATTGAATTTATAATTTCTGAATTGCATCGAACCCGGGACTTCCTCTATGGATATACCACGGCGCTCACCACTGCGTCAGGAAGGTAAACTTAACTGAACTGTCAGAAAATAACATGACAAGCTTTGATATCTCCTCACTGAATAAAAAGTTACATTAGAACCTCCAGAAAATGCATTACCTATTAGGTAGCACCTAGAATTTATGTCGTTCTACTGTAGGACGACTCAAATACTATGTTCTATTGTAATTATAATACTTTGGGGTCATGATACCGGTCATCCATATAAAGTAGGTACACAATGTCACACTTCGTCGACCACCTCCCTCCCCCATAACCTGTGACGTAGGTACTTTATGGATGATCCCTAGTTTACTGTCTACAAAGTCTGAGCTTCCGTTAGCAAAATATAAGGCTATATTCATTACATCATTTGGTTGTAAAATTTGGATGATCAGCAATCAGATTCAGGGCATACCTACTTACTTAGCCTTTACGTTAAATAGCGGTATAGGTATATGGAGGAAATTGCATTAATAAAAGTAGGTAAGTACTATTAAATCCAAACACTGGTTATCCTTTTAAATACACTTTTATTTAGCCATCCATACACAGACACAGGTCATTGCCGTAACGCCATTACAGTCTAGCGGCTAGACTCTAGCCCATAGACCAATGTTGCCACCGAAGTTATGCAGGCAATGGTAGTTGGTAGGTACCTACCTGTTGGCGTTGCGTAAGTATAGGTAATTACATTAGCAACTTTTTGTGCAATTTGCAATAGTGACGGGCTTCTTGGTTGGACGGGCGCAAGTTTTACAAAAAGCTCTTAGTAGCTATCTAGGCCGTTTCTAGGAAGTACCCCGCGCCCGCTTACTTGAGTCATTTGACTGAATTGTTTGCATTACGAAAGCATAGTAATTAGGCGTCTATTGGTTGTGTGGTCGATGGCCAGGGAGGTCGTTTTTAAAAAGCAAATTATCGTCTGCTAAGGCCGGTCTCTATAGAATTTCAACCACGTCTTTATCACGTCTACGATACAAGTTATGCGCGTAGATATTGCCCTTACTTATAAAGTAAGTAGAAAAACCGGCCAAGTGCGAGTCGGACTCGCGCACCGAGGGTTCCGTACAAACCTGTAGTAAGTTTTACGATTTATGACGTATTAAAAATAAAAATTACGTTTGTTGTATGGGAGCCCCCCTTTAATATTTACTTTATTGATATTTAATTATTTGTTTTGAAAGGTAATATACAAGTTAATATTCTGTGAAAATTTGAACCGTCTACCTGTTACCGTTTTTAATATTGAGCAAAAAAATACGAAATAAACACGTTTATTGTATGGGGACCCCCCTTAATATATATATTTTTTTAATTTTTAGTATTTGTTGTTATAGCGGCAACGGAAATAGTACATCATTTGTGAAAATTTCAGCTTTCTAGCTATCACGGTTTATGAGATACAGCCTGGAGACAGACAGACAGACAGACAGACAGACAGACAGACAGCGGAGTCTTAGTAATAGGGTCCCGTTTTTACCCTTTGGGTACGGAACCCTAAAAAGTATGCTCAGTAGGTACCTACTACTGTAACAAGCCTATTCTTCCAGTGATGATTGATTGAGCCCATTTAGTAAAATTTCATTAAAGGCAAATACGAATTAAAATTCTAATCAAAGGGTCAACCATCAACCAATCTAACGGTAGGTAGGTACTCGTACCTACTATAATATTACTTATTAAGGCAATATAACTCTTAAAATACTTATGTAATAAAGATCTTTTTTTTTCAAATCCTAAGGTACAAATAAATACGATGAATTCAGACAATCACGTGTAATTGAGCTTATGATTACACGTATTGTAATATATAAATTAGTCAATATTATAATATTATATGCGTAACGTCGTGCCACCTGCCGAGCGATCGCGTAACTTCTGCATCAATCATTGTTACAGTATCAATTGTTGTAATTGGCTGAATTTATTGCATTCTTGCTGCGTCAATGGATTATGTCCAATAGTGGAAGAGTGTTAACCAATCAGAGGTGATTGCGATGTATCAATGATTGATGCAGAAGTTACGCGATCGCTCGGCTGATAATAAGATTTCGTGTTTGTTCTGTCACAAGCTCTTTACTCAGCCGAGCGATCGCGTAACTTCTGCATCAATCATTGTTACAGTATCAATTGTTGTAATTGGCTGAATTTATGGCATTCTTGCTGCGTCAATGGATTATGTCCAATAGTGGAAGAGTGTTAACCAATCAGAGGTGATTGCGATGTATCAATGATTGATGCAAAAGTTACGCGATCGCTCGGCAGGATTCGTCTGTAGACGGCGATGTCAGAAGCCCTATCACTATCAGCCCTCCAATTGTGTAAGGAAATCGTAATCGTAATCGTTTGTCAAACTGATAATTCGACTTTTTTAGGGAGTTCAATGTTCATAGATGCCTGCAGATCAAAAAGCATGTGCTTACTCCTAAACAGTTCGAGTAAAGTACCTATACGTTTGCTGGCAAATGATTATGATTTGCTTTTGAAAATTGGGCCTCTGGTCTGCATCATTATCATTGTTACAATCTCGATTGTTGTGATTCGCTGAATTAATGGTATTCTTAATTATACAATGTATTTTGAGCATTAGTGTTAACCAATCAGATTGATTGCCTATATACCTACCTACCTATAACTATTGTGTCTGCGCCAGTGCCATACTTAGCGTGGCTATTGGAAAATACACTTGTTTTTATCTTCTCATAATATTATATTTGTGGCTAATTTCGTTGTAGGTACATAATCTCAACTAAGTACCTAAGTATATCTAAATTTATTTCTAGCAGTTTCATCATGTTTCCTGCCGGGTATAATAGGTTAGAATTAGATTTAGACCATTGATTGCTTTAACCAGTCAATTTAGTTCGTATTATTATTATTTATTACATTAGGTTCACAAACAAAGTAGGTAAGATTTAAAACAATTCTTTCTAAGTTTCTTCAAAATTATCGTTGGCCCATTAGCTCAGTTGGTTAGAGCGTCGTGCTAATAACGCGAAGGTCGCGGGTTCGATCCCCTCATGGGCCACTAAATAATTTTTATTTCGCTAAGTACCTATGTATTTTTTTCTGATTTCAATTATTTTTTAAATTAAGGTAAATAATGACAAAAAATATGTCCAGACAAAATAGGTATATTTATCTAATTCTTATTTACAATCCAATATTCTTAATTCTAATTAAGTAGGTATACCCATAATATTTTAATTTTATCTGACCTTATTGTGTAAACGTTAAAGATCTTAATAGTTAATACCTATTTAAATCCATAAAAATTACAAACAATAACTGATAAAGAAATATTATCGATTTCCGTGTAAGTATAGAAAGTTTTTTAAATTGATAATAATACCTAATTAATTTTCTAGCCTCTTTTACAAACCTAGGTATACCTATACATTATGAGTTAATTGCACAACCGGCCGATTCTAATATTTACAAAATGGCATTTTTAACAAAGTACCTATCTGAATAAATATTATTTACACTGTATAATTTACATTAATATGTTCTGATTAAATATTATAACAATTTGTAAAAAAAACATAACAATATTCAGCCACAAGAAATTATGATAAAATTATAATTCTTTAAAATGGTGGATTCCCAATTTATTATTTAAATTATACATATTCTTCAAATATAAATGGCAAATATAAAACATATTTTTGTATACTATTCTAGTAGGTAGTAGGTACAGAAGCCAAAGATAGACAAAAAATATAAAATAAAGGCCTCAGAAGACTCAACTTTATAAAATATGAAAGGAATTGAAATATTTTGATTACCTATATTTAAAAAAACATTCTGTTAAATATCATCATGTCAACATAATTTGGAATATAAAATAGAGGAATTTTATTTGGAATTGTAAAACCAACTATCCTTATCTAAACTGACTACGTCTTGGGATTTCATTCTAATTAAAGAATGCCTCACGCAGCGCTCCTTACCCACAAAGTTACTCGTACACCTCGTCCAAACTTTGTGTATTGTGCTTTCAAAAAGTTGACCGTATAACACACGCTATAGAGTATGCTGTCTCATGAAATTAACACAATAATATTCCCGAAATAAGAAACCTGTTTCTGTATTAACTTTTTCAATGACAATCACTTAAGCTATACTATGAGGTAAAATTCGGTGGCACTAAACAAAAAGCCTATATAGAATAATAATCTTATCATTATCTTTTTTAGGAATCTTCCATTATATTTTCAGGGATATGGGTTTCTTTACTTATAATACTTAATGATTAAAATTATATCTTATTTTATAATTTGGCTTTATAAAATTTAGGTAAGTACCTACTGTTACTAACATTCCACAGATTGTATATATGGCGAATCCTCTGAAATGGAAGTTCTCCCATCAAGTCCTGTTACAATGGATATAACACTTTTATGTTCAGAGTCACTGTCTCCACTTAGAATTATATTAGTCTCACCAGCAAAACCAGAATCTATTTGTTCTTGACCGCGACCTAACTTAGGCCGACGCCCGTAACCTAGTTCCTCGAAAATATGCTTCGAGTCATTGAAACTACCAAAGAATACCGAATCAGTCTCTACGCTTTCTCCCCCAGATTCACTTCGACCGTCACATAATGATTCTAAATCATCTGTGTCTGTATCTATATGCAAGTTATTTATTTTGTTTGCAGGCATTTTTAGAATAGGCTCTGGAGGAAGCAATTTTGGTTTCAATTGCATCAAATACCTAGCTCTTCGTTTTGATTCATTTGAATCTGTACTTAAATACCCAGAATCTTCAGTTCGGCATAGTTTTTTTATGTCAACTCGCCTGGGCCTTATTCTCGATGATCTTCTTCCAGAGCGTTTTGCATTTATATCACTTCTTTTTTCGTCGTTTCTCGAATGTGAAGGGAATCTATCTCTCTCCTCCGATGAACGGTATCGATCACTTGGAGGACTACTTCTGGGAGTATTTCCTTTGGTATAGAACTCCGCGCGTTTCTGTTTAGGTGGTACAGGAGGTTTGAGTTCAAATGGGCTGTCTAAGTTCCTAGGATGTTCCAAATTCTTTACATACGCTGCTAATTCTTGAGTACCATTAGGTACACTGCCACGTCTTGCATAAAATCGTACGTCATTTTGAGCTTTAGTTCTAGCTTCATATATTTCCCTTAAACTACCAATTTTTCTTGTGAATGCTTCTTCTGGTGAACTTCTTTCATGCTGAGTTTCAGGAACAGCAAGTTTATATTTAAAACTTCCACCAGATTTAAGCATTATTCTTTCAACGCATTTCTTAGTTTCAGTTTCTTCCCTCGACTTTTTAGGTTTTCTATCAAGAGTATCAGGATCAAAATCATCATTAATTTTCTGTCTATTATCTACTGGAGAACCTCGAACTTCAATTGTCAGAGGACCAAGATTTTCGATGTTATTATAAATAGGTTCTACAGAATTTATGAATACATCATTATTGGTGCTATATATTTTTCTACTATCGCAATCATATGTTATTTTTTGCGGAGTATTTCCGGTGGAAGTATTTTTGAAATCCCGCCAGCTTTGTGTTCTTCTGTCGCGAGTTATTTTTGTGTTTTGTAGAGTCAACATTTCTTTCTTATTTGGCTGCGCCGCATAATCTAGAGAAAATCTTCTCTTATTTGGCTTATTTCTTTCGAAGCTATCAAAGTGTTCCTTGTTTACGTTTTCTACATCCTTTTTACGATCTTCGAAAAGCCTATTATTGTCACTAACATAAATTGAATCTGCGGCAACGACTGGTATCACTAATTTTGGTACCATAGATGGTGATTTAAGGATATCATAAAATTCGTCTGGTTCAACTCGACGACATTTATTTAATTCCCGTATGACTGCCTGCATTTTTCTTTTGACTTCAGGAGACACTGGCTCTTTTGTATCACTAAGATCTGAGAATTCAATCGGAGGAGGAGGTGGAGGGGGCAGCTTTTTTCTAATTATTCGAGTAGCATAGCTTGAAGGACTTTTTCGTTCTATAGAGTTTGCGGTGGTTGATAAAACAATACTATTTTGAGTTATTTTATGATCCTGGATTACTTGGTTTTCCAAGTTTTCTTCAATTTTTAAATTAACGTCATTTACGTACTTTGTTAAAATTGATTCAGTAATTCTGACAGTCTCTGGTTCTTCATTGCGCACTGGTTCCACTAAATTAATTCTAACTTCTTCGTTTTCTTTAGGTTCAATAACTCTTGGTGTTCCACTAACCTTGGCTATGGATTTAACGGGTCTAGTTGCAGTGGTGGGTGTAGGGACTTCGTCTAACCATTTTTGAACTATCCTCTGTTTATAATCATCACTAACACAAGTTTTACACGAATTAGATCTAATCAAACTGGCATTTTTGTTGGCTCGTTCATTACTGTTACATCCCGGACAACCTCCGCACAGAATTGTGCGCCGGCTATTTTCTCGCTTTAAGCTAATAGCGCTGAATCTTCTACCTCTTCTTGCGCAAGGAATATCCCAACCAAGGTCTACTGTATGATATGACTCTTCTTCTGGTATATCCGATAATATTGGTATGAATCGTTTTGATATCATTTTTTCCTTGGCGATAGACATGACTTCCCTTAATTTAGTTAAAAAGTCGACAGCTGCTGGCGGAGGACTCTGGAATTAAAAATCACTATGTAGTGGCTGACGTTCATAATAAAACCAGTAATAAATAAGCGTTGACTCAAACTGTACCTTCAGATGCTCTATTTCAAAAAATACTGGATTAAAATACAATTTTCTTCTAATAACTGGATTTCCTTCAGGTGGAGGTGGTTGGTTTTCTGATTCATTATTTTCTATACTACAGTGAAGTATTGACAGATCAGAATGTGGAGCCTTTTCAATTTCAGGTGAAGCAGATCTTCTTTGGATCCTGTCAGTAACTCGCTCTGAAGTTGAAGATGCTCTAATTGATGGTCTGGATGGCTTCTTACGTCGCGTATGTACCACGGCAGACACGACGTTAGGATTCCGATCTTGAAACTGTAATAATTTCACATTACCACCATAAATTCCAAGAAGCACTAATTTATACGGGTAATCATTAATAACTTAGGAGTAAAATTACCTGTTGTGTTTTTAACGACGAAGAATCAAATGTATCTTCCGTATGTTCACTGACGTCGGATAGGCCTGCATCAGTAGTATAATCACTTCTTGAGTTTTCTAAGTTCATCAAGGGATTGGTTTTCATTATCTGAAACATTACAATTTAAATTTTTTCTACAACTATAATACTGAAATAAGACTTCTATTCACTTATTCTTATTCCTTACCATATTTTCCATGCCTAGACGTGAATCCATAGTAGATTCATTATCAGTAGAATTAGTATGAGAATGATTCAACTCAGGGTCTTTTGACTTTCTTCTCTGTTTTTGCTTATAGTGAATGTAGAAAATAATTCCAGCTGCGTAGACAAAGACAATCATCAAAACGCAGACGCCGATTGCAAGTGACTCCAGAACGCTAAGGCCCTGACTTTGCGCAGCTGGCTCTGTTGTGACCGTTTCTCCAGCGTGGAATGGTATTGACCTAACATCTGAAATCATCACGAGATTAACACTTAACAGTATGGAACATTATTGCATGTAAATATATATAGTATGCCACCACCACCACCACCACTACATCCCATTAACATCCCACTGCTGGGCACAGGCCTCCACTTTCGTAGGAGACAGGGAATTAGAGCTTAGACCCACCACGCTGCTCCAATGCGGGTTGGCAGGATATATAGTATGCAAAATAATTAAAATATTGATTTCATGTTACCTAGTAAAGTTTGGCGAGTTTTTCCAGCAATTCGAAAAGCGGCACATGAAGCAGCAAGGTGGGCAGGTTTGGGTGCTGAGCACAAAACATGAGCTGTTACGAGTCGCCCTTCCAGACGCGTGTGAAGACTCGGAGAACCTCGCCACTGTCGAGAAAAAAGTACGACTAAATAAAGTAGGTCTCGAAACCTAAGTACATCTGACTAAAGGGAGATAGAGATTATGGAACTTATTTTGAAAACCCTGACCTGATGGAATATCCCCATAAATAGATCATAGATATAAAAACCTTATATAAGCCGCTCTGGGGGGCTCTCTATGTCATTAATTTATCTTCATTATTATAGTTAACAACACATGTCTAAAAAGTGAAGAGTTCAAAATGTAGACTTGTAGAGGTAAGAGGTATTAATCAATAAAGTTAATAGTTTTGGAATCATTTTTTAAAAGTAGGTACCTACCGAAATAGGTACGCCAATATAATATGTTGGAATTGTTGGAATATTAAGAATCTCACAGCTTCCAATCAGCCGACACAAAGATTAATTTGCATCATGGATTTGGTAAAATTCTTGCGACATTTGTTAAAATACAGTTCGGTAAAGTAAGAATCGACTCATAAAGTATTTAACGCCGCAGTCTCCGTTTTTGTCGATTCTAAAATCGATATAAGTAAACGTATGTAACGCGTGGATCGAAAAATTTGAAATTAATATATACTATAATTCATTATATTTTCAGGTCTTGGATCACAGGAAAACATATTATTATTATTATTACTTATTGTATTCTTTATTGCACACATGAAATAGAAACATATATATACAAAAAAAGAAGCTTAATCTTAGTGAAGCGTGCAAAGGCGGTCTTATCGCTAAAGCGATCTCTCCCAGACAACCTTTGGTGATCGGAAAGGCGAAAACAGGGGTTGTGTGGCATTGTGTGGCAATCAATTTAGTTTTTATAGAATAAGATAGACTACATAAACACTACATACTAATAATACACATATAGATATCTACCATAAATAATTATTTATACATAATATATAATATACTACATTCTACTCCATTACATAGATAGATAGTAGTTTTTCAGACAACGTTTGAAGATATGACGTAGCGATTTTGCCTGACGTATGTCAGCAGGGAGAGAATTCCACAACTTGACACAATTCTTCGTGAAAGAGTCACCATAGAATTTCGTACGGCTGGACGGCATCATCAGCTTATTGTCAGTGCAGGAACGAAGAAAGAACTGGCTATCCTGACCGAGATAGCTAAAACGTTCTTTTAAGTAGGCTGGTATTTGGGGGTAGAACAGGACACGGTATAGAAGGGTCAATGCATGCATGTCCCTGCGCCTTCTGATTGGCAACCACTCAAGCTTAGCACGGTACTCAGAAATGTGGTCGTATTTCCGCAGGCAAAAAATGAAGCGGATTACCATATTTTGAAGCCTCTCAAGCTTATCGAGAAGTTCTTGCGACAGATCTGGATAACAAGAGTCACCGTAGTCTAACACTGGCAACAAGAGTGTATTGGCTAACGTAATCCGAGTAATCATTCATGAAAATATTTAGTGAAAGCAATTACTACAAACATAGAAAAAAACCAATTTTCAGCAGGTGTTGGCACTGCACTTGGGTTTGCAAAATATTATTCCTGGTTCGCAGGACTCTAAATTCACTTAATATCAACGCACCGCATCAACATTTTCAAAGCAAGCGCTAAATATTTGGACAGCATGAACAAATTGCTCCTTTGACGCCTTGGACCTTATCAACACCCACATCTACGGCTCGCTTTTCTCTGGCGACACCTTGAATTCCAACTGAGGATGCATGCAATAACTCTAAATTAAATCTCAATTCTTTTAATAATAATATTCTTATTCTCTCAATACATACAGAATGATACTTCAAAGTTTAATATTTCAAGCTTTTTATACTACCCCTTTTTTTACATGTCCCTTTCTTAACCGAATACGGCAAAGCCAAAAGGAAACGTTATCCCATTTCATTATCTTTATCTACGCACTGTTTTTGACCCTATTCCCACAGTTGACCAAAGGTTAACTGGAATAGAATAAAACTAAACATAGTTTAAGGACACGCACTGTACCACATAGATTTGTCTGCTGTGGCGGATTATAGCGAATTAAACTTCTCGTTCATTCAATAAAGAATTAAAAACAAACAAACAGAAACAGAAATTGGACGACACTATAAGGGTATCTTTTGTTACTACAGAATACTTTAAAACTAATTTATTTGCCATTTGCATATTACTTAACTAGCAACTTATTTATCATTTTACCATTGTTTCTAGATTTCTCTTAATTGATATGGAACACATCATAAATTGGGGAGACATGACGAGACGATATAATACATGAATTTGTTATGTTTATTTTACGTAACAATAAATAATTAATTTGACATCATGAAGATAGAAGATGAAGAAAATTTTATAGTACCTATTTTGATTTTAGTTAACAAAATTTTCAAATTGAAAATAAAATTGCAATACGTGCATAATTTCATTTTGTTGAATTTATGACAGTTAACTTTCAAAATTATCTGTCATAAATTCAACAAAATGAAATTATGCCCGTATTCTAGTCCTAGATAAAATCGTTTCTGTCGTTCAGCAGGTGTTGGCTATAGGACTTCTAAATTTTACGCATTACGCATAGGAAAACCTAATCATTAGGTATACCTATGTGTAGATAATATCATGAAACTGATGACTCGAAGTAGTGGCCGACTACTAGCAATATCACTTTAGATTGTAGTGTCATAAAATCTAAATTAAATAAAAACGTCGATATGGAGCCGATAATTAAATAATACGTAGTTTATAGGTATTTTAAGCGATGAGTAGGTCGGTAATCTTGCACGTTTAGGTATCTATTCAATTAATAGTGTATGTAAAATACGGTATACCTAGTTCGTGAATTAGGATTAAGTTTTGGTACTTTTCAAATTTCCTTAAAACTTGGTTTTGGTTGGTTATGTAGCTAGTTTTACTGCTTTTACATTTACTGTTCTATTTTTTGTCAACTATCATTTAATTTATGTATTAACATAACATTTGCGATCCAATTCATAACGGTACATTTATTTTAAATTATATTGTAAGTAATGGTAATAAAATAATTAATTACAAAAAAATAATGCTCTTTTAATAACCCATGATCATTTTAGTGCGTTTTAATAGCTTGACGCAACGAAATTAACTCCTTTCCTTAGTTTATTGTTTTCAATCATTATAAAATATTTAAAATAACGATTTTAGTCGTCGCTCGCGGGTGATAAGCGTTAGGTTAGGTTAGGTTGCCGCTTTTAAATGTGCGTGCTATATTATATCGTGTATTGAAACAGATAGATAGATAGTAGATAATATGTAGATATGCAACGTTTAAGTATTGTCTGTTAAACAGTATAATCGGTAGTAAATATAGTAAGTATGTATATGAGTATTTATATATGAGGCGTAGAGACGCGCCTGCTCTTACTTATTGTGAGTTGTGACTTGTGACGATGCAATGGCGCCATTTGGCATGCAGAACACTCTTGAATATAAAAATATCATATCGTACCTACTACCTACTTACTTAATATTTTTAATTCGAAAGTGTGTTTGTTGGTAGTTTGTCCTTCAATCACGCCGCAACAGAGTTATGAATCTGGAGAGTGACATAGGCTACTTTATATCCCGGAAAATTAAGGAGTTCCCGTGGGAAATTAAACAAAGCTATTCCATGCGAATGATGTCGAGGGCATCAGCTAGTTGTTTTATAATAATTGTGTTCCACAATACACAACGAACGATCTATCCAACGACCCAACCTCACACTATGAGATAGACGAGAATTGCACAAAAAATCAAAAGAGGGGAAATACCAACACTAAAAAATGTTTTTTTTTTTAAATTTTACTTTATCACTTTGTCGGCCTGATTCATAATTTATACCCATGCCTAATTAGGTAGGTACAGCATCCTAGTAGGTACTAATAGTTTCTGAGCAAAGCGCGGACGGACGGAAAAATACTGGACAGGCTCTTGCAACCCGAACTGACACGGAATTTTAATATTGACGATGCTCAGTTTGGTTTTCGTGCCGGACTCTCCACAGATGCGGCCATTTTAAATCTTAAGTATACTGTGAACTATTATGTTAATAGAGATACTTCAGTATTTGCATGCTTTCTTGATCTAAGCCGGGCATTTGACCTTGTTAACTACAAAATACTATGGCGCAAACTAGCTAGACACGCAAAGGATGACTTGGTGAAACTGTGGAGATTTTGGTACGAGAACCAAACTAACTATGTAAAATGGGGCGACGCACTCTCTAGTGAATACAGGTTAGAGTGTGGCGTATGTCAAGGAGGACTGACATCTCCGGACCTGTTTAACCTTTACATCAACGGCCTTATTGGGGAGCTGAGAAGTACCAAAGTCGGTTGCCATATTGGTAACGTGTGCGTTAACAATCTGAGCTACGCTGATGACATGGTGCTTCTCAGCCCCTCAATAAACGGACTTAGAAAACTGCTCAATATTTGTGACGAGTTCGCTAAAGAACATGGTCTCAAATATAATGTAGCAAAAACCGAAATGCTCGTTTTCAAAGCGGGTAAGGGTCCGGAGACCATTCCGTCGGTGTTTTTGAATGGATCGTCAGTTCGGGCTGTTAAGAGCTTTAAATACTTGGGTCATATCTTAACAGACGATATAAAAGATGAGAGAGACATGGAGAGGGAGCGCAGGGCTCTCTCGGTACGAGCTAACATGAGATTCGCGCGTTGCTCTGATGACGTGAAGGTGACGTTATTTAAAGCATTCTGTCAATGCTTCTACACTTGCCAGCTGTGGACAAAGTTTACCAAGCGCAGCTATAATGCGCTTAGGATACAATATAACAACTCCTTCCACATCCTAATGAAGCACCCGCGTTTCTGTAGTGCTAAAGCCATGTTTGCTGTTCTTCGCCATACTTAGAGCGAGGACGGCTTCCTTCTGGGAAAACCTGCATCGGTGCGACAACAACACTTACCTACACTTGATTGTCTTTTTATTTTAATTTTTTTAGGTCGATTTATATAATTTTTTTTTAAATAATTTTGAATATTATTTATTTTTAAACTTAAACTTAAATTGTTTTGTCTCAAATTTAACGTTACTGTTCTGTTTTATATCGTCATTCTTTGTCATAATTATTGTTACTATGGGTTGTAACTATTGCCTGAAATAAAAGTTATTTATTTATTGTTTATTATTATTATTTATTTATACGGAAACTATAGGAGTTCCTTGTTGACTACGGAATCCTAAAAAAGGGCAGAAATTATAATTCCTGAGAACCATGAATTCGAGCTGCAAGTGACCTTTACCCGTAATTTTGGTGTATAAAATATGTAAAAATCTTTTAAAAAAATAATATTTAGATAATTTTTTTAAAATAAAAAACAGCCTGCCCAAATCGTTTAATTTAAATAAATAATTACAGCTAAGTACGTGATAATGCAAATATTTAAAAAAGCATGCGTGCGGCCCATTGGACCACCGCGCCGTCAAGATTGTAGCTTCGAAGATCATAACAGTACGAAGTTCCTCGTCAAGTGAACTGTTTAATCACTGATCACCAATAAACGTTTTACGACTTTGAAGAAAACAACGACAGCCTTATGAATTCATTATAGCTGGATTATGAATTCATTTACGCATATAAAAACTACACATTTTAACTGGATAAGACAAGGGATTGAATAAGTTACAAATTCTTTTGTATGTTGGCCCAAAATCCACTGGTTGAGCCGGACAGTGAATCCTAATGAAATGTTACAGGATCATTGGTGGACCACACATTGGAACTCCACAGTGGATCCTCTAGAGATTTTTGTGCTTAAATAACAGCAAAGATTTTAACATGGGAAAAGTATTTGATTTGGAATGTTTTTTTTATAAATCAGCAGGACAGTTAAAGGAGATGTTGTAGGACGTAGGTAGGGGGGTATATTGCCGTAACTTTATCAAAAATTTATTCAGTAATATAAAGTAGCAATCTGCAGAAAATTTTAACTAGGTATTCACGTGTTTGTTTCCCCCAAGCTATCCACTTATTTGACTTTAGGACTTGGTGAATTAATGGTTGGTATTTTTTTAACATTTTTCTTTACCTTAGCGTTTCTAGAAAATTTTAAGTCGTCGTTTGTGACCGATCCAGATTTCTTACGTTTTATGTGTGCCTGGTTTTTAGTGCTTACCTTAAAAATTGGTCTCGGAAGGCTTAATATAAGATACCTTAATTAACTATTTCCTTTGATAATGCGGTCAATAAATATGTGAAAATAAGTGCCTTATTAAAAATTTGCTCCTAATATGAGAACAATCCGAATGTACGCATTTAAGAACTGCCTGGGTGGCAACTCGTTTCCGTTAATAGGTACTATTTTACATATCACTACGCTAAATAAGAGATCCAAAAAAGATACGAAACTCTTAGGTACGAACATCAGAATTTAATAGCCACCTTCCTGTACACAATCTGCTTCAAATATTTTTCCTGTTCTCCAAAAAATGTTTGCATCTATACTAATATTATAAATGCGAAAGTGTGTCTGTCTGTCTATCTGCTATGCTTTCACGGCCCATCTATTCAACCGATTTTGATGAAACTTTACTTTTTATCCCGATGTCCCGGATAATTAAGGAGTTCCCCGAAAATCAAAAAACTTAAACCACGCGGATGAAATCGCGGGCATCATCTAGTAATAAATAATTAAAGCCTTTTCGAGGATAGGAAAATTTGCAAGGGATAAATTCCGGGAAAGAACGCAAGCGGAAAAGCACAGTTTTCTCTGCGATGCGACGTCTTCTCCGCGTAGATAATTATAAAGCCCTATTTTCCTAATCTAAACTAATATGTTTTATAAAGAGGAAAGATTTGTTTGTTTGTTTGTTTGTTTGTATTTCATATAGTATTAGTTGGCCTTTAAATCTAAAGTAAAGCCGTACAGCCAGTAGGTACGTACATACACTCATTTAAAAAAAATACATATAATATGAGGCGCGTTCACGTCACGCTGTATACCTAAATAAGCCGACATCAGCTAATAACAGGCTCTCAGGTCTTGGTCAATCTATGCTTAAAAGCTCTATCCTGCTCTTAGCTGATGTCGGCTTATTAATACGGGACTTAGACTTTATTCTCACCTGTAAATAAGTGCTGCCTTCGTCACGGTAGAGTCCGAAAGGCACGTCGTTGTCCACAAGATCTCGGAGAGTCACCCAGCCAGATGGGGATAGGTACTGTGCACTGGTGACTGCGCAGATTGCATCTTCCACGTCTAGAAGAGAGAGAACATAACATTTTTATTAATTTTTTAATCTACCTATGAACTTATGTCATTCTTGTAGAATGTGTTAATTCAGGTCGTTCACCCAGGACTGGAGACTGACTTTAGCTTACCTTCTCAATTGATAGTTTTTTGGAAGGCGTTCGCTTTTACTAGTATAAAAGCTTGTGCCATGTAAGTATAACGGTTTAGCTATAGGTACAGGTTAGGTTATAAGTTCAACGATTTGACAATGATAGGGACAGAATAGATTATGGTAGTGATAATTATCAGGACTGACGGTACACGGGAACCCTAACCTTTAAAGCCATTGGATCTATATAGTATATTATCTACTTGCTTAACTAACTCAATAATTATATTTTAACTAACATTAAGTAAAATTTCCACAATGACACTATTTAAGCCACAAATTCCTTGAAGGGTAAGATAAAAATGTTAATAGAATTTTTACCCGTGAAAATGATTTCTTTGGAAGGATAGATGATCTGCCCTTTCAGAGGTAGAAACACGAAGGGTATGTGTGGCTTCGTTGCTCCACGCCCAAAACTGGCCATCGGGCATTCTGTAAAATAATGTTCACTTAACAAATTAACCTGCTACAGGGGCTTTACTACCATCGCTTAAAGCCGTATTGTTTTAATATTTTTGAATTATAATCCTTATTTTAAGGACGTCAAGGTACGTGACATATCTAAATCTGTAATTTTGAAAATATACTGAATACTGCTAGTAACCCTCTGGATGAAAAATCTGTGAGCAATAGGCCCCTGCGTTAAGTATAATTAGACCCTAGGCACTATATGGACGCCAAAACTACTATTAAAGACCAAATAGGTATTATATTATTTAATTACCTATGACTTCAAAAATGATAGATACTAACTGCAGGGTTGTATTGAAAAATGTCAAGTGTAGACTATCCTGGTTGCAGCACCGGCAAGGAATCCACTAATAAGATTCCACTGTCATGAAGTTTACCATGTAAATTTACCATGCGTTAGTAATTAATATACTAGACTTCTTTAATATTATGTAACTTAAAGTTAGTTTAAGTAGAATAAAAAAAAATGCAAGAGGATGAGTTAGTAATACACATGGAACAATGAGGGGAAAAAAATAACATTTAATTGTTGTAGGATGAGTAAGGAATAAAAATAGGTAATAAAAAATAGTGGGATATGAGACGTAATGGAATGAATGCGGAACAATATTTAAGATGGTTTATTTAGCGTATCCATTTCTGTTATTACCGCTTAACCAAATAAATATTAGGTATGTTTAATATTTGCTCAGTGTTAGTTAAAAATATTACCATTTAGTTATGTTACGTCACTGTAGCTTCACTTTCTAGGCAAATTCTGCATATTATTTAAATGCGACAACCAATTTCAGACATTATTCTTCGGGCGTCTCATTTAAGAGCCAAGACCGTAGGAAAGTCGAAAGTGCTTGTGCAATTGTTGGTCATTAATAAAACATGAACTAGAATAATAATTATATGGTTACATTTGGGACGAGGTTGACATCACAATGTAGAGGTCACGAATTTTGAACTTAATTCATTTTGTATTTTGAACATGGAGTTGCGTATTAAGTACCTACCTAACTATTAAGTCGTACTTATATAGCTATTAGTGATTATTTGCATACTTAATATAAAACAATGACAATTTGTCTGTGCTTAAAACAATATTCATGTTTGCTAAAACATTCAAGAAGATATAAAGGAATGTTTCAATGTATAAAATCGAATAAATTCAAACTTTCCCAAAATAAATGTAGGCTGAAACCTGAACCATTTTAAATGTATCCAATACACAACTATATCTACTGAGAAGTATTTTTAACAAGTTTAGTCACACATGAACCCGTGCTAGGATTATCTCCGATCTTGTATGAAACTTGTTATGATATTTTATGTCCAACACTCAGTATTAGTAGGAGTTTTCCTGTAAACCAAGAGTTTTTTATAACACCGTGCGTTCCATACAGCCCCTTGAGGAGGTTTAGGATAAAAGCACATGGATTTGACTCGCTCCAGCAATGCTTAGATTCATTCGACTACTTATTCATAAGCACCAAGAAAAAAGTCTATTAAAAATAAAAAAGTTTTGAATTTGAATTTATCTGATTACCTTGGGAGGTATTAGCTATAAATAGTCCAGAGGGCTTACTACCATCGCTTAAAGCAGTATTATTTTAAAATTGCATTTTTGTATGATGTACTTTGACGTCCCTAATATTTTAATCAAGAAACAAGAGCGTTTACATTATTAAAATAATACTGCTTTAAAAGCGAGTACAAACCGTCAATATTGTTAACACAAGTCTTGCGATCCTCCCTGAAGGCAGGCGTTTCTCTTCTACATTGGCAGACGCAGCCTTCTCCACCACCCATCGCGGCCAACGCAGTTCCATGTGACACCTCCATGCATCTAGTTAGGCCACAGTCAGTTCCTGTAAAAAAACAGATGGACGGATAGACATTACAAAACTTTATGGTGCAACACACACCGACAGAATTGATTATAGCCATTGTTGCTGATTACCTACATATTAGCTTCACTGTACTACTTTAGTACCTACAACGCAACGGATAGTAGGTACCTATCTATACATTTGGCGTTGCGTGCGCCAAGGCACACTGCACAAGGCACAACGTTCAATCCTAATACCTACTTCATGTCAGTAAGACTTATCATGTAATCTCCTATTCCACATGCATAAAATAGAGTTGTTATAAAAAAGACTCGGACCGTCATTTTGCACCAGCTCTAGGAGTCACTTGTTTGAATAAGGAAATGAATGGAATAGATGAATGTAAATCCTAAAATGGGATTGGGTACCTTTAGCTAGGATAGTTATACCTATCTACCTACTTCCTAAAATCAAGTGCGGTTTGCGGATCAAGTTCAATGTTCCAGCACAACCCACTTTTTAATTACGTTTCAGCCCTGTATCTGGATTCTGGATGATAATAATTTTATTAAAAAAGTACGTGCCTACGTCTCCTAGTCTCTTCGTTACATTATAAGTTTATAAAGTAGCAGTTATAAAACTTAGGGTAGATAATTCTGCTTAAGAACGGCTACCAGGTACCAACTGAAGTTGACTAAAGCAAAAATTAATTTAAATAATATTATATTTTTATAAAAATACCAATCCAACCCAACTTACCAACAAGAGAGAATAGATCCCCATTAGCAAATCTTGTTACATTCGCTAGCGTCACCTCTCCACTCGTATTCGAACAACTTGCAAAGGCTACCATCATAAGAAGAACTACTAACGCCATCTTTCGCCAAGCTCGCGTATGACGTCGAAAATGAGCTTTCCAGTTTCCACGTTATTCTGTCATTGTTATCCAGCTGGCGCCATTTTCTTTTTCAGCGATAGTGAAAATTTTATTTGAAATTCCTATTTTTCTTTGATTCCTTGATTTTGCAGGCATCTTTCTTGCAACTCAACCTCGGCGAAGGTGACCTCAATCTCGTTCGTTGTACTATCGCACGTCTGAAACAAAAGAAAAATAGTTATTTAGGAGCTAAATCATTAGCTGTTATGATTGACGATTAGTTGTGTACCTACTACATACATCAAGGCTTAGGTAAATTCAGTACTTACTTACCTAGGTAAGTAGGCATTCGGCACCTACTAACCGACCTTACCGAATTATAATTATTCAGTAAGTAATTAATAGCGAAAAACTCGTAAGTACCTAATTTTCTTACCCTATTAATTACCCTTCGATGAAAAGCAAATGAAAGAAAGAAAGAATGAAGAAATGAATGACTTCGATGAAAGTTTGTTGCCGTTGAGAATATCTAATTTGGACCCCTGTATTGCTAGCATGCGCACTACGAGAAAAATTATGTGTACCCGTTATCTCTATCTGTCTACCGAAGCTAACATGGTTACTTGTCTCGTTACGTCAAAAGTAGAGTTAAAAGTAATATTTCATATCTGTGGTATTTTTCTCTACGAATCTTTACATGTCGACTATTTTTAGGGTTCCGTACCAAAATGGTAAAATGGAACCCTTATGGTGCGACTTTCTCCGTCTGTCTGTCTGTTTTCTTGTAATATACCGCATTTTGTGCATGTTAGGGTGAATGAAAAATTTGCCGGCAACGACAAGGAACATCTCTCTTTCTCGTCGCGAGATAATCTCGTTGTGCGCATGTTAAGCACACTGGTTTCCACGTAGCGAAAAAATTCTATGCCTATGCTGGTTTCACCATATTACGTTTATAATTAATGTAGTTAGGTACATAAGGATAGATACCTTTCTGCATAAAATTGTATTAATCCATATTAATATTTATCTAATAAATGCGAAAGTTTGTCTGTCTGCTACGCTTTCATGGCTCATCTGTTCAACCCATTTTGATGAAATTTGGTATAGGGATAGTTTGTATCCCGTGGAAGGACATAGGCTAATATTTATTAGTAGAAATCAAATGGTTCCCGTGGAAATAAACAAAACTTTCCACGTTCTACGTCCACCACGTTGACGAAGTCGCGGACGTCAGCTAGTTAAATAATTATAAATTAGATTGTTATCTTTTAAAAACTACCTTTATAATTATTATTTCCTTTAACGGAATAAATAATAATTAGCTCTAACAATAAATAAAAACTAATTGCTATTTCCTATCGGATTTTAAAATTGCCCGTTGTTTTAATAATAGTCATTGCCTACTGACGAGTGAAAATGTTTTATGCTACTTTCCAATTCGTAATAATATTAGTAGATAAGTATTTATTGATTTAAATAATTAAGCATGCCATCTTTGATAACATCCAAATTGATCATTTTAAAAGTTTCCTCATTGATTTAAGGTATTATTAAGTCAAAAGAAATAGAGGGTCAGCACGAAGTAATGCTAAGTCATCGACCTAAGTGGTTCCGTGCTGACCCGGAAGACGTGACGCCGAGGTTGTTGTAGTCCGTGCAAGTCGGACACGCCCTTTTTTAACTCTAACCCCCACGCCGGAGGGATTTTGTTTGCGTCGGGGGTTAGAGATAAATATATAGTATATACCATTACTTCTACGAAACGGCGTGCTGTGTTTACGTATTGCTTTGGCAATGCTGTTCTATTTGCTTTCATGGGTCATGACGTCTGCAGGTGTATTTTCAATTTTTAACTTATTAGTTAGTTGGCATAAAATTCAATGCAACTTATACGATAGGTAAGTACCTAATTTTATAAATCACCTCTTTTGTTTGATACCAAGTTTTATATTGAGTAGGGTCATCGATAAATAATAAATAGATAATTTATGATAATAATGCCATAAACTATTACAATTCACAGCGTATTGGTGGTAATATAAAACAATCTAACAAGCCAACAAAGCCTAGCAAATGACAGTCATCGACGAATATTTTAATACAATGGTAAAGGTTAGCATAGGTGCCTCTAAGCCTATTAACACTTTATGGATAGCCAAAGGTTATCGATACCTCACGCACAGTAGGAAACTTACCTGTAGGTACGTGTATGTTAAACTGTCAAATTATTTGTTATTGTACTGTCCGGTTTAACTCTATTATTGGTATAGACTAGTGATTTATATTATGTGAAGCGGGACTACGTCACTACACTGAGTTATAGCCGGCGTCAATAATTATATATAGTCGTGTCTGAATTTGACCGCAAGACGCGTCACAAATCACAATAGACTATTTTCGCGCGAAGTACTCGCATGGGAAAAAAAATAGGCAGTCATAGGGACTACCGACAGAAGTAAAAACGAATATTAAAAAAAAAATGACTAAACCTAAAAGGTATTAAAGTTTAAATTCGGCACAGAGATAGATATAGTCTGGAATCACACATAGGCTACTTTATATCCCGGGGAAATAAAGAGTTCCCGCGGGAACCGAAAAACCTCAATCCACGCGGACGAAGTCGCGGGCATCAGCTAGTGTAGTATAAGTATTTATAATTAAGACCTTTTGTCTCCGTAACAACGCGAGCATGGGGCAGCGAGGTGTCGGTGACGGTGTCGGTGACACGAATCCATACTTAACCCCCTACCAAAAAGTGCTCAACGCGGCTATAGAAGTTTTCACTTCAAAAATACCTAGGTACCTACATTGGCTTCGACAGTTTGTACTAGAGCTGCGCAGACAAGCACTCGCACTGAGTTCAGAGACGACTACCTATTTGATTGGCGCCAATTATACTATCCACGCAATAATTTATTTCTTTGCAGTGTTTTTTACTAAGTAACTATAATCTGATAAATCGGTGCAGATTTTGGTGGCGATGACAGGTCGCATTGAAATGTAAAATATCGGAAAATTGGCATATATAAATAATAATTAGTATAGCTGCATCTGTTAAATCAACATGGAAGTGAAGATAATCTGTTAAAAATTAATGTATCTAAGTCTTTTGCAACATTAATGCTGACACGAATTATTAATTTAAAATCGCGCTGATGTTAGATTAAGCTTCGAAATACCGGATGGTCAGTGGTCACTGAATACATTGATTTTTGACCTAGCTATTAATTAAAACGCTTGATTTTGTGCATTATGTAAGTATTTCCAATAAAGCAGATAGGAATCTAAGACCTACTTAGCTAAAGTAGGATTACAAAAATGTAGCCAGAGATTTATAAATCATAATAAGTCAACAGTTTAGAGAGTCCAAAATGTCCAAGGTTTAAATCCTAACCTCTCTGGCGCAGTGGTGATCGCTGTTGTTTTATCGTGGGAGGTCCCGGGTTCGATCCCTGGCAGGGTTAGTTTGGGAATTTATAATTTCTGAATCTTCTCTGGTCTGGTCTGGTGGGAGGCTTCGGCCGTGGCTATAGTTACCTGCACCCTACAAGCAAAGACGTACCGCCAAGCGATTTAGCGTTCCGGTACGACGCCGTTTAGAAACCGATAAGGGGTAGGTATGGGTTTAATTCAAACCAATTTTATTTAAACCAATTCGCTAATTGGCGGCACGTAATTAGCTACCACTGAAGCCTCCCACAAGACAAAACAGTACCTAAGTTAGTAGAATAATAAGTATTTGTAGCATAAAATAAAACTTAGTTTAACTCTTAGCTTAACTTTTAATATTTCTTTTAAATCTAGAGATTTAGAGTCAAAAATACTATCTACACATTAATTAAGCCAAATAGGATCAAGAAATCTACTGCTATTTCAAAAAAAAGGAACTTGAAATGATTGAAATATTTCACTCACGAAACGGACTCATCAATCATTGAACAATTAAAGTGCACGGTAATGATTATAATGAAAGGTGTTCTGAACAAATTAGGATGAGTTATTAATTTATATTGCACCTCATTAGTTATTACTGTTATGGTCGGAGTTTATAGGTATATGGCACAGTTAGGAATATTCTTTTTCTTTTTCTTTAGGCCATGGGAGTTCTGTCTGTGTAGGTATGGCTCTGGATTAGAGCTCAAACATATAAGGGACATCAAAAATATCTGGCGTACAAAATGTAAGCCGCTGGCGTGACAGGAGATAGTCCTTTCCACTTAAGCAGACAAAGATTCCTTTTTCTGTGGTCGTTCCCCTTTGACGCGTCGCGCTGACGTTTTGTCTTGTCCGGTCCGGGTATTTCGTTATCCTAATATAGCTTCGTCTCCCTGTCGCACTCCTCGCTGCAGTCTCGTCTCCATCGTAGTCTGATCCTATAGACGGACTGATAGACATGGTAGCATTCTCATTCAAACAGTTCAGTTTTGGTATCAACATTACGGTATTCAGTCTGGCATCTCTGCATCACACTTGTTTCAATCTCAAGTTTCCACCCTATCGAATTTCTCACTCACTATTCTTTATCAAATTACTTAGCCAAGTGGCCAGTTAAGTATACTCTTCAGTCTTCTATCGTGTCGATCTATTCGTGACGATTCGTAATGAGCAATGAGCAGACACATAGTTCGAAGAACCGATAGTCATTACGGTCCCAAGGTGCTTGAACATGGGCCGCAACCATATGCTCCGAAAACTTCAGCGTTGGACGACACCCCACTTGGTAGACAATCGTTCTCAAGCGAGTAGCTGGAAGAAGGCGGCACAGGATCGTGTCCACAGGACACGATCCTGTGCCGCCTTCTTCCAGATCCATGCAAGAGATATTTGCAGCGGACAGTTTTATTATTCGATCGTATGAAAATCAACGTGTTTCACCAACCAGACATTACGTCCATGCAACCAGGTAGTCACGGTCTGTCATAGATACCATACGCCTAAGATACCAATTAACATTTTAATTAACTTTCATTAGGCGTGTTTTTATTATTCCTACACGCGGTCAAAGGCCAGCTGCCATAAACCATAAATAATAATCGAAAACCGATCGCTCGGTCCGTTGCCCGTTTCTTATATAAAACGGTTGTATTTTATGCAAGGTATTTTTATGGTTCACAATATCGCACAGTGGATTATTAATTATTATTATAAAATGATTTATATATGTTGCTCTTAATCCAAGTTGCGCATCTCGTATTTTTGCCCTCTTAGCACGAAAGTTGTGATCATCATTGCAATTGTTGTGAATAACTGATAATATGGTGCTAGGTATTTTGGCTATAACTGGGCATTTTAGCCAATGAGAGAAGGCAATACTTAGTCCGTTTCTATAGGGCATATTTGTGTTTTAATGTGAAATCAAAAAATTTCGATTTAGGTAAATGGAACGTACCTACCTAATACTTTCGTACCTATCCCTAACCGAATTTTCACAGGCATTTTCTATGTGAGCACGCCAGTTTAGAATTAGATCTGATAAAATCACAGAACACTGTGGATAAAATCCTATCCTAATCATTTAACACGCTCATAAATATAATAGATAATATGTAGGTTTTTACAACATTGTTATTTTCACGATGGTATCTTCTTCTTGGTGACGTGGCTTTGCAGGGCTCTGTAAAGAGACCCGGTATCACTTTGACCGTTGCCGATCTATTTATTGTAATCGCCACTATCTAGAGTTCCTGGTCAATACTACTTGCTGCTAGGAACAGCAGCGGCTTCTTGGCCGGGATGTTCTTTCGCTCCTCGGGATTCACTAGGTGCTTCCCTAGGAGGAGGCTACGTGTGTGCGTGGTAGGTATACCAACCATTCTATGGTCCATCGTTATTTCCACACCAATTCAGTTGATATATCGGTTCATTTGCATACGGAGTTCGAACTCACTTTGGAGTATAAAGGTATGTCTTGTAATGCTTTGCCATAGCTTTTAATTTGAAGTGTGAACTATGAAATTATAACCGTAAAACCGATACAACTAATTCACACACTATAAAGATATTAAATTTAGTTTTTGCTCTACGTTAATACATAATAATTTGAATAGAAAAAAATGCCGATGTCATGAATTATTATATCATACGTTCATAACGCATATATACGTTAGCCATAAAGTAACGGATTTATTTATTTTTGGGTTTCTTTTACATTTTACAACTTGATATACCTACTTACCACAGTAAGTATTCCATAACGTAGCGCTTAGTGCACTAGAAATCTAAGAAATATTACTTTGATAAAATAAATACCAAATAAAAATATTATAAATGCGAAACTGTGTCAGTCTGTCTGCTATATACGCTTTCAAGGCCCATGTTTTCAACTGATAGATTGATATCGCACGTCCACCAAGTGTGGGGGTCTGCCGCACTCACTGCAGTACTTTGGGACCCCAGTCCCTATTACTTTTTAATTTTATTAAACTATGTGCGCGGCGTATGACCAATTCAGCGTTGCAACTCGTTGAGCTATGTCGGTGATTCTAGCTCTTCTGCGGATCTCTTGATTTCTGATTAATTGAAGAAACTCTGAGCCTGGCACTTTCCTTCGCCCGCCAAAAGAGCTTTTTTTTTAAATAAAAGTCATAACAAGGTCTAGGAAGACTGGGATCCGTATAGCATCCTTTAGTCCTCAGGAGCTGAGAAAATTGGAGGAACGCTGCCCAGCCGCGTTGGATTTGGGATTAGGCGACTGCCGTGGCGTAGATTAGGTATTAGGTAAGTGGTTAGGCTATATCAATCGATAGAAAGCTGAAGTAAGGTGAATAATTTAATTCGCTTACTACATTGCTAACCCAAAACTCAGTTTACTTAAGTAATAATTCTGATACTTGTTTCTTTTATTGAGAAAACTTACTAATTGCGTTTAGCGGTGCCGCCACTAAAACTTGACAGTTAGGTATCTAAAAGCCAGGTGAGTATATAAAAAAAATGTCATGCAGTAAGGTAACCAAGCGTCATGTTTTTTTCAGAGCGTGTCGTTGTTTTGGTAATTTATTACATGAAAAATTATTATAAATTATAATCCCATGAAAAAACCTCTAACATGAGATTCATAGAGAAGGTTCATGACCCTAAGAAATTATACCTACGCATTCAGAAATATTTACTTACGTATGAAGGTCTAAGTATCTACCTACTGTTAAAATTAATTTAATAAATCATAAACTATACTTAAATATTAATCAAATTTTTTTTTAGTATGTTAGAATATCATGTTAATTAAACACTGCAGACATGCCCTGGCTACACTCGGGAAGAAATTATGCCATAATAAGAGGGTAGGTGTAAGATCTAGTTTAAGGTAATTTACGTTGATCTACCAGATAGTCACATCTAAGACAATTCTGTCCTGTCACGATGAGTATCCTGTATTATAATATTAAGAATCAGTTACCCTACCATTCCTTTATGCAAATGAGAAAACTTTTAATTTCCCTTCTATAATATTTTATTTAAATAATTAGTGTTAATTATTCGATCAAACAAGCCTTATTTTAAAACATTAAACTCTCTCTCTCTCTCTCTGCGTCATATTCCTCATTGCTGAGGGTCGTGACCCTCTCATAAATCACAGGGGTTCTCTTGGGATAATAATGCGATGGGTTCCCAAGTCCTTCCGCATACGACTCGACTAAGAGTAGGTACTATTTCAACTCTTAGGTTTCTAACGATTATTATCAGGTGTTAGTGATAATAATCGGGACCGACGGCTTAACTTGCTCTCTGAGGCACGGAGAAAACTAAAAGGCCAAATTCGGACTACTAAAGTTGGTCACCCATTCAGTTACCGACTTAGGTCACCGTTGCTTAGCCATCGCAATCGACTGAAATGCGTTGTCGCAACTAGACCACTCGTTCCTCACATTGTTACTAGTAATTATAAACCTGTGCTATTATCTTAACTTTTTAGTCTCCATATCGTACTAATTAATTAGTTTATCATGCAGGTTTCCTCGCGATGTTTTCCTTTACCGTTAGGTATAGCATTATAAGCAATTGATACATTTTTCATTACATATTATGTTACGTAAAAATAAATACGCTACGTCGCATTACGAAATAGCGGTTAATTATTTATTGTTCAATTCAAATGAATGCATGTTTTCATCAGTATAATACTCGAACCAATTAATTTTACATAAGTAATAAGTGGGAAGTTTGTATGGGTGTACCTACATCCTTTTTAAGCAGAGAGTTATGTATTACTAGAGTACAGCGATGGACTCAATCTGACGTACGAGTACATACAACAACTGTAAGTTGAAGGTTTTGAAGGACGCATTTTAATAGCTGTTTAAATATCTCTTACGAAATTGTAATGAAATGAATTGTTTTATTTCATGCAGAACAACATATATGTCACCAAGTATGTTATAATATATCTGGGATCTACCATCGGTTTGGAAAGAAGATTATATTGAGAACAGCCGGCAAAATATTCAGCAGTTGATCTTTTTTTATAATAATATACAATACATACCTACCAACGTAATTTTATTAACAATTATTACACAGACTGCTTGAATTACAGCACTGTGGGCTGCTGAATGCAGATCCGATTGGTTCCATGTAACTTTGTTATTATGAAATTCATCAATAGTATAGTATAGGTAGTGTAACTGATGCCCGCGACTGCGTCCGCGTGGATTGTGGTTTTTTGTCTCCCGCAGAAAATCTTCAATTTTCCGGGTTAAAAAGTAGCTAGTGTGTTATTCCAGACTATAATCTATCTCTGTGCCAAATTTCATCCAGATTCGTTAAGCGGTTTTTGTGTGATTGAGTAACAAACATCCATCCATCCATCCATACATACATCCATCCATTCAAACTTTCGCATTTATAATATTAGTAGGTATTAGTACTTCTACATAACAAATGCCGTTTTATACAGTAAATATTTTCTCGAAATCGAAGAACTCAAAGAAATCCTATATTATTTAAGATATGCAGCTCTATGATCTAGCTCAGTGTTTTTATGCCCGGTGCGCGGTTTGTATCTGGACCCTAGTTATTTATTCCCGCTAGTTCTAAGACTGGGTTATTTTCCCTATTATTATGATGTATTACGCAGGACTGTAATGACTGATTAGATTTTAATGGAGAAGCCATTTGTATGGAACTGTTGTTATTAGATACATATCTATTTATGTATTTTATTACTATTGATTGTCTTAGAGGAATTTGTTTGCATATCCATACCAACTTAGTAGGAATATTATTGTAAAGTCGACAGTGTGTCTGTCTGCTACCTATTCACCGCACATATTATGTTATAAACCTTTTTTTAACAAAATTTGGTATAGAGATAGGCTGTATCCCGAGGGCGGTCTCGGAAAATAAGAGTTTTCACGGGACTTTTAGTAACCTATTTACGCAGACGAAGTCGCGGGCATAATCTCGTATTTTTACTGCCAACTAAGCGGTTGGCAGATAAAATACGAGATAGGATATGTGAAAAAATCATGGCAATAGCATATAAAACGAAGTTAAAAGGAAAGCTAACACATATTATTAGGCTATACAAGTTTTAGAGTAATAGTTGACCATCCTATTAAATATCCGCATATTGTGACGGGCAACATACGGAACCCTACACTGCGCGTGGCCAGACACGCACTTGGCCGGTTTTTTTATATTATTTATATAGAACATCATTAATATACCTAATCTAGGTACCGAGTTATTTTTAAGTTTAGTAGATTCATAAAAAAAAGCAGCCAATAAAAGCGTTTTATGAACGAACCAAACAGCTTACTATAGAAAAACTAATAATTTAAGTAAGTAAAAGCTTCTAAGATATTTATAGCCCATAATATAAACGAATACGACTCTATAATATCGTAGTAGGTATGTTAATTGAGGCATATGTTGTAGGAACGCTATTGTCCACGGGTACTTAGGGTTTTTCAAAATCCCTTGGACACTGTTTGTTTTCCCGTGACAAAAAGACTTAAGAGGATATGGGATGAACGGGAAACTTTGAGAATAGGTATTGAACAATCATATTGCCGTCGCGCTGCTCCTCGAATAGAATTCCATAACACCCGATAGGGACAACTGCAACTTGGACCGATAATACCTATGAAAAACAGTCGAATTCTTACTCTCGTATTTTTCTGTTTCCTCCTCCAAAACAGAACCGATTTTAATTTTTTTTTCAAGAACAATTTAAGAAGGACTCAGGCTATGTCGGTATGTTTTTCTTTTGTTGATTATATTCGTCAAATTTATATGCGGGATATCTGATGATGACGCGAAAACTGGGCCTATTTTTGCAATTTTTGAAGGTTCCAAATTCTTAAAATTATTAATTTATTGAAAAAAGCAAAACATAGGGACATGGCACGGACTCGTATAAATTTTATGGTGCAAAAATATTTTCTCTATTGTAATTATTCACGGAGAAAACAGACTAATACGATTGTATGGGGGAAACCGCCCTCCCGTATCGTCTTAAGTATGTCACTCTCCATGTTCTCAAATATTCACATGCAAAAAATTACACTGCAGATAGGTACTCTGTGGCGACTTCCGGCGTACCTAAGTGAAGAAAAACCATCAACAAACACAATTTCGCATTTATGAAGGAACTAGAAATTTAATTTGCTATATAATCCGCAACAGTAGGCAAATATATGTGGTACAGTGTATCTTGCACTTGCAGCTTATCTTGCACTTGCAGCTTGCAATATTCACCACACCACATAAATCTTCCAAATTATTCTCAACATACCTACGTTTCACTCCGACACCGGAGCATCTTCAGGAGATGTTGACTCGATAATGCACGATTGTAAAGACAATGTCTTTACAATATGACTTCCGCAAAGTAACGCCTGTTTCTATCCAATTTCGCATTTATATACTTACTTCCGAAAAGTAACGCCTGCTTCTATCCAATTTCGCATTTATATTATTATACTTAGTAGCTGGATAGTGGAGTGGATTGGGATGTCGAAGAGAGCTCATTAAGATAACTATTGGATATTATTGTAACTAGCTTCGCTTGTATTTGCAGCACGCCCAACATATTAATAATATAGGCAAACTGCTGGTGGAAACATTTGAGGAGGTGCTTGAAATGGTGAAAGTTCTTACGTTATACGTTAAATAGATTTACCACTACCAGTTAAGCCGTAGTGTATTCACGATTAGGTCTAAATCTAATAACCACATTTAAATTAGGTTTCACAGAATAATCTGTAGGTACATTATTCAATATCTATAACCTATTTTATAAGTAATTTTAAATATAATCTAAATTTAGGTAACGGAAGGAATCACCTTACTAGCGTTAAATTTTTTGCAAGCACTTCTACGATATTACACAGCTTGGAATGTCCCTCAGCTTATCATGCTATGACTCATCCATAAGAGTCTACTCGCCCTACTATATAAAGCCTTTTCTCTAAATCTCCCAACATATCTCGAGCTATTACTTTAGACAAGTCCTGCTGCGAGCCATAGAGGTCAGATGGTAATCGTGGTAAAACGGCAGTCAAGGTTAGATTAATTATTTATTTACTAGTTGCAAGACTGAAGACACTGAGAGAAAGTGATTTCCATAGGACCTACATCGTGAGAATGAGGATTCTTGCAATAAATCCGGTTTAAGGAATACTCACTTATTAATTGAATCTTATTGGTGAATTAGGATGAATTTCGTCTAAAATGCTAATCTTTTCCCTTACCCTCTTCTTCTTACCCTGTCATCATGCAACCAATCTCCTTTCTTAGAAAGGTTGCCTGGAAGAGACACAGACTGTGGGAAGAGATCACTCATAGTGATAAGGCCGCCTTTACACCGTAACCAGTTGTAAATTCTGTCACGATTAGTTTTATGTTTTGTTATTATGTAATTGTTTGTGTGTAATAAAGTGTTTTTACTTACTTACTTTTAAATCACCATATAACATATAGTACTTAAATTAAAAATAAAAGTGAAAAAATTAAAAGAAAAGTGTAATTTTCTGAAATGAGAGACATAAATATGAGTGTTGTTTTGTCAATTGAATTATGTCTATAAGGTCACTAAACCTAGTTTTTGACAATTTCAACAGAAAATGCTCCAATTATTTATGTTTAGGTATGTATTTTTTACTAAAATTGAAACTTTTGCTCCCAGAATCCGAAGAACGGGGTTCAATACTTACTATATTAGAAACATGAACTAAAAATCCATACTAATATTATAAATGCGAAAGTGTGTCTGTCTGTCTGCTACCCATGTCTTTGACGGCCCATCTGTTCAACCGATTTTGATGAAATTTGGTACAGGGATAGGTTGTATCCCGGGGAAGGACATAGGCTTTTTATCCCGGAAAATTCAAGAGTTTCCGCGGGAATCAAAAAACCTTAATCCACGTGGACGAAGTCGCGGGCATCATCTAGTAATTGAATATAGCATTCCCATGTGATGTGATATGCATGCACTGCATGCACTGCGATGAAAATTTGTCACGTCTAAAATTATTCATATCCTGGAGCGAGGTGTTACTTTTAAAGTTATAAGTATAACACTGAATATATCGTTAAGTTCTATTTTGATTGGTTAATTCGAAACCCCTTTTTTACCGCCAGGGTTGAACTTTAAAAAATCCTTTTTACCGTAAAAAAATACAAGCCAAAAACCAAAGCGTCCCTATATTGTATATGTAAATAATTAATTATTTTTAACCGACTTCAAAAAAAGGAGGAGGTTGGTTCTCAATTCGACGAAAAAACAAAAAAAAAACCGACTTCAAAAACCACAAACACTAAAAAGTAAAAAATAATTTAATTTATTATGTACTAGCTGATGCCCGCGACTTCGTCCGCGTTTGGAACATTTTTTGGAGTCGGTGCCAATGTGGAGTCACATCAACAATAATGAAGAGTATGTATAGACGGTTCATGCGGCTAATTGGTACCGACTCCAAAAAATGTTATTATAGAACTACAATAACTCTTGTATCAAATATAAATATTATAAATGCGAAAGTTTGGATGGATGTATGGATGGATGTTTGTTACTCAATCACGCCCCAACGGCTGAACGGATCTGGATGAAATTTGGCACAGAGATAGATTATAGTCTGGAATAACACATAGGCTACTTTTTATCCCGGAAAATTAAGGAGTTCCCGCGGGAAACGAAAAACCTCGATCCACGCGGACGAAGTCGCGGGCATCAGCTAGTACATAATAAATTAAATTATTTTTTACTTTTTAGTGTTTGTGGTTTTTGTAGTCGGTTTTTATTTTTTTTTTGAAAATTTTTTTAGTTATTATACTTCTGTTTAGATATTTGTAGTATTATAATAGTTATACCTACTATTATTATTATAGGTAGATAAGAATTATGTGGTTATAAGTGGGTAATGCTGCCAGCATCTTGGGTAGGTACAATGCCTCGCTGCGATGGTCTCGATGAGGTTTTAGATTTAATTTAATTTATTTTACTTAGTGTTAATTTAATAGTGTTTGTAATATTAGTTTTAATTTAGATTTCATTTATAGTTTGTTTATTGTCCTAGTTGTAATTAAATAAAATGATTTTTAGGATAATATTTTGTATGGCTGGCTCGTATACCTTGCAGTAGGTACATAAAATATATCTAGGTACCTATCTCTAAAATTTCACGCTATAAATGTTTCGTGACCCGTGAGTTCTCATATACTTAGTAGATTTATATGGTAACTAGTATGGCGCGTGGTTGCGCGGCCCGCTACAGCGGACCGCGTAGTGGACCACGTGATCCACTGTCTACTTACTCGCTGTCCTACTATCCTGCCCCCCGATTATGTAAGAATGGCCGATCAAATCGTAAAAGTTCGGCGTCAAAGTAAAACAAACCATAACAGCATTGAATTAGAGCTCAATTTCGAAACACGAAATTGAGCTCTAATTCAATGCTGTTATGGTTTATTTTACTTTGACGCCAAACTTTTACGATTTGATCGACAATTCTTACATAATCGGGCAGCTGGTTTACTGTCTACGTGTTCTGATCTGAACAACACACTGCTATGCTAGTGAGCACAGTGGAAGCGCCAGCACGCCAAGCGTCCGACGTAAAAGAAAATTCTCATAAAGGAAAAACATAAAACAAAGACCATCAACCCCCCGCCCCTCCCTTTTTGTTTGAGCAGCCCCTAAGTAGGTACCTATCTTTAATACCCTGACCGTGCTCCTCACCCATTATCCGAACCTTCGATCATCATCTCTCTCCATATTTTTTTCTACGAACCATTGAATTTTTTTCCTGTTTATCAAGTAGACCTTCATGTCCCGATCATCTTTTGCCAAGAAACCACTCTTCCATCTTTTATACTCTCCGTGATAGACACCGACGAAATTTGTATGGCGGCCATCGTAAATCCGCCATTTTGAAAATTTTTTCAGCTCACTTTCAATTGAATGAAGTTTCGAGTGACATTTGGTCGAGCACCCCCCACCTATCTTCAATACCCTTTTCTATGGAAAAAAAAATTCCGCCATCTTGATTTTTTTTCCTGTTCATCAGGTAGACCTTCATGTCCTGATCATCTTTTGCCAGGAAACCACTCTTCCATCTTTTATACTCTCCGAGATAGACACCGTCGAAATTTGTATGGCGGCCATCTTAAATCCGCCATTTTGAAATTTTTTTCAGCTAACTGTCAATTGGATGAAGTTTCGAGTGACATTTGGTCGAGCACCCCCCACCTATCTTCGATACCCTGGCTGGTGCTCTTCATCCGTCTTCGAAATTCTCAATCATCAGCTCTCTGTGTATTTTTCCTCTTAATGAATTTTTGTCTTCTATACGAAACGATGAGTGAAAAAAAAAATGTTCATACAAAATTTTACAGGAGAGGTGATCAATCAGTGAATCAGCACGAGCAGCTATATATATATTAACTAGTATGGCGCGTGGCTGCGCGGCCCGCTAAAGCGGACCGCGTAGTGGAGCGCGTGGTCCACTGTCTACTTACTCGCTGTCCTACTATCCTGCCCCCCGATTATGTAAGAATGGCCGATCAAATCGTCAAAGTTCGGCGTCAAAGTAAAATAAACCATAACAGCATTAAATAAGAGCTCAATTTCGAAAAACGAAATTGAGCTCTAATTCAATGCTGTTATGGTTTATTTTACTTTGACGCCGAACTTTGACGATTTGATCGACAATTCTTACATAATCGGGCAGCTGGTTTACTGTCTACGTGTTCTGATCTGAACAACACACTGCTATGCTAGTGAGCACAGTGGAAGCGCCAGCACGCCAAGCGTCCGACGTAAAAGAAAATTCTCATAAAGGAAAAACATAAAACAAAGACCACCAACCCACCGCCCCTCCCTTTTTGTTTGAGCAGCCCCTAAGTAGGTACCTATCTTGAATACCCTGACCGTGCTCCTCACCCATCATCCGAACCTTCGATCATCATCTCTCTCCATATTTTTTTCTCCGAACCATTCGTCAAAATGAGATTTCTTCCATAAAAACAAATCTTGAAAAGGAACCGGTCTTGCATAGTTCTACACTTGTAGCCTCTTCAATATTCGCCATACATTTTCTATGGAAAAATAAATTCCGCCATCTTGAATTTTTTTCCTATTCATCAAGTAGACCCTCATGTCCTGATCATCTTTTGCCAAGAAACCACTCTTCCATCTTTTATACTCTCCGAGATAGACACCGTCGAAATTTATATGGCGGCCATCTTAAAACCGCCATTTTGAATTTTTTTTCAGCTCACTTTCAATTGGATGAAGTTTCGAGTGACATTTGGTCGAGCACCCCCCACCTATCTTCAATACCCTTTTCTATGGAAAAATAAATTCCGCCATTTTGAATTTTTTTCCTGTTCATCAAGTAGACCCTCATGTCCTGATCATCTTTTGCCAAGAAACCACTCTTCCATCTTTTATACTCTCCGAGATAGACACCGACGAATTTTGTATGGCGGCCATCTTAAATCCGCCATTTTGAATTTTTTTTCAGCTCACTGTCAATTGGATGAAGTTTCGAGTGACATTTGGTCGAGCACCCCCCACCTATCTTCGATACCCTGGCTGGGGCTCTTCATCCGTCTTCGAAATCCTCAATCATCAGCTCTCTCCGTATTTTTCCTCCGAATGAATTTTTGTCTTCTATACGAAACGATGAGTGAAAAAAAAATTTTTCATACAAAATTTTACAGGAGAGGTGATCAATGAGTCAGTCAGTCAGCACGAGCAGCTATATATATATAAACTAGTATGGCGCGTGGCTGCGCGGCCCGCTCAAGCGGACCGCGTAATGGACCGCGCGGTCCACTGTCTACTTACTCGCTGTCCTACTATCCTGCCCCCCGATTATGTAAGAATGGCCGATCAAATCGTCAAAGTTCGGCGTCAAAGTAAAATAAACCATAACAGCATTAAATTAGAGCTCAATTTCGAAACACGAAATTGAGCTCTAATTCAATGCTGTTATGGTTTATTTTACTTTGACACCGAACTTTTACGATTAGATCGACAATTCTTACATAATCGGGCAGCTGGTTTACTGTCTACGTGTTCTGATCTGAACAACACACTGCTATGCTAGTGAGCACAGTGGAAGCGCCAGCACGCCAAGCGTCCGACGTAAAAGAAAATTCTCATAAAGGAAAAACATAAAACAAAGACCACCAACCCCCGCCCCTCCCTTTTTGTTTGAGCAGCCCCTAAGTTGGTACCTATCTTTAATACCCTGACCGTGCTCCTCACCCATCATCCGAACCTTCGATCATCATCTCTCTCCATATTTTTTTCTCCGAGCCATTCGTCAAAATGAGATTTCTTCCATAAAAACAAATCTTGAAAAGGAACCGTAGCCTCTTCAATATTCGCCATACATTTTCTATGGAAAATAAATTCCGCCATCTTGAATTTTTTTCCTGTTCATCAAGTAGACCTTCATGTTCTGATCATCTTTTGCCAAGAAACCACTCTTCCATCTTTTATACTCTCCGAGATAGACACCGACGGAATTTGTATGGCGGCCATCTTAAATCCGCCATTTTGAATTTTTTTTTCAGCTTACTGTCAATTGGATGAAGTTTCGAGTGACATTTGGTCGAGCACCCCCACCTATCTTCAATACCCTTTTCTATGGAAAAAAAAATTCCGCCATCTTGAATTTTTTTCCTGTTCATCAGGTAGACCTTCATGTCCTGATCATCTTTTGCCAAGAAACCACTCTTCCATCTTTTATACTCTCCGAGATAGACACCGACGAAATTTGTATGGCGGCCATCTTAAATCCGCCATTTTGATTTTTTTTTCAGCTAACTGTCAATTGGATGAAGTTTCGAGTGACATTTGGTCGAGCACCCCCCACCTATCTTCGATACCCTGGCTGGTGCTCTTCATCCGTCTTCGAAATCCTCAATCATCAGCTCTCTCCGTATTTTTCCTCTTAATGAATTTTTGTCTTCTATACGAAACGATGAGTAAAAAAAAAATTTTTCATACAAAATTTTACAGGAGAGGTGATCAATGAGTCAGCACGAGCAGCTATATATATATTAACTAGTGTTTTGCTCTGTGCGCGAGCTGCTAAAGCAGCTCACGGGATGTGGTTAGCCATAAATATCGATTTTGAACGAAATCGGTCCATTATCAAATAATTTCAAAATGGCGCTGATTTGTTAAAACGTTGGTATCTGTTTCCTGTTTTGTGATCCCAGGGAGCCCTGAATATCGATTTTAAACGAAATCAGTTAATTGACAAAGAAGTTCAAAATGGCGCTGATTTTTTAAAACTTTGGTATCAGTTTCCTGCTTTCTTATCCCAGGGAGTCCTAAATATCGATTTTGAACGAAATCGGTCAATAATATTAACAAAGAATTTCAAAATGGCACTGATTTTTTAAAACTTTGGTATCAGTTTCCTGTTTTGTGATCCCAGGGAGCCCAATATATCGATTTTGAACGACATCAGTCAATATATAAATAAATTCAAAATGGCGCTGATTTTTTAAAATTTTGGTACAAGTTTCCTGTTTTGAATTCCCAGGGATCCCAGGGATTGTAATATATTTAAATAAGATTTTCCTGTTTTGAGATCCCAGGGAGTCCTAAATATCGATTTAGAATGAAATCGGTCAATTATCAAAGAATTTCAAAATGGCTCTGATTTTTTTAAAATTTGGTATAAGTTTCCTTTTTTGTAATCCCAGGAAGCCCTAAATATCGATTTTGAACGAAATCGGTCAATTAACAAAGAATTTCAAAATGGCGCTGATTTTTTAAAACTTTGGTAGGTATCAGTTTCCTGTTTTGTAATCCCAGGGAGCCCTAAATATGGATTTTTTCCGAAATGTCATAATTTTTTCCTACTCCCATCCCACACCCAAACATACTATCTCTTAGACATGAACCACCCCGTTTCGGATCTGTGGCGCCGCGGTTCGAGGTCGAAAAATCAAAAATTTTAAAACACTACAGCTCGGCCGCCATCTTGTTTTTCCAATTTTATCACTTTTTCTATTGATCACTTACTAATTTCTTCAATAATTGCGAGTTGTAACGAAATCGGTTAAAAAACAAAAGAGTTGCAAGAATCACGTCGGCCGCCTTCTTGTTTTTCCAAAATGTCATAATTTATCCCCACTCGAATCCCGCACCCGAACACATCTTCCGCACATCATTGTACCGTTTTCTGTCTCTTTCTAAGAGAACAATGACGTCTTTTATAGTTCCTAATCGCCATATAATTTGGTATGAAAAAAAATATTCCGCCATCTTGATTTTTTTTCATTTCGTTAAATAGACCTCCTCGTCCTGGGCCCCAATCATGTAAGAATGGTCGATCAAACGTTAAAGATTTTCGTCAAAGTAAAATAAACCATGACAGCATTGAATTAGAGCTCAATTTCGTCTGCCCATTCTTATACGTTTGGGGTATAGTACATAACCTGATCATCTTTTGCCAAGAAACCACTCTTCATTCTTTTATACTTTATGAGATAGACGCCAAATAAATTGGTATGGCAGCCATCTTAAATCCGCCATTTTGAATTTTTTTTCAGCTCATTGTCTATTGGATGAAGTTTGGAATTACATTTGGTCGAGCACCCCCACCTATCTTCTATGCTTCGATCGGTTCATTTCGGCAAATCAGCCGCCATCTTGTTTTCCCGAAATGTCATAATTTTTCCCTACTCCCATCCCACACCCAAACATAATATCTCTTAGACATGAACTACCTCGTTTCGGATCTGTGGCCACCATCTTATTTTTCGAATTTTTTCTATTTTTTTTATTGATCATTTATTAATTTGTTAAATAATTGCGAGTTGTAACGAAATTGGTTGGAAAACAAAAGAGCTGCAAGAACCACGTCGGCCGCCATTTTGTTTTTCCGAAATGTCATAATTTTTCCCAACTCGAATCCCGCACCCAAACACATCTCCCCTACATCATTGTATCGTTTTTTGTCTCTTTCTAGGAGAACAATGACGTCTTTTATAGTTCCTAATCGCCATTTAATTTGGTATGAAAAAAATGTTCCGCCATCTTGAAATTTTTTCATTTCGCTAAATAGACCTCCTCGTCCTGATCATCTCTTGACAAGAAACCACAATTCCATCTCTAATACTCTCCGAGACAGACACTGATGAAATTTGTATGGCGGCCATCTTAAATCCGCCATTTTGGAGATTTTTCAACTCACCGCCAATTGGATGAGGTTTCGAGTGACATTTGTTTGAGAACCCCCCACCTATCTTCAATACCTTGGCCGTGCTCTTTACCCGTCTCCGAAATCCTCAATCATCAGCTGTCTCCATATTTTTCTTCAAGTTATATTTTCTGATTTATATACGAAGCCATCAGTGAAAAAAAAATTTGTCATGCAAAATTTTACAGGAGGGAGTTTTTGGGGAAAATATCGAAAACTACCCCAAATGTGGCAACACTGTTTAGATATCTCGGTACTGCCGGTCGAGTTACACAATCGATCCATACATGTCAACATGAAATGATCGCGCCTGAAAAAAGACCATGTCGAAAATCACTTTTACTTTTTTTAAATTCCAGTGCTGCCAGACCTCGGCGACGAAAATACCCAAATGTCATTCGTACAAGTGGGACACGTGGTTGCTCGTACTCGAATTTTGCAAAAAGTCCGTATTTCGATTTTTTTAGTTTTGGGGTAAATCTTGAAAATTTTCCGAAAAATGGGGTAATTTTTTTTCCCAATCCATACCTCGAGTCTGTACGCACAATCGCACCGTACAAGTCGAAACGCTCCGACGTTGCCAACTGTGAGAAAATTGAATTTTAAAATTGCGTTTTTTCGTACCTCAAACAAAAAGGCCGCCGCAACAGCCGCTATCTTGAATTTTTAAAAACCACTCCCATTCTGTCAAAATGCAGGATAATTGTAGTCGAAAAAAGAAAAAATTATCATGCTCGACCACGCCGTTTCGGATCTGTGGCGCCGCGGTTCGGGGTCGAAAAATCAAAAATTTTAAAGCACTACAGCTCGGCTGCCATCTTGTTTTTCCAATTTTTTCCACTTTTTCTATTGATCGTTTCCTAATTTCTTCAATAATTGCTAGTTGTGACGAAATCGGTTGGAAAACAAAAGAGTTACAAGAATCACGTCGGCCGCCATCTTGTTTTTCCGAAATGTCATAATTTTTCCCCACTCGAATCCCGCACCCGAACACGTTTCCTTTAAATCATTGTATTGTTTTCTGTCTCTTTCAAGGAGAACAATAAATTATGTCAATGAGTCCTAATCGCCATATAATTTGGTATGAAAAAAAATATTCCGCCATCTTGAAATTTTTTTCATTTCGCTAAAAAGACGTCCTCGTCCTGATCATCTTTTGCCAAGAAATCACTCTTCCATCTTTTAAACTCTCCGAGATAGACATGAAATAAATTTGTATGGCGGCCATCTTAAATCCGCCATTTTGATTTTTTTTTCAGCTCATTGTCTTTTGGATGAAGTTTCGAATGACATTTGGTCGAGCACCTCCCAGCTATCTTCAATACCTCGGCCGTGCTCTTTACCCGTCTCCGAAATCCTCAATCATCAGCTGTCTCCATATTTTTCTTTAAGTTTAATTTTCAGACTTGTATACGAAGCCATCAGTGAAATAAAAATTTTTCATACAAAATTTTACAGGAGGATATTTTGGGGAAAATCTCGAAAACTACCCCAAATGTGGCAACACTGTTTAGATATCTCGTTACTGCCGGTCGAGTTACACAATCGATCCATACATGTCAACTTTCCCAAATGTTGCCAACTGCCTCAAAAACGTGATCGAAATTTTGAAAAACACAAAAAGAATACAAAATGGCCGCCACCTCGTTCCACAGAAACATTTTACATAGTTTCATAATTTCCCCGTAAACTACAGGATATACCGCTCCTGATGACGTTTAAATTTTTCATCTCGCTCGCACCCAGCCGAAATGATCGCCCCTGAAAAAAGACCATGTCGAAAATCACTTTTACTTTGATAAATTCCAGTGTTGCCAGACCTCGGCGATGAAATTACCCAAATGTCATTTGTACAAGTGGGACACGTGGTTGCTCGTACTCGAATTTTGCAAAAAGTCCGTATTTCGATTTTTTTATTTTTGGGGTAAATCTTGAAAATTTCCCGAGAAATGGGGTAATTTTTTTCCCCCAATCCATACCTCGAGTCTGTACACACAATCGGTCCGTAGAAGTCGAAACGCTCCGACGTTGCCAACTGTGAGAAATTTGAATTTTAAAATTGCGTTTTTTCGTACCTCAAACAAAAAGGCCGCCGCGACAGCTGCCATCTTGAATTTTTAAAAACCACTCCACTTCTGTCAAAATACAGGATAATTGTAGGCGAGAAAAGAAAAAATTATCATGCTCGACCACGCCGTTTCGGATCTGTGGCGCCGCGGTTCGGTGTCGAAAAATCAAAAATTTTAAAGCACTACAGCTCGGCTGCCATCTTGTTTTTCCAATTTTTTCCACTTTTTCTGTTGATTGTTTACTAATTTCTTCAATAACTGCAAGTTGTAATGAAATCGGTTGGAAAACAAAAGAGTTGCAAGAATCATGTCGGCCGCCATCTTGTTTTTCCGAAATGTCATAATTTTTCCCCACTCGAATCCCGCACCCGAACACATCTCCCCTACATCATTATATCGTTTTCTGTCTCTTTCTAGGAGAACAATTATGTCAATGAGTGAGTCAGTCAGTCAGTCAGTGAGTGGTAATCGAGCTATATATAGTATAATGTTGCATTATTAATGGTCTAAATGTAATTCAATGATCACCTGCAATAAATTATTGTCAACGCTCGAAACTTAATAATATGTATTATTTTGCGCAAAATGTTTCTATCTTTAATAATTTACATAAAGAAACTGAGGATGCGTCAAGCGTATATGTTGTGCAATATTTAAAGTAAATAAGAAGAAAGGAAGATAGTTAATAAAATACATCTATCGTCGCTACTTTCTAAATATTTTTTTAACTAAAACGCATTTCGAATGCCCTCTGATGTACTGTACCTACTTCTACTAATGTAGCTGTTCTACTAGTTCTACTAGTGTAGTTGTAAGGTATAAGTAACTTTCAGTCCGTTATTATGTAAAGATATTTTTCTAGCTTCATGCAATACACGAGACACGCTCGGACACAAAATATAATATTATTTATATTTGTAAATCTGTTTTTTCTGTCTTTTACACAGTCCATCCGGAGTGATTTTGACAAAAGGTACAGAAATAACTTGCACACTGAAGACGAGTATAGACTATTATTCATCTCAGAAAATCAAAAAGCTTCTATGGAATTTTTAGTTTTTAATTAACCTAAATCCATCCAGCCAAATCGTGGACATCATCTGATTACTATACGTTATAATAAAGTATGTTAAAATCGGTTTAGTAACGGTTAGATGAACTTTGACCACGAGAGCATAGGCTACAAGACCACAGTGCAAATAAATAAATCATTTTTTACTTAACAATATTGAGAACAGAAAAAAATATAAGTTCTGCAAAAAGTCATGGTCGTTTCTCCAGGTCAGCAGGCTACTTCAGTCATCACATCACTGACCATCACATGAGGTTTTGGTCAAAAGTTAACTGATCAATCACGTTTGAGAAAGTAAAAGTAAATATTTTCCTAGTAACAGTGTACGGAGATCTTCACGGAAAGGGTATCAATGGGATATGATATGATTTAATATGATATGTATGATGGGAACAAGGAATGCAAAAACAGTAACAATGCGTTCTGACACCTTAGTTTATTGTGCAAAACATTGATGTTTCAAGTTCTTGCTTCGTTAGATAATAATCGCAATTAAATGCCAATTATTCAATAACCATGACTAAAATATATAATAGAAAGGAATAAACCAAAAAAGATAATACTTAGAAGAAAAAGACTAAAGTATAATGCTATGATATAATAAAACTTTACCCCACAGCTGAAAACAATTAGCTCAAATAAAACCTATCTTAGTAACAAATTATATTATGTAATGAGCTACTTAAAAACCCTGTTGTAAATATACAGTCAGACCTGATGAACGTGATAAAATGCTCATAATACTATAGGACATTTATATTGTAAACGCAAAGCTTATTTTCGTTTGAAGTAATTTCCCATTTTGTCAGGTAGGATGCATTATTTGAAGAGTCTCTGATACATGAATTTACAGAGGAACATATTATGGAGAGATATATTGGCGAAAACGCATTCTTGTCTTCTACAAAACAGAGGTCAACTAGATTTATAGCCATTTACATAAAGGCCATCAGATACCTACAATTGCAGGTTTTCTTCCAAGAGAGCGACAAAAAGGTCACATATTTAACTTAGCATGTCTGTAAGAGGAGAAAGTCATGGGGGGAAAACCATTATCGACTACCCATTTAGTATTTATCAATGTGATAAAATAATACACGACATATTATTATGTGAATTAAATACGTGGTGGGAATCAGGGACCTTTACAGTACATTATCTGTAGTTTCTGAACGATATTCTACTCATGGAATTTATAAAGTTTAGAAAACCAAGATCCTGTCCTGAAATAACATAGATATTAGTATACCTATGTAAATACTTTTAAAGTATAATTTGATAATCGATTATACATAATTTGATCATTCTAATATTTTCTTTTATTCGTAACCTTTTACCCCGTTCTGTTATTATTTGCATAGATGAATATATTTACCTACTCAGCTAAAACCTGATTATATTATCTGAAAAATATTTATCTATTTAAATTAAAACATTGAAATTGATAAAATATCGAACTGACAAATTTTATTCCTAGAGAAAGTGGATAAGGCAATGCAACTTCGGTATACCACTAAAATGATAGATATCTCCGATAAACCGTAAGATTTATAAATTGCTAAACATCTTGGTGTTTAATTCAGGCATTTGTATTGCATTAGCTAATTTTAAAGTGTCAACCTTTCAACTAATAAGTACTAATGTTTGAAAATCAATTTATTTGAATCAATCTTCAAACATATTGTTATTATTACGGGTCAGTGCAAAATAAACATCAACATTACCCTGTTATTAGACGATGTTGTTATAAACAGTCTGCCAATCCATACTTGGCCAGCGCGGCAGCGTGGTGCCTAAATTCATTCTGAGAGGGGAACCGTGCTCATCAGTGGGCTAATGATGATACTTGATATCATCAGAGATCAGTGTTAGCCTAGTAATTAAGGTAGTATTTAAAGGTTCGAATTCTGGCAAACACTATTCTGGCATTCCGGTACGATGCCGTGTAGAAACCGAATAGGGGTATGTATGAATTTCATATAAAAAAAAATATAACTGTCATACCCCTAACAGGTTAGCCCGCTACCATCTTAGACTGCATTATCACTTACCATCACGTGAGATCGCAGCCAAGGGCTAACTTGTAGTGGATAAAAAATAAAAAAAAACACTTTTTGGAGTTAAGTATATAATATGTGCATTTTAAGCGTGAAAGAAAACGTCATGAGGAAACCAGAATGCCTAAGATTTCAGGCGTGTAAAGTCAGGCACGGGTGCTCTCGCTTGACCAGCGTGGTTTCTCTTTTCATTCTGAGAGGAGACTGGAGAGAGGAAATGACGATGATGTCATTGCTTGGCAAATGCAGGAATAAATCTCCAGTGCCCGCTTTCATATGTTTAGTATTAAACACCTTTTTCAACTATACTCACGGGTCAAACCTTATTATTCTGAAGCTAAGGCTTAAATTATGACGCTAAACGCCTTTCCTATTGTAAGTTTCGTACGCATCTCCATAAATAGCTCTATGATAGCCTAGCCTTACCTGCACAATTAAACCATTTTCAGCAGAGCTAAGATTTTTGGTGGATTCTAGCATTCACCCACTACTATAGTATCTACTCTAGCCTCTAGGTATATTTGTACATGACAACACATTGCTTTGTAAATAACAGGCATAAAGAGAAGAAACAAGGGAATAAAAGGAAGTAAGTATATACAATAGGTACATAAAGCGAAGTAATAGCGATCTCTGTAACCTTAGGATAGGAACTTACAGCGAAGTAACTATTTATGTAAAATCTGTTCTTTCATGAAATGAACCTGTAATTTGCCATTTGATTTTGCGCGAAAGAAGGCAACAGTTACGGGTAGGTATCAAATAAATATTATAAATGCGAAAGTTTGGATGGATGTATGGATGTATGGATGGATGTTTGTTACTCAATCACGCCCGAACGGCTGAACGGATCTGGATGAAATTTGGCACAGAGATAGATTATAGTCTAGAATAGCACATAGGCATAGGAAAATTAAGGAGTTCCCGCGGGAACCGAAAAACCTCGATCCACGCGGACGAAGTCGCGGGCATCAGCTAGTACCTACATCAATATAAGATTCGGAACTTTTTACTGCTGGACTGCAGTTAATAATTAAATATTTTATCCATCAATCACGATTTAGCGCTTGAAATGTAGTGTTGCAATAAAATTTAATATCGCAAAAAATAATACGTACCTAAGTAATTCTTATTTATGTTCTGTTTTCTTATATTCTGTGAGCTTTTGGATTGCCAAATTAATTCCTAGATAACGGCGTTTTCAGCATAAATATTATATTATCGTATCAGAATAGTATTAATAAAGATTCAGTGCTAGATTGAAATAAAATTTTATTTCTATTCTAACTCTGCTTAAATTTTAAAATAGGACCATTTATGGCAAAAAGCGGGAATTTATGGCCACTATAATTGGAGGTCTTGGAAGACTTTATAGCCGATAGCAAGCATTAACTAAAAGTGATAGACATTGTATTGATCGACGATTGATATCCTACGGTTACAATTAGATTGTACTGCTTTCTATCAACGAACAAAAAAATTTGATCGAAATGTTTATTTAATACAAGCAATAATCGTATTTAATTAAATAAATTATAGGCATATCCATAATTATTATCCTATAATGTGCGACGATCTAGTCTGAGAGGCCGTGACAAAATCCGATTACTTAATTGATTTACCTATTACAATACGTATGGACCAATGTTTTTCTTCCATTTTGAAAATCAATATTAATAATTTTACATACTTATCTAATAACCACCCTTCTTCACTAAGCTGAATACCTGTTTAATCTGGGCATTAAATTTGTCAAGGAATTATAACTGTTCAATAATAAATTTGAAATCGGACGTTTTATACTGAGTAGGTACTTACTTTTATCCTTTAAAATATTGTACATTATCTTCGGCAACTTTGCTCATACTTTTCAAGAAAGTCAATATACTATGATCAATTAAATAACGATAAAATCAATGTAGAAACGGTATTGTATTAACTACATGGACCTAACCATTTCTTATAGTGAAAAAAGTAAAGGTCGTAGAGATTTTAAGTATCTACCTATCGCAAAAGAAATAATGTAATAAAATAATATCTTATTTTGACCTCTAGTTCCTAGGATTTGGTTTGTATTTTTCTAAGTAAGTATGTAAATTGTTTAAAATTTCTATTCGAAGCTTTCAAATTGTACAAACATATTCATATTGAATGTTAAAACGTCCTCCCACGCCATTAATAATTTAAATTTGAATTCTATTACTTTTGGAGGTCACTAAACATTATCTATATTATTGATGCGTTTTTTTGCATATTTTAAAGTCAATGATTCCATCTTTTAATTTCTTACTCTCATTATATCCGCTTCAATATTTTAAAAACTATCGCTCCTTCGCTCCTAACTGAATTTCTTGTTGAGGTGTAAGTTTTTTAAGTTACGGGTTTAATAATTTTCCACAAATCTGTCATCTACGATTATAATATCACAAGCAATCGCCTGCGTGTACGTAATTTAAAAAAAAAATGTAGACTTATTCCTTGTAGGTAGGTTACATACATTATAGACTATATGTGCCAAATTTCAATCTTAACGTTTGTGCTAGGTGTTGATGAGTCATTAAGTGGGAGACACTTTTCTTTGGGATACATCGGGAAAACATCGTTTTTGTTATACTTATCCATACAATCGTGATTCGTGGCAGATTAATTAATTACTCTCAGTAACATTAGATTCTGACACCTAAACAAAATATTTAAGTATTTTATTACTAGATGATGCCCGCGACTTCATCCGCGTGGATTCAGTTTTTTTGATTTCCGGGGGAACTCTTCTTAAATTTTCCGGGATAAAAAGTAGCCTATGTCCTTCTCCGGGATGTTTCATCAGAATCGGTTGAATAGATAGGCCGTGAAAGCGTAGCAGAAAGACAGACAGACAGACACACTTTCGCATTTATAATATAAGTATATCTATCTAGATTATTATTTGTTAAATTCTTTTTGTAAATTTACCTATGTTTTAAGAAAATAAGTGGACTTTAAAGCTTATCTCTCGAATAGAACTTAGTTGCAGCTTTCCTTGAAAGTGAGTAAAGTGAAATTGTAGGTAGATATAGGTATCTACTATCTAGTGTAGTATTATATACCTACGTGTCTGTTTGTGCCTACTATCGTTGTCTTGTAATTAATTAAAATAGATAATTATATTGTGTAATACTCGTAAATACAATAATTATATTGTATATTTTAAATAATTTTAAATGGAGCATTCTTGGTACTTTTACAACAGCTATATTTTGCATTAACTCAAAGGAATAAAAAACCTATAAATCTTGAAGCTAAGTACTCAGGTATATCCAAAAAGCCTAGTCTAAAAAATGACTAATTCAATAAAACTTACTGTATCACTCCGTATAAATCACACAGCTGATACTAATACGAAGAAATCACAAGCACTTGCACAGATAACATAAGAAAATCTTCAAAAGTCTAATCAGAAAAGCGCGCGAAACTCCGCGATTTCCACCCACCTCGCGTGGTTTCCAACGAACGGCCTTCGAAGAAATGTTCAATGCAGTAGTGGCCACTATGTCTGCCATACACTGTGCAAGGCACCTGGCCATATAGTTCCGGAAGATTATATTGATACTAGAGGACGCCCGCGACTTCGTTCGCGTGGCATAAGTTTTTTAATTCCCACAGGCACTCCTTCATTTCCGGGATAAAAAGAAGCCTATGTCACTCTCCCATCCTCACCTATACCTACCCATGCAAAAAATCACATCGATCCGTTGCTCTGTTGCGGCGTGATTGAAGGACAAACTCTCTATTTAACGTCCTTGGGGATAGAAATTTCCAAACTGTGGAATACGTATTTCATAATTTTAAATCGGAAGCCCAAATACCAAGTTTCAGGGCTATAATTTGTGAAATGAAAGACTTTAATACCAATTTTCATCCCCTATTTCACCCCTTTGGGGGTCGAATTTTCAAAAACTGTGAAACACGTATTTCTTCATTTTTAACCCGCAGCTCATATACCAAGTTTCATGGCTTTAGCTTGACAAATGAAGGACTTTCATATAAACTTTAAACCCCTATTTTACCCCTTTGGGGGTGGAATTTTGAAAAACTGTGAAACACGTATTTCTTTATTTTTTAACTGGTAGCCCATTTACCAAGTTTCATGGATATAACTTGAGAAATGACGGACTTTCATACAAACTTTAACCCCTGATTTCACCCCCGTAGGGGTGGAATTTTGAGAAATCCTTTCTTAGTGAGCGCCTACGTCACAAAAGGAACCTACTGTCAAAATTTCAAGTTTCTAACCCCAGTGGTTTAGGCTGTGCGTTGATATATAAGTCAGTCAGTCAGTCAGTCAGTCAGTCAGGACTTTGAATTTTATATATATAGATGATTATGAATATAAATTATAAAGTATAGAAAAGTAAAGAATTAGGGCGGCTTAAGCTAACTTGTTTTTTTAATAACTTTTTTATGGCTGATGTAACTTAAAACAGGCTTATCTACTTTCAGAAAATACTTATGAGTTATGATGAAAATTTTAATATCTTTCATTCGAATTCGTTTTTCATATATCTTCTTATACATATAAAATCGTTTGTCCTGACTGACTGACTGGTCTATCAACGCACAGCCTAAATCAATGGGATTAGAAACTTAAAATTTTGGAAGTAAGTTTCTTTTGTAACGTTGCCTACGTTACAAAAGGAAGGATTTTTCAATATCCCACCCCAAGGCCGATAAAAAACTGGGTAAATGTTTGTACGAAAGTCCGTCATTTCTCAAGCTATGTCTATAATACTTGGTATTTGAGCTACCGGTTTAAAATTCAAAAAATACGTGTTTCACAGTTTTTAAAATTTTACCCCCAAAGGGGTGAAATAGGTGATGAAAAATGTGAAAGTCCTTCATTTCTCAAGATATTTTTCAAGGTATGTCAACGAAACTTAGCATTTTGGTTTTCAGTAAAAAAGTAAATGTGTCACAATTTTTCAAAATTCCACCACCAAAGGGGTAAAAGAGAGGTTGAAAGTTTGTATGAAAGTCCTTTATTTTTCAAGTCATAGCCATGAAACTTAAGCATTTGGGCTTTCGATTAAATAAGAAGAAGTAGGTGTTTCACCATTTTTGAAAATGCGACCCCCAAAGGGGTGAAATAGGAGATGAAAATTTGTATGAAAGTCCTTTATTTCTCAAGATATTTTTCAAACTATATCAACGAAACATGGTATTTTGGCTTTCGGCAAAAAATAAAGACGCACGTGTTTCAGGATTTTTGAAAATTCCACATCCAAGGAATTTTTCGAAATTTCACCCGAGCGAAGCAGGGGCGGGTCCGCTAGTTTTTCTACATTTTCGCATCCCAGCTGCCAAATTTGATTTGATTTGATTTGATTTGGATAAAACTAGATTTTGGATGTCTCCTTGAATAAAAAAATCCTGTGAAATAAAAAGTTCCCATAGGATCATGCGAATAGAGAACAATATCAACTTGTTAAAAATACTTTTTTTTCCATCATGCGATCAGCTGCGAGAGCTCAGGTTTTTTGAAAGTCTCTAGCGTGTGAGGTGGTCCTCCCATTGAAGGCTCTGCCTCGTAAGTATATTAGCTAATTTTCACGCGTGACTAGATTGAAGTAAGTAAATAATAATAATTCTTTGATTATTGGTTTATCTATGGTAATGGTATGGAATTTAAAATATAGGTATAAAAAAGTTAATATTATACTGACTGATAAGATTATTAGCCATTATAGCAAACGGCTGTTTGTGAGCCAGCATCAATAATATGTTAATTGGATTTTTCTAGGGCCTTTCTAATCTTGTAAAATCGTTTTATAATATTGTGGTGATAGCCTGCAATCCAAGAATGTTATATTTTATGTTAATAGCAAAATCTCTCTTCCTCAATGTTTAAATAATATATTTTCTACTAGCTGATGCCCGTGACTTCGTCCGCGTGATAAAAAGTAGATTATGTGTTATTCCAGACTATAATCTACCTCTGTGCCAAATTTCATCCAGATCCGTTCAGCCGTTCTGGCGTGAAAGAGTAACAAACATCCATACATCCATACTTCCATACATCCCATACATACAAACTTTCGCGTTTATAATATTATAAGGATATAAGGATAAGGATATTTTGTACAAGGATAAGCCGACTGAATTGCTGATCGACGGTTTGGTCTATAGAGACTTGAGATCTCGGATGTACCTAAGTAGGACGTAAGAACCTTTGACGTTACGGTTAAATGTCACGTAAGATGGACGACGTAATGAAGAAAAAACGAAATGATTAGCTGGAACGTGTCCTAGAACGAGCATTTTCTGAAGTACCTAACACCTGAGCAAAACGTTTAAAAAGGTTCAAAATATATTATTCAAGTGTAGTGTAGGTATTTCGTGGTGTGGATACCTTCTTTCAGGTACAATACTTACTTACCTACCATACCATTACCAAACAACGACCTCAATAAATTTACATAGACGGGCCCTGTCAAACAAATAATGTGCCCGTATTTTACATCTGAAATGCGATGGATGTCTGAAAAGCGGGACAGCGCTATGGCGGGGACAAGGACAGGCTTATACAGGTGTGGAGCGCGCTCCACAGGTCAGACGCCCAATTTTATTCTATGAAAGGGCCCATCTAGTACCTACATATATATCGATGTTACCAAACCATTTGACGATCATGTAGTTAGTTGTACACTTGGTTGTACAACAGTTACCCAAACCATTATCCAGGAAATGCCATTCGAATGGTTTATCAGGTTTTAGCGATTTCGCTATAATGAATAGGTACAAACTTGTCACCAATAAAACGAAATCTCACAGACAGAGCTATTCAATCTGAAATTCTAATTCACAAGCTCCCATTCCTTGGATGCCAAAGTTTGGCCGCCGTTTTGGTATTTATTACTTTCTTGTATCGAAAACTTTTGGAATAACAACGTAAATAATACAAAATCCCTAGGACGTGTTGTAGAACTTTGAACTTTATTAATTACATCTACGGAGCCTACAAGATGTTAAATTTATCAAATTTTCACTACATCTGTTTGACTTTGCTAATTCATATTTTAATGTTTACGCCTGTACCTATCATTATACCAAAACGTATTAACACTTTTTCATACCATAGATGCACACATTAGTTAGTACATTCAGTTTATTTATCGCCTTTTTGGCTAACGGTATTTAAAATATTAGAAAAGTCTATGTCTGTTTCTGTAGAAGTCTATTCAATAGAAAAATGCGTTATAACCGGTTATTTCATTTCGTGGATTTGAAATAAGATGCCTGGGTTGATGTGCAATATAATTCTAGTATCAATAACTCATCTCTAGGCGACCTGAAATCCGAAAACCTAATGGACTCAGTCAAGAATCACGCATTGCACATATTGTGAATTTTGATTATTTATTTATTGTGATCTTTGAAGAAATATTTATTTATCTAATCATTTTCTTATTAAAAAAACAGTTTTGAGGAGTTACCTACTCCTCAAATAAAAAAAACAAATTTCCTGCTTTAAATCTGCAATTAATCTTGAACCTACATATAGTCAGTCAGTGGTAACTTTTAACTAAGTACAGGCTCATCGATAGGGTACAATTTAGTGCATTTAATGGCAGATATTTAACTCACATCGTAGGCTCATTAAATACATAGATATAAGTAAGGCCAAGACTTTCAAGCTATAATGTACTGCATAATCAGTCACATATTTTTCAGCCCTGCCTGAGCTGAATTGGATATCCTCCCGCTGCTGTGGTTATCGCTGTTTGATTATTAGTTAGGTATATCAGCATAAGATAATACTCGCAGATGCTTTATGGCACGGGTACAAGGCACTACCATAATATAGTATTCAATCCATCTATACTAATATTATAAATGCGAAAGTTTAGATGGATGTATGGATGCATGGGTGGATGGATGGCACAGAGATAGATTATAGTCTAGATTAACACATAGGCTACTTTTTATCCCGGAAAATTAAACAGTTCCCGCGGGAACCAAAATACCTCAATCCACGCGGACGAAGTCGCGGGCATCAGCTAGTACCTAATATTAATAGGTAATGCGAAAGTGTCTAACTTATTAGGGCGATATAGAGAAAAAATATAGTGTTTGCACTGGATTTTACAAAACCTAATTCGTAATCAAGTTTTCTACTAAGTAATTGTACATTTCTAAACATCTTATTTTTTCTAAGTATATCGACACTAGGTAATATATTTATGTAAAATAACAACTAATATCATCGCACCCAGATGGACGTAGAAGCATTGGTCGACGCAAGCTTTGTAAGGAACTTAGCCAAGAGGTCAAGCCGCTTGGAATAAAAAGCTGGAAAGCGAGAGCGAAGACAGTCTTCTGGATAAGACAATCTTCTGGAGAAGGCCTGGGACCTCAAAGAGCTTTTACGCCGATGATGATGATGACTATGTAATAACAGAAAAAAGGATTCAGTAGATAGTCTATACTAATATTATAAATGCGATGGATGGATGTATGGATGGATGGATGTTTGTTACTCAATCACACCAGAACGGCTGAACGGATCTGGATGAAATTTGGCACAGAGATAGAATATTGTCTGGAATAACATATAGGCTACTTTTTATCCCGGAAAATTAAAGAGCTCCCGCGGGAACCAAAAAACCTCAATCCACGCGGACGAAGTCGCGGGCATCAGATAGTACATTATAAGTTAAATCTACGCAAAGACTTATAGAAAAAATAGTTACCTATAGGTATAGATTTTATAGAATGTTAAAGCTGTTAAATATCTGCTCACATTACAGACTTTGTACATTTTAACAGTTTTAGAGTTTCTGAACTAATTGTCGGAGTTATAAATCAGAATTGCAATTGAAAGTTATTGGCAAAATCGCACCAGGTATCTAACCGTAATGGGCTGAGTAATTGTAATAGGTAGCCGACCTAACGTAAGAAAACGTTTAAAGAACTGAATCTAAACGGTAGTTAAAATTACCATATATTTCAAAGAAGACAATCGGAAGCGGCAGGCCGTATAGCCTACCGAAGGGCATTCATAAATCACTACTTTCATATTTTTTAGCTAAAAACATTAATATTCCTATCGATTCTATGATGAACCTTTCTTGTTTTCTATACGGGCGTGTCCCAATAGTGAAATCCAAAGAAAAAAATTGATTCCTCGCACCTACCTTGAGCTATCAGAAAATACTCGGATAGAGGCGTAGGTATCAATAAATCTACTTGAATTTTTTTAATAGTTTTTTTATATCCATGAGTGTTACAGCTTACAAGTAACTTACAAGTTTCATATTATTATTACATAATTCTTAGTACCCAGCATAAAAGTTCTTGATACCTAGCTAAAATAATATTATGATAGATCTCTATTAGCTTTACCACTCGTTTATGACGAATGAAAATCTGGTAAGTACATTACATGAGTACAGGTGTAGATTAATTATCTCAATCTTAAAACATTATTTTTGTTTAGCTCCAAAACTTATTCTTAGAACTTTATTATTTACTAGCTGATGCCCGCGACTTCGTCCGCGTGGATTGAGGTTTTTCGGTTCCCGCGGGAACTCTTTAATTTTCCGGGATAAAAAGTAGCCTATGTGCTATTCCAGACTATAATTTATCTCTGTGCCAAATTTCATCCAGATCCGTTCATCCGTTGGAGCGTGATTGAGTAACAAACATACATCCATACATCCATCCATCCAAACTTTCGCATTTATAATAATATTTATTTGATATTTAGCTATCCCCGTAACAAACGTCATCAACTTGAATAATTAATTAATTACTTACAGATAATATGAAACATCCTGCCTGCCATGAGATAACTGCCTCGCTGGTCTAGTGGTTAGCATGTTCGACTGCGGCCGACGAGGTCCCGGGTTCGAGTCTCGGGTCGGGCTAAAATTAAGTATTGGGTTTCTCTGACTAGAAATTCTCAGTACAAGCCCGGAGTTAGGAAGTTGGCGGTGTTTCACCCCCGTGCCTCGAAAAGCACGTTAAGCCGTCGGTCCCAGATACTACTATCTAACATTAAATCGTTACAGCCCGCCAACTCGCATTGGAGCAGCGTGGCAGGTCTAAGCTCTAATTCCCTTTCTCCTAAATGAGAGAGGAGGCCTGTGCCCAGCAGTGAGATGTTAACGGGCTGTAGTAGTGTTGGTGGCATATGAGACATAATATTTATGAATCCATTTACCTACTTAACTATCATATTCTAAACAGGGAAATAACATTCTAGTTTCTATTTCCTATGGGGTACAAGACTAATGTTGGTTCTATCAATATCGCTTCGCAATAGCTCTACATACCTGAAGACAAAACAGCTCAGTATTTCCCGTCCCACCTCACTGCGTAAGATAATGTGCAGGTTTTTGTTCCGTTGTTTGTGCATCGGTTTTTATATCAAACCTATTCATGCACTTCCTTTTTCTTAATGCAGTCAGTAGCGTAATGTATGAATTATTTAAGTACCATTGAACTTAGTAGGTATGTGTTTTCTACGGTAGCGGTAACTACGGAACATTATATTTTGATGAATATCATGTATTTGTTATTGTATTGAGTGTTGATAATTATTATAGGTAGGTACCTATATATACACAAGGGTTTCGTTTTTCCTGACCTTCTTCCATTCTCGGGAAAAAGAATTACATTTATTCGGTTACGGATTTCGGAAAAGTAAGTAGGTATTTAAAAATTCCCGACTTCGGAAACGACGTATTTCCCGGGAATTTCCGGCTTTAAAGAAACGAAGCCTTCCACCAAAATGCCCAGGGTCTGCCCAAAATTCACTTCAAAACTTTGAAGTTGGAACCACTCCAGAGACTGGCCTACCTTATGGGCTAAAGAGTATTCACTAATTTCAAACCAAAGAAGAGTTTCAAGAGAGTCAAAAGTAAGAGTTTAGGTATAACATAAAGAAAACAGGAAATCTGAAAGTCCAGGTTGCAAAAGCCCAAGAAAATATTTTTATAGGGTAAGAAGGCTGCATTTTTGCACTTACCAATTAACATAAAACACCCATAAGGGAAAGCTCATCTCTACTCAATTATACTAAGATTCACACTTATATAAACTCGCAGATATTATAATCTTTTGAAGTGGTTTAGTAAGTTTATGCAATTGGCATGCTCAATAGACGAGGTTTGAACATAAATATATGCAGATTGCGACCCCTTAATAACGCGATGGGTAATAGAAAACTGTACGACACACAACTTTAATGGTGGTAGGTACCTTACCCACGTATGGAAACGAGATAACAAGTTATATTAAACTTTTAACAGTCATTCTGTCATCATCTAATTATTACAACTAGCTGATGCCCGAGACTTCGTCCGCGTGGAATAAGTTTTTTTGGATTCCCGCGGGAACTCCTCAATTTTCCGTGATAAAAAGTAGCCTATGTCACTCTCCCAGGTCCTATACTATACCTACCCATAAATCACGTCGATCTGTTCCTCCGTTACGGCGTGATTGAAGGACAAACCAACAAACAAACAAACTTTCGCATTTATAATATTAGTATGATGATCTAGTATACCTATTATTTAATGATGAATAGTATGTAATACCTATTATTTAAGTACCATCTTGTGGTCTGCAGCCAATCTATATTTTTACCAAAAATTATAAGGAAAAAGATAAACAGAAAATATCTCTACTACACGAACTACTAAATGAAGAATAATAGGCACAACAATTTATAAATTGTTGTCTAGAAAGACAACAATTTATAAATTCTAGAGTCTAGTAAATTTTCCATGTATTCCAATTCATATAAATATGAATTGGAATACATGGAAAATTTACTAGACTCTAGACTAGACAAACAAGACAGTTAACGACTTTAAGATCTATTGCTAACAACTAACACCTCGCCTTTGCTAATCACCTAGGCACCTAAGTAGGTACTACTTTCTTCATTAAATTAATCCTGATCTGAAACAACTGTAATCTGCACAAGAAACGTCTATCAAGCTCCATCATCAAGGTCAATTTGGCAAAAACCATCGTCTGTGTATGCAGATGAAACTTATCTTATAACCCTTAGAAAGTTAATACGAATAGATTAAACGTTTCAAGGTCTAGCCGCACTACAGAGGCCCGGCGCGGCACGTAGCGGCAAGTATTCTTTGTATGAGGTTGTATGGAGCTGGGCCCACATAAGCGACGCTGCACGGAGATGCACTGCGCGACGCGGCCCCGTACAATCTTATACAAATAATATTTGTCGCTACGTGCTGCGCCGCTCCGTGCATCTCAAGTGGGGCTAGAACTTTATAATATACATATAATGCATAAGTAAGTATTAAATGATTGATTGCCCTCCTTGGATGGATCATTGCCCTCATAGAGATTGGCATTGCACCTTTGATATTCAAGATAGATAAGATCTTTATTTCCCATAAAAATACTAAAGAACTAAAGAACTAGTAGGTTAAAGTTACAGATCCGAGAAAAACCTTGCGTAACAAGGGGTGGAATTAAGCTCCATTGCGTCGTAAGAAAGCGTTAGGAAAACGTCGACAAGACGTCGATTATCCATGTAACTCATCTCGAACCTTGTTAGCAAAATAATGAACAAGCAATGCAGTAATTTACCTTAACAACTATATTTACAGCACTAGAGAGGTGTGATATACTAGAAAAGCAAAAATACTTCATCGGGTGTCAGAAAAACGCCTTCACTTTAATGAATACAAGGACTTAGCTTGGAACAATCATTAATTAATCACCGTTTTATACAACATTTCAAGATCGAGAGAGGAAATACTTTGAAATTACCATTCGAGTGAAAGTGGACCCTATTTTTGTTGCGTATACAGACACAGAGGTCATTGTCTTTAAGTAGTTTGTAAATGACCGCAATTATCTACAGAATGGTTAAAGGTTAAATCGGTGAGTTTAAGCATTGCAAGCTCTAGTAAAACAAGTAACACATATCTCAGAGGGCGCTCGTCAAAATCACTTCACCGTAGATCTAGGAAATGCTGGTTATTATTTACAATTTACATTCCACGAAGTTTGAGCCCGAACAATAGAGCCATTCCGTTGATTGACTCGCGAGCGTTTCCCGGATGAGTTTTTCTCACAACACGTTTCCTTGCGTGTTTAATTTTGCTCGTACCTACATTCGATAAAAAATACTCATTTGCGTACTATGAGATAGTTTTAATAATATGAGAAAATGCAAGGGAAATAGGCTTAAAATTTTATTATTATTGACGTCTAGTCAAAGAGACCGCCGTTAGGTTTTACAATAGAAGGAAGAGAAAAGAGGGTTACTTATTACACTTCCTGTATAGCTTAAAGCTTTAGCTTTTCTCCATTATCCTCACTTTGATACCTGCTATTAACATAAGAATTTAACTATATTTACTCTGTGTGTTTAACGCTATGCTTACGTAAGTTACGTACGGGATTGCCATTCCAGCACCTTGGAAGCAATGTCTATGGCTTCTGCGAACTGTGTGCCCTGCCCATTGCCACTTCAGCTTCGCAACCCGTCGAGCATTGGAAAGCGCAGTGTTGGCAGGTCCTCCGCTAGGTGGACCGACATCATGCGAGTCGCAGGAAGCCGCTAGATCCTGGCCGCGCGCTTGATCGCGACGTTTCGGAGACCTATGTCGTTCACTCTGCCTCAGATTTTTTTATATATATAGCGAGCAAACGAGCAGGCGGGTCACCCGATGTTAAGTGATTACCGCCGCCCATGAACATTTGCAGCACCAGAGGAACCACCAATGAGCTGCCAGCTTTTGTGATATTTGTTTATCAATGTGATAAAATCATGAGGGAAGACAGAAGATAGAAGCTGGTTGCATAATTTGCAGGTACGTCGCAGAAATGATCTGGAATAACGGGAGGTGGAAGAAGACCAGGCAACCAGGTGGTGAGGATGAAATTTGTTTCTGCGACGAAGGGTGCGACTGGATATGGACTGGACATGGGTAGATGCTCACCCATGGACGTCTACCGGTTGACGACATCATGACGACGCCGACGGTCTCTATCTTATAAAAAATTGCGTATTTGGTGTTTTGGTACCAGTTAGAATAATGTTATCTTCTTCAATCTGATCAATCTTTTGAATACAAATCACTAACCGGTATGTTGGAACGAATGATTTGGTATAAAAAGGGCCTTTTACTTTTACGTCTACTCATTAGAAATCTAATAATTTAAATTAATAAATTCTCGCGTATGGGAATTTATATTTAAGTGAAAGTTTATAGAACTTCAAACGGTATAGCACAGTTGGGTATCTTCCTGTTTTTAGCGTTCCGTAATCAACGGAAAAATAGAGAATATTACAGATATTGGATAGAAGCAGGCGTTACTTTGCGGAAGTCCATGACATTGAAAACACTAGAAGTTTAATTCGCGATTCGGATTATAGCGAATTAAACTTCTAGTTTTTTCAATATTACAGATTACTTAGAGAATATTACAGAAAAAATAAACAGTAGCAATTCTCGCTGAAACGTAGGTTTTGTCCTATACTTAGTGACAAACGCGACAACGCCACTCGACACGATGCAACGCGACCATAGAGGTATAATATCTATAATATTAAACCTCTATGGACGCGACGGTACCTACCTATCAAACAGTATCTGAAAGATCTGATACTTAATGTGGCCTACTACGTTGTGTTAACATGTTCTATGGAGTCATATCGCGTTATGATGCGTGATGCGTCGCGTCGCTTTCGTCGCTCACCTAGGAAAAGGGGCAAAAGACGCGCTTTGTGCACGCGCGGATAGGATGTTTTGACCGCAACCTTACGATCAAATCGGTAAAAAACTTAAGAACGACCTAAAACGCCGCCGGGCAAAGACGCTACGCGTTAACGCTTCTAGATATCTACCTACTTACGCGTTTCGCTAAAAACGTTTTCGCGATTAGTTTACTTTTTTAAGAGAAACTTTAAGGAAATAATTGGTACTCTTTCTATCTGTGGTGTAGTACTTTACCACCAAACCTATTAGATTTAGTATAAGTTTACCTACCTACTTACTATTTTATGCCTACGAATTCAAACTCCGAGGAAAACTAAAAGTGTAAATCCTTCGCAAAGGACCTATTAGGGTCGATGTGCCGGATTTCGGCCTTTTAGTGCTCCCATCAACTTAAGGACATCAGAAAAAAATGTTACAACCTTAATATTGCTATGCTCATTATGTTAGATGAAAGCCCATATACTGGAGTTTCTTTTTTAGAAACTGTGTTGCGCTTGAAGCTATTAGTTATTTTTATTTTTTATTTAATCCGGAAAAACGCTAAAATTTCAGTTTTCGGCCTCAAATTTCAGTTTTCGGCCATCGGGTATTCTGTTTTCGGCCACTGGATTGTGATGGATTTAAAATGAATTTATAAGTTTAAAATTACATTAAAACGCTTTTTGTAAGTTCATCATTGTTTTATTATGTATCCAAATGTTATTAAAAGTCATAATCAACATAATTCAAGAAAGATAAATTACTTAATAAAAAACTTGGAACATTTGTTACTCACGAATTAGGGTAAGGTTGCCACTATTGGACCACTTAACTTTAAACTACCATAACATCAAAAGTATGAGAGTATATGGATATATGATTCATCAGTTTCTTAGGGCTTATACTCAGGTATTCACAACTGTGATTTTAGATTTTTTACTTTGAGCATAAATACACATATTACAAAAAAACATTTTTGGGATGGTTTCCTTGTATGGACCACTGTTTCCTTGATTGAACCACCTAGTTGCTATAGTCGGACTTAGGAAGTTTTATCGACTGGTCCATTCATTGCAACCAAGGAGTTTTAATAAATAAAAGGCTAGATTATTACTACATTCAGTCTTTTTAATTGAACAGTCGTTTACCTAAAGTAATAGGTAATAATCAACTACAACAACTTTTAACATATATTTTTAAGTTATTAATAACTAATAAATAGGCACCGATTTTTAATTGTACACTGTGGGTACATCTTCCATTAACCACTTCTATGAGCCAATCAATGAGTAAAAATAACCGAATGCGCTACACAAATTAACACATTTTAACAAAAATAAAAAAGTAGTTATTCATTCTTATAAACTCGTAATATAAAGAAATTATTAAAGATAAATTTTAAGTTGTCATTGTCAAATCTTCTTTTTAATGTTGCTTTTGGCACACCATATTATATCCTGATTCCTGCTAGCTTACTCAAAGCTAACAACGCTAATTTCATGCTGCCTTCATTCCAGTTCTAATACTTGCCTCGTTTTGCCATGCTAAAACAAAAAAAAAAAGTTTAAGTGACGACAAAATCTTAGTTTCTTTTATTGGACCGGTTCAATGAAAGAAACTTGCATGAGTTCATTCATGGCAACTCACTGTGATCCCAATCAAACAATAACTTTTAAAAAAGTATATAATTTTTGTGACATGTTATTAATAGGTTAGCTGAACGAACAAATATGCAATCCTACTGAAAATAATTGGGTAGAAATAACTTAAAAATCTGTACTTACATGGTAAAGAATGACGCACAAATTTTATATCGGGAGCTCGTAAAACACACCCATGTACGCCTTTCCTCAACGAAGCCAGCGGCGACACTGAAGGTTGAGGGGCAGGGTGCGGGGTCCAATAGCTAGCATTTCGTCAATAACGACGATTTTTAGGACTGTTTATTTTCAAGAAATCTAAGTGGTCCAAACAAAGCACTGGTCCAATATGATTGCAACCTTACCCTACAACACCTTTAAAACCTATCAAATACGTTCCTATTTTTATGTTATTTTTGAAATAACAATCTTGGATAATTGTGCATATAAATAAGTAAATAAATAATGTTTGACTCGGTCAAAAACTCTGTAAGTTCCCTGAACTAGTCTGATCGATTCTTCTGTTACTCGTGCTCTGGCCTTATTTATTCTTAGCTTCTGGCCTTATTATTATAAATAATAACATAGGTACAATATGTAATGATACTTATCTTTAAAATAAAAACGTTAACTCAAAATTATTGTTGGCTTTAAACTTTGCAATTTTATGGCCGAAAACTATTACCGGTATTCAATTTTCACATGCTTTCCATACTATGCCGAAAACTGAGGTAGGTAAGTACTGTTTCTTCTATGTTGTGGTTTTCGGCCACCCCCAAAATGGTCTTCACTTTTTATTTATACTAACAAATTGACGGCCGAAAACTAATGGCGAGGGTTTTCACATCAGGTACAATAATAAAAGAAAGAGTCGTGACATATATCATTTCACCAATTTAATAAAAGAGACAAAAGCGTGGAAGACTTGATACGCCACATATCGGCCCCTAGGCCGAAAAACAAAGTTTTGAAGAAAATTTAATGTTAGATCGCGGCCCCCAACATTATTGTTGTTTTGTACAAAATATTCACATAATCATATTAAAAGTATGTTAATAAGTTATTTTAGCAGGGTATTACATGCCTATTAACATCATTAATTCACAAAAACAACAAAAAGCTTGCCTTGGAGTGAAACGCGCGGCACTATTTTTTTTCTAATTTCCGCAGGTTGCGTTACCTCCGATGCCCCCCGTCGAATTGAATAAATTCACTAAAATCACTCGAAGATGTTACCTGACCAAAATTGTTGTCAGATACAAAGCAATTAATTTCAAATGTCTGAATAAAGATTTCATTTGGAAATAGTATTTCTAAGCGATATTCTCGCAATTTTGCGGCACCGAGTACGCGTAAAGGCCGAAAACTGAAGGAGGCCGGCGAACCGGCATAACAACCCTATTAACAATAATAAATTGTTTAAACAAAATGCAACACTGCATGCATTGATGTTCATAGTTTAGGTATAGGTATCTATCTAAAAATCAAGAACGGTACTTTGTATGCAAAATACAGGTTCGCTCTCAGTCACAGTCGAAATTATTTTCTAATACCATAAAACATTTAACAAAACTAGCTTTCAGCCCCCCTATTACGTAAGAATTGTTCATCAAACGTTTAAGATTTTTGTCAAAGTAAAATAAACCGTAACTGCATTTAATTAGAGCTCAATTTCGTCTGCCCATTCTTATACGTTTAGGTATGAACGATACTCGAACGTATACGAATGGATACACGAAATTGAGCTCTAATTTAATGCCGTTAAGGTTTATAAACTTTGACGACGAACTTTAACGTTTTGATCGGACATTCTTACATGATTGGTACCCAGATGCGATATCGTTAATCGTTGTAATAAAAACCCGTATGGGGTCTCAAAAGCTGGCTGACAGGAACAGAAAAGCGCGCGACCTTGATATTATGGTGTTTTAAGTAGGTATAATTAGGCATTTTCTCATGAACCAAGATGATCAAGTAGGTATTCCGATAAACTTTTCGTTAATAGGTAAGACAGTCTTTTTTAGGTAGGTAGATACCTACATTATTATTATCGAACAAGAACACAAAAAATTCTTTGTTTTACATTTTTTACTTTTAAATTTATTATGAAAAATCATATTTTTAATCAACATCGTAAAAGGCCGGCTTTCGTCCATACAATACAACATAAAATTCGCTAAATATTTAAATTGTGTAATAATTAAGTACTATTAATTATTACACAATTTAAATTATTAGGTACACAATTTAATTTAGTTTTCTATTGCTTACCACTACGTTAGCAGTAGCACAGGTTAAAACTATCTATGTATTAGCTTTTTAAGCTTTAAATACTTTATCCTGACAGAGCTATTGCCGATGTCTATCAAAATGCCAGTCTCTTTCTTCTTCGTAGCAATTAAAAGTGATAACCGAGAAATGCTATGTTACCGAAGTGATTCACGAGTATATTAGTAGGTATTCTTTGTATTTATGTACTGTATCTACGCGGAATCGCAACATAGCGTGACCTTTTAAAAGATTGATTATATAGGTAATTACAATTTTGTTACAAGTTAAAATGCATCCTTGCTAGATACCTAGTACCTACCTACCAACTTACTTTTCCGTACCTCATTATCTACGGCGCGCGCTACCAATACATACGGTCTATAATATTAATGATTATGTAAAGTAAAGCATCCACTAGCAATGAAACTTGCAGAAGTCTCTGGCAATTCACTTGGGTAAAAATCCTATCATCAAGTCGAAAGGAGTAAAGTAGCTGCGAGTGTTTACATTATAGGATTGAACGTGCGAGTGCTCCATAATAAATAGTACGTACTTAGGTAGCAGATTACCATCTGCCATGTGTCATGTGTGGTACCCCACATCAGATTCCTTGTTCTATGGATGTTACGATGAAAAAATCCCTCCCTCGACCACCTGGATAGCAGGCCGAACGTGAAAACCACTAGGCTTCAAGGCATTATTCGCTACAGTCCGCTGTAGCCTAGCGTAGGTAGGTACCTGTACTATTTCCTATTCTGTGCCTTGTAATTACCAACAAATATTCCGGTTACTGCGATGCTGCATTATAGAAAGTTAAAACTGATTAGGGTATGGATTAGGTAATAAACTTCCTTATTAATTCTAGGTTCGCGCCCGTCAACTGTAATCCAATAATCAGCCATTAATCATATTTCATAATAATTATATTGTCATCGAAAAAAATATAATTTTACACGCAAAAACATTACCTACGCCACGGGAAAGCGCATGATCACAAGATGACAGATTAGTGGGTAGATCAAATGATAGTGGAAATGTGAGGAATATACCTAATGGGAATTTTCTAGAATCGTGACTTCAAAGCGGCACCTCTAAAGCTATGTCCTATGAAATCAACTTCAAAAGGTTAAAACTTTCACTAGCTTAAACCATCGCGTAAGTGGTAAGTTCATGTAACATAAATAAATGTTTTATTGATTAATAATAGATTCTATCAGTTCTCAGAAATCCACTAGGATGTCTGGGTACTCGGTACCCCGACCCTCGTATGCATATTTAATTTATGTATAATATAACGATTTAACTGCCTCGTTGGTCCAGTGGTCAGCATGTTCGACTGCGGCCGATGAGGTCCCGGGTTCGTGTCCCGGGTCGGGCCATAATCATTGGGATTCTCTGACTAGAAATTCTCAGTACTAACCCGGAGTTAGGAAGTTGGCGGTGTGTCACCCCCGTGCCTCGGAGAGCACGTTCAGCCGTCATTATTATCACTAACATGATAACAGTCGTGAAAGTCCGCCAACCCGCATTGGAGCAGCGTGGTGAATCTAAGCTCTAATTCCTTCTCTCCTACGAGAGAGAAGGCCTGTGCCCAGCAGTGGGACGTTAATGGGCTGTAGTGCAGTTTCTGAGTTTGTACCGGGAACATCATGAATTTATGATTATCATGCAGGTCATGTCTGTATCTAATGATCATTTAATTAATAACTATCACTAGGACGCCCACTAAAACCCGTGTCTCAACTTTATTGATTTTAAAGCTTTAGTATGATTTGTTTAATTTATTATGCAAATATCAAAATAATTTATAATATTTTATTGCTTAGTTAGAAAATTCGAATTGAATTCGTATAATTTTGAGTTTCTTTTTATATTAATTGTGTCAAATTTTTGGCGTTACCATGACGGAATAATAGCAAATGAATTAACGGTCGAAGAATTCTAGACTCCTAAAAACCTAGAGCAAGTTACCATTATTAATGATTGAGATTGAGAAGATGAAATAAAGTATTGATTAAACGTTATTGATAAGTATGTTAATTTAAGGTAGGAGTAGTTATACACAGTACACTATCCAAGAGATTGTTGGTGAAATACCTACCTACAGAACACGATGTCGGTAACCCCGATATAGGTAGATCTAAAACCATTAAGCTATTACGATTCATACAAAATGATTGATAATTTGTTAACATAACAATAATTCGTGTTTACTTAGTAGGTACAATCTTACATAATACTTTAACAACAACATTATATAACAAGCAATGTAATATCTGTTCGGTTAACCAATTTAATGAATCTAGAAGTTAAATGATGTTTTAATTTATACAAAACTTTATCGCGATATCCGTTTGGACTATTGTTATGGACTAGATTTCTTTGATATGCAAATACAATCTAACGTCGTATTTTTAGTACCTATTCCGGAACGGAATGTATGATTACAGAGAGTGACGTTTAAACACAGCGTTTAAATAGCGTAGACAAAAGCAGATGGTCGCGTTTTGACCGCAGATATCGATTTTTGGATGTCTTTAGACGGTTTGGAACCGGTGTCTGATTTTAAGCTTACAAACGCCAACGCACCCTGTGATCTACTTAAATAGTGCTGTCTGTCACGTGCGTTTTTTATCCTTATTTACGTTAAAATTCCTGTCAGTTCATAGAATTCCGAATTTTGTATAAACCAACTAGAGGATGCTCGCGACTTCGTTCGCGTGGCATAAGTTTTTTTTAATTCCCACAGGCACTCCTTAATTTTCCGGGATAAATCCTATATATATCAATCTCCAGGTCCTCAACTATACCCATGCAAAAAATCACGTTGATCCGTTGCTCTGTTGCGGCGTGATTGAAGGACAAACTCTCTATTTAACGTCCTTGGGGATAAAATTTTCAAAAACTGTGAAACACGTACTTACCTATTTCTTTATTTTAAACCAGAAGCCCAAATACCAACTTTCATGGTTATAAGTTGAAAAATGAAGGACTTTCATACAAACTTCCAACCCCTATTTAACGCCTTTGGGGGTAGAATTTTCAAAAACTGTGAAACAGGTATTTCTTTATTTTAAACCAGAAGCTCAAATACCAAGTTTCATGGATATAACTTGAGAAATGACGGACTTTCATACAAACTTTCACCCCCTATTTCACCCCCTTAGGGGTGGAATTTTGAAAAATCCTTCCTTAGTGAGCGGCTACGTCACAAAAGGAACCTACTGTCAAAATTTCAAGTTTCTAACCCCAGCGGTTTAGGCTGTGCGTTGATATATGTATTATAAGTCAGTCAGTCAGGACTTTGAATTTTATATACGAGTATATTATTATTTATATGTATAGTTAACTAGAATATGATGCCCCTGACTTCAATGGTTTTTGAAAAACCCTTTTATTTAACGGGATAAAAAGTTGCCTACGTCCTTCCCGTAGGGATTTAAAGTATCTTTTTACCATATTTCGTCAAAATCGGTAGACCAGTAAGCTGTGTACTTGACCTGTGAGTCAGACAGACTTACACACTTTCACGTTTATAGTATGTACATATTTCTGAGATTTCTATCACTGTTTCTCTCTTTCCTAAAAACCCAATAATTAAGTTAGTATTAACTAGTTTTCTCTTTCGGACACCACTAAAGCAAACCGTGGCAGTCATGCGCGCTAGGTAGATTTTTTAACATTTCCATCCATGTAAATAAAATTTAAATATATTTAATTTTACCGACAAATCACTTTAATAGTCGACGATTATGGTCACTCTCACTCGTTTTCGCAGTGTTTACACCCGATGATGCTCATTTGCATTTGCATTTTCGCTAGCTGATATTTTGCATTGGCATTTTCGAGATTGAGTTGAAGCGTGTTTGTTTGTTATTGGATAGAAGCAGGCTTTACTTGACAATGAAAAAACTAGAAGTTTAATGCGCTATATAATCCGCCACAGAAGGTAAATACTGCACGAAATACTACTCTACATTGCACGACAATTGTGCATTGTAGAGTCAACATCTCCTGAAGATGCTCCGGTATCGGAGTAATACGTAGCTTACATTGAGAGTATTTTGGATGATTTATACGGTGTGGTGAATATCGCGGGCTGCAAGTGCAAGATACACACAGTACTACATAGATTTACCTTCTTTAACGGATTATAGCGAATTAAACTTCTAGTTTTTTCATTAGGTTTAAGTTTGTTTTTTCTATCTAGGTACTTCTAGTTGGTATTAATCTCTTTACCTATCGCGGTAAATCAAAGAGTAGGTAGGTACCTACGGGATTTACCTACTATAAAAACCTAAATGTACGGACGTAGTGCGGGAATCATATAGTTTTTACTTTTTAGGGTTCCGTAGTCAACAAGGAACCCTTATTATAGTTTCAGCATGTCCGTCCGTCCATCCGCGGCTAACCTCTAACCTCAGAGGTTGTTAGTACTAGAAAGCTGTAATTTGGCATAGATAATACATACCTACCTATTAATCACGCCGACCAAATCCATATTCATATCCTTACTGATATTAAAAATGTCTGTCTGTCTTTCTACTAGGTACGCTTTCAAGGCGCATCTGCTCAACCGATTTTGATGAAATTTGGTACAGGGGGGAGTCCCGGGGAAGGACATAGGTTACTTTATATCCCGGAAAATTAAAAAGTTCCCGCGGGAATCAAAAAATCTTAATCCACGCGGACGAAGTCACGGGCATTTAGCGGGCAAGTAGGTATACTCAAATTATATAGGACATCATGATTTTCACATTTAATACTTAACTAGCTGATGCCCGCGACTTCGTCCGCGTGGATTGAGGTTTTCCGGGATAAAAAGTAGCCTATGTGTTATTCCAGACTATAATCTATCTCTGTGCCAAATTTCATCCAGATCCGTTCAGCCGTTCGAGCGTGATTGAGTAACAAACATCCATACATCCATACATCCATACTGTTCATCCAAACTTTCGCATTTAAGTATAATATTTATTATTTGATTACCTACCTATTAATGTGCATACTGCATATTATGCATTATAACAGTAACTCTAGTGTAAGATAGTATACCTACATACAAAGGGAAACGGATGGTTGGTTTCCCGTACATAAAATGAGGGGAAAATGATATGCAAATAACATTCTTCATTAAACGATGAATACCTCAATAAGTATGAGAAAACATAGACTATGTTGCTTGGAAATACACGTTTGTTTGGAATTTGCATCTCATCAAATATACCAGATAAAGATTTTTATTGTGAGAGGACTTTGCAATTGATCTCTTTAAAAATTTATCTCTTTTAATAGATATGTAATCATAAGGAATGGCATTCCAGTGGTAGATTCACTTGACGATTCAAAAGCACTTATTAATAAGTTTATTTTAATAAAAAGATATGAGTTTGAGTTTGACTTTAAAAACTCTTTTTCTAACACTGGATGGCGTGATAAGTAATTTGAGCCTGTGTTTCTATTGATACCATTGATGTAGAATTTAGTACCTAAGAAAATGCGATATCAAAACTCCGTAATACCTACGAACTTTATACAAACGCGCATGAAAAACGAAAAAACCGGTCAAGTGCGAGTCAGACTCGCGCACAACGGGTTCCGTACCATCGTGACTCACGTATCGAGACCGTACTTAACGAGAAAGATGTCATAACAACTGTGAAATAACTGGCTTACATATGGTCCAAGAGCTGGCAACGAATTTCGGGAAGGTCTTTCTGGCAAGCTGAAATTATGAAAAAATATAATTTCGTCAATTGGCGAATCCAGTCCTGCCAGTCTGGTAGAGCGTTTGTGGTTATTTCGTATGTCGTAGGTACTCATTTGAAAACTTTATTCACGTCTGGGATTTGCAGGTATTATTGAAATTACTCAATAAATACGTGATTAAAATTTCAGATTGCCAAAAGAATATTTTTTGGACATTTTAATAAAATAATTTTGAAGAGGTCTGGTGTCTTTATAACCGACAAAAACGTCTAGGATTTACGTTGTTACGTTCCCTCAAATATGGTTGAGCGAAGCAATGGCTGGATCATGCGTCATGCTCGTGAACGGGTGCCACCGTCGGAAATGGGGCTGCCTCTGTCTGCCAGTCTTGGCGTGTATTGAATGTTGTATGCTCGTAATCGAAGATTACGTAAATGATAAAAAAAAAAAAGCGTGGATTTGATTCGCTCCAGCTATGCGTGGGACTGCAGTTACTTGTATCATTATGATGATTGTAAGTTTTGATGGAAAAGAGCAACCACCGAGTTTCTTGCTGGCTCTTCTCGGTAGGAATGGCATTCCGAACCAGCGGTAGATTCATATTATAACGATTCAAAAGCGCTTGTAAAAGCTTATTTGAATAAAAAACATTTTGATTTTGATTTTGATTTTTTTGATTCTCCTTTCGAATTCCATAAGTAGGTACCTACTAAATTAAAAGATAAAAAACAAAATTTTTTTTTTTGCAAATGCTGCGTAGTACCGAAATACTGAACCGCAAAATGCAAACGCTCTACCAGACTGGCAGGACTGGATTCGCCAATTGACGAAGTTATATTTTCCACAATTTCAGCTTGCCAAAAGGACCTTCCTGAAATTCGTTGCCAGCTCTCCGTCTAATAATCCTATGGCGCTAAATTGGTAGCGGCTGACAAACAATTCGACACCCTATGATTTTCGGACTTTTTCATATAGGTACTTGTGCTGTGAGACCTGTACAAGGTATCACGTCACAAGCATAGGAAAAAAATGCTTCTAAAAATTGCTTCTGGCCGAATTTCATAATTCGAGGTCAACGGGAAATTGAAATCCATGTTCTAATACCTACTTTGACGGACTCTACTTATGTTAGATTTTGATAGAAGTTAGAAGGATTTATCTAACGTACAAAAGAGCGTGCAAAATGCTTTCTAAGTAGGTTTCGCTATGTTTTCTCTATAATATCAAGCTATAATGGCTTAGCCACAATATGCAAAAAAAGCAATAAAGTTTATGTAAACAAGCAACGATCACGACTCGAACGAGAAAGTTCATACTAAAATAAATAAACTTTTTTTCGCTAAACGGTCGAATTAACAATCCCGATAACGATGTTAATAGTTTAATTACTAAGCACACCGGAAATCATTTCACTTTCTTAGGAAACTTGGCTCAAAAAGTTTATTAAAACCAACCAGTCTCCACTTGGGGCAAACTCTCGTTTTTCAATCACGCACGGTCCTGCCCCCCAATCATGTAAGAATGGCCGATGAAATCGTTAAAGTTCTGCGGAAAAGTAAATAAACCATAACATCATTAAATTAGAGCTCAATTTTGAGTAAGGTATGTTGGGGTAAGAACGGACGGATTTCAGACCAATTGAAAAGGTTTTGTAAAAACTCAACTTTCTCGATATTTGTTGAAGATAAATTACTAAAATATGGTGCATTTGTTTAATTATTAAACGTAGCTTAGGTTTCAATTTTGTTTATTTTTGTAAACGCAACAGTTTCTGCTTTATACGCATGTAAAAACAAGACATACTTTTTTATGGCTATGGTTAAAAAATTGTCCTTCGGGGGCAAGATCGGACGTACTTTCAAACCAGCTTCTATGGCTTTGAGAACAAGGTGTATAAGAATAATAAATCCGATCTTAAACTCACTACAATATATAAAAAAATGACGTATATGTAATTAAAATCATGAATGTTCCAATCGATTTTATTTTTTTTTACTTAAAGGCATCCGACCTTACCCCCAGTGATAAATTTTTTACATTTTGTGATTCTCAAACTTTGCTCTCATCATAAGATGAATTATCCAGATCCGCGGGAAAGATCGGATGAATACATTTTTTGCTAGTTATTAATGATAGCTAATTTTAACCTTGAAAAAGGGACAGAAAAAGTTTTCAATGTCCGAAGTAAAGACATCTAAAATTCTATCTGTCCGTTTTTCAAAATTGTAACGGTGATCCCAAGCATGGAAATTGCTTAAAAACATTTTTTTATATCCATTATAAATACCTAACATAAATAAAAATAAAAGACAGAAATATAAAAACATAAATAAATAATATAGTAAAATAAATCAAATAAATATTATAAATGCGAAAGTTTGGATGGATGTATGGATGTATGGATGTATGGATGTATGGATGTATGGATGTATGGATGTTTGTTACTCAATCACGCTCCAATGGCTGAACGGATCTGGATGAAATTTGGCACAGAGATAGATTATAGTCTGGAATAGCACATAGGCTACTTTTTATCCCGGAAAATTAAAGAGTTCCCGCGGGAACCGAAAAACCTCAATCCACGCGGACGAAGTCGCGGGCATCAGCTAGTGACAAATAAAAATTAATGCTTTAAATGAAAAATAAAAACGATACCCAAGATATAAGACGAACATATACAGACATTTTAATGTTATTGGGCTCTTTTCTATATCTGTACTCTTCTGAACACATTTCCATCAAAATCTCGAGATCCTTACGCTGTATTTTAAGGTGAAAAATATTCTTGTTCTAAAAGTTTGACAATCCCTGCCTCATTTTGTACAGGTAAAGACCGGATGGTTTTAATCCGATCTTTACCCGAAAGGGGGAACATCGGATATCTGCTAATAGACATCCTAGGCGTATTCTGATCAGATCTACCTAGCTAATGCTACTTAAAACCTAGTATTAAGGCGAAATATTAGCAAAACAAGCTGTATTTTCGCCAAAATATGAATCTAAAAGGGAAAGGGAAAGATCGGATAGAAGAAAAAAAGCCAAAAATTACTTTGTTTTTTTAAATTCACCATAACTCACGTACGGTCCGTCGGGAGCGACTGGCGCGAACTGAAGTAGACGCATAACAAAATGGCGTTGAACATAATGATACCAACATTAAAAAATATGGCCTCATTCGCGGGAAATTTGATGTATACGGTCTTACCCCTTGTCCGCTCTTACCCCAACATACCTTACCCATTCTTATACGTTTAGGTATGAACGATACTCTAAAGTCTAACGTATATATACCTATTTACTATGAAAATAGCAGGTAATAATAGGTATTATGAAACATCGGAAAAGTGAGTCTACCTACTAATTTCACTATCATACCTATCAGTGGTGTACATCAACCATCAACAGTTGATTGCGGGAAATGAGCTTTGACCTGCTATTGTCACACATAATTTAATACCCACCTAATTATTAAGGTAGTCACTATCTCCGGCTTTCAATTAATTTTGCTTACAGGAGCTATCGCCTATTAGAGACCAAAGAAGCAATTTTTCTAAACGATTTTCTTGTGGCCTGAAGTTTTTTTTTCAATAGAAACAACCGTTGCCACTTTTGAACCTATCTACTAGTAACTAGAGAAACAAATCTTAAACAGCTCATTAAATTCATAAAACAGATATCCTGTTGAAAAAGAAAAATAGGATCGCGTGGGTAATATTTATTTTATGAGTTAAGTCTACCTCGTGATTTAACCGTTTATCACGTGCGGAGGCCCCGGGTTCGATCCTCGGCAGGAATTTGTAATTTCTGAATTTTTCCTGGTCTGGCCTGGTGGGAGGCTTCGGCCGTAGCTATAGTTACCACCCTACCGGCAAAGTTGTGCCGCCAAGCAATTTAGCGTTCCGGTACGATGCTGCGTAGAAACCGATTTAATATACGAGTAACTTCCATGCCCCTAATAGGTTAGCCCGCTACCATCTTAGACTGCATCATCACTTACAATCAGGTGAGATCGCAGTCAGGGGCTGTAGTGGATAAAAAAAACCCTACTAGGTACCTACTACATACCTATAACCTAACTAAATCTCATTTATATCAAAAAATACCTTTTACATATCCAATCAACTCTGTAGATTACGTAAAAGTCTAAGGTCAAAGCGGAACTCATCGATGTTACAAAGAACAAATCTACGTCTTGGAAGATCCAGTTCTTAATTGATGCACGTGCATATCTGTTAAAACCGATTAAATAAGTAGGTAAGTAGGTATAATGAATCAATTAAAATTTGATGATGTGTTAAATAATGTGGAAACGTTTTTTTGTTTTTGCAACGTTGATGATTCGTAATGAAGCAGTTAATCATTACTTTCACTGGTTCATATTTCATAACTATCCGGCCCAGTTGGTGCAGTCGGATGTTATGATTTACTGAGGTCATGTGGCGTGTGGACATTACCTACAGTTTACAAACAATTACTTACTTAGCCATCTACAGGTACCTAACTACTTACCTACCTAGACAGGTATTATTTTCTATGGTTAAATAATCTCAACTAGATAGGTATATTATAGAAGTAAGTACCTATGCTCGGATTATCCCTACGTGATCAAATCAGAAATGTAGGAGAACCATGCCCAATTACCCACGGAAAAAAGATTGCCACCGATCGCAATTGTCCTTCCCCCCGATTTTGTAAGGAAATCGTAATCGTAATCGTTTGTCAAACGTATAATCTACTCGATTAAAGCGTTCGAAGATGCCTGCAAGTCAAAAAGCATTGTACAAACTCCTAAAACAGTTCGAGTAGCTGTCAAATGATTACGATTTCCTTACACAATCGGGAGGCTGATTTGTTATCTTTCGCTATTTGCTAAAATCCACGCAGCAAGAATTGATAATTTATTCATTTTTATTTTTATTATTTTTGTACAAAATATTGTCTGTAGCATAAATTTATAGGCAATCACAATTGAGATTGTAACAATGATTGCTTTTACAGAATAGAGCTATACAGTGTAACATAGGTAATATTTCGACAAGTCGCGAAACTGGAGTGGCAACTAGCGGCACATAAATCGAAGAACCGCGGATACTTAGGCATCGGGGTTAGTAGGTAGGTACTACCTATTTCCTATTATGTGATCGAGGTCCCAACTCCCAAGGTGTCGCGGTTCTCGACCTCACACAAGAAAACGCGGCGTTGCAACACTTTGAATCAACGTTTGGGAAGGCACTGGCCCCTAAGATACGGGTCCTCCTAGTTTCTAGTTCCTAGGTCCTAGGTCAGGAATTCATTGTTTTGTACATTATCTGATTCCTATAATAGAGAATTCTATTTATATTTCTACCTACTAGGCTGCACGATCTCAAGCTAATACCTAATTAATTGGGAGGAGTAATAACCAAGCGGCACAAGACCGTGTTCGGTGGAGAAATGGAGACCCTTGCAGATGATCGCTGTCCTGCAGTGGACGTTTATCGGTTGAGATGACGACGACGAGTACAGTAGGTACCTACTGGGAGGAGTAACAACTTTGAGACCAAATACTTAGCAGCTCGTGCTTCATCAGTTTGTACCTACGTTTTCTACTGGCATTTTCATTTCAATAAAGAATCTGACCAACGGGAATTTTTGTTCCCGCTTGTTCAACTTGATTAGTTACATTTGGTAATTCATGAGGATTTCAAAGAAAATAGGCGAGATAAAGGTGCGATTAGAAAAGGCAATGTGAAATCTAAAATCTACTAACCACACTTCACTGGGAAATCAGAATTACAAACAATATTTTCAATAGAGATTCAAGAGATTGCCGTATGATGACTATGAAAAATTGAGTCAAACGCTCTTTGAAGCTCTAGGTATATTCAAAGATCCTAGCGCAATCAGTGCGACAAGACTTTTCCCGGCCTTCCCTTGACTTTTCCATCGACAAAGCGTAGCAAAAGCTGCAAGAGAGTGTCCCACTAGTTGTGCTCAGGATGCACACACCTACTACAAATTGGTGATAAACATAAATCATAAACAGAAGTGAGCTTGCAAAATCAAACCAATCAACTATTGAAATAAGATCGTGCTTCCTTGATCTTATCATGGCCAAAGGGCTCCAGGAACTTACCTTTAACTGTAATTAATAATTGTAAAATATTTATATCAATTACAGACAAAATTATAGTAGGTAGGTATATAGTGTACCTACCCTTAGTCTTTATAAATTGCCGCCATTATATTATTATTATTACGTACTATTCATACTAATCAAATCAAATAACATAAATAAATATTATAAATGTGAAAGTTTGGATGGATGTATGGATGTATGGATGTATGTATGTTTGTTACTCAATCACGCTCCAACGGCTGAACGGATCTGGATGAAATTTGGCACAGAGATAGATTATAGTCTGGAACACCACATAGGCTACTTTTTATCCCGGTAAATTAAAGAGTTCCCGCGGGAACCGAAAAACCTCAATCCACGCGGACGAAGTCGCGGGCATCAGCAAGTAATAAGTATTATAAATGCGAAAGTGTGTCTGTCTGCTTCGCTTTCAGGGCGCACCTTTTTAACCGATTTTGAGGAAATTTGGAATATGTATATATAGGTTGCATCTACCTAGTTACTAAGCTACTTTTTATCCCGCAGTTACTTATCAACTATTAATACACCCAAAGTCATGCGGGTATCATCTTCTTTTAGTACCTATAGGTACTTACTTACTAAATAAACTGCGCTATGCTGCGTGGAATTTGTTCTTAATTTAATTCCAAGGGAATTCTTTGAATTTCCGGAATAAATAAGCCTATAATGTCCGTCTCCGGGATGTACCTAAGCTATTTTGGTTCCAGATTTCGTTATGTAATTAATCGATCAAACGGATGGACCGCGTGAAAAGGTAGCACCTTAGTAAGTAGGTAGGTAGTATACAAACTTTGATATAATATATCACTATAGACGACCGGAAACAATAATTGTTCATTGCGTTTAATAAATTATTATTAAAACTTGAAAACAAATAATTACTCACAAATACTTACAGTTTTTTTTTATCCACTACAAGTTAGCCCTTGACTGCGATCTCACCTGATGGTAAGTGATGATGCAGTCTAAGATGGTAGCGGGCTAACCTGTTAGAGGCATGGCAGTTAATTAAACCCATACCCCTATTCGGTTTCTACACGGCATCGTACCGGAACGCTAAATCGCTTGGCGGTACGTCTTTGCCGGTAGGGTGGTAACTAGCCACGGCCGAAGCCTCCCACCAGGCCAGACCAGGGAAATTTCAGAAATTATAAATTTCCAAACCCTGTCGGGGATCGAACCCGGGACCTCCGCAGGTTAAGGCAACAGCCCTCAACACTGCGCCACAGAGGTCGTCAAAACGGTTTTGCACAGTTTTCACAATTATTAATTTTATTCCTCTAAGTTTAGTATGTTCAACACACGTTAGCCCTTGACTACAATCTCACGTGCTGGTAAGTGATCATGATGCAATTTAATAATATGGTAGCCCGTAGCGGGCTAACCTGGTAGCATAACCCTAATTGCTTTCTACCACAGATCGTACTGAAACGCTTGGAAGGTGGTAACTAGCCACGGCCAAAGCCTCCCACCAGACCAGACCAGAGAAAATCTAAAATATGCTGTGGTTGGTAGGGTATCAAAGCAATCCTATAGTTATATAGGCTATAATATACCTATCTATAGCTAACGTGAATCTTTACGCGACGGAATTCCGTAGAAAGTATCGCATCAATTTATCTCAGACGGCGCGTTGTCTCCGTCATTAGACGATGCTCTGATAGGCATCCAGGGCAGCGGGTTCGATTATGGTCATTTACCGAATCTTGGTGAGCCACATAATTTACCTTCACAGACTGTACAGCACAAATTCTTTTGTGATAGACCGATAAATCTAGGGCTTTGGGGACGATAATAGATAGGTACCTACCTAGTTGTAATTTCTATCAATCCCATAGAAAACCATCCCAGAAAACTTATACTATATGGATTGGGTTGCCTACATGACACAATGCCCTTTTTCAACTGAAAAGAACCAACGAGAAACTCAGCGGATGCTCTTTTAAAAAGCATTAGGTAAATTCATAATGAATAGGAATGGAATTATAACTATGGTACCTATATAAGTACAACGTGGTAAAACTTCTTTCAACTATTAAGATACTTAATTTAATTAGGTAAGTAGTTACCTATTATGTAACCTATTATTTTGTGGTAGGTAATAATGCATTTCCGCACATTTGTGGGGTGAAGTTGAATCCAATGCACTCATTTTCATAATTTACATAATCTTCGTTTGCGCTTCTTTCGCGCGCTGACGTAAACTTGGAGCTAACTATTATGCTTGTTTAGTTTTTGTTTTTATTTTATTTGTATTATAAAGTTGGTGGCACTATAATAATATATGCCTTGACATTTAACAGGTGCTTTTATTCCTACATTCGACAAACCTACTTCTTTGACGATGTAAACAAGCTGAATCTGTGATCGCACAGTAAACCTGTCTTCAATTTAAAAAATCCCACGTCCGAATGAAAGTGGAAAAAATTATGTAGGTACCTACCATTAAGTCTATGGTACTAGGTACCTATATAATATATCGAAAATATTAATTTGTCCTCTTAATACGCTTAAAGAGCCATTTATATTCAACCTAATGCATAAGTAAGCGTGGTTTGATAAGTTATATTTTTATAGTTCCGTTAAACATAAAACACGATTGCCTGCCAATAACTGTTGTATAGTCGTGACTTATTACTACGAAGAAAGAAAAACTAATTTAAAAAATACATATTAATGGACCTCTATGGTTAATTAAGCTTTAATACCTAGCTTAACGATAGAAGGGCGGTTTCGAATCGAAACCAACGTCTCTACCTTCAAACCGTTGAAACTTTGAAACTAGATAACCTTCAGAATAGTAGGTTGCTGTCCACTACTATAATAATTAATCATTGATGTATAATTTTAGTACCTATTCTATTTCGATGACTATAATGAATACAAGCCTTTTGGTTCGTTACGACCACTACCCAATATGGCCACTTTCCGAAACGACCACTTCCCGGTATGACCATTTTCCGACATGACCATTTACCAATTACCAGTACGACCGCTATAGATACCTGCCACACTGAAAATTACTCTATATTAGTTTTTACAGTCTATAGAGAAGTAACAGCAGCAGCAAGAACGGTGCTTTATTCGCACTCGCACTGAACACTTGACAAAGTGTAATCGGTAAGGTTAGGTTAGATAAATATTACTTTCCCAATTATAAATTATAATACTCCAATGGATGATTTACAAGATATTATACCTACCTACTGCCAGAACCAACAGAACTCAGAGGGGCGATTGGCTAAAAATTACAGAGGCTAGATACACCATGTGCTAACCATCGCAATCACCTGGCTGGGATACATTCTTCCACTACCTAAGTATTGGCCATAATATCCCAATTGACGCAATACCAAAAATTCAGCCAATCAAAACAATTGAGACTGTAACAATGATTGATGCAGGTTTTACATAATTAGGCTACAGTTTCTTATACTTAAAATAAATGTCCATAAAAAGTCTAACTATTGCTATTTTATGGACAGCGCAGACAATATACAAAACGTAATAATTTCTCCATTAATAAATATGAAGAATGCATGAATATATTATGGGATGATAAAACTTTCAGTGTAGGTAGGTACCTACTAGGTACCTCATTAGTTATAGATCTTTTCTCAAAATATACTAACAGATGATTTATCGGGATAAAAATTAGCCTGTCTTACTCTGTAGATACTTGCCAAATTTCGTCACAATCGGTTGAACAGATGCCTGTGAAAAGGTAACAGACAAGCAAATTTTCGCATTAAGTAATTTATAATGAGTATGGACTATGGATACCTACTATGGATTATATGTAATTTATATTAGATACGGTAGAATGGACCGAATCAAAGGTTTATACATGAGTAAAGCCCAAGTAATAAAACCGGCCAAGTGCGAGTCGGACTCGCGCACCGAGGGTTCCGTACAAACCTGTAGTAAGTTTTACGATTTATGACGTATTAAAAACAAGACGAAATGAACCGCAAAACTAACTTTGTTTGTAGAGGTTTATTGTTAATATCAAAAAATTACGTTTGTTGTATGGGAGCCCCCCTTTAATATTTACTTTATTGATATTTAATTATTTATTTTGAAAGGTAATATACAAGTTAATATTCTGTGAAAATTTGAACCGTCTACCTGTTACCGTTTTTAATATTGAGCAAAAAAATACGAAAAAAACACGTTTATTGTATGGGGACCCCCCTTAATATATATATTTTTTTAATTTTTAGTATTTGTTGTTATAGCGGCAACGGAAATACATCATTTGTGAAAATTTCAGCTTTCTATAGCTATCACCGTTTATGAGATACAGCCTGGAGACAGACAGACAGCGGAGTCTTAGTAATAGGGTCCCGTTTTTACCCTTTGGGTACGGAACCCTAAAAAGGGGGTTCATCGCCTCTATCCATAAGTTGCGTAACTGCTTGAGCAGTAGTGTATGCACACTGAACTTACAAAAACCTAATTAACATGATTAGGAACGTAGGTATTAAAAAATTTAAATTTTAAATCCGTTAGCGTGTTGTTATCCTTCCCTCTAACCATTTTACCATGAAGCTAATAGTTCTACCTACTTGCTTCTTGCTTTTATGGATTGTAGAGTCAACGACTCGCAAGGATGTTCAAAACGTATCAAAATGAGGCGAGCCTCAGGGCAAACCAAAAATGCGGACACGTCACACGACAAAACGTCCGCGTTGGAGGGGAACGACGTTTTGTTCTGTCGTGCCAGTCTGTGCAGCTCCATATATAAGTATCGATACCTACCTATCTGTCCTTTTTAAGTCATAAGATAAACTTGTCATAAAGTAACTGCCTCGCAATATTGTCAGTGTCACTTGGGATGATGTATCATGTACCTACCTAACCCCTTACATCCAAATCTTATCAGGCATTTAGAAGTTATGGTGGAATAAATAAACTCACAAACACACATATGTACCCTGAAAATATTACTTACACTCATTATTTTGGCCAATCGTGTAAGTAAAATGCAAGGCGGCCTGTCTAGTGTCTACGCTGATTCTAAGTTAGCTGACAATCTTTCCTAATTAGGGGAGACCGGGGATGGTAGACTAACTTTTCACTTAAGCTCGTATATCTCAGATGTTTAACTTAATATAACAAAAACAACAGTTGATACAGATAGAAGAACTATTCAGGTACCTAAAATACTAATCTATAACCTATATATTTTTCATTATAATACTTATTTAGTCGATTTTCTAAACCCCTGACTCTTGGTCAACCTACCCCATATCCGGGGTAAGTTGACCATAAGCATGGGGTAGGTTGACCTAGGCAGTTATTAGTGTAAATAAAGAGGATAAGTATAAAATAAAACATTAAAATGTACTAAATGATAGAAACTTTTTATTTAATTATAAACAAACTTAAATTTGAGATCCATTCTCGGTTAATAAATAAATTTACTAAAGGTAACAGTCACTTTTTAAACTATTTAAAAAAAACTTAAATTAACAATAAGTAGGTAAGATTAATTTTTGTACTTTCTGTTTCAAACTTAATTGTAACTTGAATTATTCTAATAAATTTCTAATCACAGATCAAATTGCGTTTATGAAAATATTATTCAATATTAACTTGTGAGTATCTAATATTATAAAGTATAAACTATTAAAACATAAAACTTCTTTTCTAAAAATTAACTTAATAATGAAAATAGAACAATCAGTCTCATATTAGAGTTTTTAAGTACTATATCTACTAAAAAAAAAATATTAACATCTTTGAATTAGTGATTATCATAAACTTTTATTTTTATGTACCCCGCCGTGTCCAGGGTCAAATCTGCTCTCCTGAGGTTCGGATTATTTTCTAGCTTAAGTTTAAGTTTAGTTATATTACGATGCAACGTTTTGTATGGAATTTGGTATTTTTTTGATGTGGCGTTTATGCTATTATTACCGAAGATTACTGCGTGGCAAGCTCTTTCTAGGATATCTTTTGGTACATCACCCCTTTGAGATTCTCTTATGTACGTCCTCATTTTTCTGTAAAAATACAACTGTAATTTAGTATGTGAGAGAGACCATACTAGTGTTACATAGATGCACATTAACCATTAGCCCACACAATTCTTTAAAATAAGTATAAAATTTTATACTTATTTTAAAGAATAACTTTTTTTTTATAACTAAACTTATTAGTTTAGTTATAAAAAAAAAGTTATTCTTGTTTTCGGGGTAGGTAGACTTATTAGTCTACCTACCCCGAAAACAATTGGTCAACCAACCCCTGACGCCATTTTGAATTTTACCTGCGTATCATATGCAAACTCTGGCACTAACATGGAAGCAATACAGTGTAATATAGAATAAAACTATCATATTTACATTAGGCATAACAACTACATTGTTTCTAACAGATCCATAGACACAATAACAAAAAAAGTACGAACGAAAAAAGTTACTTACCGAGACCAAAAATAAAAAATGTGATGCCACTCACAAACCCCGCGCGACTGCGGTGGCTCACTTCGCACAAGTTAGCGGGTCGCGGGGAGGCATCGTCACACATAATTGGTTGATGAAAAACACGTGATAGTGGCGAGTTATTGTTGATTAGTCTACCTGCCCCTATAGCCAACCAACCCCGGTCTCCCCTACTTTTACGAGAAACCAGTCCGATTTAAATATTTAAAACAACGCCGAATGAGGTGGGTGGTATCATCACGAATTTCGAACTTTCTATCTCGAAACTCGTGATCTACCAGTGTCAAGTAGATAGATTTCGTTTTTCATTAGAATTTACATGACACGGAAATTGAAACTTGCTCGGTAGGTTACGTTAGGTTGTGGTAGGTAGTTAAGTTTACTATTATTATTTTATGAGTTGTTGACACATTCTTAAATACTGGATTAAGCGTGGATTAAGTTTTTTTAGTTTTCCGGGGGAACTCCTTAATTTTCCGGGATTAAAAAGTAGCATAGTTATGTCTTTCCCCGGGTATCAATTATAATATTTTATCCCATTACCTTTCATCAAAATCGGTTGAACAGATGAGCCGTGAGAGCGTAGCAAAGAGACAGATACACACTTTCGCATTTATAATATTACTTAGTATGGATTCTGTGCCTATAAAAGGTCCTGGGACCTCCTCCATTAGGTATACTTATTCTAAAATAAATTAGCCTAAGTACTAAAAATAATAAAAGGTACTTACCAATTTATTATTTTATTGAAAACAGTTCATCCTGTAACATTGATAAACGTTCATAAAACACCACTTGCACATTTTATACGAAAGTCTGAATCATGTCCATACAAAAACAATTTTATTTTAAATCGGACGTTAATAAAGTTTGTCCAACCTTTGACCAAATATTATTGCAAATTCGCGTATTTTTATTTTGAATCGGACGTTAAAAAAGTTTGTCCAACCTTTGATCAAATATTACCTATTGCAAATTCGCGTATTCGCAAGCGTGCGCAAACTTCGATAGGCGCGATACATATGAATCGTGTGGTATACCTACGGACTGCACCCGGCATCGACGCATGCGGTTCCAGCAAGTGTAAAATATGTGCGTGTCGTTACATACTTATCACTATTATGGTATTTTACGAAAGTTATTTTATAGGAATCTCGATCATTGTTGCGGTCGCCATAACGATGCCCTTGCTGTTTAGTATGCGATTTGATAAAGGAGTCGCTCTAATCCATAAATATCCAATAAGAAATCTATTAAAAGTATGCTCCTGAAAAAATCTTATTATAGTTACTGTTGAAGATTATGTAAAATGTAAATGATAGAGGAGCATGGATTTGATCGCTCCAGCAATGCTGAGGACAGCGGTTACTTACTTATACATTGATTATATAATTAATAAATCATTAATAATAATAAAACCATTTATTGTCCTTAAAAAAATATTACTTGATATTATTATTGTAAACTAGCTGATGCCCGCGACTTCGTCCGCGTGGATTTTAGGTCTTATGGAGTCCCGTGGGAACTGGTTTTTTTCCCAGTATAAATGTATATAATATATGAAACTGAATAAATGACCGTCAGTCTGACTATATATTTGAAGATCTCTCTACTGTCCTGTCTCATTTACTTTTGTATATGGAGTTTTCTTAACCCAATTTTTTTACTTTTCCGTACAATTTTTCAAACATTTTCTTTCATAAGAACCTTCTCCTTACAATAACAAACACAACAAAAAAAGAATTAGCGAAATTGGTCCAGCCGTTCACGCGTGATGCCGTGACCAAGGGAAATAGGGATTCATTTTTATATATGTATATGTAGATGAATTATTTAAAAAGAGCAAACACCGAGTTTCTTGCTGGCACTTCTCGGTAGGAATGACATTCCGAACCAGCGGTAGATTCACTCGACGATTCAAAAACACTCGTAAAAGTCTATTTTAATAAAATAAAAAAAAGCATTTAAAGAAAACCACAAGATCCGCGCATCCCGGGCGGAAATGTTTAGCAGATCAATCAAATCATCTATATACCTATTGTGACGTGATATTTTTTTCACGTTATCTATCAATTATCTTATTGGTACCTAAGCTAAAAACTGCTTCTATTAAGTTGATACCGAGCCTTAAAAAACTTGAGGCTGTCCTAACAAACCACTAGACCTTAAATCAACTTTGTGATAATAATTACTTAGCACCTATAGGACTAAAAATAAACCCCTCGATTGTGTAAGGCAATTGTAATCGTAATCGTTTGTCAAAAAGATAATTCGACTTGTTTAAGGAGTTCATAAATGCCTGCACGTCAAAAAGCATATGAACTCCTTGATAACAGTTCGTTTTAAGACTGTCAAATGATTACGACTGGGCCTCAGGTTATACCGATGGGTAAGTTATTAACTATCGCAATGAAAGACAATTTTTTCTTATATAAAATGGAATTTATTATTAATCTTATCTTAACAAACTAATCTATATGAAATGTATCTGCCAGCCGTTTCTGAAGACCGAATGATTTTCACCACCTAAAAGGAAGGAAAAAAATAAATGTGAGGATTTCTTTTAAATAATATCATTTGCTTTAACGGTGCTTATTTCATACCCCTAATCGGTTTCTACACGGCATCGTACCGGAACGCTAAATCGCTTGGCGGCACGTCTTTGCCGGTAGGGTGGTAACTAGTCCCGGCCGAAGCCAGACCATGGAAAATTCAGAAAATATAAATTCCCAAATAGACCCTGGAAGGAATAGAACCTGGGACCTCTACACATTAAGACAACAGCGCTTAAAACTGCGCCAGGGAAATCATCCAAAAAGGTGCGTAAAAAAGATGAGGTGCGTGAAGTCTGCCAATTCGTACTTGGCCAACGGGGTGGACAATGCCTTAACCCTTCTCTCCCATAATGATGATCTACTATTAAAAAATAAGTATAATGTACCTGTCCTCTTTTCAATCCAAAATATCGTGCAACAGGATCACCCGCCTGGATCCTCATCAGCATGTTTTCTTTGAGTTTACTGTGTCAGGGAGTCAAGGAAAATCATGATTTTACTGAAATATCCCTAGTGAAAGAACAAACAGACAAAAACTATTCAGGACCACTACATCAACTTCTCAAAAAAAATAATTCACAAAATACATGGTATCAAACTTTCATCATCATTTCATTCATCAAACATTCAAAAACAAAGGGATTTTAAAATAGATCAAAAAAATTTTGAACTTACAAATGAAGCCCCATTTGATCTAGTAAGCGCTACTCTGAAATTTTGACCAGCCATTTTAACCATTTCAGCCCTTTTTGCAAATCAAATAAAAGTTGCGAAAGTTTGGATGGATGTATGGATGTATGGATGTATGGATGTATGGATGTGCGGATGTTTGTTACTCAATCACGCTCCAACGGCTGAATAGATCTGGATGAAATTTGGCACAGAGATAGATTATTGTCTGGAATAGCACATAGGCTACTTTTTATCCCGCAAAATTAAAGAGTTCCCGCGGGAACCGAAAAACCTCAATCCACGCGGACGAAGTCGCGGGCATCAGCTAGTGTATTAATATTTTTTTAAATATTTTTTCCATTGCAATACAAAGCTATTCCGAGTGCTAGTAAGTTCAAGTAACTAATACTAACAAGTTATCAGTAACCAGTAATAAGCACCATAGGGGTTCCTTTTTGGTCCGGAACAGCCCCCTGATTATGTAAGGAAGTCGTAATCGTTTGTCAAACGAATAATTTAAGCTGTTTATGGAGTTCATAGATGCCTGCACGTCAAAAAGCATGTATGAACTCCATAAACAGTTCAAGTAATATGTTTTAAGCTGTCAAATGATTACGATTTGTTTAGAGCTTTGTTTATAGTAGACAATCGAGCCTCAGAACCGTTAAACCGTATTCAAACTGAATCATCCATTTGAGTACCTACTATAATGCCAGAAAGTGTACAAAAATGACTACTCCTCTTTTTGCGTCATAGATTAAAAAGGATACTATCTAGCCAAAAGCTCCTGTTTTTCATCGGGCGTCAACACAATATGCTCTGGTACCAACTCATGCTCTGTTATGTTAATGAGGAGCTCTGACTCCAGGAATTGTTCTAGAATATACTTCGGCGCCATGTCTACCAGAGACTGCTTGGCGGACGGCGTCATACCTGAAAATATACTGTGTCATAATCTCTGAAGAAACTTACTTTTTGTAGGAAAAGGTGTGAAAACTTTAGTTCAGTAACACTGCATTTATATTTAAAAATGAGGGATGGGTGGCCTAGTTGTGACAACGGATATCAGTCCATTGCGAAGGTTAAGCAAAGTTGACCCAAGTCGGTAACTGGGGGTCTACTCTCTTTCTCTAAAACGAAACATCGCAAACAAACGAACGAAATTTCGCTAACTCCTCTCCTACATAATATTATCTCTATGCTCCTCTCTATTTCGTTTTCGTACACGCAGACGAAGTACGGATCCATAGAAAATTTTCGTGACCGATTGGATTGAACGATTTTGTGTGGGTCTAATAACCGACTAATTACGTTCGTTTGCGAAGTTTCGTTTGAGAGAAAGAGAGTAGACCCCCTGGATGGGTGACGAATTTGGACTTCCAAATTTAGCCTTTTCCTCCTTATGGGGATAGTTTGTATCCTGGGGAAGGACATGGGCTACTATTTATCCCAGAAAATAAAACTGTTCCTGTGGGAGTCATAAAATCATAATCCACGCGGACGAGGTCGCGGGCATCATCTAGTCTGATACTAATTGTTACAAAAACTTAAGAATTTAAATAATCTTAGTTGAGTCATATGCGGAAGGATGTGGGAACCCACCGCATTATTATCTCAAAAAAACTCCTACCTTTATTTGATTAATGGAAAGGGGTCACAATCCTCAGTGATGAGGAATACGATGCAAAGAGAGAGTGAGAGAGATATTTAAAAATTTAAAAATACTAAATTCATCATAGAAGAGGTAGGAGCCTTTAATGAAAGGACAATTTCACACGACCCCAAAAACTGAGAAAATTTTCTTATAGCTCTCACAGCTGATTGCATGATGAAACAAAAAAAAGAAATAAGTATATTACCTGCTTGTACAACTACAATGGCTCTATGAATGTTCTCCTCTTGCATTCTCGTACAGTACGTTTTGATAGTCTTAATTCCAATCTTGGCTTCGTCCGGGAAGAACACAAACATCTGGTCTGTTGGGTCGTCATTGTGAGCCACTAGTACTATCAGGTCACTCCTTGCAGGTCGCTTTTCACTTTATGAATTTGAGGAAACAGTTGCAAATAAATTCATACTTAGATATAAGTATCATCATCATATTCAAAAAAAATTTGTATTACAAAAAAGGGCAATACGTGCAATTTATAATTTAAAACCGCGCGAATCCCTTAGAGAGAAATTCAAGGAAATAGGTATTCTTACAGTAGCCTCGCAATATATTTACAGTAATTTAATCTTTGTAAAACAGCACCTTCAGAATTACAAAAGAATTTGCGATCTGCACAATAGGCCAACTAGAAACTGCCATAAGCTCGTGACTCCATCGCTCCGCCTCAAGAAAGTCCGACGGTCGTTCGTGGGAATGAGCATTCTATTTTATAACAAAATTCCACAATCTATTTTAAACTTGCCTTTACACAAGTTTAAGAAATCCATTAAAAGTATGCTTTTGAAAAAAGAGCATTTGACTCGCTCCAGCAATGCTAAGGACAGCGGTTACTTATGTATAGTACACAATAATTAAATTATAAATGACGACTTTTTTTCAAAAGAGCAACCGCCGAGTTTCTTGCTGGTTCTTCTCGGTAGGAATGGCATTCCGAACCAGTGGTAAATTCATTCGACGATTCGAAAGCACTTGTAAAAGTTTATTTGAATAAAAAACATTTGAATTTTGAATTTTGCATCATCATATCATCTGTTATCAGAACAGCAAAGAGTAGATGTTCTCAATGGAGGACACACTTAACAAGCAAAACATCAATGAAAATATCTGCTAAAAGTTGCCACTGATTGCAGATTGACACGGAGGAAAAAAAAAGTCATATAAGAACACACAGCGTAAGTACCTACTTAGTATTCTCACAGTAGATCAACTCCCATACAAATGTCAGACCAGCCGAGCGATCGCGTAACTTCTGCATCAATCATTGATACATCGCAATCACCTCTGATTGGTTAACACTCTTCCACTATTGGACATAATCCATTGACGCAGCAAGAATGCCATAAATTCAGCCAATTACAACAATTGATACTGTAACAATGATTGATGCAGAAGTTACGCGATCGCTCGGCAGGATCCACTTCTGTATGCAACTTTCAAACCACGTCAACTTAACTGATAACAGCTAAATCAGTTATGTTGATGTGGTTTGGAATGGAGATAGCTTATATACCTTGAATTAACACATAGGCTACATTTGACCCCAGAAATTTAAAGAGTTACTTTAGGGATCAAAAACCTTAATCCACACTCATAGGTTGTGGGCATAATTGTAATATGTCAATGGGAGCAATAGTACAAAAATAATTTTTAGTTGTAAGCATGGAAATATTCTAACTGGTTGAGAAACCATAGATTCAATAAGGAATTAAAATTGTGTCTTACAAATTCCTTTGACATTGAATTACTGCATAACTAATGTCACATTTTTACTTCAAAATAATTTCAAAATACAATTTGTGAAAACCCATTCTAATATAATTTACAAAATATACCCCTCTTAAATAACTCAAAATGCAAATGTTAGATGAGAAAATAAAGAAAAATATAATTGAAAGAACAGTTTCGGAAACAACAAAATTATACGTAGGTAAGATGTTATTGAAGTTATGTAGCACCATGGAAGCACCGTACTAAATCATGACAAAACATAATAGTAATATATTTTGTTAGTCACATTGCAAATCTGAGTAAGTGGAAATGTACAGTCGGAGGGCAGTAGGATCTCTTTTCCAGTATTTTTACAGCAGCAGAAACTCAGGGCATCATTCAGTGATAATAATTATGTCCTCTTCTTGTCCATGTAGATTGTGTCTTTTTTGTTGCTTGCAACCATACAATATTTCAAAATAGCTGAATTTTAATTGATACCAGAAAAGACACAACTAGTAGGTTAGGACTGAGGCAATTCAATAAAACACATATCATGCATTGGTTTCTATTTTGATTGTCATGTTGATGTCATTGTCTGTTGCAGCGTGATTCAAGGACTGACAAACACATCGATACCTCCCACGTAAGTTGTTGTATGCCACAAAAATGCCGTTTAGCGTTTTTACTGAAAACTATCCTAATTTGTATTATTTTATGCATTCAATGTGAAAAAACTTCAAAAATATGATTTTTTCAAGGATTTGCCAGACGTATTTTGTTGTAACTTTCGAACAAGAACAGACTAAAACATTGTATCTACCTTTGCAATGGTTTACGCGGGGTGAATCATCGCGCTCGCGTCTCGTATTTGTCACATACAACAGACCACGCCGGACTTTCAACCGGCCGCACGCGGTATGAAGGAAGAGTTTAAGTTCTCTCAAAATTAACTTGCGTAATTGAATTACTTCAAATATATAAAAATGAAACCTACAGGTATAATAACAAGAGGGCGCAGACTATGTGATTTGGTAATTAATACGAGTACACAAAATAGCAACTCCGAGACACCTATTGAAAATAACAATGTTTCATTAGATGAAATATAACTAAACAGTTTTCGTGATTCAAGCCTCCGAAATATCACATACTATGTTTTTTTTGTATTATTTTATTAGCATTTACTCAATCAATGTTACTTTTTGTAGTGATACCAACCTAAAATGTTGTATAGATTACTTACAACAGTATACGTTGTTGAGCGTTCATTAAAAATGTTGTATGTAATACATATAACATTTTACGTATACAATAAATTGAAAATATTGTTGTAAGTACTAAATACAACATTTTACTTCGGAAGTTGTTATTCTAAACTTCGTTGTATCGTGACATGCTATATTTTACGTTGCTATTACACTTTTTTTTACTTAAATTCAATGTTGTATGTCAAAAGTCTTTTCTAAAATTGGGTCATAAAATTAGGTCCTTACATATGAAATTTGTAAGGGAGGAACATAAAGTCGTTTTTTTTAAAATATAATATAATATTTATTTAATCAAAGTATGTACCATTGCTATCTATGCACTTTTGCCATCTCATAGGTAGTTCATTGATCCCTTTACTAAAAAAAACCATTCCGACGGGAATCAATAAAATCTTTGAAGGCACCTTGGACTGGACTTTTTCCATTGCAAGAAGTTATCCAAATTTCGAAAAAAATGGTAATCTGTTGGAGCAAGGTTCGGGGAGTACGGTGGATGTTTTAGACATTCCAATTGAAGCTCCTCTAATTTGGTAGCCGTCTGTTGTGCAGTGTGTGGTCTAGCGTTGTCCTGAAGCAGCAGTGGCCTAGAGCGATTGACCAGCCTCGGTTGTTTAGCATCTAGCTTTTCCGTCATGGTTTGCAGTTGCTGACAATAGACATCCGCCGTAATCGTCTGGCCAGATTTAAGAAAGCTGTAGTGAAAGACCCCGGCACCAGTCCACTAAACGCTCACAAGTAATTTTTGAGTCAATTTTCGCTTGGGGCAGGATTTGGCTGGTTCGCCAGGGTTCAGCCATTGCGATGAGCGTTTCCGATGCCTTCATTATTGTGCCGGTTGAGTAATGTAACACAGCAGTCGACGCGCGTTTGTCGGTTTGCTGCACTCAATTCATGAGGTACCCAGATTTCAAGCTTTTTCACCTTCCCAATTTGCTTCCAGTGGATTAGAACAGTTTTATTACTAACACCGCAGCCTGCAGCTAGCTCCGACGTGGTTTGCGATGGATCCGCTTCCACAATAGCCTTCAACTTTGCACTTAATGAGTCTCTGTCACAGTAGAATTATTCAAGCCACATATCACGACTTTTTCAGGAATCTGTCTTTTGTCGATGGCTCTCATAATGATGTTGAATTTTCTGATTTAGAATAGTACATCATTTAGTCTTTTCTTTTTTAACCTATTTAAATTTCTTTAAATTATGCATCTTCATAATAAAAACGTAATAAACGGGTACATACCACGATAAAATGACGATTTTAACTGTAGATATTTCGACCCAGTTGCATGGATCGTTGTCACGCCGGGACTGCTGTGCTGTGAGGTGGAGCTGGAACTGTCACGGGCTGTATCAATCTACCCTCCTTCACGTTTTTTTCGACCACGAAATAAGTCTTTAACCATTAGGCAATCTTCGTTTTTATTATTGATTCTCATAAAAATAAGATTAGTTTTTTACTGATTGAAATCTCCAATGAAACCAAAAAATAGGTTTATTTTATTGAAAGTAACAACTGTTTTGTTGATTGATTGTTTTATGTTGAGATATATTTTTGAAAATCTTTTTTTTTAATTTGAAGTTCAAGAAGAATTTGTTATGTTACTAAAATATCGTAGAGAGAGTGAGCTATGTTTTGATTTTTGTCCTTTTTATTATGTGTCTAAATAACCTTACTATGATTGTTTTTTTTTCGAATTTATTGATTACCTAGTAATTGAAGTGATTATCTATCTGTTTTTTTCAAGATTAATGTTCATTATTATTTTGTTTTTTAAAGATATTACTTTTCATGAAAACGGCCCTAAAATGACTATTATGTATTGTTCCTATTAAAAATTGAAAGAAATTTATCCTTGATAATATTTCTTTTTGATTTCTTTACCCTAGAGTTTGATATACACATAAATTTTTAACCGATGTATATGGGTATTGCCACATACAATGGAATGAAACTTATATTTTGCAGTGTATATTGTTGTAACTATCATATACAACAACTGACGAAATCGAAACTCCGCGGTATAATGTTGTAAGTATGAGATACAACAAATGGCGCAGCCTGTACTCCGCAGTAAAATGTTGTATGAACGATATCTCAGAAAATATACATATTTTTTAAATTATCTTTCAACATAGTCAAGAATACTATAAATTACATTCATATACCAAATTTCACCAAGATACAATAATAAATGCAGTTTTTAGTCCAATTTGAATCTTTAAAATGCTCTACTGTAAAATTGCGGTTTTGGGGATACAACAACTTACGTGGGAGGTATCGATATGTAATAACAACTAATATCATCGCACCCAGATGGACGTAGAAGCATTGGTCGACGCAAGCTTTGTTAGGAACTTAGCCAAGAGGTCAAGCCGCTTGGAATAAAAAGCTGGAAAGCGAGAGCGAAGACAGTCTTCTGGAGAAGACAATCTTCTGGAGAAGGCCTGGGACCTTAAAGAGCTTTTACGCCGATGATGATGATGACTATGTAATAACAGAAAAAAGGATTCAGTAGATAGTCTATACTAATATTATAAATGCGAAAGTTTGGATGGATGGATGTATGGATGGATGGATGTTTGTTACTCAATCACACCAGAACGGCTGAACGGATCTGGATGAAATTTGGCACAGAGATAGGTTATTGTCTGGAATAACACATAGGCTACTTTTTATCCCGGAAAATTAAAGAGTTCCCGCGGGAACCAAAAAACCTCAATCCACGTGGACGAAGTCGCGGGCATCAGATAGTACCACCACCACCACCACCACCACCACTACAGCCCATTAACGTCCCACTGCTGGGCACAGGCCTCCACTCTCATAGGAGAGAGGGAATCAGATAGTACATTATAAGTTAAATCTACGCAAAGACCTATAAAAAAAATAGTTATAGGTATAGATTTTATAGAATGTTAGAGCTATTAAATATCTGCTCACATTACAGACTTTGTACATTTTATCAGTTTTAGAGTTTCTGAACTAATTGTCGGAGTTATAAATCAGAATTGTAATGGTAAAATCGCACCAGGTAGAACCGTAATGGGCTGAGTAATTGTCATAGGTAGCCGACCTAACGTAAGAAAACGTTTAAAGAACTGAATCTAAACGGTAGTTAAAATTATCATATTTCAAAGAAGACAATCGGAAGCGGCAGGCTGTATAGCCTACCGAAGGGCATTCATAAATCACTACTTTCATATTTTTTAGCTAAAAACATTAATATTCCTATCGATTCTATGATGAACCTTACATAATAAATTATTGTTTTCTATACGGGCGTGTCCCAATAGTGAAATCCAAAGAAAAAAATTGATTCCTCGCACCTACCTTGACCTATCAGAAAATACCCGGACACAGGCGTATCAATAAATCTACTTGAATTTTTTTAATAGTTAGACCCATGATTGTTACAACTTACAAGTAACTTACAAGTTTCATATTATTATTACATAATTCTTAATACCCAGCATAAAAGTTCTTGATACCTAGCTAAAATAATATTATGAAAGATCTTTAATAGCTTTACCACTCGTTTAAATGACGAATGAAAATCTGGTACATTACATGAGTACAGGTGTAGATTAATTATCTCAATCTTAAAACATTATTTTTGTTTAGTTCCAAAACTTATTTTTAGAACTTTATTATTTATATTTAGCTATCCCCGTAACAAACGTCATCAACTTGAATAATTAATTAATTACTTACAGATAATATGAAACATCCTGCCTGCCATGAGATAACTGCCTCGCTGGTCTAGTGGTTAGCATGTTCGACTGCGGCCGACGAGGTCCCGGGTTCGAGTCTCGGGTCGGGCTAAAATTAAGTATTGGGTTTCTCTGACTAGAAATTCTCAGTACAAGCCCGGAGTTAGGAAGTTGGCGGTGTTTCACCCCCGTGCCTCGAAAAGCACGGTCCCAGTTATAGCTACTACTAATTAACATTATAATAATCGTTAGAGCCCGCCAACTCGCATTGGAGCAGCGTGGCAGGTCTAAGCTCTAATTTCCTTTCTCTTCAATGAGAGAGGAGGCCTGTGCCCAGCAGTGGGATGTTAACGGGCTGTAGTAGTGTTGGTGGAATATGAGACATAATATTTATGAATCCATTTACCTAATATCTATCATATTCTAAACAGGGAAATAACATTCTAGTTTCTATTTCCTATGGGGTACAAGACTAATGTTGGTTTTATCAATATCGCTTCGCAATAGCTCTACATACCTGAAGACAAAACAGCTACAGTATTGAAAGAAATTTATCCTTGATAATATTTCTTTTTGATTTCTTTACCCTAGAGTTTGATATACACATAAATTTTTAACCGATGTATATGGGTATTGCCACATACAATGGAATGAAACTTATATTTTGCAGTGTATATTGTTGTAACTATCATATACAACAACTGACGAAATCGAAACTCCGCGGTATAATGTTGTAAGTATGAGATACAACAAATGGCGCAGCCTGTACTCCGCAGTAAAATGTTGTATGAACGATATCTCAGAAAATATACATATTTTTTAAATTATCTTTCAACATAGTCAAGAATACTATAAATTACATTCATATACCAAATTTCACCAAGATACAATAATAAATGCAGTTTTTAGTCCAATTTGAATCTTTAAAATGCTCTACTGTAAAATTGCGGTTTTGGGGATACAACAACTTACGTGGGAGGTATCGATATGTAATAACAACTAATATCATCGCACCCAGATGGACGTAGAAGCATTGGTCGACGCAAGCTTTGTTAGGAACTTAGCCAAGAGGTCAAGCCGCTTGGAATAAAAAGCTGGAAAGCGAGAGCGAAGACAGTCTTCTGGAGAAGACAATCTTCTGGAGAAGGCCTGGGACCTTAAAGAGCTTTTACGCCGATGATGATGATGACTATGTAATAACAGAAAAAAGGATTCAGTAGATAGTCTATACTAATATTATAAATGCGAAAGTTTGGATGGATGGATGTATGGATGGATGGATGTTTGTTACTCAATCACACCAGAACGGCTGAACGGATCTGGATGAAATTTGGCACAGAGATAGGTTATTGTCTGGAATAACACATAGGCTACTTTTTATCCCGGAAAATTAAAGAGTTCCCGCGGGAACCAAAAAACCTCAATCCACGTGGACGAAGTCGCGGGCATCAGATAGTACCACCACCACCACCACCACCACCACTACAGCCCATTAACGTCCCACTGCTGGGCACAGGCCTCCACTCTCATAGGAGAGAGGGAATCAGATAGTACATTATAAGTTAAATCTACGCAAAGACCTATAAAAAAAATAGTTATAGGTATAGATTTTATAGAATGTTAGAGCTATTAAATATCTGCTCACATTACAGACTTTGTACATTTTATCAGTTTTAGAGTTTCTGAACTAATTGTCGGAGTTATAAATCAGAATTGTAATGGTAAAATCGCACCAGGTAGAACCGTAATGGGCTGAGTAATTGTCATAGGTAGCCGACCTAACGTAAGAAAACGTTTAAAGAACTGAATCTAAACGGTAGTTAAAATTATCATATTTCAAAGAAGACAATCGGAAGCGGCAGGCTGTATAGCCTACCGAAGGGCATTCATAAATCACTACTTTCATATTTTTTAGCTAAAAACATTAATATTCCTATCGATTCTATGATGAACCTTACATAATAAATTATTGTTTTCTATACGGGCGTGTCCCAATAGTGAAATCCAAAGAAAAAAATTGATTCCTCGCACCTACCTTGACCTATCAGAAAATACCCGGACACAGGCGTATCAATAAATCTACTTGAATTTTTTTAATAGTTAGACCCATGATTGTTACAACTTACAAGTAACTTACAAGTTTCATATTATTATTACATAATTCTTAATACCCAGCATAAAAGTTCTTGATACCTAGCTAAAATAATATTATGAAAGATCTTTAATAGCTTTACCACTCGTTTAAATGACGAATGAAAATCTGGTACATTACATGAGTACAGGTGTAGATTAATTATCTCAATCTTAAAACATTATTTTTGTTTAGTTCCAAAACTTATTTTTAGAACTTTATTATTTATATTTAGCTATCCCCGTAACAAACGTCATCAACTTGAATAATTAATTAATTACTTACAGATAATATGAAACATCCTGCCTGCCATGAGATAACTGCCTCGCTGGTCTAGTGGTTAGCATGTTCGACTGCGGCCGACGAGGTCCCGGGTTCGAGTCTCGGGTCGGGCTAAAATTAAGTATTGGGTTTCTCTGACTAGAAATTCTCAGTACAAGCCCGGAGTTAGGAAGTTGGCGGTGTTTCACCCCCGTGCCTCGAAAAGCACGGTCCCAGTTATAGCTACTACTAATTAACATTATAATAATCGTTAGAGCCCGCCAACTCGCATTGGAGCAGCGTGGCAGGTCTAAGCTCTAATTTCCTTTCTCTTCAATGAGAGAGGAGGCCTGTGCCCAGCAGTGGGATGTTAACGGGCTGTAGTAGTGTTGGTGGAATATGAGACATAATATTTATGAATCCATTTACCTAATATCTATCATATTCTAAACAGGGAAATAACATTCTAGTTTCTATTTCCTATGGGGTACAAGACTAATGTTGGTTTTATCAATATCGCTTCGCAATAGCTCTACATACCTGAAGACAAAACAGCTCAGTAGGTATAATATTTCCCGTCCCACCTCACTGCGTAAGATAATGTGCAGGTTTTTATTCCGTTGTTTGTGCATCGGTTTTTATATCAAACCTATTCATGCACTTCCTTTTTCTTATTGCAGTCAGTAGCGTAATGTATGAATTATTTAAGTACCATTGAACTTAGTATGTGCGTTCTACGGTAGCGGTAACTACGGAACATTATATTTTGTTGAATATCATGTACCTATTTGTTATTGTATTGAGTGTTGATAATTGTTATAGGTACCTATATATACACAAGGGTTTCGCTTTTCCTGACCTTCTTCCATTCTCGGAAAAAAAATACATTTATTCGGTTTCGGATTTCGGAAAGGTAAGTAGGTACCTATTTAAAAATTCCCGACTTCGGAAACGACGTATTTCCCGGGAATTTCCGGCTTTAAAGAAACGAAGCCTTCCACCAAAATGCCCAGGGTCTGCCCAAAATTCACTTCAAAGCTTTGAAGTTGGAACCACTCCAGAGACTGGCCTACCTTAGGGCTACAGAGCATTCACTAATTTCAAACCAAGTAAGAGTTTAGGTATAACATAAAGAAAACAGGAAATCCGAAAGTCCAGGTTGCAAAAGCCCAAGAAAATATTTTTATAGGGTAAGAAGGCTGCATTTTTGCACTTACCAATTTACATAAAACACCCATAAGGGAAAGCTCATCTCTACTCAATTATACTAAGAATCACACTTATATAAACTCGCAGATATTATAATCTTTTGAAGTGGTTTAGTAAGTTTATGCAATTGGCATGCTCAATAGACGAGGTTTGAACATAAATAGGTATTATGCAGATTGCGACCCCTTAAGAGGATATGGGATGAACGGGAAACTTTGAGAATAGGTACTGAACAATTATATTGCCGTCGCGCTGCTCCTCGAATAGAATTCCATAACACCCGATAGGGACAACTGCAACTTGGACCGATAATACCTATGAAAAACAGTCGAATTCTTACTCTCGTATTTTTCTGTTTCCTCCTCCAAAACAGAACCGATTTTAATTTTTTTTTCAAGAACAATTTAAGAAGGACTCAGGCTATGTCGGTATGTTTTTCTTTTGTTGATTATATTCGTCAAATTTATATGCGGGATATCTGATGATGACGCGAAAACTGGGCCTATTTTTGCAATTTTTGAAGGTTCCAAATTCTTAAAATTATTAATTTATTGAAAAAAGCAAAACATAGGGACATGGCACGGACTCGTATAAATTTTATGGTGCAAAAATATTTTCTCTATTGTAATTATTCACGGAGAAAACAGACTAATACGATTGTATGGGGGAAACCGCCCTCCCGTATCGTCTTAATAACGCGATGGGTAATAGAAAACTGTACGACACACAACTTTAATGTACCTTACCCGCGTATGGAAAGGAGATAACAAGTTAATATTAAACTTTTAATAGTCATTCTGGCATCATCTAATTATTACAACTAGCTGATGCCCGAGACTTCGTCCGCGTGGAATAAGTTTTTTTGGATTCCCGCGGGAACTCCTCAATTTTCCGTGATAAAAAGTAGCCTATGTCACTTTCCCAGGTCCTATACTATACCTACCCATAAATCACGTCGATCTGTTCCTCCGTTACGGCGTGATTGAAGGACAAACCAACAAACAAACACACTTTCGCATTTATAATAATAGTATGATGATAGTATATACCTACTAATTAATGATGAATAGTATGCTCGTACCTATTATTTAAGTACCACCTAGTGATCTGCAGCCAATCTATATTTTTACCAAAAATTATAAGGAAAAAGATAAACAGAAAATATCTCTACTACACGAACTACTAAACGAAGAATAATAGGCACAACAATTTATATGAATTGGAATGCATGAAAAATTTGCTAGACTAGACTAGACAAACAAGACAGTTAACGACTTTAAGATCTATTGCTAACAACTAACACCTCGCCTTTGCTAATCACCTAGGCACCTAAGTAGGTACCTACTACTTTCTTCATTAAATTAATCCTGATCTGAAACAACTGTAATCTGCACAAGAAACATCTATCAAGCTCCATCATCAAGGTCAATTTGGCAAAAACCATCGTATGTGTATGCAGATGAAACTTATCTTATAACCCCTATAAAGTTAATACGAATAGATTATACGTTTCAAGGTCTAGCCGCACTACAGAGGCCCGGCGCGGCACGTAGCGGCAAGTATTCTTTGTATGAGGTTGTATGGAGCTGGGCCCACATAAGCGACGCTGCACGGAGATGCACTGCGCGACGCGGCCCCGTACAATCTTATACAAATAATATTTGTCGCTACGTGCTGCGCCGCTCCGTGCATCTCAAGTGGGGCTAGAACTTTATAATATACATATAATGCATAAGTAAGTATTAAATGATTGATTGCCCTCCTTAGATGGATCATTGCCCTCATAGAGATTGGCATTGCACCTTTGATATTCAAGATAGATAAGATCTTTATTTCCCATAAAAATACTAAAGAACTAAAGATATGTAGCTTTGAACTTTAACCTACTGAAGGTCGATATACAAGAAAAAGTTACAGATCCGAGAAAAACCTTGCGTAACAAGGGGTGCAATTAAGCTCCATTGCGTCATAAGAAAGCGTTAGGAAAACGTCGACAAGACGTCGATTATCCATGTAACTCATCTCGAACCTTGTTAGCAAAATAATGAACAAGCAATGCAGTAATTTACCTTAACAACTATATTTACAGCACTAGAGAGGTGTGATATACTAGAAAAGCAAAAATACTTCATCGGGTGTCAGAAAAACGCCTTCACTTTAATGAATACAAGGACCTAGCTTGGAACAATCATTAATAAATCACCGTTTTATACAACATTTCAAGATCGAGAGAGGAAATACTTTGAAATTACCATTCGAGTGAAAGTGGACCCTATTTTTGATGTTTATACAGACACAGAGGTCATTGTTATTAAGTAGTTTGTAAATGACCGCAATTAGCTACAGAATGGTTAAAGGTTAAATCGGTGGGTTTAAGCATTGCAAGCTCTAGTAAAACAAGTAACACATATCTCAGAGGGCGCTCGTCAAAATCACTTCACCGTAGATCTAGGAAATGCTGGTTATTATTTACAATTTACATTCCACGAAGTTTGAGCCCGAACAATAGAGCCATTCCGTTGATTGACTCGCGAGCGTTTCCCGGATGAGTTTTTCTCACAACACGTTTCCTTGCGTGTTTAATTTTGCTCGTACCTACATTCGATAAAAAATACTCATTTGCGTACTATGAGATAGTTTTAATAATATGAGAAAATGCAAGGGAAATAGGCTTAAAATTTTATTATTATTGACGTCTAGTCAAAGAGACCGCCGTTAGGTTTTACAATGGAAGGAAGAGAAAAGAGGGTTACTTATTACACTTCCTGTATAGCTTAAAGCTTTAGCTTTTCTCCATTATCCTCACTTTGATACCTGCTATTAACATAAGAATTTAACTATATTTACTCTGTGTGTTTAACGCTATGCTTACGTAGGTTACGTACGGGATTGCCATTTCAGCACCTTGGAAGCAATGTCTATGGCTTCTGTGAACTGTTTGCCCTGCCCATTGCCACTTCAGCTTCGCAACCCGTCGAGCATTGGAAAGCGCAGTGTTGGCAGGTCCTCCGCTAGGTGGACCGACATCATGCGAGTCGCAGGAAGCCGCTAGATCCTGGCCGCGGCGCTTGATCGCGACGTTTCGGAGACCTATGTCGTTCACTCTGCCTCAGATTTTTTTTATATATATAGCGAGCAAACGAGCAGGCGGGTCACCCGATGTTAAGTGATTACCGCCGCCCATGAACATTTGCAGCACCAGAGGAACCACCAATGAGTTGCCAGCTTTTGTGATATTTGTTTATCAATGTGATAAAATCATGAGGGAACACAGAAGATAGAAGCTGGTTGCATAATTTGCAGGTACGTCGCAGAAATGATCTGGAATAACGGGAGGTGGAAGAAGACCAGGCAACCAGGACGTGGTGAGGATGAAATTTGTTTCTGCGACGAAGGGTGCGACTGGATATGGACTGGACATGGGTAGATGCCCACCCATGGACGTCTACCGGTTGACGACATCATGACGACGCCGACGGTCTCTATCTTATAAAAAATTGCGTATTTGGTGTTTTGGTACCTGTTAGAATAATGTTATCTTCTTCAATCTGATCAATCTTTTGAATACAAATCACTAACCGGTATGTTCGAACGAATGATTTGGTATAAAAAGGGCCTTTTACTTTTACGTCTACTCATTAGAAATCTAATAATTTAAATTAATAAATTCTCGCGTATGGGAATTTATATTAAGTGAAAGTTTATAGAACTTTAAACGGTATAGCACAGTTGGGTATCTTCCTGTTTTTAGCGTTCCGTAATCAACGGAATATACAGATATTGGATAGAAGCAGGCATGAAGCAGGCGTTACTTTGCGGAAGTCCATGACATTGAAAAAACTAGAAGTTTAATTCGCGATTCGGATTATAGCGAATTAAACTTCTAGTTTTTTCAATATTACAGATTACTTAGAGAATATTACAGAAAAAATAAACAGTAGCAATTCTCGCTGAAACGCAGGTTTTGTCCTATATAGTGACAAACGCGACAACGCCACTCGACACGATGCGACGCGACCATAGAGGTATAATATCTATAATATCGACGGTACCTACCAAACAGTATCTGAAAGATCTGATACTTAATGTGGCCTACTACGTTGTGTTATGTTCTATGGAGTCATATCGCGTTATGATGCGTGATGCGTCGCGTCGCTTTCGTCGCTCACCTAGGAAAAGGGGCAAAAGACGCGCTTTGGGCACGCGCGGATAGGATGTTTTGACCGCAACCTTACGATCAAATCAGTAAAAAACTTAAGAACGACCTAAAACGCCGGGCAAAGACGCTACGCGTTATCGCTTAGACAGTTACTTACGCGTTTCGCTAAAAACGTTTTCGCGATTAGTTTACTTTTTTAAGAGAAACTTTAAGGAAATAATTGGTAGGTACTCTTTCTATCATTGGTGTAGTACTTTGATACATTATTTTTGCCAAACCTATTAGATTTAGTATAAGTTTACCTACTATTTTATGCCTACGAATTCAAACTCCGAGGAAAAATAAAAGCGTAAATCCTTCGTAAAGGACCTACTTATTATAAAAAATAATAAATTATTTTAACAAAATGCAACACTGCATGCATTGATGTTCATAGTTTAGGTATACCTAGGTATCAATATAATGAAAAAACCGGCCAAGTGCGAGTCGGACTCGCGCACCGAGGGTTCCGTACAAACCTGTAGTAAGTTTTACGATTTATGACGTATTAAAAATAAAAATTACGTTTGTTGTATGGGAGCCCCCCTTTAATATTTACTTTATTGATATTTAATTATTTATTTTGAAAGGTAATATATAAGTTAATATTCTGTGAAAATTTGAACCGTCTACCTGTTACCGTTTTTAATATTGAGCAAAAAAATACGAAAAAAACACGTTTATTCGACCCCCCTTAATATATATATTTTTTTAATTTTTAGTATTTGTTGTTATAGCGGCAATGGAAATACATCATTTGTGAAAATTTCAGCTTTCTAGCTATCACGGTTTATGAGATACAGCCTGGAGACAGACAGACAGCGGAGTCTTAGTAATAGGGTCCCGTTTTTAGTTTTTACCCTTTGGGTACGGAACCCTAAAAATCAAGAACGGTACTTTGTATGCCAAATACAGGTTCGCTCTCAGTCACAGTCGAAATTATTTTCTAATACCATATAAAACATTTAACAAAACTAGCTTTCAGATGCGATATCGTTAATCGTTGTAATAAAATCCCGTATGGGGTCTCAAAAGCTGGCTGACAGGAACAGAAAAGCGCGCGACCTTGATATGGTGTTTTAAGTAGGTATAATTAGGCATTTTCTCATGAACCAAGATGATCAAGTAGGTATTCCGATAAACTTTTCGTTAATAGGTAAGACAGTCTTTTTTAGGTAGGTAGATACATTATTATTATCGAACAAGAACACAAAAAATTTTTTTTTACTTTTAAATTTAATATGAAAAATCATATTTTTAATCAACATCGTAAAAGGTCGGCTTTCATCCATACAATACAAGTTACAACATAAAATTCGCTAAATGTTTAAATTGTGTAATAATTAAGTACCTACTATTAATTATTACACAATTTAAATTATTAGGCACACAATTTAATTTAGTTTTCTATTGCTTACCACTACGTTAGCACAGGTTAAACTATGTATTAGCTTTTTAAGCTTTAAATACTTTATCCTGACAGAGCTATTGCAGATGTCTATCAAAATGCCAGTCTCTTTCTTTTTCGTAGCAATTAAAAGTGATAACCGAGAAATGCTATGTTACCGAAGTGATTCACGAGTATATTAGTAGGTATTCTTTGTATTTATGTAGTGTAATCTACGCAGAATCGCAACATAGCGTGACCTTTTAAAAGATTGATTAAATAATTATTATAATTTTGTTAGGTACAAGTTAAAATGCATCCCTGCTAGATACCTAGTACCTACCTACCAACTTACTTTTCCGTACCTCATTATCTACGGCGCGCGCTACCAATACATATATATATACCAATACATATATATATATACTAGTATGGCGCGTGGGTGCGCGGCCCGCTAGCGGACCGCGTAGTGGACCGCGTGGCCCACTGTGATCCACTGTCTACTTACTCGCTGTCCTACTATCCTGCCCCCCGATTATGAAAGAATGGCCGATCAAATCGTCAAAGTTCGGCATCATAGTAAAATAAACCATAACAGCATTCAATTAGAGCTCAATTTCGAAGCACGAAATTGAGCTCTAATTCAATGCTGTTATGGTTTATTTTACTTTGACGCCGAACTTTTACGATTTGATCGACGATTCTTACATAATCGGGCAGCTGGTTTACTGTCTACGTGTTCTGATCTGAACAACACACTGCTATGCTAGTGAGCACAGTGGAAGCGCCAGCACGCCAAGCGTCCGACGTAAAAGAAAATTCTCTTAAAGGAAAAACATAAAACAAAGACCACTAACCCCCCGCCCCTCCCTTTTTGTTTGAGCAGCCCCTAAGTAGGTACCTATCTTTAATACTCTGACCGTGCTCCTCACCCATCATCCGAACCTTCGATCATCATCTCTCTCCATATTTTTTTCTCCGAACCATTCGTCAAAATGAGATTTCTTGCATAAAAACAAATCTTGAAAAGGAACCGTAGCCTTTTCAATATTCGCCATATATTTTGTATGGAAAAATAAATTCCGCCATCTTGAATTTTTTTCCTGTTCACCAGGTAGACCTTCATGTCCTGATCATCTTTTTCCAAGAAACTACTCTTCCATCTTTTTTACTCTCCGAGATAGACACCGGCGAAATTTGTATGGCGGCCATCTTAAATCCGCCATTTTGAATTTTTTTTCAGCTCACTGTCATTTGGATGAAGTTTCGAGTGACATTTGTTCGAGCACCCCCCACCTATCTTCAATACCCTTTTCTATGGAAAAATAAATTCCGCCATCTTGAATTTTTTTCCTATTCATCAAGTTGACCTTCATGTCCTGATCATCTTTTGCCAAGAAACCACTCTTCCATCTTTTATACTCTCCGAGATAGACACCGACGAAATTTGTATGGCGGCCATCTTAAATCCGCCATTTTGAATTTTTTTTCAGCTTACTGTCAATTGGATGAAGTTTCGAGTGACATTTGGTCGAGCACCCCCCACCTATCTTCGATACCCTGGCTGGTGCTCTTCATCCGTCTTCGAAATCCTCAATCATCAGCTCTCTCCGTATTTTTCCTCCGGATGAATTTTTGTCTTTTATACGAAACGATAAGTGAAAAAAAAAAAGTTCATACAAAATTTTACAGGAGAGGTGATCAATCAGTCAATCAGCACGAGCAGCTATATATATATTAACTAGTGTTTCGCTCTGTGCGCGAGCTGCTAAAGCAGCTCACGAGATGTGGTTAGACGTTAGTACTAAGTAGTACAGACTTTACGTCTTTATTGTATTAAACCGAATTTATTTACTTAGATACACAATTCACCTTTAAGTAGAAAGATTTTAAAAATGGCGCTGATTTATTAAAACTTTAGTATCACTTTCCTGTTTTGTAATCCCAGGGAGCCCTAATATCGATTTTGAACGAAATCGGTCAATAACAAAGAATTTCAAAATGGCGCTCATTTTTTAAAACTTTGGTATCAGTTTCCTGTTTTGTGATCCCAGGAATTACTAAATATCGATTTTGAACGAAATCGGTCAATTAACAAATAAGTTCAAAAATGGCGCGGATTTTTTTAAATTTTGGTAACAGTTTCCTGTTTTGTAACCCCAGGGAGTCCTAAATATCTATTTTGAACGAAATCAGTCAATTAACAAAGAATTTCAACATGGCGCTGATTTTTTAAATTCTTGTAACAGTTTCCCGTTTTGTAATCCCAGGGAGCCCTAATATCGATTTTGAACGAAATCTGTCAATTAACAAAGAATTTCAAAATGGCGCTGATTTTTTACAACTTTGGTACCAGTTTCCTGTTTTGTAATCCCAGGGAGCCCTAAATATAGATTTTGAATGAAATCGGTCAATAAACAAAGGATTTCCAAATGGCGCTGATTTTTAAAGCTTTGGTATCAGTTTTCAGTTTTGTAATCCCAGGGAGCCCTAAATATCGATTTTGAACGAAATCGGTCAATTAACAAAGAATTTCAAAATAGCGCTGGTTTTTTAAAACTTTGGTATCAGTTTCCTGTTTTGTGATCCCAGGGAGCCCTAAATATCGATTTTGAACGAAATCGGTCAATTAACAAAGAATTTCAAAATAGCGCTGATTTTTTAAAACTTTGGTATCAGTTTCCTGTTTTGTGATCCCAGGCAGTCCTAAATATCGATTTTGAACGAAATCGGTCAATTAACAAAGAATTTCAAAATGGCGCTGATTTTTTTAAATTTTGGTAAGTTTCCTGTTCTGTAATCCCAGAGATCCCTGGGCATGGGTAAAACGGAACCTTATCAAAATCTTGCATAGCTGTTTTACACGTCTTGTTGTCTGTTCAATATTCGCCGTAATAGATTTTCTATGAAAAAATAAATTCCGCCATCTTGAAATTTTTTCCTGTTCATCAAGTAGACCTCTTGATCATTTGGTCTTGAGCCAAGAAACCACTTTTCCATCTTTTATACTTTCTGAGATAGACACCAAATAAATTTGTATGGCAGCCATCTTTAATCCGCCATTTTAATTTTTTTTTCAGCTCATTATCTTTTGGATGAAGTTTCGAATGACATTTGGTGGAGCACCCCCCCCTTATCTTGAATACCTTGGCCGTGCTCTTTACCCGTCTCCGAAATCCTCAATCATCAGCTGTCTTAATATATTTGTTCAAGTTTAATTTTCTGACGTGTATACGAAGCCATCAGTGAAAAAAAAATTTTTCATATAAAGTTTTACAGGAGGTCATTTTTGGGAAAATCTTGAAAACTACCCCAAATGTGGCAACACTGTTTAGATATCTCGATACTGCCGGTCGAGTTACACAATCGATCCATACATGTCAACTTTTCCAAGTGTTGCCAACTGACTCAAAAACGCTGGCCGCCACCTCTTTTCACAGAAACATTTTACATAGTTTTATAATTTTCCCGTAAACTACAGGATATACCGCTCCTGATGACGTTTCAATTTTTCATCTTGCTCGCACCCAGCCGAAATGATCGCCCCTGAAAAAAGACCATGTCGAAAATCACTTTTACTTTGATAAATTCCAGTGTTGCTAGACCTCGGCGACGAAAATACTCAAATGTCATTCATACAAGTGAGCCACGTGGTTGCTTGTACTCAAATTTTGCAAAAAATACGTATTTCGATTTTTTCATTTTTGGGGTAAATCTTCAAAAATTTCCCGAGAAATAGGGTAATTTTTTTTTCCCAATTCATACCTCGAGTCTGTACACACAATCGCCCCGTAGAAGTCAAAACGCTCCGACGTTGCCAACTGTGAGAAATTTGAATTTTATAATTGCGTTTTTTCGTACTTCAAACCGAACGGCCGCCGCGACAGCCGTCATGTTGAATTTTTAAAATCCACTCCCGTTCTGTCAAAATACAGGATAATTGTAGGCAAAAAAAGAAAAAAATATTATGCTCGACCATGCCGTTTCGGATCTGTGGAGCCGCGGTTCGGGGTCGAAAAATCAAAAATTTTAAAACACTACAGCTCGGCCGCCATCTTGTTTTTCCAAATCTTTCCACTTTTTCTATTGATCGTTTACTAATTTCTTCAATCATTGCGAGTTTTAACGATATCGGTCGGAAAACAAAAGAGTTGCAAGAATCACGTCGACCGCCATCTTGTTTTTCCGAAATGTCATAATTTCTCCCTACTCGAATCCCACACCCGAACACATCTCTTTTACATCATTGTATCGTTTTCTGTGTCTTTCTAGGAGAACAATAAATTATGTCAATGAGTCCTAATCGCCATATAATTTGGTATGAAAAAAAATATTCCGCCATCTTGAAATTTTTTTCATTTCGCTAAAAAGACGTCCTCGTCTTGATCATCTTTTGCCAAGAAACCACTCTTCCATCTTTTTAACTCTCCGAGATAGACACGAAATAAATTAGTATGGCGGCCATCTTAAATCCGCCATTTTGAAATTTTTTTCAGCTCACTGTCAATTGGATGAAGTTTCGAATGACATTTGGTCGAGCACCCCCCACCTATCTTCAATACCTGGACCGTGCTCTTTACCCGTCTCCGAAATCCTCAATCATCAGCTACCTCCATATTTTCTTCAAGTTTAATTTTCTGATTTGTACACGAAGCCATCAGTGGAAAAAAAAATTTCATACAAAATTTTACAGGAGGAAATTTTTGGGGTAAATCTCGAAAACTACCCCAAATGTGGCAACACTGTTTAGATATCTCGATACTGCCGGTCCAGTTACACAATCGATCCATACATGTCAACTTTCCAAAATGTTGCCAACTGCCTCAAAAACGTGATCGAAATTTTGAAAAACACAAAAAGAATACAAAATGGCCGCCACCTCGTTCCACAGAAACATTTTAGATAGTTTCATAATTTTCCCGTAAACTACAGGATATACCGCTCCTGATGACGTTTAAATTTTTCATCTCGCTTGCACCCAGCCGAAATGATCGCCCCTGAAAAAAGACCATGTCGAAAATCACTTTTACTTTGATAAATTCCAGTGTTGCCAGACCTCGGCGACGAAAATACCCAAATGTCATTCGTACAAGTGGGACACGTGGTTGCTCGTACTCGAATTTTGCAAAAAGTCCGTATTTCGATTTTTTTATTTTTGGGGTAAATCTTGAAAATTTCCCGAGAAATGGGGTAATTTTTTTTCCCCAATTCATACCTCGAGTCTGTACACACAATCGCCCCGTAGAAGTCGAAACGCTCCGACGTTGCCAACTGTGAGAAAATTGAATTTTAAAATTGCATTTTTTCGTACCTCAAACAAAAAGGCCGCCGCGACAGCCGTCATGTTGAATTTTTAAAATCCACTCCCGTTCTGTCAAAATACAGGATAATTGTAGGCAAAAAAAGAAAAAAATATTATGCTCGACCATGCCGTTTCGGATCTGTGGAGCCGCGGTTCGGGGTCGAAAAATCAAAAATTTTAAAACACTACAGCTCGGCCGCCATCTTGTTTTTCCAAATCTTTCCACTTTTTCTATTGATCGTTTACTAATTTCTTCAATCATTGCGAGTTTTAACGAAATCGGTCGGAAAACAAAAGAGTTGCAAGAATCACGTCGGCCGCCATCTTGTTTTTCCGAAATGTCATAATTTCTCCCTACTCGAATCTCACACCCAAACACATCTCCTTTACATCATTGTATCGTTTTCTGTCTCTTTCTAGGAGAACAATAAATTATGTCAATGAGTCCTAATCGCCATATAATTTGGTATGAAAAAAAATATTCCGCCATCTTGAAATTTTTTTCATTTCGCTAAAAAGACGTTCTCGTCCTGATCATCTTTGGCGGAGAAACCACTCTTTAATCTTTTATACTTTCTGAGATAGACACCAAATAAATTTGTATGGCGGCCATCTTAAATCCGCCATTTTGAATTTTTTTTCAGCTCATTGTCTTTTGGATGAAGTTTCGAATGACATTTGGTCGAGCACCCCCCACCTATCTTCAATACCTCGGCCGTGCTCTTTACCCGTCTCCGAAATCCTCAATCATCAGCTGTCTCCATATTTTTGTTCAAGTTAAATTATCTGACGTGTATACGAAGCCATCAGTGAAAAAAAAATTTTTCATACAAAATTTTACAGGAGGACATTTTTGGGAAAATCTCGAAAACTACCCCAAATGTGGCAACACTGTTTAGATATCTCGATACCGCTGGTAGAGTTACACAATCGATTCATACATCTCAACTTTCCCAAATGTTGCCAACTGCCTCAAAAACGTGTTCGAAATTTTCAAAAACACAAAAAGAATACAAAATGGCCGCCACCTCGTTGCACAGAAATATTTTACATAGTTTCATAATTTTTCCGTAAACTACAGGATATACCGCTCCTGATGACGTTTAAATTTTTCATCTCGCTCGCACCCAGCCGAAATGATCGCCCCTGAAAAAAGACCATGTCGAAAATCACTTTTACTTTGATAAATTCCAGTGTCACCAGACCTCGGCGACGAAAATACCCAAATGTCATTCGCACAGGTGAGACACGTGGTTGCTCGTACTCAAATTTTGCAAAAAGTCCGTATTTCGATTTTTTTATTTTTGGGGTAAATCCTGAAAATTTCCCGAGAAATGGGGTAATTTTTTTTCCCCAATCCATACCTCGAGTCTGCCCACACAATCGCACCGTACAAGTCGAAACGCTCCGACGTTGCCAACTGTGAGAAAATTGAATTTTAAAATTGCGTTTTTTCGTACCTCAAACAAAAAGGTCGCCGCGACAGCCGCCATCTTGAATTTTTAAAAACCACTCCCATTCTGTCAAAATACAGGATAATTGTAGTCGAAAAAAGAAAAAATTATCATGCTCGACCACGCCGTTTCGGATCTGCGGCGCCGCGGTTCGGGGTCGAAAAATCAAAAATTTTAAAGCACTACAGCTCGGCCGCCATCTTGTTTTTCCAATTTTTTCCACTTTTTCTATTGATCGTTTCCTAATTTCTTCAATAATTGCAAGTTGTAACAAAATCGGTTGGAAAACAAAAGAGTTACAAGAATCACGTCGGCCGCCATCTTGTTTTTCCGAAATGTCATAATTTTTCCCCACTCGAATCCCGCACCCGAACACATCTCCCCTACATCATTATATCGTTTTCTGTCTCTTTCTAGGAGAACAATTATGTCAATGAGTGAGTGAGTGAGTCAGTGGTAATTGAGCTATATATAGTATAAAATATATACCTATAATAATAATGATTATGTAAAGTAAAGCATCCACTAGCAATGAAACTTGCAGAAGACTAATCAAACTTGCAGAAGTTAATATCTGGCAATTCACTTGGGTAAAAATCCTATCATCAAGTCGAAAGGAGTAAAGTAGCTGCGAGTGTTTACATTAAAGGATTAAACGTGCGAGTGCTCCATAATAAATAGTACGTACTTAGGTAGCAGATTACCATCTGCCATGTGTCATGTGTGGTACCCCACATCAGATTCCTTGTTCTATGGATGTTACGATGAAAAAATCCCTCCCTCGACCACCTGGATAGCAGGCCGAACGTGAAAACCACTAGGCTTCACGGCATTATTCGCTACAGTCCGCTGTAGCCTAGCGTAGGTAGGTACCTGTACTATTTCCTATTCTGTGCCTTGTAATTACCAACAAATATTCCGGTTACTGCGATGCTGCATTATAGAAAGTTAAAACTGATTAGGGTATGGATTAGGTAATAAACTTCCTTATTAATTCTAGGTTCGCGCCCGTCAACTGTAATCCAATAATCAGCCATTAATCATATTTCATAATAATTATATTGTCATCGAAAAAAATATAATTTTACACGCAAAAACATTACCTACGCCACGGGAAAGCGCATGATCACAAGATGACAGATTAGTGGGTAGATCAAATGATAGTGGAAATGTGAGGAATATAGTATACCTAATGGGAATTTTCTAGAATCGTGACTTCAAAGCGGCACCTCTAAAGCTATGTCCTATGAAATCAACTTCAAAAGGTTAAAACTTTCACTAGCTTAAACCATCGCGTAAGTGGTAAGTTCATGTACCTAACATAAATAAATGTTTTATTGATTAATAATAGATTCTATCGGTTCTCAGAAATCCACTAGGATGTCTGGGTACTCGGTACCCCGACCCTCGTATGCATATTTAATTTATCTATATATATAAAATTCAAAGTCCTGACTGACTGACTTATATATCAACGCACAGCCTAAACCGCTGTGGCTAGAAACTTGAAATTTTGACAGTAGGTTCCTTTTGTGACGTAGGCGCTCACTAAGGAAGGATTTTTCAAAATTCCACCCTTAAGGGGGTGAAATAGGGGTTTAAAGTTTGTATGAAAGTCCGTCATTTCTCAAGTTATATCAACGAAACTTGGTATTTTGGCTTTCGGTAAAAAATAAAGAAATACGTATTTCACAGTTTTTCGAAATTCCACCCCCAAAGGGGTAAATTGGGGTTGAAAGTTTGTATGAAAGTCCTTCATTTCTCAAGTTATAGCCATGTAACTTAGCATTTGGGCTTTCAGTTAGATATGAAGAAGTAAGTACTTCACCATTTTTGAAATTTCAACCCCCAAAGGAATGGAAAAGGGGATGAAAGTTTGTAAAAAAGTCCTTCATTTCTCAAGTTATATCAACGAACCGGTATTTTGGCTATCGGTAAAAAATAAAGAAGTAGGTACGTGTGTCAAAATATTTAAAAATTTCACCACCAAAGGGGTTAAATAGGGGTTGAAAATTTGAATGAAAGTCCGTCGTTTTTCAAGTTATCGCCCTGAAACTTGGTATTTGGGCTTCCGATTTAAATTTATGAATTACGTATGCCACAGTCTTCAAAGGGGTTGTTTCAAATTTATATGGAGCCTGGGCCAGGTATTTGTACGGTATTTCAAAATGTTCGGGGTCATAAAATAGTAACATTTTTTTCTTTATTTCTTACTAAAAAGTTCAATTTACGAGGTACAATGCGAAATTATTTTGCAAAATAAAAGCGCAACAACATGCGTCCATTTTGACATTGACGTATATTACACGTGTCATGATGACATTTGACATAAAATTACCTGGGAAATGTGAATTAACCTTAAAATATCCAACAGCAGTCAGATTGATGGATGGATGCGCTGCGAGAGTTGCTATTCTACAAATGTACCTAATTAAACATTTTATTTTTGTACCTCATAATCACTGTAAAACTGCCAAAAAGCATATTTTATTTTGTTTTCTATGATTTTATACTATTTTTTGGAATACTGTACAAGTACCTGGCCCAAGATGAAACAACCCCTTTCTAGCCCCAAGGACGTTAAATAGAGAGTTTGTCCTTCAATCACGCCGCAACAGAGCAACGGATCGATGTGATTTTTTGCATCGGTAGGTATAGTTGAGGATCTGGAGAGTGACATAGGCTTCTTTTTATCCCGGAAATGAAGGAGTGCCTGTGGGAATTAAAAAAACTTATGCCACGCGAACGAAGTCGCGGGCGTCCTCTAGTGTATAATATAACGATTTAACTGCCTCGTTGGTCCAGTGGTCAGCATGTTCGACTGCGGCCGATGAGGTCCCGGGTTCGTGTCCCGGGTCGGGCCATAATCATTGGGATTTTCTGACTAGAAATTCTCAGTACTAACCCGGAGTTAGGAAGTTGGCGGTGTGTCACCCCCGTGCCTCGGAGAGCACGTTCAGCCGTCATTATTATCACTAACATGATAACAGTCGTGAAAGCCCGCCAACCCGCATTGGAGCAGCGTGGTGAAACTAAGCTCTAATTCCTTCTCTCCTACGAGAGAGAAGGCCTGTGCCCAGCAGTGGGACGTTAATGGGCTGTAGTGCAGTTTCTGAGTTTGTACCGGGAACATCATGAATTTATGATTATCATGCAGGTCATGTCTGTATCTAATGATCATATTTTAATTAATAACTATCACTGGGACGCCCACTAAAACCCGTGTCTCAACTTTATTGATTTTAAAGCTTTAGTATGATTTGTTTAATTTATTATGCAAATATTAAAATAATTTATAATATTTTATTGCTTAGTTAGAAAATTCGAATTGAATTCGTATAATTTTGAGTTTCATTTTATTATAATTGTGTCAAATTTTTGGCGTTACCATGACGGAATAATATTATGCAAATGAATTAACGGTCGAAGAATTCTAGACTCCTAAAAACCTAGAGCAAGTTACCATTATTAATGATTGAGATTGAGAAGATGAAATAAAGTATTGATTAAACGTTATTGATAAGTATGTTAATTTAAGGTAGGAGTAGTTATACACAGTACACTATCCAAGAGATTGTTGGTGAAATACCTACCTACAGAACACGATGTCGGTAACCCCGATATAGGTAGATCTAAAACCATTAAGCTATTACGATTCATACAAAATGATTGATAATTTGTTAACATAACAATAATTCGTGTTTACTTAGTACAATCTTACATAATAGGTACTTTAACAACAACATTAATATATAACAAGCAATGTAATATCTATTCGGTTAACCAATTCAATGAATCTAGAAGTTAAATGATGTTTTAATTTATACAAAACTTTATCGCGATATCCGTTTGGACTATTGTTATGGACTAGATTTCTTTGATATGCAAATACAATCTAACGTCGTATTTTTAGTACCTATTCCGGAACGGAATGTATGATTACAGAGAGTGACGTTTAAACACAGCGTTTAAATAGCGTAGACAAAAGCAGATGGTCGCGTTTTGACCGCAGATATCGATTTTTGGATGTCTTTAGACGGTTTGGAACCGGTGTCTGATTTTAAGCTTACAAACGCCAACGCACCCTGTGATCTACATAAATAGTGCTGTCTGTCACGTGTGTTTTTTATCCTTATTTACGTTAAAATTCCTGTCAGCTCATAGAACTCCGAATTTTGTATAAAACAATGTATAGTTAACTAGAATATGATGCCCCTGACTTCAATGGTTTTTGAAAAACCCTTTTATTTAACGGGATAAAAAGTTGCCTATGTCCTTCCCGTAGGGATTTAAAGTAAGTATCTTTTTACCATATCTCGTCAAAATCGGTAGACCAGTAAGCTGTGTACTTGACCTGTGAGTCAGACAGACATACACACTTTCACGTTTATAGTATGTACATATTTCTGAGATTTCTATCACTGTTTCTCTCTTTCCTAAAAAACCCAATAATTAAGTTAGTATTAACTAGTTTTCTCTTTCGGACACCACTAAAGCAAACCGTGGCAGTCATGCTAGGTAGATTTTTTAACATTTCCATCCATGTAAATAAAACTTAAATATATTTAATTTTACCGACAAATCACTTTAATAGTCGACGATTATGGTCACTCTCACTCGTTTTCGCAGTGTTTACACCCGATGATACTCATTTGCATTTGCATTTTCGCTAGCTGATATTTTGCATTTGCATTTTGGAGATTGAGTTGAAGCGTGTATAAGTTTGTTATTGGATAGAAGCAGGCTTTACTTGACAATGAAAAAACTAGAAGTTTAATGCGCTATATAATCCGCCACAGAAGGTAAATACTGCACGAAATACTACTCTACACGCACGACAATTGTGCATTGTAGAGTCAACATCTCCTGAAGATGCTCCGGTATCGGAGTGATACGTAGCTTACATTGAGAGTATTTTGGAAGATTTATACGGTGTGGTGAATATCGCGGGCTGCAAGTGCAAGATACACACAGTAGGTACTACATAGATTTACCTTCTTTATCGGATTATAGCGAATTAAACTTCTAGTTTTTTCATTAGGTTTAAGTTTGTTTTTTCTATCTAGGTACTTCTAGTTGGTATTAATCTCTTTACCTACCGCGGTAAATCAAAGAGTAGGTAGGTAGTAGGTACCTACGGGATTTACCTACTATAAAAACCTAAATCTACGGACGTAGTGCGGGAATCATATAGTTTTTACTTTTTAGGGTTCCGTAGTCAACAAGGAACCCTTATTATAGTTTCGGCATGTCCGTCCGTCCATCCGCGGCTAACCTCTAACCTCAGAGGTTGTTAGTACTAGAAAGCTGTAATCTGGCATAGATAATACATACGAGTATCTAATAGTCACGCCGACCAAATCCATATTCATATCCTTACTAATATTAAAAATGTCTGTCTGTCTTTCTACTAGGTACGCTTTCAAGGCGCACCTGCTCAACCGATTTTGATGAAATTTGGTACAGGGGGGAGTCCCGGGGAAAGACATAGGTTACTTTATATATCCCGGAAAATTAAAAAGTTCCCGCGGGAATCAAAAAATCTTAATCCACGCGGACGAAGTCACGGGCAAGTAGGTATAGTCAAATTATATAGGACATCAGGATTTTCACATTTAATACTTAACTAGCTGATGCCCGCGACTTCGTCCGCGTGGATTGAGGTTTTCCGGGATAAAAAGTAGCCTATGTGTTATTCCAGACTATAATCTATCTCTGTGCCAAATTTCATCCAGATCCGTTCAGCCGTTCGAGCGTGATTGAGTAACAAACATCCATACATCCATACATCCATACATTCATCCAAACTTTCGCATTTATAATATTTATTATTTGATTACCTACCTATTAATGTGCATACTGCATATTATGCATTAAACTCTAGTGTAAGATAGTATACCTACATACAAAGGGAAACGGATGGTTGGTTTCCCGTATATAAAATGAGGGGAAAATGATATGCAAATAACATTCTTCATTAAACGATGAATACCTCAATAAGTATGAGAAAACATAGACTATGTTGCTTGGAAATACACGTTTGTTTGGAATTTGCATCTCATCAAATATACCAGATAAAGATTTTTATTGTGAGAGGACTTTGCAATTGATCTCTTCTAATAGATAATATGTAATCATAAGGAATGGCATTCCAGATTCACTTGACGATTCAAAAGCACTTATTAATAAGTTTATTTTAATAAAAAGATATGAGTTTGAGTTTGAGTTTAAAAACTCTTTTTCTAACACTGGATGGCGTGATAAGTAATTTGAGCCTGTGTTTCTATTTACCATTGATGTAGAATTTAGTACCTAAGAAAATGCGATATCAAAACTCCGTAATACCTACGAACTTTATACAAACGCGCATGAAAAACGAAAAAACCGGTCAAGTGCGAGTCAGACTCGCGCACAACGGGTTCCGTACCATCGTGACTCACGTATCGAGACTGTCATAACAATTACTGTGAAATAACTGGCTTACATATGGTCCAAGAGCTGGGTTCACGTCTGGGATTTGCAGGTATTATTGAAATTACTCAATAAATACGTGATTAAAATTTCAGATTGCCAAAAGAATATTTTTTGGACATTTTAATAAAATAATTTTGAAGAGGTCTGGTGTCTTTATAACCGACAAAAACGTCTAGGATTCTCCTTTCGAATTCCATAAGTAGGTACCTACTAAATTAAAAGATAAAAAAAAACAAGTTGCCAAAAAAAATTTCTTTTAATTTTTTTTTTGCAAATGCTGCGTAGTACCGAAACACTTAACCGCAAAGTGCAAACGCTCTACCAGACTGGCAGGACTGGATTCGCCAATTGACGAAGTTTTATTTTCCACAATTTCAGCTTGCCAAAAGGACCTTCCCGAAATTCGTCGATGTTGCCAGCTCTCCGTCATAATCCTATGGCGCTAAATTGGTAGCGGCTGACAAACAATAATTCGACACCCTATGATTTTCGGACTTTTTCCTATAGGTACTTGTGCTGTGAGACCTGTACAAGGTATCACGTCACAAGCATAGGAAAAAAATGCTTCTAAAAATTGCTTCTGGCCAAATTTCATGATTTGAGGTCAACGGGAAATTGAAATCCATGTTCTATACCTACTTTGACGGACTCTACTTATGTTAGATTTTGATAGAAGTTAGAAGGATTTATCTAACGTACAAAAGAGCGTGCAAAATGCTTTCTAAGTAGGTTTCGCTATGTTTTCTCTATAATATCAAGCTATAATGGCTTAGCCACAATATGCAAAAAAAGCAATAAAGTTTATGTAAACAAGCAACGATCACGACTCGAACGAGAAAGTTCATACTAAAATAAATAAACTTTTTTTCGCTAAACGGTCGAATTAATTGTTAATAGTTTAATTACTAAGCACACCGGAAATCAATTCACTTTCTTAGGAAACTTGGCTCAAAAAGTTTATTAAAACCAACCAGTCTCCACTTGGGCCAAACTCTCGTTTTTCAATCACGCACGGTCCTGCCCCCCAATCATGTAAGAATGGCCGATGAAATCGTTAAAGTTCTGCGGCAAAGTAAATAAACCATAACATCATTAAATTAGAGCTCAATTTTGTGTACCCATTCTTACACGTTTAGGTATGAACGATACTCTAACGTATATACCTATTTACTATGAAAATAGCATTTATAGGTATTATGAAACATCGGAAAAGTGGGTCTTCCTACTAATAATTTCACTATCATACCTATCAGTGGTGTACATCAACCATCAACAGTTGATTGCGGGAAATGAGCTTTGACCTGCTATTGTCACACATAATTTAATACCCACCTAATTATTAAGGTAGTCACTTTCTCCGGCTTTCAATTAATTTTGCTTACAGGGGCTATCGCCTATTAGAGACCAAAGAAGCAATTTTTCTAAACGATTTTCTTGTGGCCTGAAGTTTTTTTTTTCAATAGAAACAACCGTTGCCACTTTTGAACCTATCTACTAGTAACTAGAGAAACAAATCTTAAACAGCTCATTAAATTCATAAAACAGATATCCTGTTGAAAAAGAAAAATAGGATCGCGTGGGTAATATTTATTTTATGAGTTAAGTCTACCTCGTGATTTAAGGCCCTTTAAACATTTACCCCGCGACCAACTATAGGTAAAAAACTCAACTATAGGTATAAAACTCGCCACACTACAGCATATATATGCACGCTTTACGAGAGCGTAGAGCTATAGAGCGTAGAGACGCTCGATTTTATAGCCAACTAACCAATTTTGTTACTTGAAAATATTAGACGATTATTTATTTACTAGGTACTTGTTTACGCTGTTGGCCGCGGTAAATATTATGTACCTATTTATGCGCCGAAACAATACTCGCGGCTACAATAATACTCAGTTTTTGAGATTGTAAAATAATGTATAAAAGATTATCTTACCGATTTCGTTCAAAATCGATATCTGGGGTTCCGTAGGATCACAAAATAGGAAACTGTTACCAAAATTTTAAAAAAGTCAGCGCCATTTTGAAATTCTTTGTTATCGTACCGATTTCGTTCAAAATCGATATCTGGGGTTCCCTGGGATCACAAAACAGGAAACTATGAACAAAATTTTAAAAAAGTCAGCGCCATTTTGAAATTCTTTGTTATCGTACAAATTTCGTTCAAAATCGATATCTGGGGTTCCCTGGGATCACAAAACAGGAAACTGTTACCAAAATTTAAAAAACGGCAGCGCCATTTTGAAATTCTTTGTTATCATACCGATTTCGTTCAAAATCGATATCTGGGGTTCTCTGGGATCACAAAACAGGAAACTGTTACCAAAATTTTAAAAAGTTCACTGCTGACTTTTTTTTGATTGACTGCTGTTTTGTGATCCCAGGGAACCCCATATATCGATTTTAAACGAAATCGGTACGATAACAAAAAATTACAAAATGGCGCTGACTTTTTTAAAATTTTGGTAACAGTTTCCTGTTTTGTGATCCCAGGGAACCCCGGATATCGATTTTGAACGAAATCGGTACGATAACAAAAAAATTCAAAATGGCGCTGACTTTTTTAAAATTTTGGTAACAGTTTCCTGTTTTGTGATCCCAGGGAACCCCAGATATCGATTTTGAACGAAATCGGGACGATAACAAAAAATTTCAAAATGGCGCTGACTTTTTTAAAATTTTGGTAACAGTTTCCTGTTTTGTGATCCCAGGGAACCCCAGATATCGATTTTGAACGAAATCGGGACGATAACAAAAAATTTCAAAATGGCGCTGACTTTTTTAAAATTTTGGTAACAGTTTCCTGTTTTGTGATCCCAGGGAACCCCGGATATCGATTTTGAACGAAATCGGTACGATAACAAAAAAATTCAAAATGGCGCTGACTTTTTTAAAATTTTGGTAACAGTTTCCTGTTATGTGATCCCAGGGAACCCCAGATATCGATTTTGAACGAAATCGGTACGATAACAAAAAAATTCAAAATGGCGCTGACTTTTTTAAAATTTTGGTAACAGTTTCCTGTTTTGTGATCCCAGGGAACCCCAGATATCGATTTTGAACGAAATCGGTACGATAACAAAGAATTTCAAAATGGCGCTGACTTTTTTAAAATTTTGGTAACAGTTTCCTGTTTTGTGATCCCAGGGAACCCCGGATATCGATTTTGAACGAAATCGGTACGATAACAAAAAAATTCAAAATGGCGCTGACTTTTTTAAAATTTTGGTAACAGTTTCCTGTTTTGTGATCCCAGGGAACCCCCGATATCGATTTTGAACGAAATCGGTACGATAACAAAGAATTTCAAAATGGCGCTCACTTTTTTTTAATACATACATACATACATGCATACATACATATATATTCCTAACATATCCTTTCCTTGTGGCTTTGCCGTAATCGGGTAAAAAAAATACGCCTACACTTGAGAACTTCCTTCTTTGTGGATGTCGGTATCAAGTTTTCTAAGCGCAGTACACATAGAGAATATTATATCTCTATGGCAGTACACAACACGGTGTTCATTTTGTCGTAATAAATTTCGTGCAAAAAAGCGATACACCCACCCGTCCACGAGCGCGTCTCAGCGCGTACTGAGCGCCAAACGCCTAGCGCTCGGCTTCTTTTCATAGAAAAATGTATGAAACATTTTTTTTTGCCACAATAACTATATAGTAGATTATTAACCAAGGGGATAAAGCAGTGTCTTCTGTCGCGGGTGACGATTTAAATCGCGAGCGTAACGAAGGACTCGAGGTTTACTCCCGAGCGTAGCGAGGGTGTTAAAAACTTAAATCACGAGCGAAGCGAGGGATTTAAGACGAGTCCTGAGTGTAGCGAGGGATTTAAGTTCACCCAAGACTAAGACAGCTTTATCACCGAGGAAAATACTCTACTTTTCGTACCATTTGCGAAAAAATTAACACAATAATAATATGAGATAAGCATTTATTAGAAATAATGACAATTTTTTTTTTTTTTTATCCACTACAAGTTAGCCCTTGACTGCGATCTCACCTGATGGTAAGTGATGATGCAGTCTAAGATGGTAGCGGGCTAACCTGTTAGGGGCATGGCAGTTACCTATATTAAACCCATCCCCCTATTCGGTTTCTACACGGCATCGTACCGGAACGCTAAATCGCTTGGCGGCACGTTTTTGCCTGTAGGGTGGTAACTAGCCACGGCCGAATCCTCCCACCAGGCCAGACCAGGGAAAATTCAGAAATTAATAATTCCCAAATTGACCCTGCCGGGGATCGAACCCGGGACCTCCGGACGTTAAGACAACAGCGCTACACACTGCGCCACGGAGGTCGTCAAAAAGTAAAAAGTCAAAAGCAAATTAAAAGTAAAAGTTAACATTCGAAACATTGGTCCAATTATTGATAGAGAGAGTTACAAATAACGTTGTATTTGAAGAAAACAAAAACGCGGCAAATTCCTAGACTAATATTTTTTTGTCGGAAAAGCAAAGGCATCAAGCTCATACGGCCTCGTCGGTTTTCGTCATTTTATTTAATAATCATAATATATTATGTCTGTGATCATAACTGCATAATTCTGCATAATAAATGCGTATTCCTTTTTCAAAAAGATGTATGCTTTATATACAAACTCAATGGTGTAAACACAGATGTACGAGTAGTTTAGTATAAATTTCGGTAAGTACGAGTATTCCAAATTTAAATCACATTCTCCCCCTAGAGGATGAATGAAATTCAGTACAATTTTCTTTCCCTGTTTTTAACAGATTAAAAATGACTATTGTTATGTTCGCTTTTTGTGGCATAGAATGTCACTTTTTTGAGCAAGTGGTACGAAAAACATATTTATTTGTATGCTTAATGTGATGGACCATGGATAGAGGACTATATAAGCCCCACTTTATTGTTAATATTCAAGTTAAAATATGCAGCGGATCTAGCTTTATGGGTACCTATCCGGACCCCATTTTTCGTCATTTTCAGCAGATCTTGCGTTCGGAGAAACGTATTTATGCAGAAAATTTGTATTGGAGTGTGCATTTTTATAAGGTCAAACGAGAGATGAAGAAATGACCTTTAATTTGATACCATGACATCCCCACAGCTGTGACTCCCGATTCTTTAAAGTGTACCTGGAAAAGGATGACACATCATGAAATCCGTATAAGGCGCCTTAACCGTTTATCACGTGCGGAGGCCCCGGGTTCGATCCTCGGCAGGAATTTGTAATTTCTGAATTTTTCCTGGTCTGGCCTGGTGGGAGGCTTCGGCCGTAGCTATAGTTACCACCCTACCGGCAAAGTTGTGCCGCCAAGCAATTTAGCGTTCCGGTACGATGCTGCGTAGAAACCGATTTAATATACGAGTAACTTCCATGCCCCTAATAGGTTAGCCCGCTACCATCTTAGACTGCATCATCACTTACAATCAGGTGAGATCGCAGTCAGGGGCTGTAGTGGATAAAAAAACCCTACTAGGTACCTACTACATACCTATAACCTAACTAAATCTCATTTATATCAAAAAATACCTTTTACATATCCAATCAACTCTGTAGATTACGTAAAAGTCTAAGGTCAAAGCGGAACTCATCGATGTTACAAAGAACAAATCTACGTCTTGGAAGATCCAGTTCTTAATTGATGCACGTGCATATCTGTTAAAACCGATTAAATAAGTAGGTAAGTAGGTATAATGAATCAATTAAAATTTGATGATGTGTTAAATAATGTGGAAACGTTTTTTTGTTTTTGCAACGTTGATGATTCGTAATGAAGCAGTTAATCATTACTTTCACTGGTTCATATCTCATAACTATCCGGCCCAGTTGGTGCAGTCGGATGTTATGATTTACTGAGGTCATGTGGCGTGTGGACATTACCTACAGTTTACAAACAATTACTTAGCCATCTACAGGTACCTATAACCTAACTACCTACCTAGACAGGTATTATTTTGTATGGTTAAATAATCTCAACTAGATAGGTATATTATAGAAGTAAGTACCTATGCTCGGATTATCCCTACGTGATCAAATCAGAAATGTAGGATAACCACAGAACACATAATTATATTGTGTTCTGTGAGGATAACCATGCCCAATTACCTACGGAAAAAAGATTGCCACCGATCGCAATTGCCCCTGCCCCCCGATTTTGTAAGGAAATCTTAATCGTAATCGTTTGTCAAACGTATAATCTACTCGATTAAAGCGTTCGTAGATGCCTGCACGTCAAAAATCATTGTACGAACCGTAGCGAAAAAATTCTATGTCTATGGTACGAACTCCGAAAACAGTTCGAGTAATACGTGATTACGATTTCCTTACACAATCTGGAGGCTGATTTGTTATCTTTCGCTATTTGCTAAAATCCACGCAGCAAGAATTAATAATTTATTCATTTTTATTTTTATTATTTTTGTACAAAATATTGTCTGTAGCATAAATTTATAGGCAATCACAATTGAGATTGTAACAATGATTGCTTTTACAGAATAGAGCTATACAGTGTAACATAGGTAATATTTCGACAAGTCGCGAAACTGGAGTGGCAACGAGCGGCACATAAATCGAAGAACCGCGGATACTTAGGCATCGGGGTTAGTAGGTAGGTACTACCTATTTCCTATTCTGTGATCGAGGTCCCAAGTCCCAAGGTGTCGCGGTTCTCGACCTCACACAAGAAAACGCGGCGTTGCAACACTTTGAATCAACGTTTGGGAAGGCACTGGCCCCTAAGATACGGGTCCTCCTAGTTTCTAGTTCCTAGGTCCTAGGTCAGGAATTCATTGTTTTGTACATTATCTGATTCCTTTAATAGAGAATTCTATTTATATTTCTACCTACTAGGTGCAAGATCTCAAGCTAATACCTAATTAATTGGGAGGCGTAATAACCAAGCGGCACAAGACCGTGTTCGGTGGAGAAATGGAGACCCTTGCAGAAGATCGCAATGGAGACCCTTGCAGAAGATCGCTGTCCAGCAGTGGACGTTTATCGGTTGAGATGACGACGACGAGTACAGTACCTACTGGGAGGAGTAACCACTTTGAGACCAATTACTTAGCAGCTCGAGCTCAATCAGTTCGTACGTTTTCTACTGGCATTTTCATTTCAATAAAGAATCTGACCAACGGGAATTTTTGTTCCCGCTTGTTCAACTTGATTAGTTACATTTGGTAATTCATGAGGATTTCAAAGAAAATAGGCGAGATAAAGGTGCGATTAGAAAAGGCAATGCGAAATCTAAAATCTACTAACCACACTTCACTGGGAAATCAGAATTAAGTACAAACAATATTTTCAATAGAGATTCAAGAGATTGCCGTATGATGACTATGAAAAATTGAGTCAAAAGCTCTTTGAAGCTCTAGGTATATTCAAAGATCCTAGCGCAATCAGTGCGACAAGACTTTTCCCGGCCTTCCCTTGACGTTTCCATCGACAAAGAGTAGCAAAAGCTGCGAGAGAGTGTCCCACTAGTTGTGCTCGGGATGCACATACCTACAACAAATTGGTTTGATAAACATAAATCATAAACAGAAGTGAGCTTGCAAAATCAAACCAATCAACTATTGAAATAAGATCGTGCTTCCTTGATCTTATCATGACCAAAGGGTTAATAATTGTAAAATATTTATATCAATTACAGAAAAAATTATACCTAGTATATAGTGTACCTACCCTGTCTTTATAAATTGCCGCCATTATATTATTATTATTACGTACCTACTATTCATACTAATCAAATCAAATAACATAAATCAAATAAATATTATAAATGCGAAAGTTTGGATGGATGTATGGATGGATGTTTGTTACTCAATCACGCCCCAACGGCTGAACGGATCTGGATGAAATTTGGCACAGAGATAGATTTTATAGTCTGGAATAACACATAGGCTACTTTTTATCCCGGAAAATTAAGGAGTTCCCGCGGGAAACGAAAAACCTCGATCCACGCGGACGAAGTCGCGGGCATCAGCTAGTAAATATTATAAATGTGAAAGTTTGGATGGATGTATGGATGTATGTATGTTTGTTACTCAATCACGCTCCAACGGCTGAACGGATCTGGATGAAATTTGTCACCGAGATAGATTATAGTCTGGTTCATAGCACATAGGCTACTTTTTATCCCGGTAAATTAAAGAGTTCCCGCGGGAACCGAAAAACCTCAATCCACGCGAACGAAGTCGCGGGCATCAGCAAGTAATAAGTATTATAAATGCGAAAGTGTGTCTGTCTGCTTCGCTTTCAGGGCGCACCTTTTTAACCGATTTTGAGGAAATTTGGAATATGTAAATATAGGTTGCATCTAGTTACCTACTAAGCTACTTTTTATCAGGCAGTTACTTATCAACTATTAATACACGCAAAGTCGCGGGTATCATCTTCTTTTAGTATAGGTACTTACTTACTAAATAAACTGCGCTATGCTGCGTGGAATTTGTTCTTAATTTAATTCCAAGGGAATTCTTTGAATTTCCGGAATAAATAAGCCTATAAATGTCCGTCTCCGGGATGTACCTAAGCTATTTTGGTTCCAGATTTCGTTATTTAAATCGATCAAACGGATGAACCGCGTGAAAAGGTAGCACCTTAGTAAGTAGGTAGGTAGTATACAAACTTATAACTAAATTCTGATATAATATACCTATCACTATAGACGACCGGAAACAATAATTGTTCATTGCGTTTAATTAATTATTATTAAAACTTGGAAACAAATAATTACTCACAAATACTTACAGTTTTTTTTTATCCACTACAAGTTAGCCCTTGACTGCGATCTCACCTGATGGTAAGTGATGATGCAGTCTAAGATGGTAGCGGGCTAACCTGTTAGAGGCATGGCAGTTAATTAAACCCATAAGTACCCCTATTCGGTTTCTACACGGCATCGTACCGGAACGCTAAATCGCTTGGCGGTACGTCTTTGCCGGTAGGGTGGTAATTAGCCACGGCCGAAGCCTCCCACCAGGCCAGACCAGGGAAATTTCAGAAATTATAAATCTCCAAACCCTGTCGGGGATCGAACCCGGGACCTCCGCACGTTAAGGCAACAGCCCTCAACACTGCGCCACGGAGGTCGTCAAAACGGTATTGCACAGTTTTTACAATTATTAATTTTATTCCTTCAACACACGTTAGCCCTTGACTACAATCTCACGTGCTGGTAAGTGATCATGATGCAATTTAATAATATGGTAGCCCGTAGCGGGCTAACCTGTACCCTTACTCTGAGATTGATCGGATTTAAAATACGGTCTCACTAAGTGAGGTGAATTACATTTGCATCAAACTAAAATGAATCTTAATCTTATTAATTTAGAGCTCAATTTCGTATATGCATTCACAGCTAGCGCTCCAAACGATACGTTTCGAAATTTGAATCGGTTGCACTGAATTTTTGGCTTTAAATCAAGAGTTTTTGGGTCCATTTTAGTTTGACGCAAATGTGATTCACCTCACTTAGTGAGACCGTATTTTAAATTCGATCAATCTCAGAGTAAGGGTACTGGTAGCATAACCCTAATTGCTTTCTACCACAGATCGTACTGAAACGCTTGGAAGTTGGTAACTAGCCACGGCCAAAGCCTCCCACCAGACCCAGACCAGAGAAAATCTAAAATATGCTGTGGTTGGTAGGGTATCAAAGCAATCCTATAGTTATAGGCTATATACCTATAGCTAATGTGAATCTTTGACGGCGCGTTGTCTCCGTCATTAGACGATGCTCTGATAGGCATCCAGGGCAGCGGGTTCGATTATGGTCATTTACCGAATCTTGGTGAGCCACATAATTTACCTTCACAGACTGTACAGCACAAATTCTTTTGTGATAGACCGATAAATCTAGGGCTTTGGGGACGATAATAGATAGGTACCTACCTAGTTGTAATTTCTATCAATCCCATAGAAATCCATCCCAGAAAACTTATATTATATGGATTGGGGGTGCCTACCATAGACATAGAATTTTTTCGCTACGGTGCCTACATATATGACACAATCCTTTTTCAACTGAGAAGAACCAACGAGAAACTCAGCGGATGCTCTTTTAAAAAGCATTAGGTAAATTCATAATGAATAGGAATGGAATTATAACTATGGTACCTATAAGTATAAGTACAACGTAGTAAAACTACTTTCAACTATTAAGATACTTAATTTAATTAGGTAAGTAGTTACCTAATATGTAACCTATTATTCTGTGGTAATAATGCATTTCCGCACATTGCTGGGGTGAAGTTAAATCCAATGCACTCATTTTCATAATTTACATAATCTTCGTTTGCGCTTCTTTCGCGCGCTGACGTAAACTTGGAGCTAACTATTATGCTTGTTTAGTTTTTGTTTTTATTTTATTTGTATTATAAAGTTGGTGGCACTATAATTATATGCCTTGACATTTAACAGGTGCTTTTATTCCTACATTCGACAAACCTACTTCTTTGACGATGTAAACAAGCTGAATCTGAGATCGCACAGTAAACCTGTCTTCAATTTAAAAAATCCCACGTCCGAATGAAAGTGGAAAAAATTATGTAGGTACCTACCATTAAGTCTATGGTACTAGGTACCTATATAATATATCGAAAATATTAATTTGTCCTCTTAATACGCTTAAAGAGCCATTTATATTCAACCTAATGCATAAGTAAGCGTGGTTTGATAAGTTATATTTTTATAGTTCCGTTAAACATAAAACACGATTGCCTGCCAATAACTGTTGTATAGTCGTGACTTATTACTACGACGAAAGAAAAACTAATTTAAAAAATACATATTAATGGACCTCTATGGTTAATTAAGCTTTAATATGTAGCTTAACGATAGAAGGGCGGTTTCGAATCGAAACCAAGTCTCTACCTTCAAACTGTTGAAACTTTGAAACTAGATAACCTTCAGAATAGTAGGTTGCTGTCCACTACTATAATAATTAATCATTGATGTATAATTTTAGTACCTATTCTAATTCGATGACTATAATGAATACAAGCCTTTTGGTTCGTTACGGCCACTACCCAATATGGCCACTTTCCGAAACGACCACTTCCCGGTATGACCATTTTCCGACATGACCATTTACCAATTACCAGTACGACCGCTATAGATACCTGCCACACTGAAAATTACTCTATATTAGTTTTTACAGTCTATAGAGAAGTAACAGCAGCAGCAAGAACGGTGCTTTATTCGCACTCGCACTGAACACTTGACAAAGTGTTCAGTGCGAACACAGTGTGCAGTGAGTTTGCCTGGTGGGAGGCTTCGGCCGTGGCTAGTTACCACCCTACCGGCAAAAGACGTGCCGCCAAGCGATTTAGCGTTTCGGTACGATGCCGTGTAGAAACCGAATAGGGGTATGGGTTTAATGTAACTGCCATGCCCCTAACAGGTTAGCCCGCTACCATCTTAGACTGCATCATCACTTACCATCAGGTGAGATCGCAGTCAAGGGCTAACTTGTAGTGGATAAAAATAAAAAAAAACAAAAATAAAAAAAGTGTAATCGGTAAGGTTAGGTTATATATATTACTTTCCCAATTATAAATTATAATACTCCAATGGGTCATATTAATCAATGATTTACAAGATATTATACCTACCTACTGCCAGAACCAACAGAACTCAGAGGGGCGATTGGCTAAAAATTACAGAGGCTAGATACACCATGTGCTAACCATCGCAATCACCTGGCTGGGATACATTGATCTTCCACTACCTAAGTAGGTACCTATCGGCCATATCCACAGCCAATCAAAACAATTGAGACTGTAACAATGATTGATGCAGGTTTTACATAATTAGGCTACAGTTTCTTATACTTAAAATAAATGTCCATAAAAAGTCTAACTATTGCTATTTTATGGACAGCGCAGACAATATACAAAACGTAATAATTTCTCCATTAATAAATATGAAGAATGCATGAATATATTATGGGATGATTAAACTTTCAGTGTAGGTAGGTACCTACTAGGTACCTCATTAGTTATAGATCTTTTCTCAAAATATACTAACAGATGATTTATCGGGATAAAAAAAACCGGCCAAGTGCGAGTCGGACTCGCGCACCGAGGGTTCCGTACAAACCTGTAATAAGTTTTACGATTTATGACGTATTAAAAATAAAAATTACGTTTGTTGTATGGGAGCCCCCCTTTAATATTTACTTTATTGATATTTAATTATTTATTTTGAAAGGTAATATACAAGTTAATATTCTGTGAAAATTTGAATCTACCTGTTACCGTTTTTAATATTGAGCAAAAAAATACGAAAAAAACACGTTTATTGTATGGGGACCCCCCATAATATATATATTTTTTAATTTTTAGTATTTGTTGTTAGGTATAGCGGCAACGGAAATACATCATTTGTGAAAATTTCAGCTTTCTAGCTATCACGGTTTATGAGATACAGCCTGGAGACAAACAGACAGCGGAGTCTTAGTAATAGGGTCCCGTTTTTAGTTTTTTACCCTTTGGGTACGGAACCCTAATTATTAGCCTGTCTTACTCTGTAGATACTTGCCAAATTCCGTCACAATCGGTTGAACAGATGCCTGTGAAAAGGTAACAGACAAGCAATTTATATTAGATACGGTAGAATGGATCGAATCAAAGGTTTATACATGAGTAAAGCCCAAGTAATAAAAAGGAGGTTCATCGCCTCTATCCATAAGTTGCGTAACTGCTTGAGCAGTAGTGTATGCACACTGAACTTACAAAAACCTTATTAACATAATTAGGAACGTAGGTATTAAAAAATTTAAATTTTAAATCCGTTAGCGTGTTGTTATCCTTCCCTCTAACCATTTTACCATGAAGCTAATAGTTCTACCTACTTGCTTCTTGCTTTTATGGATTGTAGAGTCAACGACTCGCAAGGATGTTCAAAACGTATCAAAATGAGGCGAGCATCAGGGCAAACCAAAAATGCGGACACGTCACACGACAAAACGTCCGCGTTGGAGGGGAACGACGTTTTGTTCTGTCGTGCCAGTCTGTGCAGCTCCATATATAAGTATCGATACCTACCTATCTGTCCTTTTTAAGTCATAAGATAAACTTGTCATAAAGTAACTGCCTCGCAATATTGTCAGTGTCACTTGGGATGATGTATCATGTACCTAACCCCTTACATCCAAATCTTATCAGGCATTTAGAAGTTATGGTGGAATAAATAAACTCACAAACATACATATGTACCCTGAAAATATTACTTACACTCATTATTTTGGCCAATCGTGTAAGTAAAATGCAAGGCGGCCTGTCTAGTGTCTACGCTGATTCTAAGTTAGCTGACAATCTTTCCTAATTACTTTTACGAGAAACCAGTCCGATTTAAATATTTAAAACAACGCCGAATGAGGTGGGTGGTATAATCACGAATTTCGAACTTTCTATCTCGAAACTCGTGATCTACCAGTGTCAAGTAGATAGATTTCGTTTTTCATTAGAATTTACATGACACGGAAATTGAAACTTGCTCGGTAGGTTACGTTAGGTCGTGGTAGGTAGTTAAGTTTACTATTATTATTTTATGAGTTGTTGACACATTCTTAAATACTGGATTAAGTTTTTTAGTTTTCCGGGGGAACTCCTTAATTTTCCGGGATTAAAAAGTAGCATAGTTATGTCTTTCCCCGGGTATCAATTATAATATTTTATCCCATTACCTTTCATCAAAATCGGTTGAACAGATGAGCCGTAAAAGCGTAGCAGACAGACCGACAGACAGACACACTTTCGCATTTATAATATTAAGTAGTATGGATTCTGTGCCTATACTTCAACAAAGTATAGGAAAAAGGTCCTGGGACCTCCTCCATTAGGTACTTATATCAAATAATCAAATAAATATTATAAATGCGAAAGTTTGGATGGATGGATGTATGGATGTATGTTTGTTACTCAATCACGCTCCAACGGATGAACGGATCTGGATAAAATTTGGCACAGAGATAGATTATAGTCTGGAATAGCACATAGGCTACTTTTTATCCCGGAAAATTAAAGAGTTCCCGCGGGAACCGAAAAACCTCAATCCACGCGGACGAAGTCGCGGGCATCAGCTAGTTCTAAAATAAATTAGCGTACTTACCAATTTATTATTTTATTGAAAACAGTTCATCCTGTAACATTGATAAACGTTCATAAAACACCACTTGCACATTGTACCTATACGAAAGTCTGAATCATGTCCATACAAAAACAATTTTATTTTAAATCGGACGTTAAAAAAGTTTGTCCAACCTTTGATCAAATATTATTGCAAATTCGCGTATTTTTATTTTAAATCAGACGTTAAAAAGTTTGTCCAACCTTTGATCAAATATTACCTATTGCAAATTCGCGTATTCGCAAGCGTGCGCAAACTTCGATAGGCGCGATACATATGAATCGTGTGGTATACCTACGGACTGCACCCGGCATCGACGCATGCGGTTCCAGCAAGTGTAAAAGATGTGCGTGTCGTTACATATTATCACTATTATGGTACCTATTTTACGAAAGTTATTTTATAGGAATCTCGATCATTTTTGCGGTCGCCATAACGATGCCCTTGCTGCTTAGTATGCGATTTGATAAAAGAGTCGCTCTAATCCATAAATATCCAATAAGAAATCTATTAAAAGTATGCTCCTGAAAAAAGCTTATTATAGTAACTGTTGAAGATTATGTAAAATGTAAATGATAGAGGAGCATGGATTTGATCGCTCCAGCAATGCTGAGGACAGCGGTTACTTACTTATGTACACATTGATTATATAATTAATAAATCATTAATAATAATAAAATCATTTATTGTCCTTCTTGATATTATTATTGTAAACTAGCTGATGCCCGCGACTTCGTCCGCGTGGATTTTAGGTCTTATGGAGTCCCGTGGGAACTGGTTTTTTTCCCAGCATAAATGTACCTATATAATATATGAAACTGAATAAATGACCGTCAGTCTGACTATATATTTGAAGATCTCTCTACTGTCCTGTCTCATTTACTTTTGTATATGGAGTTTTTTTAACCCAATTTTTTTACTTTTCCGTACAATTTTTCAAACATTTTCTTTCATAAGAACCTTCTCCTTACAATAACAAACACAACAAAAAAAGAATTAGCGAAATTGGTTCAGCCGTTCACGCGTGATGCCGTGACCAAGGGAAATAGGGATTCATTTTTAGGGTTCCGTACCAAAATGGTAAAAATGGAACCCTTATGGTGCGACTTTTTTATATATAGAGATGAATTATTTAAAAAGAGCAAACACCGAGTTTCTTGCTGGCACTTCTCGGTAGGAATGACATTCCGAACCAGCGGTAGATTCACTCGACGATTCAAAAACACTCGTAAAAGTCTATTTTAATAAAATAAAAAAAAGCATTTAAAGAAAACCACAAGATCCGCGCATCCCGGGCGGAAATGTTTAGCAGATCAATCAAATCATCTATATACCTATTGTGACGTGATATTTTTTTCACGTTATCTATCAATTATCTTATTGGTACCTAAGCTAAAAACTGCTTCTATTAAGTTGATACCGAGCCTTAAAAAACTTGAGGCTGTCCTAACAAACCACTAGACCTTAAATCAACTTTGTGATAATAATTACTTAGCACCTATAGGACTAAAAATAAGCCCCTCGATTGTGTAAGGCAATTGTAATCGTAATCGTTTGTCAAAAAGATAATTCGACTTGTCTATGGAGTTCATAAATGCCTGCACGTCAAAAAGCATATGAACTCCTTGATAACAGTTCGTTTTAAGACTGTCAAATGATTACGACTGCAGGGCCTCAGGTTATACCGATGGGTAAGTTATTAACTATTGCAATGAAAGACAATTTTTTCTTATATAAAATGGAATTTATTATTAATCTTATCTTAACAAACTAATCTATATGAAATGTATCTGCCAGCCGTTTCTGAAGACCGAATGATTTTCACCACCTAAAAGGAAGGAAAAAAATAAATGTGAGGATTTCTTTTAAATAATATCATTTGCTTTAACGGTGCTTATTTCATACCCCTAATCGGTTTCTACACGGCATCGTACCGGAACGCTAAATCGCTTGGCGGCACGTCTTTGCCGGTAGGGTGGTAACTAGTCCCGGCCGAAGCCAGACCATGGAAAATTCAAAAAATATAAATTCCCAAATAGACCCTGGAAGGAATAGAACCTGGGACCTCTACACATTAAGAAAACAGCGCTTAAAACTGCGCCAGGGAAATCATCCAAAAAGGTGCGTAAAAAAGATGAGGTGCGTGAAGTCCGTTGGCCAAGTGCGTGAGCCAATTCGTACTTGACCAACGGGGTGGACAATGCCATAACCCTTCTCTCCCATAATGATGATCTACTATTAAAAAATAAGTATAATGTACCTGTCCTCTTTTCAATCCAAAATATCGTGCAACAGGATCACCCGCCTGGATCCTCATCAGCATGTTTTCTTTTAGTTTACTGTGTCAGGGAGTCAAGGAAAATCATGATTTTACTGAAATATCCCTAGTGAAAGAACAAACAGACAAAAACTATTCAGGAACACTACCTACATCAACTTCTCAAAAAAATTAATTCACAAAATACATGGTATCAAACTTGTGATTTCACATCATTTCATTCATCAAACATTAAAAAACAAAGGGATTTTAAAATAGATAAAAAAAATTTGAACTTACAAATGAAGCCCCATTTGATCTAGTACCTAAGCGCTACTCTGAAATTTTGAACAGCCATTTTGACCATTTCAGCCCTTTTTGCAAATGTAATAATATTTTTTTAAATATTTTTTCCATTGCAATACAAAGCTATTCCGAGTGCTAGTAAGTTCAAGTAACTAATACTAACAAGTTATCAGTAACCAGTAATAAGCACCTTAGGGGTTCCTTTTTGGTCCGGAACATCCCCCTGATTATGTAAGGAAGTCGTAATCGTTTGTCAAACGAATAATTTAAGCTGTTTATGGAGTTCATAGATGCCTGCACGTCAAAAAGCATGAATGAACTCCTTAAACAGTTCAAGTAATATGTTTTAAGCTGTCAAATGATTACGATTTGTTTAGAGCTTTGTTTAGAGTAGACAATCAAGCCTCAGAACCGTTAAACCGTATTAAAAACGGAATCATCCATTTGAGTACTATAATGCCAGAAAGTGTACAAAAATGAATACTCCTCTTTTTGCGTCATAGATTAAAAAGGATACTATCTAGCCAAAAGCTCCTGTTTTTCATCGGGCGTCAACACAATATGCTCTGGTACCAACTCATGCTCTGTTATGTTAATGAGGAGCTCTGACTCCAGGAATTGTTCTAGAATATACTTCGGCGCCATGTCTACCAGAGACTGCTTCGCGGACGGCGTCATACCTGAAAATATACTGTGTCATAATCTCTGAAGAAACTTACTTTTTGTAGGAAAAGGTGTGAAAACTTTAGTTCAGTAACACTGCATTTATATTTAAAAATGAGGGATGGGTGGCCTAGTTGTGCCAACGGATATCAGTCCATTGCGAAGGTTAAGCAAAGTTGACCCAAGTCGGTAACTGGGGGTCTACTCTCTTTCTCTAAAACGAAACTTCGCAAACAAACGAACGAAATTTCGTTAACTCCTCTCCTACATAATATTATCTCTATGCTCCTCTCTATTTCGTTTTCGTACACGCAGAGGAAGTACGGATCCATAGAACATTTTCGTGACCGATTGGATTGAACGATTTTGTGTGGGTCTAATAACCGACTAATTACGTTCGTTTGCGAAGTTTCGTTTGAGAGAAAGAGAGTAGACCCCCTGGATGGGTGACGAATTTGGACTTCCAAATTTAGCCTTTTCCTCCTTATGGGGATAGTTTGTATCCTGGGGAAGGACATGGGCTACTATTTATCCCAGAAAATAAAACTGTTCCTGTGGGAGTCATAAAATCATAATCCACGCGGACGAGGTCGCGGGCATAACTGATTGCATGATGAAACAAAAATAAACCGGCCAAGTGCGAGTCGGACTCGCGCACCGAGGGTTCCGTACAAACCTGTAGTAAGTTTTACGATTTATGACGTTTTAAAAACAAGACGCAAATGAACCGCAAAACTAACTTTGTTTGTAGAGGTTTATTGTTAATATCAAAAAAACTATGCTAGTTAGAGCGTTGGTTTTATTTTCCCTGTAAAATATACATAAGCTTCTATTGACCATAATTATTTCAGATTTTTCAATTGGTAAACTTCGGATATAAGGGGGGGGGGGGGGAACGGTATTTTTTTTCGACATTTTGCCCGATAAATCAAAAACTACTTATTATGCATAAAAATAAATAAAAATCTGCTTTAGAATGTAGAAGTATAGCCCTTTCATATGATATCCCACTCAGTATAGTTATCATACTTTGAAATTTCAAACCCCCGATTTTCCCCCTTTTTTAATTAAACTAAAAATAATTTTCGATTTGTTTTTATTTTAATGATGTTGGGCCACTATTATACACAACTATTCCAAAGGGGTTGTTTCAAATTTATATGGAGCCTGGGCCAGGTATTTGTACGGTATTTCAAAATGTTCGGGGTCATAAAATAGTAACATTTTTTTCTTTATTTCTTACTAAAAAGTTCAATTTACGAGGTACAATGCGAAATTATTTTGCAAAATAAAAGCGCAACAACATGTGTCCATTTTGACATTGACGTATATTACACGTGTCATGATGACATTTGACATAAAATTACCTGGGAAATGTGAAATATCCAACAGCAGTCAGATTGATGGATGGATGCGCTGCGAGAGTTGCTATTCTACAAATGTACCTAATTAAACATTTTATTTTTGTACCTCTTAATCACTGTAAAACAGCCGAAAAGCATATTTTATTTTGTTTTCTATGATTTTATACTATTTTTTGGAATACTGTACAAGTACCTGGCCCAAGATGAAACAACCCCTTTCATGTCGATAGCTTTAATAGTTACTGAAATAATCGACTGTGACGGACGGACAGACGGACGGAGAAAGTCGCACCATAAGGGTTCCATTTTTACCATTTTGGTACGGAACCCTAAAAAGAAATAAGTATATTACCTGCTTGTACAACTACAATGGCTCTATGAATGTTCTCCTCTTGCATTCTCGTACAGTACGTTTTGATAGTCTTAATTCCAATCTTGGCTTCGTCCGGGAAGAACACAAACATCTGGTCTGTTGGGTCGTCATTGTGAGCCACTAGTACTATCAGGTCACTCCTTGCAGGTCGCTTTTCACTTTATGAATTTGAGGAAACAGTTGCAAATAAATTCATACTTAGATATAAGTATCATCATCATCATATTCAAAAAATTTTTGTATTACAAAAAAGGGCAATACGTGCAATTTATAATTTAAAACCGCGCGAATCCCTTTATGCCCGGGATACACGAGGCTAGTTTTTCAAGCTAGGATAGCAAGCTAGTACTGTCCTGGCTTGCTGACCTGGCTTGGAACATGCTAGAACATGAGGCTAGGATTATTATAAGCTAGTACTATTGCAGTGACTGAGGTGACCACACGTCCAAAATGAGCTGCATGCGAAAAAAAAACACTATTCGACTGAAGGAGTTACTTCGAAAACTGTGCCAATTCGCACTAGACGAACTAGAAGAAGAGTTACAAAAACGGGTGTGGACAAGACCGTGGATTTTAAGAAGAGATGAACGTGGATCATCTGCTTTACTATTGGAAGAATTTCGCAATGAAGATTTAGACGAATATAAGAGTATTTTGCGAATGAGCCTGATTAGTTTGATATTCTGTTGAGTCTTCTAACGCCAAAAAATAAACAAAACGCGTGGTTCCTGCTTACTAGCCAACTGAAAACTAGCTTCGCCGGCCACATGAAGCTAGTACACAAGCCAGGATAGTAAAATCAGTGGTGGGGGGCGCTACTATCCTAAAAAATAGAACTCCATCCTATTAAAAACTATCCTGGCTTGTAAACTAGCTTACTAGCTTACTAGCTCAGAAATGAAGCTAGTTTTGTCTACACGAAGCCAGAAGTACTAGCTTGCTAGCTTACTGACACTAGCTTGCTATCCTAGCTTGAAAAACTAGCCTCGTGTATCCCGGGCATTAGAGAGAAATTCAAGGAAATAGGTATTCTTACAGTAGCCTCGCAATATATTTACAGTAATTTAATCTTTGTAAAACAGCACCTTCAGAATTACAAAAGAATATGCGATCTGCACAATAGGCCAACTAGAAACTGCCATAAGCTCGTGACTCCATCGCTCCGCCTCAAGAAAGTCCGACGGTCGTTCGTGGGAATGGGCATTCTATTTTATAACAAAATTCCACAATCTATCTTAAACTTGCCTTTACACAAGTTTAAGAAATCCATTAAAAGTATGCTTTTGAAAAAAGCTTATTATACTGTTGAAGATTACGTAAATGACAAAAGAGCATTTGACTCGCTCCAGCAATGCTAAGGACAGCGGTTACTTATGTATAGTACACATTAATTAAATTGTAAATGATGACTTTTCAAAAGAGCAACCGCCGAGTTTCTTGCTGGTTCTTCTCGGTAGGAATGGCATTCCGAACCAGTGGTAAATTCATTCGACGATTCGAAAGCACTTGTAAAAGTTTATTTGAATAAAAAACATTTGAATTTTGAATTTTGCATCATCATATCATCTGTTATCAGAACAGCAAAGAGTAGATGTTCGCAATGGAGGACACACTTAACAAGCAAAACATCAATGAACATATCTGCTAAAAGTTGCCACTGATTGCAGATTGACACAGAGGAAAAAAAAAAGTCATATAAGAACACACAGCGTAAGTACCTACTTAGTATTCTCACAGTAGATCAACTCCCATACAAATGTCAGACCAGGATCCACTTTTGTATGCAACTTTCAAACCACGTCAACTTAACTGATAACAGCTCAATCAGTTATGTTGATGTGGTTTGGAATGGAGATAGCTTATATAATATGTACCTTGAATTAACACATAGGCTACATTTGACCCCAGAAATTTAAAGAGTTACTGTAGGGATCAAAAACCTTAATCCACACTCGTAGGATGTGGGCATAATTGTAATATGTCAATGGGAGCAATAGTACAAAAATAATTTTTAGTTGTAAGCATGGAAATATTCTAACTGGTTGAGAAACCATAGATTCAATAAGGAATTAAAATTGTGTCTTACAAATTCCTTTGACATTGAATTACTGCATAACTAATGTCACATTTTTACTTCAAAATAATTTCAAAATACAATTTGTGAAAAACCATTCTAATATAATTTACAAAATATACCCTCTTAAATAACTCAAAATGCAAATGTTAGATGAGAAAATAAAGAAAAATATAATTGAAAGAACAGTTTCGGAAACAACAAAATTATATGTAGGTAAGATGTTATTGAAGTTATGTATCACCATGGTAGCACCGTACTAAATCATGACAAAACATAATAGTATTATATTTTGTTAGTCACATTGCAAATCTGAGTAAGTGGAAATGTACAGTTGGAGGGCAGTAGGATCTCTTTTCCAGTATTTTTACAGCAGCAGAAACTCAGGGCATCATTCAGTGATAATAATTATGTCCTCTTCTTGTCCATGTAGATTGTGTCTTTTTTGTTGCTTGCAACCAATACAATATTTCAAAATAGCTGAATTTTAATTGATACCAGAAAAGACACAACTAGTAGGTTAGGACTGAGGCAGTTCAATAAAACACATATCATGCATTGGTTTCTATTTTGATTGTCATGTTGATGTCATTGTCTGTTGCAGCGTGATTCAAGGACTGACAAACACACTTTCGCATTTATAATATTATAGGCAGTAAATGATAAATCACTGTGTTACAGCACTTGACCATCGCCAAAGCTTCTCATTTGTTATCTTAACTAATGACAGCTATCAGTGGCCAGAATTATTAAAATAACTAGCTGATGCCCGCAACATTGTCTTTGTGGATTGAGGTTTAATGGATCCCACGGGAACTCTTTAATTTTCTGGGATAAAAAGTAGCCTATGTGATATTTCAGACTATAAGTATAATCTATCTCTGTGCCAAATTTTATCCAGATCCGTTCAGCCGTTCTGGTGTCATTGAGTAACAAACATCCATCTATCTGAACTTTCGCATTTGTAATATTTGTATTTAATAGATAATGATGTGCTTGGTGCTAACTAACCTGGGTTTGTCCCCAAATTGTTCTTTAAACTGATCTAAGGTTTGGTCCAATTCATCTTGCGTTACGAGATATCCTCTATCGTGGCACAACTGTAAAATAACATTCAAAGTAAGTACTTAATTACGAAGTAGTACCTACCACAGTACCTACTTAATTAAGAGGCAGGAAGGTCAGTTTACGTTCGCAATCATAACACGGGTTTTAGAAAGACTTGCAATAACCAATTTATCAAAAGTTCGTCACTTTCAATTATACAATTGCATAATTTAGGTGATCATTGATGAAAACTCATAATAATTTAAAAAGAAAAAATATGTTTACTATGTTTTAAACTAATAATATTCAAACAATAATATAACCTCAAAATACCGACCTGCATCACAGTTTTACGAATTCGCCAAAGTTTGTAAGTTTCCGCATCGTCGTCCATCGCATATACTTCTTATAATTTTAGTTCTGGATTTAGTTTTAAATATTAATTTGTAACAAAGTTTGCAGTGGCGCCTCAAAAATTAAAAAGAAAACCCACGGAAATCCACAATTTTCAAAACATAAACACAGACCAACACAGACCACAGTCTACATTGGAGTTTGGACCATTGTACCATGGGTGCGTTCCGAAATACACTGCGAGCACTGTAAGTCCCCAGTAAAGAGCACTGACAGTGCTCGCAGTGCTTATATCGGAACACCCACCACATTAGTCAATGGGGCTGATTCTGTAGTGCACAATCTCTAAACTAAACTAAAATGGTAGCTTTAAATCTAGTTCTGTCCCTTTCCGTAGGGAGTATTATGAAAGGGTTAGCAATATTTGTAATGCTCTGATTTTAGTTTAGTTTAGCGATTGTGCACTACAGAATCAGAATCAGCCCCATTATCATTATTAGTCATTTTTTTTACTAGGCTATGGGTTCCAGCCCTTCTGAGCCTAGTCATTAGCAATCATTAGTCATTACCAATCTTTGATTATGTATTTAAAGGAGGATTTATTTACATTCCTCCTATGGACCTATTGTCCTTATCATTGCTGGAGCGAGTCAAATGCTCTTTTGTGATAATTTAATATTAAGTAATCTTCAACAGTATATTAAGCTTTTTTCAAAAGCCTAGGTAACTACTTCTAATGGATTTCTTAAACTTGTGTAAAGGCAAATTTAAAATAGATTGTGGAATTTTGTTATAAAATAGAATGCTCATTCCCACGAACAACCTTCGGACTTTCTTAAGGCGGAGCGATGGAGTCACGAGCTTATGGCAGTTTCTAGTTGGCCTATTGTGCAGATCGCATATTCTTTAGTATTTCTGAAGGTGCTGTTTCAGTACAGTAGGGCAAAACCTTGGCAAAACACGCGCAGGAGACCCGGCTTCACTGTCTGTGCTTCACTCAGACTGTACATAACTGCTTTAAAGTTTTAATTGGTCTGTGGTTTTGTTCGTTTCTATAGGTCATAAATCACAGAAATAAGTATTTTATAGGTGGTACGGTGATCTGTGTACGGTACCCACAGATGTAGTAAACGGTACCTATCTAAAGTTGTATTGTGTTACACAATACAACTTTAGAGTACCGTACAATTTGTGTAATCTGTGATTGGGATTTTTGTGACTTGTGTATTTCTAAAAATTCAGAAAGTTAAATAATAAATTAGTTTGCATTTTTATTAGTTTTAAGTTTAAAAATCAAGATTTTCATTTAGGAAGAATGGCTGGAATCAAAGGTAAAAATAATGTGCTTATACTATCGTACTAGGAAAACACTGAGCAAGAATATTGTCCATTTGTATGAGTCATATTTTGTTGTATTTACAAACATCTGAACTCTTATTTTATGATTACCATTTCAAATAAAATTAATAACGCTATCTTCTCCTTTTTACATGTTGTCTCCATGGACTGTTCACAGGGTAAGTAAATAAATTGGTATTTTACATTTTTTAAAAATCAATACAAAAATAACCATGAGTATTACATTCTCAAATAAATTGTTTTGTTTAACAAATTTTAGCAAGTATGCTGTATTACTTGAATCACAATAGGGCTTGTAATTACCTTAATATTTACTATAATATATATCAATGTATGATACCTACTAGTAACATGAGGATTTTACATGTAGGTACCCATGTACCTCAGTGTTTAAATCAAAATGTGAATTGAAATTACATATTACTTTTCAATGAAGAAAAAGTACTTATAAATTAAGTAATAAGTTGTATAGTTATTAGTACATGTATATTTAAGTGCATTAGACCTACTAGATAAATCGTGTACTTACATCATTTTTTTTAAATTTCATTTCCTGTATCATATTTGTAATTTAAAATACTATGAGCTATATTGGAAGTAAAGTTCATTATTTCAATTGAATAGATCATCTCCTGTTTTGTAAAACTTGTAATAACACCTAATTTTATAAAATTCTGATTAATTCCCCATTGTACCTGTGCCTATAGTCCGCGCGCGAGCTCTGAGGAATCCTGTGGAATGTTAAAGTAATGACCTAGAGTTGTATAAAGTGCATAACAATACTGCTATCGTAAAATTACACGCGTCAAGCTCAAAACTAGTGCTGGGAGTGAGCTGGATATGGACGACGATCGGGGGTGGCATACAGCCGTCGTTTCCTCGGAGCTCGTACGCGGACTGTATACATATTTTTTCATTTACTTACTATAAATGTCTTAATTCTGAAGGATTTTGACTAAACATTGCCCTTGCTTTCATAGTTTGTTACTAAGCAACCTCTAAGTTTTCACGTTGGTTTAACTTTTGACCTCATGACCTGAGTGAGTAAGTAATCAATATTAACCTCTGCAGCAGTGTTGAAAATGATCAAGAAAATAATTTGTCATGTTCATAGCTGTCCAAACTATTGTGTTACAATCCAATGATGTACTTATGTGTTAAAAAAATTAAAGATGTGATCATCAATATTATAGACTATACTTAGGTGTTATGTATTGATAATACTATGCCTTGGTTGCAAGGGATAATATTATCAAGGGTAGCTTGCAGTGTCAGTTATTTTTCACCTCTTTAGCTCGAAAAGCACTCCTTTGCTGCTTAAAACCAGTGAGAAAAACTCGTTTTTGCTCACCCCAGTTAGAAAAAGGGATTTGAATTTAGAACACTGTAAATTGGGCATTTCTATTCAGTTTCTCGCAAAATGTTCAGAAATTCCGGGGTTCCAATATTTTAATTAATTATGCTTTAAATAAAATATTATTTCAAAAAGTACTTATTTTAATAATAAGACATTTTTGAGTATTAAATTATTTAGATTAATGTATCTTTCTAACAAAAATTACATTTATTTACTTTAAACATAAAGTAGAAAATGTAAATTATGCATATCTAGCACTTTCCAAACATTCCTTCTCCCTGCTTATGATCAATGATGACCTGATATGATCTGAAATATCACCTTTTTAGGAACCATCTGAGAGTTTGCTACCCACCATTTTGCATTATTTCTATAATAATATAATATTTGTCTCTAATTCTTGCAGTTTGGTGTCCCTGGCATTTGCTGGTTCCATTGGGATGACATTTGTCATATTAGCTTGTGCCTTACCAGAGTACAAGTGAGTATACAAATAATGTAATAGCAAGTAATTTATTATTCACCAAAAAATTGGGATGAAAGCTGATAATCTAATCAAAAAATATGGACAGAATTTTAATTCTCCTTTTCCACATCTGTCAAAAACTCATTCACCTTATTGGCTAAACACTTTAATAAAAGCTTGGACAGCCGTGGTAGTACTACTACAAAAAGTACACTTCGAATTGTTACTTCTTTTCACAGTGGTCATGCATTGTGCCACATATTCATAGCTTTCATAAATTTTTAATCATTTTCCAGGTTATGGTGGCCATTCTTTGTAGTGCTCTTCTACATCCTTTGCCCCATCCCGACGATGATCGCTCGACGTCACACGGACAGCGCTGGAGGCACCAACTCACCTTGCATGGAGGCAGCTATCTTCATAACCATGGGTATACTTGTGAGCTCATTCGCTCTACCCATTGTTCTCGCGCGAGCTTCTGTGGTATGTCCCTAAGATTTTTTTTAGTAAACAGCTCTGTGCAATGTTCAATATTATTGCACCACTAGCTGATGCCCGCGACTTCGTCCGCGTGAATCAAGCGTGGATAAAGGTTTTTTTGTTTCCCGCGGGAACTCTTTAATTTTCCTTGATAAAAATTAGCCTATGTGTTATTTCAGACTACAATCTATCTCTGTGCAAAATTTCATCTAAAGCTGTTCTGGCGTGATTGAATAACAAATATCCATCCATTCATCTATCCAAACTTTCGCATTTATAATATTAGTATAGATAAATGATTTCTTGTGTATACTTGTGAACCTCTTTAGAGTGGATGATATACCACTTGCTTGAAGACTTCATTCATACTACTAAAACGCAAGTGTGTTTGTCTGCCTGTTACCTTTGCAAAGGTTAACCATAGACCGATTTTGACGAAATTACGCATAAATATATAGCTCTTTTAATATACATAGCCCTATATAGGTCTCCAGGACACATATTAATGGCCTTTTTATGCCAAAAATTAAAAAGATTTTGAAAGAAAACCTATTCCATCCCTAACCTTATCTGATTCCATTTGGTCATAGGACGAACAGGGCATTGCTAATGTATAAACTAATAAGATATATAACTTTTGTTTACAGATTATGTGGGGTGCTTGTTATTTAACATTAGCAGGAAACGTGATTGTCTACCTAACTGTTCTTGGCTTCTTCACAATCTTTGACATGGACGACTCAGATTACGCGATGTGGTGAGAGATATAATATGTCTTTGTTATAGAGGAAAATATATACAGAGACAGTTGTAACACACTATTTTTTGTATGATAAGAAATGTGGTTATGTCTATCGTCTACCCATATTATATAATAATTTAAGTCTGATAGCATGATACTAATATTAATGTAATTACTTAAAAACATTTTAATATGCCAGAATTAGATGGTTCATGAATATTGAACTGCATTGAAACATTTTAATTAATGGGATATTGCTGATTTTCATTCAGTAATTGGGTAATTGGTATATAATCTCGAAACTTACTTAATTCATCAAATTACTAAATGATCTGTCTTATTGGTTGTTAATCCCATTCACAATGTTACTAGAAAATAACAGAACTTCATGTCTGACCGAAATTTATAAACTATCTGTATTGATAAGTTACTTAACAAAATTGACATTAATCGTTAAAAATTGCCAATTTGAAAACAGCTTCTGAAAGATGGTTTATTTATATGAAGAAAGTTTAGTTAAAGATAGCTTTTCATATGGTTAATATTTCACATAAAAGACTAACTCATTTCACTTTCACATGTATTTATTGGGTTATAATTACTCCCACTTTCGGTTTATAATTACGGACAAAATGAAACATGAGATTGTGCACAGTCGAATTAAATTAATTACTTAATAGTAATTTTCTAAAAATGGTGTACTATAACATTCATAAAATATGAAACATCTAATTTGGCCCTTATGTTGACTTTTACATATTAATCTGGCCCCTGATTGTGTAAGGAAATAGTAATTGTAATCCCTTGTCAAACGTATAATTCGACCTGTTTAAGGAGTTCATAGATGCCTGCACATCAAAAAGCATGTAATGAACTCCTTAAACAGTTAGAGTAATACGTTTTAGGCTGTCAAATAATTATGATTTGCTTAGACAATTATTGGGCCTCTGTTTTTGTATGCCCCTCATTACTTTTGTCTTTGGTTAGTTGATTGGTTGTTCTATTTAATTTGCTTTTGCAGGTTAGAGTTTTATATGTAGGCTATAAGAAAATTGTATGACATAATAATATTGAGTCTCACAAACTTATCAGACCCGGTGACAGCGTTGCTAGTATAAAATAAAATAAAAATAAAAACTAAACTGGCAGTAAAATTAGTTCCAATTTTGGCCACCGGGTCAGTTAGGCTTGTGTGACACTCTAATGTGTATTTTTTTACGAATTAGCAAATTAATCCTCATGTCTAACCTTGTTAAACAATAAAATTTATTATGATACTAATAATGTTTAATTAATTAATCAATATAACATGCAACATTTGATAGGTACGTAGATAGAGAAATTATTTTTGTTATTTATATTTTTATTGTTTAGATTTGATTTTAAACAAAAAAAAATAGATTTTCAAAACTTTTTATGCATGGTTGTACGAGTTAACCAAAGTGTGGCAAATTCTAATTATAGTACTCAAAATATTCTAATTACAATGCTTTTTAGATGCTTATAAATTATCTTTTAGTTGAATTATATTCATGAATGCCATTTAATAATGTTGGATTTAGACTGTTCATCAATATCGCTACTAATGAACTACGCAATACCATCTTTAGATTATTATTATTGAAAAATATGTTTCCCATAAATCTATTTGGATGCTTTATTGCTTTTTTGCTTTTATAAGGATCCAGCAGGTATTATTATAATGTTAAAAATTTGACATTTTGGAATATTATATTGTTGCATGTTACTGTATTTCCCATTCCTTAGGTTCATGACCTTTTCCATTATTGGCTTTGTTTCTTGGGATTATAATGCAGGCTACATAAATAATACCTGTTTTAAAAAAATTATATTAGTATATCTTTTTTTACAAAGATATTAATAATTATCTTAACATACAACTCATACGAAGGTTAAGGCATACTATTTTGTTGTAACTTGCCTGGTACTTGGATCTGACCTTGGCCAAAACAAGTCTGAGTGCCACAATAGCGCATGTCTTCGTCAATCATTCATCAGTAATTACTGTTCATACTAATATATTATTATAGTGTATTTCTTATCTTATTCTTTTTCATGGTCCGTCTGCTTAACCGATTTTGACATAAATTTGGCACATTGATAGCTTGCATCCTGGAGCAATATGGGTAGGTACTTTTTATCCCAGAAATTAGATAAAACAAAGAGGTCCAATGGGATACATATTAAAAAAAATCAAGCAGATTAAAATGTTATATTAGTGACTCATAACGCCTTTTACCATGTAACAACATGCCACTTTGATGTGTCTTGCACCTCTCTTTAATTTAATTGCTTCTGCTCTTTAATTTTGTTCAAAGAGGATTTTATAGTCCCACATACTTATCTGACCCGGTGACAGGGTCGTTGCTGTCACATTGTGTTGCTAATAGATAGGTATAAAAAAAGAAAAACTAAACAGTCACAAAAATTAGTTCCAATTTTGGCCACCAGGCCAGATAAGTTGGTGGGACTATATTTGACTATTAGTAATAATTCAAGAATTGTTAAGTGGATAACTACCATTTTCTTCTTCTATTCATAATTTAGTGTAACCCTGTTTAGATTATTACTTTTAAAAAGATAAGAGTGGGTAGAAAGGTTAGGTTCAACAGGAAATGCGAGGACTCTTCAGTAGAAGCACTAAAAACTGATTATTTCATTATTTTAATTGTAAAGTAATATTTTTATTTATGAGTACTTATTATTTTTTAAAATCCCTCAATATTGTTTTTTTTGTGTCAAACATTTGTGTGCGATCAGATCATGTTAAATGTAAAACTTTTTTGTATAACAAATCGAGATTACTGAAGATTGTAAAACAACTATAATAATATTATTGTGCTCTAACATATTATTATTGTAAGTAATTTGTAACAGTATCTGTGAAGAAATATTTTAAACCAAGTTTTATAATAGTACCTACCTACATAATATTATATTATACAGCCTGGATGTGTTTTCAGTCAAATACCTAAAAAAAATACATTCCTGTAATGTATATTGTGTAAATATAGTATTAGAATCGGGTCACAACTCACAATATAAATGTTACTACCTGCTTTCTTACTTGTTTTATTTTGAGTATTACCAACCGACAGATAAAATATTTATACCTCTAAAATAATATTAATATCTTTCCACCATCATTGTCATTTTACCATAGAGGTATCCAAAACACCAAAACCCTGACTCAAACTACTATTGTTGGCTATTTGAATTTTTCAGTAGAAACTTTTTATCGCGAAGGTACTTTTACGCATACAGATAATAGACAATTCACAATTGAAATAGGATTACTGTAGTAGGAGCATGGACTTAATATACAATAATGTATATTAATATATAATAATGTATATTATATATTAAGTCCATGAGTAGGAGCACGAGGACGACCTATTTCAAACTTTTCCTCGTGCTCCCATCAATAGGACAAATAATTAATAGGAGCACGAGGAAACGCCCTATATTACTAAACTTATTTTGATAAAATCGTAAGACTTATCGTATCTATACTTATGGGTCAAGTGGTCAAACCTCCCCGTAGTAAATAATATCATGGAGGTAGGAAATTAGTAGCTTTTAAAACTAGCCTGACAGAATAGGAAAATAGAAAACCTTTTTGGAGGTGCAACCACAGCACACAACTAATTTTATCACTATGATTTTTCTTTTTGTATCGTGAAAAAAAGATTATATTAATATTATTTTTTATCGTGACGTTCCCGAACTCAATGATAGAAGAATACATTCCTAACTCTATGGTAATAGTCATTTAAAAAATATGTCGAGGAATATTTTTCTACCCCCGCTATTGTAACCGTAGACAGAAAATTATAACCAATTTAATATCCTATTTAATTACTCTATGAATATAACAAAGTTATTGTTAATACCCATGAGGTCTTACCTCTTACAATTCCTTTCTCTGTCTACGGCATGGACGTACGTCCATGGTCTACGCCCTACGGTGACCCCTGTGGGCACAGCCTGTGGGTGACCCGTATTAACAAAGGTAATAACTGTGGGTAATAACTGTACCATAAATTCCTTTCTGGAATAATAATATCGTCTGTGTGTCTTTGTTGAGGTCTCTGCACAGAGTTATAAAGAGAAGCAGAGGCAAGATAACGTACAAAATAGCGTGGCAATTACAAACACACGAAAACATTACGCACACATACACAAAACTCAGGGCCGAACCTTGTTGCTGCATAAAACATTATATTAATATGTAGGGTTAGGTTGCGTGAAAAAAATTGACCTAAAGACACCTATCATTTGGAAGCTATAATTTGTAAGGATTTTAAAAATACATAATTATTATTGGTACTTTTATAATTTCCTCATCACAAGCGATCACAACTGCAATATAGTAACACTAGTAATGGTAATCATCACCACGTGCGGGACCCTAGTCAATGTGGTGAATATAGATGTGAGCTCCGCGCTGCGTGTGATATCGTCACCGTCGCGCGCGGAGTTATAACTCCTGTTACAACTCAAATCCTGAGGACTCCGTCAGTATCATGGCCAGTGGTTCTCGCGTCGTTCTCGCTCTGAGTCGACGCGCAGGTGATGGGGATATTATTTAGAAGATCAGTACCAACGGATATCGTGTAAATACCGCCAGATTTTAGCTCAAAGTTCCTATTGACAATAATTTCTTGGCAGTAAGCCAAATAAATGTTGTGAAACAATCGAATCGAATCGTTATTCCAAAAAGAGGTTAAATAAAAAATTACAACAGGTGTTTTAAACTCACATGTTTTTTATTCAAATAAACTTTACAATTAGTGCTTTAGAATCTGTATTGAGGTTTTCAATAAAAATTAATGAAATTCATCCACCTAATGGAAGATAAGGTAAATTGGTACCTACTTAGTATAAGACCTCAACTAACTTTTCTTTGAAAATGGTCGGTATTGCACCAGGAGATAGAATTGTACGGAATATATTACGTTCTTAGATTATCTGTAAAATGCTTGGAGCATATAGCACTCCATGAGTTGGTCTGCCAGTCTTTTCTATTAATATTTTTATGCATAGGTCTCTCAGGTATTCATCCTTTGGAAACCTGAAATTAAAAGTCGAAGTTATATACTTAAAATAAAAGAGTCGTCGAGTCCGGCCCTGTAATTTGTTAAAGTTCTCAAAATGTCAAAAAAGATTATTCAACAACTTAAAGCATGTATTTCTACAGAAAACCATAATATTATAGTTTTAATATATGCATGGCTACATATTTCGTCATAACAACTATAAAATATTAGATATCTTAGCCTTGATACGATGCGATACGAAAACATTCCAAAGCTACATGATAGCATGAATTTTACTTACCGATGGAACGTTACTTCTGGGGTTTTCCTGTACGAAGCGTTGTAACACAGGGGGACACAACACTTCACCATTTTATTTCAGTAAATATTCATATAAATCTCCAAATTTCACAAAAAACTTATGACACCCAAGACAACACAATGTAAACAAACGCCATAGGTCTCATAGATGTCTTATAATGACTGCCACGCATTGAATTTTTGTTAATGTGTGCGTTGGTGTAGCACAGTGTTGCAGCAAATTAATACATACACATTTTTGCTTGCATGGACACGGTCACACTAAGTCACACTGATTCGCATACACTTGTCTATGTGGGTGTGAAATTTATGTTGTGTCTGCTTCTATTTATATGTCTGTGGGTCTCTGTGGCTCAGAAGGACTGGATCCCAGAGCCGTAAAGCCATATAATAAAAAAATTGAGGTCTTTAGAAAAAAAAGTTTGTGTGATTTGACATCTGTTTGTCATTTCGACTGGTCTCCGGCTGTGGTGTTCCGCTTCCGACGTAAAATTTGAGAAATCGCCGCACCCATTTATAAAATTTTGATTAATTGCATATAAATATGGGTGACCACTTGCCCGCCTGTGTTATCGATGTGGGAACAGGATATACCAAACTAGGCTTTGCTGGGAACAAGGAGCCCCAATTCATCATTCCGTCAGCCATAGCGATAAAGGAAACTGCTAAAGTTGGCGATCAGAGCACTAGGCGGATGACTAAGGCCGTCGAGGATTTAGATTTCTTTATCGGTGACGAAGCGTTCGAGGCGACGGGGTACTCGGTGAAGTATCCAGTCCGTCACGGTCTAGTGGAAGACTGGGATTTGATGGAAAGGTATATCGAGCAGTGTATTTTCAAGTATTTACGCGCTGAGCCAGAGGACCATCACTTTTTGATAACAGAGCCGCCGCTGAACACACCGGAAAATCGCGAATATCTTGCCGAGATAATGTTTGAGTCATTCAATGTGCCTGGCTTGTACATAGCCGTACAAGCGGTCCTTGCACTCGCAGCATCGTGGAAATCGCGTACGTCGGCCGGCCGTACGTTTACCGGTATTGTGGTGGATAGTGGTGATGGTGTAACTCACATAGTACCTGTTGCTGAAGGCTATGTCATTGGATCATGTATCAAACATATTCCAATAGCAGGTAGGAACATTACATCATTCATTCAGTCACTACTACGTGAACGCGAAGTCGGAATTCCTCCAGAACAGAGTTTGGAAACTGCAAAAGCTATCAAAGAAAGATACAGCTATATCTGTCCAGATATTGCAAAGGAGTTTGCAAAATATGATTCTGATCCTGCCAAGTGGATGAAAAACTACACAGGCATTAATGCAATCACGAAAAACCCTTTCTCAGTTGATGTTGGATATGAAAGGTTCTTAGGGCCGGAGATTTTCTTCCATCCAGAGTTCTCTAATGCTGATTTCACAGTACCTTTGAATGAGATGGTTGATGAAGTGATACAAAGCTGCCCTATTGATGTGCGAAGGGGCTTATATGGGAATATTGTTTTGTCTGGAGGTTCTACAATGTTCAGAGATTTTGGTAGGAGGCTTCAACGGGATATTAAAAGAACTGTTGATGCTAGGTTAAAGTTATCAACAATGTTATCGGAGGGCCGTATCACACCTAAGCCTATTGATGTGCAAGTTATATCACACAATATGCAGCGTTATGCTGTGTGGTTCGGAGGGAGTATGTTAGGTTCAACACCAGAATTTTACCAGGTGTGTCACAGTAAACAAGCCTATATGGAGTATGGACCTAGTATCTGCAGGCACAATCCAGTATTTGGTACCATGACATAATGAACTTGACTTTTATAAAGACCAGTATTTCACAGGCAGTCTTTGTGGTAACTGTTTGTTTTTAAATAATATTATGCTTTATCGCAGAACAGGGTTGAAATAATGTTTAACAAAACACAGTTACTCGAAGACTTTGAATTTAATTACTAGTTAAGAATTGATAATTATGGTTATTATATTCTAAATAAGTTAAAAATGCTAGATATCGACTACTTATAATTTTATTACAATTTTTATGGTCAAAAGTTAGCTATATTTTGAATTTAATGTCATTATTGTAAAATATTATTGCCAATAATTTTATGTACTATTTTATTTAACAGATTATTCATTTTTATTTTATAGCTGGACAGTGGAAATAACTAAGCATTTAATGTACTTATTGCATTCCAGCTTTTTACCAAATAAAGACTTTTCATTACACCTGGTAGTTTTATTTTAATTCTGTGTTGTGTACCTATAACATGTGGACAAATTATGCCAATGCAATCTGCTCCCCGATTGTGTATGGAATCGTAAACGTAATCGTTTGTCAAATGGATAATACCTGCATAGGAAGTTCATAGATGCCTGCACGTCAAAAAGCATGTATGAACTCTCTAAACAGTTTGAGTAATATGTTTTAAGCTGTCGAATTATTACGATTTGCTTAGACAATTATTGAGCCTCTGAAGATGAACTGAACAAGATCATGGAAAAGATGAGTGAAAGAGGATAAGCATGTAAAAAGAGTAGATTACTCGTAAGTATAATGAGTTAATGGATGGCAGACTAGAGCGAAAGAAGACATATTATTGTGCAGACTCCTCATAGGGTAGGGTATGTGGAGTCTGCACAAATATCAGAAAGGGGGAAGAATCAGAAACTAATGAATTGCTTGGAGTCCGACTAAAAAAGTCAAACTAGGAAACAAAACAAAACGGGTCATACAAAATACACATTCATGAAGTACTTTCATAGATTTACAATAGATGGCGTTACTCTACTTTTCTGTAGTAATCTTTTTTGAAGATTGAAATTGATGACTGTTGGAAAGCCGGTAGTTGTGGTTTTACCTTGTGGTATTCAATTTCAGATATTATGTGGTGGGTGATTCTTAATTGTTTCTAGATCTAGAAGAAAATGCCTACAGCCACAGTAGCTATTATTTTCAACGAAAATTCAAACCCCTATTTTAGCCCTTTAGACCAGGGTCGATAATTTTTAAAACCAAAAAAAATAATAGTAGGATGAAACCCATTAGAAAAGGAGGGGAATATTATAAAAATGAAAGGAAAAATAATTTACGGGCGATCTGAGGTCGGGAAGGGGATGGGGGGGGGGGTTTTAAGGGTAAAAAACGGGTTTTCTCGATTTCCGGCAAAACTAAAAGTCCTATCGAAAAAAGTCATATGGCAAAGTTGTAGGTAATAAAAAGATCTAAAACTTTTGTATTTACACTTTTTTCACATAACCTCAAAATTTATGTGAAAAATTCAAAAAACCAAGTTTTTGATTTTTTATTTTTATCTGTTACAAATAATTTTTTTTTTTAACTAAATTTGGTGAAAACTTACCTTTTTATGTCCCAAATACGCTGTAATTTATTTGAGTAAAAATATTTATTTTTTCACCTTATTTTGAATTAATATCGAAAAAGCACCCTAATTTTCAATCGAAAATTCACCCGTCAAAATATCAGCTTTTTTCAAAAAGTTGGGATGTTTTCTGTTCGTTGAAATCTCTACTTTCCGATGGTGAAAAAAAATATATATGTTACTATAGTAAATCTTCTCAGAAAATGCAAAAATCGAAAATCGAAAACTCGAATTCGAATTTTTTTTTAAAATTATTATATATAATTTTGAGCTATTTATTAAAATTTACACTTTAATTACTCGAAAAACGTTAGATTACATAAATATTAATTTTATTAACTTATTTGTTTGTTAATTATAGTAGTATATTTTGATTTGCAATTTTTTTTTTATCAATTTAACATGTAATCTAACGTTTTTCGAGTAATTAAAGTGTAAATTTTAATAAATAGCTCAAAATGATTTATAATAATTAAAAAAAAAAATTCGAATTCGAGTTTTCGATTTTCGATTTTTGCATTTTCTGAGAAGATTTACTATAGTAACATATATATTTTTTTTCACCATCGGAAAGTAGAGATTTCAACGAACAGAAAACATACCAACTTTTTGAAAAAAGCTTATATTTTGACGGGTGAATTTTCGATTGAAAATTAGGGTGCTTTTTCGATATTAATTCAAAATAAGGTGAAAAAATAAATATTTTTACTCAAATAAATTACAGCGTATTTGGGACATAAAAAGGTAAGTTTTCACCAAATTTCGTTAAAAAAAAAGATTATTTGTAAAAGATAAAAATAAAAAATCAAAAACTTGGTTTTTTGAATTTTTCACATAAATTTTGAGGTTATGTGAAAAAAGTGTAAATACAAAAGTTTTAGATCTTTTTATTACCTACAACTTTGCCATATGACTTTTTTCGATAGGACTTTTAGTTTTGCCGGAAATCGAGAAAAACCGTTTTTTACCCTTAAAACCCCCCCCCCATCCCCTTCCCGACCTCAGATCGCCCGTAAATTATTTTTCCTTTCATTTTTATAATATTCCCCTCCTTTTCTAATGGGTTTCATCCTACTATTATTTTTTTTCACTTTTTATTATTTTTAAAGGCTTCTACCCTGGTCTACTTTAGGGATTGAATTTTCAAAAATCCTTTTTGAAAATTCAATGCCTGCCAGCGGATGCCTGCGTGATTGAAGCTATCTGAATGCCAAATTTTAGCCCGATCCGTTCAGTGGTTTGAGCTGTGCGTCGATAGTTCAGTCGGTCACCTTTTCTTTTTATATATTAGGTACTAACTAACTAACTACTTAGCTGATGCCGACGACTTTGTCCGCGTGGTTTAAGTTTTTCGATTCCCACGGGAACTTTTTCCGGGATAAAAAGTAGCCTATGTCACTCTCAAGGTCCTCAACTATACCCATGCCAAAAATCACGTCGATCCGTTGCTCCGTTGCGGCGTGATTGAAGGACAAACCAATAAACCAACAAACAAACACTTTCGCATTTATAATATTAGGTAGTATGATGTATTTAGATTTAACTACGTATGCCTACTTAGTGTACAATATTGGGTTTCTACTAGGTAGGTACATCAATAAGTAGTTAGTAGATGTAGATTCTGGCTAGGGACTGGGAGGAAGGGTTGAATGGAGAAGGGGGGGGGGGGGGGGGGGGTCTGCTGTAGTGATACCTTGATTTTCCCCGGACCCTACGGCTACAATACTGTCACTTGGGGTGACTAGATAAAAGGGAGAGGCCCGTAAAGACGGATGAACTCGACGCGGTTAGAAAAAGGGTCGCTTTTATTTTGCTCGAGAGCTAATTACTTTCAGACACTTTTATTGTTGGGCAGAGAATACAAGTCGCAATTTAGCAGAGACTGTTTCCAATAGAATTTAATTTAAATTAGTTTTGCTGTTTCCATGAAAAGAAAGATGGCAGGTTTGCGCTGTAATGACTGCAGTTAGATACCTAATAATGATGATGAATGCAATGTAAGTAGGTACCTACAGCTTCTGGTTATCTAGGTACTTAAAACTCTATGACCTTATATAATTAGTAGATAAGTTTTAATAGAGAGCCAAGAATAAAAAAAAGCCATTTATAGTAGGTACCTACTAGGGCTTTCGAATACCGGTTTTTCTCAATACCGGTATTAATACCGGAATGATTTTTTTCAATACCGGGATCCCGGGATCCCGGTATTGGAAAAAATTTAAAATGTGGTAGATGTTTTTTAACTTAAAATTAGTCTTATCTGAAGCAAACGGCACAATAAAAAACAGTTTTCATAAAAAAAAAATTTTTCACCAAATTAACTCAAAAAAGTGCCTCCTCTGCATGAATTCAGTGAAGAAAAGCCGTTAAGTAACTCCTTCACTCTATTTTATATCATGCAATATTTTATGAAATTGTACTTTCTTTAAAAAAAGTCACCAAGTATTGATTTTTTGATTTATTTGTATTTTGAGTATTGAGATAGTTATTTACGCGTTGACTTAATTCTTACGAAACGATCGTTTGTTTCATGTATGTATAAGGTGAAAATTACGGACCACGTAGGGGAGACCGGGGATGGTTGACTAACTTTTTACTTAAGCTCGTGTATCTCTGATGTTTAATTTAATATAACAAAAACAACAGTTGATACAGATAGAAGAACTATTCAGGTACCTAAAATACTAATCTATAACCTATATATTTATCATTATAATACTTATTTACTCGATTTTCTAAACCCCAGACGCTTGGTCAACCTACCCCATATCCGGGGTAAGTTGGCCATAAGCATGGGGTAGGTTGACCTAGGCAGTAATTAGTGTAAATAAAGAGGATTAGTATAAAATAAAACTTTAAAATGTACTAAATGATAGAAACTTTTTATTTAATTACAAACAAACTTAAAATTGAGATCCATTCTAGGTTAATAAAGAAATTTAATAAAGCTAACAGTCTCTTTTTAAACTATTTCAAAACCTTAAATTAACAATAAGCAAGATTAATTTTTGTACTTTCTGTTTCAACCTTAATTGTAACTTGAATTATTTTAATAAATCGCTATTCACAGATCAAATTGCTTTTCTGAAAATATTATTCAACATACATAAACTTGTGATTATCTAATATTATAAACAATTCAAACAGAAAACTTCTTATCTAAAAATTAACTTATTTATGAAAATAGAACAATCAGTATCATATTAGAGTATTTAAGTATATCTCCTAACAAAATATTATGATCTTTGGAATAGTGATTATCATAAACCACTTTAATCTTTTACCAAAAGAAAAGTTTTCTTAATTTCTAAAACTAAACCGAGATATGAATACAACCTGCCTCATGTTATCTAGTTTTAGTAAAGATCTTTCTAAAATCAGACCGTCATATCAGTCTTCTAAATCAGAATTACAATTCTTACATTCGTACAACAGCAAATTGCCTTTTGCACATTTAGAATGAGCCCATAACTTACACGCAATGCACTGAATCCACTCTTCACCAGGTTTACTGGCTGAAAAGGATTCGGTGCATTCCAGACAAATTGCATCATCGTCGTCGCTTATATCTGAAAGATCATCGTTATTCTTAGTTTTCTTTCCCTTCCCCTTTCCTTTACCTTTGCCCTTGCTTGTTCCCCTGTTTTTTCCTTTTGTTTTTGGGGTAGTTTTTTCTTTTTTCATCTTTTTTAAAATATCCTTCCGTATTTGCTTCATTTTGTTTTCAAGAAGATTATTTTTCTCAGGAGTGTCTGTATATATGGTGCTTTTACGTTTTCGTATGTTTATTCTACTTCCTAATCGGGGTGCTGCTTTCGGAAAAGGTCTAATCTCTTCAGGTAAAAGAAAACTTTGATTGGATTCAGGTGGAGGTGGTGTTACACATGGGTGTGGTTCGATATGTGGAAGTATATCTTGATTAAATCCAGGTGAAGGTGGCGTTTCAAATGGACGTGCATCAATACCCGACTGATGTATGTTTTCTATTTCTGGTTCTTCTTGTACGTGTTCTTCATCAAGAATAGAAGGCGATTCGCAAACGGTACTAGATGACCTTGATCTTTCGGGCAATATAGGAGCCATCAGATTAGCAGAACTTCCGCCTGAATTTGATGGAAGTTCTACAACTTGAGGTAAAGTAACCGATGAATTTGTTTGGGAGGTTGCTGGAACAGCAACCGTACTTCCAATGTCTGCATTATTTTGCGAATTTGATGGACCTGCTACCGCACTACCAGCGGTTGAGGATCTAGCGTCATCTTGTGCGTCTGGTAATGGCCTATCAGTCACAAAGGCTCCACTAAATTCAGACTCAGGAAATATATTTTCATTAAGCGGTGAAATTCCAGTGACTCTGAATCCAGACTGTATATTGTCAATTGTAGCCGCCATTGGCAGAGATGTTTTTAACAATTCCGGAATATCGTAAATTGTGATTGTTTTTCCAGGGTGACTAGCTAGCCAGTTATCGCTGGCTTTATTGAAATATTTCTTGAGAGGGCCGTAAACGCTTCTGTCAAGTGGTTGTAGTTTGTGGCTACAATGAGGGGGGAATGACAAAACTGTTATCCCATTGTTTTTGAAATAATCAAGCACCTTGATAGATAAATGTGAGTCGTGGTTGTCCAAGAGCAGAAGAATAGGCTTTTCTTTACTGGGTTTAACGTGTTTCACAAAATGCTTTGCGTATTTTATGAAATTTTCTTCTTTCATCCACCCAGATGGGTTAGCGTCACCTTCTGAACCTACAGGACCCGCATTAAGAAAATGGTCCTTGAAGTGTACTCTTGGGAATACAAAAAACGGGGGAACCATGTTGCCAAGAGCTGAAATTGCTACTGCAATTGTCACTAAAGTGCCTCTTTCAGCCGAAGTCATTTTTCCCAAGTTTTTAATACCCCGGCGAGCTATGACTCTATTAGGCACATGAACTGTTGTAAGTCCTGTCTCATCAACATTCCAAATATCACCTGGGCTTAGATTAAATCGTTCGTAAACTGTTTTCAAGTTAACAAAGAACTCACTTACATTTTTTTTGTTGAACGACGTAGCTCTGGACAGGCTTGTAGCTTGAGGTGATCTTATTGATAACGAAGGATGACGTTTTAAAAAATTACCAAGCCAATCTTCGCCAGCCATTAATTTTGTATTCCAAGATTCAGGCATAGTTTTATTATTCCTTTTTGCGTATTCGAATGCAAACTTGCGTGTCTCATACGGTGTTAATCCATAATAAATGTCAGCAGCCGTCTTCAAATAAGCTTCCAGTTTATTTTCTTCGTCATCGCTAAATATCTGCCTATTTTTTATGTACCCCGCCGTGTCCAGGGTCAAATCAGCTCTCCTGAGGTTCGGATTACTTTCTAGCTTTCGTTTAAGTTTAGTTACATAACGATGCAACGTTTTGTATGGAATTTGGTATTCCTTTGATGTGGCGTTTATGCTGTTATTATCGAAAATTACTGCGTGGCAAGCTCTTTCTATGATATCTTTTGGTACATCGGCCCTTTCAGTTTTTCTTTTGTACGTCCTCATTTTCTGTAAAAATACAACTGTAATATAGTATGTGTTGCGTCGCGTCGGTTGCGAAGACCCTCGACTACGCCAGGGAACTTGTCCCGCAAAAGTTGACGGAAACGCTCGGGCCACGGAGTGAGCGGGCGGGCAGAAATCGGCTAGTACTTACCTACTCACCGATGTTGCGCTGGTAGGCGTCCCGTCCTGTGCACCCCGGTCGTGCACCTCTACCGTGACAGTAGAGAAGTAGTACTAGTAGGAAGACTTCAGGTACTAGGTACTAGGAAATAAAAGAGATATTTTCTGTACTAGTGCTGTGGGTTGACTTGGTATTTCGACTATTCTGGGTGGACTTTCTGGATCGACTGACTGGCGTTCGGTCTATCGGAAATATTTATACCAATCAATTCATTATGTCATCGGAATATTCCCGAACGCCAATGAGTGCAACCACTCTGAACCCCTTTATTTCGTTGTAACATTTCTTAGTTGTACATTTCTTAGCACCTAATTAATTTCTCAAACAAAAGTTACACTAACACATAAATTTGACTTATTTCTAAGTGTGTTCTTAAATATCGATACCTGTTAAACAAAGACGTTTTTACACTTAATCCTAATTATTCCCGTCGCTGGGCACCTATGACCACTTATAAAAACATTCCAATGTGGCGCGACGCCCGCCACTTCAAATTCAAGCGGAAATAACTACTCTTACACGCTAATAGTAACACTGGGTCTTTGTTCTTATATTATTCACTTAGATCAAGCAAATAATTGTAAGCTAGTCGCCAACAGTATGTGAGAGAAGACCATAATAGTGTTTACATTGATGATGCACATTAACCATTAGCCCACACATTTCTTTAAAATAAGTATAAAATGTTAGACTTATTCTAAAGGGGTTGACTTATTAGTCTACCTACCCCGAACAAAATTTGTCAACCAACCCCTTACGCCAATTTGAATTTTACCTGCGTATCTTATGCAAACTCTGGCACTAACATGGAAGCAATACTGTGTTACATAGAATAAAACTATCATATTTACATTAGGCATAACAACTACAATGTTTCTAACAGATCCATAGACACGATAACAAAAAAAGTACGAACGAAAAAAGTTACTTACCGAGACCAAAAATACAAAATGTGATGCCACTCATGAACCCCGCGCGACTGCGGCGGCTCACTTCGCACAAGTTAGCGGGTCACGGGGAGGCATCGTCACTCATAATTGGTTGATGAAAAGCACGTGATAGTGGCGAGTTATTGTTGATTAGTCTACCTGCCCCTATAGCCAACCATCCCCGGTCTCCCCTAATGTTCTGAAACTCCATCACATCATTTTAAATACAATCTTATTAAGTAATACTTATTAGGGTTCCGTACCCAAAGGGTAAAAACGGGACCCTATTACTAAGACTCCGCTGTCTGTCTGTCTGTCTGTCTGTCTGTCTGTCTCCAGGCTGTATCTCATAAACCGTGATAGCTAGAAAGCTGAAATTTTCACAAATGATGTATTTCCGTTGCCGCTATAACAACAAATACTAAAAATTAAAAAAATATATATATATTAAGGGGGGTCCCCATACAATATTTTGATATTGACAATAAACCTCTACAAACAAAGTTAGTTTTGCGGTTCATTTCGTCTTGTTTTTAATAGGTACGTCATAAATCGTAAAACTTACTACAGGTTTGTACGGAACCCTCGGTGCGCGAGTCCGACTCGCACTTGGCCGGTTTATTATTATCATATAATCTATTTCTTATTCATATCAATCAGAATATCAACTATATTATGATTTTTAAAATAGAACTATTTTTGGATGAATTCTTACGAAAATATATATTTTTAACCTCCATTGAATTTTGAACTTTTAATATAAAGTATACTTGTGACGCACTTTTTCAACGTACACACAATATTAAATATAATATATGGCAGCGAATTTTAAATAATTAGTGAAATTAGTGTCGAAGATTGTAATTTAAACTACCTACTATCGTCGTCGTCGTCTCAACCTATAGACATCCTGGACGTAGGTCTCCTGCGTGGATCGCCACAGAGCACGGTCTTGTGCCCCTTGTTTCCAGCGGCTCCCAGCTACACGCTTGAGATTGTCCATCCACCTAGTGGGGGGTCGTCCAACACTGCGCTTCCCGGTGTGAGGCCGCCATTCAAGCACTTTGGACCCCAACGCCTATCGGTTCTACCAACTATGTGCCCCGCCCATTGCCACTTAAAGTTTGGACTCTTCGAGCTATGTCGGTTACTCTGGTTCGCCTACGGATCTCCTCATTACTGATTTGATCACGCAGGTATACTCCAAGCATAGCTCTCTCCATTGCCCGCTGAGTGACCCTGAGCCTTCTCACGAGGCCCAAAGTTAGCGACCATTTTTCGGAGCCGTAAGTCATCACTGACATCACGCACTGTTCGAAAACTTTCGTCTTCAGGCACTGAGGAATTTTGGACGAGAAGATGTCGCGGAGTTTCCCGAACCCTGCCCAGCCGAGTTGGATTCGGCGGTTGACCTCTTTTTCGTAACTGGACCTACCTAACTGGACTGTATGTCCTAGGTATATGTACTCATCAACAATTTCGAGTGCAGAATTCTCAACTAACACAGGTTGGGGCTGAACGTGTGCATTAGAAATGATGTTTATCTTGCTCATATTCATTATTAGGCCCACCTGTTGAGGAACTACTAAATGAGTAATAAACGATATTTTTGTAAGAAGTCGATCGAAGTCGAAGAAAACGATAATTTTGTCAAAACACAAATTAATCTAAAATTAAATAGTTATTATTTAAAAGAAAACAATATATCATAATAAAATATGCGTTAGACTTTATAAATCAGATTTCTGAACGTTTTGAGAGAAATAGAAATGCCAAGCCACAGGGATCTAAATTCAAACACTAATTTTTCCCTCTGAGTGAACAAAAACTACTTTTCTTCACTGGTTTTAAGCAATAAAGGCGCTCTTTTTGAGCTAATATGCTTAAGATACAAGTTTTAAACTTAGCCGAATAAAAAACAGTGGCATCTACCAAGAAATATATACAATAGTCACTGTTTCGTTTATAGTGTCACCAATACCGGTATCCCGGTATTAGACATTTCAATACCGGTATTGAAAACCGGCGAAAAAAGTCCGGGATCCCGGTATTGGCCAATACCGGGATCCCGGTATTGGAAGCCCTAGTACCTACCGGCCTATTAGAAGAGTCTCCGATCGCCAAAAGGAGCCCCAAATAAGAGTTTGGAGATACCCTCCCTGTCCCTCGTCCTTTCCCTATCAACCTGCAGCGTTGCTCTGTCTACGTGTCTAGAGTCTCCGTCGAATAATTTGTACAAAATAAACTGAGTAGATAGGTACCTATCTCCAGGCTGTGCTACTACCTACGCAATACACATCATCACTTACTCAGGTACTTGCACATCATCACTTACACATAGGTAAGTATATAATTCCATACACAACAGCTACTAAAAAGATTGATGCAAAATGTTTGAATGAATATAAAAAGCTGATCGATACGAATAAAAGGCATCTATACTTATAATAAAACTGTAACAGGTCCAATTCTGTACATTGAAGATATTTTGAAAATTTTTTTTGGAGGACACTCTAATACTGAAGCCAAATCTGTAATTTTTTTCATTTTTGTCTGTCTGTCTGTCTGTCTGTCTGTCTGTCTGTATCTTGGCCGCGCATCACGCCGAAACTACTGAATGAATTCAAACGATACTTGGCACGATTTGAGCCTATACTACGAGGTAGGACATAGGATACTTTTTATCCCGAAATTCTACCCCCGAAGGGGTGAAATAGGGGTTGAAAGTTTGTATGAAAGTCCTTAATTTCTCAAGTTATAGCCATGAAACTTGATATATGAGCTGCGGGTTGAAAATGGAGACATACGTGTTTCACAGTTTTTGAAAATTCGACCCCCAAAAGGGTGAAATAGGGGATGAAAGTTGGTATGAAAGTCCTTCGTTTCTCAAGATGTTTTACAAGTTATATCAACGAAACTTTTTATTTTGGCTTACGGTAAAAAATAAAGAAGTATGTGTGTCACAGTTTTTCAAAATTCTTCCCCTAAGGGGGTGAAATAGGGGGTGAAAGTTTGTATGAAAGTCCGTCATTTCTCAAGTTATATCGATTAAACTTGGTATACAAGCTACTGGTTGAAAATGAAGAAATAAGTGTTTCACAGATTTTGTAAATTTTACCCCCGAAGGGGTGAAATAGGGGTTGAAAGTTTGTATGAAAGTCGTTCATTTCTCAAGTTATAGCCATGAAACTTGGTATATGAGCTGCGGGTTAAAAATGAAGACATACGAATTTCACAGTTTTTCAAAATTTCACCCTCAAAGGGGTGAAATAGGGGTTGAAAGTTTGTATGAAAGTCCTTCATTTCTCAAGTTATATCGATGAAACTTGGTATACAACCTACCGGTTAAAAATGAAGAAATACGTGTTTCACAGTTTTCGTAAATTTTACCCCCGATGGGGTGAAATAGGGGTTGAAAGTTTGTATGAAAGTCCTTCATTTCTCAAGTTATATCCATGAAACTTGGTATATGAGCAGCGGGTTAGAAATGAAAACATACGTGTTTAACAATTTTTCAAAAGTCCACCCCCAAAGGGGTGAAATAGAGGTTGAAAGTTTGTATGAAAGTCCGTCATTTCTCAAGTTATTTCGATGAAACTTGGTATATCCACGCGGACGAAGTCGCGGGCATCAGCTAGTACTAAATATATTAGGAACTGTAACCCCGAATCCACACTCGGTAGCGCGACTCTCGCAGACATTTCATGAACGCTGTTGTTTTCGCTCTAAACGAAAACAAGCGTCGACAAAGCGTCTGCGTCGTGGGGAACTATGGTTTGACCTGTCGCCCAGTAGCGTACTCCATAAAAGTGAATAATATGTGTGTTCCGTCAGTTTTTTAGGGTTCCGTACCCAAAGGGTAAAAACGGGACCCTATTACTAAGACTCCGCTGTCTGTCTGTCTGTCTGTCTGTCTGTCTCCAGGCTGTATCTCATAAACCGTGATAGCTAGAAAGCTGAAATTTTCACAAATGATGTATTTCCGTTGCCGCTATAACAACAAATACTAAAAATTAAAAAAATATATATATTAAGGGGGGTCCCCATACAATAAACGTGTTTTTTTCGTATTTTTTTGCTCAATATTAAAAACGGTAACAGGTAGACGGTTTAAATTTTCACAGAATATTAACTTGTATATTACCTTTCAAAATAAATAATTAAATATCAATAAAGTAACTAGTGGTTCGCCCCGAACTGAGACCTCGCGGTATCCATAAACTTACAGAGCGCCATCTATGTGAAGTTCTGTTAAACATAGTGAAGCTCATTAAAAATTAAATAATTTCCTTTCCTTAGAATATTTATCTAATTTTAGTATTTGTTGTTCAAGTACATGATATAATTCAAATAAGTGATCAAGTTTCAGGCTCAGCCTTTTCTTTTTAAGCACAAACGAATAAATTTGTACAGAGCGCCATCTATTGACAACATTGTGAAGTTTGTTAAAAATACGTGTGCTCATTAAAAATTAAATAATTTCGTTTCCTTATAATATTTATCTAATTTTAGTATTTGTTGTTCAAGTACAAGATATAATTCAAATAATTAATCAAGTTTCAGGCTCAGCCTTTCAGAAAATTGGGAGTTCTGAGGTCATCTTTGGACGTCAGAAAATCACCACTTTGAAAGCCCCCCTTCTATGAGAGCCCCCCTGAAATAAAGATTTTTATAACTTTTTAAGCCATATTCGGCGGGAGGCCATCGGTTTACACAGTATATTTAAATTTGAAGTAATTACGTTCAGTAATTCAGAAGTTATAAGGCTCTGACAGACGGACGGACGGACAAGTGCCAATTCACCCAAGTAGACTCAGAGACCTTCGCTTCGCTCGGTCAAATATTAAAGGGGGGCTCCCATACAACAAACGTAATTTTTAAGCAATTTTTTTTAATAAGTCATAAATCGTAAAACTTACTACAGGTTTGTACGGAACCATCGGTGCGCGAGTCCGACTCGCACTTGGCCGGTTTTTGGCTTTGGCCAGCTCCGAGCGCGAGAGAGCGCGAGAGAGGGCGCCAGTAACAGGAAACCGTTAGTAGGTACATTACACATCAATGCAGAAAACACACACACTGGCTGATGCCTCACAGAGTGTGTGTATGCAGCGTTACATTGGCAGGATATTTTTAAAGCCGTCTAATTAGTCCCAGCCGGCGCCGATCGTATAGGACGCGCAATTAAGAGGGTACCTATACTGCCACCCGCCACGTTTCAATCCGTGCTATTTCAATAGGACATCGATTCAATCAAGGTTGATTGCCTATTCACGATACGTCATATTATTATTCCCAACTGCCTACAGTACCAAATAAAACTGCCTACAGGGATAAGTACTTATGAATTGCATTGAATTAAAAACATTAATTAAAAAATATCAGCAGTAACATAATATTATAATATAATAGTACCTACCTAATTACCATGCTATTAGGATGATGTCCGCGACTTCGTCCACATGAATTAAGGTTTTTGACACTTGCGGGAACTCCTTATTTTTCCAGGATAAAAGGTAGCCTAAGTAGGTATGTCCTTCCCCGGGGTGCAATCTATCGTTATACCATTTTTCATCAAAATCGGTTGAAAAAATGGCCGTAACTAACAGCGTAGCAGACGGACAAAAAGACAGACACACAATTTCGGAAATTTATAAGATACTTGTGGGCCCGGCAGACGTTGTCCTGCCTTGAAGCTAGAACCCGATTGCAGCGCCCCCTATCGGGTCCAATTGTGAATATAAATCATCCCGGGACCCACACAACACAACACACTCAAAAAATTCCATCTAAATCGGCCCAGCCGTTCTCGAGTTTTAGCGAGACAAACGAACAGCAATTTATATAATTAACTAAGTATATAGAGAAGATTAGTAGGTAAGTATGGATTTTGTGTTGCAACCAAGATATTAACTTTGTAGTGGAATCAAGTAATTACCTTCAGGGTGTAAGACGACCGCTATAGGTTCGCAAAATGAAGACAGAATATGATAACTAGTACCTACGTGATTACTGTACTTACAAAAAACGCGGAAAAACACATTCGTTTTTGTATTGGATTCAGGATTGTGTTAGTACTCCACTACGTTTTCGGTAGCGTTTCCTCTTACATCCTATTTAAGCATTATGGCATTTAAATCTCTATAGCCAAGAGTTGTCAATTGTGATAGACATGATCACGACTACAACCCTATCGGTTTGGCTTAGTATTATTATATTTAATAAGTACCTACCTAACAACCGACACAGTTACTTAATCCCTAGCTGTAAACGGAACGGTTAGGTTTGTAAGTTCCTATAGTAGGGTGTTTTTGTAGAGAGGCCTAATTATTAGTCTCTCTCGGAGTCCCAGCATCGCTCGGTGCGAGTGTATGACGCACAATATAAAGAGCCGATTTCCTAAAAGCCGCCATAGACGTTCAAGTAATTTAATCAAACTGGCTGGATCAAACCGTTTTATCAAATTGGCATAATTTGCAAAGCGACCACACACCTTCACGCAGGCTTGAAGCAGCGTCAGTTCAGTATCGAACCGGACGAAGAATTGTTGTGTGTATGTGGCCGTAAAAATGTCATGTACAGACGACGCTATAGCAATAGTAGGTTTAGTGTTTGCTTTGAAGGCCAAAAAAAGGATAAAAAAACGTACTGTATGGTGTAAAAAGTGGCTCATGAAAAGAGACGAATATAACAATTAATATAAACTTGTTAAATGAATTGAAATTTGCTCCTAAAGATTGGCATTGGCATTATCTCTATTATGGTAATCTTTATTTTTGACGTTCCATAAACAGGTTTCATTTTGATATATTTGTATGAATTCTTCTAATACATCGCGGTTCGTCATTATGCACTGCAAGCTGCAACACGTCCGCTAGGTAACACTTCCGCAGCAACAACTGAGCGCTCGCAACACACGCTCAAATTTTTCATCAAACAGTTTGATCAAACCGACTGATCAAATAAAAAAACGAATATTTCTTCAAACAATTTGATAACTCATTAAATTTGATCAAGTTTTACCACAGACACCATGCCAATTTGATAAAACGGTTTAATCCAGCCAGTTTGATTAAATTACTTGAACGTCTATGGCGGCCACGAGCTGCGGTAGGCACAACCGTGGTACAACTAGGTAGGCAACAGTGTTGGCGCCAGCAGTAGGTACACTAACCAGCTCCGCGATTGTTAACCTACCTTTAAAAAAAAATTAAAGCTTTTTTTTATCCACTACAAGTTAGACATTGACTGCGATCTCACATGATGGTACCTAAGTGATGATGCAGTCTAAGATGGTAGCGGGCTAACCTGTTAGGGGCACGGCAGATTAAACCCATAAAAATAAATGCTTTTTCTTTCTTCTTTCTTTTCCATACCCCTATTCGGTTTCTACACAGCATCGTACCGGAATGCTAAATCGCTTGGCGGCACGTCTTTACCGGTAGGGTGGTAACTAGCCACGGCCGAAGCCTCCCACCAGGCCAGATCAGGGAAAATTCAGAAATTATAAATTGTATGAAATTAAATTATTAGCTTTGTATGCGCAACTGTAAAGTCTACAATAATGCATACGCGGGTTCTCAAAATAGGCTTTATCGAGGTTGCTACAATTTTGAAAATTCTGGTATGATGCCATGTAGAAATTGATATGGGTATGGGTTTGATATAACTGCCATACCCTATAAGTACGGTACGCTAACACACTCGTCTCTTATATTTACGAGTACATAACTATGCATGTCTATTTAAAGCCAAGTCCAGATCTCAACTCTATAAGTTGACACGTATTATTAAGCATAGGACTAATAGTATACCTAAGTATTTCTTTCTATATATTAAGGTAATGAGATTTAGTATTACTTATATAATTTAACCTAAAAATATACACTTCGCCTTTCATGAAATCACGTATATTTAACTTGCCTCTGCTGCTGTAGAGACAGTGTTCTCTTTACACAAAGCCGTTCCAAAAACAGCATGGCAACCGCAGCCGGCGTGTTGTTTGAATTAAGAAAAAGTTTTATCTCCATCCGTCAGCACCACAAAAAGTATTTGCTTTTCAAGAAGTGGGAACAGTAAATAAAATAGTCGGATCCGGTGCACGCAAAGTTGGGAGCGAGGAAATGCGGTAATAGGAAATCTTGCCAACTCTCGAAAGGTTAATACCGAATGTAGTTTCCGGTTTACGAGTGTAACTTTATTAACTTCAATTAAATAAGATGTAGGTTCTAGTTTCTGTTGGTTCTTTGAAAAGTGCTTTAAAAGTGGATTTTTAGAAAATACCTACATATATTTTCACCATTGAGCACAATATTTCGTTTGAGTTGTTAGCAACCTGCCACGTCCGTATTTTTTGTCGCGTATTAGGTAGGTATGTACCTACTTAAGTTTCCCCGAGACAAGAAGAAAAATCTTCTAGGCAAGTGCGCTTTAGACCTAGATGATTATCACAAATTGCTAGTTTATTTTTCAATAAAAAAACGAATGTAGCGTCTTAGAAAGAAAAAGCTCAAGTCTAAGGTAGCCTTGAATGGGATCATTTTTGACGCCTCCGGACGTCGTGATGAAGATAAAGCTGCTTAAAATCAAATTCGTTTGTACAGTGCTTCATTATTTTTTCGTAAAGGAATAAAAACTGCTATTTTATTGCTATAATCAGCTACATAGGTAACTATAAAAAATATTGATTTCCCGCAAGATCATCTCATACGTTATGTACCTAATTGCTACATTCAAGATGGCACTGTTTTTTTTAAATCTACTACAAATTACCCGATGACTATAATCTCACCTAGTGGTAAGTGATAATGCAGTCTAAGATGGAATCGCGGTCTAACCTGGTAGAGGTATGGCAGTTATAGTTACAAACCCATAAGTACCTACCCCTATTCTGTTTCTACACGGCATCGTACCGGAACGTTAAATCGCGCGGCACATCTTTGCCGAAATAGTATTTAACTGTAGCCACGGCCAAATCCTCCCATAATACCAGAGGATATCTAAATTATAAAAATTCAAATTTGCCCTGCCGGGGATCGAACCCGGGACCTCCCACCCAATATCTGACTGCTCACCACTGCGCCAGGCAAGTCTTAAACGACTAGAGTTTTTTTTAAAGAAGTTGTGATTATTGCTGTAAATACCCTGTAAAAACCAGCATGCGGCTGCTAGAGAGAGCAAAACTATTTTTCACTGATTAGTCATTGAGCCAGCTCCACTGGCTGGATATAATCTGCCAGGCAATATGGCCGCCGTGAATGCGTCTTCCGAGCGGGTTCCGCCGTAATTGCAAAGTGCACTATTGTTTACCCCATGCCCTTTGCTCGCACGCTACGCCCGCAGGCTTCCCATCTCTCAAAATACATATTTTGAGATAATTTTCCACGCAGACAGATTTTTTCAAAGGAATTTAATGGAACCGACTTTTGTAACTCGTATCTCTCAAGCTATGAAACACAATATAATATTGTTTTAAATAGGAAGTGAAAAAGTAAAGCGGATACAATTCAATATAGACCTTATGACGATGAACTTTAGGTTTGTAATTAAATCTGTTAATGAAAATGGCTCTAAATACTAATTACACGGATGAAAGTGTTGGATGTTAAAACCTGTAGTAGATACATTCTAGGCTATATGGTGTAGGTTAGGTTAGGTTAGGTTTAATACTATAGCCGAGAATGGTGTTTCAGCCTAGAATCGACAGAATAGACTCAAAAACACACTTAAATGTTCTATTTTATTAAAATAAACTTTTACTTGGTTGTATTGAATCGTCGAATTAATCTACCACTGGTAAGGCTTGCTATTCCTACCGAGAATTCAGAAGAGCTAGCAAGAAACTCAGCGGTTGCTGTTTTTAATAGTAGGTAACTAATGTAGGGCAATTATAGTTAAGTAAGTATATCTCCATTTGTTAAACTAATCTACTTAGTATTTTCTAGCTACATGTACTAGCTTCTATCTTTAGTGCATAGAATTAACACCCATTTTATGGTCTAGTGGCACCAAGCCAGGGAAGCCAAAGAGGTTAACTATACATAGTTTACCTAATATCTTTGAGGGAAGCCACCATAGAGATACGATATGTTTATATTACTCCCAGTTCCTACCTACCCTATTATTATGCCCTACCTCCTTACTCTGTAATTACACTAAGGTCTGTACACTTTACTGACTCATAGAAAGCTTCGCTTCTATTTACCAAGTTGTAATAGAAAAAAATATTGTAATCAAATTCATCCACTGTTAACAGCCCAGGCTAAATAACGAGTGCGCACAGATTTTTTGTGTATTTGTCTATACCATCTGTGGCATCGTATTTTCCACACGAATGAACCAATTTTGATTAAAAAGCTTTTTTGGTTTGAAAGGTGATATGATCGGGAGTGTTCTCAGCTATGATTCAAGAAAAACTGTTAAACCGTCTGAAAACCATCAGCTCTTTTCTATTTGATGAAGGTATGTGAGCAACTTTTATAGATCTGATTTATTCGTTTGCCATCCTGTTATTTCAATGACTGATTTTTAAAAATAATTAAATATTTATGTATCTAGATAAATGCACATTGCCTCATTGCAGCGGCATAGATGATATTTTTAATGTTTAGTTTTTAGTTTTTAATTTAGATTTTAATGTATTTTGTTTAATATTATTTTGTTAAATTAGTCTAGACTAATTTAACAAAATAATCTAGATATTGCATCCCGAATAATAAGAATTTGAAAGCTGTGCTGAGCCAACAAAATTGCCAAATTGTGCAAAAGCGGAATCCGCGTCCGTCCAAAATTAAGTTAGTTTTTTGCTTACTTTATTAGAGAGAAGCTTGCAAGTCCTTTTTCACGAAATGGAGCAGCCGGCAAAAACTTTCGACACCTTATTTAGGTTAATTGCTATGAGCTTAACCCGAATTTTTAAATATATTTTTAACTGGAAAACCGTGAAAATGAAATAACATATTCAAAAGTTTTTATTACTTCCCAGGTAGATACTACGTAGGCTATTTTAGTGCATTCTTCTAATTTGTGAAGAGAATCTACTTGAATAATGTTTCATCTACTAAATTGGTCCAACTAAACGTGGCCACACGTCTACCTTTCTAATAAACCATTTTCAAGTAGTTAGCATATTTTTAATAGTAGATGGACCTAATAGTACATTACACATCTAGGGCAGTAAAATAAGAAATGTCTCAGATCACATGTAATTGTTGTCCGAGGCGAAGCCGAGGTCAATAAACATGTGATCTGAGGCTTTCTTATTTACTGCCCGTGGTGTGTATACTATTTTTCTCCTCGACGGAGGCGGAAAGCGGCATTTTCGTTTAGCGCAGCGGGAGGAAAATTGACGCTTTCCGCCCGGAGGTGAGAAAATAATATTTTAACGTATGTAACTAGTCTATGATCTGAATTCTAGAAACGTTGTGATCAAGATCATAAATAAATTTAATAAAATAGGTTATTAGGGTGAATTGCACCATCTATGTGTGTTATAGTTAACGTTAGACGCATTTTTTTATTTTGAACCATGAGTCCAAACACCAGATCATTTTATAACTTGAAAAATGACGCAACTTTCACTCCCTATTATTAGCCCACATAGCCACTTAATGGGCAGAATTTTCAAATATCATTTTTAAGTCAGTGCCTACCGCTAGGTCATAAAAACTAATTTACGGTCAAAATTTCAAGTTTTTAACCCCAGTGTAATACGACCGGTAAGTACACAGGCAATGATTTATTAAATGAAGGGTCTTCCAAAAGACACAATTCATATGCGTTAGTTTGCCATTTTAAACTATAGAATAGAGAAAAAAGTGCGTTGAAATTTGATGACGTCACAACTATGTACTTATTTCATACAAACTTCCATACTAGAAGCGTATTTTTAATTTCGGTGATTTGATTGAGATATGTCATCATCCCGATCCGGATTCGGTTTCGTCAATGAGTCGGTCAGAACTTAGGACAGTACTCAATAAACTCAATTTATTTATAACATTTACAGCGTGACTGTTTTTCACATGTGTAAATAAAATATGTGATTATAATATGTGACCCACTTTCTTTTACTAAATAGCACCATCCCGGAAAGCCTTATTTTTAAATTGCAATATTCAATTCACACACATGCTTGGCAATTCACCACGATGAACGCTGCTCTACCCTCATTCTGGTTTTAGCTCAGTCTAAAATATCTCTTAAAATCAATACTCCGCCATTTCCGCAAACTGCAAGCCTGACCGGATGTTAGTCCACAATCTACCTATGTAATAATTATGTAGATGAAGATATTATTAGGCCTTAGGTACTGCCGACTTAATATAGGTTATATTAAAGAAGAGAAAGGTATTAATACTTATTATTTATTAAAGATCCGCTGTGAATGAGAAATTGCGAAAAGATCTGAAATCTTACGATTGTAGATCTATTTGCAATTTCTTTGAAAAAAAAATTTTGCAAAATTGCGAAAAGATCTGCAATCTTACGATTGTAGTATCGGGTGTTATGGTATTCTATTTGAGGAGCAGCGTGACGTCAATATAATTGTTCAATAACTATTCTCAAAGTTTCCCGTTGATGGCAGTCTGAATCTCTTAAGTTTAGGTACTCTAAGGAGTAAGGAGAATAATTGGACTATACATATAATACTAGATGCAAAGAAGTGACAAAATATGCTACACAGTCTTATGTTGTCGTTGCTTGCTAAACTTCAAATCTAATAGATTTAAATTTTTCACAGCTTCAAAACGATACATAACACATTTCACCGTAGCGTGAGAGCACTTTAATATTCCTGTAACTGACGCGAGCATTAAAATTAATGAAGTTTCATATCCGGTTTTAATTGCACCACATTCTCGTGTGTAAGTAGATATCCCTTTCATTGGCAGACTGCCTCAAATAAAACTAGGCTTAACTGGTTCAGCCATAACTAAGACCTCTGGCAGCTCGTTAAAACCACCCTTACGCCGTTCAACTGGGAAAGTGACGGGGCTCATATAAATCGGTACTTGGAATATTGTGCAGTTAACGGGGCAGTAAGGTTGGCGATAAAGATTTAAGTTTGACCATACACGCACCGGTCGGTAGATTCGGTAATAAAAATCCGGTAGAATCAAAGTACTCAAAGTAATCAAGGTAGTAATCGAAGCCTGTACTATAACTTATTCTGTGGTAACGCCCCGGTTGGACGGCCCGGGTACCGATGCGCTAGGATCAAAGTAAAGGTTAACAATAACCCTAACGAATTTATCATGGATAGTCCAGTTGGCTCTACTAATATCGTTTCGTACGTGCTATTACGAGAATACAAATAAAACTTAAATGAAAAGTCCTATTACAGTGTAAAGGATTATTTGAATGATAGGACGGCATGGGTATGAATTGTTCCAGCGGCTATTATATTTATAAATCTGTTATAGTAATTTCCGATATTTTGAGAGATGGTGATAATAAAAAAAACCCCCCGGCTGAGTTTGTTGTGGTCTCTTCTCAGACCAGGGCGCGTTTGGAACCGTCGTAGCTTTAGTTTTAAGATACCGTAGTTAATTATCACCATCACGTCTTATACTTTGTAAGCATGACGTTCAGAAAGTATACTTTGTAGGTACCTATTTGGAATAAATGTTTTGAATTTGAATTCTTAATATAGGTAGTTTAAGTTATGAAAAAAAAAATGTAAATGAAAAAGAATTTATTTCCAAAAAAAATAGTTATAATCCACACTAATATTATAAATGCGAAAGTGTGTCTGTCTGTCTGTCTGTCTGTCTATCTGCCTGTCTGCTACGCTTTCGTAGCACGTAGCGTAGCGTAGCACAGAATATCCGTAGTACCTACGTTTCCGCTATTACCGGACCGGTCCGTGTTTGCGGCCGAACTTAATAGCACTGGCTTTAATCATATAAAAGCCTATAGTATGGTCAGTGGTTAGTGCGATGGGCACGGTTCATGGAGTGGCCGTATTTGGCAATCGGGAATTTCTATTAGATCGGTTTAAATGAGTTTTCCACGCCCTAATAGTTGGAAAATCCGTTTGGTGTGGTCGTACCTAGTATCTAATTGATAAAATTCGCCATACGCCGACTGTAATAGTCTACATAAAGTTTTATTACGTTAATGATTTTCATCATTAATACAATTTATATTAATAATTCTAAGTAAGTATGTATAAGGGTCAGTATCAAACACGAGTTTCTTCTCAGAATGAGAAGCGTTTTTGTCACAGTCCACCATGCTGAACAAGTTCGGATTTGGAGACTTCACACACGTTTGAGAACACTAATTTTTTATTTAACAAAGAATTTTCGTGTAAGCAGGTTTTCCTTCTCCGTTATTTAAGAACCCGTAAACCCACTAACCGACATTTTAAGAACTTTTCATGAGCGTTGTGCATGAGATATTAGTATTATAACAAAAAAAAAATTCAAACATTAAAGATTAATCCCTCCTTAGTAGACTGTTGCAAAAAAAATATTAATTTTATTGAAATATAATAGTGAAATTCTCATTCTTGCAGAATACGTTTACCATTTTTACACTTTTGGGCGAAACTTTTCACCCATATAAATCCACGAAAAATTATAATAAATGACTTATAAAAAATACTAATATGATAAGCACACTCTTAAAATTGGACTGTTGCGATTCGTTTTTATACGTTCTATACAAAATTAGTTAATAAAAAAATCAAATCAATGTGCACGATTTATCAACATTTACGCGTCACAATAACCTGTATTTCTTAAAAGTTTGGCGAATTTACTGAAAAAATAAAATTTCCCATGAATGTTTAGTATTTATGTAACATAAATTGTAAAAAAATAAAGTTCTATAAAATACCTATATGACCAAAAAAAATATCAAAAGTCTCATAGAGTTAACGTGTAAAATGGTACTGCAGACCGGACGACCGCCATACCGAGCCCAGCTCTCTTCGAGGGAGGACGCGCCTCCCGCCGCTGCAACGATGGACGTGGAGGACGACGTTGCAGCCTCGCAGGCTCCGTCGCCCGACGCACCCACGTATGCGGACCGCGCGCGAGCGACTCCCTCTCCGAAGCCTGCCGCCGGCCCTTCCGGCGGCACGAACCAAACCGGATGTCCAACACCCACACCGCCGCCGCCGCCGCCGCCGACCGGTAAGCAGCGATACCCTCCACTTATAGTGGAGACATTCCCGGACTGGGCCCACCATTTTCGCTGCATTAAGCAGAAACTCGGTCGCAGCCCAGCCGCCCGTCCCTTCGGCAAGGGAATCAAATTCGTGCCGCAGGATGACCAGGAATACCGCCTCATCCAGCGGTACCTAACCGCCCTGGAGAGCGAGGCAGGTATTTCCTGGTTTTCCTACTCCGTGCCGGCCCAGCGAAGCCTGAAGATCGCCATCCGCGGTCTTCCTTACAATACGCTGCCAGAAGATATTGAAGAAGAACTCCGCCGGCTCGGATACGAGCCGGAATACGTGCGGCGGATCCAAGGCCGGAAAGGTAGACCAGGCTGCCTTTTTCTAGCCTTCCTCCGGCGCACTCCAGGATTGACGCCAGCTATTTATAGCATCGACGAGTTGCTGTGCATGCCGGGAGTCTGCATCGAGGCGTGGCGCGGGAAGAAGGGCCCCGCGCAGTGCCACCGATGCCAATCCTTCCGGCACTCGTCGCACAATTGCCACCGGCCGCAAGCCTGCGTCCGCTGCGGCCAGCCCCATCGAGCGAGCGACTGCCCGAGGCCTCGAGACCAGCCGGCCACCTGCGCGAACTGCGGAGGTGAGCACCCAGCCAACCACGTGGGGTGCCCCGTCTTCCGTAGGGAGGCGAGGAACAGGCGTGCCGGCACCGTCGCGGCTACGGTCGGCAAACCGGCCGCGCGGGAGAGACCGCCACAGGGGTCCAACATTCGAACCCCTGCAAACGACCCCAAACCCCGAGGGGCAACCGAAGAGCCGGCCCGGGGCAACAAGAAGAGGCGCCGACGTGGGAAGAAGCCTTCCCGCGCGCCCTCGCCAGCCCGCGATTCGCAGACCTCCCGCGCGCCCTCTCCGGACCGCGACCCGAAACCGACTTCCCGCGTGCCATCACCGGCTCACAACTCGAGACCGACCGCGGAGCCGAAGCCGACGCCGACAGTATCGACGCCAGAGCCGGCCCAACTATGCCCCCCGAGCGCCCCAGTACCGACAGAGAGGATTTTACAAATAAAGAGCATCGCCCTCTTCGTACTGGAATCGGCGTACAAGGCCATCCAACGAGGAGAAGAGCCCTCAGAGTGTCTGATGGCGGGAATGCGGATCCTCACCGCCCTCGGGACCGAGGAACCGCTCCCAGAAGACACTCACCATTTGACAGAACAATCAGCCCCCTGCAGCCTGGGCAGCACGTCCTCCGACCGCGCAGGTCGCCTTGCTGGGCCTCCCACAAGCGGGTTTCACCCGGCAGGGCTGGACCGCGCACGGAGGGACTGCTCCCCCCGCCCTCTTCCCCCGCCTCCCAGCGGGGAAATAGTTCGTAGACGCTAGGCGTCGACCCAAGGACCGTGCCGTCTCCACGGCACGCGGAAGACCCCATCCGCAGGGGGCTCTGCCCCGAACGGATTTCCCCACGCCCTGGCGGGCGTGAGTGAAGAAGACTGAGTCGAGGGAGGACGTGTAGCTGGACGGGCTCTTTTGTATGTGTGCGTGAGCTCTCTCACAAGCCTTTGTAAAAAACGTGTTGCAACAATACATAGCGCGACTGCCTTTAGTTTGATGAGCAGAGAATGTTAGGTTCTTGATCCGATTCAATTGCTATCGAATGAATGCGTGATACGCATTTAATTAATAAGGATAATTTTTTTATAACTATTAAATCATTTTGTACGATACATTATTATAATCTCATACTGTTTTTCACGTAAATGCTAAAACTTATGCAGGTGTTCATTATTTAAAACTTATAACCTGAATCCCGATTTTCAAGTGTCTAACTTCAAAAACATAGAACTTTCATACAAACTTCCAACCCCCATTTCACCCTCTTTGGGGTAGATTTTCGAAAAAGTACTTATACAGGTTCAATCAAACTAGACAAGAGATCCAATAGAGCCCAAATTTAATTTTACTTGCCGGTAGGGTGGTAATTAGCCACGGCCGAAGCCTCCCGGATCCCCAGACCGGAGAAAATTCAGAAATTATAAATTCCCAAATTGATCGTAAACTACTTATTACGAATCAATAAAAGGTACCTACTATAAAATGGTTTCAGTGTTAGCATAGATTTTATTTATTATTTAACCTCTTGACAATAGTAACGTGTAAATAGCACTGTCTTTCGATCAAAATACTACAAACAATATTATAAGTCATAAAACATTACCGCAACAATTTGAAATTCTAAAACGAAGAAGCTCATTATGATTCATGAATACAATTTAATTTGTATTTTATTGCAAGCTGCATAAGGTATATATTGCAATACATTTTCATACAATATTATTTCACTTTCAAATTTACTTTGAGTTAAAATCTCAATGGTCATAAAGTTTTTATTTATAACGTATTGTTTCGTTTCTGGTAAACAAGACGAGTTTGTTTATACATTTTATTATTGAAATCAATAGGAAGTTTTTTTGACTTTTAGTTATCTTTGATTTCTTATCTAAATTGATCCATTTGCATGGTCCACGTAAAGTATGGTATTGTATTACCTGATACTTGAAAGGGTCGCTTTTAATATAATTTATTACTGAATCATTTGCAAGTGAAAACTACACCTGCGTAATAAACAAGTAAACCCATCTATCGATTATTTGAAAGTTGTTTTTATTGTTTATCAAAATTACAATTGTATTTTCAAATCAACTAAATTGCAAATGGTAAACTCAATTTATTTAAAAAAACATGTAGGACATACAGGTGTTACGTTATGTTACGTTATGTTTTGACTCTACCACCGGTTCCGAAAGCAGTTTCTGCTGAGAAGAGCCGGCAAGAAACTCAGCAGTGGCTCTTTTTTTTAAACAAGATATTACAATACGTAGGTAGGTACGTAGGTAGAGATACAGACCAGTTTATATATAAAAGATCTCTGGATAGAGATGTCTAGATTTTTAACATTCTATAAAACCAACTAAGCTTTGACTGTAACGTATTTTCTTGCCGCTCAACAATTGAGGTACCAACTGCTTCCGACAAAACCATAACAGTTTACTGTTTTTATGACTTTGGCATCTCTGAAAGGGTCATATTAGAATTAGATGATTAGTAAAAATATAAACATTTTCAATTTCAAAAGTGTTAGGGGTGTGGCAGTCATATCTCTAATCGGTTATAACCTATAACCATATAACCCAAAACTCTTATCGGTTTCTACACGATATCGTACTGAAATGCTACATCCCTTGGCGGCACATCTTTGCCGATAGGGTGATAAATAGCCAAAGGGAAGCCTTCAACTAGAACAGACAATACAAGATTCGGAAATTGCAAATTCCCGAAATGACCTTGCAGTGGTCAATTTGCAGTGGTCAAATATCTTTTAACTAATCATAATAACAATTTAATTTGTACTTTATCATAAAGTGCATAAGGTATGTTTTGAAAGACATAGTTCAACACAAATATATATTTATTCAAACTTACTTTGAGTAAGGTCAATGGTCATAAAGTTTTTAATTAAGAAACAAGAAATTTAATTCGCTATAATCCGCAACAGTAGGCAAATCGTTGTATCGATGGGCGGTTATGAATGATTTTATTCGAATTATTCGATTATACAAATCGTTCGAATCATTCGAACGATTTACCAAAATTAGTTACTAACTTGCTCCACTACTAATTTCTATCGATTATTGATAGCGACTAATTTGGTTCGATTACCTACTAAATTAGTAGCCACGTGTCAATTTTTAAATCGAGTCTTATTTGTAAGGATATAAGGTTACATTTCAATTTTCAATAATACTATTAAAATATAAAAAGTTGTTTCATTGAATTTAAACCTTATTAAACCACCTGACAATTTTGAAATTGAGTCTTATACTTAAAAAAATAAGGTTAAAATTTCAATCGTACAACTGAAAGCATAAGCTAAGTTACCCACTTCTAACGGAGCGGCGAAAGATTCCGAGAATTGAGTTGCCAACAATCCAGTCGAAAGCGAAACGCCTCTACTAATTAGTAATTACTAAATTAGTAGTGCAGTCACACGCGAGCGGCAAATGATTCCGAGTCGCGAACAATGGAGTCGAAACGCGATTAGTAATTACTAATTAGTAGTCGTCATTCGATTATGAGCATTAGTATATTACTAATATTCCATTCGAAAGTGTTCGTTAGTAGTAGGTAGTAGATTTTTCGATTATTCAGATCATTCGCAATCGCCCATCTCTAAATCGTTGTAGTACAGTGTGTATAGACTTGCACTTGTAGCTTGCGATATTCACCACACCACATAAATCTACCAAATTATTCTCAACGTACGTTTCACTTCGACAATGGAGCACTTTCAGGAGATGTTGACTCGATAAGTTTTTTTGACTTTTAGTTGTCTATCTAAATTGATGCAATTGCATAGTCCGCGTGAAGTATGGTAACATTTACATTACCTGATACCTGAGAGGGTTGCGTGTCTGTGTGATATTATTTTTGACTAATCCTTTGCACGTGCCAACTACACTTGCGTAATACACAATACCAAACGCTTATCTGTGAGTCGTTTTGGTTGTATATCAAAATAACAATGGTGTTTTCGAGACAACCTAATTACTCTAATGACCCATGTTGTAAAACTTGGTCAATAATCGTGTACCTTAATTATTAGTAACAGTCAGATAGCCGTATAGGTTTTAAAACATAAAAAATCTTCAATTTTAATCATAAGTAAGTAAATGAAAAAACATGTAGGTGTATCTAGTTTTTAGTCTTACATATTATACACGTGTGTAAGTATATTTTATAAAAGTATATGTATGCCAAATAAACATTTATTAATAGGGAAAATAATATTTCAGTAATAACTAAGATTATAAAATTGTATTAACATGTGAAAATATTTTGAACTTGAATATGCAAAGTATCAAAGTATCTTTACCGGCCTATGTCGTCTATGTGTGAGTGCAGCTAACGGTCTTACTGTGCGGTATACCTACAGATTCCAAAATTAGCCGAGGCGCGTTTGGTATATGGCCTCTTAAGTTTTATATTAAAACGCACATAAAACAAAGTTGAAAGTATATACCCGAGGATCGAACCCCCGACCATTTGAACAGAAGGCCGAACGTCTACCACTACACTATTACCGCTATAAATAGGTACTTTCTAATTACTGTTTTTTTTTATTCCACTAAAAGTTAGCCCTTGACTGCGATCTCACCTGATTGATGGCAAGTAAGTGACAATGCAGTCTAAAATGGTAGCAGGCTAACCTGTAATTAGGGGTATGGCAGTTATATTAGACCCACACCCCTAGTAGGTTTCTACACGGCATCGTACCGGAACGCTAAATTGCTTGGCGGTACGTCTTTACCGGTAGGGTGGTAACAAGCCACGGCTGAAGCCTGCCACCAGACCAGACTAGAGAAAATTCAGAAATTATAAATTCCCAAATTTACCCTGCCGGGAATCGAACCCGGGAAACCCCACGTTATGACAACAGCGCTCAACCTTGCGGCAGGAAGGTCGTCATTTGGTTGGCTATCAAAAAATGAAAGCCACTGAGCTTATTTGGCTTGTATCTTTTATCCATTGAAGGTTTGCTATGAAATGTTTTTTTGATTTTACACAGTAAAGCAGCAATGTATATTGAACTAATTCGGTGGCTTTCATTAGTGAATCAAAATAGCCCACGCTGGCAAGATCGTGTTCAATGGCTAACTTGTCTTCGAATATAAATAAAAAATAGTCCTCTTCTATCTAAATATAATGAACGAGCTGATGCCCGCTACTTCGTCCGCGTGGTTAAAGTTTTTTGATTCCCGAGGGAACTCCTTAATTTTCCGGGATAAAAAGTAGCCTATGTCACTCTCCCTCAACTATACCCATGCCAAAAATCACGTCGATCCGTTGCTCCGTTGCGGCGTGATTGAAGGACAAACCAACAAACCAACAAACAAACACACTTTCGCATTTATAATATTAAGTATGATTCGAAGTCCTGACTGACTGACTGATATATCAACGCACAGCCTAAACCACTGGTCCTAGAGACATGAAATTTGGAGGGTGTGTTCTTTGTGAAAAGTAAGCATCCACTAAGAAAGGGTTTTTTGAATTTCCACATCCAAAGGGGTATAATAGGGGTTGAAATTTTGTATGAAAGTCTGTTACTTTTCAAGTTATACATATCCATGAAACTTGGTATTTGAGCTACCGATTTAAAATAAAGAAATATGTATTCGCCATTTTTGAAAAGTCTACCCCCAAAGGGCTGAAATAGGGGATGAAAGTTTGTATGAAAGTCCTTTATGTTACAAGATATTTTTCAAGTTAAATCTACGAAACTTGGTATTTTGGCTTTCGGTGAAAAATAAAGAACGACGTGTTTTTTAAAATTCCACCCGCAAAGGGGTTATTTAGGGGTTGAAAGTCTGTATGAAAGTCCGTCGTTTTTCAAGCTATAGACGAGAAACTTGGTATGTGGGCTTCTGGTTTAAAATTTTGTTTGAAATTTTTATCCCCAAGAACGTCAAATAGAGAGTTCTAAGTATTCAGAAATCTCGTCCTATCAAGAAAGCAACAGATCGACGTGATTTTTTGCATGGGTATAGTCGAGTACCTGGAGAGTGATATAAGCTTCTTTCTATCAAGGAAAATTTAGGAGTGCCTGTGGGAATTAAAAACTTATGCCACGCGAACGAAGTCGCGGGCGTCCGCTAGTTTACTATACAGGGACGCTTTATCATAATAGCGTGTCATAAAATAGGTCCGCGACCAGAGCACGTCCCAAAGCGTCCATGGCGATCCATCACTTGGGCCCTTGTCCAAAATGATTAGTGTAACAAATGATACAACACAACAAACATTAGGTACACTTTTCTAACACAAGTTTTGTACGGAACTTTAGGTTTCAGGCACTGGCGCTTGACGCTCGCTAGACGTACCTACCTACGTTATAATTTAAACTGCTATAATAAAAATTAAACCACGCGGGCTAAGTCGCGGGCATCATCTAGCATATTAAACTAATAATCATAATCATAGCTTTTATTGCTGAATACAAATTTTTACAATAATATGGTTTTTTTTTACAAATTTTTTTACTGAACATCAGCTTGTCCTGCGACATATGCCTCCTCCAGAGATCTTCCCCTCCTGTGTTGTTCGGCGCCATGTAGCACCAGCCACCACTCTTAACACGTTTGCTGCGACAGTAACTTTTCAATACTTTCCATTCCTTCGGTACGAGGCATAAACACCTGGTAATAAAACTTCCATTGTGGCGGCACAAGGCTTATTGACCCTGTAAAATTTAAGAAACTTATATCCTTTTTTGGGCTGTAAAAATATATATGTTTTTTTTTGCTTTGAATATTAATAATAATGAATTAATTGACATACACCTGAAGGCGTTCGTTAACAACTTGTTTAGTTTAAAAATTATAGCTATATTCAAAATACAGGGCTTAATCACCCTGTGCCGCACTGAATATGGGAAGTCTGGTGCGTATTTTAAGGATGTGAAATAAAAATATCGATTGCTGTAATTAAGTTTTAATATAATGGAAAAAAACAAACATGAATTAATGTTTTTCAATAAAACATGGGTAGCAAAAGATTTTTGCACTGAACACATTTAGTTAAAAAAAATTTTTTAACTAAATGTGTTGGGCGACTGTTGTTTTGGCGACTGGTTAAAAAGGTTCGGAGTTTTGCGTAACATCCGACACAATTCCTCTTCTTGTCACCATTTACCAAAGTGTGTTTGTCAAGTTTTCGTGCGGGTTCTGAAAAGATAAATTTATTAATTTATTATTATTTATTTGTATGGTTATGTGTGTGCGCGTGTGAGCGTGGATTGGATGTGGATGTGTACCTATGTGTATATGTTTATGTGTAACCCACGATGCGCGTGTCCGACTCGCACTTGACCACTTCTGTAAACTTAAATACGCACTAAACGGGAAACGTAATTAGGTAAGTAAAATAAATAGTAATGATGACTCACCTGTCTCTGATAAATCAATCTATAATTAGATTAATTAACTTTCACTGCAGCACTGTCCTCGCAAACATCATATTTTAATATATTTTTTCGGCACCGTTTTGTTGATCTAGACGCCATGTCGACACTTGCGTTTCTCACGATTGCAAGCCAACACTAGTCGCGCGAAGCTAACGCGGGGTGCGGTACCAGGTGAGCGGGGTACAAGGTGCTTCGATCTGGTTTCGCATTATGATGAAATTTTATTTCTTCCGTGCGGTACCAGGTGTAAAAACCTGGTATTAAGGTAGGTACACCATTGGATTCTAGTTTAATAATACATCTTAGATATATATTCATCTCTTTCCTACACCGAACCAAGATAAAGTTAGGCCTTCCGCGCGACAAGGAAGTCTATACTTTTCTTAGCCGCACTGTAAGCGTAGACGCATACAAGGTGTTTAAACCTGGTTTCGCACTCAACGTGTTAAATTATCTTCCCGTCTTTTCCTTTGCCTTCCTTTACACCTTTTTCCATCCCTAGGATACCACTCGGTCACTTCGTTAATTCCTTATTAAACTTACCTACGCCGTATTAAAGGTATGTATAACACATAACATTCGAGATTTTCGTTTTCCATCCATCCGCCCTACGTCACGGCATGTTTGTATAAGATCTGTCAACCGTACGGTGATCAATCACCGGCTCCTAAACAAAGTTACACCACTAACGATTACTAATGATCACACCTTAGCATTCGCATACGGTCGCGAGGCTAACCTAAGTCATTTATAAGCTTTGTAAATGTTACACACGTGAGTTCTTTGCTTTACCCAGTGTAAGTATACACAATACACATATTCTGTACTAGCTGATGCCCGCGACTTCGTCCGCGTGGATCGAGGTTTTTCGATTCCCGCGGGAACTCCTTAATTTTCCGCGATAAAAAGTAGCCTATGTGTTATTCCAGACTATAATCAGCTACTGCTCAGCGACAGCGACAGCGGAACTGCTCTGTGCCAAATTTCATCCAGATCCGTTCAGCCGTTGGGGCGTGATTGAGTAACAAACATACATCCATACATCCATCCAAACTTTCGCATTTATAATATTTATTTGATATTGCATTATCCTTACAGTAGATGGACGCTCAAGCTCATATAAATTGGAGACCACAGGTTCACCCACTACACCTTTTCAAACTTGTTCCTCCGTCACCGTTCTACCACAGAACAGCAAGAAACCGTCAGCGTTGGCAACCTTAAGTGGTTGACGTCCAGTCTGCTCGAATGAAACGGTTCTGCTCTACGTTTCGTGATTCGAACGGCCAGGATTAACCTGGAACCTAACGACCTGTCGAGCCGCTGCCGTTGAACGACTGGTAGTAAAGAACTTATCCCATTATGATTAGAAATTGGCCATTTAAAGTACGATATTTAGAATTATTTTTGTATATTTTTTCTATCAATGGATTGCTCAAAATTGGCCACACATTGTTCCCGTATTTAAGACATCATATACATTTCTAAATCCTATTCGATTTGGTATTCTATGGCATGGAGCTGCTTAGCGGAACTGATTCTAAGATTAAACTTAATCATTGTGGCGCTTTTGAGCATGCGGCATGCGGGTATTTAGATATTAACTAAGGCTTCCTAATCAGATTCCTAGGAACTTAAGCCATAACTACGTGCAAAGACTTTAACAGTGTAAGCTAATGGCGTAACTAGCTAACAATTTGAGACAAAAGCTGAATTTTCAGATTGGGAAATGTGAAATAGTGTTCATAGATATTAAATATTTCTTTTTTTTAAATTTGTAAGCTGATGTATTCCATACCAATATTATAAGTATTAAGTGCAAAAGTGTGTGTATTAAGTCTGTCTCTCTGTTATCTTTTTATGGCCGATCAGTTCGACATAGTTTCAAGACTGATTGCGGGCATAATTAAAAAAAAATGTTAAACCGATTTGGACGAAATTTGATACAGAAGTTGGCCGTAAATAGACACAGACTACTTTCAATCTTGGAAAATCACAGATTATGAAAAATAAACTAAAGCCACACGGACGACGCGCGTCGTGTGCATATTCTAGTCTAGTAAAATGAGTAATTGACTAAACTACTTAGATACAGCGAATATTAAAAAAATATTATCACGTTAACGGTTTAATGTGAGTTCGCAAAAATCCGTATCAGCTCTTAGACGCTGTTTATGCAGCCCTACCCTTCTGAAGGAGGCTAAATAGACCTCCGACCTCCCTACCTGAAGCAACAATGGGCCTCCCACTGGGGGCACTCGTGTTTTCCTCCGGTGTCGTCACCAAAGTTGAAATTTTGATGCTCTACCGAGTACCTACTTGTGTTATCATTTAAGTTACCGAATACTTTCGGTTTTGACCTAATTTACCTTCCAGTTATAATATAGCGTTAGAGTATTTCTTAATTGAATACATTAATTTTAACGAATAAGCATGGACTTTTTTTTGTACAATCAAAAATTTGTTCATTTAAGCCAAAGAAAAATAAACACATCAAACAAAAAAAAAATGTGTGACTAATAAAATTGGTACAGTTATTTGAGTTGTCTTGACAAACATGCTGAAAGTTCCCGAGGGTGTGGCGTGTGCCAAAGACATTATTAGCAAAATCCTGCAAGAGTTGATAAAACTTAAACTGATCCCTTATCTTTGGCACCTATATGACTATTATGAAAATTAAGGAAAAGCAAGTTATCTTATTGCTCCCTATTATGCTCATATTATTATGGAAACCTCAAAGAATTACTAGGTACTAATTTTCAGAACTATCCCAGTTATATTTGGTCTGATTGCCCTGATTTTTGGGAATAATTTTCTTGTACAAATTTTCTTGTAGATTGGTACAGTTATTTGAGTTGTCTTGACAAACATGCTGAAAGTTCCCGCGAGGGTGTGGCGTGTGCCAAAGACATTATTAGCAAAATCCTGGAAGAGTTGATAAAATTTAAACTGCTCCCTTATCTTTGGCACCTATATGACTATTATGAAAATTAAGGAAAAGCAAGTTATCTTATTGCTCCCTATTATGCTCATATTATTATGGAAACCTCAAAGAATTACTACTAATTTTCAGAACTATCCCAGTTATATTTGGTCTAATTCTTCTGGACTTGCGGAGCCAAATTTTCTTGTAGCTTAACGTATGTGAAATGTTCTGGTTAAATAATACAATGTACTTATTAAAGTATGAAGTAGGTTTTTTTTTTTTTTTAATTTTATTATTATCAAATCAAAAAACAATACAAAAAGCTTAGTCTAAAAACACCGAAAAAACCACAGAGGTTTGTCCTCAGTGCCTAGCTGCAACGATTTGGTATTAACAACCTAAGCTACTGAAATTAGACGGCTAGAAACTACATAGCAATAATATTTTCTATAAAAGAAAATTCCACTCAGTCAGTCGGTAAACAGAAATTCCTGTAAATAATTCAGGAATTTCTGTTTCTCGAAGTGTGCAGTCTCGGTTAAGCCCATATGTTTGTGGTTTTCCATGATACTCGTAGTACTGTCACAAAAAGATACGCGCCGAATTGAGAACCTCCTCCTTTTTTGGAAGTCGGTTAAAAATAAAAATTATATCTATTATTATTTTTAGTGTCTTGATCGAGGCGCGCCCTTACTTCAGACTGGCTTAAAATAGGAATGCCTCCCGAAGCCATCGTGTTTTGTGATCACCAAACCAGAATCACTTTAAAAGAACCGTCTAATTGGCTTAGGCAGGAATGAAAGGTCAAAAGTCCTTTACCTTCATTAGATTCTTTCAGCCAATTAGTTTTCTAAATCGTTTTATTGAACCTCTCCGACACTCAGCCAATTTAAAGTACAAACTGGTGAGTCCGACTCGCGCCGAGTTTCGTTTGCGAACGAGAGTTATTTATTTTGCTATTTTCTTGTCTGGAACTAGTTTACTAAGTCCAATAGGACGTATTGACGGTCTTTCTGCAGCAGTTGCTTTTGTTTCTAAATTCAATTTCAATTTATTTAATAATTTCAACAAAAATATACACTGATACTTCTTACTCCTTAAAAAACTAGACATCATTGTGATTCCTTATTTTTTCTTGAGTCTTGTGTGCAAAGGAGTGCTTATACTCTCGTACTAAGGTACATACCTAATACCCTGATCGAAACCGATATATTTTTATCCCGGAAAATTCAAGAGTTCCCGCGGAAATCAAAAACATTAATCCACACGGTGGAAGTCGCGGGCATCATCTAGTATACCTTTAAATGCCCCTTTTTTCAGTAAGCTGTGTAAACTGCACATACCACCTTTTTGTAGTTAGTACAAATGGAGAGTTCGGACTGTACCGTGCTGGTTGCATTTTAAAAGATGTGCGAGTTAAGATCGCCACTTGAGGTAACCTTGCCGCGCATGCGCCGGAATCAGGGCCGTCGGTTATCAAATATTAAATTATTAATTCAATTACAAAGTTTAAGTTTAGATTGTGTTACTTCATCGGATTAATTTCTGAATTTGGTATGAGTGGTCCTCTAAATTAGGTAATGATTAAGTAATTCTATTTTTTGAGAATATTAAGTTCAAAATATATGATTGATAGTTTACTTCTCATATTAAATTAATACTAGCGATTTCCCACGTCCTTCCGCAGAAGAACGAAAGTAACCGACATTGCTTGACGCGTTGCGAAGCTGAAGTGGCAACGGGCGGTGCTTCATAGTTCGAAGAACCAACAGACTTTGGGGTCCCAAAGTAATGGAATGGCGACCTCGCACTGGGAAGCGTAGCGTTGTTAGACCCCCTATTCGGTGGATGGACGACATCAGACAAGTCGTAGGGAGCCGCTGGATCCAGGCGGCGCGGCGCAAGACCGCGCCGCGCCTATTATGTCCAGCAGTGGACGTCTGTCGGTTGATAATAATGGTGATGATGATGATTGCCCACGGTTTCATGCTTTCATGAAATTTCGAAATATCCTGCCTTATTCCTATTATCAAATAAATATTATAAATGCGAAAGTTTGGATGGATGTATGGATGTATGGATGTATGGATGTTTGTTACTCAATCACGCCCCAACGGCTGTACGGATCTGGATGAAATTTGGCACAGAGATAGATTATAGTCTGGAATAACACATAGGCTACTTTTTATCCTGGAAAATTAAGGAGTTCCCGCGGGAACCAAAAAACCTCGATCCACGCGGACGAAGTCGCGGGCATCAGCTAGTTAACTTTATAAAGGAAACCTATTTGCAAAGTTTCAGAGTTATACCAACGTTGGACTGATGTCCAAGAGCTTGTGTTGAGCGTTATCAGCGAGTAAGGACAATTTTCTCTTTAATGTGTGTTACATGTGAAAGCATAACACCCTGGAGGTCGAATTTTGAGATTTTATATTTCGCCCTCTATACCATTCTACGGGAAGTTACTTTGAGACGAGCTTCTACTTTAAAAGAAAAAATGTATACAAAACTAGCTGATGCCCGCGACTTCGTCCGCGTGGATTGAGGTTTTTCGGTTTCCCGCGGGAACTCTTTAATTTTCCGGGATAAAAAGTAGTCTATGTGCTATTCCAGACTATGGTCTATCTATGTGCCAAATTTCATCCAGATCCGTCCAGCTGTTGGAGCGTGATTGGGTAACAAACATCCATACATCCATACATCCATACATCCATACATCCATACATCCATACATCCATACATCCATCCAAACTTTCGCATTTATATTATTTATATTTGATGATATTGTATCAGACATTCTTAGGACGCTGCCCTACTCCACTACTCCACGCTGTTTATGCTTATCTATTAAAAGCCCTATCAAATTATGTGAAGTAGAAAATAAATAAATTATGTGAAGTATGAAATAAGTTATCCATTCAACAACATCAATATTCAGACGTAATAAATCATAAGTCATACCTACAAGGCAACTGCACTAAGATTTATTAATAGAAGGTTAAATACTTCGTTAAGTCAACACCGTTTCCAAGTTAAGACTGTCTTATCGGCTGTAGTAGATTGTTATCACTGGATTTAGTAATTTACAATCCGCAAATGAATATTTAATCGGTGTGTGTGTCATCCCTGAAAACTTGGCTCAACGTACAACCGATCACGGAGTAGGCGGTTGACGCTATATCCGCAGATGTGCCACTCCTTTCATATATATAAAATATCTTTGGAGGGACATCTTAACAATAATTTTTAATTTGTATTTTTGTGTTCTCTTTGGTGCAATGATTTATATAGGTTGTCTTTTGTTCCTTCATGTGTGATGATATGTGTTGCGCCTTAGTTACCATAACAGGTAGCGTATGGAAGCTTAGCACTGTTCTTCTTCACAGTTTTTCTTCTTAACTTTTATGTAACGTTTTATGACAATTGATCAGGGATTATGTTTATTTCGAACCACAGAAATTTGAAGGCCTGACAATATCGAACAAATTAAGACTGCACATTATTGCACCCTCATATTTAAACAATTACATAAAATTTTGCCAACAAGAAAACATTTGCCACTGCGTAAAATTTCAGTGCGTAAATCTGTCAAAATTAAGAAATCGAACAAGTTACACAACATTGTAACGTTAACTTGAAATATTACACTGCCCTCTGATGGGTTTAACCTGATATATTATTTTCAGTTAATGCCTAATGTCGGGTCTACGAATTTCGAGTTTGGCTACGCGAGGCGGGCGGGGCACGCGGGGATGAAGCGACGCAGCCTCTCTTCCCGGCAACGATTACTGATTAGTGAGGCGGCGTGAGCGGCGGGCCCCGCGCGAGCTCATCATGCCGCCGGCCGCTCCAACACTCGTCTGACTTTGAAATCATCCCGTTCTAAAAACAGTCTTTATCCCAATAAAACAAAGTCCCCCCGATTGCTAAAGAACAGCTGTGAACTGACCACGTGCTATACATGTGCTTTTACTATTACTACGCAGTGCAATGTACAGTATTTGGTGGCTGATGCTAGTGTGTGTGTGACCGCGTGGTAAAGGTAAGTGACATTTCGTATATGCAACCGTTTTCTTAAGTTACCCCATATTACTAGGCCCGTTGATGTCTTTATTATCCATCATAAAATATGCCGTATAACGTTCGTGGGCAGTGCTAGTTAGTTTGGCGCTAGCAAAGTTGTAATCCGGCTTTTATGACTGTTACACGACTATGGCGGTTTAATAGGTTATGTATTGTATAGTACTATATATAAAACGGTACATGTTGCGCTTTATTTATTGGAAGACTTCAAGTTGGTAGGTATATATAAACGCCTTATTTAAGTCTTTAATTTGAGAATTTGAATGTGAACGAGCTTAGTTTTGGGGTTATACCTACCTACCTAATACCTACTATTCGTATGGGTTGTCCTTGTTATCGGATATTTATGTTATTATTTCCTTTAAGGGACCGGCGACCACCGCTCGCAACTTCTACTCGAACCGCAAATATAAATTTGCCGGTATATTGCTATCCCTATTTGGCTGAAGACACATGATCGCGTGCAAGCGCGATAGCAATATGAGCGTACAGAATTTGTTATACATTTAGTCTTGTTCCGTGAATACCAAAAATGATGAATGAAAAACTGTTGTGTTTTTAACTTCGTGTTGTTATTCTGTAACTTGACAATATAGGCTATGTTCCTGATCAATTAGTACGTGAGATATCGTTGGTTTTAATATGAAACAAATAAGGAGAACACATGTCGTTTATGTCGCAAAAACATGCAAAACGCAATGTGCTTACATTTAATTTTGGGAAAGTATTTTGGAAAAATAATTATCCAGGGACCTAGATAAATACAAGTTCAATCTTAATAATCGCATAATATGGAGGAAATATGTTCGAATTACTAATTATTTTGGTATTACGTTTGTATGAGCAATTCACCCTCCGCTGGCGCCTTAACGACTAATATTTTTATTTATATAGGTATGGTATAGGTATATGGTAGAGTTAAAAAAATACCTAATTGAAACCCTACAATTTACAAGGAAAATAAATTGAGTATTGAGTATCCGTTTGTTTGTACCAATACTTGACAAGAAATTGCATTTTTTAAATTCCTGTAAAATTTCTCGTAACTTATCTTAGATACCTCCCTTATGTTGAGATTAACAATGTCTGTAGTGAACCGTTATTTAAGAAATATAGGTAAGAAAATGTTACTTGCTTAGGGGCATTTCGTAAGTAGGTACTTTTGGGTTCTTACAAAACAGTGGGAATAAAACTAAACTACTTGAGTATTTCCTCTAATATATTGTTTGTTTTCTAGCGGAATTACTCTCAGAATTTACATAAAAACACTTTATTTCCTCTCTGAAACTCCTTTGTTTCGAGAGTTCTTTAGAAATGTGATATGAATCTTGTCGTGGAACTTTGAAAGGGTGAGGATATTAAAACCTTAAGGGGTGGGGGGGCTTGAAGGCTTAGAAGTAATACATTGACGAATACGTCAATTTGTGCTATGAGGTTACGGGTTAGAAACTTGTAACCCAGATTACACATTAAGAAAATTTTTATTTTGCAGAGAGCTATTGCTGAGTATCTGCCAAGTTCTTCGCAGTAGATTTTGTTTTCCGAGCCTGGTGGTAAAGTCTAAATAAGACGTATTTTAAGTGTGTTTTAACCTGTTTGTCCTAAATATGAAATAAACAAGATTTGCTGGTAAGATTGAAATTATCTGGTGATTACACGAGCGAGTTAAATAAAATTACCGGTACCCATTCCAGGTTACATGCAGGATTTCAGATAAAATAATTGGGTTGGAATACAACCGCACCCATTTCCCAAGACAGCTTGAGTACCTCACTTCGATACCTACATCGAAGGCCATTTGGAGGTTTAAAGATGCCTTGGCATGTACGCGCGTTTAGGTGTATTTGCATTCGAGATAGCGACCGAAAGCTCGATCGAGAGTTAACGCAGGCATCTCAGTACCCTTACTCTGAGATTGATCGAATTTAAAATACGGTCTCACTAAGTGAGGTGAATTACATATGCATCAAATTAAAATGAATCTTAATATTATAAATTTAGAGCTCAATTTCGTGTATGCATTCACAGCTAGCGCTCCAAACGATACGTTTCGAAATTTGAATCGGTTGCACTGAATTTGTGGCTTTAAATCAAGAGTTTTTGGGTCCATTTTAGTTTGACTCAAATGTGATTCAGCTCACTTTGTGAGACCGTATTTTAAACTCGATCAATCTCAGAGTAAGGGTACCGGTATGTCTAAGTAGGTACACTTAGGTCTGAGACTGTATCACTATTGTCGTCAGCAGTGGCATGCATGTCATACAGACAAATAGTTGTAAAAACTCTATGCTTATTTTTATTATGACCTGCCATTAAGTTGGTTCCAGAGAAAGCCCATCCGGATTTCAAAACCTGTGCACGCTACTGATCGTCAGGTAGATTTTAGGAGACATGAGCCAAAAAAAACACACTTACTAGCTGTAAGTAGTATAGTAAGCTAGAAGCCAAGATAACTTACTATACCTATTTTAAAGTTTAAAAAATTGGTTAAGTACATAAATTTGGTAATTGGAAAATTATTTTGATGGTTACGATATTAATTCTTTTCAAATAAAATACATTAGTTAGAATAAGCATTTCATTCACATAATAATTGTCTGTTACACCATACAATTTTAAATTATATCTTAAGAGCAAAATTAAAACGAGAATAAAAAAAACTTATTCCATGCAGGTGAAGTCGCGGGCATCAGGTAGTTATGCATAAAAGCCCTGTAAAAATCTATTAAAAAGAATAGTTTCATGGAAGTAGGTCTTTCGGCTTGTGACTGAACCTGCCGACTCATGTGTCTCATGAGAATCGTCTAAATTTATATTTTGCATGCATAAAACATTATGAGTTAAATTGAAGCGAAGGATTTGATATAATATTATATTGAAGATAAACAGGCGTGGGTTGCGAGCTGAAAAAAATATAGCCTCGTAAAAACCTGAGCGCAAATTATTATTGGCAAAGTGTTTCTTTAAGATTTTTTTTAAGAGTATTTTTTCAATAAATACTTGAGTGGGTATTTCGATGTTTACTAAAAGGTTGTTGTTCGATAAATAATTTAGTATTTTCATGTTTTCTTAAGCTTTTTCTATTCATTTTCTCATATTTATTTTGGGAAATTACATCTCGATTTTTGCGCTGAGTGGAAAATTACTGTGAAATTTCATGTGAGCTCAAGAAAAAGAATAATAAACTTTTATTATCGAGTTTATTACCAAGTCAAAGCAAGGTTTATTAGCAACACAAAAGAACGTGTCTTCTTTCAATTTGCTATTTAATAGGCAAAGCTTAACAGCTACAAGTACTTTAAAGGTATAGAAAGCAGTAAAAATAAACTGTGGAAACATTATTTATCTCTTCTGATTCGTGCTCGTTTGATACAGAATCTAGTGATCCGGTTAAAATAGCTTGGTCAGCACAATGTCGTAAGTCAACGTCCGGCCAAGAGCCAGCCGAGTCAAGTCCGAGTAAATTTTCCGCTGCTAGCAACAATTTAATGACGTAACTATAATAAACTGGCTGATCCACCCCTGCTTCGTTCAGTGGAGTTTTAAAACCCTTGGGAAGAAATTTCCAAGGATTTGTAAACAAAAGCCCAAAAACATGTTATTTTCATGAATAGGTATAACTTGAAAATTACTGACATTCATACAAACTTATACTAATTTAACTACTTCTTTAAGCTTCTATACCTACTAAGTAATATTCTAAATGCGAAAGTTTAGATGGATGGATGTTTGTTACTCAATCACACCAGAACGGCTGAACGGATCTGAATGAAATTTGGAACAGAGATAGAGTAGTACATACTCGTATAGTCTGGAAAAACACATAGGCTACTTTTTATCCCGAAAAATTAAGAGTTCCAAAAAACTTCTGTACACGCGGACGAAGTCGCGGGCATCATCTAGTTATACAATAAATAAACAAAGAAAATTTACTTTAAAAGGATTTGATTACTGAATTACGAGTATAACTAATTCGTGATGGCTTAAAAAGTGCTAAGATTCCGACAAGTTGTGCAAATGCTTTAAAAAGATCATCATCATCACCATCGGGGGCCATCTAAAATTGAAGTTTGGCGGTCAGCAGGTGAAATGTCTTCCGATTTGGAGCAATGTTCTTTAGTTCAGCGTTATTATGACGGGTCCACTCCTTTAAAAAAGATGGCTTCTTGATTATCACTAGTAAACCTCGTTGCTTTATGGTGTTCTGAAAGCAATGAATGTGTTCAAAACATGTGAAGTATGTAGATACAATTTTATATGTTGCTCATTTCTTAACTTTAAAATACAGTGTAATAATGTCCTCCCGACCGACTTTCGGCCACGGCGGCCTATCTCCAGAGAGATTTATTAGCCTAATCTTTCTCCGGTCGTATCGAAAATACATAATAGGTACCTACCGTAGTTGTTATATAAGTTCTTCGAAATGGGTGACAAGAATTATTGGATAACACCATTTGGCTCAGACATTGGCATATTCTCCAATTCAATTCAATATTCCACGAACTCGATTATATTACATCCATATTTAACTCAGTGTTCTCAATGAAATACTAAGTTATTTTATTTTATTAGCTGCCTACAGTGAAATACTTTTAGGAATTTCCAAAATTAGGTATCATCGTTGGTAAGGTGAAAGTCGGGTTTTTGGATATTAGCAACACTGGACTATACAAAACTATAGGCTAAAAAAGACAGTAGGTATACATGGGGATACACGGCCTATTTTTTTAAAATTTCCTACACCATTTTGCGCACTCAGATTGCACCACAGTCTACCACGTAAAAAATTTAATTCTCTAAACTCGCCCGCTATTGGTAACTGGTAATTTTTTTCTCTAAAATAGCTTGTATCATATTATTTGCAGCCCCGCCGTTGGAAAATAAGAAACTCAGTAGAGTCTCTTATCACATTGGAGAAAAATGAATTAAATAAAAGGCTATGAAGTACGAACCAAAAATTCTCTTCTTATTTGCAAACTGTTAGTAGCACATGCCTAGGGCAAAAGGGGCAGAGTAACCCTATCCTTTTTCATCCAATACATTTTTGAAAGGCACTCAAACCCGATCGAAAAGTAAGGAAAATTGAATGTAGGTATATTATAAAGTAGTATTCAGGGACGAGTAGCCTATTTGTGACAACGCATAATAATATCAGTCGATTGCGAATGTTAAGCAACGTTGACCCAAGTCTGTAACTAGATGGGTGACCGAATTCGGAGATTCAAATTTGGCCTTTTCGTTTCCTCCGTGCCTCGGAGAGCATGTTAAGCCGTCGGTCCCGGTTATTATCAGTATTCATTAACATCTGATAATGATCGTTACAAAAACCGAGTTTAAATACTCTAACTCGACTCGTACGCGGAAGGACCTGGGAACACGCCGCATTACTAATCCAAAAAAAACTCCTACCAATATTTGATTAATGGAAAGGGGTCACGACCCTCAGTAATGTGGAATACGACGCACAGAGATATTATAATGGATGTTTGCTTTTGTAGTAATTTACCTACTGCTAAATAATATGTAAAACAGCCCATAAACTTGATATTTATTATTATATCTACACTTATTATGGTATGACTTCAATTCGTGGAAAAGGAGTGTTTTTATTTACATGTACGTAATTTGAATTCATGAAAAGTGCCACCACCGATTTTAATGTTGGTCTTCTTCGGTAGAAACTATACAAAGGATATTTCAAACCAGTACTAAATTCGTCATAGTTATCCTACCTAATAAAAGATATAAGATAAAAGATTATCAAACGTTGTTACTTCTAAAATAGTTACCTTTCTTTAAAAAAGCGGAATTATTCCGGTCAAACTTCAGAAGGTCACCTACCCTGTACCTTATTTAGTTCATTCAGAAGGTATTGCCCAAGCGCCATAAGAATTTTCCGCTACCAGAATACAAGTTGCCCTATTGGGTGAAATTAGAGCATTTTCACCGCCAAAAATATTCCAGAACTCGTTTAGTGCACCTTCATAGCATTTAGATTAGATGAAATTAGAATGTTTTTGACGTTAGGTAACGTTGTTTCTAAACAGTTTTTTTTGTTCTGACCAAGTTATTTCTACTTCGCAGAATAAATTAGCTAAACATTTTTAGATTTATATATTTTAGAGATAACATTTTCAATCTATACTAATATTAGGTATAAATGCGAAAGTTTGGATGGTTGTTTGTTACTCCATCACGCCAGAATGGCTGAACGGATCTGGATCAAATTTGGCACAGAGATTACAATAACACATAGGCTACCTTTAATCTCGGAAAATTAAGGAGTTCCCGTTGGAATTAAACAAAACTTATTCACGGTCATCAGCTAGTCATCGTACTAATATTAAAAATGCGAAAGTGTGTTTGTTTGTTGGTTTGTTGATTTGTTTCTTAATCACGACGCAACGGAGCAACGGATCGACGTGATTTTTGGCATGGGTGTAGTTGAGGAACTGGAGAGTGACATAGGCTACTTTTTATCCCGGAAAATTAAGGAGTTCCCGCGGGAATCAAAAAAACTTAAATCACGCGGTCGAAGTCGCGGGCATTAGCTAGTAGAGATAAAAATAAGAATATTAATTTGCCATTTATAACTCCAGTTTGACCAACAAAAACTATAGTAATAATTGATCGCAAGTTGTGTCGAACTTGCTAATCTGCGGTAATCGCGATTTGGAGCGGCTGAAATGCCGGTTCGATTTGCGGTTTACTTTACATCCCTCGTTGAACGAGTCTTCTTTTGATATCAGAAATGTTAAGCTTTTGCTCATAACAGTATTTAGTTTAAAGAAATATCTTACAAATATGTCAATTTTTAAAAGTTTTCCATTCTATGAATGGACAAAACTGTAGATTAATAGAAAGTAAAATTACTTAATTCGGTACCTAGCGATTTCCCAATGCTTCGCCGTTGAGTAGAGTTGAGTTTTTTGTTTGCTTTACTTTATTACTTCACTGGCTTTTAAAATCGGAGTGAGCATTTTACATAAAAGTATTTAATAGGAATTGGGCTACAATCACCTTCAGAGCGATCGCTTCTGTTTTGCAATCGATTCAGCTTATGGCGTTCTCAGTTCACGAGGTCGATATACAGGCGCAAGCGCATGTCGCAAAAAAATCGACATTGTATTTGATAAAATATCAATATCTTTATTATCAGGAGAAAAATTGCTTTAAAAGGCAATCTCTGAGGCGTATGTTTATAGATTTACTAGCTGATGCCCGCGACTTCGTCCGCGTGGATTGAGGTTTTTCGGTTCCCGCGGGAACTCTTAAATTTTCCGGGATAAAATATCCTATGTCCTTCCCCGGGATGATACCTACCTCCATACCAAATTTCAGCAAAATCGGTTGAAAAGATGGGCCGGGAAAGCGTAGCAGACAGACAGACAGACAGACAGACAGACAGACAGACAGACAGACAGACAGACACACTTTCGCATTTATAATATTAGTATGGAAGATTTATTCTATGAGACGCTATCTCGTTGAGCAAGCATCTCGGGCAGCGTGGGAGCTTTTCACATGCCATCAACAGCCGAAGAGAAGTTTTAGCATTTTCTATAGGCATTTAAGTATATTATACTTAGCAGAGCTAAAAGCTTAGTCTTCGTAATAATCTGACTTTTTAAGCAATAATTTTCCATAGCATCAAATACCTTGTTAACGGAGAGTGACGTGGAAACTAGTAGATGGTAAAATTTATCATACTAATATTATAAATGCGAAAGTGTGTTTGTTTGTTGGTTTGTCCTTCAATCAACGCCGCAACGGAGCAACGGATCGACGTGATTTTTGGTATGGGTATAGTTGAGGACCGAGAGTGACATAGGCTACCTTTTATCCCGAAAAACTTAAAACGAGTCGCGGGCATCAGCTAGTATTTTATAATCTGAGGTTAAAATACTAAAACGTTAGCCGTCATTCTGTCATACCTCATTCATTTAAATTGCTTTACAAAAAACTGACGTTACTTGTTCCAACCAACAATAGGTCCTCCAATAAATTAGGGATCCTGCATTAAAATAGCCGCTGGCTGAATAAAAGGGGAATTTAAATAGGGAAGCGTCAACTTGCTTGACGGGCGTAATGCCACAAAAGATGGTGGGAATATTGGGGGAGATACCTACTCAATATAAAGCAAATAGGTAGGTTCAGTAGGTAAACATCCGCTCACTCCTACCGACCTTTACTTCAGTAGTAACTCTGGGTTACTGTTAAAATAGCAAGGTTGAAAAGGTAGGTAGTTAGGTATCCATTGAACCCTATTGCCTACATAGTAAAAGGTTGACTTTTTTGAGCAATCTTAAAATATACTTATTTTCAGAAAATTAGCTATGCTTAAAATACCAAAGACAAACACCAAAGTTTTCTCAAATATAATATCAATAGATAAAAATAAACTAAATTACGCGGTGTTCTGAAAATAATCTAAGCTTCCATGCTTATGTAAGGTACCTACTGCGATTCCATGAAAAGCTTTTAATCTTTAATAAATATTTCATCAAAATATTCCACGAGTTCTTTGGCTATCCGTTTCAAGATGGCGGCCGTTCCACTACTACTCTCGGCGGGAAACGTGACAGCAGCTTAGCTCGTTCGGAATCAGGATACTTACAGGATATGAGAAACGTCATCAAACATGACAAGTAAAATGTAAGAATTGGATGTATGTGCTATTTGAACAGGTACAAACCTGTGGTACAACCTAGTACTCGCTTAAGGAGACTTTTTTTATTTTGAACCATAATTGAGTAGGTACCATGCAAAATACGAAAATAACAGTGTGTTAGTTTGCTACATCTTTTCTTTACCACTACATAAATTTTTTTAACGACAGCTATACAAAATTACCTAATGGCGAAAGCGATAGGTAATTCCTACAGGATTTAATCTATACTAACTACATGCTAACTATACTATTCTACAAGTGTCTGTCTGTCAATTACTTTTTGTGACCCATCCGTTAAACTGATTTTGACGAGATTTGGTAAGTAGGTACATAATATTATACTTTGGAGAATTTATTATCACTTTCCACGGCATTTATAAAAAAAAGCTTATCCAACCGGGCGAAGTCGCGGGCTTCATCTTTATTCCTCGATGTTCCTACAAATTAGATAATACGACCCATATTTGTATTAGTATAATAATATACTTAAGTATCTTGCTTTTGTAAGAACCGATCCATTTATACTCCATCAGTAGGTATTTTATGAACATCGTGAAAGTAACGTCTCTTGCCGGATTGTTTACCAATTTGTTATGCTCTTGTAATGTGATACGTTGTTCTTATCTTCTTCGTTCTTACAAATATTATGGGTAATGAGCTAACATAATGTAACATTATTTTCCTCACCTAACTCATTCTTGTTGTACCTAAAGCTTGTTACACATCGTGAAAATTATTTGTTGTTTTTCAAATAGAGTTTTTGATCTTATCGAGCTATGAACATTAACTAGGTCTGATGTGCTTACTCTTTATAGGTAATAGAACTTAAAGGTAGCTATCTTAACCTAATTACTATATAAATCATGCCCGCGTGGAATGGTGGCAAGAATGCTGACTGCACTTCCGCGTTAGACAGTCAGGCTGATCCTTTGCGCAAAAAATAAGCCAGCCCTTCTGTCATCAGATAAGGCTATTTAACCGCGGAGAAATATCTTGCAAAAAAAGTTTGCCACTAAGACTCCACGCGTTGTGTTAATTGTAGCTTCATGCACATAACATAAATCTACAAAGAATTATGTTTGTGTAAACACAGCCTTAGGTATCTGTGTAACAATACCAAAATATATCCGCAGGCATACAACTCTCTTATCTCACCTTAATTTCCTATGTTAAACCTTTTGTAACATACACATTGTCTTTAATTAATGCTTACAAACATGCCTTATATTTTCTCAATTGTAACAATTTATTGAAGCTTCAGGGAAACCCTTTTCAACTTTCGAGAATTGAACGAGTTAACGTGTTTTATATTATTTGTCAGTGAAACCAAGTCGAACCTCCAGTTGTCTATGGCAATGCTATTGGTAGGTCGTAGGTACTATATCTACTCCTCTAGAGCATAACTATTACAGATTCTCAACATACGATACTATATAACAGAAGTATACAGCTATAATGTGGATAGATGTGGTTGCGATATTCGACTTGATGACCTCCTTGTTAGTGGATTAAAAAAAAGATTCCCGTAGCACCTGTCTGGCGTGCAGAGAAGATACTTCCACAAAACATGGACCCCAGCGCCCCCTGTGGCCATCGGTTCTCCTTCCAGAATGAGAAGAGTTTGGTCATAGTGGATCCACCACGCTGGATGAGTGCGGAAAAAGAGAACTCACGAGCATGCAGGCTTCCTCCTGACATTTTCATTTTTCGTTATAGAAAACTATATTTAGTTGCCTAAAACACACAAACACACACACACACACACAATTCTAAAAGCGCGTGCCCGAAGATCTAACCCCCAACCACCACTGGCCTACCCATACACACTATCCGCTTCGACACATGCCCATTGCCTAATTTCATTCGAATTACAGACTTTACAGAATTACTTCAGGGATCGCAAATTCCAATTTGATAGGCCACCAAATTACAGTACAATTACATCGCAGCTTCACATGTTACATGAGATACAGCAATTAATGTCTAACGTAACGAATTGAGGTAGGTACGATACCAGAAATATATTACGGAGGCCTCAGGATATTGTTGATAATATTACTTCGCAATCAAATGTAAAGATAACTTCACACAATAGTTTATAGTAGAATCAATGTAAGCAAACCTGTCAATATCCATAGTAACATTATAAATGCAAAAGTGTGTCTGTCTGTCTGTCTACTACGCTTTCACGGCCCATCTATTCAACCGATTTTGATGAAATTTGGTATAGCCGTACATCCCGGGAAAGGCTATCCCAGAAAATAAGGAGTTCCTCCGGGATAAAAAAAACTTTATTCACGCGGACGAAGTCACGGGCGTCATAGTATTAAAATAAATTTATATATGTGACTAGCTGATTCCCGCGACTTCGTCCGCGTGGATTGAGGTTTTTCTGTTCCTATCACTCAAGTTAGATCGAACTGCACATGGTGTGCGAATTTTATTATAATCGGTTAAGTGGTTTAGAAGTCCATTGAGGACAAACATTGTGACACGAGATTTATATATATTAAGATTTTGATGAAATTTGGTATAAAGGCAGCTTAATAAATAGTCCTATATAATATTTATTTATTCTCAAAAACATCAAACAAGCTACCTACTTATAAACTTAATGGTGTTAATTAGCATAAAACTGTAGGTATACTAGTTTTCTCTCAAAGATCTTTTGATAGAAGTTCGCTAAGTAAGCTATTGTGTCGTAATTACCTGCCTTTGCCTTTAATGACCCTACATTGTAGGTGCTTGAAGTTACCTAAGTAGTTCAAATTATGCAAAAGTCAATCACTTTAATCACTAGCTGGTTTTTGATGACCTCCCTGGCGCTGTAGTCTTATAAGTGGGAGACTCCAGGTTCTATCCCCAGCATGATCAATTTAAGAATTTACAATTACTGAGATTTCTCTGCTCTGATCTACTTACTATTCTACTTACTGGAAAAGTTGTACTACCAAGTTATTATAATTATTTGGTACCTAGTGACCTACATAATCATAGCACATACTGACCTACTCATATTAATTAATCTATACTAATATAAATGCGAAAGTTTGAATGGATGTATGGATAGATGGATGTTTGTTACTCAATCATGCCAGAACGGCAATTGATAGATTATAGTCTGGAATAACACATAGGCTACTTTTACACATAACCAAAAAACCTCAATCCACGCTCACGAAGTCGCGGGCATCATCTAGTAAACTTTAAATCTTAAATCAAGCTTAATTTAAGCATAATATTATGAAAGAAACATAATATTACATCCAATAAATACGTAGGTTGTGAACATAAAGGGATGGGGATGAAATAAATTACTGTATTACTTTTATTCTCTGCTCTCCTGTTGAATATTAATATTGCTTTCTTGTATTGCTATTGATGAATTTATTTCTCTCTCAAATAAATCACTAGCTGATGCCCGGTACTTCGCCCGCTTGGATTTAGGTTTCTTAAAAGTCCAATGAGAACTCTTTCTATCGATATTTATTTAGTTCTAGCAAAAAATTAAAAATTACGTCGATCCGTTGATCCATTACAGCAGAGCTAAGGAATTTGCTCATATATGGTTCCGGCAAGATTGAAGGACAATGAACACAGATAAATTTTAGCATTAGTGATGCGATTGAGTGTTGGTCTGCCAGTTACTTTTTTAAGGCTCAAGTGCTGAAACAACCATAATATATTTGCACTGATAGCTTCTTGTATCTTGGGAGATGGACATATCATATACCTTTAATTAATATCCCATGGTTTTTTTTCTGGAATAGAATTAGATATTAGGTTAGGTATAAAAAAAACATGGTATTTTTTCCACTCCGATGAAATTGCGCGCATTATCTAGTTATTTTGAATTTACAACAAAAATAGAAAAAAAAAGAACTCAACGGGAAAACTTCTTTTTTTAACTTAAATAAAATATACAAAGAAAAACCAGCATAATAGCATTTCTTTTCCTCAGTTGTTCGAAAGCTCTTTCAAAGTACCAAAGTCTAATTTATAAAGTTTGAGGGGAACCAGCGGCTCTCTGGAACGACTTGCGATACAAAACAAGGCCCACACTCCCAACTTGTTACAATTATCAAGATCTGAACTAAAATATTAATTAAACATCAATCTTACCTATTAACATTACAAAGGTCCATTTGAGACTAATGATAAGTACTGTTTTTTAAAAATTATAATTTTTGCACTCTTGGACGAATAAATCACTGTCCAAGACCAGACTATATTGAAAATAAAGCAAAATGTAAATTAAAAAATAAAGTCTTCGCTACTTTATTATTTTTACTTACACATAAAAAAGAAGAGGGGAAAATTACTTTGTATGTATAATGTCCATGAGGTAAATTTATTTTTTAAAATTGAGTACACACTACAAAGACCTTACACTTGCAAGGTCTTTGACACACTATTACATAAAATTGCATTTTTTTCATAGAAACGATAAATAAATAATTAATGATAGAACTATGAAGGAACTTGAAATTTAATTTGCCATAATCCGCAACAATAGGCAAATATATGTGGTACAGTGTACCTTGCACTTGCAGCTTGCAATATTCACCACACCACATAAATCTTCCAAATTATTCTCAACGTACGTTTCACTCCGACACCGGACCATCTTCAGGAGATGTTGACTCGACAATGCACGATTGTAAAGTGACGATCGTGTCGAAAGGGCCGGCTTTTATACCTTTTTGACATGACTCATACTGAAGCCCCGCCCCCTCCCCCCCTATTACTGTATAAATTGAGTAAAGGTGAATTTGATACATTTATTTGTTCATTTAATAATAGAGGACATTTATTTGTCACAATAATAGAGGATTTGAGTTATTTAATGAACAAATAAATCCAACCAATATACTCGTAAATATACATATCAGAGTTCAGAGCCACATTGCAAGACATATAAATTTCCCATTCCACCGACTCAAAGCTGCAATTTAGCAGTAAATGAAGCGTTAGTTTGCGGAAATAAATATCGAAGACTTAGGAGGATTATACCTACGCTAAGCTAGATTTCTCACTTCACTTACGACGTGTTTGGCTTTTCAAGTAACATACACGTGGAATACAGGCACGTTTATAAATACTTAAACCTTAAACATCAACCTTTAAGCACATCGTTAATACGTTCAGTAAGACATAATATTATCTTGTTTTTTGTGGACGAACCGGCTTTAGGTGCGTTTTCACCACAGATGTGCGAGGAAAATGAGCCATGCGAGGAGCGTAGCAGAGCTGATAATCAAATCGAAGGAATCGGTGTGAATCGTAGTGTAGGGTGGTGGGAAAAATATTAACTAATTAAGCTGCAGAAAGGAGCAAACATAGCCTTAGTCTTCTTCAAGTATACGTAGTCATAGAGCTGTTATCGTAACCATAATATAAAAAAATTAAGACCGTCTTACACAACACAGCCTAAACCGATTGGTTTTTTGTGATGCTGTCACCTTTGATACGTTTGTTCCGGGGTTCACATGATAAGGACAGTTAGGTATAGAAAATGTTACTACACTCAGAAATACATTTCACGGAATTGTGCAAGTGGGCCTACATCTTTAATTTTTAAGCAAAAGCTTCTTGTCTTTTCTTCTTCAGACAGCACCGTGAAAATGCACTTTAACTAATTCCAATCAAACATTGAAAAGAAACATCGCAGCACAAACAATTCCAGATTATCTATTGCAGTTCACAAACAGTCGAGTTCCACGTTGCAATTTCGCAGCATATAAAGCATTGGTTTGCGGAAATAAATATCAAAGCCTGAATAAGAGAAACAACAGAAAATGCGCTTGCTTTCTCAGCTCGCTTGCTGTGTGTTTCGTTTCTCAATCAGCCTACTCCCTGAGTCCAAAACATGTATTTTGATAAACTTTTCATGGTAATTGTTTTTTCTACTACTTACTTGCTCGGAAATTGCTTCATTATTTAAAAAAAACATTACGTAGGTACATTGCCTCTTTTATGGCCGCACGCCAGCAATCACCAAAAATTGTCCGCAGGACGATATTAGAATTGAAACATGAAATCCATCCATCCAAACTTTGGCATTTTTATTATTAGTATAGATTAATGATAATCGAAATAAAATTAATAGTTATACATCACACCATTATCGTAAAGTGTAAATAGGCTTTAACCATACAAACGTAATAAATCATAATATTTTGTTTCATATAGGAAAACACCTATATGGTCGAAAAAATTGTTAGCTAACCCTAGTAACTTACAAAATAAACAAACGTACGTTGCAAGGAGTTAATAGGTACTTAGATACTTATGTGGGTAAGTATTTGATATTTACTAAGAAGTAACAATATCGTGGAAAGTTCATCACAAAGGAAAATCTCGAGTTGTAGTTACCCCGCCCGTGTTATCAATGATCAACATAGAAAGTTAAAGTCCTGGCACTTCGCCAAAACTATACTTGGTCTAGATTTCTAGATCTCAGATTGAAAGGAGGTCATGAAGCTTTACCCATTCTAACATCTACAAAAAATAATATTTAAATACCACTATTTACTGTCATACGTACCTATTTGATATTATGAAATTAGACGTTTTCGACGACTCTGCAATTCAAATAAACTGAATTGTATAAATGAAAATCGCCACTGCGAAAGATAAGCTAGCTAACTAGCTAAGTTGAACTGCATAGGTTATTACCTAAATTATATTTTAACTACTTGGTATATGCTTGCGTAGATAATAATATACGAGTTAACATTAATGTTAACATTTTATATTGATATAAATAGGGGTTTTGACCGAATATTAAAAAACATAATGTTACAAGCGGTATGCTTAGTAACGCAGTTTGAAATTAAGCACGAAATACTAGTACTTACCAGTTGGCATCTGTGATTAAGTAATAGCTAAGCCACATTTCCTGTAGCTCGCTTGCCTTAGCTTAGATCTTAGCTTAGTATGAAAAGATGCTGAACCGATGTAAGCTTATAGCTAAGATTAGTTTATTTGAGGTTATGCTTTAGTCGGCACTTGCCAAATCGTTTGGGCCTATTTGTCCTGACAAATTGACTGATTCGGCAAGTGCCAAAACAGTATGTGTATAGGATCCAGGGATCCTATACACATACTGTATTATAATAATATCAGGTGTACAGAAACTACATATCTACTTAATTCTAGAGCGAGTTTCTAAATGAGTTTCAAAGACGTTATTACGAAATTACATCTTTAAGCTTTACTTAAAGTTCGTTACGAGGAGATTCGCAATCGTTGTAATATTATGAATACTAAAATTCTAAATCTTGGTCGTTAATAAAGTTATAACATTAAAATTAACTTTCCACGGCCATGCGTGAGAGGTTTAAGACGATTAAGAAGTATTTGCGCAGAATTTATATTTAAGCTATACTAAAAAAGTGAATGTTTGGATGGGTGGATGGATGTTTGTTAATCATTAAGCCAGAACGGTTTAACGAATCTGCATGAAATTTGGCACAGAGATAGATTATAGTCTGGACCAGCGACTTCGTCCGCGTGGATTGAGGTTTTTTTGGTTCCCGCGGGAACTCTTTAATATTCCGGGATAAAAAGTAGCATATGTTTTATTCCAGACTATAGTCTATCTCTATGCCAAATTTCATCTAGATCCGTTCAGCAGTTCTGGCGTGATTGAGTAACAAATATCCATCCAGCCATCGAATCTTTATTCTTCACGGTATTCATGAAAACTGAGTAGGACCGGAGGAGAAGAAACGGAGGAGGAGTAAAAATAAAAGTAAAAGCAAGTATTCCTTTAATTTTCGATTTTCCTCCTTCGAAATATCTGGAACTATAGTAACTTCATAATAAACAAGTTTAATAATGTATATCAGCACAGAATAGGTAATAGATATCAGCCTTGAGATATCAAACAATACTTCTTCTTACTGACGATTTACTTTCCAAAAGTAACTTTTCCAAACGCCCCAAAAATACTCCAATCTTCAAATGGAAAACAATAATGTCAATAAGATCCGTCAAGTGTTGGCAGTGCAAACATCTCATTCGCAAGTGGTAGCCATCTTGCAAAGATATTCCCCGCCCCTTCTATTTCTATACAATGCAGTGTAAAGCGGGGTTGGATGAGTATAGTTTTGGGGGTCCTAATAAGCTGGCCAGGCGTTTCACAGCGCTGAAATATTGCTGATATACAAAAGCGAAGATGTATAGATCGTGTGAAAGATTGGTTATTTCGTTGTCTTTTTTTTTGTGGTAAAAATTTACTTCTATGGTTCTCTCTACAACGTAGACAGATGGTCTAAGAAAGGATTACAAGAATTTCCATTCAAACAAAGCTAGGACGTGTCAGCTCGTAATCTTAAAGCAGGATTTCCACCGCAAGCGGAGCGAGCTTTCTTTTGATTCCGTTTATCTTGCAAAGAAACAAGTACTTTCATCAACAAAGAGCTAACTAAAGGAAAGCGAGCAAACAGATTTCAAAAAGGGGCATTTAAATCAAAATGAGTTCGCGCATTAAGGCAACTGTCAAAACTTGTGTAAACCATAAAAGTGTAAACTGTAAACTTATAATTTTGTCTACACAGAGTCCGTTCTGCTTAGCCATTTCCCGCTCATTACCTTTTGTAGTGGAAACCGAACTAACTTTATATATTCCTAGTAACTGACCCGTCCCTGTTGTGTATCTTCGGAATTTTAATATGGTTGGTAGGGTGGGGGAGTTTCGCAGCCCTCAAATGGGTTAATCGCTCGGAGTCGGTGGTGGCAGCTGCACCTGACGGTTTGAATTACGATATTACCGCTGTAATAGGCGCGATGTGGATATAAAAACCAGTCGGTACAACAATGTCAGTACTGCGTTTAGGTACTGCTTATTAAAGTTGGCGTCGGGTAAAAAGATCTCTGGAGCCTTAACGACTCTATCTATTGATGTGAAATGTAAAAAAAACTGAAAAAGTAGGCATGCATAACTTTAGTAAAACGCGCTAGAAATTGTCATAATGAACATCAAATTGAATTTCAATTAGGTAGCAACGTTGACGAGCAGACCAGCCAAGTTTATCTCCAAAATCCATAATTTAATTCCGTTTTTCAAACGTCTAGTTGTAAATTTTCATACAAAAAGCGATAACGTTTTTCTTTTTAACGTTTGGGGGGGGGGGGGGGGGGGGGGGGGGGGGGTTAAAAACGTAATCATCCGAAACAATATTTCAAGAATAAAATGTAGGCATATGCCTACTGGACTTGCAACTCTCTCTATCGCACGATACGGAGAAGGCAGCGAAGCGTTGTGAAACAGATAGCATTATTCAAAATACCTACTGGCGTCGCGTTTCGTCACTAGACGATAGTCTTAATATCCAATGTATATCAATCCTCAATATATAAAGGTCCATGCGAGATTTTCATGAGGTGTCAGATTTTGTAAAAGTAGGGAGGCCATGGCAGACTGGTTACATCTGGTATGATGCACTCACATAGGTAATGACATATCACAGCACCAAACCTAAAGAGACACACCTAAAATCATACTATATTTTACCAAACAAATATTTACTTTACCTAGCTACTTTAATGGGCAGAAGCGATTTTTTCATCTAAATTTTATAATTTTTATACCAGAAAATGGGAAAAAGGGCACAGGATTTATAAAAACATCAATCAACGGTGCTGCATTCGCTGGCATCATCACATAAGCTTAAAGCATCATTCACACACTTCAACCCGTTGCTCACTACTGCAGAGCACGAGCCTCTTCTCAGAATGAGAAAGGTTTGGCCATAGTCCACCACGCTGGCAAACTACACATACCTTTGAGAACATAATGAAGAAATCTCAGGTATGCAGGTGATGATATCGATGATTTCCAAGCAAGTGATATTTAATTTCTCAGTTAGAATGCCGGGACTCCCCGGGATCGATCCGCCGACTACCCATAGGAAGCCGGGTGTCTAAACTACTAGGCTATCATCGCTTTTAGCTGGTTGCATTAATCCCTACAAATTCCCTTCTTCGTATAAGTGCATTCGCACGTTCGAGCATCCAAGTCTACGTGCCTTTGCATCAACTCCTTTATTACTTACATTTTTCACTTTATACCAGCTTTCGCTACGATTGTCGTCTCAATATAGCTATCTCCACAAGTATATTAACAACAAAATATTATATTAAGAACTATAAAGCACAGTAACGTTTCACTAGTCTCACTTTTTGTGGTTCTTTCATACATATTCTAAATTCTGTGGCGTGATGGCGTCATACACATTCGTCATCAACTTAATTTACAATCATGTACATAAACGGTACAAAGCAATTACGACTTACCAGCATACGCAATGTTTCAGAAAATTTACGGTAAACTTTAATTACTGTTCATGGCATAAATGTGTTTTATATTTGACTGAGTTGCTTGCTTTTGAACGAATGTAAATACCTCTTACATTTAACATAAAACACACAAGCGTGTTTTAATTGCAAAACACAGCTTTTTAGCGAATATTATAATTCAAACATTTCCATACAAATACCTAAATAAAAATCGGGTACCTGTATATTAGAAACAGTAGGTAGCCATGTGTGTTTTTATGTCTTATTATATTTCCTCAATATTTAAGGTGCATTCAGTTCACGAGATCAATTATACAGGCGCGGGGGAGTGAAATCGAGCATGTCCCCAAAAATGGCAGAATTAATTAGTAAAAAAAATTATATGTACTGTTCAATAAAAATTAATAAAAATAAATAGGTTCAATGTACATAAACGAGTTTGGGTTACGAACCTAAATAATACCGCGTTCAATAACACCGACTCGACGCTACTTTCATATGCCACTTTGCCATGCCCTGAGAGTAGAGTTTTCGCCCTAACAGAAGTAAATAGGTTCAAAGTACATAAATGAGTTTGGGTTACGAACCTAAATTAGACCGCGTTCAATAACACCGACTCGACGCTACTTTCATATGCCACACTGCAAAACATCTCTTACTGGTGGTAATTTCCTTTGCCTCGGAAATGACGAAAACTGCAATTTAAACCGTAATTACCTGCACAAGCAAGGGCTGAGCTTAACCTCAATAATGTTTAAAGCCACGTTCAATAAACGTTAATCGAACCGCGTGTACTAGCATAGTAATTAACAGTTTGAGTTGACGCTCAATAATCTAGATGATGCCCGCGACTTCGTCCGCGTGGCTTAAGGTTCTTTAATTCCCTCGGGAACTCCTTAATTTTCTGAAATAAAATGAGCCTATGACATAAATGTCAATGAGTCGTGAATTTGAATTAGGAAGCAATTTGAGGGATGGTACCTACAAGATCGTGAAAAAAAATTAGTTTTCAAATGAAAAGTAAGTAAAAGTTATTCAAATAAAAACTACTGGCAAATAGCCTACTAATATTGCAAAAATAAAGCGGGCCAATGTGCTTCACAGTATACAGATATGAGGCCGCCGGTCCGGTGGAAAATTCAGTCAATCAAACCAAATCTGCTTATACTCTGTCGACTGATCGCAGATCCTACACAGGAAAAAACAAAAAACTAAAATTGAACTGCAATTACCAATGAATTGCTACAAGAGTAGTATTTAACCAGCGTTTCGATGAAAATCACGTTCAACAAGCCGTTAATAAAACTGCAAATGCTCGCACCGTCGCAGTTTGAGATGATGGATTCGTTTAATAAGCGAGCAACCAGCAAATGTCGTTTATATAATGTGATACTCATATAAATACATCTTAAACTAAATATTGCCGGTTTTTTCCGATAAAAAGTGGCATTTAATCACTATGCTTTAAATTATGCAAAATTTCCATTTCGTTTGCCCAATGGGAGGAGCCCAATGAGAACATAAAAAATAATGAACTTTGTTCTAGAGAAATTAGATAAGAGAAATTGCATTGTCTAGTCAAATGCTAGTAAGTACCTACTGTTAAGTCGAAAACAACAATAGGTTTCATATCGCATAGAAAACGCTATACAAACTAAATACTTATTTACTTTGCAAGGATTATAATGTGAGCTGTATTCAAGACATCTGACCCCCAATCATGTATGAATTTCGTGTATCCATTCTTATACGTTAGAGTATCGTTCATACCTAAACGTATAAGAATGGGTACACGAAATTGAGCTCTAATTCAATGCTGTTATGGATTATTTTACTTTGACGCCGAACGATTACGTTTGATCGACAATTCTTACATAATCGGGGGGCAGGTGTTGATGCGGAGTTTTAGGTTAATTGCTACTTCTTATTACGTTTTGCTTGCTATACAAATTACCATAGGAGAGTGTAATTTCTCTTTAAAGTTCTGAACGCGGTAAAATTATAATACTTAGGTATACAAGGTTTTTTTGTGTAGCTTTTTTTAGAACAGAGAGAGAAACTTTTTTTAACCTACGAGGTAGTCATAAACTTTTAAACCTACGGAATTTAGGTGATTTAAATATAAATAAGAAGATATAAATTCCACTAATAAAAATTGATCCGTTATTTTGGATAACATAATATTTTAAGAAATGCATATTATGTTGACCGGTTAATCAAGCTCATTTAATTTGAAATGTTACCTCGTAAATACAAAATTGACGTTCGACAGTAATGAAATACCTACATAAATGAGGTAGAGTTCATACGAATATTATACATAGAAATGTGAAGCGTGTAGGGCCTTTTGAGTAGGTAACAACCTAACGCAGGTAAAGCTGAAATGGCAATGGGATGTGGCAGTAGGTACACTTAATTAGCAATTCGCTTTTTTCCACTATTCGTTAGCCTAGTGTTATAATATGGAAATATCCAGCTCATAGTCAGTAGTTTTATTTTCATCGTATTTCGTACGAAATTCGACTACAGCTTACAAGTCCGTTATTTCGGCTAGCTACGACCAATTCTGTACATCTATTTCAGCTAACGGTTACCCTCAGCTGTGCTTAAATTACTCTTCAATCTCCGGTTTTGCATTTTACCGTTATTTAACTAGGGTCTGCTTATTATTTTGGCGCAGGATTTGACGGGTTATAAATTTTTATAGGAATTTTTGGGAATAAGTTACCGTAGATTAGACGAACCTTTATAAATAACTGCAGGTTTCAATCGTATCCACTAAAAATCCATACTTCCTTACTAATAATATAAATGCGAAAGTGTGTATGTCTGTATGTCTGCCTGCTACGCTTTCACGGCCCATAATATATTCAACCGATTTCGATGAAATTTGGTATTGGGATAGTTTGAATCCCTGGAAAGGACATAGGCTACTTACTTTTTAACCCGGAAAATAAAAGAGTTCCCGCGGGAATCAAAAAACCTCAATCCACGCGGACGAAGTCGCGGGCATCAGCTAGTATTAAATATGCTATAAATTAAAAAAGAATCTTAGGTGGGACACGTCGCATTAGCGGTACGCGTGCCTCAGAGTCGGTCCCGGTTATTATCACTATAATATCGGTTATTATCATGATAATAGTCGTTAAAGCCCGCCAATCCGCATTGGAGCAGCGTGGTGGGTCTAAGCTCTAATTCCCTCTCTCCTATGAGAGTGGAGGCATATGCCCAGCAGTGGGACGTTAATGGGCTGTAGTGGTGGTGGTGGCCTTTCTGTAATTTGATCAAAATATCTTTTGTCAACAGTGATAGCTAAAATAGTATGAGTTAATATTATATACATTAGAAGCAACGATCCGAATCCCCATAATAGTTTTGGGCTTTAACAAAATTACTGTCAACCGTAAAAGATAATACGATCCCGATTATACCATATCCTAATTCAATGCGGTTGTATAATCCAGAACTGTCCATCCTGTCCTGATTATTCGGTTTTAAGAGGAATTCTCCCGGCGATTTCTCCATACAAAAACATTTGTCTGTTTCCTCCGTGGATAATTACAATAGAGAAAATATTCTTGCTCCATAAAATCTATATGTGTCCGTGCCATGCTCCTATGTTTTGCTTTTTTCAATAAATTAATTATTTTAAGAACAAGGAACCTTCAAAAATGGCAAAAAATGGCCCAGTTTTCGTGCCATCATCAGAGATCCTGCAAATAAATTAGACGGATATAATCAAAAAAAGAAAAACATACCGGCATAGCCCGAGTCCTTCTTAAATTATTCGTAAAAAAAGAATTAAAATCGGTTCTGTTTTGGAGGAGGAAACAGAAAAATACGAGAGTAAGAATTCGACTGTTTTTCATAGGTATTATCGGTCCAAGCTGCAGTTGTCCCTATCGGGTGTTATGGAATTCTATTCGAGGAGCAGCGCGACGGCAATATAACTGTTCAATACCTATTCTCAAAGTTTCCCGATCATGCCATATCCTCTTAATACATTAGGTTAACATCCGGTCCTAAACACAAATTATAGTATTTGTTACTATTGCAGCTATATCAAATGCTGCTCTATGATTTGGGATCTGGTTACGATTGATGATTATTACATACAACCGTGTATACTAAACTTGATTAGGTACAGTGCTGTTAATTTCAATTCCAACATTGATTACATATTATTACGTAATGCGTGATTAGTAACTAATTAACTCCAATTTAGATGACTCATTGCCCGCGACTTCGTCCGCGTGTATTGAGTTTTGCTAATTCTCGGGGAATTCCTTAATTTTCTGAGATAAAAAGGCTATGTTATTCCCCGGGGTGTAACAGCTACCTCTGTACCAAATTTCATCAAAATCAGTTGAAAAGATGGGCTGTTCAAGCGTAGCAGACAGACAAACAGACAGACAGACACACTTACCTATTTATAATATTATATTTAGTATGGATAATAATACATAATATTCTGATATTTTAGAATAACTATTAATTGTACCTACCATTCTCAACCATTCGGATACAGCTGAATATACTACTTCCAAAATGAAATAGATAAAATGGTCACAGACTTTTTGACAAAATACTTAAATGTAGATAATTATACTATTTTGGACTCCCAAGATGCTAGAGTGCATACCCTGCTAGTGCATCGGAAAGCGTAGCGAAGGTTTGACGGCATTAAAAGCGAGTTACAGGGAGCCGCTGGATCCAGGCAGCGCAAGAACGTGGCGTGTGGAAGTCCCACAAGAGGCCTATATCCAGCAGTGGACGTATATCGGTTGACGACGACGACGAAGTCCACAAGGGCGTCAGTTCAAGCCAGAACGTAACTGAATGTATAGTACAATAATTTGTAATTAGGTACACTTATATTATTATTATTATTATCGATATATACCTTACTCTCACGCCCGCACACAAAATAAATACATATATTATGACCAAAAGAGTTATAATAAGCATACGTATATAAATAGAAATAAATAAACTTACACACACAAATACACAAATAAATAGTTAGAGGATTACACCCCGGCAGGGGAAACCAGACGGCCGGGGGTCAGGGGGACAGGTTGAGAAACCGGCGGACTATCCTAGCCGAGTCTAGCAACACCGCTTTCTGCATCCTGGCTGCGAGCGAACTGCCACGGAACCCCAGTCGCCTCAGATGGTGAGCGAGGCTGACTGGGATTAACCCATTCGCAGATATAACGATTGGGATGGTTTCAGTGGACTGCACATGCCACATGGCGGAAACCTCGTGAGCCAGATCGAGATACTTTCGTTTTTTCTCCGTCTCAGCTCTCACAAGGTTCTCGTCATATGGAATGGTGATGTCCACCAAAAACACCCGCGACTGTGCCCGGTCCAACAGCACGATGTCAGGCTTATTCGCTAGAATAGTCCTGTCCGTGACGATGGACCGGTCCCAATAGAGCCGGACTCCGCCACGCTCGAGTACAGGCACCGGTGTGTACTTGTAATACGGCAGCCTCTCATCCAGGAGACCGTACTTCAGAGCAAGCTCCTGGTGAAGGATTTTGGCTGCTTGGTTGTGTCTGTGCAGATACTCAGTGTTAGCAAGAGCCGAACATCCCGAAAGCACATGTCTGAGTGACTCACCGGGATGGCGACAGGCTCGACAGATGTCGTGAGTGCCATCCTTCAGAATGTACTTTCGGTAGTTCCGCGTCTTAACTACCTGATCCTGTATCGCACAGACAAAACCTTCGGTTTCCCCAAAGAGGTCACCGAAGCGCAGCCATTGCACGGACGCTTTTTTATCGACGTGTGGCTCATTAAGAGCTTTAAAAAAGCGTCCGTGCAACTCCTTCTCCTTCCATACGGTCTCCCGGTCAGAGGTGCTAAGTACCACCGGCGCCTGCCACTCGATTTTGGCTAAGGATAGGGGAGTGAGTCCTTTATCACACTCTATGACCTCTCTATGCATGGGTGACTCCCTCTTCGTCTCGAAGAAAGTTCTGAGATTGGATATCTCCCGGTTATGCATGGTCTTGACGTTTAATACGCCTCGACCACCACATTTCCGGGGGATATACAATCTCATCACAGACGACTTCGGGTGGTGCATGCAATAGAGTGTCATAGTTGTGCGGACTTTTCTATCCAGGGCGTCAAGTTCGGTCTGAGTCCATCTGAGTACGCCAAAGGTGTACATGAGGACGGGCATAACCCAGCCGTTATAGGCTCGAACCTTATTGGCGCCTGACAAAAAACTTTTACAGATTTTTGTCAGACGGCCAAAAAAGGCATCACAAACAGACTGTTTCATGTCCGCCTCATTTACCCCTACCGATTGCGACATACCCAGATACCGGTACGATTCAGCTTCAGAAAGGGTCCTGATGTTCGATGGCTCGAGATTCATCTCAGCCGAGTGAGTAACCTGCCCCCTTACCACATGCAAGACCGCACACTTGTCCAGCCCAAGCTCCATCCTGATAGAATTACTGAACTCAGTGGTGATATTCAGCAATTCTTGCAGGCGGGTAGCATTGGGTGCCAGCAGTTTGAGGTCATCCATGTAGAAAAGATGAGGCACTCTTGTCCCTCCTCTCCGAAACTGAAAGCCCGTCCCTGAACTCTCCAGCAGCGAGCTGAGTGGGTTCAGAGACAGGCAAAACCAAAGTGGGCTCAGACAGTCACCCTGGAAGATCCCCCGCCGTATCCTTATCCGGTCATCGGCACCCGCCAACCGCTCACCGTGGAGACAAAGGATCGTACTCCATTGCCCCATGCATTCTCTGAGGAAGTCTCGAACTGTACCATCTACTTTGTACAGTTCAAGGACCCTCAAGAGCCATGAATGGGGAACCGAGTCGAATGCCTTTTTATAATCAATCCATGCGGCGGAGAAGTTCCGGCGGTTGCGTTTGACCAATTGCCCCGCAACGGAGTCGATGAGAAGGAGCTCCTTAGTACCACGGCTACCCCCCCTACATCCGTTCTGAGCCCCAGACATGATGTTATTGTCGTCTACATGACGAGATATCTTGAGGCTCAGAACGGATGTTAGCGTCTTATAGATAGTCGTAAGACACGTAATGGGGCGGTACTTTGCCGGATCAGCGGCATCCGTGGACTTTGGAGCTAGGTGAGTGATCCCAGTAGTGAAAAGGTTAGGGAGCGTCCTCTGCTCGAGAGCTTCTTGGAATTGTCGAGCCAAGGTCGCATGGCAAACCGAGAAACCCTTAAGCCAGTAGTGATGCAGTCCATCGGGACCCGGACTTTTCCAGTTCGGGGCCCGCCTTACTGCATCAACTACATCCTCCGTAGAGATGGCTACTGGGTTCATCGGTTCAATTACGGCACATGCTTCCTCTACCGCCGCAATCCAAGGGCCCTCTTCATGCTCAACCTCTCGCGACCACACACTCCGCCAGAAAGCGACGAGGTCTGCCGAGACCGGCCGTTGAGAGGTAGAGCGGACTGCTGGACACTCCATTCTTTTGTAGAACCTTTTCTGATCCCTCGAGAAGAGGCGATTTTGCTGAAAGCGCTCAACTCTTTCCGAGTATCGTCGAATGCGGTTCCCCCATGCAGCGATTTTCTGCTTCAGGTCGTCGATGCGCTCCGTTAGCTTTTGGGCTATGTCGGGCTGATCCAACCTAACCCCAAGCCCATTGAAGGCAATCCTAACGGAGCGCACAATCCTTGGCCTGGTATTGCCCGACCTGAAGCTTTGCAGTCTGACAAATCGGTGCACGGCTAAAGCCGCACCAAAGAGAATAGAAGCCGTATCATCCAAGCCAGTGCTGCTCGCTAGGTGTTGAGGCAGCATTTGGTTGATAGCCTCAATGACATCCCGCGTCGCTACATTCAACGTGAGGCGGGAGAGCCGCGAACCATTCTCTAGAGGAGCGCTCCGAGTCTCAGAGATCGCCTCTTCTAGAATCCTTCCCATCCACTCTAAATCAAGGGAAACTGTTCCCTCAGCGCTTTCCTCAACAGGCAAATCGTGTGAGGTGGTAACTATCTCCTCGCGGATAGGCACCGCTGGAGAGACGATTTGCTCTGTTGTTGGAATTGTCACCTCGGGAACAGCCTCACGTCGTAACCGTTCGAGCTCGGTAGCGTTAAAGATGTTCGAACGCTGAATATACCGAGCCCGATCTGCCAGGTTTTGCTCCGTGACAGTTAAAGTCGGCTCAAGCAGCAGGAACTCGCGGTACATTGCCGCTCGGTAGCCAGTCCGTCCGGTTTCCCCTCCTGTCGCCCTGTAGTACGCACGCATGACATTCTGGTTCATTTGAGACGTCCATCTCATGCGGCGTACACCACCAGCGGCGGGCCCCGAATATTGGGTCCTAGGGGACCCTATCGGAGCCAAGCCCTCTGATGGGGATGATGGATTGGTCGACCGACCCGATGGTAGTGGCGGTCGACGGGTGTGGCTGGCGGCCCGCATGCTGTCACGTCCAGCGCCAGCCCCAGACGCGCCCTGGCGCCCCCCAGGCAGCGACCCTATGTGCGCATTCTCATTATTTGTGTCCATCATCATAAAAGGGGGGGGGGGGGGGGTGAGTGGTGGTTACATCACTCGGGGTCCACTCAGGTCCCCGAGGAGGCTGTTTTGATGGCCAGCTAACCAGCTTTCAGGGAACAGAATAAGTTTGTAAAAGGTTCCCCGGTTCCCTTAGCCGCCTCTTACGGTCACCCACGGGATAGGAAGGGGTGGCACTATTCTAATCTGCCGGTGCCACACGGCGAATTATTATTATTATACTCTTTATTTGTACCACCACAAGTAAGAATAACAAATACAAAGGAAAGAAAAAAAATAAACACAGACAGAAGTAGGATACAAAAGGCGGCCTTATCGCTTAGGTAGCGATCTCTACCAGGCAACCTTAGGAAGAGGAGAAAATAAGGGAAAATAGACTGCAGGTGGATCTATAATATACTTACATTCAAATAACTACATACTAATACATAAACCAATAATAAACACACAGGTAATAGGGATGATGACAACTCAATCAAATCAGCAACTCTTTATCAAACTTAAAAACGCACTTCTAGCATGGAAGTTGTATGAAATTCACATTTGTGACGTCATAAAATTTCAACGCACTTTTTTTCTTTTATCTATATTTTAAAATGATTAACAAACTTAAAACTAACCGAGGATGTGAATTTTAAGTCTTCCGGAAGACCCTCTATTTATTAATCAGTTAGAAATAATTTATTTTTGATATAGGCATCATCCCTATTATGTACCTAAGTGTATACCTATGTACACTTTTACACGTTTTGGTTGTAAGTAACTCTGGATTTAAAAAGTCAAGACATGACATCTACAGTTTCTTTATAAAAATAGTAATAACATAGATCCTTGCTGGGAAGTATTTTCAGAAATTCCGACTCAGCGGGATGGGACAGCTGGTAATATACATATACTAGGGATCACATTGGATTTTCAAGTAGATGGATCCTCGATGCAGAATACTCATGACATAAATAAATGAATAAATTTTCATATTCAGATATGATTACCTCCTATAAATTCTGATAGGATTTTGAAAAATTCCAACAGGGTCTTTAAAAATACAAATTTAAACTCGAGGGTGAAATGTATACAGCGTGATGTAGCGGTTGTACTATTGCCGGTTATCGCGGTATATTAAAATCTTGGACTGTTGGACACCAGATACTCGTATTTGCAATAAACAGTTTTGTATGCCACCAATACGCAATAAGCTGAACGTGACTATGTATCGAAATCACGACAGTTCGACAAATACCATGTGTGTACATATGACCGGATATTAATGAGGCAATAGTCGCCTCGGGCAAGGCAAATGGATACTATTGCTTTGGTCTCGGGAACAATGTGTATCTAAAGGTTTCCACTCACTAGTCTAGTCACCCACTATTTCGTAGAAGCCGTGAAAGCTTACTGGTAAATACCAAGACTGGCCTCAAAAAGAAACCCGGGAATTGGGAACCCAATTAACCTAACCTAACTATACACTGACCTAAGGACACTAATGATTTAATAAATCATAAAGTCACGCCTTTTACTACTGTCACTCTCTTACTTTATTATTCTGCAACGTTCAAGAAGTTCTGCGACGCGTTAATGAAACACGCAAACTTTTGCAAACTGACAAGATAAGAAAAGACGCATATTTGGGGCACGTGTTCAGGCACGAGAGATACGAACTCCCATACAACCCATCATGATGGGAAAAGTTGCTGGAAAGAGAGGCGTTGGTCGCAGAAGTCTCAATTCGCAACATACGGGAGTGGACCGAAATCGCAAGTGCAGATTTTCGCAGAATTATTTCGCCTCGCGAAAAACAAAAGTGAATATACCAAACTGACTGCCAACCTTCGTTGATCGGATAGGCACCCGAAGAAGGAAATTATTTATTAAAATAATATTTGTGCCTTAAGTAAGTTTTTATATCTGTCTCTCTGTTTCTGTACGTCTGTAGTCTGTTTGTCTGTGTGTCACCTTATTCGTTTCATTCGTTTCTTGAATGAATAAGCCGATGTTGAAGAAACTTGACGTAGAGATTATCAGAAAACATTTTTACTTGAAAAGCGTTCGGAATATAGAACATTGATAAAAAATCTAACTTCACGTGGATGAAATGCATCGTAAAGGTTAAGCTTGTAAATCTATTTATCTTCAGTGTAAAGTTGCTGAAGTTACTACTAAAGTTAATGAAGCTGTGCAGTTTAATTTTGAACTATGCTTTTAGAGATGCAGAGGTACGTAATATTATCAGCAGCTTAATATTTGAAAGGTAGTTCAACTTAGTTATTTCGCCTTGTATACCTACTGAGATTAAATATAAAAATATTTTGATGAAACTAGGCCGATATCTACGTCCAGTTAAACCAAACAAAACGAAATATTACTGGCCAAAAAGTTATCTGTTTATCTGACGAGAAATTTCTCAATAGCAACCTGGGAGTTGGCGGTTTGACACCTACCTACCTTGTAAAGACGGTTCTACGCCTGATCGCTATCTGGTAGTCTGATTTTATATAGACTAAATAAGTACATATCAATTCAGACTTTACCAGATATAGAAGAGATTTTTAGACTATATTATGGAGTATAAAAGTAAGCAAACGCGCTGAGCAGATTTTCTCACAAAACTGTATTTTTTAAATTGTTTTTAATTTTGAGTGCGAAACCCATGTAAAAGTCACCTACTACAATAGTTCCAATTGCAATTTATGTACTTAATAACTATAACGTAGGTACCTTTGTTCCACTTTTCAACGGCACATTCCAGCGGATTCGTCATTTCATATGAGCGAGTGCACTTGTTGTTTTGATTTAACACTTTTCGAACGTTAAAATCACGTCCAACAACTCTTGCCTTCAATCAATGGGAAATTCGGACACCGCTTTTATTGGTGACTACGTTTAAAATTGTTATTTTCAACTACTATAGGTACCGTATCCCATTTATTCTGCTCTACCTACCTGAAAGTTTGTTTGATTAAATTTTATTACATTCACCAGTAGATTGGGAATTTAGATTGATAGTTTAAGTGTTGTAACATTTACAAGTTAATAGAACATTATACGAGTATGTTTAACTGATTTCTTGTGTCTACAAATTACTCTACATAAGATAAAATAGATCCCTATTTTATCTTTCGATTATTTTCGTGATATTATTATTTCACGTTTCATTTATTAACGTCATGAAAGGACACTCAAAAATAAAATTAATACTACTTAAATACGTATTTGCCATTTAAAAAGCTTGTCTCATAATTCCTCCATACTGAAAAACTACAAAAAAATAATGAACATACCTATCGTGGAGTAGGCAGTAAAAATAAAATAAGTAGTACTTCTATTGTTCCACAAACTTATCTGACCCGGTAACAGCGTCGCCAGTGTATTTTAAAAATAAAATAAAACCAAAAACTAGAGGCATCAAAATTAGTTGCAATTTTGGCCACCGGGTCAGTTATGTTTGTATCATTGATGTAGAATTTTAGTACCTATACTTCTATTTCAATCGGGGCTGTAAAAGATAGATAGATAGATAGATAAACTCTTAATTGCCACACATAACTTAGAAATAACTTAATTATTAACAAAAAAACGGAAAACAACGCGTGCGCAAGGGCGGTCTTATCACTAACAGTGATCTCCTCCAGACAACCCATTACTTAAGGAACTATAAAAAGGAGCGGGAAAGTACAACAATAATAATAAACATACAATAATAATATACTACATAAACTATACATACTAATAATACATTAATGACTAAATATAAATAAATATAAACTCATATACATATATAGCAGAACATAATATATAAACCTACATACAAAAGAAAATACTTAGATATTCTATAGCATATTAGAAAGGTAATATTCCTTTACACGACTCTTAAATATATTTAAAGACTTTGACTACAAAAAGAGACTTTTAAAGAGTTGGTAGTACTTGCTTAGTTGAGTTATAGTAAGTATATGAAGTTGTTCTTGTTGCAGAAATTTTGATGATACAGGGAGGTGTTAGATAACTTTTAAATATTAAACTACCTTTTAAAGTTCGGCCTTGTGCCGCTTCCACGGCTGGCGAGAGCTGCATTGTCTTGAATTCTGGAATATTCTAGAACATTGCCTTGTAAACTAAAATGTTTATGCAAAGAAAATGCAATGCTGTTGTAACTTATTGCCACGCTGCGCTGCATTTTTATGCGGTGTTCTATTCTCTAACCTGTCTCAAGTTTCTAATTAAAATTCTTAGCTGTTTATAAATTGTTGTTTTATTTTATAACCACGAACGGTAATTTTTTTTCTTATATAACACATTCATGCACATATTTTTTCTATCTTAATTTTATTTAATCTAGTACAAATTATCCCTTACGGTGATCCCACCTGATTTTGTAGTCTAATCCATACTAATATTATTCTAATTGCGAGAGTGGGAAAAAATTACCGACGAACAGACAACGTTCGTCGGTCTCTTTATCCGCTACGTTTTCACGGACCTTCTGTTCAACCGAGATACTTTTTGTTTTGAATTGAATGGGAATTGAAAATACTTATAATCCACCCGGACGAAGTCGTGGGCATCAGCTAGTAGTTTTATAATTCTCTTATACATTTCAAGTGGATGGAAATATTTCATATGATGTGTTAATGATGTAGGATGTGTTAATACACATCACCAGTAGTATTTACACATGGCCGAATTAATGAGCCAATAGACGCCTCGGGAGTTGGGGCGACGTACACAAATCGCGTTAGGCAGCCAGGCTGTCCATCAATCAGACATACAAATATCGTACGCTATTGTTAGCTTTTATGGGTGATTAACTGATTACTTCTGGCCAAGAGGGCGGGAGGGTGAGTAATCTGATTGCGGCAATGTCCATTTGGTCTCACTCCAATACCAATTATTATAATTGCTAAGCTGGAAAAGTCGATTAGTAAAGCAGAAGTAATTACGAGTCAAAGGAAAGAAGCTTTGGTATAGACGTCGGCATCTAAAACTTTTTTAGTTATGTGCGTTTAAGGCTAAACGCACATAACTAAAAAACTCAAATCAAATCACTTGCTTTAACGGTGGAACAAAACTTCGTGAACATGCCTGAGAATCAATCAATGAGAATGTATAAAGTCAATCGCTTCTTATTTTGAGAGGCGATTCGTGCTCAGTTAGGTATATTTTGGGATAGGAGGAAATGGTGATGATGAACTGATTACTTTTGGCCAAGCTAGCTTCTGGCTAGGTATCATCTATAGTGGTAACGTCTCATGAATAAACATAAGTAAGTAGTTTCGAGTAACAGCTACAACAGCTTGTTCTAGAAACTTGTAATTTAGCATTTAAATAGGTTCTCTCTTTTAATTTAGATTAAAAGGATTATATTCATTAAAACTTTCTATTTTGAAAGAACTTTGAGAAATTCCAAAGTGATCATTAAGAATTTAATTCCAAGGACGAAGTCGCGATAAACACCTAGTGTGTAACAAAAACAAATGTGTTAACGAGCTTAAACCCAGATTTTCTCAAAATCTGAGCCTTAAGTAAACGCGAGTATCACGTGGTATCACATGGTCTCCTATGACCTAGTTATGAGGCGGCGAACTTAGGAAACGGCAACACCTCGTTTAGGCTGCCTTTGCACCACAGATGTGTGAGATAGCGAAGCGATAAGAGAACAAAGGTAAGCTGTAAAATTACATGTTTTGATCGATCCATTGAATTATGCTGGCTATGAATTTGTAAGCAAATGTGAGTGCGGCTAAAAATCTTGTAGTGTCAACCAAACTAGTGCGTAGTACATACTAGCAGAACGTTTTTTTTATCCTATCTTATTTTTGCGACTCAGAAATTAGCCGCCAGAGCGTGTCCCTGCAGCAGGTACAGAAATAAAATATATAAGTTGTCCTAATTATAAGCTAATTAAAACCCTTGCAGTGGCCCAAAATATGACATTAATTATCCATGCTATCCAACTAGTGGGAAGTACCTATTCCACTAATGTTACAAATGCGAAAGTGTATCTGTTTGTCCATATCTGCCTGCTATCCTTTCACCGCCCATCTGTTCAACCGATTTTGAGGCACAGATTCAGGTTGCTTCCCGGAGAAGGACAAATCCTTAATCCAGTGGAGTCGGATGAAGTTGCAGGCATCATCTAGTGCCAACTACTTTAATAATAATTGAATAATCGTTTGTAGTATTTTATACCTTAATCTGCCCACAACTATCTGCACGGTTTTCATCTATTAACAATTTTACATCGCTTTGGATGGACAAGTAACTTTAAACGTAGTACCTACTCATAAGGTTGCCTACACCTGCGCTTCGCTACAGAAGCCTTAAAACGACTTAAAATGATTACGCAACTTAAGATTCATGAATTTCGTGGAAATGATTAAAGTTGACGGTGTAATTTATTACAGTTGGCGTTCTGTTAATATAAATACCTACGATGTTTCAATGCTTACACTTCAGCTCGCTCCCACTGGAGTAAAGTTTCAAATAATCTCTTTTTATTTATTTCATTTTAAATCTTCCAACTTATATCCATCCTTACAGGTATAACCTAATGCAATAGACTAAGACAATATATGTATTACAAAAATATTTACAATTATAATTATAAATATTTACAATTAAACTTCACCTAATACATAAAATGCTGCCTATTATACTTAAGAAAGAAAGAAAAGAAAGAAAGAAAAAACATTTATTACCAAATTGTCCCACACATAACAAACATACCTACCTAAAGAGGTAGATCACCCCTGCACCTCAACGATCTAAACAAGATCTAGTATCTAAACAACAACGATGAGGCGCAGGGATGAACTATATCATGTATGGCACAACCCGAAAAATGGCCCAGGCTCAGCATAATGCTGTATGTTCAGTGCAAGCACTAACCATTGAGCGCTGATTTTCAGCCCGACCCCTGATTCAGGTGACACCACGGAAAAAAAATACGTAGCTGCAAGCTAGTAGGATAGCAGCAGCATTCAAAGAACTGCTGGTCTGCTTATTACAGGAGCCATGAGCACCTCTCCAGGAGCTGCCCTGGACGCTTTACTGAACCTGCCGCCCCTTCACATTTATCTGGAAAAGGAGGCGAAGGTCAACATGTACAGGATCGTCAGCCGGAGAGAGGTTAACTGGCTATCACAGGCAATGAGATCTCTCCTTGACTCAGTGCGTGAGATACCTATTTTGGGGATGCCGTCTGACAGCATGATCCCAAAATATCACTTCCAGAGGTACTACTCCGTGGAAATTCCCGAAAGGGATAAATGGTTGAAAAACCAAATGACTTGGAGACCGGGCAGCCAAAAGTGGTTTACCGATGGATCCAAGTCAGGCAGTGACGTGGGCTGTGGAGTTTATGGAGAGCGCCCCAAGGTGCGACTACATCGGAACCTTGGGAACTATGCCTCTATATTCCAGGCGGAGGTGTATGCCATAATTGTATGTGTGGAAACCCTCCTGCAAAGCAACACCGTCAATAAAACAATTTATATCCATTCGGATAGCCAAGCAGCTCTTTCAGCCTTGTCCTCGGTGGTCTTCAACTCGAGGCTGGTTGAAAACTGCTGGCAATTATTGAACACCTTAGCCAACGGAAATAAGGTGATCCTCCGTTGGGTCCCAGGGCATGCGGGTATTGACGGCAACGAAAAGGCCGACGAACTCGCAAGGCTAGGAGCTAGGGAGCGGCAAACTGGACCTGAGCCTGTGTGCGGCATACCTAGGAGCCTAGCCAACCTTACCCTGTTGACCTATTGCTATTACGATACATTGATTCGCTGGCGAGCACTACCAGGAATGAATCACTCTAAAGCGCTAGTAAAATCCTTCAACAAGAAGGCTGCCTCAGCGGCACTGGCGCTTAGCAGGAAAAACTTATGCATATTAGCGCGGGCACTGACGGGGCACTGTGGGCTGAACAGACATATGTTCAACCTTAGGCTCCGTGACACAGATGTGTGCAGGCTCTGCCGCGAGGCTGTAGAAACGCCTTTGCACATTATCTGCAACTGCCCTGCTTTAATGCATAAACGGAGCCTCCTCCTTGGGAAGCACCTAGTGGAACCAGAGGAGGCAAAGAATATCCCGGCCAAAAAGATGCTGCTGTTCCTAGCAGCAAGTAGTATTGATCGGGAACTTTAGATAGTGGCGATCACAATAGATCGGCAACGGTCAAAGTGATACCGGGTCTCGTCACAGAGCCCTGCAAAGCCGCATCGACAAGAAAGAAGAAAGAAGCTAGTAGGATGTTAAAAAACTATAGTTTTATAGCAAATCTATCTATCTAATTATCTATCTATCAAATTAAAGTGCTCTCTCTCTCGAAAAAAATCGCGAGAACGCTCTATCACATTTATTGTGCTTGTAATACAAGCTTATTTAGAGAATAAAGAATAAAAAAAATCCTAAATCATTATCTCTCTCTCTGCGTCGTATTTTTCATAGCTGAGGGTCGTGTCCATTAATCACATAATGACAGGGGTTTTCTTGGGATAATAATGCGGTGGGTTCCCAGGTTGTTCCGCATACGACTCGACTCGAGTACCTACTATTTGAATTTCAACTCTTAGGGGACTAACGATTATTATCAATCCATACTAATATTATAAATGCGAAAGTGTGTCTGTCTGTCTGTCTGTCTGCTACGCTTTCCCGGCCCATCTTTTAACCCGATTTTGCTGAAATTTGGTATAGAGGTAGGTTATATCCCGGGGAAGGACATAGGCTTTTTATCCCGGAAAATTAAGGAGTTCCCGCGGGAATCAAAAAACTCTAATCCACGCGGACGAAGTCGCGGGCATCATCTAGTTGTTAATAATAAGAACCGGGACCGACGTCTTAACGTGTTCTCCGAAGGACGGAGGAAACTATAAGGCCGGATTCGGTCACCCATCCAGTTACCGACTTATAATCGCATTGCGATTGACAACAGTTAATAATCGCAATCGACTGATAGATATGCGTTGTCGCAACTAGGTCCCTCTTACATTTAAACGAACTCTTAAGCATAGAAAAGAGCTAATCAATTATCTCCAAACGGCTGAACCGATTATCTTGAATAGAGCACAATCTCGACTTAGTCAAAATAGGTTCATCCGCTTGGGAGCCACGATACCTACCACAGAGAGATCGATAAACACGATAAACATAAAACACCTCTCTATTTGACCGAGCGAAGCGAAGGTCTCTGAGTCTACTTGGGTGAATTGACACTTGTCCGTCCGTCCGTCTGTCCGTCTGTCAGAGCCTTATAACTTCTGAATTGCTGAACGTAATTACTTCAAATTTAAATATAATATGTAAATCGATGGCCTCCCGCCGAAAATGGCTTAAAAAGTTTTAAAAATCTTTATTTCAGGGGGGCTCTCATAGAAGCGAATGCGAAGTAAAATATTTTTTATAGCGTTACATAGGGTTGCAGTATATCATTTTAAAGATAATTAAGAATAGAGTCCAAAAATATTTTTTTTTGAATTTTTCCCCTAAAATTGACGAAATGGGAGGCGTTCAAAGTAGCGATTTTCTAACGTCCAAAGTTGACCTCAGAACTCTCAATTTTCTGAACTCTCAAGCCTGAAACTTGATCAATTATTTGAATTATATCCTGTACTTGAACAACAAATACTAAAATTAGATAAATATTATAAGGAAACGAAATTATTTAATTTTTAATGATGATGATATTTTTAACAGAACTGCACACTGATGTCAATTATAGATGGCGCTCTGTGAAACTGCGAGGTCTCAGTTTGGGGCGAACCACTAGTTAATTTAAGTAATAGGTACTTGGATAATCTAGTATTAAGAGAAGAATGACGGGCATGAACCTTCTTGAAAACTCATCAAAATTCTTCACTTTCTTAAAAGTGTGTAAAGGCATTTAAAGCTATATCGTCCTAGCATTACAAGTCACGAGGTTAGATAAGTGCGGAAAAGAAGCTTAGGTATAACCTGAATTGGCATTTTGATACATTTCATCTCGGATAATTAAAGAGTTCCTGCGGGAATCAAAAAACCTTAATTAACGCGGGCGAAGAGGCAGGCATCATCTAGTTATTCTATACTAGCTGATGCCCGCGACTTCGTCGCGTATTCTAAGTTTTTTTTATTCCCGGAACTCCTAAATTTTCCGGGATAAAAAGTAGCCTAAGTCACTCTCCAGGTCCTCAACTATACCCATACGACCCATAAAAATCACGTCGATCCGTTGCTCCATCGCGGCGTGATTGAAGGACAAACCAACAAATCAACAAACAAACACACTTTCACATTAATTATAATATTAGTATGATAGTTTCGCTGATGTTAAACACAGATTTATTTACTACCACGAAATCTCGACTAGATACTAAAGATTTCGCATCATCCCTCATAATTTCGACCTACTTATTCAGTCGACAGGTCGTCAGAACCCGGTTTACGCCTTATAAAGTTACGTACACCTGGGTTTCACTTCCGTAGCCGAAGCTTATAAAATCATTTCGTTATTTTATGAGTCGTGAATTTTGTGAGAGCATAATAATTTCAAACTCGTTTAAGCTACAGATTTCGTTATTTTTTTAAATTTGAGTAGCAGATACAAACTTGTATTAGAATTTTTCGAGACTAGCGGATACCCGGCGTGTGCTACCTACTACGCTTAAAAAAAGGGAAATTTAAAAATATTTTTTGTGGTCTAAAACCATCTTCGCATTATTTGCCTTTGTAATGAAAACAGTTTGGGGCACATCAGTTGGATGGTTTCAAAGTCTATAATTTGTGTTTTATATTTTTCGAGATTCAAGTCATCTGCTTAAGGCGGAGCGACCACGTCATACTTAATCGGTGCATCCCGGCTGATCCGATTGTCGTTGGAAAATTAAAGGTTGTCTGTCACAAAATCTGATTATAAGTCGGCTTTATTAATAACTAGCTGATGCCCGCGACTTCGTCCGCTTGGTTTTATTTTTTTTATTCCCGCGGGAACTCCTTAATTTTCCGGGATCAAAAGTAGCCTATGTCGATCTCCAGGTCTTCGACTATATCCATGCCAAAAATCACGTCGATCCGTTGCTCCGTTGCGCCGTGATTGAAAGACATACCAACAAACCAACAACCCAACAAACAAACACACTTTCGCATTTATAATATTAGTATGATATGATTATGTCGGACATGTATCGGACCTACAAAAAGTCTGACTTGGGCGGAGGCCCTAATCGTAGGTATATTATTTTTCTTCATTATCTTTAAAACATTTATGAAAAATATTTTAAGTAACTACAAATAATAATTATAAGTAGAAACAATTAGATGACCTTCGCTTTCGAATGTTATATAATTAAATTTTCGAAACTTTTACAAACTCAATAAAAGACTTGGAAGTTTAATTAAGCTTTATGGTAATATACCTAAGAATATAGAACAGGTCTATTGAAATTTACGTTCTTTTATATTAAAGAGGAAATAAACCATCGACCTAATTAGCATTAATGAAAATGAATGCGAACGATATTGATTCAACCGACTTCTTTAACGACTACTAGTCTCGTTTAAAAGATAAATGGGTAATTTAGCAACATTTTATACGTCGAAGACCAAGGAAAACGCGTCTTTTAATGTATGCGTCTTATGCAACCTTAGTGTATGGGTACGAAATTTGCAGCAGAGGAGCGACGGCGGCAGCGGGGCGGTGCGATCCGCTAGCGGCCTGAAGGGTGGGCACTGAACAGGCGGTCGCGGTCAGTCCCGCTCGAGTAGGGATGTTCCGATGCCATCGAAGTATCGATGCCTACTCATATCGATACATTTTCATTTTTTTAATACTTGAAATGAATTCATGTTGAGTACCAATATGATATTTAACATATTTTTTTGACGCCTTATACCTTGAAATTATGTGTGGATTTTTTTTATCTATTACTATTGGTGATAGCTGCATAAAAAATATCTATATATAGCACTATAAACTGAGCACTTTCAAAGGAACACAGCGGGTTTAATTTTATGAAGCTTTCATCCTAGGTTCTGTAGGAATGTGCCAGGAATGGTACAAGGTGATGTTGAAATGTACATTTGGAGAAAAACATAATACAAGGGATAAGACAATTCAAACTTGACATATGCACGTCGGTCGGGAGCCACGTTTTGTCATGTTATCAAGTATGTACGCCGCATATATTTAAGTGAATGACTAGAACTTTTTGTCCGCCAAACAACACTTTTTGCCCATATAATTTATGTTTTTGCTCTTAAACAAAGCCTACGATTTCAGGGACACTTTAATATAAGTAGATACAACATGGCTTTAAAAATCATAAGGCCAATTATCTTTTGTTAGCTGTAACACATTATTACAATACTAGATGATGCCCGCTACTTCGTCCGCGTGGATTAAGTTTTTTCAATTCCTGCGGGAACTCCTTAGTTTTTCGGGATAAAAAGTACCTACCCTGTGTCCTTCCCTGGGATACTACCTATCCCTGTACCAAATTTCATCAAAGTCGGTTGAACAGGTGGGCCGTTAAAGCGTAGCAGACAGACAGACACACTTTCGCATTTATAATATTAATTGACCGAGCGAAGCGAAGGTCTCTGAGTCTACACTTGAGTGAATTGGCACTTGTCCGTCCATCTGTCCGTCCGTCTGTCAAAGCCTTATAACTTCTGAATTACTGAACGTTATTACTTCAAGTTTAAATATAATATGTAAACCGATGGCTTCCCGCCGAATATGGCTTAAAAAAGTTTAAAAATCTTTATTTCAAGGGGGCTCTCATAGAAGCGAATGCGAAGTAAAATATTTTTTATAGCGTTACATAGGGTTGCCGTATATCATTTTAAAGATAATTAGGAATAGAGTCCAAAAATATTTTTTTTAAAAATTTTCCCTTAAAATTGACGAAATGGGGGCTTTCAAAGTGGAGATTTTCTAACGTCCAAAGTTGACCTCAGAACTCACAATTTTCTGAAAGGCTGAGCCTGAAACTTATTAATTATTTAAATTATATCCTGTACTTCAACAAAAAATACTAAAATTAGATAAATATTATAAGTAAACGAAATTATTTAATTTTTAATGAGCTTCAGAATTTTTAACAGAACTTCACAATGATGTCAATAGATGGCGCTCTGTGATACCGCGAGGTCTCAGTTCGGGGCGAACCACTAGTTATATAATATAAATTATTAATAATAAGTAATAAGTAAAATAAGTACCTAATAAGTATGTGGATTTTCGCAAATATAACAATAAATCAGTAAACTATTCTGTATGAATAATAAAATAACAATAACTTTGTACTGGCGAGCACAGGGATTTCAGAAAGGTCAGTAAATCCTTCACCGAGATACACAAAGGCGGTGTTTCTCTCCGCTGTAAATCATAGCGCGTCGTAGCAAAGATTAATGCGTAGCGGTTCGACAGGTGTTATTGAAATATGTTCAATTATTTCTAGACATATTATCTACTGGATGATTTTTTTTATTCCCGCGGGAATTCCTTAATTTTCCGGGATAAAAAGTAGCCTTTATCCTTTTCCGTGATGCAACCTATCAGTTATCACAAAACCTTTAATCACAATCGGTGGAAAAGATGGGCCGTTAAAGCGTAGCAGACAGACAGATAGACCGACAGACACACTTTCGCATCTATTATAATATTAGTATGGAAAATATTTTCTATATATATTTTCACCAGCTTTTGCCCGCAACTTTGTCCGCGTGGAAATATTTAAAACTAAGGCCCACTTGCACAAGGCCGTTCAATAGGTTCAAGTAAAATTTTCTATTTACCTGTCCTTTTCATGTCAAACCCAGAATAAACTTATCAAAATCACTAACTTTAAATTAGTTTAGACAATGTTGTGCAAGTCGGCCAAAAAGACATCCAAATTTCAAACCACTATTATGCCCCTTGGGGTTGAAATTTCATTTTATCCTTTCTTATGAATGCCTACATTAAAATAGCATAAAATATAATAGCTATATGTATGCCAAATTTCAGCCCGATCCTTGTGATTTGAGCTATGCGTTAATAGATCAGTCAGTCAGTCCATTAATGGGTATATTTACATGTTCAAATAATTAAATATTCCACCTCAAACTATCAACCAAATATTATTTTTGCAAACAAACACAACTGGTACTTAATTAAAACATTTTGGTTAGGAACGAAGTTTAATATAATGTCAAAATTCAAAAATTCAAAAGTTTTTTTATTCAAATAGACTTTTTACAAGTGCTTATGAATAGTCGAATGAATCTACCACTGGTTCGGAATGCCATTCCTACCGAGAAGAACCAGCAAGAAACTCGGCGGTTGCTCTTTTGAAAAAAATAAATAAATTACAATTTCATTAATTTGTAATTACATACGTAACCGCTGTCCTTAGCATTGCTGGAGCGATTCAATTCCATGCTCCTTTGTCATTTACGTAATCTTCAACAGTATAATAAGCTTTTTTCAGAACCATACTTTTAATGGACTTTTTAAACTTGTGTAAAGGCAAGTTTAAAATAGGTTGTGGAATTTTGTTATAGAATAGAATGCTCATTCCCACGAACGACCTTCGGACTTTCTTGAGGCGGAGCGATGGAGTCACGAGCCTATGGCGGTTTCTAGTTGGCCTATCGTGCAAATCGCATATTCTTTTGTAATTCTGAATATGCTGTTTTACAAAGATTAAATTACTGTAAATATATTGCGAAGCTACTGTAAGAATACCTATTTCCTTGAATTTCTCTCTAAGGGATTCACGTGGTTTTAAATTATATATTGCACGTACTGCCCTTTTTTGTAATACAAAAATTTTTTGAATATCTGCCGCTTTACCCCACAGCAAGATTCCATAAGACATAATACTATGAAAATAAGCAAAATATACAATCTTTGCAGTTTCAACGTCTGTTAACTGCCGAATCTTTCTGACAGCGTAAGCAGCAGAACTGAGTTTACCAGCTAGATTTGATATATGGGTGCCCCATTGAAGCTTAGCATCTAAGGTCACTCCCAAGAACACGGCGGCCTCTTCTATTTTTAACATATCATTGTTTACCACTAGATTAATGTTACGTGTATTCTTGGTATTGGGCAGTGCGAACTCAATACACTTAGTTTTTTTTGCATTTAAAAGTAAGTTGTTTACAGTAAACCAGTGAGTGACCTGAGAAATGGCACTATTTACGTCGTCAAAATCTTCCTTATTTCTATCGACTTTAAAAATTAAAGACGTATCATCAGCAAATAGCACAATATCGCAAGTATCCTGGACAAAATATGGTAAATCATTTATATATACCAAGAACATGAAGGGACCCAGAATAGAGCCTTGAGGGATACCCATTAACGAGGCTGATCCGGATGATTTCACATCATTTACGCATACCGTCTGAATACGGTCACTAAGATATGACGCAATGAGGCTAAGTGCAGTGTCTTTGATTCCATAGTGGCTTAATTTGGTCAACAGTGTCTCATGCTCAATACAGTCGAATGCCTTAGACAAATCACAGAAAATACCAATAGCATTCTGTGAGTTCTCCCAGGCATCAAATATATGTTTTAACAGCGCCGCGCCCGCATCGACTGTTGATCGACCTTTCGTAAATCCATACTGCTCGGAGTGAAGTAATTTATTTAAATTAAAATGTTGGAGCAGTTGGTTAAGCATAATTTTTTCAAATATCTTGCTAAGGGTTGGCAAAATTGAAATTGGTCTGTAGTTATTTGGATCACTTTTGCTACCTGATTTAAAAAGAGGAATCAATTTACTAAATTTCATGAGGCCAGGAAAAGATCCCAAATCCACAGACTCATTAAAAATTTGAGCAAGATATGGCGCAATAACATCAATAACATTGCAGATAATTCTCACTGATATCCCCCATAGATCTCCCGTTTTTTTGCATTGTAAAGATTTGAATGTTTTTATAATATCATAGGGGGTCACGTACTGAAAATTAAACTAAACACTGCAACCAGAGACATTACTACTGAGAAGTTTATAGGCTTCTGTTGGCGAGGAATTAAGGGAACTGGTAGTGGAGATTGGAATATTTTGGAAGAAATTCTCAAATGTATTTGCAATTTCTAAATCGGAGTCAGTAATATGGTCATTAATCTTAAGCTCCAGTTTATTGTTGTCCACTTTATGTCTACCAGTTTCATCAGAGATGACATCCCAAGCTGCTTTTATTTTATTTTCTGAATTGATAATTTTCCGCTTTATGTGAAGGGACTTTGCTTGAATGCAAACCTTTCTAAATAATTTTGAATAATTTTTTACGTATTCCAAAAATGTAGGGGTGTAATTATATTGCTTTTGAGCGTACAAGTCAAACAACTTATTCCTACTTTTATAAATTCCAACAGTAGCCCAGTCGCTGAATCTAAGATTTTTAAACAGTCTTTTTTCTATGATTTTAAATATTGAATTAAATTGGTTATTTATCAAATCAAAAAATGCTTTATAATGTTCATCCGGACCACCCTGTATAAGGTCAAGTTTAGGCAACATGTTTGATAAATTTTGCTTGAATTGCCTTACTTTTTTAGTGGTGACTGGTCTATACTTTATTATCTTCGTTGTGTTTTGTTGAGAGCTAGGAATAGATACCATTTGTCCGCAATGATCGGATCTGAGATTGGTTATAACTGATTTTTTGACAACTTTACAGTCACAGAAAATGTTGTCAATACAAGTAGCCGAATTTTCAGTTATTCGTGTAGGTTCAGTAAATATATTTTCTAAATTAAAGCTTTTAAATAAATGAATTAATCTATCACTCATAGTTGTGCAAATCAAAATATCAATATTAAAATCTCCACAGATTAATATTTTTTTAGATGACCTACATATTCGCCTTAGGATCTCCTCCATCACTTCCTCAAATAACACAAAGTCACCTGAAGGAGGTCGGTACACGCAAACTATAATATACCGCTCCAGCTCAACACAGGACAGCTCAATAGTGCGTTCAACAGAAAGATTAACAATGTCTTTTCTTTCTTTGCAATTAATATTGCTGCGGGTCATTATCATTGATCCTCCACGTATAGCCTTCTTTCTGGAGAACGCACTTAACAAAGAGTAATTCCTGAGATTGATAATTAACTGATAACTGTTGAGCCAATGCTCCGTTAGACATAAAATATCAATATCATAGTTTCTAATAAAAAGTTGAATCTCATGTTCCTTGCCAGATAAACCCTGTATATTTTGATGTACAAGATTAATTTTACAAAGCTTATCTGTTGTCTCACTTAATAGTTTAAATTTTTATTATTATTACAACTAACAAATGAATTACAATTATTTGTATTTATGGATAAAGTACCTGGATGAATACAACTTGTATCCGTCAAAAGACTGGAATAAGTACTTTTACTCATTATGTTAATATTAATATTTTTTGTACAACATGTACAGTTTCCAACAATATTACAGCTATAAATAGCTGAGTCATGTATATTACAAGCTACCAATGTAGCTAGCTGTTTCTTATATCTAGGGGGCAGATACATAGTATCTTTTGTCAAAATAAATTTACTAATGAACTTATTAGTATTAAAAATATGAAAGTAGTCCCTATGACTACAAGTTAGGTTGTCTAATAGCCTGTTTAGTTTATAAATACGCTCATTTTGTGCCGGAATCAGGGAGTGTGAATAAGGTAAAGCACAAATTATAAATTTACAACCTGACTTTTTTTGTATACTCAGTAGGTATTCAAAACTCATTAAAATTTCTTTTTTAGTAATTTGCAGGCTGTCACCTATCAATATTAAAACAACTGTACTATAACTATCTAAGCAATCATCTTTGATATTTTGAATTATATGTTGATATGGGGCCCTAGGATAACATTTATTCAAGACTTTTTGGTGCAATTTATTATTTAGCAAGTGACCAAAGTCCTTTCCCAGCCCATCAGAGATTACAAAAGTCTTCCTCTGTAGGGAATGTAGTAAAAAGTCATTGTAGAAAAAATTTTTGTAGAAAAAATGATACTTAGGTCAAGAAAATCTCAAGAAAAACAAAGACTTGTAAGAAGTTATACACTTTGTTAGGCTTTCCGCTAAGATTGTAACTTCAAGGCAATCCCGATCATAAAACTCCAGTTTACCCCGAGATCATAAAATGGCGTAAGTAATTTTTTACGTCAGCCATTTATCCCGCCGTTCTGGTGGTCGGGTTTTTGTTTTAATATTATTTTGGCTTTGCTTACATTTTAAAAATAAACTCTCGAGATTTTTTCTAGTATTAAGTTCGAATACATAGTATTTTGCATTTAAAACAATGAGTAAGCATAAAATATCACATGTTTTTTCGAGCTTTCCTATAGTAGGTGAGTCCCATTCTATCCTTTGGATTGGATTCCTGCACAATTAAATAGCGAACTTTACAAAGGTAAGATAGTAGATGATCCCCGCTACTTCGTCCGTGTGGATTAAGATTTTTTGAGGAAGATTAATTTTTGGTGTATTTTATGTTACCGCGGGAACTCTTTATTTTCGGAGAGTAAAATGTAGGTGTTGGATAGAAAGAATGAAGAGCCCGGAATTCGAATGTGTAAATAGCCACTCACCGACGCGTGTTCTTCGAAGCTCCTTCGGGTACCCCGTTCTCGATCTCCACAGGTCTGCAGGCGATTTTAAGTATGCACTGGCACTTATTGGTGTTGGATTTCACATCAGCACTGACTATTTGAAATGAAGAAATTGCGCACGAGTGTTTGAAAAAGAAAGAGAAAGAGTGTTTGAAGAGAAATGCATGAAGATCACCGATCGATAAACGATAATGTCTCTGACAGTTGTAGTTCTCAGTTTTGACACAGGGGGCGTTGCATTCGTTTTGAAGCGTTGAAAAATTAGAATTTGGAAAAAAAGAAACTCAAATATGTATTAGCACTCTTACATATTCTACGGAACAGTAGCATTTGTTTTAATTCAGGTTATAAGCTTTTTCCATTCCTTTTAATCAAATCGGTTCAGTCATTGTGTCGTGAAGATATAAATACCCAAACATCCAAACTTTCACATCTATACTAATATTATAAATGCGAAAGTTGGATGGATGGATGGATGGATGGAGGGATGTTTGTTACTCAATCACGCCAGAATGGCAGAACGGATCTGGATGAAATTTGGCAACAAGAGATAGCTTATAGTCTGGACTCTGGAATAACACATAGGCTATTTTTAACCCACATAATTAAAGAGTTCCCGCGATAACCAAAAAACTTCAATCCACGCGGAGGAAGTCGCGGGCATCAACTAGTTTATAATAATTTAGTAAGATTAATTATTATAAGATGGCATACCTGCCATCTACCGATCTATCTTGAATCTACCGATTTATCTTGCCATTATAATAATTGGTAGGAGAAGCTCTAATAAAGTACCTATACTTAGCTATCATAATCTGTGCACGCAATATGTTACAATGTCTTCAAGTTAGTAAATACATGATTTGTTTGTTTACCGTGTTGTCTGACATGAAATAATCTCATTCATGAGATAAAAAATATTTATTTCCTATTAGATCATTAATTATTATCTTACCAGTAGATCCACAGTAGTGAGGAGTGAGTAGTGACCAGCGGAATAATAAAATTATAGCAATTTAGTTCCATTTCTATATCCAGTGGGATTACAGTAATTAGGGATAGTAATAAATTAGTTAAGTACAATATTATATTTACCCGTATAATAATATTAGGTATCTATTCGGGGTCTTTCCCTCAAGAAATAAAAATATCAAGAGAAATATATTGTTTCTTATTACAATCCATATCATGTGTCCAAAAAGAAATTCTATGCTAATCCATAAGAGCGAAAACACATTACGTGCTAGACAGGACAAAACGTCCGCGTGAAACATCCGCGTTGGGGGAAACGACATTGTACGTGCTTAGAGCTTAGACCCACCACGCTGCTCAATGTTAGTTATCATAAACGGGGCCGACGCGACGGCTAAGCTTGCTCTCCGAGACACTGCGGTGACACACCAGCGACTTCCAACTCGGGACTGGCCTTGAGAATTTCTTAACTGAAAACCCCAATGACTAACAATTTGTATGCCCGACCGGGAATCGAACCCAGGACCTCGTGATCCGCAGTCGACCATGCTAACCGCTATATTATACTTAATAATACACCGTAACAAGTTGTAAATCCTGCCACCATTAGTTTTACCTCTGTTTTGTTATTTGTTTGTGTGTAATAAAGTGTTTTTACTTTACTTACTTTACTTTAATAATAATTATATTTTTGTGTATAATAATTATTATTAAGTAGGATATTATATTACGGTGACATTTACCATTTTAATAATCCATACTATTATTATAAATGCGAAAGTGCATGTCTGTCCGTCTATCTGTCTGTCTGTCTTCTACGCTTTCACAGCCCATCCGTTCCACCGATTTTGATGCAATTTGGTACAGGGATAGTTTGTACCTCGGAAAAGGCTACTTTTTATCCCGGAAAATTAAGGAGTTCCCGCGAAATAAAAGAACTCAATCCACGCGGACGAAGTCGCGGGCATCATCTTGTTTTAAATAAGTATTTTATGGAAATTATCACTATAAGACCAAATCTGTACCCATGTTCCTGCAAATAAAATATTATTTATTTATTTATTTATAGACCAATGAGGCAGTATACTAAGCCTCCGCTGTCCGTCTATCAGCGGGCTGTATCTCATGAACCTTTAACAGCTAGATGTATTTTAGTGAACTTAATACCTAAGTACTCCATTTATGTAAAATGATTTTGTGCCCGCCAAACAATAAATTTCGAGAAAGCTTTATCGCACTGATTGTACTCAGTGGTATTTATTTTATTAGCTACTAAATTAATCCCTCAGTAATAAATGAGGCTACAAAAGATATGAGTAAGCTAGGATTATGTATATGACTTACTCAGCTCGGTTAGGGTGAATTCATCATCGTTAATATTAATTTGTCGATGTCGGAGCTGAGCAGCATATGTTCGCCATGTCCAGCAAACTATGCATCAGTTTTATATGTTGTGATTATTCAACTAGAATGTGTGTTAACGGGTTAGTAGGTATAACAGAGAAAATTCTGATCGTATAAGCAGTGCGAAACGAAGAAACTGGAACCAAAAACAGCTTGCTATACCTGTAACATGTTGCTAACATGCTACAGTGGGCTACCGCTACTGCCGCTACCATCTTAGACTGCATCATAACTTACTGCCAAGTGAGATTGCAGTAACGAGCTTACTTTTACTGAGTGAAAAAGTAAGCCTTAGAAACAATGATGATCTATATATCCTAGAAGCATAATATTAATATGCTTTTAGAAGAAACCTCTTAATGATTTTTAAATACCTAACTAGATATCACCCGTCCGTAAAAATAAAGCTAGAACGATGATTGAACTACTTTCAATTCCGCAGTTTCTTGAATCAACAAGAAAAAATGGAAACACGAGTTAATATTGAGACTGGAAATTTAAAAAAAGAAATGTCGAGGAATTTAAACTTTCATAGTTTTCATTTGATCGCTTCCAATCCTATTAAACGAGTGGATTTGAATACGTCGTAATCTTTTGTAACTTTTATGCTTTCATCAAGAGAAGAGAAAAGCTGAGTAAAGAAAAGAAAGAGGAAGAAAGAAAATCTATTTATTCTCACCATTGTGTCACACATTACAATACCTTAAGGTAAATCTTACCATGGCGCATCCAGTACTTGAGCATTAAACTCATAGTCAAGTCCTAAAGGCACCCTGACAACACTAGAGTACAGTACCTTTCTAGCTGCTTCGGCGATTCCATAAACATCTAAGCAAGGGCGACGTGCTAGGTTTTCATGTATTTTCATAGTATAGATTCCTGCACTAGCACTTTAGACTTAAATTCAATAATAACATTCATAATGACGTTCTCGGGAATTCTCCTTAAAACTTGCTCGTAAACCACGTTTTTCATTTTCGTGCTAAGTACGGACATGTTTTTTAAGGTGATCGCTCACTGCCGTAAGGGCCGCAGGATGCAAAAGACCCGTCAACAACAAGCACAAGAGTTGCTTGCACTGTGCGAGATCTGATTTTAGAGGTTATACCACAGCGGTACTGAGAACGATCTCTTTTCAGAATGAGAGGGATTTTAGCCATAGTCTACCACGCTAGCCAAGTGCGGATTGGTATGGCATGGTATAATGGTTATATTATTTTGCGCAAATGTATGTGGAAATCAATATAATAACAACTAACGAGCTTTTAGCTTATAAAGACGCGAGAATTAACAAAACTAATATACCTACCTTTTATCAGAACATATCGTTTGATGATCGTTAGCTCCGTTCGTAATTGAATTAATCGTCTTTATAATATCGACTCGTATCATTAAGAGCACATGCCGTGCCTCGATGCGGTCATATTAACTTTAATGACATTGAATATGCAGACTCCCTATTGATTTTCCTCTAGAATGTCTCGTCTTTAGACGATTTATTATAACGATTCACAATTTGGTAAGGGTATATTGGAATTAAACTTCGCCACCGATTAAGAAACTTATAGCATAGCTCTCTCCACTGTCCTCTAAGTTACTGAGTGAATGAGACCCATTATTAGTTCACACTACGGAAAAAAAATGTTTCGTCTGCGTAACTCACATTTATACTTATGGAGCTGCACAGACTAGCGCGGTAGGACAGAACGTGTTGCCCCTCCGACGTGGACGTTGTGCTGTCCGATCCCTAGTGTGTTGTCACCTTAAGGTACACACCCCGCATTATACATAATAATATGCTGAAGCTGAACAGCTATTTCAGCCACAGCATTTAAATAATTTAGTTTATTGTTAATTGTTTTTGGCCAAGATTATTGCATTTTTTTTTACTTTTTGTACCTTGCAAAATGCTACCATTTTACCATTTTAGATTTTTCACAGCAATTTTCTCTAACTTTGACCCGTTGACGCAGCTCTAAATTGAATTAATCGTCTTTATGATATTAAATCATAGCTCCACTGATATTCAGAGCACTTACCCAGATTCTCGGCGCGGTCAAATTAACTTTAATGTGAGGGAAAAGTGATTTTGAACCAGAATATTATCAATTTAGAAATTATATTGCACGCATTATTAATTATACGTAGATTTTTTTACCCAATTTGTCCCCAATATTGTTCAGTAAAGTTAGTTTAGTTACCTATCATTTAAAATTTTAAAGCATTAGTTGAGTAGTTCTTGCCGTAAACAGAATATATAAAACTAATGACTTCGCTATAACTGCTATAACTATACATTATTATAAAACAAAGAGTCTGTGTCTGCATGAGCATGCTAAACTCAGAATTTACTGTTTTATTTCCATTGGTTTCCGTTAATAAATTAATTGTTTTGGGTGCTAAAATAACGTGATTTTAAACTTTTTCTGTCAAGTGATACAAAAAGGTTTTAGAGTTTGTCTAGGTCAATAAAAAATAAATAAAATAATATTGTTTAGATTTTTAAATTCTACAAATCCACACTAATATTAAAAATGCGAAAGTATGTTTGTCTGTCTGTCTGTCTACTACGCTTTAATGGCCCATCTTTTCAACCGATTTTGACGAAATTTGCTACAGGGGTAGGTTGCATCTCAGGGAAGGACATACTTTTTCGAGGAAAATTATGGATTTCCGGCGCGGACATAGTCACGGGCATCATCTAGTAGATAATAATTAGTATTCCATTCATACTTTTCCCAAGTTACTTAACAAAATAGAGCATAGTTGGTGTAATAAACTTTTCAAAGTAAACCGAATTAAAGGTTGTTTTTCTTTTCAGGAAACTTCGAAAGATGAAGCTCTGTACATATTTACTGCTGAGTTTCTTGGGTAAGTTTCTATTTATTTTGTTTACTGCTTTAAATAAGTTCTTTTCTATAATTTATATTTAGATTTTAAGTAATAAAAATTTTGGAGAAAGATGAATCAATAAAATAGTTGCGGCGAGCTGGTGGTATACGTAAGTATATTTTATCTGTGATTCTGTGGTATAATTTGGTAGATAGATAGATAAATAAAATGAACTAAAATTTTGAAGAGAGAGTAACTTATGAATAGTTAGGATACACATCTTCTGGACTTTTGGACGACCACTAATATATTTACGCGAGTACGTGAAAGACCTATTATTAGTACAAATCAATTCGATACAATAAAGCTTAAAGCTAGCTAGCCTAACCTAATTACTATATAAATCATGCCCGCGTGGAATGGTGTCAAGAATGCTGGCTGCATTTCCGCGTTGGTCAGCCAGGCTGATCCTTTGCGCAAAATATGAGCCAGCCCTTCTGTCACCAGATGAATCAATCAATTCTTGACAAAGATACGATACTATTCATAGGTACTTGCAGAATTAGATTTACAGCATTTCGAACACAGATTTCGAACATCTGTTTATTCGTTCTCATTAAAATTCGCATAAATAATACCATTTCAACTGAAATTAATAAACAATTTATTCACGTCATCTCTAGTTGACCCTCAACCTTCAAGTTGAATTATTATTTTGTTTTCAACTCTCTCGAATAATTTGCCAACTGCGGCAATAAATTCCGCGCCTCAGGGATCTCTATATATCTTGGACATATAACTCTAGAGGTCGTTGTTATTCCCGCAATTCGCAAGCAATGGTCAGTTTAAAAAAAAGTTAATTTCACTCTAACTGTTGCTCTCTGTAACGTTGGCGTGTTTTGATTTTTTTTATTCCATTACAAGTTAGGCCCTGAGTGTGATCTCACACGCCCAGCTATTCTCTAAATCAGTGGCTATTAAAAAAAAAAGCCAATGAAAATATTTTTATTTCATAGCAAACCTTCAAAGGATGAAAAATATATCTCAGTGGCTTTCATTAAGTATTTGATAGCCGCTGTGTGGACATTTTACTTACCTAGGTGTGAAAGAGGAATCTAGCGGGATAACGGCTGACTTAACATCGACCCGGCAAAGCCGATCGGCGGCATCGAAAGGTATAGCTAGTGAATCCTGCCTGATAAATTAGTAGTGTTTTGACGACCTCCGTGGCGTGGTGTGGCGTGGCGTGGCGTGGTGTAGCGCTGTTGTCTTAACGTGCGGAGGTCCGGGGTTCGATTCCCGGCAGGGTCAATTTGGAAATTTATAATTTCAGAATTTTCCCTGGTCTGGCCTGGTGGGAGGCTTCGGCCGTGGCTAGTTACCACCCTACCGGCAAAGACGTGCCGCTAAGCGATTTAGCGTTCCGGTACGACGCCGTGTAGAAACCGAATAGGGGTATGGGTTTAATATAACTGCCATGCGCCTAACAGGTTAGCCCGCTACCATCTTAGACTGCATCATCACTTACCATCAGGTGAGATCACAGTCAAGGACTAACTTGGTACTTAGTGAATAAAAAAAAAGTGTCGGTTTGATCAGTGATCAGTGAACACAAAACCCCTTAAAAATACAGTCCACTAAATCGTAATTCTTGGTTCACTACCAGTGACGTGACGTGGGCCTTACAACCCCGCGTCAATTTCATATTCAGGCGGAAAAAAACCCACGAATTGGTAAAAATTATTGTAGGACCTTCGGCTTGTCCACTATGCTCATTCCAATATATAATTACTCTGGAACAAAAAAGTAATGCTTTGCGAGCAGGACACTGGGGCCGTCTTAGCGATTTCGAAATTCCGTTCGTCGCATTTATTGGATTTTTATTTATTAATTTCGTATTTTTATTACCTTTGAAAGACTAAAGTATTTCACAAATGGAGTTTCCGATTATGGCGTACCGGGGAATACCGGAAAAGTTCTGGATATTTGTTCTTATGGAGGCACGAAGGAATTTTCTTATGAAAGAATATTGCTCTGGGAGCAATCTGTGAGGTTTTCGATTTCGTCCTTTTATTTTATGAACAGATGATTTTATTTTTACCGTGGGCGGTTTTAATGTTATTCATCAGGTTTTTAGCGGTCAAAAATATAGTTAATATGTTATGCACCATGTACTATTTTACTTTGATGCTAATGTCATCGAATGCTCATACGATCAATCGAAACTCAGAGCACTCAGAGTGCCTAATGATGACTGACTCGCCCACGCACAGCCCGCACGCAAAGTCTTGAAAGTAGAAAGCCAAATTTTTCAGAGATTCCCAAAAAGTAGACAAGGAACAAGGTTGATTTTTTGAAATTCATACGTGAGGAAAGTCGTGGGTGGTTGTTAGTTGACAAGTAGGTATGTCTCAAGGTAAACTAAAATTTATTAATTACTAGCTGATGCCCGCGACTTCGTCCGCGTGGATCGAGGTTTTTCGTTTCCCGCGGGAACTCCTTAATTTTCCGGGATAAAAAGTAGCCTATGTGTTATTCCAGACTATAATCTATCTCTGTGCCAAATTTCATCCAGATCCGTTCAGTAGTTACGGCGTGAAAGCGGAACAAACATACAAACAAACTCACTTTCCCATTTATAATATTAATATATAGTAAGGATAAGGATAAGGATGTTGTGAGCTAACTTACGCGCGCATTTGATTTATTTTTAACTCTACACATTAATTTAACAGACACCAAATGAAATAAAATTATAGCTAAGCTAGTTTAAACAGCTTTTACAGCGTTGGACCAAATAATCCACTTAGATAATCTCATAACTAGTTTCGAAATAATTCATTCAGTCACACAAGACAATGTACTAACTCTCAGTTTCCGACCAAAATTGGCTTAAATTTTTAAAGCACTCAGCTAAGACTTTGCGCAAGTTCCCAACTCCGCCGAGGATTTCGTTGATCCTGTAATCCACACACTCAATTTCTCCTAAATAATTTCTACTCGGTCGTGTGAAAATGGTTGGGCTTTTCTCGTTGGATAATATATCTCAAAACCATTATTTAAATAATAATTATTATTAATTATTATTTAATGGTTTTGAGATATATTATGTGTACCTTTGAGTTATACGTACCTAGTCATAAAGTAGTTAGGCTATATAAAAACAAGCTCCCGTATTTACCGTAAGTAGATAAGTAGGTATCCCTTGGGTACTTACTTATAATAAAACTGTAACTGGACGATTGCTTTATATTAAATATATTTTGGAGTAGGGTAAATAATTTTATGTAAAGGCATCTTCCAGAATCGGGAATAAATAAAAAAAATAACTGTAGGAAGAAAGAATTCATTACATAACTGAGTTGAAATCAATTCGTCGTAGCTGACACGCAGCCAGCATGTCAGCTACGACTATTTAAAATTAAACCGGCCAAGTGCGAGTCGGACTCGCGCACCGAGGGTTCCGTACAAACCTGTAGTAAGTTTTACGATTAATGAATTTAATGAACCGCAAAACTAACTTTGTTTGTAGAGGTTTATTGTTAATATCAAAAAAACTATGCTAGTTAGAGCGTTGGTTTTATTTTTAAATAAACTTTTTAACTTAAATAATATTTTTAAAGTAAAATATACATAAGCTTCTATTGACCATAATTATTTCAGATTTTTCAATTGGTAAACTTCGGGGATAAGGGGGGGGAAACGGTATTTTTTTCGACATTTTGCCCGATAAATCAAAAACTATTATGCATAAAAATAAATCAAAATCTGTTTTAGAATGTAGAAGTATAGCTCTTTCATAATATGATATCCCACTCAGTATAGTTATCATACTTTGAAATTTCAAACCCCCGATTTTCCCCCTTTTTTAATTAAACTAAAAATAATTTTCGATTTTTTTTAATTTTAATGATGTTAGGCCACAAATTATACACAACTATTCCAAAATTCATGTCGGTAGCTTTAATAGTTACTGATATAATCGACTGTGACAGACGGACGGACGGACGGACGGAAAGGGTTCCATTTTTACCATTTTGGTACGGAACCCTAAAAACTGTGTAACTTCCAACAAATTACATACCTACTGCTTGACTGTGTTCCTGACGTAGTAGGCACGTTTATGTGTAACTATTAGGTACTTACGACACTAAAATATTAGGTACTTACGACACTAAAATATTAGGTATTATCCGTTTGAAATACGAGGATCTATTAGTATGTTAGTACTTTCGAACTACGAGTATTCAGGCAATTCACATACATTACAAATGTGAGTCGGAAAATGCTCTTCATTACAATGCAAACCACAATGCGAATTGTTTAACCACTTCGAGATTGGAGTGGGGCGGTTACATTACGGTCGTTGCGTAATTCAACCGAATTTAATTTCGGTACAGACGCATGGAATTTCGAATTGCAATTTTGTAAATCGACGTTCATTAATATTTTCATTTTATGAGACTACTTACATCATAATTTTTAGTTATTTTGACCAATTTCTAGTTCTTACGATATTATTATCATTGAATGTCTTATTTTAACGCTTAAATATCTCTTCTAGATATATCCTTCCTAATTGACGCCCGCAAATTCGTCTGTGTGGTATAATTTTTAATTCCCACGGCAGCTCCTTAATTTTACGGGATAAAAATTAGCTTATGTACTTGAAACTTGAATTAAAATTCAGTATTCTTATTCAATAATATAAGTACACTATAGTAATCACTCGTGGTTTGTTATCAATGTCCAGAACAAGATAAGAGTCCCCGGCCCCAGGTCTCCAGGGTTTCCATCAGCCTGGCTGTCCAGCGCGGAAATGCAGCCAGCATTCTTGCCACCATTCCACGCGGGCATAATTTACATAGTAATTAGGTTAGGCTAGCGAGCTTTAAGTTCTACTGTATTGTTTTCAGAAAAAAAGGTTTTATTTAGATAATCTACATTTACTGTATCGCATTAATATTATTACTGGTTACCTTTAGGTCCAATGCCTATCTAGACTGTGTGGTAACGGTACCGGTACGGAGTGTCAGTGGGAGACTGGAGCTAAGTCACTCTGTCAAAAACACTCACTTTTCTGCGTTTTAGTCAGGTATTCTCTTTCTACTCTCAATACAAATATAGCTACAACCTGTATAATAAATTAAAGAGAGATATGAAAATGCGAAAAGTAAATGACAGTATAATAATATTATCAGCATAGGTTTTTACATTGGTACATTGTTTACATTGCAAATTTCCAAATACGACTGTTATTTCATGAATACCAAGCGCCTTACACCCGCTTCATGCGTGAAATAGTGGAGTGTTCGCTTTGAAGTACATATTTACCTATAGTGAATTGCTAATAGGCTCATGTCAATTATAGTCAAATATGGACAGTCCAGATTTGCATACATGGCGTATAATATTGGGATTGATTAAGGAAACCCTGCTACACTGAGCTTTGCAAATTATTGCCATATATAATGAAGGAGGTCCCTTTAAATGAGAAATTGTGTAAGCAAATAGCATGATATTTACATATGGAATTTTCAAACGTGTGTGTATACATCTGGCGAACAAATGCGCTCCATATGCGCCACTCGAGCGCTTTTACTGAGACTCCCTGGCGTAGTGTTGAGTGCTGTTGCCTTAATATGGGAGTTCCCGGGTTCGATTCCCGGCAAAATCAATTTGGGAATTTATAATTTCTAAATTTTCTCTGGTCTGGTCAGGTTAGGTTTAAAGTGTTATTATTTAGTTTTATAATACTGAGCAATCGTAAAAAAGCCACTACGAAACGAGCGATACGATCGAAAAAGCTTTGTATTCGAAAACCGTTTACGCGAATAAAGATTTCAGCAAACAGACGGGCCTTTGTAGCTCATTTATTATACGGATATAATGCATGTTTGAGTTGAGTTAGCTTCCTTAGGGGCTGTCAGCCCGGAGCAAGTTTGTTTGCAGACAGTTCGTGAATTTTACGCGCGGCTGCCGACACCGGCGAGATACACCTATTGAGGAATATCAACTCGCAGTTTCTGCTTGATTTAGTTTATAGTTCGCTTTCGAGTACTCAGACTATGAGCGTTGGTAAATTGGTGCAACTTCGGTGTCGAACTACATTTAACGATACAACTGTTAAATATACTATTGAACAGATTCTATTGAATCGTTAGAAGTTTATGCGTTTTAGATGTATGGATCGTCGAAAAAAATTTGTATTATCAACGTTATCGAATTCCACAGGTTGGTTAAATTTGTCGATTATATAAATCAGTATAATTTAAATTGGTACCTAATGTCACCTAAATATTTTCGGTGAAGGAAAACATCGTGCGATCGCATCGGATCCAATAGTGTTTGAGAACACAAATACATAAAAATCCTATCCTAAAAAAGTCCTACACAAAAAATGTACAGAGAAACGAGCTGTTTTTACAAGTTGGTACCAATAGATTGCACCAATAAATCTTCTTTACTTTTTTCACAGAAACTGGCTAGATTTAAAGTATGTGCTTGCTGAAAGTTTAAAGTCGGTACACATGAATAAGAAAGTTGTCACGGTTAAGTTTATTTTCAAGCCTTCCTAGGTTTACCCTCAGGATTATGTGAACTTTTTTAGTAGATACCTAACGCTACTTGGGCATGGCTTAAATCGATCCAAATCGAATTGATACCAAGCTCGACAAGCAGATTTATCTCAATTTATTTTTCTTTGACGTGTTTTTCTCGTCATTTCTGCCGGGCTACGCTAAGGGCGAAAACACACGACGGGTAGGATAAATAAATTCTACGTCATTCACTTTTGTTTGGAGCTATATGTATGTACATAGGAAAAACGTGTTTTGAAATAAAAATATCAAAATCAAAAGGTTTTTTATTCAAATAATTTTTTGCATTTGAGTCGTCAAGTGAAACTACCACAGGTTCGGAATGCCATTCCTACCGAGAAGAATTATCAAGAACACTGGATTGCGCAGACGTTTTGTTCTGTCCAGTCCGTGGCGTGTTTTCGCCCTAAGGCGGATCTAAGCCAAGCATTCATCAAAATATAATTGCCTAAGGCTACATTCAACTCGGAAAGTTATACAAGGAAGAATAGAGTACAAAGAAAATACGTACACAATCCTTTGGCAAGGATAACAAGTCCCTGCAAAGACTTGGTAAGAAAGCTTTGTTCAAGTTAGCCCGACGAAGGTTCTTATGCGCTTTCCACAAAGCATGACTTCGGCATCAAGCAAAAACATGCCTGAAATATGCACAGCTGCAGTGGTGATATATATTTCTTATTATTATACTGCTTTTTTTGAAACTTAGAGTAAGTTCGTTTAAATAACCCAAATACAAAAGTAGATAAGTATATTTTTATTTTATTTATTTTACTAGAGCGTGGATAATATTATTATAGGTCTTATCCAATATTTGAGGAATTTCCCGGGAAAAAAAATTTGGTGAGCGCTCGCCAATCGCTGTTCACTGAATAAACAAAACCGTTAGTATCATAGTCTACAATTATTAGTGCAATTCGTAATAATCCGTACTTAGTAATATTATTTGTAAGTGAATATGTTTGTCTTTCAGTCACGTAGCCATACGAAATTTTTATGCATGTATTATACCTATTGATTGCGAACCTGAGTGAAATAGACAAAGTCCCAAAAAATCAAACAGTTCCCCAATCCAAGTCGACGAATTCATGGAATCATCTAATAATAGCTAAAGAGGCATTATTCCTAATCATCCATTATTTCTATAAGAATGTAGTTATGGTATGTTTTGCTTGAGCATAAATCGGAACAAAAAGGGGTTCTGTCAAGTGTCTGAGCCCTCTGTGATACTTAGTACAAAGTCTCCCTTTGACATTGAAAGTCTGCTTACAATGTAGCATGCAAAGTCCCCTAGTTCCTGACTAGAGTACATCTACCTATCTATTGTAAGAAATGGGACGTGTTCTTCATTGAGTTGGTCGCATGTTACCAACACGCCCTAGCACTAAATTTTTTAAGCCTGATACACACAAAGCTCACATAGGAAACTTTTATTAGCATGCGATACTACTAAGACCAAAAGTATAGTATTATAACAGAGGCTGTCCGAAACCTAAAAGTTGATAATATATTTAGGTCACTTGGTATCACGTGAAAAGGTCTTGACCCTGCCTAGTGGGAGCTTTTTTACGTGTTCTATCGCGACAACGTTAACTAACGTTTATATGGTACGAGATGATGCCCTCGATTTGGTCTGCGTGGATTAAGATTTTGTGATTCCCGCGGAAACTTTATGTCCGGGATGACATACAGACAGATATTTAAGCAGATACACTTTCGAATTTATAGTATTAGCACAGAATAGGTAATAGTAGTAAGTATTAGTATGAATCTACCGAGCGGCAGCTGCCAAGAGCTTGCAAATTCCATACAAATCGTAGTTAACGTTGTTACGATCGAATGGGAAGAAAATTTCCCACTAGGCACTCAGATTCATTACCAGATCATTTGGTTAGATGATCTCTACAATCATAACCCCGTATGCAGACAGATCACTGCTGTCGTTTAAAAAATACCGTTTCACATACATCAACTGTTCTAAAGTTGATAGGTACTGAGTAGGCTATAGGTAACTCTATTACAGTCAGCCTGTTGCAGTCAATAGTAATGATTCGTGAAAGTTAAATGTCTTAAATCTACTTTGCGTTGTTTAAACTGTCTGCTCCGGAACCTAAAGCCGTAATTTCCCGTTATAAATGGTTCGTAAACAGATTGTTTTCAACAAGAATTTCGCCTGTTTACCCCGTGTTTCTTGAAAGGCGTAAATGGCATTAAAATACCCAATTCCGAGTGTTCTAAAAGTAAGCATAGTAAGAAGCTAACAATTTCATTAAAACTTTTTTTTTGAAACTAGGTACTTAATGGGTTATATTTTATGCGCTTTATTTAGCTAAGCGCCAAGGGCGTCCGATTGATAATATAAACCAATTAAAAAAATATAAGCAGAGCATATAATTCTATGATAGTACAGAAAAGGTATTAGATTTAAAGTAGGTATTGAATGAAGCCAGTCTGATTGTGGTTCACATTTTTAAAATTCGACTAAATTGACGTGTCGAAAGTTCTTATAAAGATAACAATTTATTTAACCCTGTAAATTTTGTTAAAGTTTAGGAAGAGATTGTGTGAAACAACTAAAATCCTAGGTACTTATACCCGGTGTAGTTAGAAACTGGCGCATCTTAGCTAAGCGCTTTAAAAATTTAAGCCAATTTTAGTTGGTAGCTTGGATATTCTCTTGTGTAACTTAAAACTTGACACATCGTTGGCTTAATTAACTTTATAAAATAAACAACATATTACGTTCATTAAACTACATTCTTACGTGCTATGTCAACATAGCGAATTCTAACTATCGGTGAAAGGATCTCCTTTTTGCTATGGTGTCTCTTTTGCTATTAGGTACTTCTTTAGTAGACGATATCCACTCTACCTTCTCCACCCACTAGAGAAGTAGAGACATTGATCTCTCTACGCTCTCTTTTCCCATGATTCACTTTTATACTTGCATCGTAGAAATAGCGTTTAATCTTCTATTTGGTTATTAAAGGCCTAATGTATATAATAGTAATAATAATTATTTACGTAGGTATTTTATCTTTAACTGCGATAAAATACTTTGTAGGAAACATTATCTCAAGTTGGCGTTGGGTTTACAGCGTTTTGGCTCTCCCCCTTTTATCTTAATAACGCTATAAACTTGTTTAACGACAAACAAAGAGATTTTTTTATATAAATGTGCCGGAGAAACAAAAGAAGCGACGGACATAAGACGATCGGCCTTCAAGCTAAATCGGATTTTATCAAAGATTAGAAAACATCTATTAGGTTGTACCTGTACCTATAGGTACATTATCTAACCTAATAAAACTAACTTGCCTGTTAAATTTTCTTTTTAAATTAAATTTTCATATAGATAGCGACGCTGTCACCGGATCAGATAAGTTTGTGGGGCTATATAGATTGTAAGGTCATGATGAGGTAAGAAGTGACAGCAGACATTAGTTGTCTGCTGTCACTTCTTACCTCATCATGACCTTACAATCTATATAGCCCCACAAACTTATCTGATCCGGTAAAAAAAAGCAAACACACAGACGGAAAAAAAAGCAAACAGCTTTCTATACCTAGTGAGGTATAGAAAGCTGTTTGCTTTTTTTTCCGTCTGTGTAATTCTGCCTCCATTGATTGCAGTAACACCTTGTGGCTAGTAACTAGCAAGAGGTGAAGGGCAGTTTATAAAGATATTTTATTAAACTTATATTTCTAATCGGTCTCAACGCGGATAAATAATTTGGCAGCACAGCTTTACCAGTAGGGGTGGAACTAGCAACGGCCATGGTCTCCTATTTCAAGATCAATCATGCCATGGACAATTTAGAAATAAAATGTTCCCAAATTACCCCTATTGGGAATTGAATCTCGGAGCTCCCGTTTAATTGGGATCCCACTTGCTCCATTAAGTAGTTTTATAATATTACTAAGTAAAGATGATGCCCGCGACATCTTCCGCGTGGATCAATTTTTGTATTTCCTCCGGTAACGTAGCCTATGTCCTTCCACGAGATGTAACATACCTGTATCACCTGTATAGCAAATTTCATCAAACTCGGATTTATAAAGATGGACTGTAAAAACTTTAAGCATAGCAGACAGACGGATAAATTAATTATATTAAAATAACTTGATCGGAGGATCGAATACAATAAAATGTATCTACTAGCATAAGAAATTGAATGAAAAATTGCTTATGTCGGAAACGTGAGCAAAAAACAATTAAATTGTCATACCTTAGGATCAGTTTCCAAGTTATTCCTTACAGTTTCATAAAACGTTGTTCAGATGGCATCCAATGATATGCACATAATTCATAAAAATAGGAACGTAGAAAGTTCGATACATTATGGAACAGAATGTGTACATACGCGATTTTTACATTTGACTAAAACCGTGTTAGCATATTACTATAGTCGAATAGTTCTCCACACCTGCGGTACCGAGGCATATAATCTATACTATCTATACTTGTATTATAAATGCTAAAGTTTGGATGGATGTATGGATGGATGGATGTTTGTTACTTAATCGCGCCAGAATGGCTGAATGGATCTGGATGAAATTTGGCACAGAGATAGATTATAGTCTGGAATATAACTCATAGGCTACTTTTTATCCCGGAAAATCATAAAAAATAAATACATACGGATAAAGTCACGGGCATCAGCTAGTTTTACAATATAATATAACTTATTGGAAATTAAAGCAGGTAGGTAAAGTAAAGGAATATTTTAAACTACATAGCTGGTATAAAGGAATAATACCTTTTAAAAGGGAGCGGGCGCTGAATAAGCGGATTATTTAATATCAATTTATTTTATAGGTAGGGAAAATTTTACCTACCTGAGTATTTACTCTTGTATCTATAGTTCAACCCTTTGTAGAGAATAATAGTTAGTAACCATTTGTAATTATTGTTAGGGCCCTGAACCATAATTAAGAAGAGGGTGAGAAGGATAGATTAATTCATTGTATAGCGTACCGAGAAAGAGATGTCAATAAAGCAATTTCGGCCGCAACGGGAGAAAGGAATCAAATAATTATACCTACTTTATACGTTTTAAAAATTAACTAAACCTACTAGCTAAAGCTATTGTTATATTTTTGGTAATTTTTATTGTGTCTTAATGACTAAATAAGAAAATAATTACAGAGAAACTCTGTACTGTTTCCGAATAAAACTAATCGTGTTTCTGTCACTTATTGAAATATCAAAGTGATTGTATTTGTAGTTTCAAACACGAAGCATTCAAAAATCACAAAAAATATTATCTTATGGCCCGTTTACGTACTCGTAACATCCACCACTACAGCCCATTAACATAGGTGAGAGGGAATTATAGCTTAGACCCACCTCGCTGCTCCAATGCGGGTTGGCGGGCTTTAACGACTATTATCATGTTAGTGATCATAACCGGGACCGACGGCTTAACGTGCTCTCCGAGGCACGGGGGTAAAACACCGCCAACTTCCTAACTCTGGGCTAGTGCTGAGAATTTATAGTCAGAAAAACCCAATAGATATTCAATTATGGCCCGACCCGGGACTCGAACCCGGGACCTCGTCGGCCGCAGTCGAACATGCCAACCACTAGACCAACGAGGCAGTCCACTCGTAACATAGGAAAACATAATAAATCTGATTTCTGAAAAGAATGAAGGTTTATTACATAGAAGTTTGCAACTTTAATAACATAAGTTACAGGTTTCCCCAGAATTTGTTCTTTTTGTTTCAGAACACTCACTTATCACAATTACATAAGGGCAAGAATTGCGATCCCAAAATGGCTATAAAGACCCTACTTTTCTTAGGAACTTTTTGACTTGAGAAGGCCAGTATCAGCTGGGTTCTCATGCATTTAGTTTTTCGTATTTACTAATAAAAAATACAAACAATACTCTTTTTCACTCAGTTCGCTTGTTTATGATATTACCTACTTTTATCAAAAAGCTTGATGGAATCTTTGGAATAAAATGATCGGTGTGGCTTCAGTTTTTAATGCCCATGCGAACTCTTTGGTTTTCCGAGATAAAAGCCTATGTCCATCTCCAGGTATACCTAAGCTATTTATTTGTCCCAAATTTCATCAAGATTGATTTAGCTTTTGAGCCTTCGATAGACAGACGGACAGACATTTCCGCATAGGAACGTGATATTATTATTGTATGGATTTTAAATTTGGTATGATCCAATATCTTCGCATACCATGTTACATACACCACCAAGAAAATTAAATCAAAAGAGTGCATTAATTCAGTAAACCTACAGAGTAAAATACGGTAGAGCTTGAATTAAATAAGTTTTTGGTTAAAGTACGTAGTTTATTTTAACTTTTACATCGTTAGAATAATTATTATAACTGCAGTAGACGTAGAGTACAGGCTACGTCTCGCAGGGGTAACGTAATATTGCTTAAATTGTTATCTCTAGCTACTACGAGAACGTGAGGCCAATGCTAATTTAGCCACAATGCTATGCTCGTGTGCTTACGTAAAATACTTTATTTTAATTATTTTTAAACCCATACACTTTAAGCTACAAATAAGAAATAACAGTTGTAATTCATCATGTAATCTTGACGCTAAACTTAAATCCGTACTATTCAAGAATGCTCACTGTCTTAATTTTGCACACATCAACGCACAGAGTATTCCGGCTCATTTTTCCGATTTTCTCGCCTCTTTTAGTGACGTGCAGGTCGACGGCATATTGGTTTCGGAAACTTGGCTGAAACCATCCCTTCCTTCTAACCTCTATTCCTTACCGGGATATACATTAATTCGTAATGATCGAACTTGTAAACGAGGTGGTGGTGTCTGCCTATATCTTAAGGATGACATAAGTACAATTTAACATATTAAATCAGAGTCCAAATGTCTACTCTGGCAATTTTGAATACCTATTTTTAGAAATCGGCTTTAACCATAAAAAACTTCTCCTCGGTGTTGTCTATAGTCCTTCTGTTAACGTTAATTACTTTAATGTCAGTAATCTATCACCATCCTATGAACACATCATCATTATGGGTGACCTAAATACATGCTTATTGAAAAATGACCATAGGTCAAAACAATTAAATTCCCTTGTTTCATCTGTAAATCTTAAAATTCTTCCTCTTAACGCGACCCACTTCCCTCCGAATTCCAACCCCTCTCTCTTGGATGTCATAATTGTTTCCGATCCTGATAAAGTACTCATTCATGGTCAACTAACCGCCCCCTTCTCTTACCATGACCTAATTTTTCTAAGTTACAGTCTATCTGTCCCTAAACGTAAGAGCAAGGTTATTCTGCGCCGTAATTATAAAAGGATAGACACCGACTCTTTGAATGATGATGCATCTAAAATAGACTGGTCTCCTCTGTATTGCGCATCCACTGTTGACGACAAGGTCAGTTTTTTAAATTTGACTCTTATAAGACTATTTGACTCACACGCACCTGTTAGGTCTATAAGGGTCAAACACCTACCAGCCCCTTGGCTTACTCCTACAATAAAAAGACTTATGGCTAAACGTAATAAAGCCAAGAGTCTCTGTAAAAAGTGCCCTAGCGATGACCATGTAGCTGCCTATAAAAAACTGCGTAATCTCTGCAATAGAATGTGTAGGGATGCTAAACGTCGCCATATTTTCTCTTGTGTAAATAATTTTTCTTCCTCACAGTCTTGGAGGTTTTTCAAGTCCCTAGGGGTGGGAAAATGTTCTGAAGTTTTCAAGCCCTCAGTTGACTTAAACTCTCTAAATCAGCATTTTTCTAGTCCCCCGGTAAAAATTTCTGATAGGAATAAACTTCAAACGCTTCAAAAGCTGGCCAGTGTTGCCAAACCCAATTGCGACCCCTTTAACTTCCAGGAAATTACGGTTGGTGAGGTTAAAAAATCAATACACAATATTTCATCGAAAGCTGTTGGTAATGACGACATAAGCCGTGATATGCTTATTCTTATCATCGATGTAGTATCACCTATCATTACCCATATCCTCAACTTTTCTCTTTCATCAAAATCTTTTCCTACGGTTTGGAAGCTAGCCCACGTTTTACCTTTGCCCAAAATATCCAATCCTTCTTCACTCTCTCACTATCGTCCTATCTCAATCCTCCCCATTATTTCTAAAATTTTAGAGAATGTTGTCCTTAAACAACTTTCTTTTTTCCTTTTTCAACATAACCTTTTAAGTCCATATCAATCTGGTTTCCGTCCCTTACACAGCACTTGCACAGCTTTACTCAAGGTCACTGAAGATATTCGCTATGCTATGGACAGTAAAAAACTAACAGTGCTTGTTCTTCTAGACTTTAGCAATGCGTTTAACTCGGTTGACTTTGACGTGTTACTCTGCATTCTCTGTTCACTCAATCTATCACCGGCCGTAATTGAATGGTTTAAGTCCTACCTTCTCGGTCGCCGCCAGAGAATCTGTGCAGATGGAGTTTACTCTGACTGGGCTGATATTTCTGCCGGTGTACCTCAAGGCGGCGTATTGTCACCTCTGCTCTTCTCTGTTTTTATAAACGAAATCACAAAAATTATTTCTTCTCACTACCATCTCTATGCAGATGATTTGCAGATTTATAGGCATGCTGCTGTCACTGACCTTTCTTCTGCAGTTGATGACATTAACACGGATCTAGCTAAAATAAAGGACTGGGCTGATGAACATGGTCTTCTTGTAAATCCTACCAAATCGCAGGCTATGATAATAGGGAGCAAGCAATTGCGAAGTCGAGTGGATTTTAAAAATCTTCCAATCATAGCCTACGATGGCGTTCCGGTACAACTTACAGAAATAGCAAAAAACCTTGGGGTGATACTCGATGGTAATTTAACTTGGTCTAATCACATTAACAATGTGAGTAGGCGCATGCACTACTCTATTCACTCTTTGAAACGCTTGCAGAATTTCCTTCCTCTGAAAACTAAAATCTTACTTGCACAATCCCTTCTGCTTCCACTTCTAGACTACGCCGACGTCTGCTATTTAGATGCGACTGAAGAGCTGCTCGACAAACTAGATCGCCTTCAGAACTTGTGCATTCGTTTTATTTACGGATTGCGCAAATTCGATCATGTATCTCAATTTCGAAATAAGTTAAAGTGGCTCCCTATCCGACTTCGCCGGAATATTCATATTCTCACGTTACTTTTTAGGATTTTAAACGCATCTTCCCCCTCATACCTACGTGAGCGTTTTCGTGAGGCCTCACCTCGTGTGATGCCAGTGCGTTCGTATGTCAAGTTAAAATCACTTGCAGTGCCAGCTTACAACACTATTTATTATGGTAAATCTTTTACGGTAGCTGCGACGCGCCTATGGAACTCACTACCTGATAGCATTTTTATGAATAACCCATCTATTCACACCTTTAAACTTCGACTGAAACAGCACTATTTATCTGCTCTATCATAATTATAAATTAATAATATGTATCTGTTAAATCATTAAGTAATATATGTTGGTATGTATATTGGTATGTATTTATATATATATGTATGTTGGTATGTATTTATATATTTATGTATATATTTATGTCATTAGTATGTATATTCGTGTAAGTTTATGATATAGTTTATATCTCGTTTCATTCCATCTCATATCTTGTTGTACCCATTCTTCCTGCACAACCTTTCTCACTGCCAAGGGTCACTGGTAGAGATCTCTTATAGAGATAAGTGTTTCCTTGTCCACTATGTTTCTGTTTTCTACGTATTGTATAACTTTTTGGTACAAAATAAATAAAAAAATAAGAAAAAAAAAAAGAAACAATAGTTTAATAAAACTTTTAAAAAAGTGAACCAACTTCTAAAGCACTGTAAAGCATTAAATAATAATTATTATCATAGAATTAACTCTTAGCCAGTAAAAAAGAAATTGGTGCCAAACCATACGGGAAAAATAAAAAACACAATAGGTACATTTTTGACGCTATAACCTTGTTTTTTATGTCCTTGTCATATTATGGGGTTTTGGGGTTTGTAAATGATAAGATTAATTGAAATGATTGGTTTTTTACGAAATAGGCTAAAAGTTTACACATAACAAAGAAAAAATAAATTAACTACTCAACATAACTTTTAATAAAAAGGGCATTTCAGAAAATCTAAAAAATGTGAAACAAAAGGGTGACTGTCTTTACAAAAAATATTCTTTGAAAGAAATAATATTTAATACAATTAGTTAGGTACGTTTATTTCATACAAAACAAGAGGAGTTTTATGAAGTTGCAAAAATAAAGAAAGCTATACGTGACTGGAATAAAGAGGGATAAATTAATTAACTTTGCGACCTCCGTTTAATTACATTTTATGTTTCTAAAACAAAAGTAATTAAGTACAAAGGTGCTAAAATTCAACTAACCTTAAATTTAATGTAGGTATATTTTTAATAGCATAAAATGCAATTTGCCGACGATATAGAGTTTTCGTGTTTATTTCTTAAATTTCAATCAATTTCTAAAGTCAAGTACCTGTAGTTTTTTCCGCGGGTTTGTCATATAGAAACAGTAGGTATATCGTTAATCGAGTTCTACTCAACGATTTTTTAGCGAACTTAGCGTAGAATGAGTCTGTTTTCAGGTCTTTTAACAACGCCAAAGGACCTTTTTTAACAAAAAAGTCAATCTGGACAAAAAGTAGAAACAGTCAAATTAGCAAAAGTCAAATTTCGTCAAATTCTGTTAAACAGATGGCAATTATATTGGCCACGAAACAGTAGTGCAGACAGACAAGTATGGATTTGGTCTTGATTTGTTCGTTGACATTTTTTTTTATATTTGAGATCATGAATTTTTTTATTCCATATCTAGATTGTAGCCTCGCAGACAAAAGAATTGTCATAATTCAACCAGCCAAAAATGCACAATCACTTTATATGCATTCTCAAAAGAATATCAAATGTATTTCCCTTTGTGAGTTAATACGCCTCGTATAATTACGTATTTACTTGGTATATGTATATTTTGTTAAAAAAGGTATTATTTTAATTATTTTATGTAATAAGTCAAAGATACTTATTTGCTAGGTATCAAACATTGGGGTTTTCATGTGCAGGACGTAAGTCCTTACCTAGATATTTTTTCATAATATTTTTAAATATTTTTTTCATGTATACAGGTCAGGTGGCAGGTGTTTCTAGATAACTGTATCTACTGAATTGCTCTTAAAGTAAGAATAGTAAAGAATTTCTAGTTATATAGTGAAACTTATTAAAGTGGTAAAATATAATATTAAGTAGTTATATTTTCTCATTGAGGGTCTACTTCCGATCTACGCTTTGCAATATTATTTATGTTCTAAAATAGACTGCAGTACCTATACCAGTTTTGAACACAACTTTTATTTCTGCAAAGTTCCCGGAAACTTGTTACGGAGTTAAAAACATGTGTCGAAGCAAAATGTTTGCTAGTGCACTTTCTACAGGTCTACTTTATGTTCGCAGTTCTATATCAAACGGGCTATCTGAATTTCTGTACAAATATGTATCTGGCATTCAAATTTTCATGAAATCCACGTTTTCTCGTACATCTGTTCAGTTGATTTTTTGCACAACTTAAACAGACCAATACAGTCAATCAATGGAAACTTGTAGATAATAATCTTGGGGGTTGTGAGGGGTGAAACATGGGACCTCACCCAAATGCCATAGATACATCATTTTTATTACCCGAATACTTCTTTAACCCCAAGTTAGTAAAGTATTCGGTGAAATTCCTATGTGCTACGTGGTGCTACGACCATTGTCAATGTTGAAGACTCTACCGACTCAAAGATAAAGGATCAACTGTATTTTTCATACATTGTGGTTAAAGTCAGACCAGTAAGGCTAGCATGCGCACTACGAGTAAAATTATGTCTACGCGTTATCTCTCTCTGTCTACCGAAGCTAACATGGTTACTTGTCTCGTTACGTCAAAAGTAGAGATAAAAGTAATATTTCTTATCTGTGGTATTTTTCTCTAAGAACCTTTACATGTCGACTATTTTTTTCTTGTAATATACCGCATTTTGTGCATGTTAGGGTAAATGAAAAATTTGCCGGCAACGACAACATCTCTCACTCTCGTCGCGAGATAATCTCGTTGTGTGCATGCTAAGCACACAGGCCCTAAAATACTGCTCAAATTTTGATGAAATTCAGCAAACCGGAAATATATTTGACCAAAATTTCATGCGGATGTTAACCGTGGGCAATATACATTCTGTCAAAAAAGTACCAGGAATTCATCATTTGTTTCTAATTCCAAATTCAATTCTAAAATTATTTTTTGTCGCTAAGTTGGCACAACTGTCGTCTATATTGCCGCGAAGTTTGAGTGTCAATTGTTATTTACTTTGTTTACAGTGCGCCATTTTGTCAGTTCATCTCAATAGTGTTTTGCGATTTTTACAATGAATGAAAATATCGAACAAAGAGTTTGTCTCAAATTTTGCATCGCAAATGGAATTTCGTGTCCAGAGTCGCTGAAAATGTTACAGAAAGCTTACGGGGAATCGACTTTATCAAAAACACGTGCATACGAGTGGTACCATGCATTCAAAAGTGGTCGCGATGTGGTGGAAGATTTGCCTCGCTCTGGTCGGCCATCAACGTCTTCAACTAAAAGGCACAAGGCCATCATTGTAAATGAATTTTTTACCAAAAACTCAACAAATACCATCGAACAACTACCGTATTCACTGGATATGGCTCCGGCCGACTTTTTTCTCTTTCCAAAACTCAAATTACAACTTCGTGGCACCCGTTTTCGATCGATAGAAGACATGTAAAAGAGAATTCGCGGCAAGAACTGAAGTCGATTCCGAAAAATGCCTTTAAAAAATGCTTTGAAAATCGGATTATTCGTTGGCGTAAGTGTATTATTTCCGAAGGGGCCTACTTTGAAGGAGATACAATAAATTTGGAATAATAATTAACATTTTGTATATTTTAGACCTTTTCCCGGTACTTTCTTGACAGAGTAGTATATAGTAGGTATACTCTAAAACAGTTTTGGCTATTTATCCCTAGGTTCAAGCTTCGCGAACTGCAATTTAGTTATCACCTGCGCCCCACTAAGTGACATTGTGCAACTAGCCGTAATTGGATTCTGATGTCGACACCGAGTTGAGACAAGTTTTAAACCTATTGGAAATCTGTTGGACAGGAACTTTTAAAGTGATTAAATTGCTTATTTACTTAATAAGTTCAGTAAAGGGGCTAGAAATAAAGCTTTTTTTACATCGTAACATTTTTGATTCAACTACAAGACTAGCCTTTGAATGCGATCTCACCCAGCAGGATGAGCATGGGCAGGGGACAAAAGATTTATCCCCCGATTATGCCCACTGACAAGAGATAAATTTATCTTATCCCTATGCTAGAGCACGGCAACAGGGGAAAGGAGAAGTATATCTCTGTTTGACATTACAAGTGGATAAACTGATGACAGAACAGTGGACTGATGATGATGACAGGAGTGATGATGTAGTATAATTATGATGGTAGCAAGTTAACTATTTTTTGCGCTTGACAACAATCATGTAAAAAACTAAGCACGTGTGGGACACCGGACATGGCAGTTATATTAAACCCATATCGGTTCCTATACATGAAATCGTACAGAAATGCTTGATCGCTTGGCGGCTCGTTTTTGCCGATAGGGTGTTAACTAGCCACGGCCAAAGCCGTGAACCGTGACCAGACCAGACCAGAGAAAAATCAGAAATGATAAAAAATGATAAATTTCCAAAATGAATCTGACGGGAAATGAACCCAAAAACCACAGCACTCACCACTGCGCCCGCACCACGGGGTCCTCAAACATCATACTAGTAGAATATTATAATGCGAAAGTGTGTTTGTTTGTTGGTTTGTCCTTAAATCACGCCGCAACTGAGCAATGGATCCACGTGATTTTTGCATGGGTATAGCTGTTGAGGAGCTGGAAAGTGACAGGCTAATTTTTATCCCGGAAAAATAAGTAAATTAAATTAATTTTAGTTAAAAACTTATTCCACGTAGACGAAGTCGCAGCATCAGCTAATAACTAACAACTAATAAGGTAATCTGGAACTCAATAAAATAAATAAGTTCAGTTAACCATAGATTGCTCGGTCCTGCGGCTCCTTAGTCATCTGGTAATTACTGCAATTGATCATAAGCGGCGATAATCCCTTAACAGCAGGGTAACCCGCCTACTTGTTTGCTTACTGTTTATAACAAGAAAAGCAAAATACCTGGATACGAATCAATAAAGAAATAGGTAGGAAGGAAGGTGCAAAAGCACATGAGCAACTGGTAAAAATAAAATAAATGGGCCTTTACACTATTTAAATACTTTCTACACTGCATACTCGTAGGGAAACCTTAACGGATACTAGTGGTTCGCCCCGAACTGAGACCTCGCGGTATCCATAAACTTGTACAGAGCGCCATCAATTGACATAATTGTGAAGTTCTGTTAATAATACTGAAGCACATTAAAAATTAAGTAATTTCGTTTCCTTATAATATTTATCTAATTTTAGTATTTGTTGTTCATGTACAGGATATAATTCAAATAATTGATAAGTTTCAGGCTCAGCCTTTCAGAAAATTGAGAGTTCTGAGGTCAACTTTGGACGTTAGAAAATCGCCACTTTCGTCAATTTTAGGGGAAAAATTTATAAAAATATATTTTTGGACTCTATTCCGAGTTATCTTTAAAATGATATACCGCAACCCTTTGTAACGCTATAAAAAATATTTTACTTCGCATTCGCTTCTATGAGAGCCCCCCTGAAATAAAGATTTTTATAACTTTTTAAGCCATATTCGGCGGGAGGCCATCGGTTTACATATTATATTTAAATTTGAAGTAATTACGTTCAGTAATTCAGAAGCTAAAAGGCTCTGACAGACGGACGAACGGACGGACGGGCGGACAAGTGCCAATTCACTCAAGTAGACTCAGAGACCTTCGCTTCGCTCGGTCAATTAAACTTACATGAATAATGATGCGAAAGAAGCATAATATGATAAATGGTTAAAATTACACTATTTCATACCTTTCCATACATTTATTACACATAGTCCCAAGACATTTAACGTTTTCGCGATCGAATGGGAAGATCGAATCTCTCACTAGGCCATCGACCATACAGCCTTAGGCTGTATGGTCGATGCACTATACGCACTCTGAGCATTATGGAGAACTCTGAGGAAAGCAGGCTACGATTTTACGATACAGCACTTTACGATATTTTTTCCTTCACAGGTCAAAAAATCACGTTGTAGGTACAACTTGTTTCACTTATGATATTATGTTATGTCAAGACTATTAAGTGTTATTCCAGACTATTATCTATCTCTGTGCCAAATTTCATCCAGATCCGTTCAGCCGTTCCGGCGTGATTGAGTAACGAACATCCATCAGTCCATCCATCCATTCATCCATCCATCCATGATCCAAACTTTCCCTTTTATAATATTAAGTACTTATAGAAGTATGGATGGTACCTACATACATGTAATGTCACAGGGACTTCGCCACGCCGATGACAGCTCGATGATAAATGCCCCCATCGGACACCCACTTTTGTACCGTAATCGTATCAATCATTTTACACACGAATTCCTGTAAATAAGCAATTCATGTTCACGGTACCACAAATATAATAAAAATACCTTTTTTTACTTTTTTTTATAATTTCGGTAAGCTCGCTTAGATTAGTAAACCCGCGGACGGTAAAACCTGGTATTATCTTAATATGTACGGTCAAAATCTGCTCTTTATTTACTTGGCCATTACACTGAACGCGATTGATTTTCTGTTTGGTACCCATTGACTTTCACCCTTCATCTCCGGAACTAACTACTCCGAACTATTCAACATAATATCTTCATGTTTACATGCGACCTACTTGACAATGTAAAGTGAGAATGTAATGTTACAGTTACACATGATTTGGTTCATATTTGACTAAGTTAGGTAGGTATGTAGTAATATCGGCTGAAATTTTCATCGCCTGTTGAGAAGAGACCCTTATAATATATAGTATTAAAAACTTATAGTACCTTATACTATAGTACTTATAGTAACTTATAGTATAAAAATATCCTTTAGGTATATACCTACTATTTTATGAATCGGTTATTGCCCTACTGTTTTTTTTTTTTTTAATTTTTTTTGTACCAAAAAGCAAAAAAATAAGAAGCAAAACAGAAACATACAAGGAAACACTTTTAAACAATTTATTTTAAAAAAATTATACAAAATTATAAAAAATTAAAAAAAAAAAAAAATTATAAAAAATAAAAATTATAAAAAATTTAAAAAACATACTAATGACAAAAATAAATACATACATATCACATAATATTATATGATACTTAATGATATAACAGGATACCTTAGAATCTATAATAATTATGATAGAGAAGATAGATTAATATCAGGTAGTGAGTTCCACTGACTTTTTTGTTTTTTGAGTAGGTATGTGTGTTGTTTTTGTTATTATTGTAGACATTTCCAGCAAGAAAAAGAGCATAGAGGTGTACATATTATGAAGGAATAGGTGGAGTAAGTTAGCCTGTGGTCTGCTATTTGCATGCAGGAAGGCGATCTACTGTAAGAATAATATAATTACTTAATACTTAAGCTGTGATATTAGTAAGTATTGAAATGAATACAAATCTATACTAATATTATAAATGCGAAAGTTTGGATGGATGTATGGATGTATTGATGGATGTTTGTTACTCAATCACGCTACAACGGCTTAACGGATCTGGATGAAATTTGCCACAGATATAGATTATGGTCTGGAATAGTACATAGGCTTTTTATCCCGAAAAATTAAAGAGTTCCCGCGGGAACCAAAAAACCTCAATCCATCAGGGCATCAGCTAGTGTAATATACAAATAGAAGATCTCAATTCCATAAGTAGATACAATACGACCGGCGGCGTCTTGTACATTGCTGTGTTGCCAAAACTAGTTCACTATTTAGACAAAGCGACCTAGATAAAGATACCAACATACATGAAAATGTGAAACCACTATAAATAACTTCTAAAGGCAGTTCAAAGCAGTGTTTGAAACTTAACACTTGAACTGAATAACAATAAAGTAGAGTTTCTGTTTTTGAAAACAGTTTATTAGGAAACTTTCTAATGTAGTATGTTTTTAAACAAAACATGGAAATTAAACTTACGGCTATAAATCGCTTGTGATTATCAAAAGTTTACAATAAATGAACTTACCTATAAAGGACATGTCCCAGTTCAGTATGGAGGGTGGTTTTTTATTCTGAGTGTCAATGAACCAGAACCAAACTGCCATCACGTGAAAGAGAAAAAAATATAACATTAAACGCCATTTAAATAATAATTTTAGAAAACCCCGTTTTTTTTTAAATTAATTTTGAAAAATATCGTTTGTAGAAAATATTTTTCGATGGATGGCAACACTAAAACTTGGGTAGGTGCATTAGTTGTGATTATTAATATTCCATTTATATAAATTACCCAGTTTCCACTACATAGTGCATACAACATTATAAGATTAATAAATATTACTTGAGTATTTGAGTAATTCGTAAAATAATAATACATATTAAACAACAATAAACCACCATTAGAATAGGATAAACAAAACTGACAGTGACATTTGACAAACACCCTATGACATACGTGACCAGCCGAGCGATCGCGTAACTTCTGCATCAATCATTGATACATCGCAATCACCTCTGATTGGTTAACACTCTTCCACTATTGGACATAATCCATTGACGCAGCAAGAATGCCATAAATTCAGCCAATTACAACAATTGATACTGTAACAATGATTGATGCAGAAGTTTATAGAAGTTACGCGATCGCTCGGCTGACAATCAAGTTTTTTTTTTACTGTTGATAAGATTCAGACAAAGATCTAAAAAAGCCACAAAATAAAAATATATTTTTCTCCAAATTGGGGTCCTTTAAAAATGTGTAAATTATTCTATAAGCCATATTTAAGGGTCTCTATTCACGTGTATTAAAATCATCTTGGTTCATGTTCAAGGCCCAATCTTGGACAAGTCCTTTGTTTTATTGTTATACTTTGCAAGTAGCGGCATTGTACAAAGTTTTAATTCCTGTCCTGTACTGTTCCTGTATTGTACTTATAAATTGCTGACTCGCAACTGCTTCGCACGCGTGGCCATACCTATTTTATTGCTATTTTAGTGGTAGATTCATTTGACGATTCGAAAGCACTTGTAAAAGTTTATTTGAATAAAAAACGTTTGAATTTTGAATTTTGAATTGATTTTAATAATTATGAATCCACTAGCTGATGCCCGCGCCTTCGTCCGCGTGGTTTAAGTTTTTTTGATTCCCGCGGGAACTCCTTCATTTTCCAGGATAAAAAGTAGCCTATGTCACTCTGCAGGTCCTCAACTATACCCATGTCAAAAATCACGTCGAGTGGTTGCTCCGTTGCGGCGTGATTGAAGGACAACAAACCAATAAACCAACAAACAAACACACTTTCGCATTTATAATATTATTAGTATATATACTAATATGTATAGCTAAAAGGGAAAGGGTGTGTGTATGCCTCCTACCTTATCATAACTCAACCTATGAAATGGTCTTCCACCCCCATTAAGAAAGCATTTTTAGAAATTCCAACCAAGAGAAGCCTGACCTGGTAAGCTAGTATTTTTATAATAGGAACTTACTGTTTCAGGGCTTTCAGGGGGCATACTGCCATCTCTAGCATCCGTATTGTTTTAATATATGTCAAGTTTGTGTTTTAGAATTGTAACCTTATAATAGAGACGTCAAGGTACTTACGTGACATAAAACTAACCCCCCTGATCAAAGAAATGCAGTTACTATTATAATTACTTGCTGTCAGTTGTCACAAAATTGCATTTCAGAGTGAAAATTAATTAAATATGTATTTTAACTGGAACTTATAATTAGTTACGTATACTTAATGCTGTCAAAGCTTTAAAACCTTTGAAGTCTTTTAGAAAAAGCTCGCTTTGGTCATGGACGTAGAAATCGGCTTTGGTATTGAATTATTATAAAAAATATCCTTTTTTGGCGTCGCGTGGAAGCAAAAATCCGATACATTCTATAGGTAAGTAAGCTCTCTTTATGGAGCTATGAAATACAGCGATTATCATAAAGGCAGCGCTTTCGTCATTCACTGTTCCATTAGATGGCGGTAGGGGGATTGATGCAGTTATGTTATAGGGGTATATCGTCATACATTTCGTTGATATAATATTTATGTATACTGATATGTATATCAATACCCATAACGGAATAATATAAGATTAGTAAAAAGCTGGGTCTGTTGTAGACTTCTTGTCACACCCGCACGCATATTTTGAAACACACGTTGTTTGAAGTGAAAATTCTTTAGAATCGTTGTGATTTGAAAATTCGATGAAAAGAAAAAGCGACACTAAAAAGAGACAAACATATTCATAATAGGATTGAGCCGGCGAGAGAATAAGATAGAATACAAGTTATATTTATGTCATTCTCTCGTAGGCTTATGTTTTCTGAAGTCTCACTTCTGCCGTGTGTGAATTGCACACACACACTTTTTTTTTTAAAAAAATATTACTTTTTACTATATTTATATTTTGACACAAATATATAGATATATATTCTTTATTCTTGTTTTTCAGTTGTTTGAACTATTCAAATAAACTTGTATGATATGATATCTTAAAAATTCTACTTAGTATTAAATAGGTACTACTACCTAATTCTTTCCTCCATCTATCTTTTTTCGAATACCTACTCTACCATATTCTCACGAGTGTAAAACCATTGTAAAACAAATTCGAGAGCGAGCGTTGAGCATTCTCTTGTTTTTCTTGTTCATTTCGAAAGTTACGCAAACATTTTTGAAAAGACTCATTAAATGTCTCTGCGCTTCAACTTTGCGTATAATTTGTATACGTTGAGCTTCAAATCTTCCATCATAATAATATATAGGCAGTAAAGATGATAGGTATATAAATGGCTAACCACAACTCAATGATTAGTACGTAAGTAAACGCTAACACGTTAGCGCGATAATAATAAAACGTGTTATTCAGTCAGTGTAGGTACGTAATAATCAGTTGGGGTAGATTTCCCCCGAAAACAATACGTGACCCGCAAACTTGGGGAACAAATGTTTGTATTCACTTAAGCTGTTTTTGGTAGACACCAAATCGGGCATCGGTGTTTAAGGGTTACGAAGTTTTCCTTACCTACGTTCTATCTATAATCTTATGACAATTGTCTTAAACGTGCCAAGGTTACGCAACAGGTAATAGGACTTATAGGTATATTTGTTTTGCAACAACTCCGTGGTGAGACCTATTTCCTGAGGAAAAGCCATCATGCAGACCATCGGCCAATGGGAAACGTAGCATTTGACTGCGTTCACTGGTGGTAAGTGAAGATGTAGTCTAAAATAGTAGCGGGCTAACCTGCGGGAATGGCAGTTATACTAAACCCATACTCCTAATCGATTTCTACACGGCATCGGTTCGGAACGCTTGGCAGCGTGTCTTTGCCGATAGGGTGGTAACTAGCCACGGCCGAAACCTCCCACCAGGCCAAACCAGGGAAAATACAGAAATTATAAATTCCCAAACCCAGGACCTCCGCACGTTAAGATAACAGCGCTCAATACTGCGCCACGGAGGTCGTCAAACCTACCTTTTACGTACACGACCCTAAAAATTGAAAGCATATTGTATTAATTTGCGAAATTCTATTGATATTTCACATCACGTACTTTCCGTCCTGAAAGTAACTGGGTCTCGCATTTAACATTTTGACGCGCAATTTGGCAGAGCCACACGTGTAGCCGCCCACTGAAAAATTGCTCTACAGATATTAAATATTGTCCCTCTGACGCCCACTTTTGGAAACACCGCGGGAGGGGAGGTAGTTCACGATATAACGGAGTTCCAAGAATATTTCGAACAAAAAGGATATTTTCGACTCGTTTATCAGGTTTCAGATCAAACATGTATCGGAATTCCCAATCTATAAGTCCTAATAATACCTGTTATGTGGCTTTTGATAAATTCTCTTTAAATATAGTCATTTAGTCATTTATTGAAAGCTTTCATGTCTTACATACAAATACAATGTACTTAATATTAGCAGTTAGCATGCATGGACATGAGGCCCTGTCAGGGCGTTGCTAAAAGTTAACATTATTATTTGTTAAATTATCTAATTATTATGATTAATTTATTTAGCATATAGATGTAATATACGATATACCTAATTAAGAATATGTTAAAACATGTGATAATAATTTACATATTTTTATATTTAAGTAATTTAATCTAATATAATATATACATTTATACAATATATACATTTATAGCTGTAGTAACAGTACCTCTAGAGAGAGGTGCGAGTAAGTATCAATAACTTTTATAATATCTTTAGTTATATTGTCTATACCTAGATACAGGGATGAGCTGAAGTACTTTATTAAATTACGATGGATGTATCGAAGCGATAAATTTTCATATATTTTATGTTCAAGCCCAATTTCATGAGCGACATGAGTGTGATCGATGTTCTATGAATAAAATTAGATTTTATAAGTAGCCAGCTTTTCTTGTGATACGTACATACATATTTAATCATTATCTAGATAGAAAATAAAATAATGTAGGTACATCCTCTTCACTTCACTGCAGCTGCTTATATTTTTTTAAAATGTAATAGTGCTCGTTTATTTGATAGGTTTATATTTGTATTTCTAATATTAAAAAAAAAAATATCTTCTTACCTACAAATCACAAGATAAGTACTTAACCTGCAAAGCTTGATTCCCTTTCCAATGTTCATGCGAGGTCGTAAATCCATCGAAGACTCATACGAGTCTACATGATATCGTAAACTCATCTGAATATAATTTGATAAATCGCCTTACTGTGGTATAATTCTTACCTCGCTCTCGCTTATTCATCTTCGTACATTTTCTTCAATTCATTATTATATGAATAACTAGCTGATGCCCGCGACTTCGTGGATTGAGGTTTTTTGGTTCCCACGGGAACTCTTTAATTTTCCGAGATATAAAGTAATCTCTGTGCCAAAGGACATTGTCCAAATTCGCCTAAGAATCAACATACGTTTGAAATATACAGTAATTCTTAGCTTATTTTTTAACCTTTATTGCAAATATTAGAATTCAACGGACACTTCAAATTAATTAAAAATAAATAAATGGGTAATAAATTGACTACCATACTTTTCCGCCTCTCGATTATTATCCACAGATCAATAACTTACATATTAAAATAATAAACATTACCACCGCTTAAACGCTGGTACCGTAACTAAAGAAATAAGATAAAAGCAGCTTGAAGCGCTGAGTGCGCTAGCAGTCTGAATATCGCAACGCCATCTTTTGAAAGTACAATAAATTAATATTTGTAACGCCATCTGTAACGTTTTAGGTGAACTACGACGAAACTTGTCTTTCTACATACTGTTTACAGCTCTAATATAATTGGATAAAGATGATATTTATTTTTCAAGCAGATTGAGTCGAAATAACCTCAAAATTGAAAATATATTTGGTAATAAATAAATTCTCAGAAGTGTCTGTTGTTTCAATCTGCTCTCAAGTATTAAAAGGTTATTATTTTGAACCCAGTATTCAATGTGGTTTGACGGTTGGTTTTTAGGCGAACTTTGTATGGGGACAGGGCAATGTCCTTTCATCCAGATCCGTTAAGCCGTTCTGGCGTGATTGAGTAACAAACATACATCCATAAATCCATCCATCCAAACTTTCGCCTTTATAACATTAGTACCTATAGAAGTATAGATTTATTTGATACAAAAATATTTTTAATTAAAAAAAATGCCTTGTTTCAATTGCATTAATTACTGGGTTCATTTAAAATGTAAGCAATATGCGTAACCTTACAGTGGGTATAACAAACTGCGTTCCATAATCTCGCTTCACGGAGTTGTAATAGGGTATTTGACTGCTTTTAGAAAATAGTCGCATATTGTTAATAATGATTTATTATAGCTAACAATATATTTATTTCGTCTTAATTTTCAGTATTTTATATAGAAATCTCAAAAATAAATTCAAAAAATTAAATTGCCGCGTAAACGCTCTCTTTGACAACATTTGGGTGACATGACTTCTATGACGTAACTATGTAGTAAAAACGTAAACAAAGTGTGTGATATTTCAGTTTCCCTTGATAAAAACTTTGTTTTAGAGATTGTTTTTATAAAACTATGGTTTACCAATGGTGTGTGGTGTGCATACTACTGCAATGTACAAACAAGTCTACAAAAACTCGAGAGTAAACTGTTTAGAAGTGTTCCAAAGAAAGCCAAGATACGGAAGAAGTGGTTGCAACTTGCTCGAAGAGACCCTATAGTGGTCACTGAGGGTCACTTTAAGTGTTTATTTTTGCGAGGATCGCTTTGATGTGAGTTTTACACTATCTATCTAACAAACTATTACTAAATATAATTATATAATGGTCTAAAAATGTGTACCTACTTCACCTGTTCTGTTTGAGGTTAGACATGTCCGTTTGTATTAGCTGGTTTGTAGTATGTTTATTAAGTATTTACAAACACATTAATAAGTAATAACTAATTTAGAAATTCTAGCCAATTTATGTAATTCAATAATTTCAGTAGATCATTACCTACTTGGAACTTTGAAGTGGAATTTGCAATCAAAAACTTATTATGGTATACTTATTACAGTTGGAGAAAATTCTAACCTACAACCAATACAAAATGGGCTTCACTTCTCTGTCGGTCTGTCTGCTATCTCTTCACAGCTCACACATCTGTTTAACCAATTTGATGAAATTTGGTACACAGATAGCTTGCATCCCGGGAAGGACATAGGGTACTTATTGTTCCCGATAATCACAGGGTTCACCCGAATCACACATTTTGATTTGATTTTTTGACTTAATCAGTATGGATTTAGGTTTTTTTTTGGAATTCCAGAAAATCCTTTCTTCACCGAGAGAGAACCTACATACAAAATTCCAAGTTTGTAGACATTGATGTATAATTTTAGTATGTTTGTAGATCCACCAGGTGGCTGTGCAATTTGCATTGATTGTCAGTAAGTTAAGGTACTGTTTCTGTAGGTATAGAAAATTAATTTTAATGAATATTTTGTCTTTTCAGAAACCACAAACACATCACGATAAAGGAATAAACACTCAACCAATCGCAACTGCTGATAAATCTGTCCAAATAGATTATTTAAAGATGCGTCACAGAAACAAGGCAGTACAGACTATGAATGTGACAAAAGATATACTCGGTATGAATGGTATTCCAAACCAAGGGTAGATTAACTTGACAATTCAAAAGCGCTTGTAAAAGTTTATTTGAATAAAAAAACATTTGAGTTCGAGTGAGTTTGATAAATAAAACAATGAAATAGAAATATGATTTTTATTATACCTATCCACATATTACATAATTTAAGAAGAAACTGATAGGAGTTCATTACTGCTAAAAGATGATGTTGAAGGATGTTGAGTGTGTTTTTTAGATAATTGCTCCACTGTAATAAATTTCATGGTAGTGCCTACTCTGGATAAAGTATTTTTTTTTCCGTAGCACTCAAGAGAGGTACCTACATGAAGGTTGTTCACTACGCTGGTGAGTCCACATCAAAAAGGCCACAGCATGCTTGCAGCCTCCAGTGGATGCAGCACAATCATAGCACTCACAACTTATAAATTGAGTTTTGTCTTCATCTACTATCATAGTTACAGAATATGATTTTGCTCTCACTTTGTGCTTGGGACATATCTTGCATTTGAGTGTACAAATGACAGATTCGCGATGTAGCTGGACATAACCAACAGCGATAAGACTCTCTCGAAGCTCTATAAAGAAAACCAAAACTGAATATCACGATCTATGTTAGTAAATAATATAACCTAGTAAGTACTTAATTCTGCGAATGTTAGGTTTTATTCTTGGACGAAAAGATATTAATACAATAAATTGCTTTATTTAAGAAATATATAGTATACTTACAAGGCAGTTTTCACATTTTTTAGTTCTGCAGCATAGAAATCAGGGTTATTTTTGAAAAATGTCCAATTAGGTTTAAATGCATCATCTTTTGAGAGGTTTCCACTATCTGCTTTTAAATAATTGGGTTCTTAGAACTATTAATTAGGAAAAGTATGGTTGGTAATGACTAATTGAAACAATAAAAAGCACAGAAACATAAAGAAAAACGGAAAAACACTCGTAATTGTTCGAATTTACTACACCACAGTTAGATTTTATTAAATAGTTACGTCACTAACGATTCAACCAATCATAGAGCGTTTACGATCACGTGAACATAGATCGAAAATTAATTAATTTATTTCATGTTTTATAGAAAAACAATACATTATTTTTTAGTTCGGTCAAATGGAATATTACTTAAAAATAATAATCTATTAGGATGGCAACAGCAGAAACGATATTTTTAATACAGTCAAATACCCTATTATTATGAGTCCCCAGTCCCCCGCGTCACCGCAGAAAGTTCATCAACGTCACCCCATAACGGTATGAGAACTCAATTCACAAACTCTGTATTTAACCAACTTTGCAGATAAAAGGGTATTCAACTGTTCTCTGACATTATCTTTATGTAAACTACGAAGGCAACTTATTATCATACTAATATTATAAATGCGCCAGTGTGTTTGTTTGTTGATTTGTCGGTTTGTCCTTCAATCACGCTGCAACAGAGCAACTGATCGACGTGATTTTTTGCACGGGCATACTGGAGAGTGACATAGGCTACTTTTTATCCCGGAAAATTAAGGAGTTCCCCCGGGAATTGCAAAAAACTTAATCCAAGCGGATGAAGTCGCGGGCATCAGCTAGTAAAAGGATAAACAGACTACCTAAGACTACCAGATTCCAGTTCGAACTACAAACTATTATTATTATTATTAAATAACTTTATTGCATAAACAATAGAACAATTTACAAAGGACAATAATCATATAAAATAAAAGTAAAAACAAAAGGTGACCTTATCACTAAAGTGATCTCTTCCAGGCAACCTACTCTAATGAACCAATTATTACTGTGAGACGGGAAATTGCTCTATAGAATTATAAATGCATACATAAACATCTATATTCAAATAGGTACACACTACTACTAAATAAATATTACATACTTATCAAATAAATAAATAAATACAAATATGCAATACATACATACATACATACATATAAGTATGTATGTATGTATGTATTTATATATTTATTTATATGTGTGTATGTATGTATGTATGAATTTTACACATAGGTACAACTGCTTTTTGACACGATTTTTAAAGGCTGCCAAAGATTGTGATTGTCTGATGTCAGCTGGGAGTGCGTTCCACAATATTGCTGCTTTTATGGTGAATGAGTCTGAGTAGCTCGGCGTTTCTTTGGTTAACTATCTAGGTATACTAATATTATAAATGCGATAGTTTGGATGGATGGATGTATGGATGTTTGTTACTCAATCACGCCAAAACGGCCGAACGGATCTGGATGAAATTTGGTAAAGAGATACATTATAGTCAAACATATTATTTGCTAAAGTGTGTCTGTCTGTCTGTCTATCTGTCTCTCTGCCTTATATGCTTTAATGGCTTCTGTTCAACCTGATTTTGAAGATATTTTGTACAAAGAAAGGTCGCACCCCAGGGAAGGACATTCACACACGTTACTTTTTATCCCGGTAAATCAAAGAGTTCCCACGAGACCACAAAAACCTAAATCCACCGCGACACAGTAATGGTATCTACGTGAAGTCGCGGGCATCTTCTATTTTTTCTCTTAATAATGAAAAAAAGCCGTATTACGGTGAGTTGCAATTATGAGTCCCTCGCGTCACCATAGAACGTGTATCAACGTCGATGTGACGGCTGTAAACTCAATCCTGCAACTCGTGTCGTTAACCTTGCTTTTTACCTAGCGTGTAAGCTCCGTTAGTAAGTTGTTTAAAATTCCATTACTTCTTTTACAACATTTTTTCATAATATTTTGCCTTTTTTATGGCTTTTTTATGTATATAATACAGGATACGATGTAATTTTTGTTTGCAATAAATAATGAGATTATATACCTATTCATTTTTAGTTCAGTTTTAAAACTGCTTGCTTTGTTAAAAAAGATCTTATGAGTTATCTATACTAATACTAATATTATAAATGCGAAAGTTTGGATGGATGTGTGGATGTATGGATGGATGTTTGTCACTCAATCACGCCTGAACGGCTGATCGAATCTGAATGAAATTTGGCACAGAGATAGATTATAGTCTGGAATAACACATAGGCTACTTATTATTCCGGAAAATTAAAGAGTTCCCGCGGGAACCGAAAAACCTCAATCCATGCGGGCATCAGCTAGTGTCACATATATATAGACATATACGTAGATACGTACGTACATAATTTAATACATTTACAAATTTATTTAATCACCTGTGTATATCACCTGTTGTGCCATATATTGTTTTTGTCTTTTTATTTCTTTTTATGGTGTACAATAAAGTATATTTTACTTTTGCTTTACTTTATACTTTTCTGAGGGGTATATCAACAAGATAGTATTATAACAATCAAAATTCATACACATATCCAATTTAACAAAGACGATTATGTAATCAGCCACCCAAGCTTATAAATTTTGAAAGCATAGGTACTGTAAGTATTTAAAACAGCTCAAGTCATAAAATCAATATGACAAAGATTTCTCTCGGAGCAAGCATTATCGATGCAAAAATTGCGACAAAATATTTTCGTATCGGTTTAGCCAGCTGATGATCTGATAGTTATTTTAGTAATCTGCTTGGTAAATAATAATAACTAGCTGATGCCCGCGACTTCGTCCGCGTAGATTGAGGTTTTTCGGTTCCCGCGGGAACGCTTTAATTTTCCGGGATAAAAAGTAGCCTATGTGCTATTCCAGACTATAATCTATCTCTGTGCCAAATTTCATCCAGATCCGTTCAGCCGTTGGAGCGTGATTGAGTAACAAACATGCATACATCCATTCATCCAAACTTTCGCATTTATAATATTTATTTGATGATCAGCAGTTATAAGAGAATAAATAGGTACCTATACTTTGAAAAAGAATTGCGAAAATCCTTTGTCTGGGTCGGTGTATAAAGTCTTCAATCAACTGAGTAACAAACGGTATTAAATCTATTAAATTGATAAAGTGAGTTATTCCACAAGTTACTTTAATAAAGGTACGAAACAATTCCATGTACGAATATGTAGATGACAAAATTTACATTATTAATGGAGTTTCGTAGCTAAACGTAATCAAATCCCCCATAACTCAGGAGCTAATGTACGTGACCAGAAATGGTAACCCTCGATAAATCAGAACAATAAATATACCGCAATTTAAGTTACATTATGAGAATAGAAGAGCAAAATTACTTAAAATGGTACCTCCAATGTAGCTTCTTCTCTGGAATATATTTTACTGAATAATGCCCGCGACTCCGTCCGCGTGGATTTGGGGTTTTCTCGACTGAACACGGAAGACGGACTTTCGGGGATAAATTTCCGGAATGCAAGCTAGATCTCCGTATCGAATTTCGCCAAAATTGGATTGAAGAGGTAACAGACATACAGAAGCACTTTCCCAATATTATATAGAGAAAGTTTGGATGGATGGATGTTTGTTACTCAATCACGCCTTAACGGCTGAACGGGTCTGCATGAAATTGCAATTTGGCACAGAGATAGATTATATAGTCTGGATTAGCACATAGGCTACTTTTTACCCCGAAAAATTCAGAAGCTCCTGCGGGAACCAAAAAACTTTAATCCACGCGGACAAAGTTGCGGGCATCAGCTAATGCTACTATAATTATAATAATTATAATACTGCACCTTAGAATAACTACATTGCACTTTGGTATTTATAGGATAGGATGACATTTACATTTCACACCCCCGATGCTAGATTCACTCGAAAATTCAAAAGCGCTTTGTTCATACTTAATAATAAAAATGCCAAAGTGTGTTTGTATGTATTTTTGTCCTTCAATCACGCTGCAACAGAGCAACGGATCGACGTGATTTTTTTGCATGACCTGGAGTGACAGAGGCTAGTTATTACTTATTCGTAAAATTAAAGAGTTCCTTTGGGAATTAAAAAACTTATTCCACGCCGAGGAAGTCACGGGCATCAGCTAGTAAAAATATATTTGAATTTGAATTTCGACTTGAGGTCAGATAACGTAGGCGGCCGCTTTGAGACCGATATAATATTGTGAGCCCGTGACGGATAAAACACCCGTATATTTTATCAGTCAAAGGCTGGCAACAAAACACTAGTAACCTAAGAAAGGTAGGTACGGACAAAAACATATATATTTTTCTCGATGTGAAAAGTTAGAGTAGAAAAGGTGAACCCAAGGATATTTATTTTGCTCTAATGGAGCTCTAACGTGAAGGCGGATTAGGGAGACAGAAATTAAAAGATAGGTAAGCTGCTTTAAACTCTTAACTATTAACTGCTGGGTGCCTGCTGCCTGGTGAGAGAATTTTTGTAATTGAATTGGATTTTCAATTTTACTCATTGAAAGTTTGAAATCTCTAAATCCTAATGGGATTTTAAGACCATAGTTCCGTTAAAGGAATTGATATGCTTGAATATGATTTGAAGTATCCTGTATGTTACTTTCTGAGTACCTACTTAATTTGAAAGTACGACCTAAGTATTTATAATACTAGATGACGGCCGCGATGCGTTAATTCTAGCTTAAACATCTCGAAGTACCTACTCTTTAATTTTCTGGGATTAAAATATAATGCAGAATGTAGTCTCTACCACTCTTCATGACCTCATCTACACCCATGCATTCCCAAAAAATTACGTTAACCCGTTGCTCTGTTGCGACGTGCTTGATCGGCAAAGTAATGAACATTAACATCTTTCGCATAATTTATAATTTAAGCACGGATGTTTGTTAAGAAATGTGTCAGTTACACATTTTATATGACTTATCAAACAATTTTTTGAAATATTTTTTTTTAGATGCTCGCTAAATCTTCTTGTAGCTAAAAGATTAAGAATTAAATCTACTTATAAAGCGAAACCACGATTAGAATAGGAAAATCCTGATGGGAAAAGTCAGTTAAGAAAATATTGAACAGTTTTCTTTAGGTAATGAAGTTATCTCCTCCTCGCAGCGGTGGCTTATAAAAACAGTAATTAGGTAAAGCTGTTACGCTGGAGCTTATTAGGAATTTTCTTGATGGCACAAAAACACATACTTTGACTATATCCACGAACTACACGATACCTATTTTAAATTATAGGTCCGATTTTCAGCATCTCAAAGAGTCATGAATAATTGAAATAGCATATTGCACATTTTGCAGTTTAAAATTTAAACAAGTAACAAACTATAGTGACAGGATATATTCTCTATTCCCCTGGCATCACTAAAACTGCGAACGTGACCTGCCCAGGGAGAATGGGATTTAAAACGTTAACACATTCGCTGTCAACTTAAACCTCCTACTCGGACGAGGCTTGTATCGTTATTGCAAACATTAAAATCCCACAGTTTCCTAAGCTTAAGAAAATATAGGATTTTTAAGAGTGAGAACTACGTTTAATTTTAAGAGCACTTTCTGGTACTGAATCACGAGGTTGGACTTCGTAAACCAAGAAAAGAAGTAAGAAGTAAGAGGCGTGGATTGAGGTGTTTTGGTACCCGCGGGAACTCTTTAATTTTCCGGGGTAAAAAGTAGTATACAATAAAAAACAGCTGTCTCCTAAATTCACATTCATCAAACGTGCGAAGTTAATATGGTCGTTAAGTTTTCTTAAATTTTCTAATGTTCCGCGCAACTTTCTTAATTTTTTCGTTCATAAGAACCTTTTTCTTACAATAACAAACACAACAAAAAAAAGAATTAGCGAAAGTGGTCCAGACGTTCACGCGCGATGCTGTGACCAAGGGAAATTGGGATTCATTTTAAATAATATAGATGTTATTATAAAAAGCAAAATCAGTTATTTTTAAACAAGTAGGTATACCTAATTAATTTAGTTGAATTGACCTATACGCTAGGGCAGGCAAGTCCTATTTAAAAAGTTTTGCGGAGATGGATAATGGAAGTCCTTTGCGAACAAACTTCATAATTACGAAATGATTTTGTCAATTTAATCTATTTATTTGTCCACCTACCTACAATCAGCAGAATGATGTGACCTTGTACAGTCTTCAGTGAGGGAAGAAAAGTATTTTTTTTAAACCCTAGCAAAATATCGCTGATGCAATCTTACGTTTACACAATATCTGCAAATATTTGAACACGATGTTGAATTTCGTGATAGAAATCCATATATGAAGCTATTACGGAAATTCCGGGGAATGAAACCAGGTTAATGAAACGTCTGTCAAAGCAGTGGAGGGCAAATTTAATTGAAAATTGCTGTTTGAACATTTCACACCTCCCGTTAGTTGGACGTCCAGTTCAGCCGAGATCCGGGCTTTATTAGAAAATGAACTCTCTAAATTAAGCTCATAGGAAAATTATGTTTGAACGAGCTTTCATAGAGAGCTTGAAATACGTTGTGTGATTGAACGTTAATAACATAATATTATGTGTGGCTTTTAAGTTTGAATGACGAGTATTAGCGACCGGTTCGCATTGAGTTTGAGTTTATTTAATTAAAATGCAAGAGATCGACAGCGTTGGCATCCTTATACTCGTATTATGGTCGACATCCAGTTTACACGAAGAGTCGAGACTCGAGAAAGCACGAAACATTTTTTCTCAACGTTTATGATACGAACTGTCAAAAGTTTTTTTTTAAATTTTTATTTATTTATTTTATAATTTGCACAAACAAATACAAAAATTATGTTTCTCGCCAAACTACACTAGTTTGTTGTTGGTTGTAGGTTTGGATTGCCCTTCCAGGGTTCATATACCATCATTGCTTTCCACGATTGGCGTCAAGCGTCAGCCCTATTTGCAATAAAAATGAGTAATAAAAACTGGATGGGTTTTTGATACTTGATGAGTTACCTGCCTCGTTAGTCTAGTGGTTAGCGTGTCCGACTACGGACGACGAGGTCTATTTTAATCAAAATCATTTAACAAAAAAAAATTAACATTGTTTTTTTACATTCAGCGTCCTAAAGAGTTTTCGTATCATTTAATTTCTATTTTCTTGGATCGTCGGCGCGTCCGAGATAACTCTATTAACCAAAGTATTTCACGTGGTTTTTACTTCCACGTTTTCTGGACCGAGCTTTCCGATGGGAAAGAAAGCTCAAGGGAATATTCATTTCTTTAATCATTCTTTTAGTTTTTCTTGTATTAGCCGTTGTTCGTATTGTATTATGGATATTGCTAGTGGTGTCGCTAATTTGTATCTTTGTGACCTATAGGAAATTAAAATGCCTAATACCTACATAATAAAAATAAATCTATGGCTGCTTTGGCTGTCTCTCATAACTGTGTGCTGTTTTGATATTGATAGTCAGTCTGAAATGGTAGTAAATAAGTTTAATGGTCTGAGTGCCTAGTGGGAGATTTTCTTTACGATTTGTATATGGAATTATCAAGCGCTTGACAGCTGGCATTGGATCAATACGAATATGTAAAAAAACACTCCCACTCAGGTATATTACTTTACTCTATGACTCCCACTCGGCCTACTATACCACAGAGTTAGGAATGTCGGTTCTAAGGCTGCCTTTCCACTAGAGATGTGCTACCAGGCTAAGCTACGGATGTGTTGTAGCTATTGGCGAGCCAAAGCTTAGACCGCTAGATGTTAGATCAAGGGCTCCTATTGAAGGGTTTGACACTCATCCATAGCATAGCAACGTATTTAACACATCTCTGGAGAAAATGCACCCATTTATAAAACTAAAAATGTTTAAAGAACAAAATGTTGGTGTAGCGATAGTATACAAATATCTTCCACATTTGCAAATAGAACAAGTGCTAAAACCGATGGCTAAAACGTATAAAGGTATGTCCATATTGCACTCTAAAGCGATCGCTCCGTGCCTGCGATCCGGCGCTGCATGCATAATTCAATATTTGTCAGATGCACTCGTGCATACCGAATACGAGAGTTGCATGAGCTAGTCTAAACGCTTGACTAGCTCGGTTGTCTGAACTAACTTTTAATTTGTAGCCTAGTTTGAGACCCGTGGGGCATATTATATTTCTACGAAGTAGAATAAAAAGGAACTGATTTTTTTTTCACTTTACAATTTACGTTAATACTCGCACGCGCCTTTTTGGGTGGTTGTGCTATCTTTTACATACCCAGTACCTACCTAATCCTTTGTAATGTGTACGACCTCCTAAATAATGCCGAGTAGGCTATGGTGGTACCTGTCAGGGGTCAAATAAAAACTGCCATATCCCTTCCCGTCAGCTTTATTTGGGTAAGATTGAATATCGTGTAACATACAAACTTCACACCCAACGACCTCTATTTACTTACAAGCCCTTTTCAGTTCCCCCCCCCCCCTCAGAACCTTAATTTTTTTTCAATAAAGGATAATCCTAACATCAGAAACGTCTTCGTAACGGACTGCCAGAACATAATATTATATACCTATATCAACAAAGCAACCAGCAACGATCGGTACTTCTCAAAGTTGGCAATGCCAATATTAATGCCAGAATATAAACTGTATTTTTTCAGACCGGAAAAACGTGTACGGCACTTAAATGTCTATTGAACTCGGGTCACCTATGTTTATGTGTTTAAAGGGTGTGCGTGTGTCAATTTGCGTGGACGTGGCATCCATTGAGCTAACACTATTAAGGTTATTGACCCGGGGTTTATCGTCTGATGGGAAATCGCCTTTAATTGTAAGTTGTAGGGAATCAAAACAAAAGAGGGCACCCCTTATTTATATAGCTTGATTGTTTTTGTTTAGGAAATGAGAATTTTGTTTTGGTTGATTTATGTGTTACTAACTGATGCCCGGTGAATGAACACATTAAAATAAATCACACCATTTTATAACCACTGTAATAATAATTTGTAAAGTGTATGTGGGAAATAAAGCTTTAATTAATTAACTGATGCCCGCGACTTCGTCCGCGTGGTTTAAGTTTATTTGGTTCCCACAGGAACTCCTTAATTTTCCGGGACAAAAAGAAGCCTTTGTCACTCTCCAGGTCCATAACTATACCCATGCCAAAAATAACGTCGATCCGTTGCTCCGTTGCGGCTTGATTGAAGGACAAACCAATAAACCAACGAACAAACACACTTTCGCATTTATAATATTAGTATGATTTACGAGAATGTCTGGTGCTATGGACGGTAGAGTTAAATAAGACGTATTATAAGAAACATGTACCTAGATATATAGGTACGTGTAAGTAAATAAAATAAGTACCCGAAATAATAGTTTGAGATAAAAAAGAAAGGAAGTAATTAAAAATGAATGGATGCCGTTGCCTAAATTTTGCAAAAATTTTGTAATTAAAGAATTTAAAATTATAATATTTTTTCTAAATCTAATAGTGTCTTTAATTTGACATCTATCTATTATAATAGTAGGGGTATTTGTATTTTTCTCATGCGCATAGTTCATCAGTCAACTTTTATAGCCATACTAAATACCAGTATCACAGGTTAACTAATAGACCCGTACATAAAGTACCCTCGTAGCTTTAGTTTTAAGATGCCGTAACTGATTATCACCATCATGTTTTATAAATAGCGTACCTAATTTGAATAAATAAATATTGATGTAAAATTGATTGATTTAAACTTTATGATAATATAATATAGAGCAAGATCCCGCGGCGATCAGACCTTCGTTATTTTAATTTTTATTAAAGCTGAAAGTTTTTCCATGTATGTCTCTAATAGAGGTATAAACGATCCCCGACTATTATCCCCTGTTGTTTTATAATTTAAGAGTGTCTGACAGGAGGTTGCAATCGTACTAAGTGTCTGACAATGGACAACGTGGTTTCTAATATTATTCCAAAGAAAATATAAAAAAACGGAGCTTAATTCTTTAACGAATTTGAGGTGCCACCTTTTCTACCTGATACCTTCCAAAGCAACCGCGATCCAAACTTCATAGTTGGGGATCGTTAATACCTCTATTAGAGACATACATAGAAAAACATTCAGCTTTAATAAAATAACGAAGGTCTGATCGTCGCGGGATCTTGGACCAATACCTATACAAGCGCACACTTTCACCGTCTAGAACTATTATTACGTACTATTACCATATAATAGGTAGTAGTATATATTACGTACTATTATTACCTATTATATAATTGCACAAACATAGGTGAGACTTCTATTATAATAGTCTTTCTAGTTGAAGATTAAAGTGGACGGTGAGTGTGCGAGCGTTTCAAATCCCGGTTTCCCCTGGGAAGGTCACGTCGCCACTTTTAGCGATGTCCAGGGAACATAGTGGACTCACTGCCGCCGTATGATACGTTTAGTGTGTAAAATATCCTCATAGAATTTATTTATTCATGGTATGTATGCGCACTTTTCGCTTAGCTATGAAATTATGTCCGGGTAAAGCTTTTAGGTCATTGTTATAGAGGACGGTTTGTAATTTTCCCTAAAAAGAGTGAACACATGGATCTTTTTATAAGCAGCAGTACCTCACTGCCTACTTACTTATACCTACGCTTCAAACCTAAGGAAAGCTTACAAATAAATTATTAAACAGATACTAAATTGATTCGTGATAATCTAAGTCGAGGTTAAAACAAAGGCAGAGGCTGCCTAATCTAAAAAAAAAAACCGGCAAAGTGCGAGTCGGACTCGCGCACCGAGGGTTCCGTACAAACCTGTAGCAAGTTTTACGATTAATGAATTTAATGAACCGCAAAACTAACTTTGTTTGTAGAGGTTTTCTGTTAATATCAAAAAAACTATGCTAGTTAGAGCATTGGCTATAGTTTTCCTGTAAAATATACATAAATTCCTATTGACCATAATTATTTCAGATTTTTCGATTGGTAAACTCCGGAGATAAGGGGGGGGGAACGGTATTTTTTTTGACTTTTTCCCCGATAAATCAAAAACTATCATGACTAAAAATAATAATTAAAAATCTGTTTTAGAATGTACAAAGTAAACCCTTTCATATGATACCCCACACAGTACAGTTATCTCACTTTTAAATTTCAACCCTCCGATTTTCCCCCTTTTTAAATAAGAACAAAAATAATTTCCAATTTTTTTTTTTTTTTTTTTTTTTTTTTTTTTTTTTTTTTTTTTTTTTATCCACTAGAAGTTAGCCCTTGACTGCGATCCAGTCTATTTGGGCCACTAATATACACAACTATTCCAAATTTCATGTCGATAGCTTCGGTAGTTACTGAAATAATCGAGTGTGACGGACGGACAGACAGACAGACAGACAGACGGAGAAAGTCGCACCATAAGGGTTCCATTTTTACCATTTTGGTACGGAACCCTAATGAACGCGTCTCACTAAACATATTAGCGTCATTTGGCACTAAGTAGTTGAAAAACAAAACCGGTCGTGGAATTCGATTCGACAAATACTTCGCTGATAGTAGCATCAGAAATTGTTATAAAATAAAATACACAGTAATATAATGAGTCTGCAATACAGAGCCTTACAGTCATTTACAACTGAAAAACAATACGCGGTGTATGTGAGCAAGGGAACAAACGTGGGCCAAACAAACTGTCGCGTCAGCCGTCAATTGTTTTGGCTTACACAGTTAATGCAGTCTTTATACTTTAAGTCCCACAAGTCCCACAGTCCTACAAAAGGTGATTACGAACAAAAGCAATAATGAAAGAGGACCGGCGTCGCACGTTCGAGTCCTTTTATGTGAAAATGACGGCCGTAGTTAGGTTCGTTTCAGCCCGCCAGATGGCAACAGTGAATCGTTCGGTCCAGTGTTAACTGCCTTAAGAAGCTACGAGATCGTAATTTTTCAGGGAAATAATTCTAACAAGATTTTCGACGAGAATGAATGCCATTCGACAAGTTTTGTCCGCCCAGAATAAATTCAAGGTTTGTGAGGCTTAATGCCACATTTAGAATTAAGGCAGACGATGAAAAAGACACAAGTAGGGTGCTTAATGCTACTTAGTGCTTATCTACCGAAAATTTATCTTTACGATTAGCTAAGTATATTCTCTACCTTATTTATAACTTTAAAAATTACCCTACTCGTAAGTAGAACTTATAACTTGCCTAATCTACTTAGTTATTGTAAAAACCATCCCACCACCACCACCACTACAGCCCATTAACGTCCCACTGCTGGGCACAAGCCTCCACTCTCATAGGAGAGAGGGTATTAGAGCTTGGACCCACCACGCTGCTCCAATGCGAGTTGGTGGGCTATAACGACTATTATCATGTTAGTGATAATAACCGGGACCGACGCGACGGCTTAACGTGCTCTCCGAGGCACGGGGGTGATACACCACCAACTTCTTAATTCCGGGCTAGTACTGAGAATTTCTAGTCAGAAAAACTCAATAGATTCAAGATTCAAGATTCAAGATTCAATTCATTTATTCAATATAGGTACACTGTGGGTACAGTTATTGACGTTAAAAATTACTTACTTATAAAACATGATGGTGATAATCAGTTACGGTATATTAAAACTAAAGCTACGAGGTTTCCAAACGCGCCCTCGTCTGAGAATACTTAATTATGGCCCGATCCGGGACTCGAACCCGAGACCTCGTCGGCCGCAGTCGAACATGCTAACCACTAGACCAACGAGGCAGTTAAAACCATACCCGGATGGAATGTTTGGCAAGTAGGTAATAATTAATGAACCAGAAGCTTAATTCGCTATAATCCGCCACAGTAGATAAATCTATGTGGTGTAGTGCGTGTCTTCCACCGACAACATGCGAACACCCACCACCCAGCAATTCGCACCGGCACAGCACTCGACAATGCACGATTGTGAAGAACAACATCTCCTGAGGATGCTCCGGTTTCGGATTGAAACGTACGTAGAGAGTGATATGGAGGATTTGTGTAGTGTAGTGCTGTGCCGGTGCGAATTGCTGGGTGGTGGGTGTTCGCATGTTGTCGGTGGAAGACACGCACTACACCACATATGATTTATCTACTGTGGCGGATTATAGCGAATTAAGCTTCTGGTTCATTAATTATCATGGACTTCCGCAAAGTAACGCCTGCTTCGATTCAATATAAGTAGGTAATAGGTAGGTAATAGGTAGCTGCATTTTAGCGCTGAACAACTAGGTCAATCCTTTGTACAAATAATGAGCCAGCCCTACCTTCACCAGATGAGGCAATTAGCCGCGGTGAAATGTGTCGTTAAGTATTTTGCACGAAGACTCCATGGCCCCAGGGTCTCCACGGCAAACGTAACCATTAGGTAACTTTCGATGAAAGGCATATTTTGTGCCACGTGCCGATTTTGATTCAATCATTTCCGCTATGACTCCTGGCTTCGATGCTGTCCAACTGACATAACATGGGGCCAACGTGTCAACGCCTGTTGCGTCCCAAATTAGAGTCCAACCCTATGCAAGGGTTTATTATTGCTTTTTCAAAACGAAATAATAAATCACAGTTCTAACCATTCCTAACCTTCTCGCTTCTCTAAATTTAAGGAAATTTATTTTCATTCAGGAATACCCGCTACTTCTGCCGTAATAGAAGCAATAAAGAGGTTTGAAGCTTGCCAAAACGTGGTAGCGAAGCGTTTATAAACGATAAAAAACGCTATCAAAATCGGCATACTTTATATTATTAAGGGATTGCGGAGTAGCCGTTTCTCACCTTTACGAGGGTAAAGTCGTTTTTAAACGAGTTAGTGAGCACGCAATCACGACCGAGTGGCGGATTTATTTATGTGCCGGAAACACGATTATTCTTTAAATTTAAGACGTCGGTCGTAATTTTCAGGGGTGTTTTACCTCAGTGGTTACAGCTATAAAAACTTTTACGCGCGCGTAAGTTCTCTTTTGGATAGCCACTAATCTTTAAAACTTAGTTGGAGACATGAAATAAACCCCTATTAATTATAATGCAGTTTCTTTTTAGTACTTTCTGTCTTATGTCTACCGCCTAAATGCTCGAAGACCGCTAACTAGGTATACTTAGTATTCTGTGCTACGACTATAGATAGTTCAATCCACGAAGACGCGCCCCACTATGTATCGCGAGGGGAAACAACGGGGTGCGGGGAGTTCAGCCCGAACATTAGTCTCGAGTCGACCACGGCTCAGTATACACGGTTAAGTTGGTTTGCTTTGCTGCGTGTCGTGACCCACCGGAAAGTTGCTCTACTTTAATTTTTTGTAAAATATTATTTTTATTATGTCCAAAAAACGGAACGTATTGTCCTTAAAAGCCAGGTAGGTAATTTGAACGGTTAAAAATAGAAGAGTATTTAAAATACTTTGATTTAGATTTTAGTTTTATCATAAATCTGTGATTCATCAAGCTCTGAATCAAATATTTCTGAATTAAACGGCGATTCCGACTAATGTAAGGTGTGATGATTTCTCAATCATTTTTTTAATGTGTAATATCCAAGTGTAATTGAATGATTTACTTATGTTAATTAATAACTAGTGGTTCGCCCCGAACTGAGACCACGCGGTATCACAGAGCGCCATCTATTGACATCATTGTGAAGTTCTGTTAAAAATATCATCATCATTAAAAATTAAATAATTTCGTTTCCTTATAATATTTATCTAATTTTAGTATTTGTTGTTCAAGTACAGGATATAATTCAAATAAGTGATCAAGTTTCAGGCTTGAGAGTTCAGAAAATTGTGAGTTCTGAGGTCAACTTTGGACGTTAGAAAATCGCCACTTTGAAAGCCCCCCATTTCGTCAATTTTAGGGGAAAAATTAAAAAAAAAATATTTTTGGACTCTATTCCTAATTATCTTTAAAATGATATACCGCAACCCTATGTAACGCTATAAAAAATATTTTACGTCGCATTCGCTTCTATGAGAGCCCCCCTGAAATAAAGATTTTTATAACTTTTTAAGCCATATTCGACGGGAGGCCATCGGTTTACATATTATATTTAAATTTGAAGTAATTACGTTCAGCAATTCAGAAGTTATAAGGCTCTGACAGACGGACGGACGGACGGACGGACAAGTGCCAATTCACCCAAGTAGACTCAGAGACCTTCGCTTCGCTCGGTCAAATACTTTATTTCCATAAAGTCGTGTTTTATGATAATAATTATTAGATTCATTATTTCTTGTTATTAAAATATCTGGGGTCACGGGAGTGACCCCGCCAAAGCGAGCCAAAGGAAACGGGGGCACTACCTACCTTTTCTCGAAGCGTTTCGTCGGATTTTCGAACCGTCATAGCTTAGGTCCAGATGATGCTAGAAAGCTGAAATTTTCAGGATAAGGTGTTGTTGGCAAACTTACCAAATATACCAAGTATCAATTTTCTAGCATATATAGTTTCAGATTTAGTGATACCTGAAATACGTCGATTTCGTGACTGACTCACTGACCGTCATCAACATGAAAAAGGTACTTCCTGAAGTGCTAGAAGGCTGAAATTTGGTATGTAGGCTAGAATTCGCATATAAACAACAGGAAAATTAAGAAATCTGAAACTTTTCCCCTCCAACCCCTCCTATAGGGGGTGCAAATCTGACAGCATTTCCTCGTATTTTAGAACAGTCATAACTTCGGTACGGATGATGGTAGAAAGCTTTAATTTTCAGGATAACATGTCGTTGGCACATTTATTAAATATACTAAGTTTCAATTATCTAGCATTTATGGTTTCAGATTTATTGATACCTAAAATACGTACTTTTGGGGGTTTTTTACTTTTACTAAATCACATGAAACACGAAACCTCTAGGGTACTTCCTAAAGTCCTAGAAAGCTGAAATTTGGTATGTAGACTAGGAATTGCACATAAACAATGGAATAATTAAGAAATCTGAAACTTTCTTTTTCCAACCCCTCTTATTGGGGGTGCATATTTGACAGCGTTTCCACGTATTTGCTAACCGTTATAGCTTCAGTTCGGATGATGCTGGAAAGCTGAAATTTTCAGGATAAGATGCTGTTGGCCGACTTATTAAACATACCAAGTATCAATTGTCTAGCATTTATAGTTTCAGATTTATCGATAACTGAAATACATCGGTTTCGTAATTTAGCCTTATAAATAGCTGATGAAAATCAAAACCTCTAGGGTAGGTACTTCCCAAAGCCCTAGAAAGCTGAAATTTGGTATGTGGGCTAGGAATTTCATATAAATAATGGGAAAATTAAGAAATCAGGAACTTTTCCCTTCCAACCCCTCCTATAGGGGGTGCATAATAGCTGTAGAGTCGGTACTTAAAGAAATATGTGCAAAATGCAGTATACATACATAATACCATACATCTTAATATATATAAATCTCGTGTCACAATGTTTGTCCTCAATGGACTTCTAAACCACTTAACCGATTATAATAAAATTCGCACACCATGTGCAGTTCGATCTAACTTGAGAGATAGGAACCGAAAAACCTTAATCCACGCAGACGAAGTCGCGGGCATCGCGATCGCGGTCGCGGGCATGCGGGGCGGGTCGCTAATCAACTATAAGCAGATAGAAACCGGCTGGCCCATACAACCAAATATCTTTAATACTGAGCACCAGACTCGAAAATAAGAACTAACTTAAGTATGTAGGGATTTGCCGCTCATTACATACTTACATATAGCAAACCCACAAAGAAAAGAGGAAACGATAGAGAGTAGGCAATGAAAAAAGGAATAACTGTAGTGCGAGAAATAGAGTCCAAAAAATTAAAAAATCTAGTGCGCCTGCCAAAAAGAAATGAAATCCCACCAAAACCATTTCATGGATAGGCTGCCAAAACTCGCATACAAGTCCAAATCATAATGCTTTCACTGTTAAAAAGTTATGAGATCTCTAGTAGAGCCAAGCCCCTAGTTGAGCTCCGATTTGTGCTGCGCATCATCATAGCCCATGGGGCCAGTTCCAAGTCCAAAGTGTACAGGTTTAAGTACTTTTGGCTGTACCACATTTACTACATAGAAGTCCTGACTCTATAAACTCTACATCTTGATAAAAAGATGTGGCTTGGCTGTTTCGTGATCCAATCAATCATTTAATGTTCGTGGAATAGGTATAGTTTGTGCGAGAATCACGAAACGGCCAAGCCACATCTTTTTATCAAGATGTAGAGTTTATAGAGTCAGGACTTCTATGTAGTAAATGTGGTACAGCCAAAAGTACTTAAACCTGTACACTTTGGACTTGGAACTGGCCCCATGGGCTATGATGATGCGCAGCACAAATCGGAGCTCAACTAGGGGCTTGGCTCTACTAGAGATCTCATAACTTTTTAACAGTGAAAGCATTATGATTTGGACTTGTATGCGAGTTTTGGCAGCCTATCCATGAAATGGTTTTGGTGGGATTATTATTAACCAATATCACAATTAATTCATTCTATGCAGGACCATCACGACTTATATTTTATTTTTTAAAGTAGGTGAAATGAAGTAGAGCATACTTCAAGTTAATTATGACATTTTTTGCTATTTAACTTGGTGTGCGTGTGCCCACATTGTTACTCGCTGCGTAGTAATAGAACTCACATTCCTGTAGTTTACATTGCACACTTGCACTGTAAGCGATTGCGGAAAAGAGTGGGGCGCGTCTTCGTGGATTGAACTATCTATACCGGAATTGGGATATTTTTGTATAAATACTATCCATACAGCTGAATTCCAAAAATAAATGCTTGATTCATTTTTTCCGTGTCGGACAAAACTCCCGGTAAGTATTTTAATGAAAAAGTATTTTAATGAAAAAGAAAAAGTATTATCAATTTACTTAAAAACTATACTAGGTACTTACAGCTTCCTCTCCAGTAAAATACGTAGAAGCAATCTTCGTAGTCTAATTAAGTATTTCATTCATAATACTTACAACTTTCAAGGCACGACTGTGTTTCAATTAATTTCGTTAGGGTTAATTTTATTCAGCAAAAGTTTAAAGGACCAATATTTGTCAAAATCATTTCCAACTTTGTTGTTTACGCTACCCGCTGGCCCTGTCTTTGATTTCATTAATTTTAAAGTCTAGCTCTATGTTCATTGTTATGTTATAAGTTCTCTTATTAGCAGGATAATTTCAAAGCGTTTGTTTATCTAAATGAAATATTATCCATCTATTTGAGTCCAACTTGAGGCAACACTAGGTACAAGTATTGTAATGTTGTTTATCTACTCCCATGCTATAAATCCTCTATAACAGGTTCTGAAACAGTTAGCTAATTGCCAACATTAAAACACCCAATGTCCTAATAACCATTACATCATCCAAACGAGTGATGTAATGGTGTACTGAATTTCATTACAACACCCCTGCCACATCAGCTCGATGCGTGGCATCTATACGAATTTCAAAAAAAGAACATTGTCATACACGCGCGTTTCACTACCAGAACGCTGCGCGCTGTAAAAAAAAGTAGGTTATTAGAATTTTCCCCGCCATTTTTCTTCGTTTTTAGGGTTCCGTACCCAAAGGGTAAAAACGGGACCCTATTACTAAGACTCCGCTGTCTGTCTGTCTGTCTGTCTGTCTGTCTGTCTGTCTGTCTGTCTGTCTGTCTCCAGGCTGTATCTCATAAACCGTGATAGCTAGAAAGCTGAAATTTTCACAAATGATGTATTTCCGTTGCCGCTATAACAACAAATACTAAAAATTAAAAAAATATATATATTAAGGGGGGTCCCCATACAATAAACGTGTTTTTTTCGTATTTTTTTGCTCAATATTAAAAACGGTAACAGGTAGACGGTTAAAATTTTCACAGAATATTAACTTGTATATTACCTTTCAAAACAAATAATTAAATATCAATAAAGTAAATATTAAAGGGGGGCTCCCATACAACAAACGTAATTTTTATTTTTAATACGTCATAAATCGTAAAACTTACTACAGGTTTGTACGGAACCCTCGGTGCGCGAGTCCGACTCGCACTTGGCCGGTTTTTTTTATTGTTTTGTTATAGAGGATTTATAGTATGGGAGTAGATAAAAAATGTTAATTACTACTACAATAAATAATTCTTTCATTAATACTTAGTTTATTTGTATATACTCAGTAATGGATGATATTAGGTTACTAGGACTGGATGTTTTAATGTTAGCAGTAAGCTAACTATTTCAGAATCTGTTATTTTGACAGCGGCAATGATTGCCGCGGGGAATGATTGCCTTATAGAGGATTCATATTATGAGTGTAGATAGTCTTGTATGCAACTGTTGATAATTAGGTATTAAAACACTCATATGCTACTATTATCACACTCCGCTTCGCTTCGTGTGATAAACCCACATTCGTGTTTTAATACCCCTTATTACACAACTGTTGCATAAATAACTAATAAGTATAAAAAGACTAAATTTAGTCTTTTACATACTTAGCAACGATCAGTTTAAACTTAAGTCAGTAGACGTATTAGGCCTTATTATTCCTTTATGGTTTAAACAGTGTTTGGTATAGAATTTTGATATTTTGCATACTTTTTCCATTACTAACCTATAATATAGGTAGGTACTATTCCCAGCGGTTCCAGTTATTCCACCCGGGCAAAGTCGAATAGTAATCTTAGTAAACATAATTTTATTTATTAAAATACGTTACGTGAAAAAATGTTCACTAAGAAATTTTATATAAAGAAAGAATATTTTAATTACTGCCACGTACACAGTTGATATAATATGAATAGACGTTTTCCCACAAAATTTTTATTTGTCAACACTGAAACATTTAATCAACATTCCTTATAGGAAACAAAGCCTACCGATACTACACGAAAGTTACGAAGCAAAAAGAAACGTAGATAATTGCTCCGGTTGTTAGGAGAGTTTAAAAAAACTAATATTAATTCCGGGCACGAAGCGTCGGGGAGACTGAGGCGTGAAATTCAATAAACGTGCACGGGCCGAGGGTAGGTACGAGTACTTGTTGAGTATCCGATCCTTCTGGATTATAATGCGGTATTCTGAGTTACTTTTATGCCAGTTTTAGGTGTATTATATTATCAAGACTGTGACGGAACTCAAATGAATTAGGAGAGCGAGGAAATTTTATTTGCGTTTATTTAGATGCTAGAGACATTTTCTTTCGATTTTTTTTGTATCAGTGCCTTGGTCAAAGAGCCCAGTTTTAACGGGAAATAGAATAACTTTCACCTCATTTGGACTGAATGGTGTCCTCGACTTCATCCGCGTCCATTTAGATTTTCAATAATTCAGTGAGAACTCTTCAATTTTCCGACACAAAATATATCCCGTAATAACTGTCTTTATACCTGTCTAATCAGTTCGATGATGAGACATGAAAAGGTAACAAACAGATAGACAAACGAATAAACCATTAGGCTAATGATTGGTTTGAGCTTTACGATGGATTTGTTTTAGGATTGAATAAGTCGTCTTCTGTAGTTTGAAGGCTTGAAAGCTACTAATAATTCCAGCAACGAAGCATTCCGAAAACTAAGCGCTATACCTATTGAATAGGTAAGCTGCACGTGACAGTAAGTAGTCGACGTTTTGAGATCCTATTCAAGTATGAGAATTCATAATGCTGCTTTTACCTTCTTATGTCTAGTTAGCCTGTGTTTTGATCCAGTGGGCTTTTGTTAGTTTATTAATTATAATCTAAGCTACAATAAATATTTCTCGCGCGTAAATCAATATTTACTTTACTTTACAAACACGTTGTCAGAAATATACTAATAATAATATTCCTGCCTGCAGAATTATGAGAAATCCATAAAGTAACATGACATTGCTTTTTTTAACTTATCTCGTTTAGCTGGTATCCTGTTTTTGGATTCAGTGAGCTTTTGGTAAAAAGTGGTTGGTGGAAATAATGCTGCCAACATGTTGTCTTTTACAGCGACAAGCTGGCTTGAAACCTACTAATAATTCCGAATTCTAGGCGTTGCAAAGACTGGGGCCAAATTCAATATGGCAACATGACATTTTATTTTGACGTTTCCAGTTAGCTTAAAGTATAATAGCCGCCGCGTAAGTTCAACTATGCGCAGAAACACATTTCGTGTCAAACGAAGTACGGTATATGGGGCGCCGCGAAGGGCTGCGCGTTACCATACCCCTCGCTCCCCGCGCATGCTCCACTCGGCCCTATAGTAGAATGTACCTGCGCAGACGACCGCCATTTTAGGTCAACTAATATTAATAATTACAGCAACGAACCTTTGGGAAAACTAAACCGCTAAACTGAATTAGCTGCACGTGACAGTGAAGTTTTGATACCTTGCTGAATTACGAGGAATCCATCTTTTTACCTATTCTATTATTTAGTTAGCTTGTGGTCGGATTCAGTGAATGGGTGAGTTGGGTGATAAAAAAACAACCAACATGTTGTCTTTGTAGGTTCAAGTTGGCTTTAAAACTACTAATAATTCCCGAACCGAAGCGATGCGAAGGCTGAGAAGCGCTAAATTCAATAAGCTGCACGTAACAGGGACGCGGCGACGTTTTGAGGACGCCGCAGCATTATGTTAACTCTTTGATACAGCATTTTTACTTGTTTGGAATGTAAATTCCATGTTATGTCATTTATTTATAACTAGCTGATGCCCGCGACTTCGTCCGCGTGGATCGAGGTTTTTCGTTTCCCGCGGGAACTCCTTAATTTTCCGGGATAAAAAGTAGCCTATGTGTTATTCCAGACTATAATCTATCTCTGTGCCAAATTTCATCCAGATCCGTTCAGCTGTTGGGGCGTGATTGAGTAACAAACATCCATCCATACATCCATCCAAACTTTCGCATTTATAATATTTATTTGATTTGGACCGCGAAACATTCAGAAAATTTGGGATATTAAATTCGTTTATGAAAATCCTCAGTTGTAGTAATCTATAGGGGTTCCTATAAGATGAACTATAAGTCTGCTTTAAGTAATTATTTTGCAAATTGCAGTTTATTATTTAATTTTAAATTTATAAAATACGATACGATGCCGTGTAGAAACCGAATAGGGGCATGGGTTTAATATAACTGCCATGCCCCTAACAGGTTAGCCCGCTACCATCTTAGACTGCATCATCACTTACCATCAGGTGAGATCGCAGTCAAGGGCTAAACTGTAGTGGATAAAAAAAAAATGCATACTATATCTGACAAACCACATTATCCACTATATTAACAATCTTTTCAATCAACAAAATGCTACTACATCATTTATCGACTACCTAGGTACGTCAATGAAATGCATGTATGAATAAAGGGTTTTTTAGATTTTTGAGATATTTATATTTATATTTATTTATTTGGATATCCAAAAATTGTTACATTAAAAAACCTTAAACCTTAACTTGTTAAATGTACAATTTTTCAAAGGTGCCACATCATGCACTAAAAAAAACAAAAGCGCGTAAGTAAATTAAAAGTTACACTACAAAAAATCTAAACTTAAATAGTAGATTATTCAACGTGGGGGTAATGCAAGCTCTTACGTCATGGGCGCCGGGATAAACCCCAAGCGCAAGGAGGGATTTTAGAGTAACTCCCGAGCGTAGCGAGGGTGTTGCATCTAGAATCCTGAGTGAGCGCGGGGTTTAGGGGCGCCCAAGACAAAGACAGCATTACCCCTGCGTTGAATACTCTAATTTTCTCACCTCGGCAATAAAATCAAGGCAATAAAAAAGATTATTCAATATATTATGATCTTATTATATATCTATTTTCAAAAACTAAATGCCAATGAATGAATAAATAAATTAATGATAGGTCTTGAAAGGAAACTAGCGATACTTCCTCTGAAATTAGGCAATTGGCAACTTTAGTAAGTAGTTTTCCACTTGCAGGAATTTTCGTATGCTTTCAAATATCTGTCTTCAAAAGTTTCTGGGAGCAAATCGTTTATTATTTGACGAAGTCGCGGGCATCAACTATACATAGTTAAATATTTAATCAATTTCAATAACATCACAATAACGTTTTGGAAATTAGTGTTGGCGGGAATTTTCAACAATCTTTACTCTGTGGTTCGTGCGAAAGGGACGCCATCACTATATACGAGATAGAAAATGTGAGAGGGACGCCGTCATACGTTGAAGAGAGAAAGCAATACTAGGAATGAACAGAGTTTTCTTTGGATGCGGGATCTTTCGAAATTCAAATCACATTACACCCCATGGGGGTAATGGATTTCAGTACAACATTACAACCCCGCTAAGCCTTGAGAATGTAATGACGTACTTTACCTTTAGCCAACAGGCCTTGTAATAAGGCATTGACGAGCGAGAAGAAAAATACTCGTACAGTTGAGGCAAAAGTTAAAAACAACTAAAGTCGACCTTAACAATCTTAACGTTTCTTTTTTAAAGTTTGGCAGCGTTTCATGAAAAACGTCTACCTCTGTACTAATAGAATTATACATTTTTGTTATTCTGGATATGTCTGAAAATTGTTTGAGATTAGTTTTAGCTCTGGGTGGGTGTAAAAGGCCGGTTGCTTGTCGGGGAACTTACTACTATTACCTATTCTGTGGTGGAACTCTATGTGGGACTTTAAAATTGATTATTTGTAGAAGTGGTAAGCAGTCTATTTTATTTCTAAGCACGTCTTAACTGTCCCTCAGATTTTAGATCAGATTTTTGATTTACCTATAGTTTTGTAAGGTCTACCACTCCTGCCGGTCTATAATGGATTCCGAAATAACCTAACCCTATCTATCTTTTTGCGGTGAGCATTTTAAATTTTATTTTTAATTCTTATTTTAATTTAAAACTTTATTGCTGAGGTAAACTTAATTTTGGTATAGAACCATACAAATACTTATATTGTAGGTACGTAGTAGAAACCAAATAACACAGATGCTTTGTAGGGAATTTAACAACTCACTTTCACACAGAGAGATTTGCTCGAGCTTTGTTTAAATAGAAGCCGCATAGTTGCTCCTTGGATTATTTGGTTCAAAGTAGTACTTAGACCGACAAGTTGTATGGTATGCGGGTATTCTGGCCAAAATTTGAAATAGAAATTGTATGTAAACTTTCAAAAGCTGATCGCATATAACAAAACTAGCCGCATGCGGTAAATGTGTTAATAGAACCGTCAAGCTACGCACGCCGAAAGAAAATTAATGTGAACGAGAAGATCCGATTGAAGAAAACCAGACATCTGACGTACAAACTCCATACATTCAGCTTTTACATGTAAAATTGTTTGATAAAATTCGGCTTTTAAATAAAGCTTCAGACGACGTAGCTATTTCTGTTTCGATGGATTTATATATGATAAGAGTATTGCAGTGACAATCGACATGACGATGATAATAATAAAGAAAATGACAAACAAAAGTAGACTAGACTTGCTGACGACTCGATGTGATACTCTTTTATCAGCCAGCGACACTCTGCTGTCTTTTTGGGATGGGCATCTAGAGAAACAATAGGTTACAAGTATGTCGTATTTTCTTATCGAAGTGGTTCATGAAAAATTCACGTGATTAACGTGTGCGGCCACTGCAGTGGGGAATTTGGCGCATGCCGTAATGTGCGATATAATTAACAGTGCTTCTATTTACAGAATTATTTTCACATAGCTATTTTCGAGGGCCCTTGTCAGCTATTTTAAGTGGCAAAATTGATAGAGGTTTAGCGCCGATTTTCGATAGAGAAGGAATATTTATGTAAGTATGTTTTGGGCATAATTTTATATTTTACTCGCAATATGTTGTCCCTGCTAGCGAAAACTTTTCGTTGAAAACTTGCTTAGCGTTTTTATTTGCAAATATTAATGTACGGTCGACCTCGAAAGTCCATACATGGCTTAACTGCTAAAACTGTGTCCAAGCAATCTGAATCACTTATCCACACAAACGTAATGTATCCAAAATATTTACCTTAATTTAACGACATTAAGGTGCAAACCATTACTATGCAATACTACTTAGATTATTGCCATAAATTGTCACCAGTGTCAACCTACAAGATGAATATTATTTATGTAAATTTGAGGGTGACTTTGTAACTAACAAGCCATCATGTTTGCTTATTCTATATGGACTTTTGACGTCGACTGTACATAATATATGGCAGTATTATGCTTGACTCTAAAAAGGGCTTCCATACAAATAAGGGAACTTAGAAATTCCGTTACATGAGAATTTCTTTTCTCATAATAATATTTTGAAGGAAACAAACAACGACCTAAAATTTCATTAAATGTCACGTACCTATTACTTAAGTACCTCCAAAGTAAGAGTGAATAGACAAGTGCGTTCCAATCTTTGTCCTTACCTGAACCTATTTTGTAATAAAAGAAACTTATTAGGTACAGTTCCCATACTGGCGTGGGTGCAAATTAAAATAAAATACCTAAGCAACCGGCAACAGAATTGTTATATTATATTACAGCAGCTATATAGCCAGGAAAGTGTTGCCAGTATCTACGAGGCAAATACTCAGCCTTCGTGCAAACAAAGGCTGGTTGAATAAGACGTTGAGATAACAGGCCGCGTTAAGGTTTTATTTGGATGCCAAATACTCGCGCCGAGCGAAAGGCTTTTTCCTTACTTCTATATTTTATGTATCCGTATGCACTGCCCAGTTCTGAACTGATAAAATTATTGCGGGAATTAAATCACACTTAAATATTGTTGATAGAATTGGCAATACTGTATCTTGTGTGTCTAAAAAATAGCTTTTATCCTTAGCATACTTCATCATCATACTTAATATTATAAATGCGAAAGTTTGGATGGATGGATGGATGAATTAATGGATGGATGTATGGATGGATGATTGTTACTTTATCACGCCAGAACGTCTGAACGGATCTGGATGAAATTTGGCACAGAGATATATTATAGTCTGGAATAACATATAATTACGGGCTTAAGCTAGTATCTAATAAGTAGCTTACTTTAATATTATAGCATGGATAAAATATATACTTAAGTGAGTCTGTCTTTCTGTTACTTTTTCACGGCATTGAAATACTTTGAATCCCGGCAAAAGACAATTTTCATCCCGGAAAATCGAAGAGTTCCCATGGGAATTAACCCTAATATTATAGGATCGAAATGAATTTACGTATTCACTGTATTATCTATACTTATAATAAAACTGTAACAGGTCCAATTCTGTACATTGAAGATATTTTGAAATTTTTTTTTGGAGGGCACTCATTATTCGATACTGAAGCCAAATCTGTATTTTTTTTCATTTTTGTCTGTCTGTCTGTCTGTCTGTCTGTCTGTATCTTGGCCGCGCATCACGCCGAAACTACTGAATGAATTCAAACGAAACTTGGCACGATTTGAGCCCATACTACGAGGTAGGACATAGGATACTTTTTATCCCGAAATTCTACCCCCGAAGGGGTGAAATAGGGGTTGAAAGTTTATATGAAAGTCCTTAATTTCTCAAGTTATAGCCATGAAACTTGATATATGAGCTGCGGGTTGAAAATGAAAACATATACATTGTTTCACAGTTTTTCAAAATTCCACCCCCGAAGGGGTGAAATAGGGGTTGGGAGTTTGTATGAAAATCCTTAATTTCTCAAGTTATAGCCATGAAACAGCATTTGGGCTTTCGTTAAAATATGAAGAAGTAGGTGTTTCACCATTATAGGGGGATTATACCGTGGGATAGTAATATAGGCTACTTTTTATCCTGGAAAATTAACTGAAAAACTTATTACACGCCAACGAAGTCGCGGGCATCAGCTATAAAGAATATACATACATACATACATAGGCTACTTTTTATCCCGGAAAATTAATGAGTTCCCGCGGGAATCGAAAAAACTTAGTCCACGCGGACGAAGTCGCGGGCATCAGCTAGTACATGTAATAAAAACCATAGAGAACTTGCTTGAACCTTACACATATTAGCTATTATCTTGGTACCTACTGATTTTTAAAGTTTATAGGTACTTTTGTAAGAAAGTGGATTTACATTTTAAATATTAAAAATGTTCTACGGAAATTATGAACGCACTAATATTCTTTTTAAATAGAGAATTAAGATCTGTAAACTCTACTTTTATGCTATAGACGAAGTTTTAACAACGTTCGGTAGGATTGAAGTTCTTTGTTAGGACGTCGGCCATTTTTAATTACGTACGCCGCCATTGTAGGCTCCCCCGACATCCTCGATAGTCGATCAACGTTACAAGTATCATCAAAGTAGTGATACCTAGTGTTAGTGTGATTATTAAAGCAGCTCTAATGAAATATCATTCGAAATGTATTTGTATGATATAACAAAGATTTTAATCGAGTAAGGCCTAATTATTCAAATTATCGAACACATTCTAGGTCAAATGTTTAATAATAATTTAGTCTGTAATGGTTTCTATTATTGCTTTACAATAAACGATTGTAATTTAATAATAACTTATTCGAGTATTGCAATATGATAAATTTGTTATATTTCATTAAACGTAGAATAACTAAAAATATCAATTTAAAACTATGAAAAACATTAAAATCTAAATTTACTCTAAATGTAAAACTAAACATTGAAAATTTCATCCATAAATGATAGAATTTTGAAAATTAATTTACAATAAACTTTAAAATAGAAAACCAACAATGACGAATGAAGTAGTGTGCGTAGCGTGCATGCGTAGCTATCAAAATAACTTTATCTATAGGTATGTTTAGATCAACATAGACGGTTTATACATTTTAGTACGCGTTCATTTATTAATAATTTCTCCTTTGAGTAGTGTAGACATCCTATGCCCTCGCTCTTCAACAAAATTATGGCAAGTGAAAACACGTGCATGTCTAGAAAGATATTTTAGCCCAAAGCCACCTCAAGTGGAGTCGAGCTACCCTCCGGTTGCACTCAAGCTCTTATGTAGAGGGGGCTTAGGTATTGTTGCCATGTGACATTGATACTATATTTCTTGTTTCAGCCATACAAGTCAAGCAATCATAAGTCATAACCCAACCGCTAGGAAATTTAATTCAACCCTTTTTGATTCTAATCTGTCTATAAGGACTGTGCTCCTAAGTATCCCCAGTCCCCAGTGCCTTTTCTGGTCACAAAGTGCAATAGCAGCGACCGACGTTTTCAAGTGTAAGCAAAGAATAGGTATCTAATAGTAGTAAAGCAGAAACCTGATGGAAGGTTATAAGGTATAATATATAATATTACTAGCTGATGCCCGCGACGCCGTCCGCGTGGTTTAAGTTTTTTTTATTACCACGGGAACTCCTAAACTTTCCGGGATAAAAAGTAGCATATGTCACTCTCCAGATCCTCAACTATACACACGCCAAAAATCACGTCGATCCATTGCTCCGTTGCGACGTGATTGAAGGACAAACCAACACACTTTCGCATTTATAATATTAGTGTGATATATGTATAATATTATGCTCTGCAATGATTATTTCCTGGTAGAGTTCGCGAAAACAATGCAAGGTAAAATAAAATGCCGCCAATAAAACTTAGAATTATTAGGTTAATTTTAGTGTTTTGTATATATTTTTTTGTGTTTTGGTGAATAAATAAATGAAACCCTATTTCATTTATTCTTGCAAGGAACTATAATGAAACACGTCACACTACCGGCGACATACGATTTTTTAGGATGTAGTAGGCATCTCGCCTAGTCATCCCCCAGGATAACGTTAAGTCGCGAGTCCAAGAAACTCTGGTAACACTTTATACCAACACACCCTGAAAAAAATTTCAATTAGCACGGGAATGATGTTTTTAGGGTATAGCAACAACGTCACGTCAGCAGTTTTAAATTCAGACAGTAATTTTTTATTGACGCGCCAAGAGCAATTTGCGAAAATTGACCTATTCACAGTTACGACTTTAAAGTAGCTATAAAACCAATTTGAATTTTGACCTTTATGTTAAAAGATACTAAAGGGAGAAAACTAAAAAATAGACCTTTTAGACCGTTCCAGATCTAATTTAGATTTTGCAGCATCAGGCGGAATATCATTCCAACGTCTAGTGCGGACATTATTTTCGTAGACCTGCCTACTTATTTGCATTTAGCACATAACCCTCAGAGCATCAGAGTTCAAGAAAGGGGGTTTACATTTCAAAGTCAAAGGCAAAGTCAAAATATATTTATTCAATTTAGGTACAATGTACACTTATTGAGGTCTACTTTGTTACTTAAGTATAAAATAATATGATGGTGAGAATTAGTTACGGTATCGTATAACTAAAGCTACGAGGGTTCCAAATGCGCCCTGGTCTGAGAAGAGCCCACAACAAACTCAGCCGGTTTTTTTAAAATTATATTACTAGATGATGCCCGCGACTTCGTACGCGTGGGTTAAGTTTTTTGATTCCTGCGGGAACTCTTTAATTTTCCGGGAAATCTCCTTCCCCGGGATGTAACCTACCCCTATACCAAATTTCATCAAAATCGGTTGAAAAGATGAGCTGTTAAAGCGTAGCAGACAGACAGACACACTTTCGCATTTATAATATTAGTATGGATTATTATATTTTTTACTAGCTGATGCCCGCGACTTCGTCCGCGTGGATTGAGGTTTTTCGGTTCCCGCGGGAACTCTTTAATTTTCCGGGATAAAAAGCCGGGGTAGCCTATGTGTTATTCCAGACTATAATCTATCTCTGTGCCAAATTTCATCCAGATCTGTTCAGCCGTTGGGGCGGACTTTCGCATTTATAATATTTATTTGATTAAATCTTCGCGACCATAAAAGTTAGTACTTAATCACTGAAAGGTTGCCTAGCAACTGTACAGATTCTTTTATCTGCATTTCTATGTCTTTTTTTTTCGTTGCTGGAAGGGTTACATGTTCGATAGGTACCTACTCGATGCTTAGCTCGATGGTAGCGACCACCGCGCGTTTAGCCTACAAAAGTACTCCTAATAGGCCTACGAAAGTGGCTATTATCTTTGACGTGGCAGTTCTGCTACGTAGCAATTTTCAAGAGGTTCCATTAAAGAGATTTAAAAATTTGAAGCACCGAAATTATCCTCAGGTTGATTAGCAATGGAGATGCAAGGGCCATAAAGGTTGACTTACCACACAATCCGTTTTATTTGAGACTTTCCTGATACTGTGGTGGTCAACCATGACTATTTTCGTTGATAGCTAAATACATAGGTATACTCAACGACTTATTACAAATAGACGCGGCATACGCTAACATCATTGCACTAAAAAACGGCGTAAATATTATGTACGCGGAGAAAGGGAAAGAACATAAAGGTTAACCTACGCTATACCTGTTGTTAGAAAGAGATGAATATAGATTCTGAGTTACACTGTTGTTAACTGCAATGTACGCAAGTGAGGGCAAGTGCCTTCTTAAATTCTTGCCAAAATAAAGCGCGGGGAACGTATCTAATGTTTTAAATATCATAGGGTATACTCGTTTCATTTACGTCATCGTATTCTAGTGGTTAGCCCTTGACTGCGATCTCGCCTGATGGTAAGAGATGATGCAGTCTAATAGCGTATACTTAGAGGTAGCGTATGGATGGTGGATGGTATGGTGGTGGTGGTGGTGTATGATGGTATGGATGGATGGGTGGTGGATGGTGGATGGTAGATAGTTATCGTCTACTGCTGAACATAGGCCCCTCCCAAAGAACGCCACCACACCAGGTTCTTAGCCTTCCTGTTCCATCCACTTCCTTGAATAATTCTCTCATTTCAAATGTGCACATAATTACCTGAAAGATTATCACCATTGTTCAATTACCTAAACGAAAATAAAGGTTATAACTGCTACAGAATTTTAGTAATTGCAAAGCACTTAGCAATAGTTAGGTAGGTATTGGGGCTGATTCTGTGTAACACAATCTCTAAACTAAACTAAAATGGCAGCTTTATATGTAGTTCTGTCCCTTTCCTTAGGGAGTATTAAGAAAGGGTTAGCAATATTTGTAATGTTCTAATTTTAGTTTAGTTTAGAGATTGTGCACTACAGAATCAGCCCCATTGTGTATTGTAAGTATAACTAAGTATTTTTAAAGTAAATACATGTTTATGTTTTCAGTGTTTTGAGACCTTTTTGATAGTGTTAATTTCAAAATTCAAAAATTCAAAATTCAAATGGTTTTTATTCAAATAAACTTTTACAAGTGCTTTTGAATCGTCAAATGAATCTACCACTGGTTCAAAAATTCATAAATTCATCTTAAATTCTTCATCATCACTTACCAGTTACCATCTGGTGATATCGCAGACAAGGGCTCCCTTGTGGTGGAGTAAAAAAAAGAATTATCAAAAAGTCTATTAAGTCTAAAAATATAAAGATTGGAAGTACCATACAATCTATACTGAAAACATAAATTTTCTGTCTCTTTGTCTCATTTTCATTCATTTGTGTTTTTTAAAATTTATTTCAGGCAATATAAAACACATAAAATAAAATACTTTCCAAATAAAACAATGCAAAATAAAATTATGGTAGCTCTACTTGTGGGGCGTACCGTGCTTTATCGGTACAATCATCACGTTGCAGGATCCTTGTAGTATCGCGTATTAATATCTAATTCTAGGGTCAATTAGAGGTTTATTATAATAAAGGCAATTGGCACGACTCAAGGGTATTTCGGAGGAGCAAAATGATTAATAGGCAAAATGTAGATAACACAAATTTCCAGAAAAGCTTATGTGGCTGGAATTTTAAGGGTTGTCACGAAGTTTTCTGATTGATGGTCCTTTTTAAAAATAGATATTGAAAAGCAATACAAAAATGGTGTGCTTAGGCCTCCGAGCAGGACAAAGTTTTTTCCTCATCTTAGTATCTTAACTTAATTTTAGCCATGTTCCATCGATTACAAATTAGGTACCTATAGCTAAGTAGACTTGGTCACCTTACTTGGTAATGGGTAGGTACGAGTATGTTTGAAAACCTTATTAATCTGCAAAGAACCTATTCCAAGATTTTCTTCCTCTTCTACACACAAGAAAAGGGAGGCAAATACATACATTTTCCATTCTACGAGTAGGTAAGCAATATGAGTGCGGCTGGGTAAAAGGACTGAACAAAGTCCTATTTCTTACCAAGTGCAGTGGGATGGAAAATAAAAATAGTTCCAATGTCACTTGGAAACAAAGCAAGCTCCCCTTTCACATAAGAGCTGAGAGTGTACCTAGTACTGCATAGCCCCCCCCCCCCCCCCCCCCCCCCTCTCCACAAAACATCCTTCTAGACACGCACGGGTAGGTACTAGGTAGGATAAGAATATGCTGATTATGTTTTAGAGGACGTGACAACACATAAAATGTCCTCTAAAACATAATCAGCATATTCTTATCCTTAATTATTAAAATTATTGTACACCTTTGAACTTTTGATTAGATGTGTAAGGTTTATTATTTCGATAGTGGTCAATTTGACTTATTTCACAACTCTTTATTCAATATGAGCTGGGTGTACATTGAAAATATTATTAAGTTAAGTAATACTGTTTGTCAATTTACCTCATGGAACAAGAAGTGTAACTACGTCGATATACCTAATTTAATTACCTTATGTTAAACCTTAGTCAATATCCGTTTGTTGACGTATATTGACATACGGAGGTGGGAGTGTTAACAACTTTTATAAAACGAGAATGTTTTGGATCTCATGACTCATTCGATTGACGACAGTAGTCGTATTCAGAGGTTAAGTAATGTTGCTACTTGCTGTAATATTTAATGAAGTGTTAGATTTGTGATAAGGAAGTGATGAATATATTGATTTCGCGCAAGTTTCGAGTTTTATTCCACGGAAATATTCGTCTGAGCCTTTAGCTCAGAAGTGGGATACCGGGAAGATAGTGCAGTTATCATCTCGTTGAAGGACTACGCCCAAAGGGAAAAAAAAGGTGATGTACATATTTTTGTTCAAATTTATTTATTTTTGGGTATAAGTGAAGCTCATCAGTGAAACACATCACGTGTTTATAAATTGTAATACAAATTCGTATATATATATTTTTTTTTTCTTCCGAGTCGAATTTATCACAGGTGATACAGTTCTGGTAATGACAAGATATTAATAAACGACCTGAAAGTTACTTTTTTACATTTGTGGTTTCATGCCTGTAAATTATGTTTAATTAAAGGAAAACTGAATCGTGAGGTATAGGCACTACCTCGATAAAGCGTAGAGTAACGTTAATTTTTTTTTTATTTCAAATTTATTCATTGTTTTTAAAGAAAGGTGAAAGTACCCTTAAACCTTGTCGACTTGTCTGGGGGCCGCTCTAAAAACTAGTACATGGATATAAGTATTTTAAGGACGTAATTCGGGTATAAAGTACCAGTAACACAGCAACGAACAAATAAGTAAAAGTGGAGGAAACAAGTGAATAAAAAGTAATTCAAAGATGAACGAGCAACATCATAATGTCATCATATAATATAGTAAATTGAAATTGTGGGGTAGTTTGCGGAGTCCCGGCGCCATGCGTTTGAACTTTGGGGATTCGAGATACGGGATAGTTGGATTTGGATATTAAGGAACGTGTACTTTTGTATTATATTTATTTTTCAGCTGGGTATCGAGGCAGCGCCCGGTTTGATGCAGTCAGTCGAGGCATTGAAGTGAATCCACTGAGGAGCCGTGTGAAAGGCTGGAATGGAGGTTAACAAGGACGTAGTTGGTGCTGAAGGGTTTGCTAATGCAGGTTGGGTTACAAGTGGTACAGCTTTGTGAGTTATAAAAAAAAATGGTTGATGGTTGATTGGTCTACAGGGGCTGATACTTGCCGTAAGTACTTTTTTGTTTCCTTTTTATTATTATTCGAAGATTTTGTTTTGGTTAGACTTTAGTTGACTGGCAAATCGTGTGAGGCCCGGTCGACCAGTGGAGGTGGTCTGAGCCGTCGTGTCGTGCTGTATTGGTGGGAAGGCTTGACGCCGAACAATGTTGTAATGGCGGAATTTATTCATTAATTAGACAATTTTTACATAAAATGTGGTACCTAGGTTTGGCAAGGCTTTCGTTTTCTTTCAAACAAAATTAAAACTGATTTTTGTAGGTCATAACCGTTAGGATTATAACTAAGGATTTGAGTTAGGTATTTCATTTTCCCAAGTGTTTGGTTTTCTTGTTTGGTTAAGCCAAAAATCTAAAATAGTAACCAGAGGTATTTCTTTTGGATAGAGCTTGCTTTCAGTAATTCTGGTGAAATGAAATGATCGCAAAATTCTAGTGGTAGACGAAAAAAGAAAGGTAGTTAAGACCTGTGATTTAGACAATTCATAACATTGATAACCTGCGGTCACAATGTGTGACATTCTCTCTCTAAATCGCAATTGCGGGTTGTCTTATTATTGTTGAGACGATTAATCGCGACTATTATCGCAAAGGGGACTATGAAGAGTTTTGTTATTTCCATAATATTAATATGATTTCATTTTTTTGGTTTCAAGTTTGTTGTGTTGGCTTTAGGACTTTACGTTTGTTTCTGTAGTCTACGGTTCTACGTCCTTGAATAATAATTAACTTTGGCCGTTTAAGGGAAATCATTTGGTGAGCCCCAATCTTTACTTTGGGAATTGGATGTTGTTTTTGACCCCTAGGTATAGTTGTGAGTGCAATGTTGAAAATACGCGTTGAAAAGAGGACCTCTTTTGGAAGTTCTTTTGAAAAAAATAACGAATAATAAAACTTTGTATTTTTGAATAAATTTATAGTCATAAAAGGGGTGGCGATATACTTACAAATGATGGTGTGACCTCGTTCCACATGATACGTTTCAGAAATTAGTTACAATTCGGTTTATTATCTCAAGTCGAGTAACTGGAGGTGTGTTCGTGACGAAATAATGCTTTTCGAAACTTTGAGTGTTTAACGAGGTATTTTTACAAAGCGTCAAACCGTTGACATTGTGGCAATTTTTGAGTGTAGTCTTAAACTCTTTACCTGATAGTGGTGGTGATATAGTGATTTCGAAAGGGTCGAGCCGTCGGCTTAGTTTTTATTTACATGTACGAGACCGCGAATTACTGTTTCGGCCGAGAGTTGTATTGCGTTTTTAGAAAGCTTTTATTGATTTATTGATTTATTAATTTATTAAATAATATCCTCGGTACGCTTACAGGAATGCCAAAACGCATACCGAGTCAGGAATTACAAATTTGATAAAATTCATTAAAACTAATATTGAATACATCTAGTTGTTGGTGCTTTGGTGGTTGGTTAGTGTTGTGGTAGTTGTTGGTTGGTTGTTTGTATGTTTTGTTCGTTAGATAGGAAATGGTTAAAGCGTCCCTACTTGAGTATCGGAGGTCTGAAAAGGGTTGATGTACGTATTTTATTTATTTATATACTTATGCCATCTTTGAGCAAGTGGGAGAAGCCGATGTACGGGAGGAGATGATGATGATGAGGGAAATAAAAATCTTTTACACACATAGCAGAACAATTGTTTTTATTGAAAAAAAAAATGATTTATTTCAATATTTTTGAATACTATTATTGCTCGGTTTCTGGTACCTCTTGGAGGTGAAGCTAGGCGGTTTTGGATGGCTGATTGGGTCTCCCTTGTGTTTTACTCTGATCGAGTTTCTTTTCTCATTTAAAATTTGGAAAAATATATACGATAGATACCTGGTTGAATTTCGATTTTGTTGTTGTAAATGAAACAATGGCGGACTTCCAAACGAATGTTGTTTTCTCCTCGCGTCTACTGACGAAAGGATGTTCAAAATATTAAGGATGAATTATTAGTATAGTATCAGTTTTGTCTTAAATATTCCAGTTCGAAGTTTTTGAGGTTGATGTCTTTGACACCAAGACGGTCGGACAGTGGTCAGTAGTTAGAATATTTGGTAAATTTACATGACAAATAAATGTCTTAAGGTCAGTTTATCAGTGTTCTATATTTGGTATATTTGGTGGGTTTACCTGACAAATAAATGTCTTCTGCATAGGTGTGGGAAACCTTGTGGATTCTTTTCTAATGAGTTTACGTTATTACGAGTTACCGGGTTTACGTTGGAGGGAAGTATCGTGACTCCTGATCTCTGAAATTATTGTTTGGCACAAAACATAAGGAGTCAAGGTGAAGTGAAAAAAGGTCAACTTAAGACATTATCGATCGATTCACTATCTATGGGTCGGGATTCAGGGAGGTAGATATAATCTTTCAATTGATCAAATGAGTTGTCAATAAATAGTGGTTTTGTCTCCAGACTTAGGTAAGAGGGCCATACGTATTACGTTTATTGTTAAATAATTGGTGTTTGGATCGTAATGGGATTTGGTGGTCGCGACAGCGGTTAGGCACGGGAATTAATGTATTGGATCCAGGTCTTTTGCATTGCAGCATATCCCTTCCGTGGGTTTGAATGAGAGTATAAAAATATTGAGCGGGGGATTAACAGGAAACTATTTTATCTAAATCTGTAGTTGTTGCATTTGTGGTCCACGCCGATGTTCTTTACTGGAACGAACGGAGTGAGGACAGGTCTCATTAGGACCGTGCCTAAACAAACAGGATTTAAAGGCAATAATTTGAACTTGTGTATATTTTAATTTTATTTGTTGTTACGAGTCCTTAGCTTAATTTATTTGGGATACTTATTTTCGATGGGAAAGGAACTTTGTTTCTACTGGATTAAAACGGAAATATAATAAATAGGAATAATCCAATTTTCAATATATACGCAATTCAAAAAAAATTCAAAAGTGAGCAAAAGTTAAGCAGTTATCATTATGTGATAGGTTAATACAGGTACAAATGACTTGGACGTTGGTAATGAGTTATGTGGTATCACATATTAAGCAGTACTTGAAAGTTTCAGGGAAAGAAGCAATGGATGACGATGAGTTGACCCCAGGTGAGAAAGAGTTTGACTTGGGGAGAGAGGATCTGACTAGAGGAGGCAAACACGAGGTGAGAGAAGGTTTGAGTCAAGGAGGGAAACCCTAGGTGAAGAGGGTCTAATGGAAGGTTAAATCCTAGGTGGAAAGGATCTAATCTAAGGAAGGTTACCCTAGGTGGAGAGGGTCTAATGAAAGATTAAATCCTAGGTGGAAAGGGTCTAATCTAAGGAAGGTAAAATCCTAGGTGGAAAGGATCTTATCTATGGAAAGTTCACTGGGTGGAAGGTCTTGCCTAAGGAGGGTTAATAAGGAAGGTTGAAGCGCTGGATAAACTGTATAAACGGAAGGAGGGAATCCAAAGATGGAGGAGGTGTGTGGCAATGGATCCGAGATGCGTGCGTGGTAAGTTTTCCCTTTGTTCTTTAGGTTAGGATCCGGAATAAAAGGAGTGAAATATGGTGTTGTGAGTCTTCTAACTTAAGGCAAAGTGCTTTACTGGAAGAATCATGTGTCGCAGGATTAATTTATATCTTTTATGTTTTAGGGTTATTGATATATGTTATGTTTTTGTGTTATTGATATATGTATTATGTTTTTGGATTATTTATATATTATTATTATTTATATATTATTATTATTATTTAGTATTATATTTTTGGGTTATTGTTTATTGATTATGAGGGGACTTATTATATTAAGCCAGTGTAAGATAACACCGTGACAGATGACTATGAAAATTAAAGGTGAAGGGTGTTGCGTCCAGGGAACTCTACGTAAAGAGCCTTATGAATAGAAAGTCCGAAGTAAAGGAGTGATTTTCAATGCTAGCACGCGACGTGGGCAATTGATTTGAACCCGCAATTAAAGAGTAAAACGAGGTCATACTAATGGGTTCATTAGGGCGGTGTGTCCAATCCAAGGTAGAAATGACGCATACTAGAGGACTAAAATTATTAATCGTATCGTAAATGCGCACTCGCATAGCTTCCTTCTGGGAGCGAATGCGACAAACGAATAATGTCATTCTTGGGGTCAAGCAGCATATAGGTACTCAAGCACTGGCGCTCTGTCCACCGAGACGCGGATAAGAAATGGGAAGTAGTTTTGGGAAATGGCTTGGGCTATTTTTTTGATTTTTATTTTTTATTTTTATTCTTATTTGTTTTTTCATTCATTATATTTTATACTATTGTAACATTGGATTTTTATCTCAAATAAAGAGTTTATAATTATTATTATTAAGAGGGATTAGGTTAAGCCTCAAAACGCGAGGGGACTCGCTTATGATAGGATGGCCGAGTTGTAAGGTTTATTATTTCGATAGTGGTCAATTTGACTTATTTCACAACTCTTTATTCAATATGAGCTGGGTGTACATTGAAAATATTATTAAGTTAAGTAATACTGTTTGTCAATTTACCTCATGGAACAAGAAGTGTAACTACGTCGATATACCTAATTTAATTACCTTATGTTAAACCTTAGTCAATATCCGTTTGTTGACGTATATTGACATACGGAGGTGGGAGTGTTAACAACTTTTATAAAACGAGAATGTTTTGGATCTCATGACTCATTCGATTGACGACAGTAGTCGTATTCAGAGGTTAAGTAATGTTGCTACTTGCTGTAATATTTAATGAAGTGTTAGATTTGTGATAAGGAAGTGATGAATATATTGATTTCGCGCAAGTTTCGAGTTTTATTCCACGGAAATATTCGTCTGAGCCTTTAGATGTTATATCAGTAGATAATACGTTGCTTTAGGAAATTTAATTTTGCTTTAATTTTGTTTAGACAGTTTAGGTATAGTCCATTTGAACCAATCCTAGGCATGTGGAAAAACGGACGATCGTTTTCGCTCAATAACTCAGTTATTTTCACTTTTTGATTAAAATTAACTAAAGATTACGTATCTATAACGTTTTCTTCAAAATTTACCGTGCAACTTAAATGTTTTTTCAAATTAAAGCAGGAACAACATGCAAGAACAATCTAATCAAATAAATATTCTAAATGCGAAAGTTTGGATGGATGTATGGATGTATGGATGTTTGTTACTCAATCACGCTCTGACTGCTGAAAGGATCTGGATGAAATTTGGCACAGAGATAGGATGTAGTCTGGAATAGCACATAGGCTACTTTTTATCCCGGAAAATTAAAGAGTTCCTGCGGGAACCGAAAAATGTCAATCCACGCGGACGAAGTCGCGGGCATTAGCTAGTTCTTAATATGTCTAATGTCACACATTTTTTGGATTTCACCCATTTAGAGTTAATAAGTAGGTACCTACTTGTGCTATCGACAATATCGGGAGTCAACAATGGCGTGCCCGTAATTAAAAATGGCCGCCGATCTAACAATAGGCCCCGAACCTACTGGATATTTATAGTTAATACTCCTTTTATGGCTTTGTGGAGCTTAACGAGTATTTTAGTAGTAGTAATTATTTAGAAAACACTGACTCAATATACTGACTTTTGGTAGAACTTACCATGAGATATTTTAAAAACTTATGTACTTACAACAAGTTTTATATTTCAAGAAAAATAAAATATTTTATTCAATACTAGCTTTTTCCCGCGGCTTTGCTCACGTCAAGCTTGATGTTCATACAAATTGTAACCCCCTATTTTACGTATTTAGGCATTGAATTTTCAAAAATCCTTTCTTAGCGGATGACGACGTGATAATAGCTATCAGTGTGTCAAATTTCATACCGATCCATCAAGTGTTTTGAGCTGTCCGTTGATAGATCAGTCAGTCATTCAGTTTCCTTTTATATATTTAGACTAGTGTTTCGCTCTGTGCGCGAGCTGCTAAAGCAGCTCGCGGGCCGTGTTAGTCTCAAATTTTGAAGGATGGGTGGTAGTGTTTCAGCTTTATGCAAAAAATATGGGATTAGAAAAGGAAAATTAAAAAAGGGAAGATCACAAACATAAGTTCTTTGAAAGGAGTCGCATGCATGAGCTACTTTATAATATGTTTTTAAAGATATACTATTTTTTAAAGAAACAGTAGGTATACATTATGTGAAATTAAACAAAAATTGTTATTTTTTTTAAATCAGCCACGTATTTAAATATTTATAATTTTAGCCAGGAGTAGAACATTAAAGATAATGTATATTGAAGATTATTAAATGGCAACAAAACGGTTTTTTTTAGTTTAAGCCTGTACCTATTTAAATTCCTTCTTGTAAATAATTTAAGCTACGTGAAAAATCATTCATTCATTGTTCATTGGAAATTATTTTATCTACTCCAGCATCGAAAAGTTCCAACGAAACCGGTCAATTTCAAAATGACGCTGATTTTATAAATTTTGGTAACAGTTTCCTGTTTTGAAATCCCAGGTAGTCCTAAATATCGATTTTGAACGAAATCGGTTAATTTTAATAAATAATTTCAAAATGGCGCAGATTTTCTAAAATTTTTGTACCAGTTTCCTGTTTTGTGATATTAGGGATCCTCAGATATCGATTTTGAAAAAATCGGTAAATTAACAAATAATTCCAAAATGGCGCTGATTTTTTAAAATTTTGGTATCAGATTCAGTTTTGTAATCCCAGGGAACCCTAAATATTGATTTTGAACGAAATCAGTCAATTAACAAAGAATTTCAACATGGCGCTGATTTTTTAAAACTTTTGTATCAGTTTTGTGATCCCAGGGAGCCCTAAATATCGATTTTGATCGAAATCAGTCAATTAACAAAGAATTTCAACATGGCGCTGATTTTTTAAAACTTCTGTATCAGTTTCCTGTTTTGTGATCCCAGGGAACCTTAAATATCGATTTTGAACGAAATCGGTCAATTAACGAAGAATTTTAAAATGGCGCTTATTTTTTAAAACTTTGGTATCAGTTTCCTGTTTAGTGATCCCAGGGAACCCTAAATTTTGATTTTGAACGAAATCGGTCAATTATTAAAGAATTTCAAAATGGCGCTGATTTTTTAAAACTTTTGTATCAGTTTTGTGATCCCAGGGAGCCCTAAATATCGATTTTGATCGAAATCGGTCAATTAACAAAGAATTTCAAAATGGCGCTGTGTTTTTAAAACTTTGGTAGCAGTTTTCTATTTTGTAATCCCAGGGAACGCTTAATATCGATTTTGAACGAAATCGGTCCATTAACAAAGAATTTCAAAATGGCGCTGATTTTTTAAAATTTTGGTACCAGTTTCCTGTTTGTAATCCCAGGGAGTCCTAAATATCGATTTTGAACGAAATCGGTTATTAACAAAGAATTTCAAAATGGCGCCGATTTTTTAAACTTCGGTATCGGTTTCCTGTTTTGTAATCCCAGGGAGTCATATGTATCGATTTTGAACCAAATCGGTCAATTAACAAAGCATTTCAAAATGGCGCTGGTTTTTTAAAACTTTGGTATCAGTTTCCTTTTTGTAATCCCAGGGAGCCCTAAGTATCGATTTTGAACGAAATCGGTTAATTAACAAAGAATTTCAAAATGGTACCGATTTTTTAAAACTTTGGTATCAGTTTCCTGTTTTGTAATCCCAGGGAGTCCTAAATATCGGTTTTGAACAAAATCGGTCAATTAACAAAGAATTTCAAAATGGCGCTGATTTTTTAAAATTTTGGTACCAGTTTCCTGTTTTGTAATCCCAGGGAGCCCTAAGTATCGATTTTGAACGAAATCGGTCAATTAACTAAGAATTTCAAAATTGCGCTGATTTTTTACAACTTTGGTATCAGTTTCTTGTTTTATAACCCCAGGGAGCCCTAAATATCGATTTTGATCGAAATCGGTAAATTAACAAAGAAGTTCAAAATGGTGCCGATTTTTTTAAAACTTTGGTATCAGTTTCCTGTTCTGTAATCCCAGGGAGTCCTTAATATCGATTTTGAACGAAATCGGTTCTATTAAATAATTTCAAAATGGCGCTGATTTTTTTAAAATTTTGGTACCAGTTTCCTGTTTTGTAATCGCAGGGAGCCCTAAGTATCGATTTTGAATGAAATCGGTCAATTACCAAATAATTTCAAAATGGCGCTGATTTTTAAACTTTGGTATCAGTTTCCTGTTTTGTAACCCCAGGGAGCCCTAAATATCGTTTTTGAACGAAATCGGTCAATTAACAAAGAATTTCAAAATGGCGCTGATTTTTTTTACTTTGGTATCAGTTTTCGGTTTTGTAATCCCAGAGAGACCTAAATTATATCGAATATGAAAGAAATCGGTACATTATCAAAGAATTTCAAAATGGCGCTGGTTCACTTTTTCATTAAAATTAACAGATCTTATAATGTAACGGAAAATCGACGACATTAAAATTGCAGGATGTGTGCAATATGGGGTGTACGTACGGGTTTGTTGGTAGGTGGGTATGTCGGTTGGCGGGTATGTCGGTAGGCGGGTATGATGGTAGGCGGGTATGTTGGTAGGCGGGTAAGCAGGTAGGCGGGTATGCAGGTAGGCTGGTATTCAGGTAGGCGGGTATGTTGGTAGTTTTATGTTTTTTTTTTCATGCCTTTGGTTTTCATGTCTTTCTTCAATACCTTGGCCGTGCTCTTTACCCGTCCTCGAAATCCTCAATCATCAGGTGTCTCCATATTTTTCTTCAAGTTTAATTTTCTGACTTGTGTATGAAGCCATCAGTGAAAAAAAAAAATTCTTACAAAATTTTAGAGGAGGAAATTTTTGGGGAAATTCTTGAAAACTACCCCAAATGTGGCAACACTGCTTAGATATCTCGATACTGCCGGTCGAGTTACACACTCGATCCATACATGTCAACTTTTCCAAATGTTGCCAACTGCCTCAAAAACGTGATCGAAATTTTGAAAATCACAAAAAGAATACAAAATGGCCGCCACCTCTTTTCACAGAAACATTTTACATAGTTTTATAAGTTTTCCGTAAACTACAGGATATACCGCTCCTGATAACGTTTTAATTTTTCATGTCGCTCGCACCCAGCCGATATGATCGCCCCTGAAAAAAGATCATGTCGAAAATCACTTTTACTTTGATAAATTCCAGTGTTGCTAGACCTCAGCGACGAAAATACCCAAATGTCATTTATACATGTGAGACACGTGGTTGCTCGTACTCGAATTTTGCAAAAAATACGTATTTCGATTTGTTTATTTTTGGGGTAAATCTTGAAAATTTCCCGAGAAATGGGGTAATCTTTTTCCCCAATCAATACCTCGAGTCTGTACACAAAATCGCCCCATAGAAGTTGAACCGCTCCACCGTTGCCAACTGTGAGAAATCTGTATTTTAAAATTGCGTTTTTTCGTACCTCAAACCGAACGGCAGCCGCGACAGCCGCCATCTTGAGTTTTTAAAAACCTTTCCCATTCTGTCAAAATACAGGATAATTGTAGGCGAAAAAATAAAAAAATATCATGCTCGACTACGCCGTTTCGGATTTGTAGCGCCGCGGTTCGGGGTCGAAAAATCTAAAATTTGAAAACACTACAGCTCGGCCGACATCTTGTTTTTCCAATTTTTTCCACTTTCTCTATTGATCGTTTACAAAGTTCTTCAATCGTTGCGTGTTTTAACGAAATCGGTTGGAAAACAAAAGAGTTGCAAGAATCATGTCGACCGCCATCTTGTTTTTCCGAAATGTCATAATTTCTCCCTACTCCCATCCCGCACCCGAACACATCTCCCGTACATCATAGTATCGTTTTCTGTCTCTTTCTAGGAGAACAATAAATTATGTCAATGAGTCCTAATCGCCATATAATTTGGTATGAAAAAAAATATTCTGCCATCTTGAAATTTTTTTCATTTCGCTAAATAGACCTCCTCGTCCTGATCATCTCTTGCCAAGAAACCATACTTCCATCTCTTATACTCTCCGAGATAGACACCAAATAAATTTGTATGGCGGCCATCTTAAATCCGCCATTTTGAATTTTTTTCAGCTCAATGTCAATTGAATGAAGTTTCGAATGACATTTGGTCGAGCACCCCCCACCTATCTTTAATACCTTCGCCGTGCTCTTTACCCGTCTCCGAAATCCTCAATCATCAGCTGTCTCCATATTTTTCTTCAAGTTTAATTTTTTGACTTGTACACGAAGCCATCAGTGAAAAAAAAATTTTTCATACAAAATTTTACAGGAGGACATTTTTGGGGTAAATCTCGAAAACTACCCCAAATGTGGCAACACTGTTTAGATATCTCGATACTGCCGGTCCAGTTAGACAATCGATCCTTACATGTCAACTTTCCCAAATGTTGCCAACCGCCTCAAAAACGTGATCGAAATTTTGAAAAACACAAAAAGAATACAAAATGGCCGCCACCTCGTTCCACAGAAACATTTTACATAGTTTCATAATTTTCCCGTAAACTACAGGATATACCGCTCCTGATGACGTTTAAATTTTTCATCTCGCTCGCACCCAGCGGAAATTATCGCCCCTGAAAAAAGTCCATGTCGAAAATCACTTTTACTTTGATAAATTCCAGTGTTGCCAGACCTCGGTGACGAAAATACCCAAATGTCATTTGTACAAGTGGGAGTCGTGGTTGCTCGTACTCGAATTTTGCAAAAAGTCCGTATTTCGATTTTTCTATTTTTAGGGTAAATCTTGAAAATTTCCCGAGAAATGGGGTAATTTTTTTTCCCCAATCCATACCTCGAGTCTGTACACACAATCGCCCCGTAGAAGTCGAAACGCTCCGACGTTGCCAACTGTGAGAAATTTGAATTTTAAAATGACGTTTTTTCGTACCTCAAACAAAAAGGCCGCCGCGACAGCCGCCATCTTGAATTTTTAAAAACCAATACCATTCTGTCAAAATACAGGATAATTGTAAGCGAAAAAAGAAAAAAACATCATGCTCGACCACGCCGTTTCGGATCTGTGGCGCCGCGGTTCGGGGTCGAAAAATGAAAAATTTTTAAACACTACAGCTCAACCGCCATCTTGTTTTTCCAATTTTTTCCACTTTTTCTATAAATCGTTTCCTAATTTCTTCAATAATTGCGAGTTGTAACAAAATCGGTTGGAAAACAAAAGAGTTGCGAGAATCACGTCGGCCGCCATCTTGTTTTTCCGAAATGTCATAATTTTTCCCCACTCGAATCCCGCACCCGAACACATCTCCCCTACATCATTATATCGTTTTCTGTCTCTTTCTAGGAGAACAATTATGTCAATGAGTCAGTCAGTGAGTGAGTGGTAATTGAGCTATATATAGTATAACTAGTGTTTCGCTCTGTGCGCGAGCTGCTAAAGCAGCTCACGAGATGTGGTTAGCCATAAATATCGATTTTGAACGAAATCGGTCCATTAACAAATAATTTCAAAATGGCGCTGATTTGTTAAAACGTTGGTATCTGTTTCCTGTTTTGTGATCCCAGGGAGCCCTAAATATCGATTTTGAACGAAATCAGTTAATTAACAAAGAAGTTCAAAATGGCGCTGATTTTTTAAAACTTTGGTATCAGTTTCCTGCTTTCTTATCCCAGGGAGTCCTAAATATCGATTTTGAACGAAATCGGTCAATAATATTAACAAAGAATTTCAAAATGGCACTGATTTTTTAAAACTTTGGTATCAGTTTCCTGTTTTGTGATCCCAGGAAGCCCAATATATCGATTTTGAACGACATCGGTCAATTAACAAAGAATTTCAAAATGGCGCTGATTTGTTAAAACGTTGGTATCTGTTTCCTGTTTTGTAATCCCAGGGAGCCCATTACATCGATTTTGAACGACATCGGTCAATTAACAAAGAATTTCAAAATGGCGCTGATTTGTTAAAACGTTGGTATCTGTTTCCTGTTTTGTAATCCCAGGGAGCCCTTATTATCGATTTCGGACGAAATCGGTCAATATATAAATAAATTCAAAATGGCGCTGATTTTTTCAAATTTTGGTACAAGTTTCCTGTTTTGAATTCCCAGGGATTGTAATATATTTAAATAACAGTTTCCTGTTTTGAGATCCCAGGGAGTCCTAAATATCGATTTAGAATGAAATCGGTCAATTAACAAAGAATTTCAAAATGGCGCTGATTTTTTAAAACTTTGGTAACAGTTTCCTTTTTTGTAATCCCAGGAAGCCCTAAATATCGATTTTGAACGAAATCGGTAAATTAACAAATAATTTCAAAATGGCGCTAATATTTTAAAATTTTGGTACCAGTTTCCTGTTTTGTGATCCCAGGGAGTCCTAAATATCGATTTTGAACGAAATCGGTCAATTAACAAAGAATTTCAAAATGGCGCTGATTTTTTAAAACTTTGGTAGGTATCAGTTTCCTGTTTTGTAATCCCAGGGAGCCCTAAATATGGATTTACTCCCATCCCACACCCAAACATACTATCTCTTAGACATGAACCACCCCGTTTCGGATCTGTGGCGCCGCGGTTCGAGGTCGAAAAATCAAGAATTTTAAAACACTACAGCTCGGCCGCCATCTTGTTTTTCCAATTTTATCACTTTTTCTATTGATCACTTACTAATTTCTTCAATAATTGCGAGTTGTAACGAAATCGGTTAAAAAACAAAAGAGTTGCAAGAATCACGTCGGCCGCCTTCTTGTTTTTCCAAAATGTCATAATTTATCCCCACTCGAATCCCGCACCCGAACACATCTCCCGTACCGGTCATTGTATCGTTTTCTGTCTCTTTCTAAGAAAACAATGACGTCTTTAGTTCCTAATCGCCATTTAATTTGGTATGAAAAAAAATATTCCGCCATCTTGATTTTTTTTCATTTCGTTAAATAGACCTCCTCGTCTTGGGCCCCAATCATGTAAGAATGGTCGATCAAACGTTAAAGATTTTCGTCAAAGTAAAATAAACCATGACAGCATTGAATTAGAGCTCAATTTCGTCAGCCCATTCTTATACGTTTAGGGTATCGTACATACCCTGATCATCTTTTGCCAAGAAACCACTCTTCCATCTTTTATACTTTCTGAGATAGACGCCAAATAAATTGGTATGGCAGCCATCTTAAATCCGCCATTTTGAATTTTTTTTCAGCTCATTGTCTATTGGATGAAGTTTGGAATGACATTTGGTAGAGCACCCCCACCTATCTTCTATGCTTCGATCAGTTCATTTCGGCAAATCAGCCGCCATCTTGTTTTCCCGAAATGTCATAATTTTTCCTACTCCCATCCCGCACCCAAACATAATATCTCTTAGACATGAACTACCTCGTTTCGGATCTGTGGCGCCGGGGTTCGAGGTCGAAAAATCAAAAATTTGAAAACAATACAGCTCGGCCACCATCTTATTTTTCGAATTTTTTCTATTTTTTTTATTGATCATTTATTAATTTGTTTAATAATTGCGAGTTGTAACGAAATTGGTTGGAAAACAAAAGAGTTGCAAGAATCACGTCGGCCGCCATTTTGTTTTTCCGAAATGTCATAATTTTTCCCAACTCGAATCCTGCACCCGAACACATCTCGCCTACATCATTGTATCGTTTTTTATCTCTTTCTTGGAGAACAATGACGTCTTTTATAGTTCCTAATCGCCATTTAATTTGGTATGAAAAAAATATTCCGCCATCTTGAAATTTTTTCATTTCGCTAAATAGACCTCCTCGTCCTGATCATCTCTTGCCGAGAAACCACAATTCCATCTCTAATACTCTCCGAGACAGACGCCAAATAAATTTGTATGGCGGCCATCTTAAATCCGCCATTTTGAATTTTTTTTCAGCTCATTGTCAATTGGATGAAGTTTCAAATGACATTTGGTCGAGCACCTATACCTATCTTCAATACCTCGGCCGTGCTCTTTACCCGTCTCCGAAATCCTCAATCATCAGCTGTCTCCATATTTTTCTTCAACTTATATTTTCTGATTTATATACGAAGCCATCTCGCCGCGGTTCGGGGTCGAAAAATCAAAAATTTGAAAACACTACAGCTCGGCCGCCATCTTGTTTTTCCAATTTTTTCCACTTTTTCTATTGATCGTTTCCTAATTTCTTCAATAATTGTTACAACTCACAATTATTGAAGAAATTAGGAAACTAAATCGGTTGGAAAACAAAAGAGTTGCGAGAATCACGTAGGCCGCCATCTTGTTTTTCCGAAATGTCATATTTTTTCCCTACTCCCATCCTGAACCCGAACACACCTCCCATACATCATTGTATCGTTTTCTGTCTCTTTCTTGGAGAACAATAAATTATGCTAATGAGTCCTAATCGCCATATAATTTGGTATGAAAAAAAATATTCCGCCATCTTGAATTTTTTTTCTTTTCGCTAAATAGATCTTCTCGTCCTGATCATCTTTGGCCGAGAAACCACTCTTCCATCTTTTATACTTTCTGAGATAGACACCAAATAAATTTGTATGGCGGCCATCTTAAATCCGCCATTTTGAAATTTTTTTCAGCTCACTGTCAATTGGATGAAGTTTCGAATGACATTTGGTCGAGCACCCCCCATCTATCTTCAATACCTGGACCGTGCTCTTTACCCGTCTCCAAAATCCTCAATCATCAGCTGTCTCCATATTTTCTTCAAGTTTAATTTTCTGACGTGTATACGAAGCCATCAGTGAAAAAAAAATTTTTCAAACAAAATTTTACAGGAGGACATTTTTGGGAAAATTTTGAAAACTACCCCAAATGTGGCAACACTGTTTAGATATCTCGATACTGCCGGTCGAGTTACACAATCGATCCATACATGTCAACTTTCCCAAATGTTGCCAACTGCCTCGAAAACGTGATTAAAATTTTTAAAAACACAAAAAGAATACAAATGGCCGCCACCTCGTTCCACAGAAACACTTTACATAATTTTATACTTTTCCCGTAAACTACAGGATATACCGCTCCTGATGACGTTTAAATTTTTCATCTCGCTCGCACTCAGCCGAAATGATCGCCCCTGAGAAAAGACCATGTCGAAAATCACTTTTACTTTGATAAATTCCAGTGTTGCCAGACCTCGGCGACGAAAATACCCAAATGTCATTCGTACAAGTGGGACACGTGGTTGCTCGTACTCGAATTTTGCAAAAAGTCCGTATTTCGATTTTTTTATTTTTGGGGTAAATCTTAAAAATTTCCCGAGAAATGGGGTAATTTTTTTTCCCCAATCCATACCTCGAGTCTGTACACACAATCGCCCCGTAGAAGTCGAAACGCTCCGACATTGCCAACTGTGAGAAATTTGAATTTTAAAATTGCGTTTTTTCGTACCTCAAACAAAAAGGCCGCCGCGACAGCCGCCATCTTGAATTTTTAAAAACCACTCCCGTTCTGTAAAAATACAGGATAATTGTAGCCGAAAAAAGAAAAAATTATCATGCTCGACCACGCCGTTTCGGATCTGCGGCGCCGCGGTTCGGGGTCGAAAAATCAAAAATTTGAAAACACTACAGCTCGGCCGCCATCTTGTTTTTCCAATTTTTTCCACTTTTTCTATTGATCGTTTCCTAATTTGTTCAATAATTGCGAGTTGCAACGAAATCGGTTGGAAAACAAAAGAGTTACAAGAATCACGTCGGCCGCCATCTTGTTTTTCCGAAATGTCATAATTTTTCCCCACTCGAATCCCGCACCCGAACACATCTCCCGTACATCATTATATCGTTTTCTGTCTCTTTCTAGGAGAACAATTATGTCAATGAGTCAGTCAGTGGTAATTGAGCTATATATAGTATAATAACTAGTGTTTCGCTCTGTGCGCGAGCTGCTAAAGCAGCTCACGAGATGTGGTTAGCCCTTAATATCGATTTTGAACGAAATCGGTCAATTAACAAAGAATTTCAAAATGGCGCTGATTTTTTAAAACTTTGGTATCAGTTTCCTGTTTTGTGATCCCAGGGAGTCCTCAATATCGCTTTTGAACGAAATCGGTAAATTAACCAAGAATTTCAAAATGGCGCAGATTTTTTAAAATTTTGGTACCAGTTTCCTGTTTTGTAATCCCAGGGAGCCCTAAATATCGATTTTGAACGAAATCGGTCAATAAACAAAGGATTTCAAAATGGCGCAGATTTTTTTAAGCTTTGGTATCAGTTTCCTGTTTTGTAATCCCAGGGATCCTCAGATATCGGTTTTGAACGAAATCGGTGAATTAACAAATAATTTCAAAATGGCGCTGATTTTTTAAAACTTTGTTAGCAGTTTCCTGTTTTGTACTCTCAAGGAGCCCCGTCGTGGGTAAAACGGAACCGTATCAAAATCTTGAAAAATCTTGGAAAAATAAATTCCGCTATCTTGAATTTTTTCCTGTTCATCAATTAGACCTTCAGGTTCATCATCTTTTGCCAAGAAACCACTCATCCATCTTACTTTCTGAGATAGACAGACACCAAAATATAAATTTGTATGGCAGCCTGAACATGAACTACACCGTTTCGGATCTGTGGCGCCGCGATTCGGGGTCGAAAAATCAAAAAATTTGAAAATACTACAGCTCGGCCGTCATCTTGTTATTCCAATTTTTTATACTTTTTCTATTGATGGTTTAATAATTTCTTCAATAATTGCGAGTTGTAACAAAATCGGTTGGAAAACAAAAGAGTTGCAAGAAACACGTCGGCCGCCATCTTGTTTTTCCGAAATGTCATAATTTTTCCTTACTCTAATCCCGCACCCGAACACATCTGCCTCACATCATTGTATCGTTTTCTGGCTCTTTCTAGGAGAACAATAAATTATGTCATTGAGTCCTAATCGCCATAATAATATAATTTGGTATGAAAAAAAATATTCCGCCATCTTGAAATTGTTTTCATTTCGCTAAATAGACCTCCTTGCTCTGATCAGCTCGTGCCAAGAAACCACACTTCCATCTCTTATACTCTCCGAGATAGACACTGACGAATTTAGTATGGCGGCCATCTTGAATGCACCATTTTGGAGTTTTTTTAAACTCATCGCCAATTGGATGAGGTTTCGAGTGACATTTGTTCGAGCACCCCCCACCTATCTTCAATACCATGGCCGTGCTCTTTACCCGTCTACGAAATCCTCAATCATCAGCTGTCTCCATATTTTTCTTCAAATTTAATTTTCTGACTTGTATACGAAGCCATCAGTGAAAAAAAAATTATTCATACAAAATTTTACGGAAATTTGTGGGGAAAATCTCGAAAACTACCCCAAATGTGGCAACCCTGGTTAGATATCTCGATACTGCCGGTCCAGTCACACAATCGATCCATACACGTCAACTTTCCCAAATGTTGTCAAATGCCTCAAAAATGTGATCGAAATTTTGAAAAACACAAAAATAATACAAAATGGCCACCACCTCGTTTCACATAGTTTTATAATTTTCCCGTAAACTACAGGATATACCGCTCCTGATGACGTTTCAATTTTTCATCTCGCTCGCACCCAGCCGAAACGATCGGCCCTGAAAATAGGCCATGTCGAAAATCACTTTTACGTTAATAAATTCCAGTGTTGCTAGACCTCGGCGGCGAAAATACCCAAATGTCATTCGTACAAGTAAGACGCGTGGTTGCTCGTACACGAATTTTGCAAAAATACGTATTTCTATTTTTTTTATTTTTGGGGTAAATCTTGAAAATTTCTCGAGAAATGGGGTAAATTTTTTCTCCAATCCATACCTCGAGTCTGTACACACAATCGCCCCGTAGAAGTCGAAACGATCCGACGTTGTGAACTGTAAGAAATTTGAATTTTAAAATGGCGTTTGTTCGTACCTCAAATCGAACGGCCGTCGCTACAGCCGCCATCTTGAATTCTTAAAACCACTCCCATTCTGTCAAAATACAGGATAATTGTATGTGAAAAAAGAAAAAAATACTATGCTCGACCACGCCGTTTCGAAACTGTGGCGCCGCGGTTCGGGGTCGAAAAATAAAAAATTTGAAAACACTACGGCTCAGCCGCTATCTTGTTTTTCAAATTTTTTTTACTTTTTCTATTTATCTTTTTGCTAATTTCTTCAATAATTGCGAGTTGTAACGAAATCGGTTAAAAAACAAAAGAGTTGCAAGAATCACGTCGGCCGCCATCTTGTTTTTCCGAAATTTCATAATTTTTCCCTATTCGGATCCCGCACCCGAACACATCTCCCATACATCATTGTATCGTTTTCTGTCTCTTTCTAGGAGAACAATAAATTATGTCAACGAGTCCTAATCGCCATATAATTTGGTATGAAAAAAAATATTCCGCCATCTTGAATTTTTTTTCTTTTCGCTAAATAGATATTCTCGTCCTGATCATCTTTGGCCGAGAAACCACTCTTTCATCTTTTATACTTTCTGAGATGGACACCAAATAAAGTATGGCGGCCATCTTAAATCCGCCATTTTGAATTTTTTTTCAGCTCATTGACTTTTGGATGAAGTTTCGAATGACATTTGGTCGAGCACCCCCCACCTATCTTCAATACCTCGGCCATGCTCTTTACCCGTCTCCGAAATCCTCAATCATCAGCTGTCTCCATATTTTTGTTCAAGTTTAATTTTCAGACGTGTATACGAAGCCATCAGTGAAAAAAAAAATTTTCATACAAAATTTTACAGGAGGACATTTTTGGGAAAATCTCGAAAACTACCCCAAATGTGGCAACACTGTTTAGATATCTCGATACCGCTGGTTGAGTTACACAATCGATTTATACATGTCAACTTTCCCAAATGTTGCCAACTGCCTCAAAAACGTGTTCGAAATTTTCAAAAACACAAAAAGAATACAAAATGGCCGCCACCTCGTTGCACAGAAACATTTTACATAGTTTCATAATTTTCCCGTAAACTACGTCATACTGCTCCTGATGACGTTTAAATATTTTATCTCGCTCGCACCCAGCAGAAATGATCGCCCCTGAAAGAAGACCATGTCGAAAATCACTTTTACTTTGATAAATTCCAGTGTTGCCAGACCTCGGCGACGAAAATACCCAAATGTCATTTGCACAAGTGAGACACGTGGTTGCTCGTACTCAAATTTTGCAAAAAGTCCGTTTTTTCAATTTTTTTATTTTTGGGGTAAATCTTGAAAATTTCCCGAGAAATGGGGTAATTTTTTTCCCCAATCCATACCTCGAGTCTGTACACACAATCGCCCCCTAGAAGTCGAAACGCTCCGACGTTGCCAACTGTGAGAAATTTGGATTTTAAAATTGCGTTTTTTCGTACCTCAAACAAAAAGGCCACCGCGACAGCCGCCATCTTGAATTTTTAAAAACCACTCCCATTCTGTCAAAATACAGGATAATTGTAAGCGAAAAAAGAAAAAAATATCATGCTCGACCACGCCGTTTCGGATCTGCGGCGCCGCGGTTCGGGGTCGAAAAATCTAAAATTTGAAAACACTACAGCTCAGCCGCCATCTTGGTTTTCCAATTTTTTCCACTTTTTCTATTGATCGTTTCCTAATTTCTTCAATAATTGTGAGTTGTAACTAAATCGGTTGGAAAACAAAAAAGTTACAAAAAGCACTACGGCCGCCATCTTGTTTTTCCGAAAAATCATATTTTTTCCCTACTCCCATCCTGCACCCGAACACATCTCCCGTACATCATTGTATCGTTTTCTGTCTCTTTCTAGGAGAACAATAAATTATGCTAATGAGTCCTAATCGCCATATAATTTGGTATGAAAAAAAATATTCCGCCATCTTGAATTTTTTTTCTTTTCGCTAAATAGATCTTCTCGTCCTGATCATATTTGGCCGAGAAACCACTCTTCCGTCTCTTATACTTTCTGAGATAGACGCCAAATAAATTTGTATAGCGGCCATCTTAAATCCGCCATTTTGATTTTTTTTTCAGCTCATTGTCAATTGGATGAAGTTTCGAATGACATTTGGTCGAGCACCCCCCACCTATCTTTAATACCTTGGCCGTGCCCTTTACCCGTCTCCGAAATCCTCAATCATCAGCTGTCTCTATATTTTTCTTCAAGTTTAATTTTCTGACTTGTATACGAAGCAATCAGTCAAAAAAAAATTTTTCATACAAAATTTTACAGGAGGAAATTTTGGGGAAAATCTCGAAAACTACCCCAAATGTGGCAACACTGTTTAGATATCTCAATACTGCCGGTCGAGCTACACAATCGATCCATACATGTCAACTTTCCCAAATGTTGCCAACTGCCTCAAAAACGTGTTCGAAATTTTCAAAAACACAAAAAGAATACAAAATGGCCGCCACCTCGTTGCACAGAAATATTTTACATAGTTTCATAATTTTCCCGTAAACTACAGGATATACCGCTCCTGATGACGTTTCAATTTTTCATCTCGCTCGCACCCAGCCGAAATGATCGCCCCTGAAAAAAGACCATGTCGAAAATCACTTTTACTTTGATAAATTCCAGTGTTGCCAGACCTCGGCGACGAAAATACCCAAATGTCATTTGTACAAGTGGGACGCGTGGTTACTCGTACTCGAATTTTGCAAAAAGTCCGTATTTCGATTTTTTTATTTTTGGGGTAAATCTTGAAAATTTCCCGAGAAATGGGGTAATTTTTTTTCCCCAATCTATACCTCGAGTCTGTATACACAATCGCCCCGTAGAAGTCGAAACGCTCCGACGTTGCCAACTGTGAGAAATTTGAATTTTAAAATTGCGTTTTTTCATACTCCAAACAAAAAGGCCGCCGTGACAGCCGCCATCTTGAATTTTTAAAAACCACTCCCATTCTGTCAAAATACAGGATAATTGTAGTCGAAAAAAGAAAAAATTATCATGCTCGACCACGCCGTTTCGGATCTGTGGCGCCGCGGTTCGGAGTCAAAAAATCAAAAATTTGAAAACACTATAGCTCGGCCGCCATCTTGTTTTTCCAATTTTTTCCACTTTTTCTGTTGATCGTTTCCTAATTTCTTCAATAATTGCGAGTTGTAACGAAATCGGTTGGAAAACAAAAGAGTTGCGAGAATCAAGTCGGCCGCCATCTTGTTTTTCCGAAATGTCATAATTTTTCCCCACTCGAATCCCGCACCCGAACACATCTCCCGTACATCATTATATCGTTTTCTGTCTCTTTCTAGGAGAACAATTATGTCAATGAGTCAGTCAGTGAGTGAGTGGTAATTGAGCTATATATCGATGGGTCCCTGGAACAAGACCGCAATATCCATTGCAGCAGTATTCCGATCAAGCCATTTTCGTAATCTACGGACCCCAATACACCTTGTGAATTTTTTTCAGAAATTTAAAATGAAACCTGGCCGATTTACCAAAATCACTATGGTTATTGCTTCGTTATTTCCCGTTCATCATTCGAATTTTGTTTACCGGAATAATCGTACTATGTCCAATGATACAAGTTTTTTTTCAACCTTCTACAAGTAACGGCCATTCTGGCTTTGTTCCCGGAAATAAACTTTGTATGTCGATTCATAATCAACATTGCTGTACAAATATATATATATTTTTTACACTTTCACTAATAAGATGGTGTATCTTCTTGAGAATGATCTCCTTACATTAAATACAATAATGTTGTTATTTATTTTTAATACATACTTCAACATTGTAATATTGTTTCTGGTTTAATTTACATGAGACTGATGATGAATTATTATAATATTAATAATTTACTATTATGATAATGATTTATTATCAAAGTCTCACGTAATTTAAAACAGAAACAATATTACAACCCTTAATAATAATGAAAAAAGTCCATAATAGTATTTTAACAGGTGGTAATAAGGTAAGTGCCTTTAATGGTTGGGTTATGCCTTTACTCACACACCTTTGGCATCCTAAAGTGGACCCAAACTGAACTGGATACCCTGGATCAAAAGGTTCGAAAACTGTTGACCACATACCGTATGCATCACCCGCGCTCATCTGTTATGAGATTGTACATCCCACGCAAGTATGGAGGACGTGGTTTTTTGAATATCAAGAACCTCCATAATCGTGAGATCTGCAAACTCAGAGATTATTTTCTCAAGGTGAACGTGGGTATACATAGGGATGTGGTTGCAGTTGATAAGGGTTTCACCCCGCTTTCCTTAGGCAAAGAGAACTGGCGCAAACCAATAGTACTTAATACTTCGGATCGCATGACGGTATGGGAGAGCAAGGAGTTGCATGGTAGATTCTACAAGGCCCTAGGGCGGATGTAGATCCAATAGCATCTATATTTTGGTTACAATTCGGTGACCTCTTTGGGAAAACCGAAGGTTTTGTGTGTGCAATTATGGATGAAGAGTTATCAAGACGAATAACTATTGGAGACACATACCTAATGAAAGATGGCACTGTTGACATATGTCGTGCGTGTCACCTTCCTGGGGAGTCCCTCAGACATATATTGTCTCCGGTTGTTCTCATCTTGCTAATGGAGAGTACTTGCACAGACATAATCAAGTAGCCAAAATAATCCATCAACAACTGGCTCTCCAGTACGATCTTATTGATACTGAGGTACCATACTATAGATATAACCCTGTGTCAGTTCTCGAAAATAGTAGTGCCTTGCTCTACTGGGATCGGTCAGTTATCACTGATAGGTTTATTGTTGCCAATAGACCTGACATAGTGTTAGTCGACCGTTCAGCGCGCCGAGCAATAACTAATCGTTGATGTTACTATTCCACATGATGATAACCTGGTGAAAGCAGAAAAGGGAAAAGTATCGAAATACTTGGACCTTGCTCACGAGATTACCGCCATGTGGAATGTTGACTCAACGATTATTGTACCGATGGTTGTATCAGTTAACGGTCAGTTTATTGCGAAAAGTTTCAATCAACACCTCCAGAAGCTTTCGCTTGGTTGTTGCATTAAGGGTCGGATACAGAAGGCAGTTATTCTTGAGACGCCGCGAATTGTGAGAAGTTCCTCTCTTTGGAGCCCTGACCACTGGCTGCTTGGGTCTTTAAGGCCCCGCAGTGGGTGGAAGTTTTATAGGATTATTTTTAAATGTGTTTGTGTAGTATTTTTACATATTTATGTAAAACGTGTTTAGAAATAATTTTATAAAAATCTGTAGAAATAAATGAGAGCGAAAAATGTAAAAGGGTCACCGTCGTACAAATTTTAGATCGTACAAACATTTTAATAACCAAAGACTAACTATATTATATATTATATTATATTATACAGGACCAATAATATAATTTATTATGATTATTAACAAATTAAATATAATTACACTACATTATTTACAGATATTTACGTAAATATTCAATAAAAATGTACTCATTCCAGTACAACAATATTCATACAATGTACACAGCATTCACGAGTACATTATCTAGTCGATCATCAAAATTCATGTAATATCACTGCAAAACGCTATTACTGTATTCGCCATACATACTTCAGAACAGCGCACAACGTTGCAATAGACTATTGCTGTTTGATTGATTTCGCACTTTTTACCGGAATATAACCACAATGGACTCTTACGGAAACGTCTTTCAATATCTGTAGCAGCAATATCGTTTTTGTAGTTTTTTAGGTCTTTCCTAAGCACTATAATCTTGTGTACATTTATATGTTACTCCAAAAAAAATAACGCATCGTTTGGTATACAAATCGTTTTGATGCGCCTCGTAATTTAGTAATTATTCAAGATTTTCACTAAATCTTTTTTCCTGTAAAATTGTGTTTTGTCGATTGTGGCTTTGTTCCCGGCACCCATCGATATAGTATAAATAATAATTGAAAAACTATACCTACCTTACCTCGTTTAACGATAATAAAAGATTTTAAAAAAATCTGTTCAAAATAATGCTACCTAAGATTTTTTAATGTCTCCCAAGCGAAGCTGTTTCGGATTATCTAGTTGTTGATATCATGGACATTGAAACTTTTGCATATTATAGTAGACGGAATTATTACATTTTTGAACTATCGAAGCTAACGGTTCAGCCAACAATGGAAACTGCATGTAATTAAAAATGACTGTCAGCCAAACAAAGAAGTTTAATCCTACCGAACATCGCTAAAAATTTCTATTAAGCTTTACTAAAGCTTTTATATCAGTAACTTTTTATTAAAATTAATAGTGAGAGTATCAAAGCCTGATTCCTTTATAATACCTACCGATTATTATTTACTAGATGGTTCCCGCGACTTCGTCCGCGTGGATTAGGATTTTTTGAATCCCGCGGGAGTTCTATAATTTTCTGGGATAAAAAGTAGCCTATGTCCTTCCCCGGGATGTAACCTACCCCTGTACCAAATTTCATCAAAATCGATTGAACGGATGACACACTTTTACATTTATAGGTAATATTAGTTTGGATTTTTGTTACATTAGAATCGTTTTATAATATGGATTATCAGATTTTATACACCTTTGAAAATTATGGTAAAGTCTCACTTCTCAGCCATGCAGGTTTAATCAATCTTGATTACATAAATCGCACATAATATTTACTTAATTCCAAAGAATGAGATGCATGCCTGGAATTCAAACTCCAGATTAAGCCTCCCCGCTTACAACTTCAATTATTATTACCGCACTGTAATTCGAATAGGCATGTCGGTATATCAGGGGGGTTACTACCATCGCTTAGACAGTCACGTACCTTGACGTCCCTAAAATAAGGATTTAAAACGAGTAGGTAATTCAAAAACACGAACGTCAACAATATTAAAACAATACGGGTTTAAGCGATGGTAGTATGCTCCCAGTGCTATATTCCTGTGTGCAGTGTGCCGTGCGACCGCAATCATAGGATCCTTGCACGTAGCCCATAAAGAGCTTTAGGTGCAGCCGTTATTTGCGACTCGAATGAGGAACGTGCTGTCGAGTTTACTATTCATTTCCCCTTTATTGAACCCCTAAACTCACCTTTAAAAAGCCAAACTGAATTGTTACAACACTTAAGATTCATTTAGAACTAGATGATGCCCGCGTGGATTTCCTTTTTTTGATTCCCGGGGAACTTCTTAATTTTGCGGGATAAAAAGTAGTCCATGTCCTTCCCCGGGATGTAACCTACCGCTATACCAAATTTCATCAAAATCGGTTGAATAGATGGGCCGTGAAAGCGTAGCAGACAGACAGACGGACAGACAGACACACTTTCGCATTTATAATATTAGTATGGATTTATGAAATCATAGATTCGTAATTAAGATTCAATTTAGGATTTATAAAGGATTATAGATTTGTAAATCCTATAATTAAGAGGCAGCTGCTAACATTGAAACGGCCGTAGGTTCGATATTCTTAGCTTTGGAACAATTTCGAAATAATTAATAAAACCTAAATTTCCCATGCCCGTGATTCCCAGATTCGAACTTTGGACTTCCCGTCTAAAAGACCTACTCGCCGCTAGACCAGAGAGCTCATCAAAAATTCAAGAAATTTTACAATACAGAATTCAAGCTCATTGATAAATAAAATAAGTACATATATCGAATTGTAAGAAAAAATGAGTCAATTTAAAAATATATTATTCAATCATAAATCATGCATATCCAATAGGTACCTATAATGCTAAGAAAATATTTATTGAAAGTCTCCATTATTCTCATGTTGAAAAACGTTGAGTACCTACCTAGCAATTAGAATAATATTATACAAGAAAATTATGTAAATGCCTTCAACTCCAATACATTTCAGCTGTGGGCGTTTGAATAATATTATATTTTGCACGTTTAGACATTTAATATTTAATATGGTCTACCTTTTAGTATTCCGTTCATAATGGGAAGTTTTGTGTTCACTTTAGACAGGAATCTTAAAATTTTATTTAGATGTATATTTGCCAGCCCAGGTCCCCACGTTTTTTCCTGCCCGTTCTCAAAGTCTTGAATAATCAACTCTAACATAACTCATAAATTTAATCTTAAATCGATACACTAGGAAGGTAGATACTGATCGATAAAGTCTACCTTCAATATAATTGTATTAACACCCAGACGTTGAGATGATGATACTTGTATCATTGATCGAACTATCGAGACCGTCGAGCCAACAATGGCGGCGCACGTAATTAAAAATGGCCAGAAACTGTGGAAAGCAATATAAAAAGTCTACCCAACTTTGAATAAAAGTAGCAAAACTACCTAAGCGTGAAAATAACTTTTTAGTGACAAGTATAAGTAATTTACTACGAGAAGGAGGTGAGGTAGAAAGGAACGTTGGTCGTTGGAACCATTAATTTACAGAAAAAGGTTCTACAGATGTTTTTTTGGTTTTACTTATTTCAATTGGTTCGCACTTCACTCATATTATGACAAGAATGTTAATCTAATTGGCAGAAAGATTTTACACTAAGGGTCGCTTGCACAAGGACATTAGACTGATTTATTTAAATTTTGTAATGCTGTCCCTTTTAGGCAAATGCATATTATAGTTGCCAAAAAGAGACAGCATTAAAATATTAACTAAATCAATTTAAGAGTCCTTGTGCAAGTGGGCCTAAGGATATAATCAAAAACACGCCCTTGGATTTTGTTCCGCGCCGCGTCTTGTCTGCGTAAAAATTGTGGGCACTGCCATAAATACCGCATTTCGCTAGATCTGTGTCCAAGCTCCAGCTGTAGGTAATGTACTGTCTGAAGCTGTGTGTAGCTACTGACTCTACATGCTTGTTATTATTTAAATACTTCATTGATTTTATTTCAGTAATAAGTACCTTGAGGAATAAATTATATCGATGCCAGAAAATACAATAGGTATTATAATATTATTCCAACCAGGTTTTACAGACATTTCAGGAACATTCTTTACAATATAAACACACTCAACTAAGAAATGGTTTATGAATATTTTATGAAGGTCGCTGGCTTAGGTACCTACGCAACGCTTTGTTAGTTACGATTTTAGTAACTCGAAGTATTATAATTGAATTAATGCCTTGAATTAATATTTTGAATATGCCCGTTACATTATTTTGTAAGTAAGTATATTTTACCTAAAAGGAATTAACTTTTACCTAATAATATAAATATAATATTACAAAAGGTTTTTAATTAACCCTATAAGTATATATTTAGCAATCTATCGCGCGTTTTGTATGACCAATGGTTGTTGTCAACCGATAGACGTCCACTGCTCGACAATGTCTATTGAATGGATTTCCACATGCCGCGTTCTCTGTGCCGCGGTCTTTCACCGGCCCCTGTCTGTCTACCAACGCTGCGCTTCCCAGAAGCCAATCCAGCACCCCATCCCCAACGTCTATCAGTTCTTCGAACTACGTGCCCCGCCCATTGCCACTTCAGCTACTCAACGCGTCAAACTACGCAGGTTACATTACTTCGTCTATGTTTCGTAAAGGTTCTAAACCAATACATTAGCGAACAAAATTACATTAGAATAAATAAAAATACTGTAACAATTGATCAGACGCGAACAGTCGTCGACCCACTCCCTGGCGAAATCACCTCGTCCACAATCAAACTCGTGCCTTTGTATCAGCGTTTTTCTTATTACCGCCTGTGTTTTCGTGACTTCTGTGGCTGAAATATTATTTACTAGCTGATTCTCGTCTCTTTTCCGGAATAAAAGTAACTAGCATGTGTCTCAACTCTCTAGGACTATAACTATATGCATGAAAAAAATCACATCGATCAATTACTAGCACCGTTGCAGCCTGTTAGAACAAACCAACAAAGAAACACACTTTCCCATTTATAACAATATGAGTAGTTTTGAATCTTACTTACTGAATCCCGGGACTTCATTCCCGTGTGGTTGTAGAAATTCTTCAATACTGGAACATTAGCTTCAGAAGCATTATTTGGTCGAATGATGCATAGGGCGCATCAAAGACAATAATTGATGACGTCATCTGATGAGTCCGTATGACCTCTACTATTCGCGTTCTTATGCTGAGGTCATACTGAAAGTTACTGGATTCTGATAAATTATATTTATGTTACATTTATTGTTTTTCGGAGTATATGCCATCGCTATTTACGCATAGAATAATAATATGATATAATAAATTAAATTATAAAATTCTTAGTACCTATTAATGAGGCCGTTTTGTATGTACTAAAATATACTAAACGTTAAGCTAATTAGTGTCACATTAATCATATTAGGGAACCTTCCCAAGACTGCTGGCTGCATTTACGTGATGAACCGCTAAGCTCGCAAAAAATGAGCCAACCCACTGACGCCCCAAGAGGCAATGTTAATTATACTGATTTGCCTAATCTATCGGGCTTATCATTAAAGGAAGCTCCTTTAAAAAATTCACAGAATTATGTCACGTAAGAGTTGAATTTGATACGACAATAATTATAGAGCTATTTTCTTTGTGTCCTAGCCACTGTTCCATAGCGTTGCCATTATTAATATTTCCCTACATACTTAATGCCGGCACGCCTTTTCCTGAGCTAATTTAAGAAACTATAAATTCTAAACTAATCCAGCCAGGAATCTAATAATACGTAACCTCCTAAATATAAAACTGTCACACGCTGTGATTCACAGCGTTTACCGATACGCCAGGAATATCGAAGGAAATCAGCTTTCCTTATCAGGCATATTTTATTTCTAATTGGTATCTATAACTAATTCTTTTAAATCATACTATACTAATATTATAAATGCGAAAGTGTGTTTGTTTGTTGGTTTGTCCTTCAATCACGCTGCAACGGAGCAACGGATTGACGTGTTTTTTGGCATGGGTATAGTTGAGGACCGAGAGTGACAAGTCTACTTTTTATCCCGGAAAATTAGGGAGTTCCCGCGGGAAACAAAAAATCTTAAACCATGCGGACGAAGTAGCGGGCATCAGCTAGTATTAGATACTCACCACATGTAACAAAACTGGCGCAGTCGACTTAATTTGTCTACTTATGTATTAGTAAAGGGGCATAATTATTGAGTTGTTCACATACTTACGTTAAATGTTGCTCTGCACTTCGAATTTATATGCGAGGTAAAAATATTTACCTGCTCCTACGGTTCGCCAAATACCGCATGCCAAACTTGCGAAATTATAATAAGCAACTTATTAATAATTCCACACCAAACCTTTACGTTATTACACGAAGTCGGAGGTGTATTTCTTGCGGATTACTTTACGTATACTTACGCACCTACCGGCAAAGCTCAGCCTCACCTATAAAGGAAAATATAAAGAAACTTTCCTGTGAAAATTACGAAACAAAGGAATTCATGGTGCATGCATATTACGTAGCGTACGGATTGTGGAAAGCTTTATTACTAGTCCGTAGCTACTGTAGGTAAGTTGTAACCTTTTAGAGCTTCATAATGTTGACGGGTGGTCTACAAGTTTAGATGTTATGTGATTAATTTACGCTGGCACAAATTTGGGCTTTAGTTTCAGTGTACGAAGCCAACGAATTGTACCTATGTATTTTTGGATTTTATATGTAAAACTTCTAAGAAATTCACCAGATTAAACGCAACACTGACAGAAATTGAACGTCGAACCATTTTGGCGTTACTGAATTTTTGACATTGAATCAATGGGGAGTTATAAATTCTCGTACAAAAAAATTTAATCACGTCTAAACAATTTTTTCCTTTGATATACCTAAGTACTCAATTGATTGCATGATTTGGCAAATCTCTGATGCAAGACTTTCTCGCTCCTTGACTTGCTTTTTTATTACCCAACGTTTTACATATAAATAGGGTGCAGTGACGGATTCCGTCCTTTTTATTACAACCTATAAAACCAAAAGCTCAACTTTAATTAAGATGGTATAAAAAAGTTATTGCTTTTAAATTAATGAAAGGATGCCGTGAAGGATGCATAAAGTTGTTCGCTCATCTAGCGGCATATTTAGTATTGGGTTTTTCTGACTAGAAATTCTTAGTACTAGCCCGGAGATAGGAAGTTGGCGGTGCTCTACCCCCGTGCCTTGGAGAGCACGTTAAGCCGTCGGTCCTGGTTATTATCACTAACATGATAATAGTCATTAAAGCCCGCCAACCCGCATTGGATTATAGCAGCGTGGTGGGTCTAAGCTCTAATTCTCTCAACTATGAGAGTGGAGGCCTGTACCCAGCAGTGGGACGTTAATGGGCTGTAGTGGTGGTGGTGGAATATGCGAGTTGTTTGGGCTACTGCTTTAAGCAGCTTAAGACGCTGTTGTTGTTCATTATAGGCACTTGGCGATAGCTTATGTGAGCCAGTGAGCTTCCTAATGTAATCCACGAGAATTCGCTTTATTTTTAATCAAGACTTAAAGTCATTCCATAAGATTGGTTCATTAAAAAAGGATTTGCCACAGAACCCTCTGTGTATGTAAAACATAGTATAATAAAACGACGCTAAAGCAACAAGCCCCGCTCGTATATTAGGGATTCGCCAAATATTCGACGCGGATGCGCCATCATCCGCCATTGAATTAGCCAATAAAATCAAATTGAGCCAAATAAATTCTCCTTACAACCAATTCCTTTTCCTCTCTTGAGTGATTTCAAATAGTTTTTCAGAGTTGCGATGTTTACGAATAGGAATCATTTTCACTGACAATGTAGATAAAAGACCCGCATAAGGGCGGTTCAAATCTAAATGTGAGAAACAAAATTCGACCTGAAATGTATTATGTACCTATTAGAAGAATAGTATTCTCTTGAGTTCGAATTACTCTGCATACTGTTACTTCCGCATTCATACAATGTTCTTAACCTATTGACCTCGACCCTTACCCTTAAATTGTTTTTAAATACCGTTTTTTTTTCACGCGGGGAAATCTTCATAAGATTCGGAAGAATCTTGAGAAGGCTTCTTGGGGTGAAAGCCAGGTTATGTGGGATTTTTTTACTCACTAAAACCCCCTTGGTGGCCATCCTACGCGCCAATAATATTTATTTATTACGTGTCGGGAAGCTCCGAGATCTCATAAATGAACGCAATCGGAGCCTCCCCTGCGCGACGCCACTTGGGCTCGTCCCAGAACGCGATTTTTAAACCCTATAAAAGTTAAAAATGACAACTGAATAAAAGTCAATCCTTCAACCTATCAACTTTTTCATTCAAAAAAATCGAGCAGGCAAAGCAGAAGGCAAACCTTAGTGGTAGATAAATGAAAAAGGATTTGACATTATGTAAAAAACTCATAACGCGAGTCGTTTATCAGAGGTCCCCCAAATATTCGACTCCCGCTCGCGCAATCATCCACCAATGCATTATCCAATAAAACGAAATTGAATCAAATAAATTTTCTTAATAACCTTTTTCGTTTCCATTTTGAGTGATTCCGTAGACTTTTTAGCCTCATGGCTATAAAGGTGATCGCACACGGCCGTAATAACCGCAACAGGCGTTAGTCGCATTCTTTGGTACGGCGATGATTTTATCAGCATCGATACGATGCAAAAATTTTTTGCAAATTTTTTGATTCAAAAGTGCAAAAAGAATTTTTGCACTTTTGACATTCCATTTTTGAATTTTTGACATCAGTCAACGCCGACCTTTACTTATATCATGTGCCACATGCGGCTAAATTGTGCTGTACTGTATTTGACTATTGCGAGCCTTAAAATCTTGTAGGTTGACACATTTGATCCGATGACCTGTGAGTAGTACATTTATTTATTTTGATCATCTAACCTTTTGAAGCACTGACTGCGTTTGCGGCTTTTGCACCAGCTCTTCGGGTCGGTATGCGATCGCCTTTAGAATACTTAGCCTATCGTTTCGATGTAAAATAATAATTTTTGGCAAAGTTATTATTGAAGTTTAGCTCTGTTGAAAACTTCTTTACGATAATATTATTGTAGTTGAAGAAAATACAAAAAGCGCGATTTATTTTTTACTAAGAGAATATTACTCTGAGTTTTATGAAAATAATTAGGTAGTTTCTTATAGACTGAAAAACTTTATGAATTTCCATGAACTTAGTAATTCTTTTCTTGTCTGCCGCCTGTCTTGTTCAAACAGACTCGTGATCAGAAATGAGCCGGTCACATCACTCCAGGCCATCAGCCTAAAGTGATGTTGGTGATGATAAATTTTACATATCAAAATGATATCAATGAGGCAATCTTACCCTGTGGTAATATTGTGATGATGCAGTCTAAGATGGAAGCGGCTTAGCTTTGAATGGTTACACGCATTTGGATGCTTCTTCGAAATGTGGTAAAAACGATGTCCCAAGCTGGAGAACGTAGGTTAAAACTAACTCTGGCTTATGTAATTTTTTTTGTAGACACTAGACAATGTCCTCTACACCCTCCATCAAGGAAAAGCCCATAAAAGAGGTGAGATCCATCAAAAAAAAATTTTTAACCTCCAATATCTAACCTCCATGACTGTCCCACTGCTCATGTCGCAGATAACAAACCAATTTATTTAAAGTATATAGTGGATTAAAAATTCTCAAAAAAATATATTTAAATAATGAATAATTAATGTTTTAAATAACAACAGCAGCGTGAGACTACGTCTTTGAATTATTTTTTTACTAGAGACTAAAGTCTGTCCCACGACTTTTTAATCATTCATGTGATCTTATACAAACACTAACGTAACTACCCACATATCCATAAAATCCGCATCGTCGTCGCGTCTTACGAACAAATTCAGTAGCCTTGAGCAATTCGTGTAGAACGAAGGTGTCTTCGTCGTTGGGTTACGAAAATATTTCGCATTCTCCAACGGAAATTTCATTTTGTCAACTTTAAACCCTCATTCATAGAACTCTCACTATACCGTAAGTAGTTATCACCTTTACATATTTGTATTTTTTTTATATTTTAAGTATGTTTTACTTTCTAACAAAGCACATTTTAAAAAAATACTATGCTTACTTATCAACTAAAAATTTAAATACTAACCAATCCTAATTACCGTGATTCTAATTACCATTATTACCATGACCATTTTACGTACATGGTAATTAGGCATTGGCTAGGTAATTAGATTAGTGCTTGAATGTATGGGAACTTCTAGGTTTTGACTACCTCCCTGGCGCTCCTGTGGTGAGTGCTTCGGTCTCAAAAACAGGAGTTACTGGGTTCGATTCCCGACAGGGGCAATTTTGGCATTTTATAATCTTTAAAATGGTCTCCGGTCTGATCTGGCGGTAAGCATTGGCCGAGGCTGGTTACCACCCACCACTCTACCGGCGAAGACGTACCGTGCCATATGATTTAGCGTTCCGGTACGATGTAGCGTAGAAACTGATAACAGATTTAAGTTTAATACTACCTTACTACTCTGTAAGAGTATGGGGCGCATCTTAAATACGAAGCTCTTGGCGTACCTAGAGTCTAATGATCTACTTTCAGACCGCCAATACGGGTTTCGTAAAAAACGGTCTGCCGGTAATCTACTCGTGTACGCCACCCATATTTGGGGTGAAGCCATAGAGAAACACGGAGAGGCGCTTGCTATATATTTCGATATCTCTAAGACTTTTGACCGGGTTCACCCTTCTTTGCAAGCTTCCAGCATTCGGTCTCCCGCCGAGCTTGTGTCTGGATATCTGATTTCTTGAGTGAAATATCCTTCAGAGTAGTCATTGACGGCTGCGTGTCAGATCTTATGGCTATTATTGCCGGTGTTCCTCAAGGGTCTATTCTCTCCGCTACACTATTTCTGTTGCACATCAATGATCTGTTGCAACCCGGTATGCTTGGGTACATAGACGACAGCACTATAATGGAGAGATACATATCCAGTTCAAGCTCAAGTAGTTCAGATACCAATGAACTCAGACAGGCGATGGTTCAGCGGTTGAACTCTACCCTGAAATTCGTTTCAAATTGGGGTGTTGCCAATTTGGTGGAGTTTAACGCACGCAGGCATGTTTGCTCACAGCAAAACGGAGTCCATTCATCTTGACTCCCACTTTTCGAGATAATATATCCTTGCCGTCTGCCGATTGCCAATATCCTAGGCCTCGACATCATGGCCAAGATCAACTTCGGGAGCGAAAGACAAGACAGCCACCAAAAAACTTGGTATACTTAACAAGGTCAAGCAGTACTTCACGCCACGCCAACTGGTTAGCCTATATCAAGCCCAAGTTCGGTCGTGCATGGAGTACTGCAGTCACCTTTATGATGGCTCTGCTAAGTATCAGCTGGCGGCTCTTGATGCCGCTAGGAGGTTGATTGGCGAAGATTCACCTCTTCTGGCGAAACTTCAAACTCTGGATCACCGCCGTAATGTAGCCGGCGTACCAGTATTTTATGGGATATATTTCGGCGAGTGTGCTCACTTCACCTTTCTACCACCGTGCTGCAAGGTGCCATGCGAGTTTCCACCCCTATGTCGTAGACGTTCCATCCACACGTCCGAAGCGCTTTGTGACTTTATTCCTTCACTGACATCTGTTATTTTTTTAAATTAGTTCAGAGTTATTTTGGTGCTAGTCAACACTGAGATACTAGTTTACTTAATTTTTCAAAAACTTTGTTGTTCTATCTTTTAAGTGGTCAAGAAGACTGGGGTTTTTTTTAAATTTTTATATGATCATGTCACTGAAGCATGTTATTTTAAGTTGTGTGTGTAAGAGAGTTTCAGTTCAGAGTATTATTTTAATACTATTTATTATATACTTATACCTACTCTACACAATTATTAATTTTATGAGAACTTTGCTGAATCGGTTGATTACGTCAACGAGATCGAGTTTTTTTTTCCACTACAAGTTAGCCCTTGACTGCGATCTCACCTGATGGTAAGTGATGATGCAGTCTAAGATGGTAACGAGCTAACCTGTTAGGGGCATGGCAGTTATATTAAACCCATACCCCTATTCGGTTTCTACACGACATCGTGCCGGAACGCTAAATCACTTGGCGGCACGTCTTTGTCGGTAGGGTGGTAACTAGCCTCCCACCAGGAGGTGGGAGGCTTAGGCTATTTTTATTGCTGAAGCGATCTATGTTAAAATGATTTTTCAATGAGACCGACTTTTGCTTATAATTTTTTTTAACATTATGTTGGTAACTAAAGCATGTTTTTTTAAATAACTTTGAGCGCAGTGAGCTTCTTTTGATACTATGTATTTATAGTATACTTAGAGTGAGCTTCTTTTGATACTATGTATTTATAGTATACTTAGACGCTTACGACGATGATTACGCGGTAAATCTAAGTGGGTTTGTTAAGAAGATTACTTAATATATAGATTAAGTTAACGAGACTGTTTTTTTTTTGTAAAATTTTGTATGAGTATGTTTGACATGCCGTTTTAAAAAGATTTTGTGTACAAAGAGTTATTTTGATAATATTCTAATAGACGCTTACTTTACGCCTACTATCTATTTGTTAAGAAGTTTACTGCATTTATTGATCTCGTGGACAAGACTGACTTTTGCTTATTAAATTTCGTACAAGTAATTAAATTGCTTTCACAATTTTAAAAAGATTTTGTGAAAATAGGGTTATTTTGATAATATTCATAATATACTTAGACGTTTACTCTAGCTAACTATATATTTGATATAAAGATTACTGAATCTATTTATGTTGTCATCGTGACTGACTTTTGAATTTTGCGAATCGCGATTGACTCATTTATACTTTTTTTAGATATTAAGATAATATAATTGTTCTTTCAGTTTTATTTCTGTATTTTTCCACATTTTCTTCTAGATTTTTATAACACAAACATTTATGTTTTATTCATATTACTCATCACCATTATCATTACCAAATTACCATATGCATATTCTAATCACCATATCCCGGACCTCATTACCATGTCACAATTTTTCATTACCATGACCACAATAATTACCAAACACCTTATATCTCCAAGAGAATCAGATCCTGGTGGTAGGCCTTCCTCATCACTGTGATAAATGAAGGTACCCCTTTGTCAAGGTCAACTTAAAAAAACAATAACGCAAAAAAAAAAAAAATTTTTACACCGGTCGATATTGACATGAAATCGAAGAAGTGCCCATTTGTGCTAAGCGGCACGCATCATAGTAACTTCAGCCAATGCGTTTTAGCAAATTAGACTTGACCTAATTTGGAAATTACCCAAATTATCTCACTAATCTAATAATAAAAATTTTTGGTTTTCATTTAATCTATATGGTCAGGATTCTAAAGTAGGACTGAAATAATTGTAATCCCTAGTGTGAGTCTACGAGTAAATAAATTACCCGTGGTCCGATCAATGGGATCCATTGGGAGCACGTGTGAACGCTCACCACTGCGGCAGGGAGATCGTCAAAATAGGTATGTAGATACTTACCTAATTATTAGACCAAACACTATGCATTATCCGTGAAAATCTTGGGTGAGGTAAGAAAAAGAGTCTTAATATTCAGTTCAAAATTTTAAACTTCAATATTTTTAAATTCAATAAAGCGAGTGGGAAACTGCTTAGGTAGTACCCGTTCTGGGAAGTTTGTTCCGACGAGCACAAATCTTCCTGAAGAGATAACACATGCACGATTTACGAACTCTACATGATTACGACATTAAAAACTTTCTACTGACCTTTTTTACATCTTAGTCCTACTACTAAGGCCTGAATCACATTTATCAGCATTGATTTGCATTTTATCTACAGAACTTAGCTGTGATTTATGAATAGACATACCATAGGACGAACAGAATATGTACAATATAGATCTGCTTTGTAGCACATAATGGGGCTGATTCTGTAGTGCACAATCTCTAAACTAAACTATTCATATACTAAAGTATACATTCAAAATATTGCTAACCCTTTCATAATACTCCCTACGAAAAGGGACAGGCTTAGATTTAAAGCTGTCATTTTAGTTTAGTTTAGAAATTGTGTTATACAGAATTGGGCACACTGTACATCTGACCTATAGGATTGCTATAGGAGCCTTTGACTCACGATGCGTTTATGTGTGTCCAAAAGTCAAAACCATCCAGCTAAATGCGAATCGATGCTGATAGATGTGATTCAGGCATTATCCTACTAGGTAAGAACTTATCTTATTAACTGTCTAAAAAGAGCAACCACCGAGTTTCTTGCTGGTTCTTCTCGGTAGGAATGGCATTCCGAACCAGTGGTAGATTCACTTGACGATACAAAAGTACTTGTAAAAGTTTATTTGAATAAAAAACATTTTAATTTTGAATTTTGAATCTATACTATCTATATTAATATTACGAGTATAAATGCGAAAGTTTGGATGCATGGATGGATGGATGGATGTCTGTTACTCAATCACGCCCCAATAGCTGAATGGATCTGGATGAAATTTTACATAGAGATAGATTATAGTCTGGAATAACACATAGACTATGCGCGGGAACTCTTTAATTTTCCGGGATAAAAAGTAGCCTATTTGTTCCAGACTATAATCTATCGCTGTGCCTTTCATCCAGATCCGTTTAGCCGTTCTGGCGTGATTGGGTAACAAACATCCATCCATACATCCATCCATTCATCCAAACTTTCGCGTTTATAATATTAGTACTTATACACTATTTTTTGAAATAAAAATAAAAATCGGTCTTCGTTTAAACACAAGTTTTAAACTATGGAAAAGCTTTCTAACTTTACGATAAGTAAGTAAGTATTTCGGGATTCAATAGAATGAAGAAGCTTATATTATTGTCTGTAGCGAGAAGTTCAGCGAAGTTTGTCTTTGAGCAAACAATCTACAGGTTTCTTAATATTGTGATGCTTGTCGATCGCCTTGCTATTATTCTGTTTTTACGAGGCATGCACATCAGTTTTATTCATTTCCAAAAACCAAAGTTGAAAATCAGGGAATTGATCCTGAAACCTCGCCTAAAATCTACGTCACGTGACCACTATTATCAACCAACTTTTTTTATTTATTTGTTTAGGGGCTTTTATAATTCATTAAATGTCAGCTCCATTATAATAATATGGGGCTCTTCAAAGGGCGGATAAACAAATATCTCAAAATCCAGCAACGCATTGGCGGTTCCTCTGGTGCTGCAAATGTTCATGGGCGGCGGTAATCACTTGCCATCAGGTGACCCGGCTGCTCATTTGCTCGCTATATACATTAAAAAAAAATCATACCAACCAACCTAATATAAAAATTGAAAACCTTTAAAGAAAAAATTACAGATTGTTTTAATTAATGCTTTTAATTGACAAATTCCACCAAGAAAGGCACAATAGTCAAAGGACATAAAAGGAGACTGATTCGAACGTCCTGGCATCCCCATGGTTCCTTCAATTCTGTGGCCGTTGGACTGAAATGAATTTTTCGCTTTTCATCTGCGCCGCCATTCATCTCGCCAAGGAATTCTCTGCGTGGTTCGCGGAGCGTCGAATCTTGAAAACGAGGCAAAAGTAATCCGACCGGAGAGCCGCTTTTTTTTGTACCTACTTTGGGCGCGAAATTCCGCACACAATTTTTGTTGTACGTCTGCCCAAAAATGGCGCGACGCCATTTGATACAGGAACCTAATTACTAATTAGGTTTACTTGCGATGTTTTCCTTCATTCAAATATAATAGTAATACGGTATTGTATTACTTTACTCGTATCTTACTGTAGAGAGAGAGAGAGAGACTTGGCATCTATACTAATATTATAAATGCGAAAGTTTTGATGGATGGATGTATGGATGTTTGTTACTCAATCACGCCAGAACGGCTGAACGAATCTGCATGAAATTTGACACAGAGATAGATTATAGTCTGGAATAGCACATAGGCTACTTTTTATCCCGGAAAATTAAAGAGTTCCCACGGGAACCAGAAAACCTCGATCCACGCAGACGAAGTCGCGGGCATTAGCTAGTTATTTTATACAATAAAACTGTTCTTGTATCCTAAGTATGTGCATTATTAGGACAAATTAACTTTTCAGAGCGTAGGATCTCTAGTTTATTTTTACAAAAGTATAATTTTAGACGTTTTGATTCGTTTGGACATTTAATAAGATGGATGGGCCACTTTATCCCTGTAATGGTACGTACTTATGAATATACCAATAGGTACATACCTGTCCCAGAATGTTGATGTCGTAAATTTTCCACGTAGCAACAGAATGGGACTGCCTATTCATTGATTCAAACAAAACGTACAGACGGGTCCGTATTCTGACTAAGACAAAGTGTATTGAAAAGTTTGCCTCTTTTATTTTTACCTTTAGTCCTAAAAGCAATTTCTAAAATGAATCCCATTTTTTTGACTGGTATAATATGGTGGATCGATTTGTTATTTTATAGGTAGGTATACCTTAGTAGAAGTGAAATTGTTAGTTATGCTGAGATAGACTCCTGAAATAGGTACAAACTGGAACTTCAGCATTTATACCTTTTCTTAAATAAGAAGAATAATAAGAAAGCATGCCAGCTAAGTAATATAATTACTGTTGACTAAATTACTAAGAATATACGGTTTATTTCCAAGAGATATTACGTTAACACAGTTAATATTACCTATTGTTATGGGTATTATTATTTACTAGATGATACCCGTGACTATGTCCGCGTGGATTAAGTTTTGTCAATACCCGCGGGAACTCCTTAATTTTCCGGGATAAAAAGTAGTCTATGTCCTTCCCCGGGAAACTATCCCTGTACCAAATATCATCCAAAATAGGTTGAACAGGTGGGCCATGAAAGCGTAGAAGACTGACAGACAGACACACTTTCGCATTTATAATATTAGTATGGATTTAGGTAAAGAAGAACTTTAATAAAAACTTAAAGTACGTTTTGTAAAATACGAGTAGGTACCTAATAAAATAATTATGTACTCGTATTTATCGTTAATCTATTTTTAGGTAAAATCCATTATTATTTTCGTGAGTTTTGCTCTCACCGCTCCTCAAATAGCTACAAGTAGACATGAGAGCTCGGTACTAGGTATGTACCTGCGTACTGGAATACACGTGTGTATGTACGCCGTACAATTTCAGAACAACTCCGAGTGTGCTTGGAAATATTTTCGAATTAGTCTGGCAACAAATATTGCGTTCCATAAGAAATTACTGCCAACTGGATACACTAATTACCGCAACTGGCTAATTGAGTATAATTATTTCCATTGAGCCAGCCTGATTGCACAAGTTAAATTGCGTTCCGTATTTACGTCTCCGTGTGGTGTAAATATATTGTAAACTAGCTGATGCCCGCGACTTCGTCGGCGTGGAATAAGTTTTGGTTGTTAAGTTTTCTTAAATTTTGTAATGTTCCGCGCAACTTTCTTAGTTTTTTCTTTCATAAGAACCTTCATTCACTCAGTGTACGGGCACGAAATGAGCGGTAGCGGGGCGACGCCGGTAGCGGGGCGACGGCGGTAGCGGGGCGATGCGATTAGTCGGAGAGCTGGCGACGAATTTCGGGAACAATTTGAAAGAGGTCTGGTAATACGTTTTAACCGACAAAAATGTCTGGGGTTTATTTTTTCGAATTCTATAAGTTGATTTTTTTATCTTTAAATTTTATATTTAAAGATAAAAAAATCAAGTTGCCAAAAAAATTATTTTTCGGTTTTTTTTTTGCAAATGGTAAATGCTGCGCAGTAGCGAAATAACCGCAAACGCTCTACCAGACTGGCAGAACTGGATTCGAGCCGAAGTCTTAACAGCTAGGCTATCAACAATAGGAATGATGAGAACTCAATCAAATCAGCAACTCTTTATCAAACTTAAAAACGCACTTCTAGTATGGAAGCGGAAGTATGAAATTCACAGTTGTGACGTCATAAAATTTCAACGCACTTTGTTTTGTTTAATCTATATTTTAAAATGGTTATGAAACTTAAAACTAACCGAGGATGTGAATTTTAGGTCTTTTGGAAGACCCCCTATTTGATAATCAGTCAAAAATAATTTATTTTTGATATAGGCATCATCCCTATATACCGCTTTCTATGGATGAATTATAATAGTCAAAATATTGCCTTAGTTATTGTTTAATTCTCATATCGCTCAGATAATAATTAATTATTATTTTATTTTTTCGCATTTTTTTACCTCACAATCCATCGTGATGTCGGATCCTCGAACGCACAACTTTTAACGAGCTCTTCAAGTTTAAAAAAAAGTTGGTTGAAATTATTGACGTTTTAATGGATCTAGTTGATAAAGCACTTAACGTGGTTTTAAGTTTTTTCATTAGTTCAACAAACGTTGTGGTTAAATTGAATATTTTTTATAGAGTTTACTGGTAAAGTTTACTTACTACTCGAATCCAGATTTTGATCCTAACTTTTCATAATGATATCTTGAACTATTAGGTTAGTCGGTGAAAGGTTCACGCGCGAGCTAATTCAATGTTCGCGCACAGATACTAAAGATGTGTTAGTATCGATTTATTAGACTAAGAGATAACTGCACTTTTGGTAACCATCGCCAGAAAGGCTGATCAGTAAAAGGCCCATCCACATTCGTCAGTTTTTATGCTGTATACATAGGTACTGCGCATACTTTAATACTGTACAAGAATCAGCTTTTCTAATTATCGTTCATTTTTGGTAACAATAAACCGTCTTTGAACGGCTATATCTAGCGAAAGGCCCATCCACATGCAGGCAGACTGTAACTTTTGTGATCAGTGGAGAGCTCTACATCCACCCTTCTGAATCAGCCTTTCTGAAGATGGTTACCAAAAGTGCAGTTATCTCCTATAATATAACGTAATATTGACTAAATTACAACTCAACCTCGGACCTCGTGCGCGGACTGTATTGTACCTAGACACTGTCTTATAACTATTATTATTTGTACTTCTAACATAATCAAAGGATTTTTTTTCTTTATTTGTATGGAAAATTTTAAATCTCAAGCTTGTGTATCGAAATATCATGTTTGTTTTGTGAAAATATGTAGCTTAAAGGATATCTTGCTATAAATTTTCACGAAAATACATTGAGCTGGCGTAAAGAAAAAATAATTTTATCAAACAATTTAGGCCATCTATTTTTAATCCATGCGTAGCAGTTTAGCAGCAACAATTTTGTACTTCAATCGATATACATAATATTTTTAATAGCTGTTTTACTTGCGATATTTATTGTACAAACGTGCACCTTCATGTATCCAAAAGAGTCAGCCGCATCGGACGCAATGAAGAAATACTGATAAAGTCAACAGAGCCGTGACCTGAGCTTCCGACAGATTTACGTACTCTCCGAGGCACGGGGATGAAACACCGCCAAATTCCTTACTCTGCTGCTACTGCTTTGCTTCTTTTGTCAGAAAAACCTATTTCCGGCTTGACTCGTTGAAATTCGAACCATAACTTACTACTATTACCTATTCTGTGCCATAACTTTACTATATTATTAAAACCTAACTAAAATATTAGGTACAATGAAAACTTCGCAACAGTAGTCACGAAGACTGACTTATTAAAGTAGTATTACTCAATGTGCTAACCTACATTGTTGGAGGCTAAGAAGACAATCATCTTAAAACTTCAAAGATTCAGAAAGGAGTCGTCGAAAGCATTAAAGTTGTAAAAGTTTGACCCCATTTGAGATATCGGCTGGACGTCTTCCAATACTCTTCCATTGTTTTAGCCTAGATATTTTCAAAATGGACACTTATGGCATAATGTCTAAAAATTTTGCCAATTTATAACTAAGTAGCGAATGTCCGCGGCTTTGCTCTCGTGGGAATATCGAATCAATCCGGCCTTAAACCTCGTCTGCATTTTTAAGGGAACTTTTCCAAAAGAACTTTCTAGGGTCCAAGGGTTTGAGCTGAATGTTGGTGTGGCAGTCAGCCGGTGAGTCAGGACTTTTCTTTTTATTTATGTACCTATTGATCATACAGAAAGTTATATAAGTGGTAGATTCATTCGACGATTCATAAGCACTTGTAAAAAAGTCTATTTGAATAAAAAACTTTTGAATTTTGAATTTTTAAGTACCTTAAAGAAATTCGATGAACTATGGGATTTTTGAAATCCATGCTTACTAATATTATAAATGCAAAAGTGCGTCTGCTGCTACACTTTCAGGGCCGATCTTTTCCGATTTAAACGAAATTTGGTACGGAGATAGGTTGCATTCTCGGGAAGGATATGCATAGGGTACTTCTTATCCTGGAAAATTTCCAAGCGATTTTTCAAAAACTTAAACCTAGTACAGAATTGCGGATGGGAACATTTTAATGTCATTTTGCAACTTGCTAAATTAATTTCATACCGCGGCTATGTCTGAATAATCGATAAGTTAGAGCTCGTTGGGGACGTCTCTATCGCACAATTACTTAAGCGCCTGTTGACCTATTTCAGACGGCGTCGGTTATTACTAACTGGAATCATTTTTTGCTCCAACTCCATGACTATTATTAAATTCTTTCAATATAACTAGGTACTTAATAACTCAAAAACTTAGATAAATTGCGTCATGAGTAGGTAGTACTTATTCAACTTAAAATATATTGTTTACTGCTACTTTTCTACATCAAATATCACACATTGTAGCAAGTAAAGTAGGAGGCACAAAACTGCAAAAGGTGAAACTTCAGCGAGGGTCTCAGGCCTCGGATACACGGACAGCTTGAAGCAGTCAGAATGGACTGCTTGAAGCTGCTACTGCATAGTGAACCACAGTCTTCTACGTACACACATACACGGAACCGCTCGAGCAGTTGCGTCTGCTTCGGGCGGTTGGCAGCTTCAAGCTGTTGACTACGACTGCAAGAGCGGTCCGTGTATGTTGATCACTGGCTAACTGCTCGAGCAGTCCGTGTATGGCCGGCCTAAGTTTTCTAAAAGACATCTCCTTAAGTGTGATTGTAGGCATGTTGGAATTACTTCAGTACAATATGAAACTTTTGAAATGACAGAAGTCGACCAAGTTTTTTACATTGTGCACTATAGTCTTATCTTTGCTATTTAAGTACTTAACATCTCACTTGCTTCGGCTTTGCATGGGTGTTATTGAGTGAAAATTAAAAAAAAAAACAATCGCGTCTTGGTCTGTTATCATTACCAATAATTTATCATTATCAATGATTAGTGCAAAAGTGTATTTGTTTCTTCGTCCCTCGATCAAGCCGCAACAGAGTAACGGATTGACATAATTTTTTGTTGAAGACCTTTTAAACCCCGGAAATTAATGAGTTCGCCAGGATTTTTAAATCAAAACCTAGATTCACGAGGACTAAGTCGCGATCATCGTATAGATTCTAGGTGATAAGTTTAAAAGAGCTCAGGAATCTGATTACTGCTGAAATACAGGTTCAATAGCGCAACAGTAACAAAAGCTTTGTTTTATATGATGTATACACTAATAATTATTAAGTGTTTTAATGAAAAACTTTGAGGTGATATATAAAACTTTATTGTATTACTTTTTGATAACTGTGTATGTTTTTGATTAAATTAAATGAAATGAAAAAAAAATGAAATCTATATGAGGAAACTACAAAACAAACTTATGAAATATCTTAACACAATATGCTACATTTACGTACAATATGACACAGTTGGAAGTTCCAACTGTGTCATAATAAATTTCAAATATGAAACTGGTGGGTCCATTCCAGAAAACGGAATATTCGTCGTTGAACTCGCTGTTGAAATAAAAAACCTCTGCTGTCATAGAAAACCGATGTGTCTACATATTTCTGTCATCAACTGAGGAGTCTGGTAATAAGGGTGAAACCACACTACGGACAGGACGAAACATCCGTGCAAAACGTTATGCAGCTCATTATAAAATACTTTTTGTCAGCAAGGCCAAAAATAGGTAATTGTCTGTAGTGTGTTTTCGCCCTTAATAGTTTTTATGAAGCTATCTCGAGTCATTGAGCTTATGGGCTAATAATGTGCTTAATAGTAGCGATTCCATATAGATGCATTATAAGGATGTGTTTTTAATGATACTTAAATAGTTTGGCAAATATTTACTTATAATTTCTCGATCGCAATCATCTTATTGACTGAAACTCTCTTGATGTTGACTACAATACATAATTGCAGTATTAATACCTTAAAGTCAGTCCATCGCAACTATGGCGATCGCAGCAATGTGTTATAAATTTTTTCTTTCTTGTTAAGGGGACTGATATCGACGCTGCGTCAGCGTTGAACGATGTGGTAGGAGTCACATAATAGCCCCACAGTTGAAAGCCATTAGACAACAGACGTTCATCTTATTTACCTTCCCTCCATTCCACCAAAGTAATATCTTTCGGCGTTCATTTTACGTTCATTTAATAACCCATTATTAAGATTGAGTTACATTATCCTTTTTAAGTAATTTAGGTGTTCCTAGAAATTTGCAGGTGGTCTCCAGAAAAGTAGAGACCTAGTTAATTAAAACGTAAGGCCGAAATGCGGGCTTTATGGCGCCCGCATTCGGCGAAAATGTTCATGGATAAAGTCACTTAATTGTGCCGGCCTTGGCCGACGTAGTACTTAAATGATATTTTACCTCTTTATGATATTTTTCCTTCTCAGACGGTTCTCTGTAGCGCGTTTAAGCACCGCAAATGCCAGAGTCAAGCGCTTACTTCACCTAGTCCGATCAACGTCTCGGGCTACACCAGCGGATATTTCCTTAGATCTTCCTTGAGCATAAGCTTTCCCATACTACTTGCATCTTTTATTTTCTATGTGACCGAAGTAACGAATGTTTTCCTTAGGCAGGTGGTCATTACCTAATTTTAACGCCCTATAATATTGAGTCATCGCGTTGGTTCGGATTTCAGTTGCTTCTAGACGTATAAATAGTAATAAAAGAGCACAGTCTACGTAAGAACCCTTTCTCTTGGAACACGGTCTAAAGTCCCGCCATTTTTTCCCGTGTCCCGGCAGTGTTTTCAAGTGGAAATTAGTGTGCCGGCACTCGAGACGTCGGCGTGATTACGTCTTCAGGGGAAAGCATGAATGTGACTATTATTTATACTTAAATGAAGGTTTTAATTCGAAAGAATCCCTCAATTATTACATTTATTTGAATGAAGTTTATGTAAGGATAGTTTTACAAATGGGAAGGATAGTCTTTAATTTAGTTTTGAATAGTATTTCTAGGGTAGGTATTGTGATAATTATCATAATAATTATCACAATACCTACCAACTTTCTACTGACTATCGTTTTCTAACTCCGTTATATGCGTATAAACCATGCCATCAAATATATTTTAGTGTGATGTGCTTCATGGTCTGGTAGAAAACAGTTCAAAGAGCTAAACTATGAAAATGTATAAATGGACAGCTGAATTTATACGATTGTTTGAAGATATTATGAAGATTTGAAAATATTCGTAAAGTCCCATCCTTCTGACATTTTCCCAGCAGTTTTTTCTAGTGGAAATTGGTGCGCTGACACTTGAGACGGTCGCTGTGATTACACGTTTTCGCGACAAAGTATGAATGTGACTGTTATTGGGACTAAAATGAAGGCTTTAGGGCGAAAGTCTCGTTGAATTGTATTTATATTCATGAAGAAGTGAAATGGTTTCATCAATGCGGGAAAAATGTTATAAGTAGCTTTATTCGGAACTAGTTGATGCCCACGACTTCATCCGCGTAGATAATGGTTTTTTTTTATCTTGCGGAAACTCATAACTTTTTTTGGTATAAAAAGCCTATGTCCTTTCCCGGGATGCAACCTACCACATTCTCGGTACCAAATTTCACCAAAATTGGTTGTTTATGAAAGTATAGCAGACATCCTAAACGCGGAAACAGGTAGGAATTTATATATATATCATTGTTCACGGCTGGTTACTCGAAGCTTTCTTCAAAATTGACGATTTAGTTTATTTACCGAGGACCGTTAATTATACCTAAAGGGGCATTTAAAGCTAATCTTTCCTAATTTAAGACAATATTCATTTTAAAGCCACCCTTTTCTCTTTTCTTTTCATACAAATTAGATATCATTTGTCTCCTTCATTTGGGCGGCAATCATTAATCTTATTCTACTTTTTTCTTTATTGACATTTACTTTTAATTTTTTTACCCCTAGGCAAAGTTACCATCCAAAGTTATGTGCTTAATTTAAGAACAAAGGATGTAAGTTGGTCACAATAGTTTTTTAATTAGTTTTTTAACCTAGATTTATAAGCACTACTAAGCAGTGAAGAGAGTCCGCCTTTACCTATGTAAATCTCAAAAGATGCTTATAGTTAGTCCCAGTGTTATTAAATTAAGTTCTATTAAGAATGCGGAAGTGTGTCCGGTTGTCCTTCAACCGCGCCGCAACGGAGCAACTGATTGAAGTTATTTTTTGCATGGATATACTAGTTACAGACCTCCGTGACATTTACTCCGTGACATTTTATCACAGAAAATCAGAGCTCCCACGGGATTCTTGGAACCCTAAACCAAGCAAATGAAGTCGCAAGCTTCATCTAGTACTGACTGAATAGTTTAGGTCAGGGAAACTACCTTTAAGAATTGGAACATGATCTTAACTGTCCATTAAGTAATACCCAAACAGGCTGAAATGGCTTATAAAACGTAATAAACAGCTACTTTTCACTAAAGACCTGGATATTACAAATATAAACGCTGAATGGAGAGCTATAAACATTTGAATACAGTTATGAAGCTTCGGGCCACTTGGGCGTTGATAATAAACATCATTTTAGCGTTTATTGCGTTGGAGGTTGACAATATTCGTACCTACATTTTTGTCACTTTCACCCTTTGTGGAAATAGTATATTGTGTGCTTAGGGGTGAAACAAGACGATTTCAGACGAGGGTGAAGTTGCCTGCCTGAGCGAAGCGAGTTAATATTTCTTGTAGTAAAAAATTTACACACTTACTAATATTGTAAGGTCTTCACATAGTTAATAATAATGTAAACCAGACAAGGGTAATTTCATGTATATTTCTAAAATATTAATCGTTATAATTTATTATGAATAACAGCTAAATTTACTAACTTTTTACTCTATTTTTTAAATAAAGTCATATTTCGTCTTCAACAAGTTTATTCGTCATTTACGTTACTCGGCGATGGACAGAAATCTACCCTTAGACGATAGAGTTAAAACGTGTCACATACACATACACACATACATAACGCTTACGTTATTAAATATAATACCTACGATTTTTGTCGTTTATATCTCAGGCGGTCACGAGTAGGAATATAAAGTGGGTAAAACTTTGTCACATCACGTGATGTGGGAATTCGCTACGCTTTCGTTATTCATTACGTGTACACAGTAGGTGGTACATAGGAAGTTTTATTACAATATTCCCTCGGGATGCTCCGGGATATGTAAATAAGGCTTAATGGACTTAGCCGTCTAATTATAAAGGCCCTCGTTCATTTAGAAATTGTTAAGATACTTGGAAAACGTTTTAGGATACGTCTTTTGTGGTTTGTATTTATAAATTGGTCCCTTGAAAATTCTGATCTATACCTTTTTCACTTAATATTATGAAGATACCTATTGATGAATGAATAAAGTTCAAGATTGCAGCATATGTAACTTGTATTGGCTATTAACCACAAACAGAATCTACTTAATCCAGAACCGATTTCTTTTTTTAAATTTTATTTTACTTTCTTCTAGTACCTACTAACAGCCTCTGACATGGCGAAACTATAAAGGTTCCTTGTTGTTGTTGTAGGGTTTGACTACGGAACCCTAAAAAGACATACTTCATCATCGTCGACATCTACAACCATCGACCATACAACTAATAGACTCCTCATATAGGGCGAACACTTTCAGACAACACATCAGACTTAGTAGGTCTTATATAATTCCACGCCCTTGTAACAAAACCTACCGAGTTATTCAAATATTAATTAGAGTATATCGATAATTAATTATCGATAAATAATTATTAGGAGTTAGGACCCCATCCCATCTGATTTATGATTTTTTTGACCTTGAGTAGACCAATCAGCGTTTAGTACCCCGCGCCCGCTTACTTGAGTCATTTGACTGAATTGTTTGCATTACGAAAGCATAGTAATTAGGCGTCTATTGGTTGTGTGGTCGATGTCTACAACACATCACCGGTCCACTGCAGCTTAAAGCACGAGCACGGTAATATTATGTATAATATTACCGTGACGAGGCACGAGTCTCCTCTCAGAATGCGAGGCTACCACGATGGTCAAGTCAAAGTTCACAAATCATTGAGATCATTTTGGAGAACTCTCAAACATGCTGGTTGTTCATATAATGTTTTTCTTCACCTTTAAAGCAATAATAGGGATGATTCCTAAATCCTTTTAAAAAATAAATTATTTCCCACCGGTGATTTTAAGTTTAACATCCTCGGTTAGTTTTAAGTTTGACAAATTTGATCTATTTAAATGTATTATATTAAAAAAAAAAGTGGGTTGAAATTTGATGACGTCAGAACTATGTATTTCATACAAACTGCCATACTACGAGTAGAACCGCGTTTTTAAATTTGATAAAGAGTTGCTGATTTGATACAGCTGTTGTCATCATCCCTATTGCTTAAATTGCACATTACTCCGAAAGCTGCTTTATTTTATGTTCGAAAAAATGTTATAAAACTAAAAGAGTTTAAAACTTCGTAGACAAAACGAAACAAAATGAAGTTTTTCAATATTTAGATAGCTTTCAGATTTAGAAACGTTAAATTAAAAAAAGTTTTCGTTTAACTAACTTTTCCATGAAAAGCTTTGAGTTAAATTTTAAGCCTTTAAAAGTTTTTTTTTTGTTTTTACTTTGTAATTCAGTGAGGCAGAATACAAAATCAATTTTAATACTTCTATTTTTGAAAAACATTTGTATCTATTTCCGTCGTCTATGTTGGTTTCACCCATGGAATCAATATAATATTATACTTAGGTTTCATCCCTAAATCCATAATATAATAACTTCTAGTATAATGCGAAATGTGTCTATCTATCCGTATGTCTGTCTGCTACGCTTACACGGTCAATCTATTCAACCGATTTTAACACTTTTTATTCGACGTAAGTCATAAGTGACTTTTGTCAAATTTTGTATTTTATGTTTTACTAGCTGATGCCCGCGACTTCGTCCGTGTGGTTTAAGTTTTTTTCCCCACAGGGGCTCCTAATTTTCCGGTATAAAAAAGATAAAAAGTAGCCTATGTCACTCTCTAGGTCCTCAACTATATTCATGCAAAAAATCACGTAGACCCGTTGCTCTGTTGCGGCGTGATTGAAGGATAAACTCTCTATATAACGTCTTTGGGAAGCGAATTTTCAAAAATTGTGAAACTCGTACTTCTTCATATTTAACGGAAAGCTCAAATACCAAGTTTCGTGGCTATAACTTGAAAAATGAATGACTTTCATACCAACTTTCAACCCCTATTTTACCCGTTTGGGGGTGGAATTTTGAAAACTGTGACACACATACTTCTTTATTTTTTACTGAAAGCCAAAATACCAAGTTTTGTTGATATATTATAGTAAATTGAAAAATATCTAGAGAAATAAATGAAGGACTTTCATAGAATCTTTCATCCCCTATTTCACCCCTTTGGAGGTCGAATTTTCAAAAATGGTGAAACACGTACTTTTGCATATCTAACTTAAAGCCCAAATGCTAAGTTTCATGGCTTTAATTTGAGAAATGAAGGACTTTCATACCAACTTTCAACCCCTATTTCACCCCTTTGGGGGTAGAATTTTGAAAAACTGTGGCACACGTAAGTCTTTATTTTTTACCGAAAGCCAAAATACTAAGTCTCGTTGATATAACTTGAGAAATGACGGACTTTCATACAAACTTTCAACCCCTATTTCACCTCCTTAGGGCTGGAATTTTGAAAAATCCTTTCTTAGTGAGCGCCTACGTCATAAAAGGAACCTACTCTCAAAATTTCAAGTTTCTAACCCCAGCGGTTTAGGCTGTGCGTTGATATATAAGTCAGTCAGTCAGTCAGTCAGTCAGTCAGTCAGTCAGTCAGTCAGTCAGTCAGTCAGTCAGTCAGTCAGTCAGTCAGTACTTTGAATTTTATATATATAGATAGATGACCAATTAGGTATACGTAATAGGACATCATCACTGCTGTAGATAAAGTACATCATTGTGATTCAGATCTCTTTCAGAATTAGGTTACAGTTTTGGTTACAACGCTTGTGTATTTGTAACCAAACTATACAGTATCTAGATACCATTAAATGTGATGGGTATTGGGTCCCAAGCTACTGGGGTATCATAAAATAGAGGAATGTTCCGTGTAACAGGCGGCATTTGGCCAGGAATGTTCACGGCTGGCCGCGCAACCACGCGCCATCGATTTTCGACTTACAAACCCGTTAACGCCTATGTTGTCTCCAAAATTGCTTTGCTGTTGCATTTACAGTAATACCAGTACATTTACGCTATTTTATTACTAAAAGGACTGACCGTTTCGTTGTTTCAAAAATTGTTTCAAGTATTTTATATCTGTTTCGACTGTGTCTTGTTTATTTTAAATGGAAAATACTTTCACAGCTACAGAATGGGCCATTATTTTCGATACAGACAAAATTGCTAAAAGCTGATGTTGGGTATACTTGGTTGGTACAGAGGTTTTGTAATTATAATTTCGGAAACGTTGATGGCCTAAACTTCGTATTGAAAAATAAGCGTAAATGGTGTAGATATTTTTTTTGGCATATCTGCTATGCTATATTATTAATCATACTAATATTATAAATGCGAAAGTGTGTTTGTATGTTGGTTTGTTGGTTTGTCCTTTAATCACGGCGCAATAGAGCACCGGATCGACGTGATGTTTTGCATGGGTATAGCTGAGTACCTACCTACCTGGAGAATGACATAGGCTACTCTTTATCTCGGAAAATTAAGGAGTTCCTGAGGGAATGTAAAAAACTTATTCCACGCGAACGATGTCGCGGGCATCAGCTAGTTCTTAATATTTACTTCGTATCTGTAACAAACATTTCTATTTACTCTCTATTGAAAAGGTAAAGGGTCTTATTAAAGAGGAAATTCGCCCTTCCTTATTTAGCCGATCGTTAACGCCTCCGCACTTATTAGGCACTAAGTGTTGCCCGCGACTCCGCGTGCAGGACTTAGGTTATTGATAACTCTTATTTTAAACGAAATCTCTAATAACAAAAGATTACCTAACCCACCCGAGCGAAGATGGGGAAGGTCAGTAATATAATAAATATCAAGAAAGCTAGAGATAGGTCACCTTTTGTGTGCCATGATATCAACAATAGAGAGATTCTCAACGCCCCTATACGAGTACATCTGTAAGATAGAAGCAGGCGTAACTTTGCGGAAGTCCATGATAACCAAGGAACAAGAAGCTTAATTCGCTATAATCCGCCTAATCAGACAAATGTATGTTGTGCAACGATGCATGCGATATGCATAGGGATTCGCGACTATAGCGAATCAAGCTTCTTCTACCTTTGTATCTCTTCGGACGCCACATAATAAATTCATGCCTAAGTATTAATGCTGAGATCTATAGAGCGAACTTTGACTTTGCTTCGACTTAAGTCATGGTTAAAACGAGACAGATTTGTGTTACTCACGTAAGTCCGTCTCGTTTTAACTCTAAGTAAAGTCTGAGCCAAGTCAAAGTACGTAATATAGATCTCAGCCTAGAGTTCATTATCATCATTATTTCAATCCGTTGCCGGATCTCTCTACTGAGCACGAGTCTCTTCTCGGAATGAAAACGGTTTGTCAGTAGTCCAACACGCTGGCTAAGTGCGGATTGGCAGACTTCACACGCTTTCGGGAACATTATGAAGAACTCTCGGGCATGCAGGCTTCCAAGCGATGTTTTCCATCACAGTTTGAAGCAAGTTATATAAGTACTAGATGATGCCCGCGACTTCGTCCGCGTGGAGTAAGGATTTTTGATTCCCGCGGGAACTCTTTAATATTCAGGGATAAAAAGTAGCCTATGTCCTTCCCTATGTACCAAATTTCATCAAAATCGGTTAAACAGATGGACCGTGAAAGCGTAGCAGACAGACAGACAGACACACTTTCATATGGACATACATATGGATTTATTTTTTAAAACTCACGTAACTCCAATAAGTTAGACGAGAGTTAAGTCACTTTAAAATATTTCCGAAACTTTGACTGCTTTAAAGAAGAAAATTACGAGTATAGTACGAAAATGTAACAAGATGGTGTTAAAGGTCTATTGAATTTAAGGAAGCACGCCGCTCTCGCCCGATTTCCTACGAAATGTTCAATCGAGCGAATATTGAAGGCGACCGTTATTATTCTAATGTAGGGACCGGGATCGAAGGACATAAAAAGTTTTATACAGCGGAAATTTTATACTAAAACGTTTTATGCGTAATTATAAAGGGGCGTGATAACATCAAGGATAAGTGTTTTAGAGGCAAACTTAAATTAAACTTCAGGTATTTGATATTATTTCTTATATTTTCTCCCTCACGACGTAACCAATAACCAATATTTCAATAAGTATCTACGGGTCTGTACAACTGCCATACCTAAAAACTAAGAGCTTGTACATTGTCTACAAAACATAAAATAAGTACCTACCCATATAAACTTTAAAAACTATACTTACTCATCGATTATTTTCTACATTAGATATAAGACGTATAGCTATTGCCAGCAAAATCGATTGTTTTTAAGTGAAAACTTCTTTAGCCGGGTTGAGCACTTTTTGGTAGGGGGTAAACTTGTGGATTCGCGTCACCGACGCCGTCACCGACATGCTCGTCACCGACATGCTCGCGTTGTTACGAAGACGAAAAGTCTTAAATATAAATATACTACATTCGTAATTAAACTTTAATGCCTTAGTTTTAAGGTTTATATTTTAATTATTTTAAATTTTATTGAAGTGAAAACTTCTTTACCCGCGTTGAGCACTTTTTGGTAGGGGAAAACTTGTGGATTCGCGTCACCGACACCGTCACCGTCACCGATATGCTTGCGTTGTAACGAAGACAGAAGGTCTTAAATATAAATATACTACATTCGTAATTAAACTTTAACACCTTAGTTTTAAGGTTTATATTTTAATTATCTGATTTTTTTTTTTTTAAATAAGTATATTGAATCATAAATCTATTTCCAGCCGTCACAATACACCTAAGCGAAAGCCCCGTCCTATTCTTAACGCATTATAATATGTATAATGCGATCGCCGTAAAGATTTTATTTAATAAACTAGCTGATGCCCGCGACTTCGTCCGCGTGGAATTTAGGTCTTATGGAGTTCCGTAGGAACTGGTTTTTTTCCCAGTATAAATGTATATAATATATAAAACTGAATAAATGACCGTCAGTCTGACAATATATTTGAAGATCTCTCCACTGTCTTATGTCTCATTTACTTTTGTATATGGAGTTTTTATTAACCCAATTTTTTTTACTTTTCTCGTATTCAATTGATTGGCATACAATGCAGGGCTTAAGCTGAACTGTACACCCATTCTGGATGGTGTCACAGACGGAATGACCAAAATAATCAAACCCCTTTAGTACAGAGATAAGTGACATATGTTATCCTACGTGAAATAAAAAATCATTTCATTTCGATATACATAGATTGCATACTGGGGACAGACATAGTCTTATTCTACTTTTCATCCAGGAAAATAGAGTCAAACGCAAATCACCATTTGTTAAATAACCTTTGAAGAAATTGGAACAGCCTCTTTGACTACATTTAATCAAGGTTCTATGTCAACATACTTACAAAAATGTTTATTCTGACTACCATCTGATCTATCAACCCACGGGGAACCAATGGAAACAAAAACTTGAAATTTTAACAGTAGGTTCTTGTTCTGACGTACCTACGAGTATTTACGCGTCACAACAATAACCTACTGTTATTTCACGCGTTAAATAAGTTATGAAAGTTTGTATGAAAGTCCGTAACTTTTCAAGTTATATCGATGAAATTCAGGTAAAAGCCCAAACGACTTTTACCTGAATGCCCATGAGTTCTTCATAAGGTTCTCAAAGGTGTATGAAACCTGTCAATGTGCACTTTAACTGTGGTCAAACCCTTCTCATTTTAAGAGAGTACTCGCACGCAATAATAGCCAGCTATCATATAAATTGGATGCGAAAGTTTGGATGGATGTATGGATGTATGGATGTATGGATGTATGGATGTATGGATGTATGGATGTTTGTTACTCAATCACGCTCCAACGGCTTAACGGATCTGGATGAAATTTGGCACAGAGATGGATTGTAGTCTGGAATAGCACATAGACTTTTTCATTACTCATACACGGAAAGTAGGTTTGAAGTTGCCTGAGAAGCGGGTTGAAAGTAATACTTTTCAGCCCTAGGGAGAATCGTTTTCAACTGAATTTTTATTGGAGTTCAAATGAAACACGACTTTTTTTTTTTTTTTTATACCCGAGTGCATCCATAGACAAGAAGAAAGATAGACTTTATTCATAAAGTAAAGACAACTGATTCATAGACTTTTTATTTTGACTTTCCTTATATTCGTAATGAAAAGCACAGTGTTTACCTCGGGATGAAAGACTTATTTAGTCCCTCGAACTATAGGCCCCCTCGCTACGCTCGGGCGCCAAACCCCGTCTCGGGACTAAATAAGTTACTTTCATCCCTAGGGTAACAATGTACTATTTATCCCGGAAAATTAAAGAGTTCCCGCGGGAACCGAAAAACCTCAATCCACGCGAACGAAGTCGCAGGCATCAGCTAGTAATTCATACTTTCATAATTTTTTTTGGGTTGTAATGATAGTGATTCCTCCTGAAATTCTACCAAGGGATTTCAGAAGTTCTATCCGAGCGAAGGCAAGGGCAGATGTACAAATTATTGTTTTAAAACCATAATTTAAATTCTAGCTGTCTCTCGCACACACAAGCAGTGTAACTCTGTCTTAAGAGATAAAGGGAACGCTCTTGGGCAAATCTGAGTACTGACATGTTCACAGATATTAGGCTGTGTTTCCATCAGATATGTGCTACGAAGTGTACCGAAGGGTTTCTATATTTACTCGTACTGATAAGATAGCTTTATGTATTTTCAAAGCTTAGCTCCTTTTAGCTGTAGCAAAATGAGTCGAACTAAATGCTTAAGTTTTTCATCACCTGTCTGAAGATATTATCTTCAAACTGAAGTTCGGCGATAAGCCGGAGAAAATTTTTGCGGTTACATAAGTACTACTTATGAGTACCTTTACATTTGATTACTGAATTTCAATCTTTTATATCGTCAAACCACTTCCTTCTTGCCCATGCCTAGGTGCTCTTTTCAGACTATTTTGCCTTTGATGATCAAACGTGTAAACTCGTGGTATTGTGGAAACAGCCTTATTATCTCTGATTTGTTTGAAAGTCAAGTTAATGTCTATTGTGGATGTAAACTAATGACAAAAGCGTATGTGATTAAACGTACATGGCCGGATTAGACAATTATTGTAATTAAGTAAAGCCTTTAAGAGTAATAACGTTAATAATGGTTTCTGTTATCTTAGCAAGGAGTTAATTAATAAGGAGGAGGGGAAAATACTATAACAATTATAAATCGTACTTCATACTAATATTATAAATGCGAAAGTGTGTTTGTTTGTTGGTTTGTCCTTCAATCACGCCTCAACTAAGCAACGGATCGACGTTGCATGGGTATAGTTGAGGACCTGGAGAGTGACATAGGCTACTTTTTATCCCGCAAAATTAAGCAGTTCCCGTTTGAATTAAAAAACTTATTTCACGCGGACGTAGTCGCGGGCATCAGCTGTTTGGTCTATAATAATGTGCACACTACGTACAATAATTATTTCGATACTTGAAGTATGAACGCATGCCCTAATTTACAATCATCATCATAATCGTTGATCTAATTCTAAATCTCGTTTTCATTGATCATTAGCCACATTATACCTTAGAAGGAGGATATGGGTCTTTTTATCGAATTGTTATTGCTGTATAGTAATGAGAGTCACCCGAAATGCTCCATTCACTCAGTTTACGAGACTTGGTACCCCACTCGAAGACCTTGACTACAGTGTCTATTTGATTCTCAAACAAACGCGAGCTCGGTTAGTTCTTTTGCAAATTACTACTACGAGTATTTTGTTTGAATTTGGTAGGTAGGGTCGAGTTCCGGTTTATGTAGCCTTAGTCCCTTTCTTGAAATGCAGTGGAATTAATCGTAAAACTTAAACAGGCACCTGGCTAAACCTAATACAACCTAATAGGTACCTACTTGATAAATCAGAGTAAATCTGTTAAAGGTTTTTAATCTATTATAGGGAGTTATTTTATTCTAGGGAATATGTGTACCTATTTATTACACGAAATCACACTGCAACTGTGGCAAAATGGATGTAAAAGGCGTGCGTTGGTTTATTTAGAACTTTACGTACCCATACAATTAAATAAAACGCATACGAAAACGAATAAGCGGCAAACAAAATCAACAACGTACGGAAACTGCGCAGACAGCGCTGTCAGTTTAAATTAGACGAGAAAACGTAAAAAAATCCTTCAGCCTAGCATCCTTTGTCGTTTGGTCGGATAACGTGGTCCTTTTCGCCGAAACGCAACGTTTGTGGACTGTGTCAATATGGCAGAAACAGCGTTCGGCTTTAGGAAAAAGTTACTTCGAAAATTTTCAGCAGTTTGTTATAAAAGGCTCAGTAGTTTTTTTATTTATTCATATAAAACAAAAAGTTACAAACTTAGTCTATTTGGTGGAGCATAAACTCAACTGCGTTTTTCTGTACGTACACCAACGAGCCCTCGACATTAGGTGGGCCATAAATAATATTATCAATCATAATTACATTTTCATCATACCTATTCGAAAAACGCATATTGCCTTCAGAGGATAGCGGGAGCAAAGTGTATCATGTAGGCCCATAGGACTTTTCATTTCTCTCTTCTGATTGGTCCGAAGTCACGTCATCAATTTGTTGATCGAATATACGACTTTGCATTTCTCTGTTCTGATTGGTCCGAAGTCACGTGATCAATTTGTTGATCGGATATACGTCTTTACATTTTATTTAAACTTTAAATATACGTCTAAATAATGTCTACACAATAGTTATTTGTGTTACATGGGGCCAAAGAAAATTTTTGTTCCCCGAGGGCGCTATTTTGAATTCAGAGCGAAGTGAAGGATTCTATAGTAGAATCCCGAGCGTAGCGAGGGGTTCTAAAGTAGAATCCTGAGCGTAGCGAGGAATTCAATATACGCCGCCCGAGAACAAAAAATTTGGCCCCGAGTGACACACACTATTTTTCATCATTACTTATGAGAAAAAGCTAGGAGTATCAACCTACTATGTATGGACATTACCTATACGTTTAAGCACCAATCAGAAGATACTCCTATCAACCTTCTATGTAATTGTATAGACATTATTTAGACGTATATTTAAAGTTTAAATAAAATGTAAAGACGTATATCCGATCAACAAATTGATCACGTGACTTCGGACCAATCAGAACAGAGAAATGCAAAGTCGTATATTCGATCAACAAATTGATGACGTGACTTCGGACCAATCAGAAGAGAGAATATTTTCATCATACCTATTCGAAAAACGCATATTGCCTTCAGAGGATAGCGGGAGCAAAGTGTAACTTGTAGGCCCATAGGACTTTTCATTTCTCTCTTCTGATTGGTCCGAAGTCACGTCATCAATTTGTTGATCGAATATACGACTTTGCATTACTCTGTTCTGATCGGTCCGAAGTCACGTGATCAATTTGTTGATCTTCTATCTATATATATATAAAATCGTTACGGGATCAACGCACAGCCTAAACCGCGAGGGTTAGAAACTTGAAATTTTGACAGTAGGTTCCTTTTGTGACGTAGGCGCACACTAAGGAAGGATTTTTCAAAATTCCACCCCTAAGGGGGTGAAATAGGGGGTGAAAGTTTGTATGAAAGTCTGTCATTTCTCAAGGTATATCCATGAAACTTGGTATACGAGCTACAAATTGAAAATGAAGGAATACGTGTTTCACAGTTTTTGAAAATTCTACCCCCGAAGGAGTGAAATAGGGGATGAAAGATTTTATGAAAGTCCTTCATTGCTCAAGATATTCTCAAGTAATATCAACGAAACTTGGTATTTTGGCTTTTGGTAAGAAATTAAGAAGTACGTGTTTCACAGTTTTTCAAAATTCCACCCCCAAAGGAATAAAATAGGGGTTGAAAATTTGTATGACAGTCCTTAATTTGAAACTTAGCATTTGGGCTTTCAGTTAAATATGAAGAAATACGTATTTCACCATTTTTGAAAATTCGACCCCCAAAGGGGTGAAATAGGGGACGAAAGTTGGTATGAAAGTCTTTCATTTCTCAAGATGTTTTACAAGTTATATCAACGAAACTTGGTATTTTGGCTTACGGTAAAAAATAAAGAAGTATGTGTGTCACGGTTTTTCAAAATTCTACCCCTAAGGGGGTGAGATAGGGGGTGAAAGTTTGTATGAAAGTCCGTCATTTCCCAAGTTATATCCATGAAACTTGGTATACAAGCTACCGGTTAAAAATGAAGAAATACGTGTTTCACAGTTTTTGTAATTTTCCCCCCGAAGGGGTGAATTAGGGGATGAAAATTTTTATGAAAGTCCTTCATTGCTCAAGATATTCTCAAGTAATATCAACGAAACTTGGTATTTTGGCTTTCGGTAAGAAATAAAGAAGTACGTGTTTCACAGTTTTTCAAAATTCCACCCCCAAAGGGGTAAAATAGGGGTTGAAAATTTGTATGACAGTCCTTAATTTGAAACTTAGCATTTGGGCTTTCAGTTAAATATGAAGGAGTACATATTTCACCATTTTTGAAAATTCGACCCCCAAAGGGTTGAAATAGGGGATGAAAGTTGGTATGAAAGTCCTTCATTTCTCAAGATGTTTTACAAGTTATATCAACGAAACTTGATATTTTGGCTTAAGGTAAAAAATAAAGAAGTACGTGTGTCACAATTTTTCAAAATTCCACCCCTAAGGGGGTGAAATAGGGGGTGAAAGTTTGTATGAAAGTCCGTCATTTCTCAAGTTATATCGATGAAACTTAGTATACAAGCTACCGGTTAAAAATTAAGAAATACGCGTTTTACAGTTTTTCAAATTTCTACCCCCAAAGGGGTTAAATGGGGGTTGAAAGTTTGTATGAAAGTCCGTCATTTCTCAAGTTATATCGATGAAACTTGGTACACAAGCTATCTGTTGAAAATGAAGAAATACGTGTTTCACAGTTTTTCAAAATTCTACCCCCAAAGGGGTAAAAAAGGGGTTGAAAGTTTGTATAAAAAGTCCTTCATTTCTCAAATTATAGCCATGAAACTTGGTATATGAGTTGCGGGGTAAAAATGAAAACATACGTATTTCACAGTTTGTCAAAATTGTACCCTCAAAGGGGTGAAGAAATAGGGGTTGAAAGTTTGTATGAAAGTCCGTCATTACTCAAGTTATATCGATGAAACTTGGTATACAAGCTATCTGTTGAAAATGAAGAAATACGTGTTTCACAGTTTTTGTAATTTTCCCCCCGAAGGGGTGAATTAGGGGATGAAAATTTTTATGAAAGTCCTTCATTGCTCAAGATATTCTCAAGTAATATCAACGAAACTTGGTATTTTGGCTTTCGGTAAGAAATAAAGAAGTACGTGTGTCACGGTTTTTCAAAATTCTACCCCTAAGGGGGTGAGATAGGGGGTGAAAGTTTGTATGAAAGTCCGTCATTTCCCAAGTTATATCCATGAAACTTGGTATACAAGCTACCGGTTAAAAATGAAGAAATACGTGTTTCACAGTTTTTGTAATTTTCCCCCCGAAGGGGTGAATTAGGGGATGAAAATTTTTATGAAAGTCCTTCATTGCTCAAGATATTCTCAAGTAATATCAACGAAACTTGGTATTTTGGCTTTCGGTAAGAAATAAAGAAGTACGTGTTTCACAGTTTTTCAAAATTCCACCCCCAAAGGGGTAAAATAGGGGTTGAAAATTTGTATGACAGTCCTTAATTTGAAACTTAGCATTTGGGCTTTCAGTTAAATATGAAGGAGTACATATTTCACCATTTTTGAAAATTCGACCCCCAAAGGGTTGAAATAGGGGATGAAAGTTGGTATGAAAGTCCTTCATTTCTCAAGATGTTTTACAAGTTATATCAACGAAACTTGATATTTTGGCTTAAGGTAAAAAATAAAGAAGTACGTGTGTCACAATTTTTCAAAATTCCACCCCTAAGGGGGTGAAATAGGGGGTGAAAGTTTGTATGAAAGTCCGTCATTTCTCAAGTTATATCGATGAAACTTAGTATACAAGCTACCGGTTAAAAATTAAGAAATGCGCGTTTTACAGTTTTTCAAATTTCTACCCCCAAAGGGGTTAAATGGGGGTTGAAAGTTAGTATGAAAGTCCGTCATTTCTCAAGTTATATCAATGAAACTTGGTATACAAGCTACCGGTCAAAAATGAAGGGTTTCAACTTCTCTTCTTCCAAAAATCACAAAATAAAGAAGCTGCTTTCTTCGTTACATAAGCAGTTGTGTCTTCCAATGAAGTCTTTCTTGAGTATTCCTGAAGCAGTCGAGCCTTGACAAGTTCACTTGTTATTTGATTTGTCACTGTTGCCGTTGATAGTCCTGATACAAGAGTGTCATATTGTGATGGTAATCCACTAAGAAGAATTTCATCAATCTCTGCATCATCTATTGTTCTCCCGATGTCATGAAGTTGCTGAACCAATGTGGTGACATCCATACTTCCATACTAATATTATAAATGCGAAAGTGTGTCTGTCTGTCTGTCTGTCTGTCTGTCTGCTACGCTTTCACGGCCCAAACGTTTAACCGATTTTGATGAAATTTGGTACAGGGATAGGTTGCATCCCGGGGAAGGACATAGGCTACTTTTTATCCCGGAAAAACAAACAGTTCCTGTGGGATAACAGGCTCTTTTTCTCGCATTTTTCTTCAATTAGGTGGCAACGGCGCAACGGATCGACGTGATTTTTTGCATTGGTATATTTGAGAACCTGGAGAGTGACACAGGCCACTTTTCATCCTGGAAAGACTAACAGATCCTGTGGGATAGTATGCTCTTTTTCTCGCATTTTTTTCACCGTTACCACGTTCACACGTTCAGATTAGCCCACGTTCAGGTTATCATAACCTTCCGGTTAGCCCACGTTCAGGTCAGCCGACGTTTAGGTTAGCCCACGTTCAGGTTATCATACCCGTCCGGTTAGCCCACGTTCATGTTAGCCGACGTTCAGGTTAGCAGAAGTTCAGGTTAGTTGTCGGTAAGGTTAGCTGTCGTTCAATTTAGCCGACGTTCAAGTTAGCCGACGTCCACGTTACCTGATATTCAAGTTAGCCCACGTTCAAGTTAGCCCACATTCAGGTTAGCCGACGTTAAGATTTATTTTAGGACAAGGAAAGTAACATGTGCTACCTTAGTAACATCGTATCATCCATATCCATACTTCCATACTTCCATACTTAATATTATAAATGCGAAAGTGTGTCTGTCTGTCTGTCTGTCTGTCTGTCTGTCTGCTACGCTTTCACGGCCCAACCGTTTAACCGATTTTGATGAAATTTGGTACAGGGATAGGTTGCATCCCGGGGAAGGACATAGGCTACTTTTTATCCCGGAAAAACAAACAATTCCTGTGGGATAACAGGCTCTTTTTCTCGCATTTTTCTTCAATCACGCTTCAACGGCGCAACGGATCGACGTGATTTTTTGCATGGGTATATTTTAGGACCTGGAGAGTGACATAGTTCACTTTTTATCCCGGAAAAACAAACAGTTCCTGTGGGATAACATACTCTTTTTCTCGCATTTTTCTTCAATTAGGTGGCAACGGCGCAACGGATCGACGTGATTTTTTGCATTGGTATATTTGAGAACCTGGAGAGTGACACAGGCCACTTTTCATCCTGGAAAGACTAACAGATCCTGTGGGATAGTATGCTCTTTTTCTCGCATTTTTTTCACCGTTACCACGTTCACACGTTCAGATTAGCCCATGTTCAGGTTATCATAACCTTCCGGTTAGCCCACGTTCAGTTCAGCCGACGTTTAGGTTAGCCCACGTTCAGGTTATCATACCCGTCCGGTTAGCCCACGTTCATGTTAGCCGACGTTCAGGTTAGCAGAAGTTCAGTTTAGTTGTCGGTCAGGTTAGCTGTCGTTCAATTTAGCCGACGTTCAAGTTAGCCGACGTCCACGTTACCTGATATTCAAGTTAGCCCACGTTCAGGTTAGCCCACATTCAGGTAAGCGGACGTTAAGATTTATTTTAGGACAAGGAAAGTAACATGTGATACCTTAGTAACATCGTATCATACTAAATACTAATCCATACTTATCCATACTAATCCATACTAATATTATAAATGCGAAAGTGTGTCTGTTTGTCTGTCTGTCTGTCTGTCTGTCTGTCTGTCTGTCAGTAACATCTGTCTGTAAGTGTCTGTGTGTTAGTAACATCGTATCATACTAATCCATACTAATATTATAAATGCGAAAGTGTGTCTGTCTGTCTGTCTGTCTGTCTGTCTGTCTGTCTGTCTGTCTGTTACGCTTTCAGTAAGTAAAAAAAATTGGCAGTCAGGACTGCCGATAGAAGTGAAAACTAATATTAAAATATAAACCGTAAAACTAAGGCATTATAGTTTAATTACGAATGTACTATATTTATATTTAAGACCTTTTGTCTTCGTAACAACACGTGGTGTCAGTCACGATTACACATCACTTTTAAATATAAACCTTAAAACAAAGGCATTAACCCTTTAGTTTGCAGACGAAAAAAAACAAAAATTTTCTTTTTGGGGGTTAAATAGTAAGTATAAGAATGACTTAAAAATAGAAATAGAATAGAAGAGATATTCGGGTTCAGAATTCAGAGTGCAGAGTTCAGAGTTCAGAGTGCAGAGTTCAGACTTCAGAGTGCAAAGTTCAGAGTGCAGAGTTCAGAGTGCAGAATTCAGAGTGCAGAGTTCAGAGTGCAGAGTGCAGAGTTCAGAGTGCAGAGGTCATAGTTCAGAGTGCAGAGTTCAGGGTTCAGAGTGCAGAGTTCAGAGTCCATAGTTAAGAGTGCAGAGTTCAGACTTCAGATTGCAGAGTTCAGAGTGCAGAGGTCAGAGTTCAGAGTGCATAGTTCAGAGTTCAGAGTACAGAGTGCAGAGTTCAAAGTGAAGAGTTCAGAGTGCAGAGTTAAGAGTTCGGAGTGCAGAGTTCAGAGTTCAGAGTGCAGAGTTCAGAGTTCAGAGCGCTGAGTGAAATGTCTCAAACAGGCAGTCACAGTTAAGTTGACAATTGACAATCTTTCACATAAAACTCAGTTATTGTTCCCTTGAGCCACGCGAGCGAAGCCGCGGGTAATAGCTAGTCGGATATACGTCTTTACATTTTATTTAAACTTTAAATATACGTCTAAATAATGTCTATACAATTACATAGAAGGTTGATAGGAGTATCTTCTGATTGGTGCTTAAACGTATAGGTAATGTCCATACATAGTAGGTTGATACTCCTAGCTTTTTCTCATACGTAATGATGAAAAATAGTGTGTGTCACTCGGGGCCAAATTTTTTGTTCTCGGGCGGCGTATATTGAATTCCTCGCTACGTTCAGGATTCTACTTTAGAACCCCTCGCTACGCTCGGGATTCTACTATAGAATCCTTCACTTCGCTCTGAATTCAAAATAGCGCCCTCGGGGAACAAAAATTTTCTTTGGCCCCATGTAACACAAATAACTATTTCATTAGTGCAGTAGAGAAACTGCAGTGTAAGCCAAATGTGGTTGATTTAATTAAACCTTTAGCAGGACAAGGGCAAAATGCTCTTTTGCCTTTATCTATATTATTAGATTCACACTTCGAGATTGAATACATTTCTAGTGTGTAAGTACTTCACTAAAAATAGTAAGCATCGTTTGCAATGTTATTTTGCTTATTGAATTTATTTAAAATTGAGAGTTCTGAGGTCAACTTTGGACGTTATAAAACCTCCACTTTGAAAGCCCCCCATTTCATCAATTTTAGGGGAAAAATTAAAAAAAAAGGATTTTTGGATTCTATTCCTAATTATCTTTAAAATGATGTAGCGCAACCCTATGTAACGCTATAAAAAATATTTTACTTCGCATTCGCTTCTATGCGAGCCCCCCTGAAATAAAGATTTTTTCATCCCACCATCTCGGAAAGAGTATTTTTACTCTTCGATATCTGAAGGTAAAAGCCGTTATTATCCTCTAGAGGATAAAGTAAATTGAATTTAGAACATCGTGTGCACGTTAGTAAATATCACTCGTCTATGAAGTTTGTGAATTCAAAACATCATTAAAACCTATTTACTTCTACCTCTATGGTGCCGAATTTCCATACAATCGTTTTTAATTTGTTAAAAACTCACACTCGTAACTTTCTTGGTGTACTTTTTTAATTTGCTTTGCGCGCACTATTTTCTTTCACGTCATATTGTTTAAAATTAAAACCGATTAAAAACAAGAAAATTGAAAATAAGTGAAAAACCTAAAATGAGTGATTCTAGTGACGAAGAAATTAACAGAATTTAATCTTTTGTTTTTTTTTGCATTTAGTCATTTTCTCGCTGAGGTGGGATGAAAAGTTACGTGTTGCACTCGAGTGAAAAGATTTTTCACCTCGTGCTCTTTTGATTCCCTCGCTGACGCTCAGGATTCTAATTTTTGAATCACTCGCTCCGCTCGTGATTCAATTTTAGAATCCTTCGCTTGCTCGGTCATCAAAATTGAGCACGCGGTTAAAAAACAACTTTTCACTCTTGTATAACAAATAACTATTATTACTTTTTATGCCATATTCGGCTGAAAGCCATCGGTTTACATATTATATTTAAATTTGAAGTAATTACGTTCAGTAATTCAGAAGTTATAAGGCTCTGACAGACGGACGGACGGACGGACGGACAAGTGCAAATTCACTCAAGTAGACTCAGAGACCTTCGCTTCGCTCGGTCAAAATTTTAAATAAGTACCTGCATCAGCTGTTAACAAAAGTTTCTTTAAGTTGTCATTTTTGCATGAATGTTTTTCCAGCTCAAAGGGTTTTTGAAATCGTTTTTCGATCGAACGACAAAGCAGCTGCTTAATTCTATTAAGGCGAAAACGGTCTACGGGCAAAACATTGTTTTTTATTCCACTACTCGTTAGACCTTGACTGCGATCTCACATGATGGTAAGTGATGATGCAGTCTAAGATGGTAGCGGGCTAACCTGTTAGGGGTATGGCAGTTATATTAAACCCATACCCCTAGTTGGTTTCTACACGGCATCGTACCGGAACGCTAAAACGCTTGGGTGGTACGTCTTTGCCGGTAGGGTGGTAACTAGCCACGGCCGAAACCTCCCACCAGACCAGACCAGAGAAAATTCAGAAATTATAAATTCCCAAATTGACTCTGCCGGGAATATAACCCGGGCAACAGTAACCCGGGAATATAACGTTAAGGCAACAGCGCTCAACACTGCGCCAGGGAGGTCGTCAAAATTTTTGTTTGGCGGACAAGAAATCGTGTCCGCACTTTTATATTATGTAGATTACCGCGTGACGACGAGACTTGTTTTCCGTAAGGTTTTGTTTTTCTACCTGACTTTTCCGTAGTGAGTGTTAAACATAAATCAATCTCGTAGCGGTCTACAGCTACGAGTATCTACGACCTCTACGAGCATTCTACAGCTACGAGTATCTACAACCTCTGCGAGATTATTTTTTCATTATTGTACTCGTAGCTATCTCTTTTGGCTCTACGCTTTTCGAAATGATCAGTTTGGGATTAGCTGAGGCCTGTGACTTCGTCTTCATAGAATTTATGTACTACTAGATGATACCCGCGACTTCGTCCGCGTGAACTTCGTGTTTTTTAAATATTCAGCCTTCGCCAGAACGCTTTAGGCATAATACTAGGTACTAGGTAGGAGCTTAGTAAATCCATACTAATATTATAAAAGCGAAAGTATGTCAGTGTGTCTGTCTGTCTGTCGGTCTGCTACGCTTTCACGGACTATCTGTTTAACCGATTTTGATGAAATTTGGTACAGGGATAGGTTGTGTCCCGGGGAAGGAAATAGGCTACTTTTCATCCCGGAAAATTAAAGAAATCCCGCGAGAATAAACAAAAATAATCCACGAGGACGAAGTCACGTGCATCGTCTAGTACCTAAATAAATTATAGAATTAATCAAGTAATATTAAATGCCAGAGAGCGTATAATAAACAGAAGTTCCAACCACAACACTCCGCAGCTATTACAGTAAATCATTGTTACAACCAAGATTCCACGCTATTTGCCTGTTTATCCTGTCTAGCGATTTCATAAGCATTTACGATATTTACATGAATAATATTGGCGTTCAGTTCTCAACAAGTAGGCTTGTTTATTTACCTATACCTATCCTATATAAACTTCTATAATAATATTATAAATGCAAAAGTTTGGATGGATGGATAGATGGATGTATGTATGGATGGATGGATGGATGTGTGGATTCATTTCATTTTTCTTTTTTCATTTTCATTTATTTGATCAACAATTGGATGGATGTTTATTACTCAATCACCCCCCACAGAGATAGATTATAGTCTAGAATAACACACATGCTACTTTTTATCCCGGAATATTAAAGAGTTCCCGCGGAAACCAAAAAACCTCAATTCACGCCGACGAAGTCGCGGGCATCAGCTAGTATATATATTTATTTCAGATGAAAGATTTTTTATTAATAAATTTAAATAAATTAATATTAATAAATTTAAATTAGATTAATATTTATTTCAGATGAGAGACAGCGATCTCACCTGATGGTAAGTGATGATGCAGTCTAAGATGGTGGCGGGCTAGGGGCATGGCAGTTATTTTAAACCCATACCCCTATTCGGTTTCTACACGGCATCGTACCGGAACGCTAAATCGCTTGGCGGCACGTCTATGTTGTTAAGGTGGTAACTAGCCACGGCCGAAGCCTCCCACCAGGCCAGACCAGGGAAATTCAGAAATTATAAATTTCCAAACCCTGCCGGGGATCGAACCCGGGACCTCCGCACGTTAAGGCAACAGCGCTCAACGCTGCGCCACGGAGGTCGTCAAAATTAGCAATACACACAAATTGGTCATTGAGCTTGTCGTTGAGTCATTGAATAATTATTATACATGAATTCTAAGGCCGGATCTTGTACCGAACTAGGAGGCGTTCATTTTTAGATAAGACATAAATCTCACCTTTTGTATGTGATTAAAACTAAGTACCTAAATATTTAGATTTAGAACCTACCTATAAGTGCTATAAGTTCCAAAAACATTTCCTTTAAATGTTTACAAAATCAAAATTAATATTGCTAAGAATAAAATAATGATAAAGTGAATACTTTCAATGTAGAAACTACTTGAGGAAAATGTAGTTCATAGTAACTACCCAGCTACAGCAAACAGACAACTATACGTCTATCTAGGTAGGATATAAACTAAATTACGTGGTCCCCAAGAAATTTAAATATTGACTAATAAGTATATTTTATAGCAGTATGCAAATATTTCGTGTGATCTGATAAAAATACAGCGACACCTCCGTGGCGCAGTGATAGATCGCTGTTGCCTTAACGTGCGGAGGTCCCGGATTCGATCCCCGGCAGGGTTTGGAAATTTATAATTTCTGAATTTCCCTGGTCAGGCCTAGTGGGAGACTTCGGCCGTGGCTAGTTACCACCTTAACAACATAGACGTGCCGCCAAGCGATTTAGCGTTCCGGTACGATGCCGTGTAGAAACCGAATAGGGGTATGGGTTTAAAATAACTGCCATGCCCCTAGCCCGCCACCATCTTAGACTGCATCATCACTTACCATCAGGTGAGATCGCTGTCTCTCATCTGAAATAAATATTAATCTAATTTAAATTTATTTAAATTTATTAATATTAATTTATTTAAATTTATTAATAAAAAATCTTTCATCTGAAATAAATATATATACTAGCTGATGCCCGCGACTTCGTCGGCGTGAATTGAGGTTTTTTGGTTTCCGCGGGAACTCTTTAATATTCCGGGATAAAAAGTAGCATGTGTGTTATTCTAGACTATAATCTATCTCTGTGGGGGGTGATTGAGTAATAAACATCCATCCAATTGTTGATCAAATAAATGAAAATGAAAAAAGAAAAATGAAATGAATCCACACATCCATCCATCCATCCATACATACATCCATCTATCCATCCATCCAAACTTTTGCATTTATAATATTATTATAGAAGTTTATATAGGATAGGTATAGGTAAATAAACAAGCCTACTTGTTGAGAACTGAACGCCAATATTATTCATGTAAATATCGTAAATGCTTATGAAATCGCTAGACAGGATAAACAGGCAAATAGCGTGGAATCTTGGTTGTAACAATGATTTACTGTAATAGCTGCGGAGTGTTGTGGTTGGAACTTCTGTTTATTATACGCTCTCTGGCATTTAATATTACTTGATTAATTCTATAATTTATTTAGGTACTAGACGATGCACGTGACTTCGTCCTCGTGGATTATTTTTGTTTATTCTCGCGGGATTTCTTTAATTTTCCGGGATGAAAAGTAGCCTATTTCCTTCCCCGGGACACAACCTATCCCTGTACCAAATTTCATCAAAATCGGTTAAACAGATAGTCCGTGAAAGCGTAGCAGACCGACAGACAGACAGACACACTGACATACTTTCGCTTTTATAATATTAGTATGGATTTACTAAGCTCCTACCTAGTACCTAGTATTATGCCTAAAGCGTTCTGGCGAAGGCTGAATATTTAAAAAACACGAAGTTCACGCGGACGAAGTCGCGGGTATCATCTAGTAGTACATAAATTCTATGAAGACGAAGTCACAGGCCTCAGCTAATCCCAAACTGATCATTTCGAAAAGCGTAGAGCCAAAAGAGATAGCTACGAGTACAATAATGAAAAAATAATCTCGCAGAGGTTGTAGATACTCGTAGCTGTAGAATGCTCGTAGAGGTCGTAGATACTCGTAGCTGTAGACCGCTACGAGATTGATTTATGTTTAACACTCACTACGGAAAAGTCAGGTAGAAAAACAAAACCTTACGGAAAACAAGTCTCGTCGTCACGCGGTAATCTACATAATATAAAAGTGCGGACACGATTTCTTGTCCGCCAAACAAAAATTTTGACGACCTCCCTGGCGCAGTGTTGAGCGCTGTTGCCTTAACGTTATATTCCCGGGTTACTGTTGCCCGGGTTATATTCCCGGCAGAGTCAATTTGGGAATTTATAATTTCTGAATTTTCTCTGGTCTGGTCTGGTGGGAGGTTTCGGCCGTGGCTAGTTACCACCCTACCGGCAAAGACGTACCACCCAAGCGTTTTAGCGTTCCGGTACGATGCCGTGTAGAAACCAACTAGGGGTATGGGTTTAATATAACTGCCATACCCCTAACAGGTTAGCCCGCTACCATCTTAGACTGCATCATCACTTACCATCATGTGAGATCGCAGTCAAGGTCTAACGAGTAGTGGAATAAAAAACAATGTTTTGCCCGTAGACCGTTTTCGCCTTAATAGAATTAAGCAGCTGCTTTGTCGTTCGATCGAAAAACGATTTCAAAAACCCTTTGAGCTGGAAAAACATTCATGCAAAAATGACAACTTAAAGAAACTTTTGTTAACAGCTGATGCAGGTACTTATTTAAAATTTTGACCGAGCGAAGCGAAGGTCTCTGAGTCTACTTGAGTGAATTTGCACTTGTCCGTCCGTCCGTCCGTCCGTCTGTCAGAGCCTTATAACTTCTGAATTACTGAACGTAATTACTTCAAATTTAAATATAATATGTAAACCGATGGCTTTCAGCCGAATATGGCATAAAAAGTAATAATAGTTATTTGTTATACAAGAGTGAAAAGTTGTTTTTTAACCGCGTGCTCAATTTTGATGACCGAGCAAGCGAAGGATTCTAAAATTGAATCACGAGCGGAGCGAGTGATTCAAAAATTAGAATCCTGAGCGTCAGCGAGGGAATCAAAAGAGCACGAGGTGAAAAATCTTTTCACTCGAGTGCAACACGTAACTTTTCATCCCACCTCAGCGAGAAAATGACTAAATGCAAAAAAAAACAAAAGATTAAATTCTGTTAATTTCTTCGTCACTAGAATCACTCATTTTAGGTTTTTCACTTATTTTCAATTTTCTTGTTTTTAATCGGTTTTAATTTTAAACAATATGACGTGAAAGAAAATAGTGCGCGCAAAGCAAATTAAAAAAGTACACCAAGAAAGTTACGAGTGTGAGTTTTTAACAAATTAAAAACGATTGTATGGAAATTCGGCACCATAGAGGTAGAAGTAAATAGGTTTTAATGATGTTTTGAATTCACAAACTTCATAGACGAGTGATATTTACTAACGTGCACACGATGTTCTAAATTCAATTTACTTTATCCTCTAGAGGATAATAACGGCTTTTACCTTCAGATATCGAAGAGTAAAAATACTCTTTCCGAGATGGTGGGATGAAAAAATCTTTATTTCAGGGGGGCTCGCATAGAAGCGAATGCGAAGTAAAATATTTTTTATAGCGTTACATAGGGTTGCGCTACATCATTTTAAAGATAATTAGGAATAGAATCCAAAAATCCTTTTTTTTTAATTTTTCCCCTAAAATTGATGAAATGGGGGGCTTTCAAAGTGGAGGTTTTATAACGTCCAAAGTTGACCTCAGAACTCTCAATTTTAAATAAATTCAATAAGCAAAATAACATTGCAAACGATGCTTACTATTTTTAGTGAAGTACTTACACACTAGAAATGTATTCAATCTCGAAGTGTGAATCTAATAATATAGATAAAGGCAAAAGAGCATTTTGCCCTTGTCCTGCTAAAGGTTTAATTAAATCAACCACATTTGGCTTACACTGCAGTTTCTCTACTGCACTAATGAAATAGTTATTTGTGTTACATGGGGCCAAAGAAAATTTTTGTTCCCCGAGGGCGCTATTTTGAATTCAGAGCGAAGTGAAGGATTCTATAGTAGAATCCCGAGCGTAGCGAGGGGTTCTAAAGTAGAATCCTGAACGTAGCGAGGAATTCAATATACGCCGCCCGAGAACAAAAAATTTGGCCCCGAGTGACACACACTATTTTTCATCATTACGTATGAGAAAAAGCTAGGAGTATCAACCTACTATGTATGGACATTACCTATACGTTTAAGCACCAATCAGAAGATACTCCTATCAACCTTCTATGTAATTGTATAGACATTATTTAGACGTATATTTAAAGTTTAAATAAAATGTAAAGACGTATATCCGACTAGCTATTACCCGCGGCTTCGCTCGCGTGGCTCAAGGGAACAATAACTGAGTTTTATGTGAAAGATTGTCAATTGTCAACTTAACTGTGACTGCCTGTTTGAGACATTTCACTCAGCGCTCTGAACTCTGAACTCTGCACTCTGAACTCTGAACTCTGCACTCCGAACTCTTAACTCTGCACTCTGAACTCTTCACTTTGAACTCTGCACTCTGTACTCTGAACTCTGAACTATGCACTCTGAACTCTGACCTCTGCACTCTGAACTCTGCAATCTGAAGTCTGAACTCTGCACTCTTAACTATGGACTCTGAACTCTGCACTCTGAACCCTGAACTCTGCACTCTGAACTATGACCTCTGCACTCTGAACTCTGCACTCTGCACTCTGAACTCTGCACTCTGAATTCTGCACTCTGAACTCTGCACTCTGAACTTTGCACTCTGAAGTCTGAACTCTGCACTCTGAACTCTGAACTCTGCACTCTGAATTCTGAACCCGAATATCTCTTCTATTCTATTTCTATTTTTAAGTCATTCTTATACTTACTATTTAACCCCCAAAAAGAAAATTTTTGTTTTTTTTCGTCTGCAAACTAAAGGGTTAATGCCTTTGTTTTAAGGTTTATATTTAAAAGTGATGTGTAATCGTGACTGACACCACGTGTTGTTACGAAGACAAAAGGTCTTAAATATAAATATAGTACATTCGTAATTAAACTATAATGCCTTAGTTTTACGGTTTATATTTTAATATTAGTTTTCACTTCTATCGGCAGTCCTGACTGCCAATTTTTTTTACTTACTGAAAGCGTAACAGACAGACAGACAGACAGACAGACAGACAGACAGACAGACAGACACACTTTCGCATTTATAATATTAGTATGGATTAGTATGATACGATGTTACTAACACACAGACACTTACAGACAGATGTTACTGACAGACAGACAGACAGACAGACAGACAGACAGACAAACAGACACACTTTCGCATTTATAATATTAGTATGGATTAGTATGGATAAGTATGGATTAGTATTTAGTATGATACGATGTTACTAAGGTATCACATGTTACTTTCCTTGTCCTAAAATAAATCTTAACGTCCGCTTACCTGAATGTGGGCTAACCTGAACGTGGGCTAACTTGAATATCAGGTAACGTGGACGTCGGCTAACTTGAACGTCGGCTAAATTGAACGACAGCTAACCTGACCGACAACTAAACTGAACTTCTGCTAACCTGAACGTCGGCTAACATGAACGTGGGCTAACCGGACGGGTATGATAACCTGAACGTGGGCTAACCTAAACGTCGGCTGAACTGAACGTGGGCTAACCGGAAGGTTATGATAACCTGAACATGGGCTAATCTGAACGTGTGAACGTGGTAACGGTGAAAAAAATGCGAGAAAAAGAGCATACTATCCCACAGGATCTGTTAGTCTTTCCAGGATGAAAAGTGGCCTGTGTCACTCTCCAGGTTCTCAAATATACCAATGCAAAAAATCACGTCGATCCGTTGCGCCGTTGCCACCTAATTGAAGAAAAATGCGAGAAAAAGAGTATGTTATCCCACAGGAACTGTTTGTTTTTCCGGGATAAAAAGTGAACTATGTCACTCTCCAGGTCCTAAAATATACCCATGCAAAAAATCACGTCGATCCGTTGCGCCGTTGAAGCGTGATTGAAGAAAAATGCGAGAAAAAGAGCCTGTTATCCCACAGGAATTGTTTGTTTTTCCGGGATAAAAAGTAGCCTATGTCCTTCCCCGGGATGCAACCTATCCCTGTACCAAATTTCATCAAAATCGGTTAAACGGTTGGGCCGTGAAAGCGTAGCAGACAGACAGACAGACAGACAGACAGACAGACACACTTTCGCATTTATAATATTAAGTATGGAAGTATGGAAGTATGGATATGGATGATACGATGTTACTAAGGTAGCACATGTTACTTTCCTTGTCCTAAAATAAATCTTAACGTCGGCTAACCTGAATGTGGGCTAACTTGAACGTGGGCTAACTTGAATATCAGGTAACGTGGACGTCGGCTAACTTGAACGTCGGCTAAATTGAACGACAGCTAACCTTACCGACAACTAACCTGAACTTCTGCTAACCTGAACGTCGGCTAACATGAACGTGGGCTAACCGGACGGGTATGATAACCTGAACGTGGGCTAACCTAAACGTCGGCTGACCTGAACGTGGGCTAACCGGAAGGTTATGATAACCTGAACGTGGGCTAATCTGAACGTGTGAACGTGGTAACGGTGAAAAAAATGCGAGAAAAAGAGCATACTATCCCACAGGATCTGTTAGTCTTTCCAGGATGAAAAGTGGCCTGTGTCACTCTCCAGGTTCTCAAATATACCCATGCCAAAAATCACGTCGATCCGTTGCGCCGTTGCCACCTAATTGAAGAAAAATGCGAGAAAAAGAGCCTGTTATCCCACAGGAACTGTTTGTTTTTCCGGGATAAAAAGTAGCCTATGTCCTTCCCCGGGATGCAACCTATCCCTGTACCAAATTTCATCAAAATCGGTTAAACGTTTGGGCCGTGAAAGCGTAGCAGACAGACAGACAGACAGACAGACAGACACACTTTCGCATTTATAATATTAGTATGGAAGTATGGATGTCACCACATTGGTTCAGCAACTTCATGACATCGGGAGAACAATAGATGATGCAGAGATTGATGAAATTCTTCTTAGTGGATTACCATCACAATATGACACTCTTGTATCAGGACTATCAACGGCAACAGTGACAAATCAAATAACAAGTGAACTTGTCAAGGCTCGACTGCTTCAGGAATACTCAAGAAAGACTTCATTGGAAGACACAACTGCTTATGTAACGAAGAAAGCAGCTTCTTTATTTTGTGATTTTTGGAAGAAGAGAAGTTGAAACCCTTCATTTTTGACCGGTAGCTTGTATACCAAGTTTCATTGATATAACTTGAGAAATGACGGACTTTCATACTAACTTTCAACCCCCATTTAACCCCTTTGGGGGTAGAAATTTGAAAAACTGTGAAACGCGCATTTCTTAATTTTTAACCGGTAGCTTGTATACTAAGTTTCATCGATATAACTTGAGAAATGACGGACTTTCATACAAACTTTCACCCCCTATTTCACCCCCTTAGGGGTGGAATTTTGAAAAATTGTGACACACGTACTTCTTTATTTTTTACCTTAAGCCAAAATATCAAGTTTCGTTGATATAACTTGTAAAACATCTTGAGAAATGAAGGACTTTCATACCAACTTTCATCCCCTATTTCAACCCTTTGGGGGTCGAATTTTCAAAAATGGTGAAATATGTACTCCTTCATATTTAACTGAAAGCCCAAATGCTAAGTTTCAAATTAAGGACTGTCATACAAATTTTCAACCCCTATTTTACCCCTTTGGGGGTGGAATTTTGAAAAACTGTGAAACACGTACTTCTTTATTTCTTACCGAAAGCCAAAATACCAAGTTTCGTTGATATTACTTGAGAATATCTTGAGCAATGAAGGACTTTCATAAAAATTTTCATCCCCTAATTCACCCCTTCGGGGGGAAAATTACAAAAACTGTGAAACACGTATTTCTTCATTTTCAACAGATAGCTTGTATACCAAGTTTCATCGATATAACTTGAGTAATGACGGACTTTCATACAAACTTTCAACCCCTATTTCTTCACCCCTTTGAGGGTACAATTTTGACAAACTGTGAAATACGTATGTTTTCATTTTTACCCCGCAACTCATATACCAAGTTTCATGGCTATAATTTGAGAAATGAAGGACTTTTTATACAAACTTTCAACCCCTTTTTTACCCCTTTGGGGGTAGAATTTTGAAAAACTGTGAAACACGTATTTCTTCATTTTCAACAGATAGCTTGTGTACCAAGTTTCATCGATATAACTTGAGAAATGACGGACTTTCATACAAACTTTCAACCCCCATTTAACCCCTTTGGGGGTAGAAATTTGAAAAACTGTAAAACGCGTATTTCTTAATTTTTAACCGGTAGCTTGTATACTAAGTTTCATCGATATAACTTGAGAAATGACGGACTTTCATACAAACTTTCACCCCCTATTTCACCCCCTTAGGGGTGGAATTTTGAAAAATTGTGACACACGTACTTCTTTATTTTTTACCTTAAGCCAAAATATCAAGTTTCGTTGATATAACTTGTAAAACATCTTGAGAAATGAAGGACTTTCATACCAACTTTCATCCCCTATTTCAACCCTTTGGGGGTCGAATTTTCAAAAATGGTGAAATATGTACTCCTTCATATTTAACTGAAAGCCCAAATGCTAAGTTTCAAATTAAGGACTGTCATACAAATTTTCAACCCCTATTTTACCCCTTTGGGGGTGGAATTTTGAAAAACTGTGAAACACGTACTTCTTTATTTCTTACCGAAAGCCAAAATACCAAGTTTCGTTGATATTACTTGAGAATATCTTGAGCAATGAAGGACTTTCATAAAAATTTTCATCCCCTAATTCACCCCTTCGGGGGGAAAATTACAAAAACTGTGAAACACGTATTTCTTCATTTTTAACCGGTAGCTTGTATACCAAGTTTCATGGATATAACTTGGGAAATGACGGACTTTCATACAAACTTTCACCCCCTATCTCACCCCCTTAGGGGTAGAATTTTGAAAAACCGTGACACACATACTTCTTTATTTTTTACCGTAAGCCAAAATACCAAGTTTCGTTGATATAACTTGTAAAACATCTTGAGAAATGAAAGACTTTCATACCAACTTTCGTCCCCTATTTCACCCCTTTGGGGGTCGAATTTTCAAAAATGGTGAAATACGTATTTCTTCATATTTAACTGAAAGCCCAAATGCTAAGTTTCAAATTAAGGACTGTCATACAAATTTTCAACCCCTATTTTATTCCTTTGGGGGTGGAATTTTGAAAAACTGTGAAACACGTACTTCTTAATTTCTTACCAAAAGCCAAAATACCAAGTTTCGTTGATATTACTTGAGAATATCTTGAGCAATGAAGGACTTTCATAAAATCTTTCATCCCCTATTTCACTCCTTCGGGGGTAGAATTTTCAAAAACTGTGAAACACGTATTCCTTCATTTTCAATTTGTAGCTCGTATACCAAGTTTCATGGATATACCTTGAGAAATGACAGACTTTCATACAAACTTTCACCCCCTATTTCACCCCCTTAGGGGTGGAATTTTGAAAAATCCTTCCTTAGTGTGCGCCTACGTCACAAAAGGAACCTACTGTCAAAATTTCAAGTTTCTAACCCTCGCGGTTTAGGCTGTGCGTTGATCCCGTAACGATTTTATATATATATAGATAGAAGATCAACAAATTGATCACGTGACTTCGGACCGATCAGAACAGAGTAATGCAAAGTCGTATATTCGATCAACAAATTGATGACGTGACTTCGGACCAATCAGAAGAGAGAAATGAAAAGTCCTATGGGCCTACAAGTTACACTTTGCTCCCGCTATCCTCTGATTGGTCCGAAGTCACGTCATCAATTTGTTGATCGAATATACGACTTTGCATTTCTCTGTTCTGATTGGTCCGAAGTCACGTGATCAATTTGTTGATCGGATATACGTCTTTACATTTTATTTAAACTTTAAATATACGTCTAAATAATGTCTATACAATTACATAGAAGGTTGATAGGAGTATCTTCTGATTGGTGCTTAAACGTATAGGTAATGTCCATACATAGTAGGTTGATACTCCTAGCTTTTTCTCATAAGTAATGATGAAAAATAGTGTGTGTCACTCGGGGCCAAATTTTTTGTTCTCGGGCGGCGTATATTGAATTCCTCGCTACGCTCAGGATTCTACTTTAGAACCCCTCGCTACGCTCGGGATTCTACTATAGAATCCTTCACTTCGCTCTGAATTCAAAATAGCGCCCTCGGGGAACCAAAATTTTCTTTGGCCCCATGTAACACAAATAACTATTGTGTAGACATTATTTAGACGTATATTTAAAGTTTAAATAAAATGTAAAGACGTATATCCGATCAACAAATTGATCACGTGACTTCGGACCAATCAGAACAGAGAAATGCAAAGTCGTATATTCGATCAACAAATTGATGACGTGACTTCGGACCAATCAGAAGAGAGAAATGAAAAGTCCTATGGGCCTACATGATACACTTTGCTCCCGCTATCCTCTGAAGGCAATATGCGTTTTTCGAATAGGTATGATGAAAATGTAATTATGATTGATAATATTATTTATGGCCCACCTAATGTCGAGGGCTCGTTGGTGTACGTACAGAAAAACGCAGTTGAGTTTATGCTCCACCAAATAGACTAAGTTTGTAACTTTTTGTTTTATATGAATAAATAAAAAAACTACTGAGCCTTTTATAACAAACTGCTGAAAATTTTCGAAGTAACTTTTTCCTAAAGCCGAACGCTGTTTCTGCCATATTGACACAGTCCACAAACGTTGCGTTTCGGCGAAAAGGACCACGTTATCCGACCAAACGACAAAGGATGCTAGGCTGAAGGATTTTTTTACGTTTTCTCGTCTAATTTAAACTGACAGCGCTGTCTGCGCAGTTTCCGTACGTTGTTGATTTTGTTTGCCGCTTATTCGTTTTCGTATGCGTTTTATTTAATTGTATGGGTACGTAAAGTTCTAAATAAACCAACGCACGCCTTTTACATCCATTTTGCCACAGTTGCAGTGTGATTTCGTGTAATAAATAGGTACACATATTCCCTAGAATAAAATAACTCCCTATAATAGATTAAAAACCTTTAACAGATTTACTCTGATTTATCAAGTAGGTACCTATTAGGTTGTATTAGGTTTAGCCAGGTGCCTGTTTAAGTTTTACGATTAATTCCACTGCATTTCAAGAAAGGGACTAAGGCTACATAAACCGGAACTCGACCCTACCTACCAAATTCAAACAAAATACTCGTAGTAGTAATTTGCAAAAGAACTAACCGAGCTCGCGTTTGTTTGAGAATCAAATAGACACTGTAGTCAAGGTCTTCGAGTGGGGTACCAAGTCTCGTAAACTGAGTGAATGGAGCATTTCGGGTGACTCTCATTACTATACAGCAATAACAATTCGATAAAAAGACCCATATCCTCCTTCTAAGGTATAATGTGGCTAATGATCAATGAAAACGAGATTTAGAATTAGATCAACGATTATGATGATGATTGTAAATTAGGGCATGCGTTCATACTTCAAGTATCGAAATAATTATTGTACGTAGTGTGCACATTATTATAGACCAAACAGCTGATGCCCGCGACTACGTCCGCGTGAAATAAGTTTTTTAATTCAAACGGGAACTGCTTAATTTTGCGGGATAAAAAGTAGCCTATGTCACTCTCCAGGTCCTCAACTATACCCATGCAACGTCGATCCGTTGCTTAGTTGAGGCGTGATTGAAGGACAAACCAACAAACAAACACACTTTCGCATTTATAATATTAGTATGAAGTACGATTTATAATTGTTATAGTATTTTCCCCTCCTCCTTATTAATTAACTCCTTGCTAAGATAACAGAAACCATTATTAACGTTATTACTCTTAAAGGCTTTACTTAATTACAATAATTGTCTAATCCGGCCATGTACGTTTAATCACATACGCTTTTGTCATTAGTTTACATCCACAATAGACATTAACTTGACTTTCAAACAAATCAGAGATAATAAGGCTGTTTCCACAATACCACGAGTTTACACGTTTGATCATCAAAGGCAAAATAGTCTGAAAAGAGCACCTAGGCATGGGCAAGAAGGAAGTGGTTTGACGATATAAAAGATTGAAATTCAGTAATCAAATGTAAAGGTACTCATAAGTAGTACTTATGTAACCGCAAAAGTTTTCTCCGGCTTATCGCCGAACTTCAGTTTGAAGATAATATCTTCAGACAGGTGATGAAAAACTTAAGCATTTAGTTCGACTCATTTTGCTACAGCTAAAAGGAGCTAAGCTTTGAAAATACATAAAGCTATCTTATCAGTACGAGTAAATATAGAAACCCTTCGGTACACTTCGTAGCACATATCTGATGGAAACACAGCCTAATATCTGTGAACATGTCAGTACTCAGATTTGCCCAAGAGCGTTCCCTTTATCTCTTAAGACAGAGTTACACTGCTTGTGTGTGCGAGAGACAGCTAGAATTTAAATTATGGTTTTAAAACAATAATTTGTACATCTGCCCTTGCCTTCGCTCGGATAGAACTTCTGAAATCCCTTGGTAGAATTTCAGGAGGAATCACTATCATTACAACCCAAAAAAAATTATGAAAGTATGAATTACTAGCTGATGCCTGCGACTTCGTTCGCGTGGATTGAGGTTTTTCGGTTCCCGCGGGAACTCTTTAATTTTCCGGGATAAATAGTACATTGTTACCCTAGGGATGAAAGTAACTTATTTAGTCCCGAGACGGGGTTTGGCGCCCGAGCGTAGCGAGGGGGCCTATAGTTCGAGGGACTAAATAAGTCTTTCATCCCGAGGTAAACACTGTGCTTTTCATTACGAATATAAGGAAAGTCAAAATAAAAAGTCTATGAATCAGTTGTCTTTACTTTATGAATAAAGTCTATCTTTCTTCTTGTCTATGGATGCACTCGGGTATAAAAAAAAAAAAAAAAGTCGTGTTTCATTTGAACTCCAATAAAAATTCAGTTGAAAACGATTCTCCCTAGGGCTGAAAAGTATTACTTTCAACCCGCTTCTCAGGCAACTTCAAACCTACTTTCCGTGTATGAGTAATGAAAAAGTCTATGTGCTATTCCAGACTACAATCCATCTCTGTGCCAAATTTCATCCAGATCCGTTAAGCCGTTGGAGCGTGATTGAGTAACAAACATCCATACATCCATACATCCATACATCCATACATCCATACATCCATACATCCATCCAAACTTTCGCATCCAATTTATATGATAGCTGGCTATTATTGCGTGCGAGTACTCTCTTAAAATGAGAAGGGTTTGACCACAGTTAAAGTGCACATTGACAGGTTTCATACACCTTTGAGAACCTTATGAAGAACTCATGGGCATTCAGGTAAAAGTCGTTTGGGCTTTTACCTGAATTTCATCGATATAACTTGAAAAGTTACGGACTTTCATACAAACTTTCATAACTTATTTAACGCGTGAAATAACAGTAGGTTATTGTTGTGACGCGTAAATACTCGTAGGTACGTCAGAACAAGAACCTACTGTTAAAATTTCAAGTTTTTGTTTCCATTGGTTCCCCGTGGGTTGATAGATCAGATGGTAGTCAGAATAAACATTTTTGTAAGTATGTTGACATAGAACCTTGATTAAATGTAGTCAAAGAGGCTGTTCCAATTTCTTCAAAGGTTATTTAACAAATGGTGATTTGCGTTTGACTTCAGTTTACACGTACAGCAGACCCATCTCACAAACAAATCAGAGATAATAACATCTAGGAACGTCATGTCTGAGCTCAGATTCGGCACGAGCATTCCCTTTATATTCACCATTAATTATACTCAAAGAAAATGTCACAATTTCCTTGAAACTAAAACAAATAACTAATTTAAATAATAATTTTTGGACTTAAGGGAATTGGATGTTGGTTAAACATTATTAATAATTGATAAAAATATAGTTATTTGTTATACAAGAGTGAAAAGTTGTTTTTTAACCGCGTGCTCAATTTTGATGACCGAGCAAGCGAAGGATTCTAAAATTAGAATTAGAAAAATTAGAAATTAGAATCCTGAGCGTCAGCGAGGGAATCAAAAGAGCACGAGGTGAAAAATCTTTTCACTCGAGTGCAACACGTAACTTTTCATCCCACCTCAGCGAGGAAATGACTATTTAGTCGCAAAAAAATCACAAGGTAACTTTTCATCCCACCTCAGCGAGGAAATGACAAAATGCAAAAAAAATCACAAGATTAAATTCAATTCTGTTAATTTCTTCGTCACTAGAATCACTCATTTTAGGTTTTTCACTTATTTTCAATTTTCTTGTTTATAATCGGTTTTAATTTTAAACAATATGACGTGAAGAAAATGGCGCGCGCAAAGCAAATTAAAAAAGTACACCAATAACAATGTACTCTGTGAAGTACACCAAGAAGGTTACGAGTGTGAGTTTTTAACAAATTAAAAACGATTGTATGGAAATTCGGCACCATAGAGGTACAAGTAAATAGGTTTTAATGATGTTTTGAATTCACAAACTTCATAGACGAGTGATATTTACTAAGTGCACACGATGTTCTATATTCAATTTACTTTATCCTCTAGAGGATAATAACGGCTTTTACCATCAGATATCGAAGAATAAAAATACTCTTTCCGAGATGGTGGGATGAAAACGTAATTTAAGGCAATACATGTATATTTTTGCACACTGCTACTAGCAGTAAATTGTGAACGGCACTAATTATAAAATAACAACTGTTTTACCCACAATTTGGCAAAATAAAAATTATGAATTATGAATTATGAAAAACAGAGTTGCACTCAAATTGTTTGACGAATTACATTATAGGCTGTGCATCACTTCATTATGATTAGTAGGTTTTTTACATTTTTACATGAGTTGATGACTGTATATGCCCATGCCGCGAGGCGAGGGTTTACCATCGTAACTAATTTATAGCAAACTTAACGCTTTTGTGTCTTATGATCTAGATTCTAGACATAAATGAATAAACATCGCTTAGGGGGCAAAATAGCTTAATAATGAAAAAAACTGATAATATCATCGATTGAACGTTCTTAATACAAATCAGAATTCAGACTTTTCGAATCATGTCAGCTCAGTCGTGAACGTTCGCTCTGTCGCCAATTGCAATTAATTATAACACCATCATTACTAATATTATAAATGCGAAAGTTTGGATGGATGGATGGATGGATGGATGGATGTCTGTTACTAAATCTCGCCAGAACGGCTGAACGGATCAGGATGAAATTTGGCACAGAGATAGGTTATAGCCTGGAATAACACAAAAGCTACTATTTATCCTGGTAAATTAAAGAGTTCCCGCGTAAACCAGAAAACCATAATCCACGCGGACGAAGTCGCGGGCATCAGCTAGTTTGTTATATTCAAAGAGAAACCTGCAAGATTTAATGTCGTTGAAACATGATGATACAATAACAAAAAACCTAGTTACAGTTATTTATTTCTTGTATACCTACTCAATTCCTGCGACTTTGGCACGTAGATTTACGTTTATTTAAATAACGACATCCGTGGGAACTGTTTGATTTTCCATATCTCTGTTTCGGAGGAATTTGATCTCAAAGATTAGTAATTGTTCCGCGTTCGAGTTTCGAAAAAAGGCGTTCGAATTTGACATACGCATGTAGCATTAAAATAATATGCGATATGTACATGCGCTTCTTGCGGTTTTCACGATCTTGGACCTTTTGCGAGTGTCGCAGATCGTCTCTTGGTATGCGATCACGTTAAAATACCAGTTATACTTATGTAGCTATTGACATAGCTATAAAGGAAAGCGGCTGTCGTGAAATTAAACGGAAATCGAAGGCAACGGTTTGCGGTGTCGACCTATCTATAGATCACTGTAGATAGATCTACGAGTATCTTCACTTCAATATAGATAGGTCTGAGATCACGTGGTCTGATATTATGGATGTACCACATTAACGAACGGCTCTAAATGTCGTAGTTTGCACTCCTTTTTGAGTCCTTTCTGTCTTTGATCAATTAAATAAAATAGATTTCACAAAGCTCTCTTTGGTAATCGTTTGGATTCGAAAGTCAAGTGAAATCGGAGTTTAAACAGGTACCAATACGATTAAAGTAATGACATTTTATAGCAAATCTTTTATTCATATAAATTAGGTATCCCGTATAGGTGTAATAAATAGATTTACTATAATATTATTATTTACTTAGAATAATATGGCTCATTGTGCAGACAGATCGCGTAGATGCCTGTTGTGTTTACGTATTGCAGTAAAACTTCTTTTCAATACACTTGATCGAAAAACTACTATTACGCACGCTTGACTAAGCTTGGGAGTAAGCTGGTAAATGCGTGACGAGAGCGTTGCGAAAAGTGCGAACGGAAGTTGAGAGGGAGATATTATAAGTTAGTGAAGATAGAAAGAGAGAGAGTTACGTTACTGTAGGGGCAAGAGAGAGAGGTGCGAGCACACATTTTCTTTCTCTCTTTCTCTCATAGCCAGCCAGTTGCTAAGTTTTAACTTTTACTTTAGTCGTGTGGTCTACATCATACTCGTTCTTTTTACATTATGGTAGGCACTTGAATTGATTAAGTACTCGGTAATATAGTTCAATATGAGCAACGAAGATATTTATCTATGTTTCCAACTACACACGGAAATAGCAGCTGTAGCGTAATGAAACGGAAATCGAAGGATGCGGCTTGCGGTACCGCTCTCCTACAGCTGTCTGTACCTATCTATCAGATAGATAGATAGATAACTGCAGATAGGTTTGATATCTGATAGAATGATAGTTTATGGTTTTCGGCAAAATCCCTGTGTACTGTGATTTTGTTGGTTTTTGTTTGGCTTCTTTTTATATTTCACATACAATACATAATATTATACAGGTGGTTTAAACAATTATTTTTGAATTAAATAATTTGTAGGGATGTGTTCCCGCGGGAACTCTTTAATTTTCTGTGATAAAAAGAAGCCTATGTCTTATTCCAGACTATAATCTACCTCTGTGCCAAATTTCATCCAGATCCGTTCAGCCGTTGGGACGTGAAATTCAGTAACAATCATCCATCCATACATCCATCCATCCATCCATCCATCCATCCATCCATACTTTCGCATTTATAATATTAGTATGGTTTATAAATTCGAAAATGTGTCTGTCGGTCTGCTACGCTTCAACGGGCATCTTTTCGAAATTTGGTATAGGTACCCCGGGGAAGGACATAGCCTACTTTTTATTACAGAAAACTAAGGAGATCCCGGGGGCATCATCTAGTATTTTATAAAATGCTGAATAAATAGAAAAACGCAGCTTTCGACTTATTATATATACGATTTTTACATCAAATAAGTTTAGCCCGACGTAGACGTACAAAAACTTTTAAAAAAAAATCCTTGAACACAATATTAAAATATTCTATTAAAACTCACGACCAAGTTTTACAACAAAGTTCTTGTCTGGTAGTGAACGTTACTCCGGAAGCAGTTCAAGGCTTTTACTTAAGTTACTCAATAGTTGTTTGAATCCTGAGGGAGACGTTAAGGCAAGAATGGGGCAAATGGCGAGGGTCGGGCCTAATAGCATTAACTACACCAAATCGTTACCTACAGGGGTTCCTATAAAGTGTTTTACAAATTGTTTTATCCCCTTCTTCGATGGAATCTGTGTTCTGGAGTTCATATCATTATGTACACGTACCATTTAGGTATTTTCCAATTTCCAATTTATTTATTATTATGAAAGATTTTTTTACAATTTTCATTTCTAGTTTTTAGACGAAAGTATATTAATAACGACTTGGGAGTTTTCAAATTGTTTTCGTTGTTGTTTTCGTTGTGTCCAAGCAGACCGCCAAACTTGCGCGGCAGTATCGTTCGTTTATACTGTTTTTCTCGTTCTTCTCTCCTCATCATTAATCGCAATATTTGTCTATACTTTTGTCACCTTCTTGGACCACGCTGGGTCTTGAAGTAGCTGCCACTAGATCTCTGTTTCGATATATATCTAACTCTGTATATGTGCACTCATGTGACATGTTCCATTGTAAACTCCACGCTAGGTATGTAGTACAGATTCTTACGCAGAGTTTCTTTACAGCAGTACGCGCAACACCAGAGCCCCGCAGTTCGCCCACAATCACAGAGCCTCCCCACCACGTAGAGTTCACCAACGACACAGGCACCATTTTGACGTGCTCCACGAAAGGACAGTACCAGGTGAGACTAACAATCTGAGGCCCAATAATTGTATAAGCAAATCGTATTCATTTGACAGCTTAAAACGTATTACTGAACTGTTTAAGGAGTTCATACATTGCTTTTTGACGTGCAGGCCATCTCTGAACTCCTTACGTTTACGTTACGTATACGTTTGATAAACGATTACGATTACGATTTCCTTACACAATCGGAAGTCAGATCTAAAATCATACAAATTATAATGTTGTCAAGACCGAATTTCGACTTCAGTAGCCACTTTCAACAGAAAGTATATCATTTTTAGTCAGTCACTTATAGCATGTTAAATGGACGTGGTTGACTGAAATCGAAAAAAAGTGCAGCCGACTACTCCGAGCTACATTTCATTGTCACGTCTCTATTTAATACTTGAATTTGTATCCCGCATTTGTTGTATTTCCTTGTTAATTTTGAGTAGATAGCGCCTTCGGTGGTCAACTATAACCTCATTTCATTTCGTTACATGATATATAATTTAAATACTCATCGATAAATGATCACTCGTAGTGATAAGGCCGCCTTTACACCGTAACAAGTAGTAAATTCTGTCACGATTAGTTTTACTTTTGTTTTGTTATTAATTATTTGTGTGTATTAAAGTGTTTACTTACTTACTTAAATACACTTAACAAATAAACATCAAACTTCTTACAAAAAGAAATTGTAAGTCAACTCTGTAAGTCTTACAACAAACGACCTTTTTGCCAGGCGGCACTATATCATGTCACATCAAGGTAAGAAAGAAACAAATGAAAACAGGGCAAATAAGACGAATGTATGTATGCCTGTCCTAGTGCGCTTGCAAGAGGATGTGACCTCATTTATTTAAGATGCGCTTACAAAGACAAGTCATACGCGACTCTCGATGTAGGTTCACAAAAATGGACGACTCTAGTGCATACTGCAAGCTTTTCATTTGGCTGACTTGAAGAAAACACATTTGCATTATTAAGTCTCCAAAGCTTTTGTTAGCACCTTAATAATCTTTTACGGTTTTAATATGGTCTGTCAAGCCGTGGTTCGAATAAAGAGTAGGTACCTATACAAAATTGCGTGAATGGGCGGATGGAGGAGTTGAGTAAAAACGTTAAATATTTGTTTTTATAGGTACCTACACAAATCCTAAATCAAACAAATCTGCCATCACCGTGATCTGTAACACTACATTTTTAGGTACCACCAGCTTTTGTACGTGTCACCATACATTAGCTCTGCATTGAACTCGCGCGCGAACTATAGGTATAACCGATCGAGGAAATGTACCTACTTAATACTTGAATTGAATCTGATGATAATAATTAAATAATTAAACTAGGCCCTAACCATGCTCTACCCTGACCGTACTTACTCTACCTGATGCTTTTAACGATAATTTTAAAAGATTGTTTTAATTTTAATGGTTATTTTTATTACTAGCTGACAGCTGTACATGTGCAATGCCACGTGAAGAAAAAATAACGTTTATATATAGATTTTTTGGGCCGGGAACCCTCGCGGGCGTCCCCAAAACACCCTACCAAAGTTTCATCACAATCTGATTATTGGTTTCGGAACGCATAGAGGTCAAACATAAATCCATTGATTTTTATTTATTTAGAAGATTCGCCCTCGTATTATTATTTTACTACTTTATAATATTACCTATATTATTTTATTACTTTGTAATAATAACACGATATCAATGATAATGATGAGTATCGGACGGTATAGATAGGAAGTATACCTAATTTATATCCGTCTCGCATTCAACCTTTGGTTATTTTCATAATTTTACACTAAACTAGCAGATGCCTGCGACTTCGTCCACGTGAAATAAGTTTTTTAAATTCCCACGGGAACTCCCTAATTTTCCGGGATAAAAAGTCACTCTCCAGGTCCTCAGCTATGCCCATGCCATAAATCACGTCATCGATCTGTTGCTCCGTTGCGGTGTGATTCAATTCAATTTATTTATTTAAAACATATAGGACATACAGGTGTCTCTTATGTTACGTCATGTGTTGACTCTACCACTGGTTCGGAAAGTAGATTCTGCTGCGAAGAGCCGGCAAGAAACTCAGCAGTTGCTCTTTTTTTTTTAAACAATATATTACAATATGTATGTAAGTATATAAATTAAACAGGTACTATAATATTGTAAGTTTTAAACTATCCTGTGGGGAGCTGAACCCAAAGTCGGTTGCTTCCGTACAACTTTGTCATTAAGAAATTCGTCAATTGTTTAATAGGATTGAAGGACTAACCAACAAACAAACACACTTTCGCATTTATAATATTAGTACCGAGTACGAGTATGATTGCCTATTCCATTCGATTCGGAAATCCACATACAAAACAAATAGACCTATCTACACTGATTGTGTATATTACAAACAATAGGATGGGATTGAATAGTCCCGCATGCCATCTGATTTAATATTCACAGACCGAACTACGTAGCTATGATAAAGTTTTTCGCACAAGTTTAGCTGAATCGCAGACTGATTCCGGCGGGAAATAAGTAAATGTATGGAGTTCTCGTATTTTACGTACCTACCTACACCTACCTATTTCAACATGTTTGTTACAACACCTAAATGAATTGAACAGATAAATAGATAGATAAAGTTATTATTGCTACTCATAACATTATAAAAACAAAAAAAAACAGAAAATAACGCGTGCGCAAGTGCGGTTTTATCACTAAAATAAATAGGTACTCCTACAACACCAATTTTGTAATACTTATTATGATTCGAACTCAACCGATTCCCAATCACTTTCACACATGTTTTTTTTCATAACGCCTGTCTGCTATTACTAGTAGGTAATAGGTATATTATTAGGAATTACTGAACCTATATCAAATAGAGTATCAGCTAATTCTGTTGTACACGATTTCTTAGCTGAATTGACAAAACTAAATGTCGCTGTCTCTTTCCGCAGGGAGTATTATGAAAGCGACAAAAATAAAATTAGTGTTCTCATTTTAATTTAGTTTTGAAATTGTGTTCAACAAAAAGTCACTTTGAATAAAATAGTTAGTGACATCCGTTCTTAATTGACAGCATATCTTATGGCTTATAAATTATGGTTTTCGTAGTAAGGACATACGTTATCAAACTGCAAACGCTTGGACACTCCCTTCCAGCTGTCACACATGTACTCGTAGGGGGCGAATACCATGAAAGTGTATGCAGCTGAGCACTAGCGTACGCACTAGTCACAGGGGTGAACGACCTTCACTGCAGGCGTACGGACGACGCTACTAGCCTACTACTATGATAATGCAAATCGCAGTGACTTGCATTATCTTACTGCCTGCATCGTAACATTTTTCATTATTTAGAGTCTATTATTATTTAGGTCCTGAATGAACGAGAAGTTTAATTCGCTATAATCCGCCACAGCAGACAAATCTATGTGGTACAGTGCGTGTCCTTCACCAATAGCATGCGAACACCCACCACCGAGCAATTCGCACCGGCACCGCACCACACCACACAAATCTTCCAAATCACTCTCAACGTACGTTTCACTCTGAAACCGGAGCATCTTCAGGAGATTTTGACTCGACAATGCACGATTGTAAACTTGATTGATGATTGATTGTGTGCTTTACAATCGTGCATTGTCGAGTCAACATCTCCTGAAGATGCTCCGGTTTCGGAGTGAAACGTACGTTGAGAGTGATTTGGAAGATTTTTGTGGTGTGGATTGGAATGCTGATTGGGTGGGAATTGCTGGGTGGTGGGTGTTCGCATGCTATTGGTGAAGGACACGCACTGTACCACATAGATTTGTCTGCTGTGGCGGATTATAGCGAATTAAACTTCTCGTTCATTCATTATCATGGACTTCCGCAAAGTAACGCCTGCTTCGATTCAATATTATTTAGGTCCATTCTTGATTATAATAATCAGTGGTAAAAGGATAAGATTTCCTTGGAATAAACCTCCCAGAACCTTGCACAAACCCTAATATTCATTAAAGAACAATATTAGCCCTGATAAATACATGAAACACACACTTGTATACGCTAGTAAAATGCCACGTCAGGTTGGGTTTGAAGTTGAACCTCCGAGCTATCCGCAATGACAGAATTGCAATCTATTGCTTGGCTCTTGAGGAGGCTCCAAACCACTCGTTTACCATTTCTTACGTCTCCAGTCTCATCGTATAGAGGCCATATTGCCAAAGAATTTACTATCGCCAAAAAGCAGACAAGCACCTTTTAACGAAACAGTCTTTGTAATGTGATGAATTTCCTCGGGGATGAAACTTACTGCATTGAAAATAAAGATGAAATTGCAACAAATAATACCCGTGAGCTGTTGACCTCTTTGCAAAAGTTTTGGTCGGTGAAAACGATACCTGGGGGAAATTGTCCTGTATCGTACTAAAATGTCGCAGTTAATTTTATAACTTCTACGAAGCCTTTTTGTTTTTAATTTTGGCGTTTTAGGTTAAGGCTTTCCTTTTTTTATAGCTTTAGAGTTAACATTAAAATACCTATAGGTATACATTCTTTCGGCATCTACTGCTAACAATCATCATACTAATATTATAAATGCGAAAGTGTGTTTGTTTGTTGGTATGCCCGCGACTTCGTCCGCGTGGTTTAAGTTTTTTTTGATTCCCGCGGGAACTCCTTATTTTTCAGGGATAAAAAGTATCCTATGTCACTCTCCAGGTTCTCAACTATACCCATACCAAAAATCACGTCAATCCGTTGGTCCGTTGCGGCGTGATTGAAGGACAAACCAACAAACAAACAAACTTTCGCATTTATAATATTAGTATGATAACTATAAACCTTCAAGGCAAGACGAAAAGGTCATGTAGTACAAACAAAATACTGAATCGACTCTCGACTGGATCAACATTTATTGCAATCCACTAAACATCAAACACAAAGGCCGAGTGACAGAGAACAATATTTTTCCAGAGCCACCGAGCTGCGTCCTAGTTTCATTCCTTGAAAGGTCGCAAAAAATTGCAAAACAAAAGCGAAGGGGGTCACATTACCGAAGCAAGTCTGGCAAAACGAGAGTTGCTGGCAATACTGCTCTTAGTACTAGTTTAGGTATCTCAACAGCGTGGATAGTTTTCGAATATCGATAAATTAAGACTAAAATGTCAGAGTAAAGTGGGCCTATAGAGTGCTTTGCTTTAAAGACTTATATTCTAACTAGAGTCCTTGACCGGGCTTTTCCTATCGTTTCCTCTCAGGCTGCTCCTCGCAGAGTTCTCCTGCTCTGGATCCTTCCGCCCTTCCTTCCCTTCCTTCGTCAACCTTCGAAAGCCCCTCATTTCGTCACTTTAGGGGAAAAATTTTAAAAAAAATATTTTTGGACTCTATTCCTAATTATCTTTAAAATGATATACCGCAACCCTATGTAAATAAGCTATAAAAAATATTTTACTTCGCATTCGCTTCTATGAGAGCCCCCCTGAAATAAAGATTTTTATAACTTTTTAAGCCATATTCGGCTGGAGGCCATCCATCGGTTTACATATTATATTTAAATTTGAAGTAATTACGTTCAGTAATTCAGAAGTTATAAGGCTCTGACAGACGGACGGATGGACGGACGGACGGACAAGTTCAAATTCACTCAAGTAGACTCAGAGACCTTCGCTTCGCTTGGTCAAATAGTATGTGAGAACTTAACTAGCAAATTAATTGGGTATTTGACAACTAGTCAAATCAGCAACTTTTTCCAAACGTCAAAACCTGTGCTTAGTATGGGATTTTGTATGAAATATTGCATAGTGACGTCATCAAAGTTCGACGCACTTTTTTACTTTAATGATAGTTTAAAATAGTTATTCAACATAAAACTAACAGGGGATATGGATATTACGACTTTTGGGAGATCGTCTATTTAATAATCACAAAAAAATAATTTATTTGAAGTTGTCAAATACCCTAATTGATTATAAAGTTTCTGAGATCAATAATACTATTTTGATTTCGATTTCAAAAGTACCTAAATAGTTTACTTAATAAAATAAAAGCACTTGAAAATGATTAAGCGTATCTACCTATACTTACTTATAATTTATTCCCGAACATTTTAATATTTATGACGGTAAAATTATTAAGGACCTTCAGCGTTATTAGAGCTGATAAATTTGCTTATACCTACTTTCTGCCACTTCTTCACAAAAGGCTTAATTTTGATAAAGTTAAAACAAAGCACTAGATTATAATCGACCCACTCAGTTTTGTGATTTCATTTTTAAGCTGACTGTAAGGTAATTTAATAATTTAAAAGTAAACAATATAAATTTTAAGTAAGAAGGTTCCCAAATTAAGGCTTTATACGTTTTAGTTGGTAACTTGGTGCAGTTTGTAATTATGGTGATCGCATACCTACTACCAGTTTATGGCGGCATGAAACATCCAGGAAATTCTAATACATTTTTAAGGCACGAACGCTAAAGGCGACTTTACTCGTAATTTTCATAACTAAATGGTATTTTGGCTTTGTACGATCTCCTTTATGGACTTTGATGAATTGCAGGAATGTAAACCATTAAAATCCTTATTTTTTATGCTTCGTATAAAATAAAGCATACTTTTATTTTATATTTATAAATGTTATGATGTTTGGATGGATGGATGGATGGATGGATGTTTCATACTCAATCACGCCAGAACTGCTGAACGGATCTGGATGAAAGGCACAGAGATAGATTATAGCCTGTAATAACACATAGGCTAATTTTTATCCCGGAAATTAGAGTTCCCGCGGGAACCAAAAAACGTTAATCCACGCGGACAAAGTCGCGAGCATCAACTATTTATGTATATTATGAAAATAATTCAAACAATATCGTAAATATTTGAACACAAAGTAAGTATTAGACACGTGTGACAGAGATACATTAGAAGATTATGAAACAAAATATTTCAAACAGAGAAAATGTTTCGCTTTACGTTTCGTAATATTATATTAGGACGCGACATTTATCACGAGAATCTCCACAAAATATCTGGAAACTTTGATATAAATTACACTAGAAAGATGACAAAGCTTATGCGGGTTCAGATTTTGTATTCCAAAATTAAATCTTTTATGTATACTTTTTACCTAAAGTAAAAAAAACGGTCAAGTGCGAGTCAGATTCGTGCACAAGGGGTTCCGTACCACCACACAATTTAGATTATTTTAGTAAAATAACAAAAAAGATGTCACAGCACGTAATTAGCTGTGAAATAACTGGCTTACATATTATATTATGACGCTAGACCTACCAAAGAATTTGACACCCTACGAGTACGGAACGACGATTTACGGACTTTTTCATACCTACTTGTGCTGTGAGGGCCAATTCTTGCCAAATTTCATGATGGTCAACGGGAAGTAACCTATAGATTTTAATTTATTGGCGAGTGTCAAAATATGCTAAATATGCGGCATAACGGCTGTATCTTTTGATTGCGTTGACTTAGAAGCTTGATTTTTTACAGCTCCAAGGGACCGTAGACCTAAGTATTTTATATTAATTACAACTTGATACCTCCACGCGCTACAGTCAGGAGTAGAGTTCGCATAAGCGGAATCCCAATACTTTTAATCTTATATTCTTTTGTAATTTTAATTCTATATTATGGGTCCCTGTCTGAAATAAAACGATTTTATATTTTATTTATTTATTATTTATTAATACTGAGGTGGATTAATTAGAATATTCTTGAGACGGCCTCAGAAAATTAATGTACCTATTGATCCTAGTAAATGCCCAATGTAATGCGTTGTATCTACGTACATGAGAAGTAGAAGTCGTTGCTAAGAATGTCTACATAAAATGGTTAGATCGTAGAAATAAATTTAGGTAGGAACATCATTGCATTGGTAGGTGCCGTTGTATTAACTCTCATTAATCAATTTCTACCTCAGTAAACGGAATTAATTTACATAACAGAGATAGCATGTTATTTAGATAATTACTTCGCAGTAATACAATTTAATTACGGCTAAATCTTAATCTAATTACTAAATATACCACCCTAATATTAATCATGCCCGTTGTGAATCTAAATGTAGAAGACCTAAGACGTATATTACCTAAGACGTATTTCATTCAGGTCTGAATCACCAAACGGTTTGGTATGCAATATTAAACCATAAACAGTATATATATGTTACTACCGATAAAACAGACAGTTACAGATTTTTTTTATCACAAAATAGTATTTTATGGCACTTTGATTAATACCGTTATATTGCAATATTTGGCAAAAGTCGCATCACTTCTTTTTGGTGTCCGTAAAGAGATAGATAGATAGATAGATAGATAGATAGATAGATAGATAGATAAACTCTTTATTGCACACACTAGAACTACTTAGAGATGATTTTATTACTTATCTATCTAATGAGTAATTTAACATTATGAATGTTATGTATTTAATTGTCATATTTATTTTTATGTCAGCTGACAAAACGATTATAAACATGGAACTAGCAATCTGCTTCTGATTATGGATATAGTATGACATAACTAATAGGTAATAAATTAGGTAAATTATTAAAAACGCCTCTATACAATATTTTCTGCAAATAATGCAACCAATTCAAATTCCGGTAGAGCGATAAATACCTACAGCAAATTAAAGACTGAAATCGACTCAAAAATAAACTCTATGTACCTACATAGAATGTACTTATTAAAAAGAGGAAAATGTACAGTGAAAAATAACAGCAAAATAATCCTAATGTGATGGGTCAATTTCAACAAAGGCGTTTTTTTGTTTCATTTCGGTGAACTTTCGTATTATCAAGTTTTCTCAAATTTAAACAGTAGTTTATTGTACTTCTTGATATTCTTCATGCACTTATTTAATGCCATCAAAATATACCTTAATAAACTAATGAGAAATCGTGTTTAAATTTGTGATGCCACTGAAATGAAAAATTCGTTCACCGATATGAAATAACTAGCCACCGAAATGAAAAAACCTATCCACCGAAATTAAAATCCACCGAAAACGAATACAAGCATTCTTTCTTTTCTTCTCTGCTCACATAATCTTCTTCTTTCCTTTCTTTCATCTGCAGTCAATGCTAGCCTCGGCATTCTAAAAAAAATATGTCAATTATAGTTGGTATCGCGTTTCAACTTTGCATTCACCTGGTACTTTAAAATAAATAAATCGTATTATATTAGGTCTTTACCTATGAAATTGCCTTTCTTCAGTACTGGTCATTTCAAATAAAAAAAAGTTTGTAATGGCTCTGTATTCTAAATTCAAATTAATTTTGTTTTAAAACCATGACATTCTTTTTACAAACTCAGTCTTTTGTTTTTTGATTAGCGTTGTATTTTCATTACATTTCAACATTTTTCGTCATAATGGATACTTTAAAAATTCGTGTAATTATGGAATATGAGTTCCGTCGTGGCACCAACGCGACACAAACGGCACGTAACATCAAAAACATTTACTGAGAGAACTGTACAAACGAACGCACAACCCGTTATTGGTCTTCCCGGTTCCGTTCTGGAAATTTTGACTTGAAAAATGAAGGTCGTCCGGAGACTTTGGTCAACAATAATGAATTAAAGGCGATTGTGGGAGCTGACGAAACTCAATCTACAGCTGAGCTGGCAGCAGCTTTTGATGTAAGCATCAAAACAATATTGATCCATTTGCGACAAGTTGGCAAGGTAAAAAAGCTTGATAGATGGGTGCCCCACGACCTTAACGATCGCCAGCGCAACGTAGGCGTCGAGACCTGCCTTGCGCTGCTCAACAGGCAAAGAAATGAAGGAATTTTGAAACGAATTGTTACGTGCGACGAAAAATGGATTCTGTTCGACAATCGAAAGCGCTCAGCAAGTTGGTTAGATCCTGGTTCAGCACCAAAGCAATGCCCTAAACCAAAAATGACCCCTAAAAAGGTGATGGTCACTGTTTGGTGATCTAGTGCGGGTGTGATTCACCACAGCTTTTTACAAAACGGCATGAGCATTACTGCAGATGTGTACTGTGTAGAACTGGAGAGAATAATGGAGAAGCTTGCACATCTGCAATCAGCTTTGGTCAATCGGTCGTCCCCACTGCTCCTTCACGACAACGCGCGACCCCATACTGCGCAACAGACAGTCTCCAAGTAGCAAGAGCTGGGGTTGGAAGCTCTCCCTCATCCGCCATACTCACCAGACCTTGCACCTACCGACTATTACTTTTTCCAAAATTTAGACAACTTTTTAGTGGGTAAAAAATTCAATTTCCGAGAGGCAGTACAAAATGCCTTTGAAGAGTTTGTTGCCTCCCGTCCAGCTGATTTTTACAAGAAGGGCATCAATAAACTGCCAATACGTTGGCAAAGATGCGTCGATTGCATGGGTGATTACTTCAAATAACAGAAATAAAAAAGTTTGAAAAAATAAGTACTTTCACTTATTCCATACAAAACGGCAATTTCATAGGTAAAGACCTATTATTTAATCAAATCTCGTTATAGTCGGTTGAAATCATATGAGAAACTGTGTTTGTTTGTTGGTTTATTGGTTTGTTGGGTTGTCCTTCAATCACGCTGCAACGGAGAAATGGATCGACGTGATTTTTTGCATGAGTATAGTTGAAGACCTGGAGAGTGACATAGGCTTATTTTTATCCCGGAAAATTGAGGAGTTCCCGTGGGAATTTAAAAAAACTTATTCCACGCGGACCTGTTTCCAAGACCTGTATACAAAAGTACAGGGCTTGGAAACACATTAGCAAAATGTATTCAAAGATTGTGAAATATTCACCTCCTGGCTTGGATTATCACCGAAATGAAATAATAATCAACCGAAATGATAAAAACATCCACCGAAATGAAACAATTATACACCGAAATGATAAAAACTCACCGAAATGAGAATTTTTATCATTTCGGTGACTATTTTGTCATTTCGGTGGTCAGTTTAGGCCACCGAATCAACCGAAATGAAAACACCGAAATTAAAATCAAGGAAAAGAATTAGCATTACGAGAAAACTATTTATTATAGGATGTAAGGAGTACTACACAAATGAGCGTAGTACCATTGCCCATTCATGAATACTTAGATAAATTTACTAGCTTATTGCAAGACAAGTTAAACCTATACACGGAAATGAAAAGAAATGGGTTCCATGTCACCGATATGACATACTTATGATTTTTGCGGGAACACGCAGGCAAGCGGCGCACGTCCTCCCACGATCAGCATCTAGAGGCCACAGTTGCGTAAGTTTTAAGCGCACGCGGGGGGAGCTAGAGTAGTTTTAAGCAAAAATATACCTGATAAACTTTTTGTCACCGAAATTAAAGAACTTTCAGTGACAATTTCATTTTTACTTTCCTGCTATAAAACTGGGTAGATATTATTAAAAAAATACTTTGGGATTATACTATCACTATTCATGATTAAAATAAAGGTAGCCATAAACCTTAGTAACCAATATTTTTTGTTTTATGAGGAAAATTACACAGAAACATGTTGCAGTGACAGCCACTGAAATGAAAAATTCGGAGCTTTACCATTTTTTTTTTTTAAACTGTAATCCTAATCCAGAAATATTTACAGCCTCGTACATAGGTAACTACCTCTTCTACCTAGAAAAAAATATTAGAACTGTATAGTAACGTTCTGCACTACCGATTTCATCCATGCCGCATAAATTTTGCTGTTGGGAAATTCACCCTGATGTGAAAATAGCCGAATAAGTAAACAACAAGCCAGATAATGGATATAAAACAAAAAAGCGTAAAACCAACATGAGTGTTATTTACACTCACACGCTATCTGATTTAATATTCGCAAATTGAACGCAACTCGGATAAAGTTTTTCGTGGGAATTACGCGGAAGTTTACGACAGACAGACCCCAATGGGAAATAAGGAAATGTGTAAAGCTCTCAGTTGGAGAACTACGGCCCCCACGAACAGGAAATATGGAGGTCCGATACGAATTTTTCTTGCTTGTTATCTATACCTTAATTGGGGTAGGTAAGACATTTTTATTCTAAGTACTTTTACTCTGTGAGAGTAAAGCAAAGTAAAAGTAAAATATACTTTACTAGCTGATGCCCGCGACTTCGTCATACGTTTAAGTATTTTTGATTCCCGCGGGAACTCCTTAATTTTCCGGAATAAAAAAATAGTAAGCCTATGTTACTCTCCACGTCCTCAACAATACGCATGCCAAAAATCACGTCGATCCGTTGCTCCGTTGCGGCGTGATTGAAGGACAAACCAACAAATAAACAAACTTTCACATTTATTAGTATAATAATCCTTACAGTGGAACGACGCCAATAAAAATTGCATACAAAAGGCTCTCTTACTTATGCACCAACGTAGGTAGGTACTAGGTAGGTATAGGTATATATCTCCAAGCTGCAAGTTAGGTAATTTTGTGCAAGAATGACTGAATACTGAAAATTCCGCCAGCTAAGAGAAATGCTCCCCCGTCTTGCCCCTGTCAACCCGCAACGTTGTTCTGTCGAGACGTCTCTTTAAAAAACGTATCTCATAGGCTGTAGCAATATGTATTTAATAAATAATAATAACTAAGGTAATAGTAGGTTGTTTGAATTACTATTGTACTATTCACAGTTTCATAAAAACAAAATAAGGCAATTCTATCCTACCACTTACTTACGTACCAAAATTCTAACCCAAACGTAATTGGGTTTCATCGTAATGTTATCATATTATATCATGTTGTAGTGGTAGGCATTTATTAAAGTGCTTTCATATATTGAAATAACTGGCGTAGGTAGGTATTATACCTTCTTGTTCAACAATCACCTTTATAAGAGCGCCATTATATAGTAGAAAGGATAAGAACGTTAATATCAAAAATATAAAGTTTAAATTCCAACAGACGTGAACTGTCCAAGCTCTTGACCCGCTTACAGGAATTATGGTCGATGAAAACTGTACCGGAGGGAAAGGAATAATACGGAAACGTATTATAATAATATATAATATGATATCCTGCTAATAGGTATATTCGAAATTAATTCCTGACATGTATTTAAGTACGTAAGGACCTACCTATATTTTTTTTGTATTCTCGGTAGTAGGCAGTAGGTAGGTAGGTACGTAATGTCGTTACCTCAAGATGAGTTTCACTTGAGTACTTTACAGATAATACACAAAAATGTTCATTAATTCTGAAATTCTGATCTGTTGATAACTAGAGACTTTATAGGGGTTCGAATTTCAGGGGTGACGAACTTCAGAAATTGGGAATATTACACAGTCGATACCCGAAACGATATAGATTGGATATGATATAGATGTTACGAAACCGCTCACTAAGCTAAAAAAAACAGGTCCCTTATAGAATGTAAAGTAGAACCTTATAAAACTTTCATTGGGTATTTAAGTGAATACTTGAAATTTTTACTTCGTTAAATAGGGAGAATAAGGAATCGCCAGCAATACGTACGAGTACCTTCAAACTTGTTATAAATTCTTAATTTCTCACTGTTTAAATTTTTCAATAATATTAAATTCAATAGAACACTGAATCCTTGAAACTGCGCCAGCTGAATAACAATGACCAGTTTCTAAATAAATATAATATCAAGTAGTGTTCTAGTTTTATTTGTGAAGGGTCGCAAAGAAGATCGCTAAACAAAAGCGAAAGGGGTCACATCGCCCCGGGGTTAAAAGCAGGCCCGGCAAAGTGAGTGCCACAGACAATACAGAATACAGGGCGTGTCAAAGAAAAACTAATGAAGTGCTGCTTTTAGGAAATTCAATGTTCCCACAACAAAGAAATGATACAAAAATACGCTTAAGGCGACGCTCCCTGTACCGGTCAAGACGTGCCGCCAAGCGATTTAGTGTTCCGGTACGATGCCGTGTAGAAACTGAATAGGGGTATGGGGTTAAGATAACTGCCATGTCCCTAATAGGTTAGCCCGCTACCATCTTAGACTGCATCATCACTTACCATCAGGTGAAATTGCAGTCAAGAGCTAACTTGTAGTGCATAAAAAACGATAAAAATGTTGAAGATTGCTTGCATGGTTTTTGGCTGAGATCAATTATTATTTTGTGTCTATTTAAGACGTTTCTTGCCAGATATTCCTCTTCTTGAAACGTTACCGATTGTGATAATCGAATTCTGTGAATTGAAAACAAAATCTCCAGTCGTTTGAATGCTATGAAAATTTTAATCTCAAAAAGGTATTATTTTCGAAAAAGAAAGTCTATTTAAACTCCTATAAATAAAATATTCAACTATTACCAAGTATATTTTAATTTGACAACGATGAGTCTGTATGAGATTTGGAAATACCGCGTTATTAATAGCAAAGATTTGAGTCTCCTTAAAGTATGCTCTCACCTTTATTCCTTTGACTTATTATGATAGAAACATGTTTGAGGAAGATATTGGAATTAAGAGATCCGCCCAGGGGACCTCAGGTTTTGATAAAATAGTTCCAAACTTAAATACGGTCATACATCTTCACCAGTTGCCAGCTGGTCCATTCAATCATCCATTTATGTGTCAAAGGAATGAAGTAGGTATTTTTATAGAGTAAGTATAGTTCTTCCACAGTAGGTATGTTTTTCTTTTATTCGAAACCGTTTTAAACGCCATTAAAAACTCGATGTCAAGTTTTTAATAACGGTCCATTCTTTAGTTCTTTACAAATCTAGTTCGATTCTTAAAATAAATTCCAAATGAATTTGAATCGCAATTATTGTTACTAACCAAATCACGAATTGATTCAATTTAGGTCTTAAAATCGTCTAAGAATAATAAATGTTATGAAAATATTTTTTCCACACTTCAGAATTGGACGACGATCTATAAAAGTAGGTACAATATTTTTAAATATCATTTACATTTGCAAAAGCGACATCGAATATAATATTCATTTCTAAACATCGAGGGTCCCTTTTTCTTTTTACGTAGGTATAAAGATATCGGATTCAAATCGAGCCGTAAACAGAGGTCGAATATTTGAACAGAACATTGTACGAGTAGCATATAGGAGATACATAGTTCAAAATGTGCCACGTATTTGCCGGGTATTGTATTCGTATGCAAATAAAATTCCGATATTTCCATTCCACCTCAAGAATATAGCGGAATATTGTAACAAAAGGTTCTCTTCATGTAAATATAAGTAATGATAAGTTATCGTACTCATTTGAGTGGAAGAAAAATGCCCCTTTTTCTTGTATATTTTTGTCGTTGTAGCTAGTCTTTGTTTGTCTTAGGACGACCTGTAGGGCTAGCATGCGCACAACGAGTAAAATTATGTCTACCCGTTATCTCTATTTGTCTACCGAAGCTAACATGGATACTTGTCTCGTTACGTCAAAAGTAAAGATAAGAGTAAATATATTTTCATAACTGTGGTATTTTTCTCTACGAACCTTCACATGCCGACTATTTTTTTTTAATGTTTAAACTATCGTGAGTGATATTCTTTTAATATTTCTAATTTTTTCTTGTAATATACCGCCATTATAATATTATACCTCTGTATACCGCATTTTGTGCATGGGTAAACGAAACAATAGCCGGCAACGACAACATCTCTCTCTATAGTCGCGAGATAATCTCGTTGTGCGCATGCTAAGCACACTGGTAACTTAGATTTATTTGAGTGCTTGTTCAACCCCACAGCTTAATTTCAACTTATGCATACTTACCTAAATGGTGTTTGTTAATAATATGTAATATTAATACCTAAAGCATCCTTTTTTTTATTCAAATTACATAATGTATTTCCCATCCTTCAAGAGACAATCTATCTTGCATAAAACTCTGACTACCTCCTTGGCGCAGTGTGTAGCGCTGTTGTCTTAACGTGCGGAGGTCCCGGGTTCGATCCCCGGCAGGATCAATTTGGGAATTTATAATTTCTGAATTTTCCCTGGTCTGGCCTGGTGGGAGGCTTCGGCCGTGGCTAGTTACCACCCTACCGGCAAAGACGTGCCGCCAATCAGCGTTCCGGTACGATGCCGTGTAGAAACCAAATAGGGGTATGGGTTTAATAATATAACTGCCATGCCCCTAACAGGTTAGCCCGCTACCATCTTAGACTGCATCATCACTTACCATCAGGTGAGATTGCAGTCAAGGGCTAACTTGTAGTGAATAAAAAAAAAACTTTGATATAATAATATTGTATTACCACTTTCTTATAAGCTTACGCACTCGACAATTTGACATCTTAAAAAAGTTCGAAATCCGGCACTGAACAATAAAATACCTATTTTAGCTCTAAATAAAAATATGTGGAGCTTATATTTAAAACTAGACAAAGTATTGTTCTTATTTTTGGATCTAACCACAGAATAGGTAATAATACTACGTGATATAACTTAAATGGCGCAACTTCTCACAGGCAGACCTCAACAGAATCTTACAAGTTTAATATAAATTGTGCTCTGCAGATGACAAAGCATGTACGCGCACAGATTTATTATTGTTACCGCAAACCAATTATTTATTGTGGTCGGGACTCCTTTCAGTTGTTGACTTTATTACTTCAGCGGGCTTGTTCACTATGAACTTCAGAACGCAACCACGCGTAGAACACGCGTATAATAATTCCGGTGATTTAATAAATCGCTGCGTATTTGTTCGTTTTTTGTAACGAACTGATTAATGTCCAACATGCGTCGTTCAATTTGTTTGAACCTCCATGCAAGTACTAAAAACAACTGTACAAAGTTCATCGGTGAATTCATCATCAAGAATGATGATGAATTCACGAACGCATAGATAACGAACAGCTATTAAGTATAGAAAAACTGTACAAAAAAACGAAATTATTTAATTTTTAATGAGCTTCAGTATTTTTAACAGAACTTCACAATGATGTCAATAGATGGCGCTCTGTAAAAGTTTATTCGTTTGTGCTCACAATTTTAGAAGTTAGCACCACCTTACGTGGAATAAAAAACCGGCCAAGTGCGAGTCGGACTCGCGCACCGAGGGTTCCGTACCAACCTGTAGTAAGTTTTACGATTTATGACGTATTAAAAATAAAAATTACGTTTGTTGTATGGGAGCCCCCCTTTCATATTTACTTTATTGATATTTAATTATTTATTTTGAAAGGTAATATACAAGTTAATATTCTGTGAAAATTTGAACCGTCTACCTGTTACCGTTTTTAATATTGAGCAAAAAAATACGAAAAAAACACGTTTATTGTATGGGGACCCCCCTTAATATATATATTTTTTTAATTTTTAGTATTTGTTGTTATAGCGGCAACGGAAATACATCATTTGTGAAAATTTCAGCTTTCTAGCTATCACGGTTTATGAGATACAGCCTGGAGACAGACAGACAGACAGACAGACAGACAGACAGACAGACAGACAGACAGACAGACAGACAGCGGAGTCTTAGTAATAGGGTCCCGTTTTTACCCTTTGGGTACGGAACCCTAAAAATACCGCGAGGTCTCAGTTCGGGGCGAACCACTAGTTAAGTAGACCTTACCTTCAAAAAATACATTCAAATTTAATAAAAAATAATACTTTCTATTTCTTGACAGCATAAATTATAAGGTATACCACGTTATTTATAATCCTTTTGGGAGCACCTCAGACCGACGTAACCAACAAATTCTGCTCCCTTGTGCATCTTTTCGGACCCAACTTCTAGCATCAGCATATACTTATTTAGACAATTTTTTTTTTCGGTTTGGGTTTCTGTGATAATCTATTTTGTTAACTTTCCGGCTCGAAGGACGAAAATGAAGGAGTAAGGTTCAAAACACAAACATACGATACGACGTTGCATCGTAGCACGTCACGATACGATTTCGTGTCGTGCAAATCTACGAAGTGCATCGTATAAAGTCATGACACGACGTCGCATCGAGGTACAATGCACGGCACGATGTCGTGACTCGGTGTTAGGAGTTGACTTTTTGGAAAATGTACTTAAAACACAAACAATATTTTGTGGGTCAGGATATATCTACCGGTGATTTATATAATGTAAAAAAACTGAACCATTGTCCATACTTAAATGAAAATTAAAAACCTAAACTCACATTAATTGAAGCAGACCGTAAAATTCATAAATATGCAAAAGTAAAGCAAGATCAAAGCGAGCGCGGGCAATTATTGCGAATTAATGATTCTAATTTATAAATTTACTAAGTATTTTTAAATTTATTTTCACACAAAAAAGTATGTAGCAATGAAAATTAATATCGAAGCTAACATAAAAGAGGCGCGTTTTTACAAAGACCACTGCGGGATTTCGTAATTAATTAAACTGTATGATCTCTTAATAATTTATTTTAAGATTAATTAAGTTTGAACACTTTTGTTCTCTTTTGAGTTACCTTTACGTTCTGAGAGCTTGTTTAGGTAAAAAATTATCTCCAGATTATTATCTCATGATAATAACTTATTTCTTTCCAATATAAATAAATAAATTTGAGCAGATTTGTAATTGTTTGCCGTTTGAGCCCTAACTGTACCAACTAAGTAGTATTTAATTTTGATAATATATTGTCTGAGTATTTTTCTACATACCTGCGTTACACCTACTATATTACCTATTCTGTGGTTACACCACAGAATAGGTAATAGTAGTTACACGTTAAATGTTCTATTGTTTTCGTAATACGTAGTTTTTTTTACTTTAGACGTAATAATATTTTATTGTAAGATTTAATACTTAGACAAGTATTTTATATTAACCTAAATACTAATTAATTAACCTTATAGTGCTTTATAATATACATAATAAGGCACATTATCATCGTATTATGTTACTGTGATTGCTCATTACCTAAAATACCTATGTTCTAATTGTTAGTGCTCATATGTTATATGTTTATAGAGGTGAATTAACATGAAAAACATTCTACCTTAATGATGTTAGCAATAAGTTATCTAACTATTGTATAACTCTTCGTAATTTTCATGCCACAATAAAGTCATTTAAAAATCAAAATCAAATCAATTTTGATATATTGATCGGCTATATCCACCGGGTATATTGATCAACTTAACCATCGCAGTGATGAAATCCCAGCGCAGTTTAAATGCGCATCAAATGTATGAGTATGTATGAATTCAATTGTATGAATTAAATCCGATAGCAAAATAGCAATATATCGCAAGAATCCCAAGAGTAGATATGTCAAAGAAACACAATACGAGCGACCCGAGACGCCACGGCAACCTGTCTGACAATACCTAGCACATTGAATAATTGGTGAACCGTATATTTTCTTGTAGATCGTAATAAAGGCAATATCTATTCTTATGCAGACGATACTGCCCTGATATTTTATGGTGACACATGGGAGGAAGCAAAATGTAATGCGGAGAAAGGTCTAAGTAATGTGGTTAACTGGCTTGACAGAAATGTGTTGACTTTAAATGTAACTAAGACAAAGTTTATGACCTTCTCAATTAGAACACCAACTCAACCTCCAGATAAATTTGTCATAAAATGCCATTCGTGCAAATATCGCCAGGGAATTACTTGTGATTGCCCACATATTGAGAAAGTAACACAGTATAAATATCTTGGAGTTATAGTAGATCAACATCTTAACTGGTACACACAAATTAATCATTTAATAAACAGAACTCGGAACCTTATATGGATATTTAAAAAACTACGCCATGTTGTCCCACCCGAGCTTTTAAGAAATATATACATAGCTCTGGGACAGTCAAATTTAATGTACTGCATTACTGCTTGGGGAGGTGCATGTAAGACTCAGCTTATTCAGTTGGAGAGAGCACAAAGATCCCTGCTTAAAGTAATGTATTTCAGACCCTACAGATACCCGACTCATAGTTTGTACACAACAGCCAAATTACTAACTATCAGACAACTATACATCTTACAAACTATAGCTAGGGTTCACCGCACTACTGAATATAATAAATCACTCCAAAACAGAAGACGTAACCATGCAGTCATTAACACTGTCTCAAGTAATAAGACCCAATTTGCTGCAAGACAATACCAAAAACAATCAGTTTATCTATACAATAAAATTAATAGAATTTTAAACATATATGTTATGCAACTATTTCCACTTAAAACAGCGGTTACTAATTGGCTGAATAACTTAAACTACGAAGATACCGAAAATCTTTTAAAATCACAAATTTAAATTTAATTTTGTACTGAGATAAATTATATATTACATAGTTACTACTCGTTTCAAACACGCACAAACACACACACACACACACACACACACACACACACACACACACGCACACGCACACCACACACCACACACCACACACCACACACCACACACCACACACCACACACCACACACCACACACCACACACCACACACCACACACCACACACCACACACCACACACACGCACACGCACATAACCACTCGTACAGAACAATGCATGCTAACTTTGTATTTTAATTAATTTAAAAATGAACTTTTGATTGTTAAAAATATTATTATTGTTATATACCGAGGAGGAAGAGCGGGGACCCCGAGATACAGGTTTTTTCAAACTTACTTCAGGGTTCCCGACATAATTGTGAAACGACGAATATTTTTGCCAATAAATTTCATTTTCATTTTTTTTTTTTTTCATTGAATAATTGGTGAACCGTATATTTTCTTGTTTAGTCATCCGTAGAGTACAATTTATATTAACCTTATACTATTACTTCTACGTCTTGGTATTTTCTGGGCAAATAACTTTGATATTTTATATTTAGGGAACTAGCTTTTGCTTGCGGCTTTGCTTACGTTATGTTAGATTTTTAACTATACAAATTTCAACCCGCATATTACCCTCTTAGGGGTTGAATTATCAGAAATCATTTCGTAGATGATGCCTACGATCTGTATGCTAATAATGTCAGCCCGATCCGTTCAGTGGTTGCGTTGAAAAATCAGCCAATGAGTCACATTTTCCTTTTATATATTAATTAGATAACGTTTGTTAAACCATAAATTACCTGATGAAATATAATATCGTTTCAGCAATGCATGGTTAATGAACGGTCACTAAAAGTAAACTGTGGAGAAGAATGAAGATGATCAAGGGTCAGAAGCATCCTCTTGGCAATTATCCACACAACGCACTTCAAACTAAACCTGATTATCATCAAGCAGATTCCACAATTAAAAAACAAAGACGTGGATAATAAAAAAATACATAACTACCCCAGCTAAATCGAATCCGAAATACTTCTTTCAACTTCCGCAGTCTTTAGGTTACCTACTTAAAAACTCGCGGCCAACTATGGTTGAGATAATCCCAAGTCACATAACTACGACGAAAGTGAACTTTTCAGCAACAAAGAAACTGAATACAGGATTACTCCCTTGAAACTGAAAGCTTCAAGTTATATTCGTCGCGAGGTTATAAAACTCGCTGGTAGTGTAATATTGGTTGAAAGTGTTTTTGTTTATATTATTTTAGCGAGAAAGTTATTCAACCAGAAATGCCGCTCATATCTCATGCCGCTATATGACTTTATTAAAAGAAAGATCTCAAAAATCCCCATAATTCCCCATGGGAACGACAATGAATTTATCAAGATGTCAAAGATTCTTTAAGTATCTACAGCTTTTATCGAAAGTACAGGATTTTCCGTCATTTAGGTACTTTAAGAAATTGTAATACATTCTCGACATCGGAAAATGTATTGGATTGGCAGTTGGCACCCATTTTTGAAACTTAACATAATATGCATTGTAATTTGGACGGATTCAACAATAGGTTTTCAATTCCTAAAAAGCATAGTTAGGCACTTTGCGCGATTAATATCTATTGGGACTAAAGTAATTGATTATTTTATGGCCAAACAAAGCCTATAATTTTGTGTTTTTGACTTGAATAATTAATATTATTTCCTTTGATCATTGCGCTTTGTTTAAAATTCTTAGCGGAAAACAAATCACAAAAGAGGATCTATTGTTTGCTTTGTTAAAGTTTATTAAGTTACAAAAGTGATAAATAAAGGAAAAATACGAAGACCAAGACCGACGCTTGTGATTCAAAGAACTATGCACTGATGCAATGGGCGTGGCTCATAAGTTAGATAATATTATACTGACTACAGACATAATTTTATGAAATTGTAATACTAATTAATAGGTCTAACAGCTACCTATATTAAAAATCCTGTTCAAATGATTTAAACATTTCAATGTCTCAATGATTAATTTAAGCAAATACTTAGACAAATTTACGAGTGCAATGGCGACATTGTTTTATGATGCGTGCTTATAATATTGTGGAAGAAAGAAAACTAACAAAAAATTGATCTTGAAGTCATGAGATATTACTTCATTAACAAAATGTACGATGTAAAAGAGTCTTTGTTTCGTGTTTTTATACTCTAAAATGACTAACCATAGAGTAAACCAGAGATTTAAAATAAAGATACTGGTGATAATGTTTATTTTATTGTTTCAAAAAAAAAACAGGGTTATTTTTGTTTTATCCTTTGGTATTTTTTATTTCAAACCATAGAGAAGAGCGATAACCTTTTAAACTTTAATCTATAGCGCTAGTTCGTAACGATTTGAATGATGTTCTGTGTTTACGTTGCTCAAACAAGTAATACGAGATATAAATGTTTATATTCTAACACTCTTCATCTTCATTATTTCAGCTTGAGGAAGAACACAGCTGGATATAGCCTTTAATAAGAGCACTACCGGGCCCCGTCTACATAGGTCTTCCAGGTCCATTTTATCAGAGAGTGCTCACGCTTAAAATAACGTCTCACCTTCCATGAAATTGCAAAATATGCCATCCCCGAAAATATAACAGGATTAAAATAGTATATTATTGCAAGTCCGCATCTGGCAGCCGGCAAATGCAAATGGCTCGGAAAAATGCAAATATGTGGATTGCACCGCAGACTATCGTACCCAATTTTACGTACTGTGAATTTCAGGATCTTCTTATTTGGTCTTTATTGAAATATATGAGAGAAAACACGTTCAAATTGGACGTTAATGTTTGTAAAGTTGGCAAACTGTAGCAAAGTGCAGAGTTTTGTTTAAAATGTTATTTCTATGCACGATACTATGTCTAGCAAACCCCCGTTAACCCAAATATGACGTAACTTATGAGACACCTGTATGTCCTACATGTTTTAAATAAATGACTTTAATTGAATTGAAAATATAAAATTATATTTTACTCGTATTTCAATACAAGAGTTCAAACGAAAAATCAAATAAGTATAAATATTATAAATGCGAAAGTTTGGATGGATGTATGGATGTATGGATGTTTGTTACTCAATCACGCTCCAACGGCTGAACGGATCTGGATGAAATTTGGCACAGAGATGGATTATAGTCTGGAATAGCACATAGGCTACTTTTATCACGGAAAATTAAAGAACTAAAGGAACCGAAAATCCTCAATCCACGCGGACGAAGTCGCGGGCATCAGCTAGTAATACATACAGCGAAAAACAAATTAATCAATCTAAGGCCAAAATCACTTTCACGGGTTTTGTGCCTTAGGGTTGTTTAATTTTGTTGTCAACAACTCTTTTCACAGGGATTAGGACTTTTTGGACGGTTGACTTGATTTATACATGGCTCTCCGTTTGGATTACCTATTCTGTAGTTGTACGCCAACTCCGTGGCAAACTATCCGTGTATGCTTTGATATTATGTTTTTGTTCAAATCATACCTACTACCAATACTTAAGACTACCCTTATTATAAATTAGAGAGAAATTAAGTTAATATTTTTGGAATAATTGTACGTTATAAACTAATTTTCTGGTTTACTTATAGTATTTTATGTTAGCCTGTAAGTTTCATATAAGTGAGTTGTAAAATTATTTTTGAAACAATAAACATCTTAAACCCAAGGAGGTTGTACCAGTTATACGTAAGTTTTAAAACTAGCACGTACTTACAATAAGTACCTAAGATTATTTTCAAATTGTCTTCAGACTGACTTCGTTTCTAGTAACATTGTCTTTTAAGAATACAATAATTATTCTGATTATTTTATAGATAAACCTTGCTACCATGAACCTACGCACAATTAGTAAATCATCGTGTTGCAAATGCTTTGAGAGATATATTGTTGCCAATTCGGTTTAACGAAATATCTGAACTAAAATGACAGCTTTAAGTCTAGTGATGACATGGATATAGTAATTTATATAGATTAGTTGCTATTAGAGATTGTGAACAACAGAATAGGCCTGTGTGTCCCTAAGGCTATGAGACGGTATGAAAGGTCCTAACCTTTGTAACCCAAGTATATTATATTTGTTCCAGTTGGACTGGCTACTCTCCGATAACAGTCCAGTGACGTCACTCGCTGGTCTCCGAAGAGTGCTGGCGAACGGTTCGCTAGAGTTCCCGCCTTTCCCCGCAGAGAGATACAGGAGGGATATCCACGCAGCAACATATAGGTGTAGGCTGCGATTAAAAAGTAGCGGTTTTGATATACTGTCCAAGAATATTCACATACACGGTGGTAAGTAATTGGGCGTTTATGATACTTAATATAATTTTGTAGTTAGTCTGTAGGGTACCTATTAATTAGTAGGTAGGTTAATGAAGATAGTGGGTTATTGCTCTCGATCTCTACCTATAACTAATTACAGACAAAACAGCACCAAGGACCGATGGAGCCGATTTAAAAAAAAATATTTTATATTGCTGTAGATAAGAGATTATGTAATTATTATTATGAATCCCTGGCGCAACCCCAATAGAATTAATGTAATTATTTTATACTAGATAATGCCCGCGACTTCGTCCACGTGGATTAAGTTTTTTGATTAACGCGGGAACTCTTTAATTTTCCGGGATAGCCTATGTTCTTCCCGGGAATATGACCCATCCCTGTACCAAATTTCATAAAAATCGGTTAAATAGATGGGTCGTGAAAGCGTAGCAGACAGACAGACAGACCGTCACACTTTCGCATTTAACTTTTAGTGCTAAACATACCCTGGGAGGTACACGTGGCAGACGAGTACGTGATGGCGGGCAACGCAGCAGTGTTGCGATGCATCGTGCCGTCACACTGCGCAGAACGAGTCGACGACACCGACTGGTTCACCGATGATGACACCAGTGTGTTCCAATATTTAGGTAAGTTGACCTTTAGCTACGAAGTAGACCACGAAAAGTGATTGTCATAATCATAATCATAATTTTTAGACATCGTACACCCTTGAAGCTTTCTCACTGGGTCAATCCTTTGTGTGCCTGGTAGAGATCGCTTTATAGCGAAAAGGCCGCCACTTGTACCATAGCTTGGTTTTATTGTTTTTGTTTATAAGTATGTTTATTGGTGTACAATAAAGAATTTTTCATTCATTCATTCATTATCATTTATTTATTTTGCCAGAATATGGTAAATGCGACATATTATATACATAGGTGTTTATTAATATGTAGTATCCACATAGCCTGCTAGGTTTTGTGTGCAAAATTATTTTTACCCTTAATCTATTTAGATTACACACACAAACACACAAATACAAATATTGGGCACTATGTAACATAGCAAAAATAAAGTAATGATTATATAAAAATAGCAAGAAATATATGTCAGAAATAAAATTAATAAAATAATACTTACCTATAATAATAATCACAAATAACATTAAATTTAGCAATAAAATACTTCAGATTGCGTAAATTTGTTCTCCTGTGCGTTTGTAGTAAGTCTGGCAATATATAGATTCCGCTTTTGAAGTAAACCTTCTTTACACGTACGTTGACATAGGAGAGTCACTCCTATACGGAAGTATTGCTACACAAACGTTGCTTTCATCTGTATTTAAAACCAAAATAACATGCCTGAGTATTCATGAATTAAATGCATACATGCATGTATGCAATTTTGTGAACACTAAACACACACACTATGACACTTTTTCAATTCAGAGTGCAATAGAAGTTTGAAGTAAGTAACTGAAGAGAGTATCAAAGTCCTTGGGGCTTGGAATCCTGAACCATTTATCTATTTAGAGCATTTCCACATCATCTCTGAGATTACCATTAAGATTTGAATCAAGTGCGTAAAATGCTTGTTTAGTCCAATTGACAAAGTCTCAGCTATAGGATGGCTATAGGTGTAGGTACCTATCTGCATATTTCATACGGTTGCATAAGGCCAGCATAATCCCTCGGATTTTCCAACAAATATATTACTGATCCGGATCGTTGATTCTAATGAAAAGAAACCTTGAAATCTGTAAGAATATTAAGAATATTCGGTACTTTACAAAACACAACAAATACGTATAAGGTAAATCCCTAACGCTCATCAACGGCATAAATCCAAAAAGCTTTAAGCTGCTTTGCGCACATTGAATTTCTGATAAATATTGTTTAAAAAAAATTTTTGTTCGCAAGGTGTTATAATATTTCCCAGAGTAAGATTCCCTCTTCGTGTAATCCCAGATTTCGGAATTAGGTAACTAGGTTCTAATAAAGTTAAAATTTGTAGGCAGACGTTACCAGCTTAGCTTGAGAGAATGATATTGCAAATATAATATTATTTATCACAAGGAAAGTTTGTCGGTTCTATTGACATACTCTGTTGAAACTAGGCCATCCGCCTTAAAATAAATTGATAAAAACAATTTGGTATCCGCTCTGGAAAAAATCCCACGGGTTTGTAACGTCGGCGTCGATCATTTTGAACATTGCAAGCGACGACGTGAACGGTGAAACGTATGGCCATTAGTCTTTCTTTCAATAATACGCTTTCAACGCTGCCGTTGCGTATTAATTTTCTACTGTGTAATATTTCACTTTGAAGATAATAACGACAATAATTAATCGTATTGACTACGTCCATCTTCAGCTACAGTGTGTTACACACACATATATTTGTTGTTTTTTTTTATTTCATACTTTTGACGACCTCCGTGGCTCAGTGTTCAGCGCTGCTGCCTTAACGTGCGGAGGTTCGATCCCCGGCAGGGTCAATTTGGGTTCACTGGGCCTGGTGGGGGGCTTTGGCCGTGGTACCACACTACCGGCAAAAATGTGCCGCCAAGCGATTTAGCGTTCCGGTATGATGCCGTGTAGAAACCGAATAGGGGGATGGGTTTAATATAACTACCATGCCCCTAACAGGTTAGCCCGCTACCATCTTAGACTACATCATCACTTACCATTAGGTGAGATCGCAGTCAAGGGCTAACTTGTAATACGGAGTGACTTTGAATGATCATAATTGCAACATGCTCTTGCTAGTTAAAAACATCAACTATAATGATCAAATTCAGATGAATAATAATTTACTTACATTACACAACCCCACATAAAGTAGGAAATACAACTCCATCTTTGTCAACTTTGCCTACATAGAAATCTGCGTCTAAATTGTCCTCTAAACAGAGGTACCAACCATACTGAAAGCAATCCCTTTTACATTTAGTGTAGATAAATAACAACTGTATAACATGATATACATATTATATGTGTACTGTCCTATTATTCAGGGTCAAAGTACTCTCGTCTGGACGACGGGTCGTTGTACATAAGGGCTGTGAGTCCAGGCGACCGGTACTCGGCGTTCCGGTGTCGTGTCCGGGACCGAATAACCGGATCTTTGTATTCTAGTAAATATTTTGGTAAGTCATTGTACATTGTACCTCATACTTGATGGGCTTTAATGTTTCGCCTAAATGGGTCTATTGAAATGTGGTGTGAATTTACACTTGCTTTGTTGGCGTATGTTGTGTGATATTTGTTTACATTAATAATGCTTGCGCTGTTCATTTCACGCTGGCAATAATATACTCGTAGTACCTAATAACGTGATGCTCTGGAATTTTTCGAAAGCTTTTACATTATGCTTAAGCTATGCTAGCACTGTACCTACTAAGTCAAAAAGAAATTGAGTTCGGTAATTAGGTACCCTAGTAGTACCTTTGACCTCTATTTCTATGAATTCAACTGAAGATGGCTTAAGAACTTAAGACCGTAAAACGCAAGCACAATGGGCGTCACAACGCATTTTCGCGTGCTTTATGAAAGCTTTTGCTATGTTTTATAAATGCAAAGTCCGTGTGAAACCACTCATTGTGCTTGGGCTACAAAATCTATAAATAAGTTTTTCAATTTATAAACATGAAACCAGAGTTCTGCCAATATTTCAACGTTCACTAGACGTCACGATCGCGCAGTTACCTACCTTGAAAAGTTACACTAGTTACTTACCTTTTTTTTTAAATATATCTATAGGCTAGCGCTTGGCTGCAATCAGGCTTGCTTGCCACTTGCCAGAGGTGATGCAGCCTGAGGTGGAGCGCGCTTGCCTAGAAGATGCCTGTTTTAAAACTCTTGATTTGAAGGTTTATACCTACAGGGTAGCTTCTGAAAGGCTTGTTGTACGCACGTCTTACGCATTGAAACTAGTTGCTTGCATTATATTATAGTTCTTTGACACTCTCTCGCCTTTAGCTAAAAAGGTTTTTCTTTCAGGTCACATCATAGTGACAGAACCAAAAGGCGGGGTGCGGCCTCGCATAGCGGTGGAGCCCCGCTCCCGCAGGGTGCAAGTCGGCCACGACGTGCGGTTACCGTGTGCCGCACATGCATGGCCTGTACCTAGTTATAGGTAAGTAACACTTTTTTTTATTCCACTAAGATAGGTCTTGACTGCGATCTCACCTGATGGTAAATAATGATGCAGTCTAAGATGGTAGCGGGCTAACCTGTTAAAGTCATGGCAGTTTTATTAAACCCATACCCCTATTCGGTGTCTACACGGCAACGTACCGGAACGCTAAATCGCTTGGCGGCACGTCTTTTGCCGGTAGGGTGGTTACTAGCCACGGCTGAAGCCTCCCACCAGACCATACCAGAGAAAATTCTGAAATTATTATGTAATTCCCAAATTGACCCTACCGGGAATCGAACCCGCGGCCTCCTACGTTAAGGCAACAGCGCTCAAGACTGCTCCAGGGAGTTCGTCACATAACAATAAGTTCTTCCTGATTGTCGTTTCCTCGTGAGTGACGGTCGTGATCCTCAGTATTAGCTCTTATTAAGGTTCACCCTTTAGTGCCCATTTTGAATGCTGGTACCACGGATGTAGTAGCTGGTACAGATAACTCTAATTAAGCTAGTGCAGGTAAATCTAATTGAGCAGAAATGATGGTTTGGCTGACAATATTAATTCCATTTTCAAATATTAAAGAGGACGGATTACCTAAGAAGGTATCATGTATTCTATAACTCACCTGATGGTAAGTGATGATGCAGTCTAAGATGGTAGCGGGCTAACCTGTTAGAGTCATGGCAGTTTTATTAAACCCATACCCCTATTCGGTGTCTACATGGCAACGTACCGGAACGCTAAATCGCTTGGCGGCACGTCTTTGCCGGTAGGGTGGTAACTAGCCACGGCCGAAGCCTAATTTTCTATATCCATGTTAATAGTTTCATTGAGTATACCTATCGACTACAACGATGGTGGCTTATACTTGCTACTTAAAGAAATAAACCATGAAAACAATTTCTAAACATAATTCGGCTTCCACGATATAGTTATCAGCCGTCCCGATACATTATGGTGTGCGATTTTGGGCGGCAAAAAGCGCAATTTACGCCTTATTTAAACTTTTGGGCGGAGTTATTTCCATTTCATCACTGGAATCCATACTAAAGCAAAAAACAACGAATGAAAAATTCTATTTAAATTTCAAATTGACGCGTTTTTATATCAAACGCACTATCCTACGCACGGTTAAAGTAACAGCTTTTCTATTAACTTTTTCAGGACACACAAAGATCTATGGGTATACAGCCTATTCAATCGTAGATAAATATTTCTTATTCATTAATTTTCGCCTCTATCTAGGTTGTAGCAATTCACATAACATTATGGGAGAGTCCCATTTCTGAAAATGAAGTAGGTAAAACATTAAACTCATACATCAGTTCACGAGAAAACTATCAAAGTGTAAAGTTGGCTGGTGCCGTGCGGGTTATGAATTGAAAAACTTTTGCTCGAGATGTTTCTGTGCTAGAATTGTATAAACTTGTGTAGTTATTAAAGTAGGTATATACCACGTGTTACGGTGTTTTATTAATTACGAGCTGGAGTCCGCAACTTTCTAAACTATTCTTAAATACATATCAAAAATTACAGAACCAACAGGATTTGAACCTGAGTCTATCTGGCCGTGGAATCGCGCCCGGAACGCCTTTGACCGCTAGGCCAAAGTCTAAGTTTTTAATTCCATGGAAACTTTGAAGTTTCAAAATAATAATAATCCCACATTCACTTCTCCAGGAAGCAAGCTATTTAAATCAAGGTCAGTTAATTATGTCAGTCAATCAGTGTTTCCTAGACTGTTAGGGCTCCAAGTATAGGTACACCGTACAATACTCTTCAAAGCATTGTACTTGGAACCTACTGAGTTGAGAGTTGATTCATATTGTTTTTATATTTGGGCCTTTAGTTTTTGCTATACTCTGTTGTTTGGTTAAAAACTTATGATTTAACGCTTTGTACTTAACTGGAGTGGTTACCTGCCATTTTAAGTAAAAGTTGCCACCTACCTATATTTTTTTAAATTTCAAGACAAGACTCCTACCGGTATGGACAGCAGATTCTTTTGAAAACGCAAAATATTACAATGGAGCTTCGTCACCTGTAATTTTTGACTTTGTACCTGTAAACTGACTGCCTCGTTGGTCTAAATTCTCTGATCTGTGGTTTTCTAGTGGTTGGCATGTTTGACTGCGGCCGACGAGGTCCCGGGTTCGAGTCCCGGGTCGGGCCATAATTGATATTGGGTTTTTCTGACTAGAAATTCTCAGTACTGGCCTGGAGTTTTCACCCCCGTGCCTCGGAGAGCACGTTAAGCCGTCGGTCCCGGTGGGTTAATTAGTGGGTTGTCTGGAGGAGATCACTTTTAGTGATAAGACCGCCCTTGCGCACTTTGTTTTGTTTTGTTTTATTTTTAATGTGTTTTTTATGTCTTGTGTAGCAATAAAGAGTTTATCTATCTATCTATCTAACATGATAATAGTCGTTAAAGCCTGCCAACCCGCATTGGAGCAGCGTGGTGGGTCTGAGCTCTATTTCCTGCTCTCCTATTAGAGTGGAGGCCTGTGCCCAGCAGTGGGACGTTAATAGGCTGTAGTGGTATTGTACCTACCTTATAGCCTCTTAAGTCAAATAGTCTGTCTATAATTTCTTCTGAAACCAATTTAGTATCGACGTAGGTAAATGTTGTACCCTAATATCGTAAACAAGAAACGCAAATCGTGTTTACAGGGTTCACTGAGTTCTGTTTACGGCTAACCACAACTTGTACAGAGAAGCACGTTACTTGAACTGTGTAAATTGTTCCTCTTCGTATAAGATTTTTATCTAGAAAACAAGGAGATAAAATGTGTATGTGTGTTTTATATAATATTTACTTTATAAGTAAATTCAAAATCTATAATTTTGTTAGGTAGAGTCATGACTTGACCACGCCATAAGTCCACAAGCAAAGTATCACATTAGAAAATGTATGCTTCCAGCATTATCAATAGCTAGACTTTATAATCTAATTTTTTAACTACCCTTAGTTACCATATACTTAACTACTACTTACAATCCCGCTACCTAGCTATGTTATCTACATTGAGATTAGGTAGGTACTCATAATACCAAACCATTTATAATGAAATGAATGACAACACTTCTGCATTCATAAAATTAAAATATTAGCTTCATAGTTTGATTTGATATTATTTCATATTTTTCATATCTTCATGACAACCTTTGTTGAAATCGCAATGGATCCTGAACAAAGCGTCGAACAACAGCAATCAGCATCGCTGAAATTTTGATGCTGATTTGTGACGTAACACAAACTGCTGAAATCAGTCAAGCTATTGATACAAAAAAAAAGGTTCTTGGTTCGCCATTCGAGTGCGATTTAAACGCGTGATATAATTTTTAATTACATATTTTCTAGCTTGTGCTTTATCTGAATAAATTTTGATTTTTACGAAGTTTAAGAGCAAAATCCTGTATTTTTGCCGCGTTTTAGCAGCACTGTGATTATTTGGTGTTTACTGCCTAAAAGAACCTCCATATATTTAGGGAGCGGCAAACCCTTGCCTTTTGTAAAGAGGATAATACCATTAGGCGAATACGAATTGCATAACAGAATACCGCGGCGATTTTCCATAATATCTATCAGTGGATAAAATCGGGAGTACTTATAATAAAACTGTAACAGGTCCAATTCTGTACATTGAAGATATTTTGAAAAGTTTTTTTGGAGGGCACTCATTATTCGATACTGAAGCCAAATCTGTAATTTTTTTCATTTTTGTCTGTCTGTCTGTCTGTCTGTCTGTCTGTCTGTCTGTATCTTGGCCGCGCATCACGCCGAAACTACTGAATGAATTCAAACGAAACTTGGCACGATTTGAGCCTATACTACGAGGTAGGACATAGGATACTTTTTATCCCGAAATTCTACCCCCGAAGGGGTGAAATAGGGGTTGAAAGTTTGTATGAAAGTCCTTAATTTCTCAAGTTATAGCCATGAAACTTGATATATGAGCTGCGGGTTAAAAATGGAGACATACGTGTTTCACAGTTTTTGAAAATTCGACCCCCAAAAGGGTGAAATAGGGGATGAAAGTTGGAATGAAAGTCCTTCGTTTCTCAAGATGTTTTACAAGTTATATCAACGAAACTTTTTATTTTGGCTTACGGTAAAAAATAAAGAAGTACGTGTGTCACAGTTTTTCAAAATTCCACCCCTGAGGGGGTGAAATAGGGGGTGAAAGTTTGTATGAAAGTCCGTCATTTCTCAAGTTATAGCCATGAAACTTGGTATATGAGCTGCGGGTTAAAAATGAAGACATACGTGTTTCACAGTTTTTCAAAATTTCACCCTCAAAGGGGTGAAATAGGGGTTGAAAGTTTGTATGAAAGTCTTTCATTTCTCAAGTTATATCGATGAAACTTGGTATACAAGCTACGGGTTAAAAATGAAGAAATACGTGTTTCACAGTTTTCGTAAATTTTACCCCCAAAGGGGTGAAATAGGGGTTGAAAGTTTGTATGAAAGTCCTTCATTTCTCAAGTTATATCCATGAAACTTGGTATAGGAGCAGCGGGTTAGAAATGAAAACATACGTGTTTCACAGTTTTTCAAAATTCCACCCCCAAAGGGGTGAAATAGAGGTTGAAAGTTGGTATAAAAGTCCGTCATTTCTCAAGTTATTTCGATGAAACTTGGTATATCCACGCGGACGAAGTCGCGGGCATCAGCTAGTTAAGTAATACGACTGTACAATGTAAAAAAAAAGAAAATTCGACCATAAAGAACTTTTATTTTGTTAGTATAATGTTAGTAATTATAAAACTAATCAATCCTAAAACTAAATTTTTAATTAAGTAAGTAGAGTGCATAGGTCTTACTATTTGAGTTGATTTGTTAAATTATACTTAGATAATGTGTGGGTCAATAAAGATTTATTTATTTAGTTATAAAACCTTGTTTAAGACAGGCTTGATGTTCGGCCACTATTCGATAGGCGGTCTTTTTGTGATTGCCACAACGCGTCATGGGCGTTTTTCTAAGAGCCATAATGCTAATTTCACGATGTGGATATTTTACAGTGACCATAACACGGTGTGAGCTGTTTTTACTAGGAAAATTGAGAGTAGCGTAAAAAAGCAAAAAAGAGACGGGGCAAACGTTGCCTGAGATGTTGGCCTGGCCAGATAAAAGATGCGCTCGATACTAGTATGCCTTTCGCACAGCTTCTAATACGAGAGATTAGAAGAGAGAGAGTCACGAATTACGCTCCTGTATACGCTCCTGCCACAGATTCTGTCATAAGCATTTTGCAAATTAGGTATATACCTATTATACTAACTGATGCCCGTCGATTGAGGATTCCGTCGTCCGCGTAGATTGAGGATTTTTGGTTCCCGCGGGAACTCTTTAATTTTCCGGGATAAAAAGTAGCCGTTCAGCCGTTCTGGCGTGATTGAGTAACAGACATCCATCCATCTATCCGTCTAAACTTTCACATTTATAACATTAAGTATAGATTAAGTAAGGATGCCAGATCGTAAAATAATTGCTACAGTACTACGCAGTGTTGCAATCCCAATCACCTGTGATTGACCAACGCTCCTTCGCTATTGGCCAAAATCCATCATCGCAGAAAGATTACCATAGCAATCACAACAATGGAGATTGTAACAATGATTGATGCAGCTTTTACGACATGGGGCTACAGCTTTACTTTACTACTATAGTGCTATGGAAATTCAAATAGGAACAGAGCATGTAGACTCACAGTGCATTTCGTGTGGTACCTATTTGACTACTCTTAGGCTTTGATCATTCGACTAGCAGGCCGAAACTAAATGTTTGCAGTCTCAAACACGCTTTGCTACTGCACAATTTACTTGCACTTTAATCAAATACCTCTTTGTTATCTATACTTATAATGAAACTGTAACAGGTCCAATTCTGTACATTGAAGATATTTTGAAAATTTTTTTTGGAGGGCGCTCATTATTCGATACTGAAGCCAAATCTGTAATTTTTTTCATTTTTGTCTGTCTGTCTGTCTGTCTGTCTGTCTGTCTGTCTGTCTGTCTGTCTGTCTGTCTGTCTGTCTGTCTGTCTGTCTGTCTGTCTGTCTGTATCTTGGCCGCGCATCACGCCGAAACTACTAAATGAATTCAAACGAAACTTGGCACGATTTGAGCCCATACTACGAGGTAGGACATAGGATACTTTTTATCCCGAAATTTTACCCCCGAAGGGGTGAAATAGGGGTTGAGAGTTTGTATGAAAGTCCTTAATTTCTCAAGTTATAGCCATGAAACTTGATATATGAGCTGCGGGTTGAAAATGAAAACATAATTATGTGTTTCACAGTTATTCAAAATTCCACCCCCGAAGGGGTGAAATAGGGGTTGAGAGTTTGTATGAAAATCCTTAATTTCTCAAGTTATAGCCATAAAACAGCATTTGGGCTTTCGTTTAAATATGAAGAAGTAGGTACGTGTTTCACCATTATAGGGGGATTATACCGTGGGATAGTAATATGGGCTACTTTTTATCCTGGAAAATTAACTGAAAAATTTATTCCACGCGGACGAAGTCGCGGGCATCAGCTATAAAGAATATACATACATACATAGGCTACTTTTTATCCCGGAAAATTAATGAGTCCCCGCGGGAATCGAAAAAACTTAGCTCACGCGGACGAAGTCGCGGGCATCAGCTAGTATAAATATATATACGTCTAGGTACGTGTCCTCCATGTTTTTTAATATCCTACCTAGTATATACCTAGTATAGTAACTAGTATCTATACTAATAAAAAATAGTAAAAAATGCATATGATTTTGAAGAATTGTGCCCGGAAAAAACATTAACCGCCGCGCTCCATGCCTCCAACATAATAAAGGAGAGATTGATGGTCTTCAAAGGTAGTTTTACTTTATCTTGTTTCATTACAACCCGAGCTTTAATTTTATTTATTTATGTAAGTACCTATTTTATATTAAAGGAAAAAAATTATCAACAAAAAACCAACGTATTACATTACTTACCTACAATTTTGGACATTGTGTTTAATTTTTTCACCAACCTAGAACCCGACTAAGAAAATATTTTGACTTTGGGTTTTTTCAAAATATAGGGCAAAATGTAAATATCTCACATTTTATTTATCTTTACCAAATTCACAACCAAAATTGCGTGTGATTCAAACTTAGGGAGTAATTCACATTTCAAATCACCCTTACAATATCAGCAGTAGAATCTCTAAGTAGAAAAAAACTGGCTAGAACTAAAGTTATCCACTTTAGTTCTAGCCAGTTTTTTAGAACCTGCTAGATGAGCTTTACAACTTACTTGAATTCAAAAATTACATCGAGATTCAAGCTTCTGCTATAACTTTTCTTTTAAACCACGCTCGGAAGCTTTTAGAATGCAAATGACTGCATTTGGACTCTATGGAAACTATTCCTACAAGGAAATTCTGAGAACATTGTGGATGTCGACCGACTCATGTTTCCTAGAGAAATTCCGTCCAGAGGATTTTTTTGAATCCAGGTAGGTATATTTGTGGAGATTCTTTGCGAAACACATACATTCAATATCTGAAACTACCACAGGGAACTACCAACGGTCGAAGAAGAAATAAAGAAATACTCCATACACCAAGCATCCAAATGTATTCCCTGTATATTATTATACTCTTTGCAAATGTACTTGCCAACTTCAATGTTTTTATGTATGTGTCTTTTGACGTGTGACATCTGAAATGAGTTTTTTAACCGTTTCAGTTAGCCGTAAGTTTGAATGTTTTATATGTACTGTATTTGTATTGACTTATTTTAAATATTGGATAGAAGCAGGCGTTACTTTGCGGAAGTCCATGACATTGAAAAAACTAGAAGTTTAATTTGCTATAATCCGCCACAGAAGCTAAATCTATGTGGTACAGTGCGTATCTTGAACTTGCGGCCCGCGATATTCTCCACACCACATATATCTTCCAAAATACCCTCAACGTACGTTTCACTCCGACACCGGAGCATCCTCAGGAGATGTTGACTCTACAATGCACGATTGTGTGATTTCACGAACGTCGGTTTTATTTTTTAAAAAAAAATTACATTCAATGAAATTAAAGATGAATGTTATATAGGAGCGGATTATTTATGTTCCATTCATTGGTTTCCATAATATAATTTGAAATTATTTCTTTACTTAGCTCTAGCTTAGCAATATAATATTTATTGCTAAGCTCACATTATCGTTGCAAAATATAAAGCGACATGTTTAATCAAACTATCTGGTAAGACAAATATATTATTAAAACAGTACATCTAGGTATTTTCCAGATTAAAAACGCAAAGTAAAAATACCGTAATTTAGCGAGGAGTTTTCGTAATACGGTGATTTACGCAGCGTAACTTCATAAATGAGTTATACCGCGTTCCCCCCAGAAACAAAATTGCATTAAAAACCCTCTAGTAAATCAAATCAACGAGCAACATACTAATAAGCAACGTTGGTTAGCAAATACTTCCCTAAAAACACATTTTGCTGTACTTTCCACAATTATTACCCTTATAGTTTTGTACACTCCATCTGTCCATCTGTTTGTGCCAGCCATAGTTCCACAGCCAATTTAAAAATGAAGTCTATGAGGTTTAACAGTTTAAAAGTTTAAGTTACAGACACGTATTAAAATTTTGAAAAAATACATTTTCATGGTACCTACCTACTTCCTGAACTTGAAAATCGAGATACGAAATTTTTTCTCGATACCTCGTCTCGTTGAATTGATATTTTAAAATCATTATGAAGTCATGAGATGGCTTAGACTTTGGAAACAAAGCTACCGTAAATATTGACCATAAGAGTATTCAGGAACTACGGAACCCTATCTATTACTACCTATTCTGTGCTATTACGAACACCAGACGCACATGACCGAACCGAACTTATGGAGGTATTGGAATGTACTTACCTCCAGGAGCTAAAGAACATTCAAACTCAAACTCGTATTTTTTATACTAATAAACTTAAAAAAGTGTTTTCGAATCGTCTAGTGAATCTACCACAGGTTCGGAATGCCATTCCTAGCGAGGAAAACCAGCAACAAACTCGGTGGTTGCTATTTAAAAAAAAATTACATCAATGTGTTGATACATAAGTAACCGCAGATGTAAAGGCAAGTTTTTAACATTGGATTTTTTCTTTGTAGGTGGTTTCGTGAACACCACGAGCTGTTAATACCTATAGAGAAGACATCGTTATGGCCGAGAGCGACAATTCTTGGCGGTCTTCTCAGCATACAGAAACTTCAGAGGGAGGACGCCGGCAGGTTTATATGCTGGCTAAACAACACGGCCGGGGGAGAGTCTGCGCACTTCACCATCGTTGTAACAGGTAATTTGTAATCTACTATACCTACTGGTAAGAAATATTTTGAACTAGTCTAACCCATTGAAACCAATGAACAAAACAGATTAATTTTATTATTAAAATATGCATGTTTTACTTGATTATTGTAGCTTCGAAAAAGTCTAATCAAACGTATCTTATATCATCCATCGTCAAATTAAAGGTTTATTTCCATGTTATTAATAAGAAAGTGCTGTTTTGCTTTTTATGCGTGATTCATTCTGTAGTGTATGAGGTATTGTGTTAGTAATGAGGGTGGATTAATAAATCAGTTAGCAACCGACCGATGAGTTTAAGTCACGTATATTACACATTCAAACATACAAAAATAAGTGCGAGAAAGACTTACAAATGCTTTATTTTCAGAACGAATATCCGTCCGAATCAAACCAGAAATATTAAGAACAAAATTCAACGGAGATGTCAATTTTGATTGCAAAGTATCAGGACATCCTGTTGAAGTGGTTTATTGGATACACGATGGAAAAGTTATGAAAAACTCAGACAGAGTCAAGATGTCAGAAGACGGTTTAAGATTACATATCAAAAATACACAGCAAACCGACGAGGGGATTTACCAGTGCTTCGCGAGTAATACAAGGGACCAGGCCTACGGTACCGCGGAATATGTCGTAACTGGTAAAATTCTTTATTTTAAAATTAAAATAAGTACAAATTGGTATTTAACCACAGAATAGGTAAATGTACGACGGCTACTGTCGACAGTTCCAATATAAATTATTTTAAGTTTCACTAAAATAAGCTACAGGAGTATGAACTCCAATTAAATCTATTTTTTGCGCCAAGGATCAGCCTGGCTGTCCAGCGCGGAAATGCAGCAAGCATTCTTGCCACCATTCCACGCGGTCATGATTTATATTGTAATTAGGTTAGGCTAGCTAGCTTTAAGTTCTATTGTATAGTTTTCAATAAAATAAAAATAAAACTCGAACTCAAGCTCGTTAAGCTCAAAATACGCACTCTATTTTGAGTTAGAACTTTCTTTGTAATTTTGGTCTTTAAATTGAAAATGGCTTGATTTTACGTACCTACATACGTAAAATCAAGCCATTTTAAACATTTTGCAGTATCAGAGAGCAGGGCGCGAAGCACAGGAAATAGGTCTCGACGGACGCCATACGCCCGCAGCACCCACACACATGACGCTGACTGGAACTTCACTGGCACTAGAGGTATGTAAGGGCGCCTTCAAAACATAAACTCGAAAGTCGAATGAGCTTATGCTACACCACATGTGATAAGATTGTAACATTTTTTAAAAATAAATTAAAAAAAAAGTAATAAAATATATTATATAGGCATTGCTTACTATGTTTCTGAAACATCTAGAGATGTACGACATCGTGTGTCAAAGTATCAATTAGATCACTAATTTGTATCGCCTAGTTAATAAAACGTATTTCCACCAAAGCTGTAAAGTATAAAATGGGATCGGAAAGTTGTACTAACATTGCCAAGTGTCGTAATCTCGCGCAATTGCAATTCCAGATTAAAACTTAATTACTTACTCTTCCAGACTTTTTTAAATACACTTGAGTCTTTATGGTTACCAAAATGAGAGAGAGAACTAAGAGACCACAATTCCGAAACTGGAAAAATAAAAACTCACTGCCTAGTTTCTGAGGTACGACTTTTACTACAAAGTGGTGTCTGACAAATTCAATTATAAGTATATTAGAAAAGTTGGTAACGCAGAGTCAAGATCTTTAAGACTGTGTAGTTCTGGTGATTATTAATTAACAATATCAGAACGTTCTATTAACATTCTTAACTTTTAAAACCGTCTCTTAGCAAGTGCAAGTGTAAACTAAGTACGCCTACTAGTTACCCCTACCTACTGAAAATTCGACCCTCATTTGTTTGTTACCACATTGAATTAAATGCCTAGCACTATGTCATTGAGAAGATGCCCAACAATGCTAAACAGATTTTCCTTTCTTACGATTTCTTAACATTCAATTTCAAAGTGGCGTATTAAAGATTCGCCCAACCAAATTGCTGACCATTTGAAAGTAGATATTGGTAAGACCATGTGTTTTTCTAAATAGTAGATCCTATATAGTCAACTCAATAGTCAGTATGTAGGTATATTTATTCCAGTTAGGTACTTATAAAGTATGATAGTGATAATCAGGTACGGTATCTTAAAACTAAAGCTACGAGGGTTCCAAAAGCGCCCTGGTCTGAGAAGAGCCCACAACAAACTCAGCCGGGTGTTTTTTTATTATCACCATCTCACAAACATATAAAATATTAACTAAAATATATGGAATGCGCACCGACACTATCGCCTACACGCCGAAAATAAAACGGGCACACCGAAGGTTTACCAACTTGCATAATTTATACAGCAAACCCGTCTCATACATGCGGGGCGCCCGGTCCGTGCTGTCCAAATTGACCAAGTTTCATTATAGTTTTACCAACAACTTTACACCTTTTTAACTGTTCGTTTACCTACGGGATATCTGAGCTGTAAAGTCTGAACTCTGAACATGTCGAAGGCCGCTAGAGCTTTTTATTTCTGACCGTCTAAGACTCGATCCTCCTGTTAATTAAATATCCTATTGTTATCAAAAGAAATCTCGTACCTATTCAGGTCTATAACGCCTTGAGAATGTAAATCAAAATCATTTCAAAATCTAAATTCATTAGGAGATGTTTGTTGTCTCTCAGAGCTTAGACAGATAAAATATCTACTGTACAACGTGCAGTAAACTCTGTGCACCTCTCGCCCCCTCACTTCTACATTTTTCATAGTGAAGCCAGCTATCAGTTTAACAGCAGTGGATTATAATAGATTAGATTATTGTAGATTTGGCCCCCTTAGGGGTATTTTCAAAAATCATTTCTTATCGGATGCCTACCTCATAATAGCTGTTTGCCAAATTTTAGCCGAATCCGTTCGTCCGTCGACCTTTACCTTGTTTTTAATAAGGCGGGTTCAAAATATATTACTTTTCTACATATAATGATACATTTCTCTATCAACTTGTACTGTGAAGGTCCTCGAGCTCTCGGGAGCAGCAACACCAAATAGCGGGGGAGCAAACTCATAATATTCGGATACAAAGCAACGTTTCACACATGTTTTATTTCAAAATGTACCTTACATCTGCGTGATAAAATCGTAATTAGAAAATTCATGGCTCAGTACTTAGTCAGCGGAGACAATGCTATGTAAGTATAATGTATTATGGTGAGAGTCAAGCAAAACTCTACTTTAGCTTTACGTTTCAAGGATCAAAATCGTATTCTCAACATAGTAAGTAAAGTTATGGTGGCTGCGCCGGCGGCAGCGTATCTTGTCACTAAAGCTCTTTGTTTGTACTGAAGAGCTGACTAATAGGTTGCAACGGATCCATAAAAATAGACTCTTAATAGGTATATTATGATGCAACAGGAAGAGTTAAAGAATATCTCCACGTCGCGTCGATTAGTTTACTAGAAATTAAGCTTTATTAATGAATCTACAATACACAAAAGTAAATAAATGAAGGAATGATTTCAAAACAATATCGCTTAAATAAAATATCTTAAAGTCCTTAATCTTAACAAATCCCGCAACACGATAAAAGGGATGGCGTTAATTTATCAAAGGGATTACAAGGAAAAACAACCAAAAACGGTAATCATTTCAGTAAGCCTTAAAGAAAAGACAAGGTTCTATACAATTATTTCGTTGAAGTCCTCAATTGACCTAAATACACGCGGACGAAGTCGTGGGCAGTGGTGGTCTTAGGGGGTGGCAAGCAGGGCAACCGCCCGAGGCCTCGCTCTTGCAGGGGCAAGAGCGAGGCCTCGGGCGGTTGCCCTGCTTGCCTCGTGCCCTCGCTTATCAGCCCAAGTAGAAAAAGCCGCGTATTCCAAAAACTCACAAGGTATGCAAGCATGTAATGGCCATATAATTCATATTAATCCATGATGGCCACTCGCGTAGGTACTCTTGCCGCTTGCGTAGTATAATATCGCGCCGATAACTGGGTCGTTAACTGCACTGAATATTTCTTCCAGTCTCTTTCACGGTGGACGAAATTTCGCGCCAGTGCTCGGGCGAAGCGGGCCTCGCAAATATCTACCTACCGCCCAGAGCCTCGCAATGGCTGAGGCGTGGTCGCCTGGTCGTGGGTGTCATCTAGTAGATTTAATTAAGTAACTAAAATGCATCAGCGTAATTTGTAGTCGTGTTTTTTTTTAATAAACCTAGGATTCTTATCCTATTACGAGTATAATAATGAATGTACAGAAAAAAATTAAGTTTTCTGATGAAATATAACCATTGCGAAGTTATGAATTTTCGCGCTATTATTAAAGTTTTTCACATGGAGCGTGCTAGCGGACATCTTTCGCGGATTTGCTACAACTTATTCATTCTTAAGTCATTACCTACTATAAAATGGGTAAATATTTTGCTGTAGTATTTTCATTTTCATAACCGCCGTTTAATATCATACTTCCTGTTCCTACTAATATTATAAACTAGATAATGCCCACGACTTCGTCCGCGTGGGTTACGGTTTTTCGTTTCCTGCGGAAACTCTTTAATTTTCAGGGATAAAAAGTAGCCAGCTATGTCCTTCCCCGGGATACAAACTATCCCTATACCAAATTTCATCGAAATTGGTTGAAAGATGGGCCGTGAAAGCATAGCGACAGACAGACAGACAGATAGACAGACAGACAGACACGCTAGAACGTGACAGACGTCTGTCACAGACGTGAAAGTTTGGATGTTTGTAAATTTCGATGTTTGTTACTCCTTCACGCCGCAACGACTAAACCGATTTGGCTGTTTGGAAAGTTGATAGCATATATCCTGAATCAACACCTTTTTATCCCGGAAAATTAAAGATTTTCCGCGGGAATCAAAAAACCTTAACTCACGTGGACAAAGTAGCGAGCATCAACACTTGCCCTAATACTAAGCCTTATAAAGTCAAATTTAAACTTCATTAAAGAAATACGAGTATGTAGATATATTTTATTCCATTAAAACAAATACGTGCTTATGTTTATATTTTTATTATAATGGGTCGTTAAGGTCGTCACTTCGTTATTCCTTACTCTACATAGGCTTATACATAATACTATTAAGCAAAAAAATAAGCACGTGGATATATTCGCTCGATGGTACAAAGATTCGTGCCGAAACAACGAAATGTTGGATTTGCGACCACTCGTTTCCATAATACCTTAACTTATCCCGATTAAAGCCTTAACGCAGTACCAATTACCGAGCTTATAATATATATCCAGATATACAATACTAGCTGACATGCCCTTGCTTCGCTCGTGTAGAATTTCCCAAAATTCCTTGAGGGCGAAGTTCCTATCGGGGTCAGATAAGTTTGACGGAATATAAAATATTAATATATATATAGCTGCTCGTGCTGATTGACTGATTGATCACCTCTCCTGGACAATTTTGTATGAACTTTTTTTTTTTCACTTATCGTTTCGTATAGAAAACAAAAATTCATCCGGAGGAAAAATACGGAGAGAGCTGATGATTGAGGATTTCGAAGACGGATGAAGAGCACCAGCCAGGTTATCGAAGATAGGTGGGGGGTGCTCGACCAAATGTCACTCGAAACTTCATCCAATTGACAGTTAGCTGAAAAAAATTTCAAAATGGCGGATTTAAGATGGCCGCCATACAAATTTCGACGGTGTCTATCTCGGAGAGTATAAAAGATGGAAGAGCGGTTTCTTGGCAAAAGATGATCAGGACGTGAGGGTCTACTTGATGAACAGGAAAAAAATTCAAGATGGCGGAATTTATTTTTCCATAGAAAAGGGTATTGAAGATAGGTGGGGGGTGCTCGACCAAATGTCACTCGAAACTTCATCCGATTGACAGTGAGCTGAAAAAAATTTCAAAATGGCGGATTTAAGATGGCCGCCATACAAATTTCGACGGTGTCTATCTCGGAGAGTATAAAAGATGGAAGAGTGGTTTCTTGGCAAAAGATGATCAGGACATGAGGGTCTACTTGATGAACAGGAAAACAATTCAAGATGGCGGAATTTATTTTTCCATAGTTAATGTATGGCGAATATTGAAGAGGCTACAAGTGTAGAACTATGCAAGACTACGGTTTCTTTTCAAGATTTGTTTTTATGGAAGAATTCTCATTTTGACGAGTGGTTCGGAGGAAAAATATGGAGAGAGATGATGATCGAAGCTTCAGATGATGGGTGAAGAGCACGGTCAGGGTATTAAAGATAGGTACCTACTTAGGGGTTGCTCAAACAAAAAGGGAGGGGCGGGGGGTTGGTGGTCTTTGTTTTATGTTTTTCCTTTATGAGAATTTTCTTTTACGTCGGACGCTTGGCTGCGCTGGCGCTGGCGCTTCCACTGTGCTCACTAGCATAGCAGTGTGTTGTTCAGATCAGAACACGTAGACAGTAAACCAGCTGCCCGATTATGTAAGAATTGTCGATCAAATCGTAAAAGTTCGGCGTCAATGTAAAATAAACCATAACATCATTGAATTAGAGCTCAATTTCGTGTTTCGAAATTGAGCTCTAATTTAATGCTGTTATGGTTTATTTTACTTTGACGCCGAACTTTGACGATTTGATCGGCCATTCTTACATAATCGGGGGGCAGGATAGTAGGACAGCGAGTAAGTAGACAGTGGACCACGCGGTCCAGTACGCGGTCCGCTAGCGGGCCGCGCAGCCACGCGCCATACTAGTTAATATATATATAGCTGCTCGTGCTGACTGACTCATTGATCACCTCTCCTGTAAAATTTTGTATGAACATTTTTTTTTTCACTTATCGTTTCGTATAGAAGACAAAAATTCATTAAGAGGAAAAATACAGAGAGAGCTGATGGTTGAAGATTTCGAAGACGGATGAAGAGCACCGGCCAGGGTATCGAAGATAGGTGGGGGGTGCTCGACCAAATGTCACTCGAAACTTCATCCAATTGACAGTAAGCTGAAAAAAAATTCAAAATGGCGGATTTAAGATGGCCGCCATACAAATTTCGTCGGTGTCTATCTCGGAGAGTATAAAAGATGGAAGAGTGGTTTCGTGGCAAAAGATGATCAGGACATGAAGGTCTACTTGATGAACAGGAAAAAAATTCAAGATGGCGGAATTTATTTTTCCATAGAAAAGGGTATTGAAGATAGGTGGGGGGTGCTCGACCAAATGTCACTCGAAACTTCATGCAATTGACAGTGAGCTGAAAAAAATTTCAAAATGGCGGATTTAAGATGGCCGCCATACAAATTTCGTCGGTGTCTATCTCGGAGAGTATAAAAGATGGAAGAGTGGTTTCTCGGCAAAAGATGATCAGAACATGAAGGTCTACTTGATGAACAGGAAAAAAATTCAAGATGGCGGAATTTATTTTTCATAGAAAATGTATGGCGAATATTGAAGAGGCTACAATTAGTGTAGAACTATGCAAGACTACGGTTCCTTTTCAAGATTTGTTTTTATGGAAGAAATCTCATTTTGACGAATGGTTCGGAGAAAAAAATATGGAGAGAGATGATGATCGAAGGTTCGGATGATGGGTCAGGAGCACGGTCAGGGTATTAAAGATAGGTACCTACTTAGGGGCTGCTTGAACAAAAAGGGAGGGGCGGAAGGTTGGTGGTCTTTGTTTTATGTTTTTCCTTTATGAGAATTTTCTTTTACGTCGGACGCTTGGCGTGCTGGCGCTTCCACTGTGCTCACTAGCATAGCAGTGTGTACTTCAGATCAGAACACGTAGACAGTAAATCAGCTGCCCGATTATGTAAGAATGGTCGATCAAATCGTCAAAGTTCGGCGTCAAAGTAAAATAAACCATAACAGCACTAAATTATAGCTCAATTTCGCGGTTCCTTTTGTTTTTATGGAAGAAATCTCATTTTGACGAATGGTTCGGAGAAAAAAATATGGAGAGAGATGATGATCGAAGGTTCGGATGATGGGTGAGGAGCACGGTCAGGGTATTAAAGATAGGTACCTACTTAGGGGCTGCTTGAACAAAAAGGGAGGGGCGGAAGGTTGGTGGTCTTTGTTTTATGTTTTTCCTTTATGAGAATTTTCTTTTACGTCGGACGCTTGGCGTGCTGGCGCTTCCACTGTGCTCACTAGCATAGCAGTGTGTACTTCAGATCAGAACACGTAGACAGTAAATCAGCTGCCCGATTATGTAAGAATTGTCGATCAAATCGTAAAAGTTCGGCGTCAAAGTAAAATAAACCATAACAGCATTGAATTAGAGCTCAATTTCGTGTTTCGAAATTGAGCTCTAATTTAATGCTGTTATGGTTTATTTTACTTTGACGCTGAACTTTGAAGATTTGATCGGCAATTCTTACATAATCGGGGGGCAGGATAGTAGGACAGCGAGTAAGTAGACAGTGGACCACGCGGTCCACTACGCGGTCCGCTTTAGCGGGCCGCGCAACCACGCGCCATACTAGTTATATAATATGCAACTCTATATTATAATACTCAATACTCAATTTGTTTATTTTATAAAGGACATACAGATATTGTCTCTTATACTATGTCTTGTTTTGACTCTACCACCATAGAATTGTATGAGACTAACGTAAAATAATAGCATTAAGAGGCGATTCTCCTCTACGAATGAGAAGGATTTGGCCATGGCTATAGCCAAATCCTTCTCATTCGTAGAGGAGAATCGGCACTTGGCTAAGTGCCGATTGACAGACTTCAAATACCTTTGAAACATTATGATGAACTCTCGGGCATGTAGATCTCCTCACGATGCTTGCACCCTAATAGAAGTAATATTTTAGTGCTCAAACCCCACATAAATCAGAAAAGTTAAAAGTCTGTGCCCGAGGATCGAACCACAGACAAGAGGCTGAACGTCTAAGCTACTAGGGCCTAGGGTATCATCGCTTAGGTACACGAATAACAAATTACTTAAAACATCTTCTTGTTACCATACATTAGGTATACCTTTCATTGTGCCTTAGACAATGTTAAGCAGATTCCGTATTATATTTCATGCCCCGACCATGCTTTACAAATTAAAGACCATTTGCTTATCTCTGCACACACAAGCTATTTTTCCAGCGCCAAACAATAGACCCTGAAGTCATTGTGTTAGCCGTTGGGTATATAATTTGTATGAATAAAAATAATAAGCGCTTATCTCGCATTCGGTATATATATGTAATTATGTAATATAAACGACCGTACTTAATGTTAAAATTTTCTTTCTAGAGTCAAAACCGGAGTTAGTATACTGGTTTTCGGAGCAGACCCTTCAACCAGGGCCAAGTGTTTCACTTAAGTGCGTTGCTATGGGTCATCCGCCTCCACAATTCACATGGCTGCTGGATGGTTTCCCCATTCCAACTAATTCGAGGTAAAGTACTTATTAGGATAAAACTTTGGACGAAATATTACAGATAAATGATTTATTTATTTCACGTAGGACAACTTAACGTGTCACTTATGATACGTCAAGATTCTACCACCGGTTCGGAAAGCTGATTCTACTGAGAAGAGCCGTCAAGAAACTCAGCAGTTGCTCTTTTCTTAAAAATTAAAAGGTTAAAATACGTAAACAACACATGCGTTACGTTACAAGTATTACACTCACTGTATACGAGGCCGGTTGCTTCCATGCAACTTTGTCATTAAGTAAATCATCGATAGTATATATTAACCTCGACTTAACAAAAAATACTGTTTATCACAGTCTTTAAATTTATATAATGACAAATCCAGAAACTCTTTTGGAACCATGTTATAAGAGTAGTATCTCATAAGAGTAGTGTCTCATTCTACTACATTTTTATTCAGGTTTGTCGTGGGACAGCACGTTACTCTTCAAGATGACGTTGTCAGCCATCTTAATATAAGCAGAGTAACAGAACAAGATGGTGGGGAATACGCATGTGTTGCCAGCAACTCAGCTGGCAAAGCACTACATGCAGCTAGAGTTAACGTGTATGGACTACCGTATATACGAGAAATGCCTAAAGTAACAGCTGTTGCAGGCACTGATTTGAACATAAAATGTCCGGTTGCTGGGTATCCGATCGAATCCATTACGTGGGAAAGAGGTAAGTTACCTACCTTTTACTTCTTTAAAACCATTTCATCAATGAAGATTTCAAATATTTAACTTCTTTCGTAGGTACGAAACGAAATCGCAAATATACGAAAATCTGCGATTTCTATTAGGTCCTTAAATATTTGTTATTTCATCATCTAACTTACTGAACAATTTTTGTACCTCGTTTCATGCCATTACTTTGTGAAATTGAATTGTCGTCCTATTTCCATTAAGGTATTTCCAAGAGTATTTTGCAAAATTTGTTTGAGTATATTAATGTTTTTATATTAATTATTATCCATACAATTACAAAGCAAAAATTTGTTTATCTGTCTGCTGTTTCACGCCCCATCTATTCAACCGATGTTGCAGAGATAGGTTGCATCCCGGGGAAGGACATAGGCTAGTTCCCGCAGGAGCTTCAAAAACCACAATCGACTCGGACGAAGGCGCGGGCATCATCTAGTATTAATTAAAACAGCAATCTCTATTTTGACTTTTCTAATCTCTTTAAAATATTTTTGTACATTTTATACCTGTATTATTTTTAATAATTCTAAAGCAGTAGTCCATAAGTACCTTCCACAAAGTTTTTTTCTCGAATGATTTGAAACTCAGCAATAGACTGCGAGTTTATTCATGATTCATAAATCTGATAGTGCTTGAACGAAAGACTGTTAATAAATCGGACTAGAAATAACTTAATGTGACTACACAATTCAACGATCTTTACAAGAAAATGGAGGAATCAAATATATCTCCGATTTAACCAAGCGTTTGAAAGGACACTTTAGTAAAAGAGTATCGAATTAAACTCGAGAGAGAGTAACTTTCTCATAGCAACAGGTCGTTAAGGAAACTGGGGCAAGTAAGCTAAAGCAAAAATACACAAAGCATAAAAGCCTCTGTGAAGTTAAAGTTCTGGAGGATTGTAGACACCATCTAGAAATGCGACGTATTTATTGTGACCTAACAGCCTAGATAGGTATATATTTAAATAGATATTAATTTTGTACGCATTTTCTTTAAACATTATGTTCAGAAGCATGAGGATTGTAATACCAATGAAAAAAACTAAGAAGTAAGAGAGAGCTAAAAATATTTAACCCAAATAAATATTAAGTAGGTCATTACAAAAGTTGACTCTTGTCAGCCCGATGCCGCCCGGCGAGGCCTGATCATCGTCACGAGTTTGTAAAAACCTTAACGCCTGTGTATCACACAATGTTTTATAATACACTTGTATGCAAACATGAAAATAAAACTCTCGTAGGTAATAATTTCTCACGCCCATACCTATCTGTTTCGATTTTTTTTTCTTAAATTCAAAATACCTAATAGTAGTAAAAAGGTTTTTAAATGGTAACAAATTCTTACATAGAACACGCGATGAGACTATGGGTAGATAAATCAAGCAATATTATTTAAAAGCTCTTTAAAGATACTTCATACATATAAATAGTTGCAAAAAACGCGGTGTTCAGATGAAAAATGATAAAGCCTTTTAAAGACTCAGGCTTAATGAGATCTCCATGAAAAGATAAGATCGTTGTTGACAAGGGTCGCAAAGGAAACGGAAAATTACGGGGGAGTGACCAACGAGCCTTAATTTGAACTAACCTGAATTCTGTTAAACTGAGTAGGTATTTTACGCTCTGATATTTTCTGTATACGAGTATATCCCTTTGATCTGTGGTCGGTGGTTGAGTGTTTTGAGAAAGAGTGGTTTGTTTTGTAGGTTTGGACAATATTTTTTATTCTGTTATAATAATTGTATCATGTAGGTACCTACTCGTGAGCCGCTGTCCATGATGATAAACGTCTTTCTCAAAAAAAAAGATTTTCTTATTTTATTAGGTAATTGTTCAGGAAAAAAGTAATTATAAATTTGGTAAACAGATGGTCAAACGTTGCCTTTGAACCGAAGACAAAAGGTGTTTCCAAACGGGACTTTAATCGTAGAACAGACACAGAGAGGGGAAGACGCTGGTACATACACCTGTCAGGCTGGTAATCGACAACGCCACGTAGCACGTCGGGATGTTGAAGTGCAGATATTAGGTAAGAACTTTGTGAAGTCAGCTATGTCACTAATTGTTAACCTACTAGTGATCATTGATATACGATCTCAATTTTAAAAAATTTACAAAAAAAAACTACCTCGATAGAAATAACCAATATAATATCTCGGAATATTTGAAACGTTCATATTTCTTTTTGTGGTTATGTATGTATTTTATCATTAAGTAACTTATTACACGGGCACAATGCCAGACAACTTTATTTACTACAATCATATATCAAAAAGCTAATAGAAAGTTTTATTCTGGGGCCTGATTTCAAACATTAGTCGCAAAAATTTTACAAAAACTTTTCCAATTTTCCCAACGAATACTTACCATTAAATATTTTAGATGGGCACATTCTTCATTGCAGTAAGTGTGGTAGAGTGAGTTTTCAAACCACATTATTTTGAATTTCTGTCCATGTTTCAAAATTAAACATTACTTGATATCAGGAATATGATACGTTCAAGGAATTGATTAGACTTTAATTATCGCGCTTTTACCATTTCTCCTGGCACCCACGAAACTTTTCACGGTAAATAGGCCAATGAAAGAAAAACAAAGGAAAAAGATCAACGCGGCACCGCAGGCGACTACTTAAGAATTTCTTAATGGTAGTCAAAGATTGTGCACTAATTTAACGTTAAAACTTTAAAAGGAAATAAGGGCAAGAAAGTTTTTTGTGGTTGCAAAAAGTTTTCAAGGATACCTAAATTACCTATGCTGAGAACTGACGCTACAGTGTCATAATATCTGAAGCCTCAGATAATATAATGAAATTGTAGGTTCTTGTTTTTCGATATTTCGTTTTCTATAAGCGTCTATGAAAAATATTCCGCTGTTTCGTTATGGATATAGGTATGTTAGTATGATGGTTTTTCATTTCAGTCAAACCGAAGATATTGCCCATTCAGCCACTGACGAATTTACTGAGAGAGGGTATGAGAGCGGCTATTTCCTGTCAGATATTGGAGGGCGATTTGCCGATTGCATTCCGATGGGAGAAAAATGGCCAAGCGGTAACGTCGTCGCCATATGCACCGAGCGGCATAATAACTAGGCGGATGGACGAGTATAGTGCGTCACTTGTGATAGAGCATATCACATCGCTACATAGTGGAAACTATACGTGCATAGCTTCCAACGTCGCAGGATCTGAACGGTTTACCGTACCGCTTACTGTAAATGGTAAGGATCTTCAAAATCTTCAAGATCTTTTATCAATTCTTGGTTGTTCGTTTGCTCAAACCCGCAAATACTCTTATCAGATCCATGTAGAGTAGGTAGTTAATTAAAATGTTTGCGCAGTACCTCCTCGATGGCGTCTCGAACCAAGCGACATAGCTGTTGCAGCTGGCCAAGATGTCACTCTACAATGCCAAGCAGATGGCTATCCGAAACCTAACATCACTTGGAAAAAAGCTGTTGGTAAGATTTAACTTTTAGTTCTTTAAGCGGTTTATTTTATGTTCTCCGTGGTGATAGTGAATACCAATGATCTTTTATACATAAACTAGACTTTTATATATAAATTTTTATAACGCAGGGAATACGCCCGGCGAATACAAGGACTTCATGTTTGAAGGAAGCTCTCGTGTCATGGAGAATGGATCGCTAGTCTTCGAAAGAGTGGCGAAGGACAGCGAGGGACATTACTTATGCGAGGCCAGGAACGATATAGGAGCAGGGCTCAGTAAACTAATCTTTCTGAAAGTAAACGGTAAGGGATTTTATATGTAGGTATGGACTCATCTTTCACATTATGATTTAATAAGGTTGTCCAACAAAAGTCTAGAGAAAGCCGAGAGAGCGGAGGAAAGTAGAGCTTAGTCGACCAATCAGATTGTTATATCTTATTTCCATACTTATCACTTGGAAAATACTACGATAAACTTGAATAGGTATATACCTATCATAAGATTTCCAATGCAAAAATTACAGTTATGCAATTCCTCTTGTTGATCCACTTGTTAGCATTTTTGACTGCGGATGACGAGACCCCGGGTTCAATTACTGGGTTGCGTTATATTATAGTAGTTTAAGTGTTGCGTTTTTTTTACCAAGAAATTCTCAGAGCCCGGAGCACAATCAAACCAAACATCACCGTCATGCAAATCAGTTGGGTTTTTTGAAAACTTTTTATATTAGTAGTTTGGTACTTTTCCGTGTACGTTATAACTTATAATAGGTATGTACTTTTTATAACGTTTGATCTAGGTGCTAGGTATACATTCTATGAGTATTTTTTTGCCTGCCTGATATTGTTTTTTTCTAAACAATATGTCATCCAACAAGGTTAACGTACCTAAGACCTAAATAACCTACATTTGGATAGACGACAATTGCAATAAAGAACGCACGCGTTCCAGCAGAAAATTCAATGTTCGTATTTTCCTTATTAAATACGAGGCAGTTGGTTTCCACCAGAATAACTCCGTTCACGTATTTGTATTCTGCGATATTGGCTTTGTGGAACAAATATATCTTCATCTATCACAATATTGACATCCCACAGTCGTAACAAAATTGTTGGTACTTCATGAGAGTATTTTCAAAATTAATGTTCATTGTTCAGAACAAAGTTGCTGAACAAAAAGCCATGTCAAAAATAGTCTAACCTAAGACATCATATCACAATCTGTGATGGGATGGTGTGACACAGTTTAACGCAGCCTTAGGTATCAGGATACTTTACGTGATCTATAGGTAACTACTTTAGGTGTCCTATTGTAAAAATAGGCAAATTGGTATTGCAACACAGAAGTATTTTCAATTGTGACGGTCGGAAATCGGAAAGCGGCCGCGTCTGTGCAGACTCAATAGGCATACCGATGCCGCTCGGCATTACGCTTTCCATCTCATTGGAAAATGGGATTGTAGTTTCACCAGAACACATAGACACTTCGCTATATTGACTTTATTGTTTTAATTAAAATATGAATGTATTAAAAAATTCTGCCAAAAACTGTTATTAAAAAAATACTTTTCGAAAACTTTATAGGTACCTAATATAAAGAAACCAATTGAGATTTATTTAAAATAGCGAACCGTTTTATGAGGATTGAATCACGAACAAATGTTACCGTAAATAATAAGGCTTATTCGAGGATCCGAACGAAACAAGGGTTCGGTTTATGCAAAACTAACAAGTTTCTAGATGCCTCGGCATTCGCAAAGAGTTTCACTGCCAACTTGGATACGGTCACGTTCCGGCCAGTTTGTAAACATTTAAGTTTGTAAAGCTTCCAAGCGAAATCGTGTTCTGCCAATTTTATTTTAGCTTACTAGATACTATTGTATGGTAACCAACTTGCAAAAGTTTTATAACAACTTGCAAATAGTTTTTAAACCTCTTTTTTTTTGGGTTTATTTTTCTACAGAACATGAAACATGATTTTTAATACGTTAAAAAAACAACCTTAAAATTAAAACACGAAATAAAACTATCACCGATGGCAAGCAGTGACCAAATTACACAAGCTTTTCGCCGATTCTGATGTAGGACTTGCCAGAACGCTCTGAAAGAGTCCCACATCAAGTCTATTTCAATTTTTCGCCATCAGTGACCACAATCACAACATCGCAATTAGGTGAACTTGCAGATTGTAATGTACCTGATAATAGACTAAATTATTAATCAAATACCATTCCAAAAAAATATATGACGGGTATTCTTTTGCAGCACCAGCTAGGTTTCCCATGAAAAGCAAAACTGTGCAAGTTACAGCCGGGGAGGCCGCTCACTTGCAGTGCGCTGCATCAGGCGACGCTCCTCTAGAAGTTAGCTGGCGAAGTCCACACCATCACACCATTGCTCATCATTTAGACCAACGGTATGCAAAATTTGGGTACTAGTTAGTTGTTTCATAAATTAATCATATATTAGTGATGTGCCAGATATCCGTATCCGCACCCGCGGATATCCGTGCGAGAAGATCCGTATCCGTTACTTTTTTGACGGATCTTTTACCTTATTAATTTTCAATACATGGATGAAATTCTATATATAGGTGATTAGGCAGTAATGAAAAACTATTAAATTCCATTCAGATTATTTAGTATTTCGTAAAATCAAACACTTGGCAACTTTATATTGCAAACATCGTAGCGAGTTTCAAGGTCACGCGCACTGACACCGATTGAGTAAGAAAGTTACAATCCGTATCAGTATCCGCGGATCTTGACACCAAATATCCGTATTCGGATCCGTATCCGCGGATATACATTTTTAACGATCCGGCACATCACTAGTATGTACTAGAGCCGCAAAACCTTTATACAAGTTTAGAATATTAGAACCATTTCATTTCAGATACACGATCAGAGAACAGGTTCTTGATGATGGTCTGGTGTCAGAACTAAGTATACTGCAGACGTATCGGCAAGATACTGGTGCTTTAACGTGTCGTGCATCGAATGCATATGGTCAGGATGAGATGCTCATACATCTGGTGGTACAAGAGGTCAGTTTACTATGATATTCCAAAGAATAAATACAAACTTTCTCATTGAACTCAATACAAAGGAATCATTGAATCACTCCTTTTTTACAGGTTCCAGAAATGCCAAAGAACATAAGAATAATAGACCAACAATCGCGGTCTATACAAATATCTTGGACGCAGCCGTACGCAGGGAACAGTCCTATTATCAACTACATAGTTCAATATAAGGAAGCCCCGGGTAAGGCTTACTTAGTAAGTTCAATGCACGTTAAAAATGTCCCGAATGAAGTTACTAATTAATCAACTTCAACTTTTCCAGAACCATGGCCAACTACACCCCAAAAAGTAATAGTACCGGGTAGTGTCACATCTGCCAGCGTTCAAAACCTCCAACCTGCAACTTCTTATCATTTAAGAATTATCGCCGAAAACCGTCTGGGCCAAAGCGAACCTAGCCAACTTGTACAGGTCACTACTACTGAAGAAGGTCAATGTTTACCTAACACGAATTTCTGTTACTATTGCAACATAGAAGTAAAAAAGCTCAAAAGGTTTAAATTCCTTTCAGTACCCAGTGGGCCACCACTAGACGTACGAGTTGAAGCCAAAAGTTCAACAGAATTGACAGTTAGTTGGGATCCACCACAGCGGGATCTATGGAATGGGAACATTCTGGGATATTATGTAGGATTTCAAGAAGTAAGTTAAATATATTTAGCGTGCTTAGAGATATTTTAAACAGTAAAACACAACAGTAAAACTGAGGGACGACTGGCCTAGTTGTGACAACGCTTAACAGTCGATTGCGAAGGTTAACGTTGACCAAGTCGGTTTACTGAATCGGTGACCGAATTTGGAGGTTCAAATTTAGCCTTTTCGTTGCCTCCGTGTCTCGGAGAGCACGTTAACCCGTCCGCGTCGGTCCCGGTTATTACTTATTATCACTAACATTTGATAATAATTGTTACAAAAGCCTAGGAGTTTAAATACTCTTACTCAGACGTGGGAATCCACCGCATTGTTATTTCAAGAAAACTCCTACCATTATTTGATATATATTTATATACTACAAGAGGTAATAATTTAAAAATATTCTCCAGTTAAACAGTAATAGCTCAGTCCTAAGCGCAAGTGGTCCAGGCGGAGCATCCTATACCGTAAGAACGGTGGAGGGCACGGGAGTGGCGCGAGCTCGCACGACTTTGTCAGGTCTGCAGAAATACGCGGCGTACGCGATTGTGGTTCAAGCCTACAACAGCAGAGGCGCGGGGCCTGCCTCGCCACCTACCACTGCTACCACTATGGAAGATGGTTAGTCTGCATACTATACAACCATAATATTTTTTTTATCCACTACAAGTTAGCCCTTGACTGCGATCTCACCTAATGGTAAGTGATGATGTTATGTCTAAGATGGCAGCGGGCTAACCTGTTAGGGGCATGGCAGTTTTATTAAACCCATACCCCTATTCGGTTTCTACACGGCATCGTACTGGAACGCTAAATCGCTTGGCAGCACGTATTTGCCGGTAGGGTGGTAACTAGCCACGGCCGAAGCCTCTTACCAGGCAGGACCTGGTGAGAGGCTTCGGCCTCGGAGGAATGCAGATATTATAAATTCCCAAATTGACCCTGCCGGGGATCGAACCCGGGCCCTCCGAAGGTTAAGACAACAGCGCTAAACACTGCGCCACGGAGGTCGTCAAATATAGCAATTTTTTTCTTGTCCTTGTTTCAGTGCCCAGTCTACCTCCCGGGTCGCTGCAATGTACGGCATTAAGCTCGCAATCCGTTCGCGTTACTTGGGAACCACCACCAATGCGTGGACGCAACGGAGTATTGCAAGGTTACAGAGTAACATATGCCCCTGTCACGGACTGGTATGGTAAGTGCATGTCATATCTCTAGTAGCATATTTTTATAAATACTCATAACAAGTAGACACACTTTCTGTACATCCAAGAAATGCTAAAGATAACATACAAGTTAAACGTAAAATCTCTAATTATTTACAGGAAGTGAAGAAGCGGTAACGAAGCAAATATCTGGACTTCACACAACGCTATCAGGACTTCGTCGCTATACAAACTACTCCGTGACTGTTTGCGCTTTTACCGCCGCGGGTGATGGAGTGCGGGCAGCACCCGTATACTGTCATACAGAGGAAGATGGTAAAACATACTTCTTAAATATTTTTTCATATTTTTAAAATCGTCGTCGTCGTCTCAAGCTATAGACGTCCACTGCTGGACGAAGGTCTCCTGCATGGATCGCCACAGACCACGGTATTGTGCCGCTTGTTTCCTGCGGTTCCCAGCTACACGCTTAAGATTGTCCGTCCCGGTGCGAGGCCGCCATTCAAGCACTTTGGAACCCCAACGCCTATCGGTTCCACGAACTATGTGCCCCGCCCATTGCCACGTAATCTTGGCGACTCTTCGAGCTATGTCGGTTACTCTGGTTTGCCTACGGATCTCATTTCTGATTTGATCACGCAGGGATACTCCAAGCATAGCTCTCTCTATCGCCCGCTGAGTGACCCTGAGCCTTCTTATCAGGCCCATAGTTAGCGACCATGTTTCGCCATCATGTTGACCATCTTTAAAATGCTATGTACTTTTTATATAAAAAGCACGTGTAATTCTTTTTTATCAATCTTAAATTGCAGTTCCATCGGCGCCAGCGGATATAAAGGCAGTAGTTTCATCTCGGAACAAAATTTTGGTATCGTGGCTGCCGCCTGCTTCACCCAATGGTGTTCTGGTTGGATACACTCTTTATATGAGTGTCATAGAAGATGGAAGGGAAGTAAGTATGCCGCACATGTTATAATATCCGTAATATTGATGTATTGAATGGACATATTGGAGGAAATAATAAACCTAATATGAAAATTTTCAGGAAGGAACCCACAAACGCATGCTATCACCAAGTACCTTATCGCATGATACGGCCAGGTCTCCACCACGGGCCACTCACCAATTCTGGGTGTCAGCCTCTACGCGTCTTGGCGAAGGAGATGCCACAAGAGTTGTCACCGTACTGCCCTCCGATAGCGGTAAATGCGATTCAACTTTGTTTTTCACTTTAGTAATAGCTTCCAAAAATATTTAGCCCCAAGGTAATGCCACAGCGGTTTCCCCATACAATCGTATTAGTCTGTTTTCTCCGTGGATAATTACAATAAGTAGAGAAAATATTTTTGCACCATAAAATCCCTAAGTGTCCGTGCCATGTCCCTATGTTTTGCTTTTTTCAATTAATAATTTTAAACTCAAGAATCCTTCAAAAATTGCAAAAATGGCTTAGTTTTCGCGTCATCATCCGACATCCCGAAAAAATTAATAACGGTTTAGTTTTTGAGGAGGAAACAAGAGAATACAAGAGTAAGAATTCTACTATTTTTCATAGGTATACTTAATCGGTCCAAGCAGCAGTTGTCCCTATCGGCTGAGGGATTCTATTTGAGGAGCAGCGCGACGGCAATATATTTGTTCAAGTTTCCCGTTGTTTGCATTACCTCTTAAGTATTTATACCAATGTAAATCGTAGGTTTAACCATATGTTTAACCCTTTTTTTTAGTGCCCGCGAGAATAACATCATTTAGCCGGAGTATAGTAACACCTTGGAAGGAGAACATTTCACTCGCGTGCAACAAAGTTGGTATTCCAACACCTTCTACTACATGGAGTATGAACGGTGCTCTTTTGGAATCCACATTGCGAAAAAATGTATCAAGCGATGGCACTCTTATAATAAGGTGAGCAGTTCTTTTTTTTAATTTATTTATTCCACTACTAGTTAGCCTTTGACTGCGATCGCACCTGATGGTAAGTGATGATGCAGCCTAAGATGGTAGCGGGCTGACCTGTTAGGGGTATGGTAGTTATTTTAAACCCATACCCCTAGTCGGTTTCTACACGGCATCATACCAGAACGCTAAATCGTTTAGCGGTATGTCTTTGCCGGTAAAGTGATAGCCGGCCGAAGCCTCCCACCAGACCAGACCACAGAAAATTCAGAAATTATAAGTTCCCAAATTGACCCTATCGGCAATCGAACCCGGGACCTCCGCACGTTAAGGCAACAGCGCTCAACACTGCGCCAGGGAGGTTGTCAAACTTATTCTAACCACCAGTCTGATTTTGAATAGCTCAACTTTATTTTGTTACTACACAGTATGACACAGTACGCAGACAGTGGAAACTATACTTGTTTGGTGGAGAACGCTCACGGGCGTGACGAAGTCACATATGGCGTAGAAGTCAAAGTTCCGCCTCAGCCACCAGTTCTGGCGGTAGTGGATTCATACGCCGATTCTCTGCACTTACAGTGGAGCGACCAGGGAGACGGTGGTAGTCCAATTTTAGGTATGTAACCATCCTAATGCCAATTAATAATCAGGTTGCAAATCATAATTCTGAATATTTTTATGCAAGGAGCAAGGTAATCTAAGATTGAAATTATAGAAGAGTTTACAGAAAACACAAAGAGCTTTTATCAAGCCGAATAATAAAAATAAACATATGTACTTAATCATAATTTCCAGGTTATGTTATAAACTACAAGCGCGAGCACGGAGATTGGGAGGAACTGCAGGTAGAGGCTGGTACATCAGAGCACGTGCTTCCTAATCTTTGGTGTGGGACCCGCTACCAGCTGTACATAACTGCCTTCAACCGCATCGGCACGGGTCTACCCTGTGACATTGTGCACGCGTATACTAAAGGAACAGGTAAGACTTGCATCCTAACTCCTGATCCTTTGACAAATTGATATCTAATTCTATAGCTTGGCATTATAAGCATAACGACATATTCTGCACTCTTCTAGTGCTAGTCGAGTTAAATCGCACAACAAACACTACATTCAAAATAATAATCAAATATCAAATAAATATTATAAATGCGAAAGTTTGGATGGATGGATGTATGGATGTATGTTTGTTACTCAATCACGCTCCAACGGATGAACGGATCTGGATGAAATTTGGCACAGAGATAGATTATAGTCTGGAATAGCACATAGGCTTTTTATCCCGGAAAATTAAAGAGTTCCCGCGGGAACCGAAAAACCTCAATCCACGCGGACGAAGTCGCGGGCATCAGCTAGTGAGGAATAAAAACGAAAACGAAACGGTCCTACGTTCCTGATTCGAACCGCCAGGATGTGGAATACCCTTCCAGCGCATGTATTCCCTGCCACGTATAACTTAAGTAGGTACCTTCATGGCAAGAGTGAATAGGCATCTTCTAGGCCAGCGCGCTCCAACCTAGACTTCATCATTGCTTTGTATTAAGCATGATTGTCGTCAAGCGCAAGCCTATCTCAAAATTTAATAAAAAAAAGTAGTTATTAGAAAGTGATTACACTTAATTTTCTTAGCCTAAGCATAAATAAACCTGTCAAGTACAAAATTGTACAACGATATTTTCACTGTTTTCCAGTGCCTGTAAAACCGAAACATTCGCAAATGATAACGCTCAACACGACAACGGTCACCGTATGGCTCGACTCATGGGGTGACGGAGGCTGTGGGATTTTATACTTTGTCATCGAGTACAGAGAGGTCAGCCAATCACAGGTTAGTAAATAAGTTCTTTTTTTTAATTCTACTACAAGTTAGCCCTTAACTGCGATCTCACATAAGATGGTAGCGGGCTAACCTGTTAGGGGCATGGCAGTTATATTAAATCCATACCCCTAATCGGTTACTACACGGCATCGTACTGAATTGCTAATTCGCTTGGCGGCATGTTTTTGCCGGTAGGGTGGTAACTAGCAAGCCTCCGTCCAGGCCAGACTAGGGAAAATTCAGAAATTATAAATTACCAAATTGACCTTGCCGGGAATCGAACCTGGGACCTCCGCACGTTAAAATCCATAATTTCCATGATTCAATATTCATAATTTCCAGTGGCGCCTCGTGTCAAACAGCGTGCAAGCAACAGAGCGGGTTTTCAGCGTGACGGGCCTATCGCCCGCCACACACTATCAGCTGCGGATCACGGCTCACAACAACGCGGGTCACGCTCTAGCGCTTTACAACTTCACTACGCACTCGCTTACTGGCAGTAAGTACAAAAAAAAAATATTGCGCATTTAACTGGAAGGATTATGATAAACTTTATAAAAATGTGTACTGACCTTGATATCGTAATCTTAGTAGTCTGCGCCGGCGAAAACGATTTGAGGTAACAATCAGTCTTAAAGCGCATAAGAATCAACGCCAGGTTAACCAAATACCATTTAGCAAAAGGCAATTTTGTTAATAAATAACATATTATGGATTATGGATGTTAAGAATGTAAGAAAGCAAAGCGTTAGGGATATATAATATTCAATTAGAATTTGGTAATCTCATAACTTTAAAATGTATATAAATTCTATATTTTCGTGTCACTATGCAAAGCAGCTAGCAAAACAGCTAGCGCAAGAAAGCAAGGTATTGTAATGCAGTTGTCTATACTGAATATATTGTAACTGTGGCGGGATAAGCAATACAAGCACTAAGCACTAAGCTGAAGCTGCTTCTTCCATTACAGTGCTGGAAGGCGAAGTGTCTCCAGCTGTCCCAGCAGCCGGCACGAGATCGTTCGGTGGGGCTCGCGTGTTGTTGCCTGCAGCACTATCTCTTCTGGTCCTGGCGGCATTAGTCGCGATTGTGCTTCTAGTGCGAAGGAACAGTGAGTGCTTGTTGAAAAAGTTATTACTATAAGAATACTTTCCACATTAATTAAACTGTAATGAGCAGGGACTGAAAACAGATTTATAAACGTTACAGAATTATAAGTGTTATAAGGTTGAATTGATAACAGAATCAATTCTGTAACCGTTTTCAATGTGTTTGGTAGATTCTTACGGCTTATCATAAGTGGCACAGGTTGTCCTACATGAAATAAATCATCATTTCATTTCATTTCATTTCATTTCATTTTGAAATCTGATAACCCAAAACACTTAATAACAGAAGTAAACGGTTACAGATCGATTGGGTTACAGTATCGTTTCTGTTTCTGTAATAAGTGTTTTTGTTCTATAACAGTTTCAAAAAACAGTGTTTAAAACACTTATTTCGGTTACTGTTTCAGTCTGAGGAACAATAGGTTAACCTCGTCTCAGGCCAAGGCGCGTTTGGAACCCTTGTAGCTTTAGTTCTAAGATACCGTTGTTAATTATCACCATCACGTCTTATACTTTGTATACCTAACGTTCGTTATAAGTGTACTGTGTAAGTACCAACTTTGATCGAATAAATATATTTTGACTTTGACTTTTGACAACAAGGTTACAGGATGGTTACAGGCGACACTACCTCAAACAATATTCCGTTGGAACTCTGACCTCAAAAACGTTCGAGCTTAGTTAGTCCGTCAAACTTATCTGACTGGTGGCCAAAATTGGAACTCATTTTTATCCCTGTTAGGATTTATTTAATAGTTATTTGTGTTACATGGGGCCAAAGAAATTTTTTGTTCCCCGAGGGCGCTATTTTGAATTCAGAGCGAAGTGAAGGATTCTATAGTAGAATCCCGAGCGTAGCGAGGGGTTCTAAAGTAGAATCCTGAACGTAGCGAGGAATTCAATATACGCCGCCCGAGAACAAAAAAATTGGCCCCGAGTGACACACACTATTTTTCATCATTACGTATGAGAAAAAGCTAGGAGTATCAACCTACTGTATGGACATTACCTATACGTTTAAGCACCAATCAGAAGATACTCCTATCAACCTTCTATGTAATTGTATAGACATTATTTAGACGTATATTTAAAGTTTAAATAAAATGTAAAGACGTATATCCGATCAACAAATTGATCACGTGACTTCGGACCAATCAGAACAGAGAAATGCAAAGTCGTATATTCGATCAACAAATTGATGACGTGACTTCGGACCAATCAGAAGAGAGAAATGAAAAGTCCCATGGGCCTACAAGTAACACTTTGCTCCCGCTATCCTCTGAAGGCAATATGCGTTTTTCGAATAGGTATGATGAAAATTTATTTTTCATATTTACTAGCGACGCTGTCAACGGGTCAGATAAGTTTGTAGGACTTTGTACAATGATTCTGCGGTTTTTCTTAATGTCGCTTTTTACCAGAAGCTGGTCCAACTGAAACAACGCAACCAGAGAGTGGTGTAGGTGAATCTCCATCGGTTGCGCAATTGCAGAACAAAGCGAATCGCGATCAGCAATACTTGGCAACCAGAGCGCAACACCCTGCACCGCCACATCATTATAAACACGCTTCAAATGGTATGTACTACTTTGGGTTCTTAGTCATATATTATGCCAGGGAAAAATCGCGAGCAGAATCATTCGTTTAGCCCGCGCAAATATGGCACGTAAGCAATATTTCAATAATACTGCATGATCAATTCGTCGCCATCTTCATCAACCTAATTTACGACCATTAGGTCATCAAAGAATAAAGTTGGGCGTCCGACTTGTAGGGCGTACCCCTCACGTGTATAAGCCTGTCCTTGCCCCCGCCTTAGCGCTGTCCCGCTTTTCAGACTAGATGGCGTTAGTAAAATAAGTTCACATTCTTTGTTTGACAGGGCCCGTTGCCATTACTGGATGGGTCCCGTACGCCACGTACACACCATCGAAGCTCATAAGAACGAACACGTTACATCTGTAGCTTATGATATCGACCTTTCAGCATAACGAACGATCGATCACGTATCGATCGTTCATGACATCGAAAGCTTATGAAATCGAAAGTTCAATAAATATAATTGAGGCGTTAGCAAATCGACAGGTAATATCGATAGCTTTACAATGGATAGAAATGCAAAATACGAAAATGTATTAAAATGACATGACAATCGCTTATTGTTTCATTCGATGTCATTAACGATCGATCTCGTATACTTTCGTTATGATGAAAGGTCGATATCATAAGCTATCGATGTAACGTGTTCGATCTTATGAGCATCGATGTTGTGTATTTCGATGTGGCGTACGGAGCCTTACTGGACATAGGATCGAACATGGACTTTCTCGTCTAGCCACTTTCCTCCACCTTAAGATCGTTGGTCCAATATGATACCTATAGGTATTTCATAAGTAACACCGCGCTATATTTTCCGTTAAATACTTACGACATTTTTAAAGAAATAATTGTATTTTTTTTTTTTTAATAATAATAATAATAAATAAATATTTTTTATTTCAGGCAATTTTACAAACCCATATTCAAAATACAGAAACATAAAAAAAAGGAGGTACATTATTAATATGAGCAAAATTAAAGTGTTAAAAAAATAATAATACTAATAATTATTACTAATAATAATTCACAGATAAAAATAAAAATAGCATAAAAATTAAAAATATTAAAATCAGAGAACTAGATCACTAAAATCTATAGGTAGGTACATCTATGTTAAAATCTAAATGAGAGCGTTGTTCTCGCACCGATGCAGGCCAGACCAATATTTTGCAAAGGGATTGCTCAAATCCTCAATAACAGCAAGCAAGATGGAGTTGGTACTGAGTCTAAGTCTTTCCCAGAAGGAAGCCGTCCTTGATCTGAGAATGGCGAAGAAGTCAGGAACTCTCGCAGTAGCAAACATGGCTTTAGCACTGCAGAAACGTGGCCGCTTCATTAGGATGCGGAAAGCGTTGTTGTATTGTATCCTTAGCGCATTATAACTTCGCTTGGTAAACCTTGTCCACAGCTGGCAGGTGTAAAAGCATTGGCAAAATGCTTTAAACAAGGTCACCTTCGCGTCATCTGAGCAGCGCACGAATCTGCGCGCTATCATGTTGGCACGCACCGAGAGAGCCCTGCGCTCCCTCTCCATATCTCTGTCGTCTTTTGAGTCTTCTGTCAATATATGTCCCAAATACTTAAAGCTCTTGACAACCCGAACTGACGATCCGTTCAAAAATACTGGCGGAACCATCTCCGGACCCTTACCAGCTTTAAAGACTAGCATTTCAGTTTTAGCTACATTATATTTGAGACCATGTTCCTTAGCGAACCGGTCACAAATATTGAGCAATATTCTGAGTCCACTTATTGAGGGGCTGAGAAGGACCATGTCGTCAGCGTAGCTTAAATTGTTAACGCACACGTTACCAATATGGCACCCGACCCTGGCTCTTCTCAGCTCCTCAATAAGGCTGTTGACGTAGAGATTGAAGAGGTCCGGAGATGTTAGCCCTCCTTGACGTACACCACACTCTAGTCTATATTCACTAGAGAGTGCGTCGCCCCACTTCACAAAGTTTGTTTGGTTCTCGTACCAAAACTTCCACAGGTTCACCAATTCGTTCGGTGCGTGTATTGCAAGTTTACGCCATAGGATTTTATAATTGACAAGGTCAAACGCCCGGCTTAAGTCCAGGAAACATGCATATACTGAGGTTTCTCTATTAACATAATAGTCAACCGTATATTTTAGACTTAAAATTGCTGAATCTGTGGAAAGTCCGGCACGAAAACCAAACTGTGCATCATTAATGTTAAAATTCCTAGTCAATTCGGGTTGCAAGAGCCTCTCCAGGATTTTCCCGACAACAGTACCTAACGATATCGGTCTATAATTGGCAGGGTTAGACAGGTCGCCAGTTCTATTTTTAACAATAGGGGCTACTATGGTTTTCATAAGGCCCTTTGGTAGATAGCTGTGCTTCAAACATAAGCTGAATATAATGGAGAGGACCCGATACACTTCATCACTGGCATATATTATGTGCTCAATGCTGAGGCCGTCGTGGCCCGGAGACTTGCCGCGTTTTAAGCATCTTACAACTTTAGCAATGTGCTCAGGAGTAAAAATGTGACTAAGATCCACTATCGGTTTGGGTTGTAAGTACGTATCCGGTATAGCGGCCTCAACATTTTGCTCACCACCTACATTCATAGGCTGGATTTTAAAATGTTCTGCAAACATGTCAGCGATTCTGTTCGGTTCCTGTTCATTATTTACAGACACTGGTAGGACATCTTTATGTTGAAGGCTTTTAGTAGCTTTCCAGAACTTTGGAAAATTCTTTTTGTCTCTATTTTCAGCTATTATATCCATTTTAATCATTTCTTCGTTCCTCTGGCACCATTTTAATTTATTTTTAAATATTTTTCTAAATTTTAACATATTTTCGTGTACATAACCACTGTTAGGTTTACCAGCATCAACCCACCAGCTAAAATATAATCTAGCCTGCTCGTGACTCGATTTAACATGATGATTCCAGCCAGCGACCTGACTTCCCTTTTTTCCTGCACCGGTACGAGGACAACTTTTTGTTTATTTGTATTTTATTATCTTTACTCTGTTTAACCTCAGCGATCAATTTTTTTTAGCTGTTATTTTAGAGTTGGTCCATTGTTCACAGAATACATTGAAGATATCTGCCCGTACGCGACGTTTCAGCTTACAAAACCTAACGCGTACAGCGAAAGCAGTTACAGCGGGAACGTGTACAGCGGGCCCTACCACTCTGTGCGAGGTTCATTCGTGTATCACGACCTCAAGCAAAACGAAAAATATAAAGTAGGCCTTCAATTCCATAATTTGCATGCCACAAATTTCTTAATTGCTTAAAATATATTTGGAATACATCAAGGTAATTTTGCCAGCCAATTTTATTTCTCATCTATATTCGTCACTTTTACAACATTATGCTTAGTGGAATTGTCAACTTGAATGCGGCTATTTTTTAAGACTGTACGTGTAAATACAAACGCTAAATAAATAAACAACATCGTGTTACAGGGTAAAGAACCAGAATATACAAAAGTACGAAGAAAAGGAAATAGACTAAGAGACCCGCATTCAGAAAGTCAAGGTACGCGTTAAAATTACAAAATTTGTGTCGAATAAAGCTTGTTTATAAGTAGTTAGGTACATTAGTTTTATTTTATGTAGATGGCACCTTCTATTACTTAAGTTTACTTTAACCCATTTAAGTTATAAGTATTGATATTTGAATTTGACAAAATGATCGCCTTTTATGCAACCTGATGGGAGCGTAACTGGTGTTGTAATTTATAAAGGTAAGCATGCACATAATGTATTGTATTATCCTTATAATTCTTTGGTTTTTTCATTATAATATTATCTATATAGAATCCTGCTCATTACTGTCATGAACTAGAACTATTGTATGGACCTGTCATTTCCTCAGCTTTTAATTATTCAGCCATTCATTCATCTGTCGTCGTCGTTACATCACCATTGACTCTTAACAAAATAATACAATCACGTCATACCTACATCTTTTTCTTCTCAAACACTTTTTACGTGCTTATTTCGCTGTGTTAATGATATTACAAAAACGACAGCAATCGTGCAATGAACCACCATGTTGAACATGAAAAAAAAAACAAAAGTATAGTTCGATGCAATCTTTTTAGCGGTCGATAACAACGCAATAACATATTAAGCGTATCAGCCAATCAGCGGGACTTACGAGTATGTTATAGCACTGTCACTGCGCGAACTGGCCTACGCTCTCATATAAGCCACCAAAAAGATTCAATCAAAATATATTTGTCATATTCTCATTGTAATAATTATGTATTCCAAATGTCGTTTCCGTGATATCAACACAGCGTCATGTCCCAAGGTATTGGGCATCACCTTATCGTGTCGGTGTCGTTACGTTACAGAGTCGGACAACTTGGGCTCCACGGACTCGGAGGTGAAGAAGATATTAACGCTGCACCTGCCCATTACAGAGTACGAAGACGATGCGAGCGACGACGCGAGCGCGCCGCACTCCGACAGCGAGCCGGGCGCGAGGCTGCGGCCTGCCCACCCTACCGCTTGTAATTCAATCTTCATTTTAATCTGATGAAATACCATACAAAAAAACCATACACGCTGAATTGAAAACCTCCAGTCCATCCTCCATTAGCAGTCAATTAAAAGACAGCACGTCAAAAAACATTTATGAACTCCTTAAACAGTTCGAGTTCGTTTTACGTCCCACTTCTGGGCACAGGCCTCCATTCTAATAGGAGAGGGAATTAGAGCTTAGACCCACCACGCGGCACCAATGCGGGTTGGCGGGCTTTAACGACTATTATCATGTTAGTGATAATAACCGGGACCGACGGATGGTACAAGATTTTTTGTGTACTGCCACATCTAAAACTGCAAAAATATGGTCCTTCGAGCCGGATATGTGTCATAAATCGTGTAAACAATATGTTGTTCAGATCCGAGCGTAGAGCGCGGAGAGTCGTCGTCATCGTCGGGGGACTCCGTGGGCGGTGTGGTGCGGAAGGCGTTCCCCTCGCGCAAGGGCAAGGCGGGCGTGCTCGGCAAGCGGCACGTGCGCTCATCCAGCGGCTACAGCAGCCACAACGACGAGACTACGTTTAGGTGAATCCACTCACACTTTGAAAGCACACGCCTTATAATACTCTATATAACATACTAAACTATTACATAGATTGTATTGGAATTATTATCTCTTGAGTTGAGGTTTTAGTTGTTCTATGCTTCTTAGAGTGACACTTCATATGCCGCATCCAAACACTCAGGGAACGGGCGCGGGTCGGGCGCGGGTCGGGCGCGGGTCGGGCGCGGGTCGGGCGCGGGACGGGACGGGTGCGCGGCGGGTGGTTCTGTGTGTTGTCGTCTATATAAATACAAGGAATAACAGCCGCCGCGCGCCCGACCCGTCACGCGCCCTACCCACACCCGTTCCCTGTGTGTTCGCTTAAGGGGATTCAAATAAGTTATGTTGTAAAAACACTGTAGACTGGAGTGTATCGGTTTAGCTTCATTGAGGAATGATCATAGGTCAACATTGGCAATGAAGTTTCATTTTCGGCTTTTTATAATTCTTCTGCCAAGCACGCCTTGTTATGGAAATATTTTAGTTTGTATTCTAAAATTTGTAAACATAAATCTAACTATATAAAATTTTATGTACTCAAATTATCACTAAATATATTATTTACATTGCAAACACCTTGTGCATCAATTAATATTTGCTAAAAACTGTAACTTATACCTACTTCAAACCAATTCGAAATACTGGAAAAATATTAATGCACACAGTGTAACACTTTTATTTTTTGAAAAATTATATATTACGTTTCAAGGACTTCGCACGTTATTTTCCTTAACTTCGAAATACTGGAAGAATATTTCACACAGTGTAACACAATTGGCTATAGATATAGTACAAAAATAACCCCTGGTATTACACAGTAGCAAAATATTTCTCGATCCAGTATATCGAACTACCCGTCGTACACCGAGCACATCCACCCTCCGTCGCGGTTTTCAGACGACACCGAGTGCGAGGGGCACCCGCGCCGCAAGCGCGCCCACGCGCTCGCCAGCGACCCCAAGATGACACGAGAAGCCTTCCAGATTAACGTGTGAAACACCCCTAAGGTAAACCCCATATCACAGCGGAAACACATTGGAAAAGTTTGACAAAGGTCGTGAAAACGGCGTTTCGAGAAATACGTGTAACTTTTATGCATTTTTGGCGAAATGTACCTATTCGGCAAAAACAGTTTTAGAAGAATAAGTAGTTTGTACTAGATACGCTATATTTTTTACGTTTTTTAATATCGAAAAAATTATAGTTAGGTACTTAATTTTCTATGACGGCCGTAAGATGAGCAGTTTTCTTAGCACAATATTTTCTTTTAGGTTATGTGCCGGTAAAAAATATAGCGTATTTTTCTATTATTCTGCCGAGTAAAGTATGACTGTATTTTAATCTGATCTCGTTTCAAAGTTTAAATGCGAATTGTTCGAAAGATTTTTTTGGAATCTAAGAAAGTATATTATTATATACATATTATGGATAAATAACTATTATGATTCTTTGAAAAAGGCCTAGTCTGATTTTACTCATGATGTATTCATACTTTTGTGATTCAATTGTGGGGTCAAAGTCAATATAACTAATATACAGTTCACAAGTTTCATTTCATATAATGTTTAAAAGTTGTTCCTATTTACTCATTTTCGAACAAATTTTGACAAGGAAATGGTGATTAGAATTATTTATACGAACACTATACTTCGAACTTCTATGTAAACTGATTGGCCTCACAAAGATTGTTGCCAAAATACTCGTAACTCAATATTTCTAGTCATGTAAATATACTGTAGATAGATAGTTATAAAGTAAAACAATTACTCTCAGCCCGAGACGGTTGAAAAAAATCCATGTATCGAAAATCTTTACGTTATCCCGTAGCTATTTTGCTCTTACCATTGTAGTAAGAACGCCAAAATCGGCTTTGGTTTAATCATAACTTATTATTGACTCCATATACAACCTTTAGCTTTATTTATTATGTGCTTCGTGATTGATTATATTTCTATAATGTTACTTGATAATATGCATGAGTAGATTTCTTACGATCGTCTCTTGGACTCTTAGTGCCACGTATAACAATAATAATTTTGAACTCTGTACTCAAAACTCTGAGTTATGTAAAGAACTTTACGGATACGTTAATGCGATGTTATTTAACATGTCCCCATGTGTAAATAAAATGTGTAGAAAATAAAGCCCTTTTTGTCCCCCAATTTGACGACAGATCAAACTTAACGTTCCGGTTAGATTTCGAATTTCAATTTGAGGTCAGATCCAATAAAAAAAAAAGATTCCGACGAATTGAGAACCTCCTCCTTTTTTTGAAGTCGGTTAAAAACGAAATAAACACGGTTGATGTGAAAGCCTGCCTCGAAATTGGGATGCGCTATAGTCTCGGTCGAGGCGCGTCCATACCAGACGCAGTACCGCGCTTAGTAAAGACTCGGGCTATTAATATATTACTGATAATTTGAAAAAAAAAGTTAGGTGTCAAAGGTTCTAATGGTGACGTTTTGTAAATATTGTTGTATTATATGTGTATTGGATATCAAATGTAAAATTAAGAAGAACAATAATTAAAGTAAAATTGATATTTTAAAAGTTTATACTTAATGCCTTATTGACCAAAGTCGTAAAACTAGTTACGGATACGATTCCAGAGTTGTATCACATATTTAATTATTGGCCTGAGAGCTGTTGGACGGTTTCTTCGTACTCTATCATATCGGTCTAAATTGCATCTATACAATATACATACAAAAATATTTCTGTATAATGAGTCCAAAAGAGGTTTCATGATCTTAGAGGACTAGAGGTAGCTTGACAAAATCGTTAACCAGCTCTCAGTCTATATGGATTGTTTCATTGTTGTAAAGTTTATGGAAACTGCTCGTTTTCATTGGAAGATAAAAAAATCTTATCGCTGTCTATAGATAATAACCTTAAGACATAATAGTATTATGTAAATGGTAAATTTAAAATACCCTAACCTATTTAAACGTAGATGTAATATGATCAAATGTATAAAAATACAAACAAAATGACACTTTTTCTCACATTTCCACATACCTAAATAATAATTCTTAATGTGTGAATGAAAGTATTTTAACGTGTTTTAATCGATTTTCACAATTTCTCTGTCGTTTTAAAAATATTATAACATAAAAATTTATTGATTAAAATCGTTTAAATATATTTTTTTCTACGTCTACGTGTTACATTGTATTAATTAAAATATTTAAAGAAAATCCTAATATCCGGTTATATCTATTCCAAAGGGAATATTTCACTATGAAGTACACAATATAAATGTGTTTTGATACAGATTAAAACATTTGTATAAAAAAAGTATGAATTTTTCATCCGTTTATTTATTATCTAGAATATCACAATTCACACCTTTATTATCCAAAACAAAATGTTCTTTACTTGAGATTCAATTTTTCACTCAAATAGACTAAATTTTAACATTAAGTGTTATGGAATTTGGAATCTTAAGTACTGTTAAATAACATACCTTATTCTATATATCAGCTCTTTAACTACAATAAGGATGTAAAGTAACTGTGTTAGAATATACAATCCTCATTGACAGTAACACAAGACAATACACTTACCTATAGTTTGGTGAATACGGCAGAAAGTTAACTTTATAATATTGTACAGTGGATTGGTATTTCTGAACGTGCACTCGAGACTAAATAAGTAAACGTCAACTTTTTACTCGTAGTAAATATAAGAACATAAAAATTCATCTTGTTGCCTTGCCACCTTTCAAGCGCTGCAGCTTCTAGACTTGTAGTGTTGAAAAACTATAGCGACAGAGTAAAATAGACCTTAGCAGTCAAGTTTTAAGGTTCGGGATAGACTATTGATGTACAGCTCAAGGAAACTGTAAACTAATGGAAGTACTCAAAATAAGACGTTAAAATCATAGGTCCATTTTACTCGAAACATTATGTTCCCTAGCTCATTTTATTTGCGTCAAAAGCGCTTTTACTACGTGAAAATATATAGGCATATGAAAGCTTACTACTTACTCTACTACTAGTTTATGCACTACTTCGATAAATAGACAAATCTTTTTCGTGATATGATTTACCCGTAACTTTCAGTGGTACCTAGTCTACCTACACTTTCTACGTCTCAATTGCCTACTTCGAAATACCACTCTCACTTTACCACGTAGTTCTAGATTGGGTGTTGCATACGTTTTATACGGTACGACACAATTTTTATGTGGGATTGCGTGTTTTTTAATATAATTTACAATCGTTTACGTTGACTCTCTTTCGTAATTCCAACGAAGACTGCCCTATATTTAATTGAGATCTATTTTATATATAATCTAGTCACAAATATGCTAGTTAATCGAAGTTAATCATTTAGTAGTTATTAGCAAATGTAATTTAGTTAAAGGAATAGTAATTTTTCTTGGTAAAGAGTCATCAATAATCTTCAACGTTTTCCGAGCGAATAATTGCAGATAAATAAAGTCATAGGCAAGGTCTAGCTCTAGTCTTAATAGTTGGTCAGTAAATATCCCGCCAACTACTAATAACTCATATTCAAACACAATAACGGTATTTTATAAATATTGTTATATTAACGATATTGTGTCGCGATATTTACTGAAAGACTGTTAATTAATAAGATTTTGGATAACAAACGCACAAAATACAAAATACAAGTTACGTTCAATTATTGTACGTTATATTGCATTTGGCAGGTTAGATTATTGTGTATTGTTAACGTGCAATCTTTAGTGATAAACAATACACATCTCAAAACATCATTTATCTGAACTGGAAGTAGGTTAATAACCTGTCTCAAAAATTTACAACCTGGAGTTTACACTTTAGTCAAAACTTAATCATAGCCCTACTTGCATAGTTTACATTTTCTATTGAACGAGGTGCTCGTTTATGTAATTGCTCCGCTTAATTGTATAACAAGTTGGTGCCATCCTATGCGATACGAGAAGGCAATTTCAGATCGGACGTTTTAGTTAAGGCAATGAGATTTGTGTGTGAATTAACACTCATGTGAACGTAACTATCATCGATGTTATTTTTTTATGTCGAAACATATATTAAAATTTGCCAAATTATTATTCAGAACTACAACGAATATTCGCACGTCGAGACACGAATTTCTAATCAAATCCATGTTAGCCACGAATTTCATTATTTTCGATCTACTGCCAATGTACCATATCATTTTTAATGTTATGTTAACTATACATTGATACACGTACATAGAATAAGAAGTTAGTTAACCATGTTGTTACAGATATGTTTTTATAAAAACCAAATGAGTTATTAGGAAACAGTATGATGTGAACGGAAATAAAAATTCATTTAATTGAATTTGATGTTTTATTTTATATTTTATATACAAAACAGGGTCCAGATTGTAAAATTCTTGAGTGACACCTTTATTTCTTTATAAAACATAGCTGCCAAAACAATTAATAACAAACTCCTTACATTACACCTCCCCTCTTAACTAACAATACCTATTAAAACTAAAACAACTACAATATATTCAAATTAAAACTAAACAACTTAACACTAAACAATAATATTATAAAATATATCGTCAATGCCATAACGCCTAGGTGGCCAACGCTTCCGCACGAGCTCGCGACGCTGTACGGCCTGCCGTGCCGGTCCCCCTGACTCGGGCTCACAACGCTCCCCGACTCTTAACGAAATTTCGGGCTGGGAACTAGGCCCCGGTTCCCCCGCTGCACGAGAATGTGACTCGCCTGAAACCTCGGTCCGAGAACTAGGTTCTATTTCCCCCGCCGGCGTATGAGACGCTGACGCGCCCGGCTCCTCGCCTCGCTCCGGCGGACTCGCCTCGGACGCCGAGCTCAACGCCATCGCCACCATTGCGCCCCTGGACCGCCCCGTTGAAGACCTATCCACAACTTCAACGGACTCTGAAGTATTTGAACAAACCTCCGAACGTTCTTTAATCTGATCGATATGTCGATGTATCTCAGTTCCATCAATAGCAAGTATTTTATAATTTGTATTACCACTTTTTCCAATGATTTCCCCTCCTAACCATTTATTACCTTCCCTATAATTTCGATACCAAACCTTATTTCCTATCTCGAATGACCTTTCTACCCCTCCCGCAGCGACTTGTTGCCGTGCCTGGGCAGATCGAACTAAATCCTCCCGTTCTGGTTTTAACTTATCTAAACGCGTGCGCAACGACCTGCCTTGCAAAAGTTTGGCTGGACTCTCCCCTGTCGTACTGTGCTCAGTGTTTCGATATAATAAAAGAAAACGACATAACGCCGTATCTACGTCCACGCCCTGTATTAAAGCTTTCTTTATGACCCGTTTACAAATTTTTACTGCGTTTTCCGCCGCTCCATTAGACGCAGGATGATATGGGGCAGAAAATATCTGTTCAATACCATTCTGACTTAAAAAAGCTCCAAATTCTTCACTTTGAAACGAAGAAAAATTATCACTGACCAATTGCTTTGGGAGACCAAATCTAGCAAAAATTTCTCTTAACTTATTAATTACAGCCCTAGCTGTGATAGAGCCCATTTTAATAGCCTCGATCCACTTTGAACTGGAGTCGACTACTACCATATAAGTAAGCCCAGCTATGGGTCCCAAAAAATCTATGTGTAGCCTCGTCCACGGCCGACCCGGCCACGGCCACATGTGGGGTGCGTGCGCCGGCGGCGCGTCCGCCACCGCAGCGCACACTTCACACGCGCGGCACATCGCCTCCAACGCCTCATCTATGCCGGGAAACCACACATAACTTCTTGCTAAAGCCTTGGTTTTCACTATGCCCATGTGTGTGTCGTGAAGTTCCCTCAGCACTTTCTCTCGGCACTCAAACCGGCACCACTACTCGATGGCCCCACATAAGACAACCTAATTCACTATATAATTCCTTTCTACGATTAAAAAATGGTTGCAACTCTCTTATTTCTACCTCAGCGGGCCAACCGTCCCGAACGTAACTTAATACTCGTCCCATAATGGGATCTCGGTTAGTATACTTTTTTAATTCTTTGTAATCGAGCAATAAAGCCTCTGAAGCAAAATGTAAATATGTCTGCTCAGGACATTCGATCATTTGAGACTCATTGTTTTCCCTATGCGCTGTTATCATTCTAGATAAACAATCAGCTGTGTTTTTATCCGTGCTCACATATTCTATTGAAAAGTCATATGCTGATAAAATTAAGGCCCACCTCTGAAGCCTGCTAGCTGTCATGTTCGGAATTCCCGATTCCGCTCCGAAAATACTCACCAAAGGTTTGTGATCCGTTCGCAATGTAAACCGTCGCCCATATAAATATTGGTGAAACTTCTTGACAGCAAAAATAATTGCCAGAGCCTCCTTTTGAATCTGACTATAATTCCTTTCCGCAGGCGTGAGTGCTCTAGACACGTATGCCACTGGCCGCTCACTCCCACCGGAATCACGCTGCGCCAGTACCGCACCGAGCCCGTGCGCGCTCGCGTCGCAAGTCAAGATAGCCGGCTGATTTACGTCATAATGTGCCAAAACTTCAGAGCTTGATAACAACTTTTTGATCTTAACGAATGAAGCTCTTTCCTCTTCACCCCAGAACCACGCATGGCCTTTCTTTAATAATTTATGTAACGGTGAAAGATGACCACTTAAATTCCTAATAAAACGACCGTAAAAATTAACCATCCCCAAAAATGATCTTAATTCAGAAATGTCTTTCGGCTCCGCTAAGTTTAGAATAGGACTTATTTTAGTTGGATCCGCCCGAATACCATTATCCTCTATTACATAACCCAAATAAGTAACTCGACGTTCGAAAAATACACACTTCTCTTTTTTAATTTTAAAACCGGAATCTTTAAGTCTAGTTAGCACCCTATTTAATGTAACCTTGTGTTCATCGAGCGATGAGTTGGCAATTAAGATATCATCTAAAAAAGTTACAACATTTGGGATATCCTTGAACAAATTAATCATAATTCTCTGAAAAATGCCAGGACTCGAAGCTAACCCAAAAACTAGTCTGTTATAACGGAATAGTCCTCTATGAGTATTTATAACAGTGAAATCTTTTGAACCTTGATCCAACTCGATTTGATTATACGCTTGGGATAAATCAATTTTACTAAAATACCTACACCCATTTAAATTTGCCAAAAGATCCTCTATTTTTGGAACTGGATACTTATCGACAGACAAAAAACGATTTAATGTGGTTTTATAATCGGCGCATATTCGTATGGCGCCGTCCGGTTTGTTAACAATAACCAACGGGGTAGCCCAGTCCGACGTGTCGACAGGCTCGATGACGCCGGCGCGCAGCATCGCGTCCAGCTCGGCGTCGACTCGCTCCCGGAGCGCGTATGCGAGGGGCCGCGCGCGACAGAACACCGGCACGGCGCCCGCCCGCACGTGCAAACGAGCGCGTCCGCCTGTGAAACGCCCCAGTCCACCCGACACTAATTCAGCAAATCTGGAAAATATTTCCTCTGCATCATTCTTTGTAGATCCGGGAAGTTGCAAATTATTAACCTTGCACTTGGGTATTTCAATATTTAATTCGGCTAACCATTGCCGCCCTAATAATGATGTCGTTCCATTGTCGATAACATACAAATTTAATATTTTAATGCTATCTTTATACTTCACCTCTATCGGAATATACCCTAAAGGCCTTATTTTCGTCCCGTCATAAAAAGATAATGTTAATCGACATGATCTTAATGATATATACTTAAATTTGTTTACATATGTTTGCTTACTTATACATGACAAAGCAGAACCAGTGTCAATCTCCATAGTCAAAGGCTTATTGTCTAGTAACACTACTATGCTAACCGGTCTGTAATCCCTCAAAGACATCTGATAAATCGGTTCATCTTCTTCGATGACCTCAGATGAGCCCGACTCCTCATGAAACGAGTCCTCGTCTAGCAAATGGTTGGTGCCCGCCGTGTAAGTCATCGAACTGCCCGCACCGCGCCCTCCGCGCGCTGCCGCCGTTCCCCAACGCACTACGGTGCCGCGCCCCGCGCCACCACGCCGTGCCCTATTATTATAGCCGCGTACCACATTTTGCCTCGCAGTCTGTGCTCGGGTTTCGTCAGGACAGCGTCGGCGTAAATGCCCGATCTGACGGCATCGGCTGCACTCAAAAAATCTGTATGGGCCACTATCTTTATTGTGCCGCCGATCCCCACAGCGTTCACACTCGACAAGCTGAAAACGATGGACCGCACCATCACCCGCAACTCCTCCCGTCTTCGTCAACGATTCAGATTTAACCTTGCTGCATGCTACTCCGACTTCCACCGCACGGGCGTCCCGCTCCGCAGCTTCAAAAGTCGTGGCCAACTTGACCGCCCGAGCAAAATCTAATGTATCTTCCGCAAAAAGTCTTTGACGTATGAGGTCATTATGTAAGCCACATACGAATTGATCCCTCATATTTTCATCCAAATTACTTCCAAAATCACAAAACCGGGATAATTGGCGCAACTCTGCTACATATTGTGACACAAGAGTTGACTCCTTTTGTCGACATTTTCTAAATCGGAATCGTTCGGCTAAGATAGACGGCTTAGGCTGCAAATGTTCTCCAACGATTTTGACTAAATCAGTAAATGTTTTACTTCCTGGTTTGGCAGGACTACATAAATTTACCATTAATTCATACGCCTTCTCTCCAACAACGGAAATTAATGTTGGCACTTTCAAATTCTCCTTAATATCGTGAGCGATAAAAAACATTTCCAATCGTTCGCAATATGCCTCCCAATTTCCCCCGCTCACCTCAAACTCCGCTATTTTATTCGAAAAAGCCATAATTTTAATTAAAATTTGATCTATTAACCCTCGTTCGCCATTGTAAAATTCTTGAGTGACACCTTTATTTCTTTATAAAACATAGCTGCCAAAACAATTAATAACAAACTCCTTACATTACACAGATATCTGAAACAGACCGAGCATACACCAACAAAAATCAGACCAGTAATGTCAATTCTTATTATTTCCACCTGAATTATTTAATAAATTAAATAAATCGCAATTAAAATACAAAATTATTACTTCTACAGTAATTTTCAACTTTGTTCAAATATGATTGAAAACTTTTAACAAATTAAATATTTACCGATACTTTCCGTAGTACACAATCTCTGAGCTAAACAAAATATGACAACGTTAAACTCCCTGATTTCCTTTTCATAACACTCCTAGCAGAAAGAGAGACCACTAGATTAATAACTGTCAATTTAATGAAAGAATAGAATAGAATAGAAAGATGTTTATTTCCCTAGTTCATATTATGTTACAATATGTCCAGCAGGGCGATGGTTTATTCGGCCTGTGGGTGTGTCAGCTACTTACAGTCAATTTAATGAAAGAAGTAGTTCATTATCATGGACTTCCGCAAAGTAATGCCTGCTTCTATCCAATAACTGTCAATTTAGTTTAGTTTAGAGATGCCCATTGAACTACATTAAAGTTAAAATTTTAGAGTCATCTATACTAATATTATAAATGCGAAAGTTTGAATGGATGGATGTTTGTTACTCAATCACGCCAGAACGGCTGAACCGATGGATCTGCATGAAATTTGGCACAGAGATATATTAGCGAGATTATAGTCTGGATTAGCACATAGGCTACTTTTTATCCCGGAAAATTAAGGAGTTCCCAAAAAACCTCAATCTAAGCGGACAAAGCCGCGGGCATCAGTTAATGTAATCTATTATCAATTTATCACTATCTACAAAACTTTCTAATTGCCACTGTCACTCACTTAATCACTGTCACTGTCACTGTCATCGGCCGTGAAGTCGAAGGGGCGGAACTTTTGCCGGAACGCCGCAACGTGCGAATCCTCCTCGTCGCGGCTGAGCAAACACTGCTTCCAGTCCGCTTTGTCTTCACAGTTGAGTATCGGCGGACTTGATAGTACATCTCTGAAATACACAAATAGAATATAATTACATGGTTAATTCAAAAATCATACTAATATTATAAATGCGACACACACATGCGACATGTGTATAGTTGAGGACCTGGAGAGTGACATAGGCTATTTTTTTATGCCGAAATATTAAAGCTTCCGCGGGAACCAAAAAAATTCAATCGAGTAAAAATCAAAGCTAGTAAATTATACTTGGTGATGTGAAGCAAGGCAAGCTTTTTATGCCGAAAAATTAAAGAGTTCCCGCAGGAACCAAAAAACTCAATCCACGCGGATAAAGTCGCGGGCATTAGCTAGTTCATAATAAGTGTAATATTGATTTAGAGAAATTGGCCACAGAGTCTATCTAGTGAAAGCTGGGAGTGCAAAATGGCGGGAAAAAAAATTTGGTTGGGTATCCCCAAATGTCCTAATTTTTTTTTTCTAGTATTCTAGTATTTTCTAGTTACGAAAATAAAGAGTATTACAACATTATATATATGTATGTATGTCCTGTATATTATAACATTATACATTTCTGTGTTTTATGTATATAATATTTATTTATTCATGTCTACACCCCTCCCGCTTTCTTTTAAAAGTTTCCGCTGCCCTAAGGTTGCCTGGAAGAGATCGCTATTTAAGCGATAAGGCCGCCTGTTGTGCCATATCCATTATGATTGTTTTTGTGTTTGTATTTCTTTTTATGGTGTACAACAACAATCTATATATATATAAATCTCGTGTCACAATGTTTGTCCTCAATGGACTTCTAAACCACTTAACCGATTATAATAAAATTCGCACACCATGTGCAGTTCGATCTAACTTGAGAGATAGGATAGTTTATATTATATAGATTAGGATTATTAGTGCTACCCGTGCGAAGCCGGGGCGGATCGCTAGTAAAGTATATTTTACTTTACTTTACTTTACAAATCCGAAAGTGTGTTCGCTCGTTAGTCGTCGCCTAACCAGCCACTTGGGTATTTGACTACTACGCAAATAAATTCTTTTTTTAGTGATTATTAAATAAAGGATCTCTTAAAAGTCGTAATATCCACGGCTCCTGTTAAGTTTTATGTTGAATAACTATTTAAAACTATCCATTAAAGAAAAAAAAGTGCGCCGATCTTGATGACGTCACAATTCAAAATTTCATACAAACTCCCATACCAAAAGCACGCGTTTTGACATTTGAAAAAAGTTGCTGATTTGACTAGTTGTCATGAGTAGAGATGTTTTTTGTTAGTTTTCCAGTAGAAAGGTTTCGCCTTATAATCAGGCACGCAAAATTACATTTTTTATATTATTTATTAGTTAAAATTTAAAAATTCATCTAAATCGCTTGGTGGTACGTCTTTGCCGGTAACTAGCCACAGCCGAAGCCTCCCTCCCACCAGATAAATAGATGGATTAGTAGACACCAACCTGCCAAACTGTAGCGGGAAGTGTTTGTTGGTCCTGGCATAGATCTGTTCGCCAGAAGGCAGTTCGGCGTGGAAGTAAGGCGCGCCGGGCAACGTCACTTGTGCTATCTCCGTGAACGGCGGCAACACTTCCATTTGGATGCTGTTTATACCTGCTTCGTCCTGTAACAATTTTTATTTATTACCTAGAGGATTCTCGCGACTTTGTCTGCGTGGATTGAGGTTTTTTAAAATTCTGAGAGAACCCTCAGAATTTTAAAAAACGCTATCCCTGTACCAAATTTAGTCAACATTGGTTAAATAGGTAGGTGAAAATGTCTGACATAATTTTGCATTTGAAATAGTATATATTATTATAAGTGTTGGGAATCTCTCTCAGGGATAAAATCCGGAACGAGGAGATACGTAGAAGAACTAAAGTGACCGACATAGCTCTGAGGATTAGCAAGCTGAAGTGGCAGTGGGCAGGTCATATCTGTCGCAGAACCGATGGCCGTTGGGGCAGACGTGTTCTGGAGTGGAGACCGCGTACCGGTAAGCGCAGTGTAGGACGACCTCCAGCTCGCGCGCTGGTCCGATGACCTAAAGAAGGTGGCGGGAAGCGGGTGGATGAGGAAGGCGGAGGACCGTGTTTGGTGGCGCGCTCTCGAAAAGGCCTATGTCCAGCAGTGGATGCATACAGGCTGATGGATGGATGGATGGATGGATATTATTATAGTCTGTCTAACGAAAGCTGAGAGTGGAATTGGATTATCTAACGTAGTTGGATACTGACAGCAAAACGATAACTTTTACGTTTATTCAGTATTTTGCTTCTAATACCTTTGGGATACCCAACCAATACGAATATTTTTTTTTAGTTTGCCATCTTTTGCACTCTCAGCTTTCTGACATAATATGTCCTCACAATCAAGTAAGTGACTGCCGCGAGTATAACTCACAAATTATTGTAAATAGCCTAAGAAAATGTATAACATACCTGAAAAACCTCCAATATCTGCTCATTGCATGCCCTAGGGACGGGCACACACTGTATCTGCATATGCGAAGTGCGATAGTTCCTCTCAAAGAACACAACCAGTTTGTCCATTGAAAAGTAAAACTTTTTCAACACATCTTTGAATCTTTGTATTTCCTTATTCACTTCATCCGGTGCCTAGAAACATTTTGTTTTATGTATTATATTTTTTATAATCACTGACAAAGACTCCCTAGACCAGCCCCCCTATTCTCTAACTCAGTGGCTATCAAAAAATGAAAGCCACTGACATATATTTTTTATCCATTGAAGGTTTACTACGAATTAATGTTATTCTTATTTCATAGCAAACCATCAATGGATAAAAAATATATGTCAGTGGCTTTCATTTTTTGATAGCCACTGAGTTAGAGTCAGACACAATGTTGGAAACACAACATAAAATATGTTTATAGTCTATGTACAGTCTGTTCACGGTTCATTCACCCTGTCACATAATCATACTAATATTATAAATGCGAAAGTGTGTTTGTTTGTTGGTTTATTGGTTTGTTGGTTTGTCCTTCAATCACGCCGCAACGGAGCAACGGATCGACGTGATTTTTGGCATGGGTATAGTTGAGGACCTCGAGAGTGACATAGGCTACTTTTTATCCCGGAAAATTAAGGAGTTCCCGCCGGAATCAAAAAAGCTTAAACCACGCAGACGGAGTCGCGGGCATCAGCTAGTATGTACTAAAGAACGACTATCCCTCTTACATCAAAAACTGCCCCAGGCAGGCAGTCGTGTTTTCGCTTATTACTTTGTATCTATAAATTAAATTATTGTGCCACAAGTCGTGTTTTGCCTCAACAAGCCTCATACAGTCCACCAATCTCCTACACACGGTAACTTAAATATTACAAATTCCCCTGTTAGGAAAAGAACCTGCTACCCTTATTAATAAAACGACAACAATCGCCACTGCACCTGGGAGGTCGATAAACTTTAAAAAAAACCGGCCAAGTGCGAGTCGGACTCGCGCACCGAGGGTTCCGTACAAACCTGTAGTAAGTTTTAAATTATTAAAAAAAAACTACTAACTAGATCTCGTTCAAACCAACTTTCGGTGGAAGTTTGCATGGTAATGTACATCATATATTTTTTTTAGTTTTATCATTCTCTTATTTTAGAAGTTACAGGGGGGGGGGGGGGCCCTTTTTACCACTTTGGAAGTGTCTCTCACGCAAACTATTCAGTTTAGAAAAAAATGATTTTAGAAACCTCAATATAATTTTTGAAGACCTATCCATAGATACCCCAAACGTATGGGTTTGATGAAAAAAAAATTTTTGTGTTTCAGTTCTAAGTATGGGGACCCCCAAAATTTATTGTTTTTTTTTTCTATTTTTATGTGAAAATCTTAATGCGGTTCACAGAATACATCTACTTACCAAGTTTCAACAGTATAGCTCTTATAGTTTCGGAAAAAAGTGGCTGTGACATACGGACGGACAGACAGACAGACATGACGAATCTATAAGGGTTCCGTTTTTGCCAAATTTGGCTACGGAACCCTAAAAAGTTACAATAGAAAATATCAATAACTAGTTGTTGAATCCCATGTGAACTTGATTTCCCAAGATATTTTTTAAAAAGCTATTGCAAGCTGTAATAAATTTCGTCAAAACCTGTTAAAATGATAAAACCCTGCCGGGGATCGAACCCGGGACCTCCGCACGTTAAGGCAACAGCGCTCAACACTGCGCCACGGAGGTCGTCAAAAAACACTCTCGCATTTATAATATTACTACAGATTACATACCTTAACAACACTCTGGTGATGTGCAATAGGTAATATAAGCACATGGTAAGGAGTTAGAGGTCCTTTGGGCAACGCTAAGTAACAGTGAGTGCCCACGCATATGACCAAGTGCTTTTCCACCGAAGGTGAAGATAGACAGAACCAACATGTATCTGGAAATACAACAATTTATTTATTAAGTACCTGTTCAGACTCCAGGCCCCCTATTCTCTAACTCAGTGGCTGAGTCTAAAATGGTAGGGCTAACATGTAAGGGGTATGGCAGTTATATTAAACAACTAATCTGATCTAATAAAATATTTCTTATGTGTTTGGTATTCCGGTTATTAAACAACATAAGCTAGCAAGCAATATCATATTATATCATATTATTATAATGTTTAATCTTTTTAATCAAACCTGGATCAAATTCCTTCTTTTTTCGTTCAGGATTATCGCTGGATTTTCTTTTCCTTTTTCCATGGTCATCGTCCCCATCCATATTGAAAAAGAATTGTCCATTGCCAGAAACCTGGAGGATTAAAAGATGAAATAAAATTATTCAAGAATAAATATTTGAATAAAATTCAATAGCAATAATTTGCTCTAATAGCTCTGATAGTTCCTTAGTTAAGATGATTTGTGAGATGGTGATAATAAAAAAAAAACCCGGCTGAGTTTGTTGTGGGCTCTTCTCAGACCAGGCCGCGTTTGGGACCCTCATAGCTTTAGTTTTAAGATACCGTAATAGATTATCACCATCATATTTTTATGTAACTGGAAGTCAATAAGTGTAGTGTACCTACCTAAATTAAATAAATATTTATGACTTATGACTAGAAACTTCTGTTTGAGTTGTGATTAGAGATTATCCTTCAATGGAAATTGTGTTTCGTTGTGAATCTATTTTGTATTTTTAGGACCAGTAATGTCTGAAAAGGGATTTTATCATCTTTATTGAAAATGAATGCCAAATAGAACAGCTGATTTGAGGCCGCCATTATTTAGCGAAACCTTTAAAAAAAGATACCAACTACTAAGAAAATTACAAGCTCAATTTTTCCTAATAACATTTTTTTTTATTCCACTACAAATTAGGTTTTGACTGTGCCCACTTAAATAGATGGTAAGTGATAATGCAGTCTATGATGGTAGCGGGCTAACCTGTTAGGGGTATTAAACCCAAACCCCTAATCGGTTTTTAACCAGCATTTGTTTTCATGGTATAATAAAAATTCATTCACAGAGTAATCAAACTAATATTATAAATGCAGCTGTGTGTGCATGCTGTGTTTGTTTGTCATTCAATCACGCCCCAAAAGAGCAACGGACCAATGTGATTTTTGCATGGGCATAGTTGAGGACTTGGAGAGTGACATAGGCTACTTTCTATCCCCGAAAATTAAAGAGTTTCCATAGGAATAAAAAACTTATTCTAGACGAAGTTGCTCGTATCAGCTAGTCTTCAAATAAAATGGGAACTGTTTATCTTTAATCTTACTACTTTAATCTCAGGTATTACCTTGACCACCTTCCCTGGCTGATGCTGCTTCAACATATCTGGGTCATATGGACAGGGTGTCTCATCGGTCGTGCTCTGCAATATGTCTGTCATTCGCATCTTGCAGATAGGTTGTAAAGAGCATGCGTATATCCACTTCTCTTTGTTTTTGTTTCCCACTGGAGCAAGGGCAAAGAACCTTGTCGCACATTCCTTGTAGTCTTGATGTACACTTTGATTTCTGTATGATTATATTGGCAAAATCAATATGAATGAAGATAAGATACAGAATTTTTTGTTGTTTCTACTCAATTATCCTGCGATTTATTACTGCGAGCACCAGTGAGAGTCTCCAGTAAACAACTGCGACTGCCTTGTTGTTTCACGATTTACGCTATAACATATTATTTAGGTCGTCTTGTAGCTTACCCCTACATATCAACTTCAGAAAATCAACCCATGTGGGTTCCAAATAAACCTAGGTCTGATTAAGAACCTCACAAATTGTGACTATCACTTCATATTTTGTAAGACTGTTTTTATGTTGAATTTTGAAAGTTTTAATAGTCAAGATTATTTTACCTGTATGGCTGTCTTTCAAAGTATTTCTCTGTAGATGGAACAAAATGATATCTTGGCTTTATATGGATGGAAAGCCAAGCTATTAGGTCTGATAAACACTCTGGTTCCACATCTGCCTAAAATAAAAATAATTATTGTATCAAATAGAAGAATTATAAATCTCTATTCGAAATTTCAGCCAAATCGGTTCAATCGTTGCAGCGTGATAAATAACAAATCTCCAAACTTTCACATTTATTATAACATTAGTAGTACCTTATACCTATAGGATGGGTAGGTACTAGGTACCCTGGAGTTTTTTGGGTGTTATGGCTAATTAATATAGGTAGGGTAATTATTGTATCACTTGACTTTACTACTAAACACAATGATACAAATTCTGTTATGTTATGTTCCGCAAACTTAACGAAATTAAATTCAGATGGCCACATAAAAAAGACAGGACGGGTGAATAAGGCTAAGCCATTGGCTTAGTATTGAAGAGGGTGATGCAAGCTGTGGCAGTAATGGCAGGTCTTCAAAGAGCTTATAGCATCGAGAAAGGATGAAATTTTAAGGCAGTAGAAATCTGACACTATTTGATTTGGTGTCAGCAAATCTTTAAATTATGCTATCTTTTTGAGCAAAGAACATGGTGAAAATGATAGCACCTGTCAATTTAGAGGTTCTATCCAACAGAATTGACATTAATGTTTATTGCAGTTGGTAATTTTAGATAAATCATTTTTGAAAGTCCAATTGCTGGTTAAGGAAGTGCAAACATAAACATTATCTTCCTTAGTTTAGCTGCCAATGGAGAACCAATAGAGGTAAGAAGACACAATGTATTAACCTCCTGAGACCCACAATAAAAAAGGGCTTTCTAAACCAAGACCCAATGTACTAAAATTAGAACTAATAAAAATATGGCGTATAGACCCAGACCATCTTTTTAGTATATCTTTGTCGGGAGATGAGACTTGTGAATAATATTTTATGGGTGGTATTATATTGACCTAAGGATGCTCGAACGATTAAAAAAAGTAGATTTTATTTTGTTCTTTTTTTAGGACAACGGGTCCACATTACATAAATAGGGTGTTTTTTTTAATCTATTTTTTTAAGGGAAAATGCATATTTTTCAAGATTTTTCAGTTAGACTGAAGTTTTTTTGAAGTTTTTGAGTTGGACTGAAAAGATTTTTCAGTCCAACTCATCGGATCGTCGTTTGCAGCTGGACGCTCTTCACTATCTTCGGTATTGGGTGGTATTCTATCAGAGATCCGAGAAGAACCTCTTCCGTGTGCTCTAAAATAAGATCGTCTTTGAGATCGCCCAGGAGCACCTCGTACCCGAGCTCGTCTCCGACTACGACTGGTTCCTGGTTCATTTAATTGTGCATTGACGCTTGGCTCGCTATCATTGGTTTCATTATCACTGCTGCTGCTGTCGGTTGTAGATCGAAATTCTTCATCCTCGTCGCTTGCAGGGAATTCTTCTTCATGAATCATTAAGCGCTTCCAACACTTGTGCGTCATTCAAAGTTGTAAAAATAACATGCAAAATTAAACGTAATTTGAGCAAACATACTGAATGAAAACCCAAAGTACTAGAACTAGTACGAAATAAAATAGGTGCAAGAAAATGAAACAAAATGAAAGTTATATTACAAAATATTTAGATTTTCTGTAGTCTATGACATTTATTTATAAGTTAAGAATAAATTACTTGGAATCTACATAGAGATTTTAAAAATATTACTTGATTTAACTAACCTTTTCGCTGCGAGCGTGCCATGGCGACGACGTTTCGTAACTTTTATAGAAAAATATAGCTCTCCACTTCCTTACCATAGCGTTACCATGTGTCAAAATATATCAAAACATTACACGGAAGTAACCACGTGATGTGGCGCCAAATTTAAATAAGCAAAACTTGTTCAAATATTTTGGTTTAGTACTAGAACATTGGGTCATAGTCCAGTAACAGCCTTAAAGTTCTTGGGTCTATACGAATTGATGAGTTTGTTCTAGTACTAGTACGCAGGGTCTCAGGAGGTTAATGCAATAAATGACTTTGAAGCCCTTTTAATATCAAAAAAAAAAACCATACAAAGCAAGCTCTTGTAAACATGTTACAATACAAGTAATATATACTTTTCACAAACCTTCTGTAAGTCATCCTGCTGTATTCCCGACGGCCACAAGGTTGTTATTAGTATGTCAACCCCTCTGAACTCACTCTGTCCTCTTAAACAGGCGTCTCTAACTGCACTGCAGTCACTTGGCTCAAATGTACACATTGGTATGTCTTTGCCTAGTTCTCTTCTCGAAAGACCAGTTAAATATGCTATTTTAACTTCTGAACTTGTGGTGAAAATGCCTCGCTTCCCTAAAAATGTAATACTTTTATTAAGTAAGTAAATTAAACTTTTAAAAGGGGTTAATGAAATTTTCATGTGAATCTACCACCAGATGGGATGGGATGGTAACTAACTTACCCATATAGATAACATTAGGAACAATTTCTGCTCCTTCCTCACAATAAAATTGGGCATGCTCAGCACTAGATGGTCCGAAGACATATGTTGTGACAGGCACTGTAAAAAATACAAATATTTGTAAGTTGTAACTGTATACAACAATGATCAGAGTTGTCAGAGATAAAATGAACTCTAATCTGACTTTTGAATCTGGGTGATTAAATAATTCATACTTGATGATGTGAAGCAAGGCAAGCTAGGGAGTCTGTTCTACTGCAAGGTGCACCATTGGTCTTTTAGTGAACCCTTGTAGGCCACACTGTAGGGAAATACCTACCAACCTAACCTAACTTTGCGCAGACATATACCCTACACTGTCCAGAGGGCCTGACAGCAACTTAAGGCACTTATACATAGAGGTGGGCGTTATAGCACATAACACATTATATATTAAAATATATTTTTATAACAGTATAACACATTAGACGAAATGCTACCAGACTGTTGTAATATATATTATTTTCTGTCATTTTATTTCGTTTGTAATTTCACAGCGCCATCTATGTCCACAACTGCTCTTCCTGTTCTGGTCCCAGGAAAATGGTTTTAATCTTTAACTTGTTAATTTTATGAAATTTCAACAGATGGCTCTTTTTTATAGCAAATACGTATTCAAAGTAATGTAAACACTTTCTTAGAAACAATAAGAGCTAGTTTTACATGCGATAAAATTACAACAGTGATAAAGCAGTGTGTATAGCAGTGTTCAATTTTATAACATTGCAACAGATGGCGCTTATTTTTATAGCAAATACGATTGTTGCAGTATTCAAAGTAATGTAAACACTTCCTGTGGAATAATAAGAGCTACTTTTACTTGCGATAAAATTACAACAGTGTTAGTTTGGATTGCAAAGTAATGTAAATACTCTTTTCATATGTCTAAGAGCTATTTTTGCTTGCGATGAGACGAAGATGCTATTTTTATGATTCTGCAACACTTTCATTATTTTTGAGTTTCATTGTATGTATTATTTATTATTCCAACCAGAAATTGAGTGCAAAGCTAAAGTTACTGACTTATAGTTTTAATATAAATAGACGATTGGTGTAAATAAAATGCGTGTTAGTAAATAGTAATTAGCGTTAAACAGTAAACACTAAGTACTAAAACGGCGCTTAACGCTAAGGTAACACGGCGCGTTTTTTGGTCCTCTTAAATCTATATATATAAAATTCAAAGTCCTGACTGACTGACTGACTGACTGACTTATATATCAACGCACAGCCTAAACCGCTGGGGTTAGAAACTTCAAATTTTGACAGTAGGTTTCTTTTGTGACGTAGGCGCTCACTAAGGAAGGATTTTTCAAAATTCCACCCTTAAGGGGGTGAAATAGGGGTTTAAAGTTTGTATGAAAGTCCGTCATTTCTCAAGTTATATCCATGAAACTTGGTAAATGGGCTACCAGTTAAAAATAAAGAAATACGTGCTTCACAGTTTTTCAAAATTCCACCCCCAAAGGGGTAAAATGGGGGTTTAAAGTTTATATGAAAGTCCGTAATTTCTCAAGTTATATCCATGAAACTTGGTAAATGGGCTACCAGTTAAAAATAAAGAAATACGTGAAACACTACACTAAGTAACTGCAAACCGCAACAACCGCAAGCAACAGTGTAAATAATTTCTATCAAAATTTATAGCATATAATATATATTATAACACTTTAAAACAGCAGCTAGAAAAATATATTATAACAGTATATTTCATTGAAAAATTATAACAGTTTAGCCCACCTCTACTTATACACACCTTTTTAATAATTATACACACCTTTTCTTGTCCCCATGCGATACGCATCTAGTTGCGAATTATCCGCACCAAAGAAGTTCCCTACACATAGCAGAACTTCAAATGATCCTGACTTTTTCACTATGGATTCAACGCGCGAAAACAAAGAGTTGAAATTTCCATTCACATCACCACACACAAGCCTGAAAGTATGAAAAACAGATTAAATACGGCTTATATAAGCATTCAGCATGAAAATGCTGTACTTATTACAGAAAAATAAGACTTTTTATATATACGAACTTACGTTTTCTGCTTCTCTGCCATTTTAGTAAGTTGCCAACCAAAACCAAAAACCAGATCACTTAAAGATTAAGTAGCATACATTCGTGTTAACGAGAACACAATTTTAACACCGACCAGGAAAAAGATTTTAAAAATAAAAACGAATAAATTACAACTTCTCCAAACACGGCATTTTTCTTATTCTTTAAATGACATTTAGAATTTTTTTTACTGTTGACTGTTGTACTTGTCACAGAACTCCTAAAATGTTGTCTGTTGTGATCTCAGATTATGGAATGTTCCGAAATACACTGCGAGCACTATAAGGTGTGAGTCAATTTAGTATACTGCAAAGCCGTTCCTTTATAGTAAGGTATAAAGTGTGTGTTCCGTTATAACCACTGCGAGCACTGGCAGTGCTCTTTACTGGGGACTTCCAGTGCTCTCAGTGTATTTCGGAACGCACCCATATACTGGTTAACTGCTTAGAACGGAACGCAGTCAGCACTGAGAGCACCTTACCTCGAAAACGCCAGTGCTCACAGTACAAAAATGGCGACGATTTCTGACGTCATCAATATTATCAAATAAATATTATAAATGCGAAAGTTTGGATGGATGGATGTATGTATGGATGTATGTTTGTTACTCAATCACGCCCCAACGGATGAACGGATCTGGATGAAATTTGGCACAGAGATAGATTATAGTCTGGAATAGCACATAGGCTACTTTTTTACCCGGAAAATTAAGGAGTTCCCGCGGGAACCGAAAAACCTCGATCCACGCGAACGAATTCGCGGGCATCAGCTAGTAATATTATAAATGCGAAAGTTTGGATGTATGGATGTATGTTTGTTACTCAATCACGCTCCAACGGATGAACGGATCTGGATAAAATTTGGCACAGAGATAGATTATAGTCTGGAATAGCACATAGGCTACTTTTTATCCCGGAAAATTAAAGAGTTCCCGCGGGAACCGAAAAACCTCAATCCACGCGGACGAAGTCGCGGGCATCAGCTAGTATAATATATTTCCCTAGGATACTGCGGCAATTTACTGTCAGTCCATAACGGAACGAATTTCTCCACATTAAGAGCACTGAACAGTTCTCGCAGTGTATATCGGAACACACCCTAGGTCATTATGAGCTTGGAGGAAGGAATTACGACTGATGATTATGAGGTTAATGACATGTCATTGACCCAGTCAATGACTGGAAACAGTTGACATTTGGATGAATGTTGCCATTTTTTTATCGTCGGCGCGTATATTCGGTTTTTCCGGATTCGTTAACCAAATTCGTTTATTTACAATCAGTGACTGACTGACTGAGTGCATCGGTTCGGTTATCGGCCAACAGCAAGTTTCCATAAATCAATTATGACCGAATACGGCCAACCGTAACAACTTACACTAGGTTGGACTCCACAAACGGGCTACGATCGAAATCGAATGCGGACTTGCCAATTACAATTAATTTACATTAGTCGGTGACCGAAAACCACAGGTTTTTCGTTCAACTGCTTTTCCACAATCACATCACTATTACTATAGGTATAGACAAGATAAAATAAAAAAATTGTCGTTATCATTTTTTGACAACTGACATTTGTTGTACGTTTTGTTTGTTGATCATGGAAGGACTGCGTTTTTCGTTTTAAAATCTATATTTTACTAAAAGTGGTGCGCAAAGTCTATCACAACATGGGGTCAGCAAGTAAATTACCTGGCACTGGTTTGGAAGACGTTGGAGTGCCCGGACAAACGTTTCTGCGAGATGCCTTAACTAGCTGCACCGATCCGCTAAAAGCAATCGAAGAGTTTCAACTCGAGAACGGTATCTTGCTACCGTCATTGAGACCCATGCTGCCGTTGCTCGATCTCCACGGCGTCCGCCGACTGGACTTCCATACATCTGTGTTGGAGGAATTACGAGATAAACTCATTACACACATTAACGAAATGGGGACAAAGGATAAAAAGGAACACGAAAAGAAACTCAAGGAGTTACTCTCCAAGAGTTTCCCTGTCGTTAAAGTAAAGGCTATCAGACCCATAATTATGAGTATTCTAAAGAACACCCCTCATATTGATGATAAATATTTAAGAGTACTTGTTCGTGATAGAGATTTGTATAATGATACAGATACAGAGGTGAAGAGACAAATATGGCAGGATAATCAGTCTTTATTTGGTGACGAAGTGTCCCCACTGCTTAGTCAGTACATCAGAGAAAAAGAAAATGTATTATTTGATCATGAAAATTTAACAAATCTGTTCTTCTCTCCGTCACCAAAAGTGAGACGGCAAGGTGCAGTAGTACAGAAGCTGGCGCATATGGTAGGTACCAGCATAAAACTGTATGATATGGTTCTCCAATTTCTCCGTACACTATTTCTCCGTACAAGAAATGTTCATTATTGTACTCTAAGAGCTGAACTCCTCATGGCCCTGCATGATGCTGAAGTACAGGATATCATATCTGTTGATCCATGCCATAAGTTTACATGGTGCTTAGATGCATGCATAAGAGAAAGAAATGTTGACATAAAAAGATCAAGAGAACTTCAAGGATTCTTAGATAGTATTAAGAAAGGACAGGAACAAGTTCTGGGTGATCTCTCTATGACATTGTGTGATCCATATGCAGTCAACTTCTTGGCTACTTCAGCTATAAAAATATTGCAGCATTTGATTAATACAGAAGGGTTACCTAGAGATAATACAATTTTGATTCTTCTGTTAAGAATGTTAGCACTCGGCTTGAGTGCTTGGGAAATTATTGATTCACAAGATTTCAAAGAGCCAAAACTTGATAGTCAAGTTGTTACTAAGTATCTACCAGCCTTAATGTCTTTAATGGTTGATGACCAAGTAAGAGCATTGCATAATAAATTACCACCTGATGAAAGAGAGTCGGCTATTACAACAATAGAACATTCTGGTCCACCTCCAGATGCTTGCGAAGCCTACATGAGAGAGAGCTCAGTGTGTGGTGTCCTAGCTATGTATTATACCCTTCATGCAGCCAAACTTCGCGATAGAGGAGCTATATTAAGGATCTTGAGTATCTTAGGCAGCTGTAAAGATGGCAGAGCTTATGAAGATCCATTCTTACATGCAGTTGTTGCTTTACTAATACAATTGCCTGATGAATTTCAAGGGGAAGACTTCAGTACTGTTTTATTTGATGAATTCTTTTTCGCTGGGCTTGCAAAGGACAATGTGACCAGACATTTACTAAAACTATTATGGTACATACACCCCAAGTTGCCAGAGACAAGAATACAGACTTTGATGAAGGCTTTACAGCCTGGGACACAGCACAATGAATCTGTGCATAAGTTGTATGAGTCCTTGCAGCTGAAAATGCATTCGCAAGTGGAACCAGTTCCGAGTACTAGTGAGATGGAGTATTTGGACTCCCCATTGATGAGTGTCCCGACCCCTGCACCTTACCACATTATTTAAGTACACAAAATATTCTATAATTTATACTTACTTACTTAGTTGCCTATTAAGTAGCAGAAAAATAAATGAAGTATCTTAGTTGTAGACTTTCTCTTTAAATTGTGAGATTTTTGAGACTCTATTATAGTTGATTATTAAATTTTAGTTAAATAGATTGCCAGTTTTTAGTTTAATACACATTCTCGATAAAATGTTGTGCTAAGGTTTTAAATCTATTTCTATACTTACCTACTAATATTATAAAGAGGAAACTGGAAAGTGTCTGTTACTGTATTATGGCCCATCCATTTAACTGATTTTGACAAAATTTGGAACAGATAGGTTGCATCTAAAAGACTGACTTTGTATTTCCCGAAAAATCAAAGAGTTCCCACAAGCCACAGAATTTTCAAGTCCACATTGCTTACAACTAAATATATAGGTACTTAAATAAAAGATGTGCGTAATCACTGTAAAATAATTTTATTAGTACTGACTTATAATAAATCTTTAGTATAGATAGAATATAATTAAGTACTTAATTGAGAAAAAAATGTTACAATAAAAATTTTAAGATCTTTGGACGGATTAGAAACTGAGCATATTTAAACAGTTAAGTAGACCATTTTTATTCATTTCGTGAGTCAATAATGTAGATTTTAAAAGTTAAAGTAGAATTATTAAAGCTTGCGTAGCGAAATATTTCCGCGCGATTCTTCTGTACTTAGCGGTTAAAATACTGTAGTGTAATGCTATAATGCAAGATAAACCCGATTTAATCAATTAAGTAAATTCAATACTGTATTAAAAGTTCGCGCGCTAATCTTTCGTAATGCAAGCTCGTATGAAAAGTGAGGGTAGATCATATTTTCATGCGTGATGATCACGCTCACGCCGATCCGGTTTCAAGTCCAGTGAATGCAGCGATCGGAGAGATCTAGACCGTTCAAAGAGTGAGGGGTCTGTGTAAATTGGTTCACTGCCGTCGTCGAATGCGTTTGCCAAACGTCCTGACGATCCTGCCTCCTCCCCTATTTCGGAAAAGTTTCTTCCCAGACCGCTAGAAGCAGAAAATCATACTAATATTATAAATGCGAAAGTGTGTTTGTGTGTTGGTTTACTGGTTTGTCCTTCAATCACGTCGCAACGAAGCAACGGATCGTCGCGATTTATGGCATGGGAATAGTTGAGGGGAGAGTGACATAGTCTACTTTTTATTCCGAAAAATTAAGGAGTTTCCGCGGGAATAACAAAAAACTTAATCCACGCGGACGAAGTCGCGGGCATCAGCTAGTACTTAATATAATATAACTCTATGATCAAACGGCAAAAGGCGCGCTTAGTATAAAATTGTAACGCCTTCCGAAATATAATAGCAATGTCACGGAACAGACATGTTTTTTCTGTTCCGTGAGCAATGTCTTCTAAATACTTGAGTATAATCCTTGTTTGGTATATTTTGCTTGTAGGTCCATTTTACAATAAAAAAGGCATGTAGGTATCTGTGACCAAAAGAAGAAGAATCTATACTAATATTATAATAAATGCGAAAGTGTGTCTATCTGTCTGTCTATCTGTCTGCTATGCTTTCACGGCCTATCTGTTCAACTTTTCAACAACCCGATTTTGCTGAAATTTGGTACACGGATAGGTTGGATCCTGGGGAAGAACATAGGTTACTTTTTATACCGGAAAATTAAGGAATTCCCGCGGGAATCGGAAAAAATGTGTCTACGCGGACAAAGTCGCGGGCATCATCTAGTTTATAATACCTTAAGAGTATTATTATATATAAGAGTAGGTACCTTATATTGTTTACCTTAAAGAGAATGGTTTATGTAGATGTGAGGCGGAGAACAAGGACGGTCGCGTAGGGCGCGGCACGGGCGCAGCGGCACGCTGCATGGGCGCCGATGTCACCTCGATGTTCTTGCGTAACACGCGCCAATACCGTCTGGATAGAAAAGTAAGATATCATAGTCATAAGTGTATGAATCATAGTCACCCACTTCAACCCATTGCCGGTACTACTGAACACGAGTCTCATCTCAGAATGAGAGGTTTGGACCATATAGTCCACCACCAACTGGCCAAGTGCAATAAAAACAGTTTGTGGTGTATTTTCAGTTTACGACCTCCCTGGCGCAGTGTTGAGCGCTGTTGTCTTAACGTGCGGAGGTCCTCGGTTCGATTCCCGGTAGGGTCAATTTGGAAATTTATAATTTCTGAATTTTCCTTGTCTGGGCTGATGGGAGGCTTCGGCCGTGGCTAGTTACCACCCTACCGGCAAAGACGTACCGCCAAGCGATTTAGCGTTCCGGTACGATGCCGTGTAGAAACCGATTAGTGGTATGGGTTTAATATAACTGCCATGCCCCTAACAGGTTAGCCCGCTACGGCTACCATCTTAGACTGCATATTCACTTACCATCAGGTGAGATCGCAGTCAAGGGCTAACTTGTAGTGGATAAAAAATAGTCTGTTCAGTAATGCCACCACTACTTCGACAGTAGGAGGAATAGCCCTTAGGTTCTCAACCATCGCGTCGTTACTCGTCAGATGATTCGTCGATCCACTTTGACTTCCACCTTAGGTCTATTGGTACAGCCAAGGAGAAACTCAGTGTAAGTACCTTGGGATGTAACTATTTTTAATAACTACCATCATGTTCCAGTTTCTCGCTGTTTTCCTACTTGTAATGGGCTAAAACTGTCCACTATTCCTATGGTATCAGGTGTCACAGGCATTACGAAACTGAAGTAGCGATCAAATAGAGAGTTATGCCTTCTTTATTAAAATCTTACTTGTAAATATACAGTGCAGCGGTCAGCATTGCCAACAGTAGGGACAGAAGAACGCATAGAGCGACGAGAAGGGCTCGGTAGTGATACGGGGACACGCATACTCCGACCGCGGCTACCACAGGAGCCGAGTCCGCTGGGCCGTTCTCTTCTATCATCTCGTTACGGTTGTCGAACACCTGAAAGTACATCAAAAGTTAAGCTACTTTTCTTATACGAGCTTTTGTTATCTTGCACTGGTAGCTTAGACTATGTCATCATCGATATTGTGTCCATGGGGGTATTAGGTATACCTACCGCCAAGCTTTGAACTCGATATTGAATTATTGTAGACAATGCTGCTCATATGCGCGGAGTTCTTCATGAATAAGTAAGGTATTATGTGGTATTATTTTACTCAAATGGTTTCTAAGTGCAGCTCGTCATTTCCTTGGTCATTAAAATGCGTGTTGATTTAAGAAAATTAAATAGGTACCTAAGTATATTCATTCGTTTCTACAACACTTTCGTCATTGTTATGGATGAATAGGTAAGTATGAATAGCTAAAACGGTCCTTTTTGCCACATCTATCTGCCTATACCTATGCCCTCATACGCTATATACAATGGATTTAGGAAAAGAGGAATTTCCAAAATTACCTCAATCATCTTCCTAACATGACTGGGAGTCTCCACTTCATCCTTCAGGTATTTATCAACAGTAGCCTCTTCGTATGAAACCTTATACACAGATGCCTCGCTCTTATTGTCAGTTTTGTTCTTTGCGTCTTCATCTGGCTTCACAGTTTCTGTTGAGTTGTTGTTTTCAGCTTCTATAGTCGAGTTGACGTCTCTTCGTCGACGACCAAAGGAAGGTTCAGATCGACCGGTGTGACTCGGGCAATAAGCCTAGAATGATAAAAAATATTGTTTGTAGAATGTCTTATCTACATGTCTCAAACTTTTGGCGAAACTTGTTTTTAGTGAAGCCGTCAAACATTAATAGGAAGATCTTGTTTGATAATTATTGTCTTATATTTAGCTATCGGTAGATAATGATCCGCAAGTAGGTAATATTCAGCACAGGGTTTCATCAATGATATTGCGAATTGCAAATTACAAAAAATTGGTATTCAGAAAACTTGCTCTAATAAAATGAACCATTAACACAAGCGGAACTAGTATTATTCTTATTCTAATATTATTATTCTTGATTAAACGATTTATAAATAGAAGTAACCACAAATAGGTATGCGATAATGCATAAGTTATCGATTCCATAATGCCTGCAAACAGACATTAGATATGGAATCGATAACCTAAACTCAACCCTAGTCTCGGTAGATAACGGGAAAGATATATTTTTATTACTTAGTACGCATTGACGTCAATGTTATATCAACTTTAATTTAACAACAAATAATAACATTGTTAACAGGTAACACGAACATCCTTGTAAAATTGAATAAGTACTTCGTTTTTTTTAAATTGTGCAAAAGTAAACCGCTTGCGACTGTCATATTGTTCGCAGCTCGTTTCCGTGGCCTGTCTCTGAGAGTCTGACCGATGCAAATATGCGTTTGAAAATGACAAACTTACGGGCTGGCATCCATCTCTACATGTCCTAACGGTAGCTTCAAATACTAAGAAGTTCGACTCAGGAATCTTAAATGCGTTGAATCTAGCTTCTAGCGAGTCAGCGTTGCGTCCTTTGTCTAATTCTGGGAAAACATCCGGATCCACTGGACATCTGAAAATCGATTTAGATTTTGCATCACAAATTCAAACAGAAAATTAAGTCACTGGTTTACTAATTAATAGTATTAGGTATGTCAACAGCCATACTGTTTATTTTAAGAACATTAAAAGGACTTCAAGAATTACTGAAAGCGAGCTAAATTTAATTGATTTTTCATACAACCATTGATGGAACATAGGTACCAACCAGAAACCGTGGGAATTTTTGTAATTAAAAAGATTCTAGGCATATTTTACACCTACCTACCACAAATATTATACTTAATCTACCTATATAGTTGCGAATTGCGCTCTACCATCAATTTGTTATGCAGGTATACACTACTATTGAACAACTATTTATAGATAGTAGCACCAACCTACAACATCTCATACATACATAACAAACTGTACTTAACTACTTACCCAACTCTATCAATAAGTTGCACAGAACGTCCCGAATAAGGATCCCTGGCGATGACATTCGTTGCAAATATATCCGTAGCGTAATTATATCCATCTTGAGCTTCAAGTCTAAATGTCAAAGGATCTCCCACGGCGATCGTCGTCGTCGGTCTGCCTTGATACAGGATTAGCAATCTGACCTTTGAGTTCAATGAACTTTCCTCTGGCAAGTACTCTATCGGTATCGGACTTCCGGACCTGTCGACCAAATCATAGCCAAATCTACTGTTAGACTTTAGATGGGGATTCTAAAGAAATAATAGATGACTTTGAATGAAACCGATTTGGTCTAAACGGCCATAAATTATCAATAAAAAAATTGAGATAAGTATATAAAGAAAACAACGATTTCATTCAAAGTGCTAAGTTAGTAGCTGTTAGTTAATAACAGCACTCAAAATCATATAAACAAAATACCCCCTTTTAATATGCAAATCTCTCTACTGACCTACTCTAACTACCTGGCGCAGACAACAAAGAAATTCACACACACAAACAAAAAAAGAACACCCACACTCAAAAATTTACAAGCTTAACGATTCTCTGAAACCCTATACCTGGACTACTTTCTAAAATTACCCTGAAGTCAGAAATAGCACGCTTCACAGTAAACCACGCAAACTGTTAACTGTTAATAATATCTATGTATCTAAACAAAACATTTGCGTCGATTTGATAAAGTAGATTTCTTACTTTTGGCGAATTGTCGATTCAATAAAATAAATTACAAGAAAAGATTAATAACATCTACTTTTCAAATTGACGCATTACTTCTACACTTATCGCTCACCCAGCTCCAATATAATTCGATGTAACAACAGCCTCTGCAGGTCCTCTGAATAAGCAGGTCAAATTGAACCGTTTATCTCTCGATGTCTGAACGTTGTCACTAAATTGCACGACTACAATGTTGGTCATTGTATCGCCGTACTGAAAACATAATTAAACATCAGGTTTTAAATTTTCTATTTCCTAGAAAACATCAGCGTAATATTCAAGTTCTTTACTTACCCGTTGTGTACCACATTCAGGATATCCATGAGCTCCAGTAATTCTTAGCACATTAGAAACACCACCATTACCGCGGAAGAAGCATCGGTCATAGAAGCCATAAGTGTACATGCGCCCATAGAAACCTTCGGGTAATCTAAGCGTAAATTCCATTCCATCTTCGTTACATACTTGTGATACTGGAGATCAAAATTACAGAAGCTAAAGAACAAGTTTCCATAAAAGCTACTTACTTGATAGATACCAATATAATTTTTGTTTACCATCTAAGCAATCGTCAACGCTTCGTCCGAGAGCTCTTTCATAAAAATCGTATTCGTTTGCTGTATTATCAAAGTGTGCTGGATTGGCTGCATCTAATTCACGCGTATCACGATCGCTAAGTTCACAATTATCACGTGGTTCGGCTCCGTAACCTACATCCCTACAAATGTTTACGTTTTATTAGTAACATTTTATTATATCACAAGTGCCGCAATCCAAAGCTATAAATGAAGTGATGTTACCTGTAGTTGAATGACCGACAAATGAAATCCCGAGCTTCAATACATTCCCGTTGGCAATGTGCCAAAGATTGCGCTGTTGTGAAACGGCGTACAAATCTCCGTTGCATACGTTGTCTGCCAACTTGTCGGAAACTTTCTTCGTCACACCTAGAACCTTGCCATGGCCTTTGGCCAATAGGAGGTCTGCCACCAATCGGGCCGCCAATTGGTCCCCCAATAGGACCGCCTATTGGCCCACCAATATGACCACCTATAACACCACCAACAGGAGAATTCACTGGAATTCCAACGGGTGGTATGGGTCCATCTGGTTCATAGCCACCGTATCCACCTCCTCCTAAAAAGATCAGTTTTCAGTTAAAACCAGATATTTTGTGATACAAGCAAAATGGAATTTTAAAAAAGTCCATAAAACCCTACCTATAGGTCTATCTAATGCTGGTGGTGGATAACTTCCTCGGTAACCACCTGGTCTATCTAATGGCCTTCTTGATCCAATTGGAGGCCTTGGTTCTACAGGATACCTACAAACAAATTTTATAAAATATATTGGAGGATTTTTGAAAAAAAAATATTTAACAATAGAATTATTTAAAATACCTGTCTGTTACAGGACGAACTCCCCTATCAGGATATCGGTCAATAACCGGGAACCTGTCTCCAGCTGGGTACTCTTGGCCATAGTAACCACCTCGTCCATAACCTGCTTATAAGATGAGCAATAGAGAAAATGGTTAAAAAATATTAAGACCAGGAACAGGTACTACTTAAATACAAATGCTGACTAATAATTTCTCCTTTAAACCAATATAGTTCATTATTATGTAGACATTATTAATAATATTGTTACACAAACGTACCGTTAGAACATATTATTACTTTACGACTAAAACTCTTCTTCAAGACAAATAGAATTCCCTACATTTAAAAAGTTAAGAGTGCAAATAAAACGTAGTGCTTACCAGGATATGATGATCCGGTCGGCGGATATTTATCATACATATCAGGATATCGGTCACCACCCAAAGGTACAGGATCTCGATTCACACCAACAGGGTACTGACCGTATGGGTATCGACCCCAATCACTAGACCCAGAAAACCGGTCCTGATCGTATCTGTCAGGATATCTACTAGACCATGGTCTCATCGGCCTCCTTTCTGGGACCGGATACCTGTCGGCTGGGTATCGATCCGGGGAAAATCTGTCAGGATAAATGTCAATAGGGTATCTACTGACAGGGTAGCGATCTGACGTTGGGTATCTACCACCAATTTCATTCGGTGGATCATAAGGAAACCGTCCTCCGTCAATTGGGTATCGGTCTCCCGTGGGATATCTACCACCAGGGTATGCTGGGTATCTGTTGTCGACGCCTGGCGGATACTGGTCAATCGGTGGAGGATAACGGTCTACTGGGTATCTATCCGGTCCAACGCCAGGAGGGTATCTATCGTCCGGGTATCTGTCTGCTGGATACCGGTCACGATCACCGGGATATCTATCAGGGTAAGGTTCAGGGCCGATCGGATACCGGTCGTCTGGGTACCGGTCGGGCCGTGGCGGGTAACGATCGTCTTCGTAGTACCGGTCGTCATCCGGATAACGATCCACGTCGGGCGGATACCTGTCCCGATCCCGATCCCGATCACGATCCCGATCGCGATCGCGATCACGATCTCCGCCTTTACTACCACCTTGAGGATAGAACAGATCGTATTATAGTAGTTACAATGACTGCTAAGTAATAATAAGTATTTTGATGTTAATTACTGAACTACACATTTTCTAATTCGAGCTACTTTTCTAAATACTAACTAAGTACTTCTACTGTTAATAATTGTACTGCTGGATAGCTGCATACCCACAACCAAACAACAATAATACCTAACATAATATTTTTCTACATGACTACATCACATTATAATTATATTAAACAGAAGGTCTAGTACCAAATTTTGAAAGCAATAGAGTGCTGACCGTGACTGTAATTACTTCCGAATGACTGACACATTTTCGTATTTGCCAAAATTGCAAATTTGAAGCAAGAAGACCATAAATTCAGCCAATAAGTAGATAAGTGTGATAATAACATGATAATGTGATAATCACACAAATTAAGTGCTGGCCCTCCTGAGTTCGCCAAAGTCTGAAAATTAGATATCTACCTACCTATAAATAAAGACAAAAATTTAAATCTTTAAATATTTATTTAATAATTTAATAATTTATTTATTTCTCAAATTACATTGGAGCCTAAAAGATAAATAATTAATAATATTCATGCTTTCGAAGACGATATTTTTGATCTAGCTAACGGTTCAATTTACGGTAGGTATATTATCTCTAGTAAAGATAAGTAGATAGTTCATGCAATTTTTTAAACAATTTTGATACATTTAACATTATACTTAGTAAAGTTTTCTACACAGGACCATGCAATATTCAATACTTTTTCCACAAAACTAAGCCAATTACAACACTACATAATGAACCAAAACAAGGTTGAAATTATGCATCTAATCGAACCTGATGAATTAGACCCCCAAGATGATTTGGATCCTCCTCCTGATCCCCCAGCCTCGTTTTCTCCAGTTACTAGCTGATCTGATAGAATAATTTATTTATTGAAAGAAACATGCCAATTGTACTCGTGATCTACTTACATAGTTTATTCTCTGCATCGTTGACAGATAATCTATAATCGAACTATTAGATCGCTGCTTATAACTTTATAAGTTCAGTAGACGCTTTATTATTACAAAGTTTTCATCGAACCGAATCTCAAGTCCGATTTCATTGTCGAGTTTATTAAAAAAATATGGTATTTTTTGTGGTAGGAAATATTTGTCAATATTGCATTTCTAGGGATTTCTAGTTAGTACCTACTCTCAAAATAATGGTTGGTAGGTATTCAAGAGTAAGTACATATCCCTATATTTTAAAAAGTGATAATTTTTATTACGTTCCGCTGAACTGTCCTATTTAATTAATTCAGCTTAATTTTATTCTGATTTATTTTTCTATGTCTACGTTCATAAAGGACTTATAATGTCAAATTAGCGAATTGTATTTTCTGCTTCAAAGGTTCAATGTCGCAACTCTACTTATGCCAATTGGACTTATAAATGTCAATAACAGGACAACGTACCTACCTATCATTTGTATCGTGTTACTGTTAACTATCATCTCTATATTGTTATCATCCGTCTTGTCCATTCGATGTGAGCTGCCCTATTATGATTTATGATGCCCTACATTGTTTGTGTTTATTTCTACAGACATATCATTTGCTACATCTTACTAAAAATGGTATGATATTATGTTTTGTATAAATGCCATACGTTGTTTGTGATTATTTCCACAAACACATAATTTTTCTATTAAAAAAACCATCGTAATTTTCGAAAAAATAATGTGAATGGATAAATTTAGCTTTCTAGGCTCTTCTTTAATTTCGCAGCCTTATTTCAATTTATAAAGTCTCAAAAAACAATCCTTGTCAAAGAACATTTGGTAAAAAAAAATTGGTTAAATCGATAATTAAGACGACTTTTCTAACGCTCAAAGTTCGAAATTTATAAAGATGAACCTTTACTTACGCATTAGATTTTCATAGTAGTCGAAGTCAGGATCGTACAACAGTCGCATGCCGTCCTTTTGGTTGTACCTGCTGAGTCTGCAAGTTCTTGCGCGGTCGCTGTACACCGCAGACCTGTTTTAAAGTTTATCTCATTAGTTAGATCATCTGTGACTTTTGACTAACCAATATTGTAACTTTTTGTCAGCTGCTAGTTTGAATATTCAAAAAAATTCCGTTCAGAATGTTTGCATGTTTGAGCATTAAAATTTAAACTAAAATTTTTCTTTCTATAACATACCTATTGTTCATACTTTTTACGTTTTTTTTTCTTTCAGTAAACGCACTTACTTTTGGTCTAATAAGTCTTAAATCATGAAAAAAACATTTAAAAAAAAAGGTTTTATCAATCATCCGGCATATTGAATTTTGTGTGACGTATTTTTATTTTTGGCATTCTCCTCAGCAAACCCTTACTTGACACCCATATCATGGAGGTGCATAAAAATTACTAGTCCGCCATATTGTATTTAGAATGACGTCACTTAGCTAAAACTCCAAACTAAACGTGTATGCAAAATTTCAGCTCAATTGGGGATGCAAGTAAGTGTACCTATCTAAAATGTTTAAATTCAGTTGCAAGATTTGACCTAAACAAACCCACAATGCATAAATATCTCATTGCGATCTAACCAAGTCGTTGTAATACTTTAAATTCATTATTAATATCGAGTAAATGAAACCGAAAACTAAAATAATGTTACAAAAATAAATTTGTCACGGAGGGGCATTAGTAATAATTCAGTTCAACTCATCTTTGTATGTAGTACATAAGTTCGCCGAGAAACTGCTTTATATAGTCAGTGGAGGCCAATCAACTAACACAAATAGACACTTACGAACCTAATATAAAATAAAACCGGCCAAGTGCGAGTCGGACTCGCGCACCGAGGGTTCCTTACAAACCTGGGCCCCAATCATGTAAGAATGTCCGATCAAACGTTTAAGATTTTCGTCAAAGTAAAATAAACCATAACTGCGTTGAATTGCTCAATTTCGCGTATCCATTCTTATACGTTTGAGTATCGTACATACCTAAACGTATAAGAATGGGTACACGAAATTGAGCTCTAATTTAATGCTGTTATGGTTTATTTACTTTGCCGCAGATTTTTAACGATTTCATCGGTCATCCTTACATGATTGGGGGGCTGTAGTCATTGAATTATATTATGTACAGTACGTTAGTACATAATACCTCAATGGCTGTAGTAAGTTTTACGAATAATGAATTTAATGAACCGCAAAACTAACTTTGTTTGTAGAGGTTTATTGTTAATATAAAAAAAACTATGGTAGTTAGAGCGTTGGTTTTATTTTTCCTGTAAAATATACATAAGCTTCTATTGACCATAATTATTTCAGATTTTTCAATTGGTAAACTTCGGAGATAAGGGGGGGGGGGGGGGGGGGGAACGGTATTTTTTTCGACATTTTGCCCGATAAATCAAAAACTATTATGCATAAAAATAAATAAAAATCTGTTTTAGAATGTAGAAGTATAGCCCTTTCATATGATATCCCACTCAGTACAGTTATCATACTTTGGAATTTCAAACCCCCGATTTGCCCCCTTTTTTAATTAAACTAAAAAACGATTTTTTTTTATTTTAATGATGTTAGGCCACTATTATACACAACTATTCCAAATTTCATGTCGATAAATAATCGACTGTGACAGACGGACGGTGAAAGTCGCACCAGGGTTCCATTTTTACCATTTTGGTACGGAACCCTAAAAATACCCTAATAATAATAAACCTAATATAAATTAAAGAATATTGTTCACAGCTCACGGTTAAATAATATCGGTCAATGAACTTTAAGAGATTATTTACACGCATGTACCTACACAGTACACACAACACAAAATACTATGCTCGCATTATGACATATTTATGTTAAATGTTTTTCTTCTTGAATGTTCAAACAAAACTAAAGCTGGAATGTTGATGTAATGATTAAAACTAAAATACAGAAAAGATATACAAAACATACCTATGTAGTATGTACCTACAGTAGATGTACCTACAGAAGGTCATTAGATATAATAATCTAGGAAAACGTTCCTGTATTACTAAAGTACCTAGGTACTTAATGATGAATGCTGGTAAAGTTGAGGTCAACATTTAAAATCAGTTTCAATACCATAACTCTTTTTGAAATAATAATAACAATCTATGTACTTAGGTAGGTAGATTCATTACATAGACGCACGACGTATAATAGCTAATGTATTTTACAGTCACGTTTATAGAATAACATGCTGATAACTAATAATTTTGCATACTATTTATTTTTAATCTACTACATTATTAAGATTACAGGATAATTGAAGTATATAATATAGTAGTTAGTACAGGGTACCTACCTACCTATACCATTAGCATAGAGCACAGATTATAATACCTCTATGTTCTTAATGCACTTTGATATCTCTCTTTATCAAACATTTTTCAAACCAATGAAAACAATAATTTAGATTATTATTTGTTATAGTTACCCCACATGAATAATAATATCTTATTAATTATCATTAATTATTTATCAATTTGTTTTCAGTTATCTTGTTGGCCTCGCCCACTAATTTCTTATCAATGTTCATACATAAAGCTCTAATTATGCAATCTAAATCATTATTATAATTCCATATTAATTAAAATCAATTTTAAATTACTTTAGTACATAAAAATTACTGAAGAACACAGTACTTAGTTTGTACCAAGGACCCTAGGTCAAGATTCAAGAATGGGATTAGGTATAAAATATGACATAGAGAATATTTAAATTTGTGTAGTTAAACAGTAATTAATACTTAAATCACGATTAACGACTGTTTGTTTCAACGTGGTAGAAAACAAATTAAGTAAGGTTCCTACATACAAAGTAAGGTACCTACATGTAGGTACCTATTGCTATACATATAGGTACGCACTAGGGCTTCCAATACCGGGATCCCGGTATTGGCCAATACCGGGATCCCGGACTTTTTTCGCCGGTTTTCAATACCGGTATTGAAATGTCTAATACCGGGATACCGGTATTGGTGACACTATAAACGAAACAGTGACTATTGCATGTATTTCTTGGTAGATGCCACTGTTTTTTATTCGGCTAAGTTTAAAACTTGTATCTTAAGCATATTAGCTCAAAAAGAGCGCCTTTATTGCTTAAAACCAGTGAAGAAAAGTCGTTTTTGTTCACTCAGAGGGAAAAATTAGTGTTTGAATTTAGATCCCTGTGGCTTGGCATTTCTATTTCATTGTCTCTCAAAACGTTCAGAAATCTAATTTATAACTAATGCTTTTTTCTATTATGATATATTATTTTCTTTTAAATTAATATTATAACTATTGAATTTTAGATTAATTTGTGTTTTGACAAAATTATCGTTTTCTTCGACTTCGATCGACTTCTTACAAAAATATCGTTTATTACTCATTTAGTAGTCCCTCAACAGGTGGGCCTAAAAATGAATATGAGCAAGATAAAGATCATTTCTAATGCACACGTTCAGCCCCAACCTGTGTTAGTTGAGAATTCTGCACTCGAAATTGTTGATGACTACATATACATTCTCCTACGGATCTCTTCATTCCTGATTTGATCACGTAGAGACACTCCCAGCATAGCCCTCTCCATCGCCCGCTGAGTGACTCTGAGCCTTCTTATCAGGCGAAGAGTTGCGAAGCTGAAGTGGCAATGGGCGGGGCACATAGTTCGGAGAACCGATGGACGTTGGGGTCCAAAGGTGCTGGAATGGCGACCCCGCACTGGAAGGCGTAGCGTCGGCAGACCCCCCACACGGTGGACAGACGACATCAAGCGAGTCGCAGGGAGTCGCTGGATCCAGGCGGCGCAAGACCGTGGCTTGTGGAGGACCCTACAGGAGACCTATGTCCAGCAGTGGACGTCCATCGGTTGACGACGACGACATAAACCTAGGACATACAGTCCAGTTAGGTAGGTCCAATTTCGAGAAAGAGGTCAACCGCCAAATGCAACTCGGCTGGGCAGGGTTCGGGAAACTCCGCGACATCTTCTCGTCCAAAATTCCTCAGTGCCTGAAGACGAAAGATTTCGAACAGTGCGTGTTGTCAGTGATGACCTTGTTTCCGTTATCTGTGGTGATGACTTACGGCTCCGAAAAATGGTCGCTAACTTTGGGCCTGATAAGAAGGCTCAGGGTCACTCAGCGGGTGATAGAGAGAGCTATGCTTGGAGTATACCTGCGTGATCAAATCAGAAATGAGGAGATCCGTAGGCGAACCAGAGTAACCGACATAGCTCGAAGAGTCCAAGCTTTAAGTGGCAAAGGGCGGGGCACATAGTTGGTAGAACCGATAGGCGTTGGGGTCCCAAAGGGCTTGAATGGCGGCCTCACACCGGGAAGCGCAGTGTTGGACCACCCCCCACTAAGTGGACGGACGATCTCAAGCGGTTAGCTGGGAGCCGCTGGAAACAAGGGGCACAAGACCGTGCTCTGTGACGATCCATGCAGGAGACCTACGTCCAGGATGTCTATAGGTTGAGACGACGACGATAGTAGTTTAAATTACAATCTTTGACACTAATTTCACTAATTATTTGAAATTCCCTGCCATATTTATTAAATTTTGTGTGTACGTTGAGAAAGTGCGTCACAAATATACTTTATAAAGTTCAAAATTCAATGGAGGTTAAAAATATATATTTTCGTAAGAATTCATCCAAAAATAGTTCTATTTCAAAAATCATAATATAGTTGATATTCTGATTGATATGAATAAGAAATTGATTATTTGATAATAATATAAGTATTACTTAATAAGGTTGTATTTAAAATGATGTGATGGAGTTTCAGAACATTACGTGGTCCGTAATTTTCACCTTATACATACATGAAACAAACGATAGTTTCGTAAGAATTAAGTCAACGCGTAAATAACTATCTCAATACTCAAAATACAAATAAATCTAAAATCAATACTTGGTGATTTTTTTTAAAGAAAATACAATTTCATAAAATATTGCATGATATAAAATAGAGTAAAGGAGTTACTTAACGTTTCGTGAGACAGTGAAATAGACATACCAAATACCAATCCACAGCGTAATAATCAACCACAGCGTTCTAAATCCAAAAAAAATCTCGCTGAGTGAAAAAAAAACGGCTTTTCTTCACTGAATTTATGCAGAAAAGGCACTTTTTTGAGTTAATTTGGTGAAAAAAATTTTTTTATGAAAAAACTGTTTTTTATGGTGCCGTTGCCTTCAGATAAGACTAATTTTAAGTTAAAAAACATCTACCACATTTTAAATTTTTTCCAATACCGGGATCCCGGGATCCCGGTATTGAAAAAAATCATTCCGGTATTAATACCGGTATTGAGAAAAACCGGTATTCAAAAGCCCTAGTACGCACTAATAAATAGGTACATACGATAAAAATGTTTGCAACGCAATTAACTTGATCTCTTGTCAACAACTTTATTATACTTAACAAAACAAAATAGGTATTAATATGTTTTTCTAGCGAGCACAAATTTTATAAAAGTAGTAGGTACCTAGGTAGGCCAAAAGAAGGTCGTAGATAAGAATCAGAATTCCTATATGGTCGTAATCTAGGAATTATTATTGTAGGCTAGAAACTATAATATTTTTAATGATTTGACTTGTAACCATTGATGTAGAATTTTAATATTCTCATTCTATTTCGATGCTTGTAACATTCAATCATTGTTACACTAAGTAGCTATTACTATTATGTAGGTAGACACGTTTTATTTAAATTGCGTGATAGGTTTGCGCTGGACGGCAATCATGCTTAGTGCAAAGCAATGATGAGGTCTAAGTAGGTTGGAACGCGCTTGCCTAGAAGATGCCTAATCACTCTTGCCTTGAAGGTACTTAAGTTATATGTGGCAGGAAACACGTGCGCTGGGAGGGTGTTCCACACCCTAGCGGTTCGTATCAGAAACGTACTTACTCTTCTATTCTCGCTGCTTCGAATTATCTTGGTTATAGTAACATGAACGCAGCTTTAGTAAAAGTTACCGATGATATTCGGTGGGCGATGGACAATAAACAGCTCACAATTTTAACCCTGCTCGACTTCAGTAACGCGTTTAATACCGTGGATTACGACATTTTGCTGAGCCTGTTACGTTCTATTAACATAGCTCCATCGGTGATTGACTGGTTTCGGAGTTACCTCAGAGGTCGTCATCAGCGCATTAAAATTGACGAGACTGTTTCGTCATGGTGTGATGTGACGGCCGGGGTACCTCAGGGTGGTGTGTTGTCTCCTTTACTGTTTGCTATCTTCATTAATTCTATTACTCCGTACATTTCTTCTCTCTACCACATGTATGCAGATGATATCCAAATTTATCGCTCTGCAGCCCTGGGTGATCTCGATGCTGCTGTTTCTGCCATTAATAGCGACCTTGCTGCAGTTGCTAAATGGAGTAAGCAGTACGGGCTTCATATTAATCCAGCAAAATCACAGGCAATTATCATTGGCAGTCCCGGATACATTGCTAAACTGGATTTGCGAGGCCTATCTCCCGTCTGTTTTAATGGCTTTATCATTCCATACTGTGATTCTGTTAAAGATCTTGGTATATATTTAGACCCACAACTGTCCTGGTCTGTGCATGTTAAAGAGTTGAGTAGGAGGACATTTGCAACGATGAACTCTTTGCGACGGTTGCGCTCTGTCTTGCCAATCCCAACTAAAGTTATGTTGGCACATTCTCTCCTTCTCTCTATTCTCGATTATGCTGACGCAAGCTATCTTAACTTGACTGAGGACAAACTTAACAAGCTTGAGCGACTCCAAAATCTTGCCATCCGGTTCATATTTGGTTTGCGTAAATATGACCACATATCCGAATTTCGTCAAAAGCTCAGGTGGCTCCCTATTCGCCGTCGCCGGGATTTGCATGTACTTTCTCTCCTGTACTGTGTGCTATTTCACTTAAAAACTCCTTCCTACCTCAAGGAGAAATTCAGTTTTCTTGGAGTGCAATCCGACTTAAGACCGTGCCGAACTTTAACTTGAAATCCCTCCTCATAAAACGAAGTTTTATAAAAACTCGTTCGCTGTACAAGCTACTGAGCTTTGGAATGCACTTCCACTAACTATACGCCAATCAAAGTCACTAGACATTTTCAAAAATGCAGTAAAAAACTATTATCTTTCAAATTGAAGACATTATTAAATTATAATATTAACTATTTATCTTATTTAAACTGAATTATAAGTATATATATTAGTCTATTATTTATAAATATATATAATAATATTGTTGTTTATTTTTTATGTTTATTATTGGTTTATGTATTAGTATGTAACTATTTGAATGTATGTATGTTATAGGATGACACCACCTGCAGTCCTTTTTTCCTTATTTTTTCCTATTCCTAAGGTTGCCTGGTAGAGATCGCTAGTAAGCGATAAGGCCGCCTTTTGTATCATGTCTGAGTGTTTTTATTTCTTTCTATTTTTTGTTTTTTTGGTGCAAATAAAGAGTATAATAATAATAATAATAACGCTTGTTTTTAATTGAGTTGGTTTCCGATGATCTCTATAGAATTAGAAAGATGGTATAGGTTCCATTAAAATACTATAAAAGTTGTTCATACCTGCATTGGAAACTTGTTTGTCTCAGACACTCATCCAAGCACTCGCTGAGCGAACGTCCGGTTATTTCGGAGTGAAACTCTCCGGTGATCCGGCTGTTCCGGTACCTCTGGAAGGCGGTGTCCGGTCGTCTTCCGGGCGAGAACAGGTGTGACGTCACACTGTTGTCCGGGTACTCGGTCCCGCGAGCTGTCACCCGATGAGAGACTAATCATTAGAGAGAAAGCCTTATTGTGGTTTTATGTAATGTTAATAAGACGCTCAGTTGCGTAGCATTAAAGGTTTCTACTTTCTATCCGTGACTAATTAAATTACCATATAAATTATTATGAAACTGAAAAGCTCAACCTAAGCTTCAGATCTACTGAAAATAATTATTTTTACAGGTAAACTTTATATCCAACTTGTTTTCAATATTCAACCTAACGGTTTTAAAGAATTAAGTATATTTCTCTATAACCTTATTTGGCTAAAGTTCTGGAGTTATTTAAAGCAAATAATTAAGAACTGTTCTAGCACCGAAAACCACCACGGTTCGCAATATAAAGTTACGCTTCTGTATTTTTATTTATTTTATGTTAATTCGTGATAAGCCTTGGTCATGCAAATATATCTCGTTTTCAATCCATATGTTTATTTACGAAAACAACAGTGTCCTAGTTTAAACTGATATACTTACGATTATCTAAACAAACGAGATCGTAGAAGTGGTGTGTGGGTGATGCGCTGACTGTCACGTCGTCTTTTTGGGAAACAGAATCTTCTTCCGAGAGGACGCATTGTTTTGTCATGGCGTCGTGTTCGATGGACCGGCAGAAATATCTGCAGGAACATTTAATTTTTGAGGAACTTCTCTAGAAGAGAGATTCTCTCTCTGAGAATCTTCTATCTTATATAATATATAAATAAAAATCAATTTTTTTATGTTCGTCCTCTACGCGTTCCGAAACCATTGATCAGATTGTGATGAAACTTTGGTGGGGTGTTCTGGGGACGCCCGCAATGGTTCCTGGTCCAAAAATCTATTACGTGGCAATTGCAACTCATGCCGGGTACAGCTAGTTACTAAATAAATAGGAAGCTACTATTAGCAGTTGTAGCATATAGTAGTGGGTTGTATTGCATATATCCAAAGACAATTATTCAAAGAATGTTATGGTCTGACTCGATACGAAATTAATATGGGAAACTTAGAGGAATTATGCCACTGACTTCTTCTAGCTTATAAGGCTGACCCGTCCCGACTTTGCTGTGGCAATTTTTCTGAAAATCGATTTTTTTTTTATAAGGCAGTCCTTATATCTTTATGTCATTGATAGCTTTAAGACGCTAACGATATTTTGAGTATATTTAAGCTAGAGAGGAAGGAAACTAGCACATGATGGCACTCTACCAGACGGCAAAAGGCACACGAGTCAACTGATAATAAAACCTGGAAGAGATCAATCAAGGCCGATCTATTATCATTTCTAGGTTACTCCTACTGGCTCCAAAGACCAAGTCCTACATACATTTCCTAGAGAGTTCTACTTACTTTTCAGCACGAACACACATGGATTGGCACTCGTCCAGAGTCATATTCGAGAAGACATCCGCTTCAAATGGACCTCCGAGTCTTTTGTTCTCCTCCTTTATAAATACAGCTAACCCGTCACATCGGCGTTCAGCTGTAAAGGAAATTCAGTTTTGAGAAACAAGACCATTCAAAGTCACATTAAGATTGACGTTCTCTATGCAGTGATGTACACTATGGCCTTCTCTTAGATGGAGATATTTCGGGTATGATTGCATTTGGAATCATCAATTTATATATTTTTAAAATGGTTCTGTTCCTGGAATTATAAGCCGTCACTTATTCGCCATGCCATCAAAAATGTATCCTAATTGATAAACTATACACGTCTTCCATGTCAGTGCATTTCCATAGGAGACTGCAGGTTATTACCATACTAGCTGATGCCCGCGACTTCGTCCGCGTGGAATAAGTTTTTTTAAATTCCCACGGGAACTCTGCAATTTTCCGGGATAAAAAGTAGCCTATGTCACTCTCCAGGTCTTCAACTATACCCATGCAATCACGTCGATCCGTTGCTCCGTTGCAGCGTGATTGTAGGACAAACCAATAAACAAACACACTTTCGCATTTATAATATTAGTAAGTATGAATTATTTTTTGAAAAAAAAAATCATTATTGCCATTATTCTTACCGTTTAAACAAGTGTTTTCCAAATAATCAGCATTGTGATCATCTTCCAAGAGTTCGGGGTGCGTTCTTCTAGTAAATCTGCTTAGAGAACACGTTCGTAAGGCGGAATCGTAGGTCGCTGAGCGGCATACGAAGCTGAATTCACCCAAACATTTATCCTCGCACTCAGTTCTGTTGGTGACCATGATTTCCTTGAGATCAGACGGTGGAAGCTTCAAGCGCTTTCGAGCATGACGTTCGAACACATAGCGACGGGATGGGCATTCTCGTTCTGGACGATTGGCTACAAATAAATCATATACCTCACTGAATTAGATCATGAAACTGGCATACATCAAGCGTCAAAAAAGCACATCTATCTTGTAATCATTACTAGGATACTAGGACATATTATAGAAAGAAAGAAAGAAAATGTTTTTTATTTGATCACTACAATATGTAGTTTTACTAATTATAATTAATATTAAGCAGATAGGTATATAGTGATATATATAGGCTTGGGACGACTAATTTTACATTAGGTACAACCTGATATTTATAAATGAGTTAGGAGGAATATAGTTAATTATGCGGATATAATAAATCAATCAATTTCACACGTACTTTTTTGTGTTTAGTGTTACGAGATAGTGCGAGACTATATTAGGTACTTTCTATAGCTAAATATAGCATAGGTGAAATATGTGACACTCGACACCAATAGCGGTGCCAATAGCTACGAACAATGGTTATTGTTCGAGGATAGCTGCCTAGTTGAAACAAGATAAGGTTGATTGATCGACTTTTTGTAACTATCTTAAAATTTAGGTATTCAGGTAAACATTTTCCTATGTTCAGCAACGACCTTATCTTCGATAGTGTTATTTATATTATTCGAAATGTGGAACAGAATATTTTTAGATTTTTTCCGAGTCATAATAAAAATTGTTCCTTGTCTAATTTCTGCCAATTTGTATGTATCTGTTAAGAGGATATGGGATGAACGGGAAACTTTGAGAATAGGTATTGAACAATTATATTGCCGTCGCGCTGCTCCTCGAATAGAATTCCATAACACCGATAGGGACAACTGCAACTTGGACCGATCATACCTATGAAAAACAGTCGAATTCTTACTCTCGTATTTTTCTGTTTCCTCTTCCAAAACACAACCGATTTTAATTTTTTTTTCAAGAACAATTTAAGAAGGACTCAGGCTATGTCGGTATGTTTTTCTTTTTTTGATTATATTCGTCAAATTTATATGCGGGATATCTGATGATGACGCGAAAACTGGGCCATTTTTTGCAATTTTTGAAGGTTCCAAATTCTTAAAATTATTGATTTATTGAAAAAAGCAAAACATAGGGACATGGCACGGACTCGTATAAATTTTATGGTGCAAAAATATTTTCTCTATTGTAATTATTCACGGAGAAAACAGACTAATACGATTGTATGGGGGAAACCGCCCTCCCGTATCGTCTTAAGAAATCATTGATAACCTTTTGGTCATTTTGAATTCTTTGTTTCTCATGATGTCCTGAATACGCTACGGGCTATGAATACAAATGCATATTTTTAAAACTCACACGTCAAGCAAATTTCATTGAAATGCACGCTGTTAGGCACAATCATGAGAGTGCCAATGCCCTCCGGCGCGGCCTGTTCTCTCGTCAAGTAGCACGTCGATTCCTCATACTCTGGTTCAGGGCTAAAAGCTGCAATGCGTGCTCCTGGCTGAAAGTCTATAGAGTTGCAAGTCCTGACTAGACTGTTGCCGGAACGGTCTCTCAGACACAGGTCCTGGCATTTTTCTAATACCCGAAATGGCGGTGCTGTTTCACGTATCTGGATAGAAAAAAATACAATTACTTAATCGAAATCAAAAAAGTGTGTATGTGAAATTCACACACGGCAGAAGTGAAACTTCAGAATAGAAAACTTACGAGATAATGAGATAAATATAACTTGTATTCTATCTCATTATCTCGCAGGCAAAATCCTATATATGTTTGTCTCTTTTTCGTTTCATTTTTTCGTTTCGTTGAATTTCCAAATCACAACGATTCTAAAGAAGTTACGTACACTTCAAAAAGTAAGGTATGTTTTTTGGATGTACTTATAGTTACTTTAGTAATAATTTACACTTTTGTTGCAGTTTCACTAGCAGTTTCAATAATATCTGCTAAATTGCTTTTGTGCTTTACATTGTCTGTTGAAGTAACAAATATAAAAGCGGTGGCAGATTATGTTTTAATACGTACTACATCGTCATCAAATCCATGCAGCTGCTGATTTGGTAATCTTTCGTACATTACTCGTCCCATTCCTTGGTTGCATGTTGTTTGGGCTGTAAATAAAAAATAATAAGTTTGAACTGTAAGCGATTTACTTCTCATCCTTTTTCTTAAAACTTTAAAAGCTTGTAGAGACACATGCATAATGCAACATGTCTCCTGACGCTAAGACATCTTCTAGGCAAGCGCGCTCCGCCTTAGGCTGCATATCACCACTTGCAACCATGAAAGTCTGATTGCAGCCAAGCGCTAGCCTATATATTATTTAAAACGAAAGAAAAAGAAAAGAAAGTTAGCGAGTCGGAACACAGCCGTAGGTTTCATTAGGAAATAATTATGTAAGTGTTTATCGGAACATTGCACTGTACACATGTGCAGAATAAATGATTAATGAACAACACAAGGTGTCGAATTATTAATTACCGCCCCCATCAATAGGAGATAGATATGTGGCACCTCACTAACCTACCCATATATTTTCCTAAAAGCTTATTCTATCGTGCAAAAATATTAGCATATGCTAATATTATAATTTATAAGTGCGAAAGTTTATATGGATGGATGTTTGTTACTCAATCGCGCCAGAACGGCTGAACGGATCTGAATGTTTGGCACAGAGATATATTATAGTCTGGAATAACACAAGCTACTTTTTATCCCGAAAAATTAAAGAGTTCACGCGGTAACCGAAAACCTCAATCCACGCGGACGATGTCGCGGGCATCAGCTAATCCATAATTAATTGAAGTTATACCTACCGTTGGCCATTGTAAGCATTGTCAGGGCAGTGAAGGCGTGCATGACGCTCGCCCCTCGGGGCTTCATCTTCTTGATGTCTTCTAACTAACGTCACCGACCGCACATAAGGTCCTAAATTAAACAAAAACAAATTCAGTAAATAGAATATCTAAAGAGAGGGCAGAAATGAAACCAGACGATCAAACATTGTGCTTTATTGGCACAACCATCAAAACAAAAATCATTGAGCAAATTAAAATGAATGTAAAGAATAAATAAAAATTTCTTAAGGTAACGGTAAGGACTTTGTTAAAAATTGTATCATTCCTGGCGTTTTTAAAAATTAAGGCGTTAAAAAAAGACAGAGTAAAGGTTTTTTTAAAGCAGTACAACTTAGTGATATGCGGTTGTTATAGTCGTTATTTTCTTTTGAATTAGTCCAATAAAAATTTAATGAGGATTCGAGAACTTCAATTATTAGCAAGTAACTTTCCCAAAATACCGAAAAATTGTCTCTGAAAATGAGAGTGATGTACCGTGTATTCTTGATATGTATCATTTATGTATCTTTGTTTCCAAGTCTCTCAGCTGTTCATAATTGTTTATCTACTTAGAAGCAAGAGATCAAGATAAAGTCTTTAAATGCGTCCTCGGTAAGTGCGAAAGATGTTTACTTGTTTCTATTTCTGAACAAAGCATAACGATTTGTTTTAATACTCGTAGTATCTAACATGTCTATGATAATGCAATAAGAACCTACCTACGTTAAGTTATTTTTACCTCAATCGAAAAATAGATCTTTCTTGTAAGAATGACAATCAGCAGCAAACTATTGAGCTATTTTTAACTCGGTTAAAAGCTAGGCATTACTTTACGTACCTACGTGTGATATTAATTGATATTTGGAGCAACCTTGGAACTTTAGAGTAGAGTTGAGGAGCGTCAGGCTCCTCAACTCAGGCTTCAGGAGGAGCTTCAGGCTTTCAGGGGGGTAGGTAGATGCGGCAGAACTTCTTTCTGTTAAGGGGCATGGTATCAATGGAACGTTTATTCCTCTGAATTTCCATAATCCACCACCACCACCACTACAGCCCATTAACGTCCCACTGCTGAGCACAGGCCTCCACTCTCATAGGAGAGCGGGAATTAGAGCTGAGACCCACCACGCTGCTCCAATGCGGGTTCGCGGGCTATTAACTTTTGCAGGATTATCGCACGTATATGTTTTTTAAGTCCTTGTGTTAATGTTTCTGAATAAAAAGTTTATTTATTTATATTCTGAGAGAACTGCTGAGCAAATATAACTTAAATACATATGACGTCATAGATATACCTATGTTGAATCACTAATAATCATGCAGGTACTGTAAACACTACTAAATCACCGGTTCGCTGCACAAGATGAATGTGATGAAACAATCGAGAACAAGGTTGAATAAATATCACTACCTACCATTAAATGTCTATACCTAGATAATAATTCCAGAGAATCAGTCACAAGTAGTGTTAGTTCATTAGATTTGTTTGTTTGATCAAAAACATCGGCTGACCAATAAAGGGCATCGTCCTCACAAACTTGAACATTAAAATTATCTTCTTACTACAACTTTTATTAAAATATTTTCTTGTTTGTATTGTATAACAATTGCATTACGAAAGTGTTCTGTTTTGGTTGATCTATACCATTAGATAATAGGTTATTATACTCAGATAAAAAATTACTTATCACATTTTTTGTTAGTGACTTTTACGCGATAGTAAACTCATTATATCAATTCTCATTTGTATCGTAGTACCTATACTGAATATTATATATTTTAATTATAATCCACTAAAACAATTCTATACCAAATACTTTGAAAGAAAGTACATACTTAGAGCAATCTCTAATCTTTGATAAGCTTTCGAGTCTCTTATTATCTCCCCTAACTATGTACCCTCTATTGTTACATGCTTCTTCATTTCTTTAATCCAACATTGTACTTATTTAATTGAATCCTCAACTTTCTATTCTAACCTAGCCATAATGTTAGATTTAATAATGGCACAAAATTGTCCAAATAGCGAGATTCAGTGACCATCAACATTATCAGAATAATATCGCAATGCTAATAATGACCGCCATTTTATTTGCCATTTATTATTGACACATCGTGTGATCAACAATGGATCGTTTATTATGATCAATAGAGAATATGCAATGGATAGCAATAATTAAAGCACAGTTATGCTTTTCAGGTTATTTAGCGATACCGTTATAGCTTTGCTACTTATTTACCTAAAAGTAACTACAATTTAATTAAAAATCTAAACTTGCGATCTCACCTGAGGGTAAGTTACGATGCAGTCTAAGATCGTAGCGGGCTAACCTGTTAGGTGTTTAATTTTAGATTATCGAGATAACTAGTGGTTCGCCCCGAACTGAGACCTCGAGGTATCCATAGTTTTAACTATATTTACGTTCATAGACATCAGTAATAGCAGCTATTTTTAGCTAACTATTTTTTATTCCACATAAGATGGTGCTAAATAACGTCTATTATTTGTAAGTACAAACGAATAAACTTTTACAGAGCGCCATCTATTGACATCATTGTGAAGTTCTGTTAAAAATACTGAAGATCATTAAATATTAAATAATTTCGTTTCCTTATAATATTTATTTATTTTTAGTATGTTGTTCAAGTAGGTACATGATATAATTCAAATAATTGATCAAGTTTATGGAACAGCCTTTCAGAAAATTGAGAGTTCTGAGGTCAACTTTGTACGTTACAAAATCTCCACTTTGAAAGCCCCCCATTTCGTCAATTTTAGGGGAAAAATTTAAAAAAAAAATTTTGGACTAGGTATTACGATTTTAGTAGTCTTTATATGACTGCGAAACTCGGGATTGCAGAAAGTACCAAATTTTGTGGTCCACGAAAGGGTAACAGTAAAAAAATATCCAACTATAGCTATAATGCCCGCGACTTCGTCCGCATGGTTTAATTTTTTTGATTCCCGCGGGAACTCCTTAATTTTCCGGGATAAAAAGTAGCCTATGTCACTCTCCAGGTCCTCAACTATACCCATGCCAAAAATCACGTCGATCCATTGCTCCGTAGCGGCGTGATTGAAGGACAAACCAACAAACAAACACACTTTCGCATTTATAATATTAGTATGAAGTATGATAATAAATTTCAAGATGAATCACCCACACCTTTTTGAATTAACAATGCCTACATCACATAAATTGAAAATCTACATGACAAAAGCCATGAAGGCCTGCGGTGTAAAATTTTGGCGTTTCCAAAAATTGTGCCGATGGAAAGCGGATGCCGGTTTCCTGTGCTTTGTGGCTGACCGATGTCCTCGTCGGAACAAATTGTAGGTAATGGCGTAGTCTGAATACAGTTTTCTGCGTCGTGGAATCTCTCTCAGCCTCAGCCATCAAACGGCTAGTAAGACCTTTTCAGAACATTGAGCCTTATTTTCAACTAGCTTTCCGCAACTTCGCTGGCGTCTCAAAGGGTTTTCTTAAAATTCTTTATGTAAATGAGAGATACCTAGGAGGAATAATTATTAGTATTCGCTCAAAAGTAGATATTTGTAACTTTGAAAATGCTTGTAGAGTTGTAATAAGAAGCCTTTCAAAAGTAGTGTTTGAAGTAAAGGACAAAAAAACAAAAAAGCGCAGATTAATAAAAAAGTATGCAAGCATTGAATTATTACAAGACAATGTTATAAAATACAACTCAACAAGAGTCACTGGGTGAATGAGTTAGGAGAGAATTTCTCGGAAAATCTCTAAAAACTCAAAACACAAAACGCAGAGTTAGAAACCACTACATTGACCGAGAAGCGGTGATAGCCTAGTGCTTATGACACCCGACCGCGGGTTCAATCCCCGGGCACGCACCTCCAATTTTTCAAAGTTATGTGCTTTTTAAGAAATTAAGTATTACTTGCTTCAAACTGTGCACTGAGAAAAAAGACCTTCCGAAATACGGAAGGTATTACCGTCCCTTTTGACTCAGTAGGAAATTTACCTTTCAACTTGGAAGGATATTATTACCGTCCAAAATTTCCTTCCAAACAATGTCTGCCTTCTATTTCGGTGGGTAATACGTACCTTCCAAATTTCGGTCGGAAATTCCTACTGAGTCAAAAGGGAAGGTAATTTTTGGAAGGAAAATAAATGACGGTAAATACATACTTTGTCATATTTGTTCGGTAAATATAAATAACCTTCCAAACCTAGAAGACAAAATATTACCTACCTAAGGCGATGGCGAATACGGAGCGGGCTTTTGCAAAATTATAGGCTTTCAAAACGCCCTGTCCCAGCAAGGGTCCGTATACCACCTATGAATTATGCTCTGCTATGCGCTTTCAATGAATGTCCCAAATAGGTGGAAGCACCATTTGCCACGATGCAGGTACCGATACAAGCGGACTTGGCGATATATATGTGTTTGACCGGCGCCACCCTATACCGCGAGCCAATATACGCGTAGCGACATCTAGTGGTCGGGTCGGGTACTACATTCGGTGTTACAATTTCTATTTAATAAAACTTATTCGTTTTCCTTCCGATACCGAAATATTTCAATTTGTTTGGAGAGATATTATCATCTAATTTAGAAAGATGTTCCTTGTGTTATTTTCTCCATATGTGATCCATCTAATTTGGATGGTTATTCCTTCCAGCGAGCCTTTCTAATCCCTTCGTTTTTGATGGAATAGTAATGTCACTTCATTTCCTACTAAATAAGAGGGTAAATATCCTTCAATTTTGGAGGGTAAATATGCGTTTTCCTTCCGACACTGTTCCTATCGAAAAATTATAATTGATTTAGGAGGATATTATCATCTAATTTAGAAGGATACTCCTTGTGTTATTCCCTCCAAGTGTGATCCATCTAATTTGGATGGTTGTTCCTTCCAGCGAGCCTTTCTAATCCTTTCTTTTTTGATGGAATTTATTTCCCACTAGTTAAGATGGTAAATATCCTTCAATATCAGAAGGTTAGCTGCGTTTTCCTTCCGACAACTTTGGATTTGAATTCAGAAGGACATTAACATGTAATTTGGAAGGATAAATTTGGGAGGAATTATTATAATGCATCCTTATTTAGTAGGAATATTTAGCTGGAAGGAAATTCCTTCTTGGTTAATTCCTTCCAACAAATTTCCTTCCTTTATGTTCTTCCGTATTAGACGGATAAAATTCATTACCTTCTAAATATCGGTAGGAATTTGGCAGTTCCCCGATTCAGAAGGTAATCGGTGGAAGGAAAAGACCCAATTTTGGAAGGAATCGGTTTTAGAAGGTAAAAATCGGAAGGTAAACAAGGAAATTTTTCTCAGTGTGGAATCCATTGTGAGGAAACCTGCATGCCCGAGGGTTCTTCGTAATGTTCTCGAAGGTGTGTGAAGTCTGCCAATCCGCACTTGGTCATCGTGGTGGACTATGGCAAAACCCTTCTCCACCCGAAAATCTATTCAAGAGTTTCCAATGTCGAGTGGTGGTGGATATAATATGTCTGTCGGTTGACAGAAACTTCAACGAAAACTTTGGTCTGGTGGGAGGCTCCAGCCGTGGCTAATTACCACCCTACCGGCAAAGACGTACCGCCGTACCGGTACGATGCCGTGTAGAAAGCAGGTGAGATCGCAGTCAAGGGCTAACTTGTATAGTAAATAAAAAATAAAAAAAATTCAACTGAAATGGCCCATGCGTAGAGTAACTCTACCTAGCGATAAGTTGTCTTGTTGCATAAAAACTCTGGGATTAATAATGATATTATTATATAGTCATGTCAAGAGTTTTCTCGGGATTTGGAAAAACGAGCTTCGTGCATGCTTTCCCATCCCATTCACCCGATTCAATTGAAACTTTGTACAATTGTTGGGCTAAGTTTTCGAAACATAGTGCCATCAAGGTACCTTACAATCGGATGCACGAGTAATATTCCAACGCATACTTACCAGGCATCAACTAGTTCATAATATAGATGATTAATGATTTTAATCAGTCCATGAGTCTGAATGCGAAAGTCTGCACAATAATTGATCGGTGACATTTCCCTGTATTGAACACTGTGACGGAAGTTCGTTCATCTGATAACTGCTTAACGGGACTCTTTCATGAGCAATCACGCACGACGAGATAGTGTGAAAACTGCGCCTATTGTAGAGAAGGGATTGGCTAGGATCAGAGGCGGCGGAGGGCGTGGGCGACGTGGGCCACCGCCTACGGCCTCGCGGTCCAAGGGGCCTCGCTCCTCCAAGGCCCGCGAACGCAAATATAGATTATATCGATATAATTACTCATCTAGCAATAAATAATAAAAACACCGGCTAGCAAGTATCTGGCAAAACTAACCTACCACATTCGTTTTTAAAAAATCTACACTGAGAAAATTACAAAGTACCTACTTTTTACTATGCAAACATAGGTAAAAAGTACTAAGTTTTTCTGGTAAAAAGTACCAAGTAGGTATACTATCTTGGTAAAAATTATTTATTTATTTTTTCCAACCCGTATTTTATTGTAAATGATCACTCTGTGTACTATATAATATTGTGCGCAAATTAATATTATTTGAGATAGTAATTATTTTGCATAAAATAATTACTATCTCAACACTAACATAAGTTGGAAAATTTTTGGTCGTAAGTGAAAAGTTTACGTCAGACAGAGGTAGAGTCAAATTTTCAACTTTAGATTAGAAATACTTGCACTTGTCTACGTCACTTTCGACTAATTTTAAAAACTTTTGGGGTTCCTAAGCTTCCTTTAATTAGTCTAAAAATTTGGTACTTTAGGGGACATAATTGTGAAAAATCGGACTTCAAAGGTGGTAAGGCGGAAATTTCTGAAATTACAAATTGATTCTTAAAATTGATTATTGTCTATTTTTGACAATTTTATGGCAAATTGAAATTTTATGGAAAATTACTACAAAAATAATCGATATTTAAAGGTAACGTAAAAGTTTTTTGTCATTTTTTGTTTTTAACAGTTATTAGGCAAAAAAGAAACAGAATTGCACTATGTTACTAAAATAGCTTAATCTTATTATCCTACTGACAGCAAAGTATAGCTTTTCTGCTCCCACAAGATTTTTTACCTGTTTTTGCCAGCAATTCTTTACAATGCTGCCGACAAAGGCAGGTAAACTTGTAGGTGCGGAAAAGCTATACTTTATTGCCAGAAGGATAATAGGAAACAGCTATTGTTTAGTAACTGAGTGCAATTCGGTTATATTATTGCCTAATGTCTGTTAAAAACTAAAAAACGCCTAATAACTTTGATGTCAATAAAATATATTGATTACTAGATGATGCCCGCGACTTCTTCCGCGTGGATTAAAGTTTTTTGATTCCCGCGGGAACTCTTTGATTTTCCGGGATAAAAAGTAGCCTATGTCCTTCCCCGGGTTACCACCTATCCCTGTACCAAAATCGGTTGAACAGATGAGCCGTGAAAGCGTAGCAGACAGACAGACACACTTTCGCATTTATAATATTAGTATGGATTTTTGTGCTAAATACTCAGAAATACAGAAATTTTCTACAGCAATAAGCTATAAAATAGTCAAAAATACGCAAAAAACATTTTTAATAATCAAATTATTGTAAGTTCAGAATTTTCCGCCTTACCGCCTTTGACGTCCGATTTCTCACAATAATGCCCCGTAAAGTACCAAATTTTTAGACTAATAAAGGAAGCTTAGGAACCTCAAAAGTTTTTAAAATCAGTCTGAAGTGACGTAGACAAGTTAAAGTACATATTTTTAATCTAAAGTTGAAATTTCGACTCTACCACTGTCGAACGTAAACTTTTCACTTACGACCAAAATTTTCCGACTTACGAGTATGTTAGTGTTAAGATAGTAATTATTTTATGCAAAGTAGTACACTTAATAGCAACTCAAGCATGTTCACAAAAAAAAAGTTCGGAAAAAAGCACTAAATAAAAAGAAAAAAAATTAACACTCACTCCCTCAGACATCTCCTTTAAAAAATTATAACGCGAAAACTACCAAAAATCGCTGAACATACTCGTACATGGGATATTTGGGCCACCATATATTATTTTTAATGTTAAAACAATATTATAATGACGTGGTGAAGTTGAATAAAAGCTTTGAAATTCATCCAATGTTGATCTAAGTGATTATTCATTTAAAAAAACCTGAATTAATTCAATTAGAATTAAAAATTAAATAATATTCATTTGCACATAATACACAAAGTGATTAGGTATTTATAATAAAATACGGTTTGGAATAAAAATTCATTTACTTGGTACTTTTTACCAAGTATACTTGGCACTTTTTACCAAGTAACTTTGTACTTTTTACCAAGTAACTTAGTAATTTTTACCAACTATACTTGGTACTTTTTACCAGAAAAACTTAGTACTTTTTAACTATGTTTGCATAGTAAAAAGTACAATGTAATTTGCTCAGTGTAGCTGCAAAATTTTTCTTTCAACAAAATCCGTCCTCTTGCATCATCCATCAGGGGGCCTCGCAAAATGTATCTTGCCCACATCAAATTTAGGTCTTGCCCCGCCACTGGCTAGGATCGGCTCGTGGGAAAGTATTTCTGTTTCTCACTGTCCTTTCGCAATGCATTGAATAGTTTGTGTGGTACAGACAACGACAGAACAAAATTATACTCTACTATTTAAGCGGATTCCCTGTTCTATGCGTACAACCCAAGCCTTAGGGCGCCTTCAAATTTGCCGCAAAGCGTAGCGCGGCTGCAGCGCGGCTGCAGCGCTGCGGCCGCGCTCCTGTCGCAAGGTTCGAACATCATAGGGTTGTACCTATATTTATTTTCACGATGGACTCTGACGAAGAAACACTGCTCTGTGTTACTATTAATACGAAACAACGAAAATATAAAGTAGTTGTGTTAACAATACATAATAATATACTTACATGCTTCATTTTTTTTCACTTTCACAAATCATCGTTACATCTGTAATCCCTGATAAGGAAATCTTTTTGAGTTATGGAATAATAGAATTTTTTTTTAAATATTATCATGGATTTTTTGTAAAGAAGGGTCTCTAGCTTGATATATATCTGAGGGCACTGGTCCGCCATTTTTGTAGTCGGGTGTTCTAGATATTCATCATGCCTATATATTAATTTACTTCTACATTTGAACGGCTCAATGCAATAAGTCTCAGTCTTGGATATAATGTTTTTATTATTGTCTCGTTTGCTATTGTTGACGCGTTCCAACAATACCGGAAATAATAAAATAATCCCATTATCTTAGAATAACTAATTGGAGTCTTGTTTGTAAAATTGACAAAATTTAATGCATATTTCTTCCCAAGCCTTTTTCTTTTCGATTTTGTTGCTGTACTTGTCGGACTTCGAATCCCATATTGCTGGACGACTCTCAACCTCATCGATAAATTCTTCTACCTGATTTTCGTTCATGTTTAGACTTGAACAAAAATACGTCCCACACTAAATAACACAAATAACAACACACAAATAAGTCCCGTCACTAGTCGATCGATGAACTGATGCGCGGCCGCAGCGCGGGTGCAGCGCTGCAGTCGCGTGTTTTTTATTTATATGGATTTACAAAGCAGCGCGACCGCAGCGCTTTGCCGCAAATTTGCCGCAAAGTGCCGCGCGGAAGCAGCGCGGCACTTTGCGGCAAATTTGAAGGCGAGGAAGAGGAAATTTGAAGACACATTTTACCACTTTTTGGAAGTGTCTCTCGCGCAAACTATTCAGTTTAGAAAAAAATAATATTAGAAACCTCAATATCATTTTTGAAGACCTAATCCATAGATACCCCACACGTATGGGTTTGATGAAAAAAAAAAATTTTGAGTTTCAGTTCTAAGTATGGGGACCCCCAAAATTTATTGTTTTTTTTTTCTATTTTTGTGTGAGGTTCACAGAATACATCTTACTTACCAAGTTTCAACAGTAGATATAGTTCTTATAGTTTCGGAAAAAAGTGGCTGTGACATACGGACGGACAGACAGACAGACAGACAGACATGACGAATCTATAAGGGTTCCGTTTTTGCCAAATTTGGCTACGGAACCCTAAAAACTTAAACCACGCGGACGAAGTCGCGGGCATCAGCTAGTACAAACATAATATGTGCAAACTGATAAATTTCATCCTTGTACCTAGTACTAGTTATTATTCTGTGCCTTGGGCAGCATTGAACATTATAAGAGTAGGTACAACCATAATAATATCTACAGTAGGTAATCATGATACTGTAGCCCCTGGTTCATTGGCGAAATTTATGGTATTCTTGCTGCGACAATAGAATTGGTCAATACGAATAGTGAAAGAACGAAAAACGTGCGCGGGAATTTTGTTCTTCAGCGTTTTTCCCGTTTCAGTGTTAGGTATTACATAATATGGTGCCTACGGTAATAGTTTCACCCATGTAATAAGTAATGAACGTTTACGGCAGCTTTAATAACAAGCGGCTTTTTTTCGTGTGAACTGCTGAGTTTTTGTTCTGATGGCTATTTATTTATTTTATTTTATTTTTATTTTTAGTTACGCAAACGGCATGAACGGGAAACATTGAGAATAGGTATTAAACAATTATATTGCCGTCGCGCTGCTCCTCGAATAGAATTTCATAACACCCGATAGGGACAACTGCAGCTTGGACCGATAATACCTATGAAAAACAGTCGAATTCTTACTCTCGTATTTTTCTGTTTTCTCCTCCAAAACAGAACCGATTTTTTTTTCAAGGATAATTTAAGAAGGACTCGGGCTATGTTGGTATGTTTTTCTTTTTTTGATTATATGGGGATTGTATGGGGAAACCGCCCTCCCGTATCGTCTTAAACCCCCTCTTTCGTAGCGTGCAGTGTCTTCTCATACCGACCTTGGTCTACGCTCGCACATGTAGCGCGGCGAAAACGAAACCGTAGCAGCCTTTGATGAAAACTTTAGGAAGAGCATACGGGCTGTCTATTCTTTCAGGATGAGCTTACGGCTCTTCTCAGACAAGTGCGCGTTTGGAACCCTCCCAGCTTTAGTTTTAAGATATCTTCGTTAATTATCACCATCACGTCTTTAAATACATTGTATAAAAAACGTTAAAAAAGTGTTCTGTGTGTGTACCAATTTTGAATAAATATACTCTGACATCAAATAGTATCCGTGAATATATCCGCTCAGTCATGATATAGCGTTTATCCATATTACCAAAATCCTGAGCGTGGCTGTCTGTCTGTTTGCCTGCTACGCTTCCATGGCCCAACTGTTCAACCGATTTTGACAAAATTTGGCACAGAAATAGGTGGCCCTTACATCTTGGGGGCATACAGTGCTAGTTTTTATACCAAAGACAAGTCTTTGATGTTCTTGCAGTATTTTATTGGCAGGTGGTATATGTATTTTATTTTCCTAAAATTTTTCTAAGGATTGGCCATGGTGGTATTGCGTCGAAGCTATATGTTTGCCTTTTGCTAGGACTTATTAACCCCCGACGCAAAAAGAGAGGTGTCTGTGTATCTGTGTGTCTGTCTGTGGCATCTTAGCTCCCAAACACATGAACCGATTTTGATTTCGTTTTTTTGTTTGAAAGGTGGCGTCTTGATCAAGAGTATTCTTAGCTATGATTCAAGAAAATCGGTTCAGCCGTTTAAAGATCATCAGGTCTTTTCTAGTTGATGAAGGGATGTGAGCAACTCCCACAGGTTTCGAATCGAAATCGAAATTGGTATTCTGATACCTACTTCAATATGTCGAGGGGCTTTTTTAATTTTTAATTTATAGATATTGGCTTTACGTCACAAGTGCGCTAGGGCTTTTCCTAGAAGTACCTATACACTGTACTCAGATATATTCTGTTGCAATGATGTCGCTTCAGATGGAAAATACCGCCATGATACGCAGTGGTAGATAGGTAATATTATCTTCTGTGCTTACATATAATACATAGTTTTAAATTTTTATTCTATTAACGCCAATGTATCCGCGCAGGAATTTTATTTTTGAATGGCGTGAAAATATCTCAGCCAATCATAGCGCGAGTCCGTCCGCTATTGGTTGTTTCCTACGCGCCATGTTGGGACTTCGCCAGCCGCCAGGTCTGTATTTCATTGATGTTCACATTCGGTTTTAGTCGGCGTTAGGTTGCTTTTCTACACAAACGACGAAGCTACTCATAAAAGTGGTATATACCTACCTGTACCTACTACCTATCCAGAAAGTATAGATTTTCATTGTTTTGCCCCTTGTAATGTGCATAATACGTAGATGTTATTGTGTACACACGTGGTCACACTTGCATAATAGCTTCCTTTCCAACTTCCTACCTATAATTAGAGTGCACTGGCGCCAACCTATTTTTATCACCAATGCAACAAATTATGACTAATGTAAACGCATGATAACTGTTAGTACCTCATATTTTAGATAAAATATTCCTACTTAGCTATCTAGTTAGGAAGTCACTAAATATCAATTAGCGAACGAAAGCTTAGATATTTATACAGTACGTACCTAGGTAGCTAGTAGTACCTATACATAATATATTACCCTGTCCTAACTATACATAGGTATATAATCTATATAATATATATTACATACAGTTCGCGCGCGAGTTGAATGCAGAGTAAATGTATGTATCACCATACATTTGCTCTGCATTCAACTCGTGCGCGAACTATATCTTACCTTACCTTATTAACCTAACTATATACTTAACTACAACAAAGGAATATATCGTAGAAGGTAGGTATTCATATACTAACCTAAATAATTTAAACGTACGTGAAATAAAATGCTGTATTTTTTTAATACATAGATACCAGCTATAAATCTTAGACTAGTGTCAAACTTCTTTTAAACTCCAGAATCAGAACCAGAATGATAAAGATTAATAATTATTATCGACATGTGTCATTTTGTGGTTGTATTATTCCTTTATCAATCATAATGCCTGGTTATTCACTTTTCCCGCACCATGATGCAGGCCTATCATTGTAAAACCACAAATAATCTTCTATGCAAGTCGTACATTTTCTAAAACTCCCTGCACCGATTGTGTTTCATGAAGTCTTATTATCTGAAAATGTTACAGTGACAAAAGGTTTTAGCGTAAATGCTATTTTCATTTGTCAACTTTATATACCTACTCCACGTAACCACCGCCACCACCCACCATTACAGCCCATTAACGTCCCACTGCTGGGCACGGGCCACCACTCTCATAGGAGAGAGAGAATTAGAGCTTAGACCCACCACGCTGCTCCAATGCGGGTTGGCGGGCCTTTACGGCTATTTTCATGTTAGTGATAATAACCGGGACCGACGGCTTAACGTGCTCTCCGAAGCACGGGGGTGAAACACCGCCAACTTCCTAACTCCGGGCTAGTACCGAGAAATTCTAGTCAGAAACACTCAACACTTAATTTATGGCCCGACCCGGGACTCGAACCCGCGACCTTGTCGGCCGCAGTCGAAGATGCTAACCACTTTACCAACGAGGCAGTACATGGAGGAACTCCACGTAAGCGGATTTCCAATTCTATGACCTACTCATAATGTTGTAACTCGTTAAGTAAAATGGCTAAAAATCTATTTACTGAAACACTTACTTGAGCTTTCAGTATACGGGCGTCTACGCTTCGTAGCTCCTCGTAGCACTTAGAAACAACCACACTTTTCATTAATGTCTTATGTCCACTATGGTGTATTGGTGCCTCACGGGCGCATCACTGGCCAGTCAAAACTATATTGTGGGCATTTCTACACCATAATTCAGTTAAATTACATCAAGGGGGGGACTGACAATGGGAGAGTAGTATGAGCGAATCACACCGACGACATGCATCGCTAATTTTCCATAGATATGCTGACACCGATGACCGAGCCGAAATCATCGTACTTGATGGACATCAGTCACAATATACGTACTACTTATATGTTTTCGTTCCTTTCAACCTTTTCTATGATTAGTATGGGGCTGTAAATGATTCAAAAGCCTTTAAGCATTTAATAAATCATTGAAGGCGCTTGCAGAAGTCCCTGAAAATATTTCATAATGTCAACTTTCGATATGGGCCGAGGCTATATTGAAATAACTGTGCATTTGTATTGTTCTGGTATATTTTCAGCTGTAGATAAACGTGTGATACTGAAAAATAAGTACTTAAACGACTACTGGGGGGGGGGGGGATATCCTTGATATCCTTAAAATAAGGATTATAATTCTAAAACACAAACGTCAACAAGGTTAAAACAATACGGCTTGAAGCAATAGTAGTATTCCCCTGAGACAGGCTTGTTACCGTGGACCGTATATACCTACGTACGACCTGTATGGAGTTTGCAGTTTGCGCTCAACCTTCCTACTAGCTGTACTAACTGAACTGTAACTTATTCCTCTCTGAAGTCCTCCTAGCTTGAATGCAATAATGAGCTTATGGCTGTCGTAAGTGAAAGTCTCAACTATGAAGGACGACAGCGCCAAAGAATTAGCGCGACAAATGGACCTAGGACAGAAGGAAAGTCTTTCAACCCGATTCTCTAAAATAAATCAAAACTGTGAAAATCTAAATGAATATTCTACTTTATCTTGAATCTTATCCACGACGAAAAGTCATTGAGCTGTTTTATAGAGAGAACGCCTTATGTTACATGTAACAAAGATTAGTTTCAAACAAACAAACTCGCACGGCAATAAATTCAGTGACCCCAAACCAGACGCTTTTCCGGAAATCGCCTACAGAGCGTGGCTTCGCGCTCTTTCAATATGGCGGCGGGGCGTCCATATTGTCATGCACATGTCATGCCCCCACCGCAGATTATAATCGAATTAATTATGATTATATTGTTTTATGCCATGACCTTGAGTGCGGTCACGTAGTATGATCGTCCAGCGCTGATCCTCATTTGCGATTGCAGGTCGTTACGTCGGTTCAGAGACTTTTTTACACGAATCTACCAAATACGAAACAATGGAAGTTAGATAATATTATGGACTTGTTCAGGATTTGTCAACGATTAAAAACCGAAAAAAGTAGTATTAGTAGGTACAAACTAATTGACTTGCTTTTAACCTACCTTTTTTCCTATGATACCAAACTTCTGGGGGGAGAAGTCGGGTTATGTAGGATTTATAACTACTAAAACCCCCTCGGTGGCCACCGGGAGGTTACGAGATCTCTAGAGAACGCATCGGTGCCGCACTTGCAATTCAATTCAATTCATTTATTCAATTCAATTCATTTATTTAAAACATGCCATGAGGTGCAGGTCACCTCAATGCCCGTTGGGCTCATCCCGGTGCTCAACACCCCAAACTGCACTCGTTATGACTTATGAGGTAAGGCTGCTTATACATGCTTTTAATATACCTATATAGGTATGTTTGTCTAGGTAGATTTCGCTTCTGATCCAAGAGAAAAAAAAATGCAGTGTGTAATGTGTTACCCTTCCTATGGGTAGGTACCTAGGCTAGGAAGGTGAAACCGATAAAATCAGTTAGATAATACCTACTTATGGTGACTTTATGTCGCAACTTCAAATACTCGTAGAACTTGATTTTAAAGTAACCGGTCAGTCAGAACTCAGAACACAACATTTTAAGATAACAATCAGGGAATCGTATGATGCTAGCTGTTATCTATCAATTAAGTAAATAGTTATTAGTAATAGGTACATCGGGGTCGTTCCTATCAGGCGAATAACAATATATGCGAATAAAATGTTACTTTGTTTGTACCCATACAAAGATAATGTACCTACCTAATGAAATAATAATATTATAATCTATTTTACCAGCTTATTGCCCTACCACATCCAATATCAGCCCTTTTTGTCTGCGTTGTCTATTGACTCACTCCACTTTAACTACCTACCTATATATAAACAAAGATACTTATCTGTAGGTAGTAGGTACCTACTTGTGTAGAAACCTCCGCAATTACTGCCTGAATGCCTAAAAAAATGACAAAGTTACGTACCTATTAAGTAATAAGTAGGTAGGCACGTTGTTTTCGAATGGGTGATAATTTTGCAATAACAAAATCGTTATCTATGTAGGTTACCGAATATATCTATCGCATTTTTTGAATAATCACCTGAGTGATTAGGTAAGTACGTCTTGTTTTATCTTTATCCAAATCCTTTATATAGATTCGTGGGGTGCCCTTATTTATTTAAATACATAACATGGAATGCTACTATTCCCTATAGGTTCTCTGATGCCCTAAAAGGAATAGTCAAGTGCGTTTTAAGAGCTCCTGCCTTTGTTACCTATTGTCTACGTCTCTCGATCGGGTATTGTACCTACTAGATACCTACCTTCGACTCTACAATATTACCGTGACTCTACCGAGTATCGGTTAATTATTATTTGCATTGCTCTATTCATTAATTACCTTTGACACGACACGATTTATAATTCCAAATTCACCAATTCTGAACTTATTTTGCTATTTATTTTGCTACAACATATATATAATTCCCGCAGGAACTCCTTAATTTTCCGGGATAAAAAGTAGCATAATGTCCTTCCCCGGGATACAATCTACCCCTATAAGTACCAAATTTCATCAAAATCGGTTGAGCAGATGGGCCGTGATCAGACAGACAGACACACTTTTGCATTAATTATAATATAAGTATGGATTACCTACCTTTAGACTTTAGTAGGTACGTAGTACGTACGAGTTACGTGTTTCTTATTTACAAGTTGTTTACAAGTCAATTATGTAAGCATCCCAAACTTCCTAAAACTTTGACTCTACAAATAATAATTAATAATTTGTAGAGTCAAAGTCTCGCTGAGTCGCAACACAAGTTTAGTATTAATATAATATTTAGGACGAAGTGCGAACGGTAGACACGAGTTGTCTCGGTAATGAAGAATTCACGTGGCAAATAAGTGGCACATCCCCGTGTGGCTTTATCACTATTCACTACCTACATGAAAAACCTAATGCTTTTTTCAACTAGGTTTCTGCTTGCAGCTGCAGGTGGCTTTACCCATTCCGGATTCACACGGGTAGACTTACCTTTACTTAGGTAGCAGCCAACAGGTTATAGGTACATCATTGGTATGATGTATGGTCATAAGTCCAGTTTCCAGGATAAAAACTGGCCCATTTCCTTCCTGGGATACTTATCCCTGTACTAAATTACGTCAAAATCGCTTGAACAGATTGGCAGTGAAAGCGTAAGTATAGCAGACAGATAGGTAGACAGTACTAGATATACCTATACTTTCGTCTTTATAAAATTATTAGTAGGTAGGTAAATAATAAATATGGAGTTCCGCCTCATCTCCGAACTGTTCATCAGAACTTCACGAAATTCACATGACCAACCAGACTGCATGAAAGCTAGTAAAATATACTAGAACTAGCTAATGCCCGCGACTTCGTCCGTCGGTTCCCGCGAGGACTCTTTAATTTTCCGGGATAAAAAGTAGGTAGCCGTAAAGTAAAGTAGGTAAAGTAAGTAAAGTAGTAAAGTAGGTAGTTATTTCCATCTCTGTGCTAAATTTCATCCAGAATCGTTAAGCCGTTCTGGCGTGATAGAGTATCAAAAATCCATCCATCCATCCATCAATACAACCATCCAAACTTTCGCATTTATTAATATTAGTATTAGTATAGATTTTGTTCAGAATTAGATCTAGGTAGGTAGGTACATTCCATGAAATCAAACTTTTATAAAATATGTGAAAGTAAATATAGGTAGATAACTAGATAATATGTTTTATACTACACCCGCTCGGAAAGTACCCTCTTGCTTTTGTCAAAACGAGGTAGAAAGTACGTCATGGCTACAGACCAAATATGCGGGAGGAAAAAATGTATGAAATTTCATTTCTAACGTGCTAAGCGGGGAGAAAAAGTGTATGAAAATCCATTTCTAACGCGCTGTTTTTTTTAATTTTGAGTTAATATGGTATCCGGACGTTGAGAATTTGGATATGTCTTACCTTCTATATTAATAATTTCGCGACGGGGTAAGGTAGACTCGATCGAAACCTTACCTGAATAATAAAACATAAAAAAATAATGATTTCGAGTCGACAACATATATCCGCAAAATTCGGATTGTCGAGTATTTTGTTAAAAAATTCTACCAGTAGAATTTAACAAAATACACTGCTGACAAACAAATCGCAGGTCGCCATAGTGACCACTCTAGCGAAAGCCGAAACGTCACTGACACCGGATGACATCTTAAGACGATACGGGAGGGCGGTTTCCCCCATACAATCGTATTAGTCTGTTTTCTCCGTGAATAATTACAATAGAGAAAATATTTTTGCACCATAAAATTTATACGAGTCCGTGCCATGTCCCTATGTTTTGCTTTTTTCAATAAATTAATAATTTTAAGAATTTGGAACCTTCAAAAATTGCAAAAAATGGCCCAGTTTTCGCGTCATCATCAGTTATCCCGTATATAAATTTGACGAATATAATCAAAAAAAGAAAAACATACCGACATAGCCTGAGTCCTTCTTAAATTGTTCTTGAAAAAAAATTAAAATCGGTTCTGTTTTGGAGGAGGAAACAGAAAAATACGAGAGTAAGAATTCGACTGTTTTTCATAGGTATTATCGGTCCAAGTTGCAATTGTCCCTATCGGGTGTTATGGAATTCTATTTGAGGAGCAGCGCGACGGCAATATAATTGTTCAATACCTATTCTCAAAGTTTCCCGTTCATCCCATATCCTCTTAAACGTTCCGTTTCAGCTTTCGTCTTGCCGTAAACATTGAGCGAATCAAAAAAATATTTATTACTGAGTGCTTAAAACAGAGAGGGTTACAGAGAATAAACCTTAAAAGCTATTTGTTTTGTTAATTTATGTTAGTATACCTATATCGAAACTTGATTTAAAATTAAAATTATTCATTTAAAAACTATTGCAGTTTTAAATTACTATATATTTATTTAACACAATGAACGATTTTTAATGAACCGACATTTTGTACCTACATGTGTATTATCAGTCACCCGAGCGAAGCCGGGTTTTCATCTAGTAAGGATATAATATTAGAAGCAGTTTCACCATATTTGACATAGAAAAGTCAAATATGGTAAATGTCGATTGTCGACATCGATGTCGATTGTCGATATCGATATCGATGCCGATTTTGATGGTCGATATTAGGGCTTTCGAATACCGGTTTTTCTCAATACCGGTATTAATACCGGAAAGATTTTTTTCAATACCGGGATCCCGGGATCCCGGTATTGGAAAAAATTTAAAATGTGGTAGATGTTTTTTAACTTAAAATTAGTCTTTTCTGAAGCAAACGGCACCGTAACAAACAGTTTTTTCATAAAAAAAATTTTTCACCAAATTAACTCTAAAAAGTGCCTTTTCTGAATAAATTTAGTGAAGAAACGCCGTTTTTTTCACTCAGTAAGATTTTTTCTTGCACGTAACGTTCTGAAACTCCATCACATCATTTTAAATACAATCTTATTAATACTTAAATTTTTATCAAATAATCAATTTCTTGTATCGATCAGAATATCAACTGTAGGTATGATTTTTAAAATAAAACTATTTTCGGATGAATTCTTACGAAATATATATATTTTTAACCTCCATTGAATTTTGAACTTTTAATATAAAGTATATTTGTGACGCACTTTCTCAACGTACACACAAAATTAAATAAATATGTCTAGAAATTTTTAAATAATGAGTGAAATTAGTGTCGATGATTGTAATTTAAACTACTATCGTCGTCGTCGTTTCAATCTATAGACATCCACTGCTGGAGGTAGGTCTACTGCATGGATCGCCACAGGGCACGGTCTTGTGCCCCTTGTTTCCAGCTGCTCCCAGCGACATGCTTGAGATCGTCCGTCCACCTAGTAGGGGGTCGTCCAACACTGCGCTTCCCGGTGTGAGGCCGCCATTCAAGCACTTTAGGTACCCAACGCCTATCGGCTCTACCAACTATGTGCCCCGCCCATTGCCACTTAAGCTTGGACTCTTCGAGCTATGTCGGTTACTCTGGTTCGCCTACGGATCTCCTCATATCTGATTTGATCACGCAGGGATACTCCAAGCATACCTCTTTCCATCGCCCGCTGAGTGACCTTCTTATCAGGCCCAAAGTTAGCGATCGTTTTTCGGAGCCGTAAGTCATCACTGGCAACAGGCACTGAGGAATTTTGATGTCGCGGAGTTTCCCTATCGCTGCCCAGTCGAGTTGGATTTGCGGTTGACCTCTTTCTCGAAATTGGACCTACCTAACTGGACTGTATCTCCTAGGTATCAACAATTCGAGTGCAGAGTTCTCAACTACGAGTAAAACAGTTTGGGGCTGAACGTGTGCATTAGAAATGATTTTTGTCTTGCTCATATTCATTTTTAGGCCCACCCGTTGAGGAACTCAGCTGAGGTCGTTGAGCGTTAAACCACTATTGTAAAATGTATTGAGACTACTAAATGAGTAATAAACGATATTTTTGTAAGAAGTCGATCGAAGTCGAAGAAAACGAAAATTTAGTCTAAACACAAATTAATCTAAAATTCAATAGTTATTATTTAAAAGAAAATATATCATAATAAAATATGCATTAGTTATAAATGAGATTTCTGAACGTTTTGAGAGACAATGAAATAGAAATGCCAAGCCACAGGGATTTAAATTCAAACACTAATTTTTCCCTCTGATTGAACAAAAACGACTTTTCTTCACTGGTTTTAAGCAATATAGGCGCTCTTTTTGAGCTAATATGCTTAAGATACAAGTTTTAAACTTAGCCGAATAAAAAACAGTGGCATCTAAAACGAAATATATGCAATAGTCACTGTTTCGTTTATAGTCTCACCAATACCGGTATCCCGGTATTAGACATTTCAATACCGGTATTGAAAACCGGCGAAAAAAGTCCGGGATCCCGGTATTAGCCAATACCGGGATCCCGGTATTGGAAGCCCTAGTCGATATCGATGTCGATTGTCGATGTCGTTTGTTGATATCGATGTCGATTGTCGATATAGTTTGTCGATATCGATGTCGATTGTCGATGTCGTTTGTCGATATCGATGTCGATTGTCGATGTCGTTTGTCGATATCGATGTCGATTGTTGATATCGATGTTGATATTCATATCGATTGACGATATCGATGTCGATGGTCGTTATCTTTGTCGATTGTCGGTATCGAGTCGATTGTCGATATCGAAATCTATATTGCAATAATCCTCAAAATGTAGCCTAATTGTGATAGTGAAGCTTCGAATGAAGCGACTCATATAATTATGATTTATGATAGAACTTCACTTTGTAAGTTCGTTTAATCACTAATTATTGCTTATTTTCCTCGCAGGTGTAGTATAAAGCACTATGTATCACTCGGTAGAAAGTACGATTCCTACCTCGCGTGTATTGCGGCCCTTCGGCTACGCCTCGGGCCTCAAACTACACCCTCGATAGTAATCGGTCACTTTCTCCCCTCGGTGAACAATGTACTATTATTGGTTTAACACATGAAACGAACGCGTGCAATTGACGTGCATTATACTTATCAAGAAAATAATTGTCTGGTCTGAGTTATTTGATAGGTAGGTATACAATTTAATTATTAAAGTTGTAACAGCACTGATAACTCACTTTCCACACGTTAAATTAATGTTTAAGACGTAAGCAATGGGTCCTAAGAGTCTAGAATCTCTGGATCACCGCCGTAAGGTGGCCGGCCTATCGGTATTCTATAGGACATATATTTCGGTGAGTGTGTTCTCGGTGAGCTTTTCGATCTTGTCACCTTCACCTTTCTACCATCGTAATTATGGGTGGAAACTCGCACTTCGTCGTCGACGGTCCATCCACACACGTACGAAGCGCTTTGCGTCTTCATTCCTTATTCGCATGGCTAGGGTCTGGAACACTCTACCAAAAACTGTGTTACCCACCAATTACAATAAATCAAGACCAAGAGTGAATAGACATCTTCTAGGTAAGCGTGTCCCATCTTAGGCCGCATCATCACTTCACTTCAGTGATTGTAGCCAAGCGTAAGCCTATCAAATAATAATAATAATAATAAATATTATAAATGCGAAAGTTTGGATGGATGTATGGATGTTTGTTACTCAATCACGCCCCAACGGCTGAACGGATCTGGATGAAATTTGGCACAGAGATAGATTATAGTCTAGAATAACACATACGCTACTTTTTATCCTGGAAAATTACCGAAAAACCTCGTACCACGCGGACGAAGTCGCGAACAAAAATTGGCTAGTAAAATTATAAATGACTAGCTGATGCCCGCGACTTCGTCCGCGTGGACTAAGTTTTTTCGATTCCCGCGGGAACTCATTAATTTGCCGGGATAAAAAGTAGCCTATGTATGTATGTATATTCTTTATAGCTGATGCCCGCGAATTCGTCCGCCCGCGTGGAATAAGTTTTTCAGTTAATTTCCCAGGATAAAAAGTAGCCTATATTACTATCCCACGGTATAATCCCCCTTTAATGGTGAAACACGTACTTCTTCATATTTTAACGAAAGCCCGAATGCTGTTTGTAAATTTGTCTATAACTTGAGAAATTAAGGATTTTCATACAAACTCTCAACCCCTATTTCACCCCTTCGGGGGTGGAATTTTGGAAAACTGTGAAACACATATGTTTTCATTTTCTACCCGCAGCTCATATATCAAGTTTCATGGCTATAACTTTAGAAATTAAGGACTTTCATACAAACTTTCAACCCCTATTTCACCCCTTCGGGGGTAGAATTGCGGGATAAAAAGTATCCTATGTCCTACCTCGTATTATCATTCAGTAGTTTCGGCGTGATGCGCGGCCAAGATACAGACAGACAGACAGACAGACATGAAAAAAATTACAGATTCTGCTTCAGTATCGAATAATGAGTGCCCTCCAAAAAAATTTTTCAAAATATCTTCAATGTACAGAATTGGACCTGTTACAGTTTTATTATAAATATAGGTAAGTATAGATTAATTTTTTTTAAAAAAAACCTATGGTATTGGAGTTCCTCATACTGTCCCAGTTTAAAAAGCACACTGTAAGTATACACCCCTGACCCCCTACAATGGGATAGACGAGAAGAATAAAATTCATCCCCACTTCGTGTAGGGGAGCTACTTACCCTAAAATATATTTTTTCCTAAATTTTATTTTACCACTTTTGGCGTGATTAGTAAGTATGTAGGTAGGTACTAGGTATACCCATGCCAAATCACAGCTTCGTAGTCATAAAATTAGATTTGTACTTTGTAGTGTCTGATGCTGAGATCTATAGAGCGTAGGTACTTTGACTTGGCTCGCTCTATAGATCTCTTTATAGTGAGATATACAGAGCGAACTTTGACTTAAGACATGGTTAAAACGAGACAGATTTATGTTACTCACATAAGTCCATCTCGTTTTAACTCTAAGTAAAGTCTGAGCTAAGTCAAAGTACGTACGCTCTATAGGTCTCAGCATAAGTGTCTTTTAGTCTCTGAGCTAAGCCACGGACGGACGGACATGGCGAAACAATACGGGTATCTTGTTCACTACGGAACTCTAAAAAAAACATCCTAAAGCTGCCCCCTTATCATGTAAGAATGTCCGATCAAAACGTTAAAGTTCGCCGTCAAAGTTTATAAACCATAACAGCATATAATTAGAGCTCAATTTCGTGTATCCATTCTTATACGTTCGAGTATCGTTCATACCTAAACGTATAAGAATGGGCAGAGGAAATTGAGCTCTAATTCAATGCAGTTATGGTTTATTTTACTTTGACAAAAATCTTTAACGTTTGATGAACAATTCTTACCCCCCTGCCACACACTGCCCGAGTGACGTGGGAAGTAGCGTGGGACGGAGGCAGAGACGTCGTGTGGCAACGATACTCGCCATGCTCTCGCCACGCTCCTCGTCCTCGCGCATCGCTCCCTGTTTTGTCGGTTTTTTGGGCGCGAGTCAAGGACTGGCGAATTGGCGATATGAGCGCGAGAGAGCTGCCACACACTGCCCGCTACTCATTCGCAATCAAGCGCTCGTAGCCGAAGCACGCGCAATCATGCCGTCGCCGCCGCCGCCAGCCGATGTTTTATGTTTTAAATATATTATGTTGGTACCTATACCTACATTATGATGCCCGCGACTACGTCCGCGTGGATTGAGGTTCTTTGGTTCCCGCGGGAACTCTAATTTGCCGGGATATAAATTAGCCTCTATGTTATTCCATAAGTATATTAGTATAGAGAAGCTTGTTTTTTAAAAGTACTAGATGATACCCGCGACTTCGTCCACTTGGAATAAGTTTTTTTAATTCCCACGGGAACCATTGATATATTAACTCTAATTTTCCGGGATAAAAAGTAGCCTATGTCGATCTCCGAGTCCTAAACTATACCCATGCAAAAAATCACGTCGATCCGTTGCTCTGTTGCGACGTGATTGAAGGACAAACCAACAAACAAACACTTGGTAGAGGGGATGAAAGTCAAAATATATGTACTTAGTTGTAATTCATTAACGCGTAGTCTGATTTCATTCATTCTTTTTTGTTCGAAAGTACGTACTTACCTACTTTAAAAATTGATCTGTAAAAATTTCAAGGTCATTGGGTTTGTAGTTTAGAAGCATTGATGTAGAATTTTAGTAGTATGTTTAGAAGTATCGAAACTATCATTATACACAGCAATGAACGTCCAAAATAACTTGAAGCCTATAATGTGTTATTTTTTGCATGGGTTGGTATACCTAGTTGAGGACCTGGCCCCTTATTCTCTAACTCAGTGGCTATCAGAAAATGAAAGACACTGACATATTTATTATCCATTGAATGTTCGCTATGAAAATGTTATTATTACTTCATAGCAAACCTTCAATGGATAAAAAATATATGTATGTACTTTTTTCCCGGAGTGTATGTTTAGGCACACAATGGGGCAAATAAAACACTAACTTTAGCAATTAGTGGTTTTAATGTTTATCCGTCGATGGATGTAAAACGAATGAAATAGCATAATTAATAAAGTCAAGTACAGTGTTGACAAACGCCTGTTAAAGTTTTAGAGCAATTATTGTATGTGATAAACTAGTGTTCCGAAGTGGCCAGGCGTCTGCGCCGGAACACGTTGCAATAAGGAGTTCCCGTGGGAAGTCGCGGGTATCAGCTAGTTTATAATATTAGTATGGATTTTGAACTTAGAGCTTATTATTTTTATACAATTTAATAGGCTCATTTATATAGTTAAATATGCTAAACAAGGATAGCGCGCACGCAGCCACAGTTTCAACCTCCATTGTGTGTTACGTGCAGCAAGTGCAAATGACCTATATACCTATATTATGTTTTAAATAAATCATGTTGGTACCTATACCTACATTATGATGCGCGTGACTTCGTCTGCGTGAATTAAAAAAGTTCCCGCGGGAAGTTTTTAATTTGCCTGGATAAAAGTAGCTAGGTATATTGTGTTATTTCAGACTATAATCTATGATGCCCGCGACTTCGTCCGCGTGGATTGAGGTTCTTTGGTTCCCGCGGGAACTCTTTAATTTGCCGGGATCTAAATTAGCCTCTATGTTATTCCATAAGTATATTAGTATAGAGAAGCTTGTTTTTTAAAAGTACTAGCTGATACCCGCGACTTCGTCCACTTGGAATAGGTTTTTTATTATACGAGAACTCTGTAATTTTCCGGGATAAAATGTAGCCTATGTCGATTTCCGGGTCCTAAACTATAGCCATGCAAAAAATCACGTCGATCCGTTGCTCTGTTGCGACGTGATTGAAGGAATTAAATATGCTAAACAAGCATAGCGCACACGCAGCCACAGTTTCAACCTCCATTGTGTGTTACGTGTAGCAAGTGCAAATGACCTAGTGCGGAGCGTCGCGATTAATCGCGCGAGGAGAGCTGTGTGTGGCCACGGAGGGCAGCAACGCGGCAGAGCGAGGGCGTGCTACGCGGCAGCGCAAGGAGCATAGTGTAGCGGAGGCATTACGTAATCGGGGGGCTGGTACATATTATAAGGTATGGGTATTCGAGAATATACCTACTTATAGTTTACTACTCAGGTAGTAAATTCAAATAAAATAAAACGCAATCGATATGGACCGGACGATCGAACCAAATACTTTACCTTGATCTTGACCTTGATTGACACGATTGTGATGTGTGATAGCTGTTAAGGAATTATAATATAGGCATGCCTACAGCAACTGCGCACTGAAATAAATCTAGGTAGGTAGGTCAAAAAAAGATTACTCAAACATTTTCAATGTGAAATTTAAATTTAATATTATGATTAGTTTGTAGATAGAAATTAATATAAAGTCACCTGTTTTACTGTCTAAGCATAGTTTAAGTATTATTATTGTTCTCATATAGGTAAGTGAACTTTTGTTCTTCTTTGAGAAATAAAATATCTTTGAACCTAGGTACACTATAATTTTCTCGCCATTCCTTAAATGTCAAAACAAAACTTTTTCGCAAATTGCAGGCGTGGAACGTATGTAGGTACGCTGTCGCAAACCTAGATAATTTTGTCAAGTTCTATGGAGTCCTATCTCTCCGTCACTTTCCTCGGAGAACGGGTTATTTATTTATGTGGCTATATACCACACCTCACCTTCAGTAGGTCTTGCTTTTTACTTTCTCCTAGAACTGATCTAGTTGATTGGTTTATTAGGTAGGCATAAGTAACTAGTATCTACACAAACAACTTGTCAACCTTTCCATTTAATTGCACGTCAACAAGCAGTGGAAACTTTCTTATTTTAGCTTCAGCTTCTTTCTTATTTTAGAACAGCACCATTTATATTATACTAGCTGATGCCTGCGACATCGTCCGCGTGGTTAAAATTTTTATTGATTCCCGCGGGAACTATGTCACCAGTCACCACTCACCAGAGTCCTCAACTATACCCATGCCAAAAATTACGCCGATTCGTAGCCCCGTTGCGGCGTGATTGAAAGAAAAACCAACAAACAAACGCACTTCCGCATTTATAATATTAATATGATTATTTTAGTTAATATGGTAGATGTTAAGTACCGACATGATGTTAAGAGATAACCTAAATAAATATTATTGTGTTGTGATTTACGCATGTGTTTTTACGCATTACGCATGTTGTACCTGTTAACCTATTTACAACTACAGAAGTAATTATTAAAATCTACATGTAAGTACTAACTAGTTAGTTCACTCACTTCAACTCATTGTCGACTCACAATGAGCACGAGTCTACTCTTAGAAGGGGTTTTGGATATATAGTCCACCACGCTGGAATAATGAAGATTAACAGAATTCCAGATTCACAAAAATTCTATGTTCTAAAAAAACATTGAAAGTTTGTATACTTAAAGATTTCCGTAACATAACATTCCTACTGGGTACAGGTACAGTCATTGAAGTATAATGTACTAACTAGTAGGTACATAATATTATTACTTCAATGGGTACAGTACTGGGTACTTAAAATCATTATACTATATATAGCTCGATTACCACTCACTGACTGACTGACTGACTCACTCATTGACATAATTGTTCTCCTAGAAAGAGACAGAAAACGATATAATGATGTAGGGGAGATGTGTTCGGGTGCGGGATTCGAGTGGGGAAAAATTATGACATTTCGGAAAAACAAGATGGCGGCCGACGTGATTCTTGTAACTCTTTTGTTTTCCAACCGATTTCGTTGCTACTCGCAATTATTGAAGAAATTAGGAAACGATCAATAGGAAAAGTGGAAAAAATTGGAAAAACAAGATGGCGGCCGAGCTGTAGTGCTTTAAAATTTTTGATTTTTCGACCCCGAACCGCGGCGCCACAGATCCGAAACGGCGTGGTCGAGCATGATAATTTTTTTCTTTTTTCGACTACAATTATCCTGTATTTTGACAGAATGGGAGTGGTTTTTAAAAATTCAAGATGGCGGCTGTCGCGGCGGCCTTTTTGTTTGAGGTACGAAAAAATGCAATTTTAAAATTTAAATTTCTCACAGTTGGCAACGTCGGAGCGTTTCGACTTCTATGGGGCGATTGTGTGTACGGTCTCGAGGTATGGATTGGGGAAAAAAAATTACCCCATTTCTCGGGAAAATTTCAAGATTTACCCCAAAAATAAAAAAGTCGAAATACGGACTTTTTGCAAAATTTGAGTACGAGCAACCACGTGTCTCACTTGTGCGAATGACATTTGGGTATTTTCGTCGCCGACGTCTGGCAACACTGGAATTTATCAAAGTAAAAGTGATTTTCGACATGGTCTTCTTTCAGGGGCGATCATTTCGGCTGGGTGCGACCGAGATGAAAAATTGAAACGTCATCAGGAGCGGTATATCCTGTAGTTTACGGGAAAATTATGAAACTGTGTAAAATGTTTCTGTCCAACGAGGTGGCGGCCATTTTGTATTCTTTTTGTGTTTTTGAAAATTTCGAACACGTTTTTGAGGCAGTTGGCAACATTTGGGAAAGTTGACATGTATAAATCGATTGTGTAACTCAACCAGCGGTATCGAGATATGTCAACAGTGTTGCCACATTTGGGGTAGTTTTCGAGATTTTCCCAAAAAGGTCCTCCTGTAAAATTTTGTATGGAAAATTTTTTTTTCACTGATGGCTTCGTATACACGTTAGAAACTTAAACTTGAACAAAAATATGGAGACAGCTGATGATTAAGGATTTCGGAGACGGGTAAAGAGCACGGCCGAGGTATTGAAGATAGGTGGGGGGTGCTCGACCAAATGTCATTCAAAACTTCATCCAAAAGACAATGAGCTGAAAAAAAAATCAAAATGGCGGATTTAAGATGGCCGCCATACAAATTTATTTGGTGTCCATCTCAGAAAATATAAAAGATGAAAGAGTGGTTTCTCGGCCAAAGATGATCAGAATGAGGAGGTCTATGTAGCGAATTGAAAAAATTTCAAGATGGCGGAATATTTTTTTTCATACCAAATTATATAGCGATTAGGACATGCATAATTGTTCTCATAGAAAGAGACAGAAAACGATACAATGATGTACGGGAAATGTGTTCGGGTGTGGGATTCGAGTAGGGAAAAATTATGACATTTCGGAAAAACAAGATGGCGGCCGACACGATTCTTGCAACTCTTTTGTTTTCCAACCGATTTCGTTAAAACTCACAATTATTGAAGAACTTTGTAAAAGATCAATAGAGAAAGTGGAAAAAATTGGAAAAACAAGATGTCGGCCGAGCTGTAGTGTTTTCAAATTTTAGATTTTTCGACCCCGAACCGCGGCGCTACAGATCCGAAACGGCGTAGTCGAGCATGATATTTTTTTATTTTTTCGCCGACAATTATCCTGTATTTTGACAGAATGGGAAAGGTTTTTAAAAACTCAAGATGGCGGCTGTCGCGGCTGCCGTTCGGTTTGAGGTACGAAAAAACGCAATTTTAAAATACAGATTTCTCACAGTTGGTAACGGTGGAGCGGTTCAACTTCTATGGGGCGATTGTGTGTACAGACTCGAGGTATTGATTGGGGAAAAAAGATTACCCCATTTCTCGGGAAATTTTCAAGATTTACCCCAAAAATAAATAAATCGAAATCCGTATTTTTTGCAAAATTCGAGTACGAGCAACCACGTGTCTCACGTGTATAAATGACATTTGGGTATTTTCGTCGCTGAGGTCTAGCAACACTGGAATTTATCTAAGTAAAAGTTATTTTCGACATGATCTTTTTTCAGGGGCGATCATATAAGCTGGGTTCGCACCCAAAAAAATTAAAACGTTATCAGGAGCGGTATATCCTGTAGTTTACGGAAAACTTATAAAACTATGTAAAATGTTTCTGTGAAAAGAGGTGGCGGCCATTTTGTATTCTTTTTGTGTTTTTCAAAATTTCGATCACGTTTTTGAGGCAGTTGGCAACATTTGGGAAAGTTGACATGTATGGATCGATTGTGTAACTCGACCGGCAGTATCGAGATATCTAAACAGTGTTGCCACATTTGGGGTAGTTTTCAAGAATTTCCCCAAAAATTTCCTCCTGTAAAATTTTCTAAGAATTTTTTTTTTTTCACTGATGTCTTCATATACAAGTCAGAAAATTAAACTTGAAGAAAAATATGGAGACACCTGATGATTGAGGATTTCGAGGACGGGTAAAGAGCACGGCCATGGTATTGAAGATAGGTGCTCGAACAAATGTCACTCGAAACCTCATCCAATTGGTGGTGAGTTTAAAAAAACTCCAAAAAGGTGGATTCAAGATGGCCGCCAAAAAATTTCGTCAGTGTCTATCTCGGAGAGTATAAGAGATGGAAGTGTGGTTTCTTGGCAAGAGATGATCAGGACGAGGAGGTCTATTTAGCGAAATAAATTTTTTTTAAGATGGCGGAATTTTTTTTTTCATTTCCATTTTATTTCATTTCATTTATTAAATCGTTTGACTGTTACATAGTTGAAGATCTTAAAATAATTTTACATAGTAGGAACAGTCTACCTCTAACAGGCATACGATATAAAATTATGCTTAAATTTAACATAAAGTCATACCAAATTATATGGCGATTAGGAACTATAAAAGACTGGGTACTTGTAGTTCCTTTTCAAACTTTGTTTTAATTATAGGACTCTCATTCTAACGAATCTTTGGGAGCAAAAATGTGAAGCGAGTTGATGATTAAGGATTTCGGAGACGGGTGAAGAGCACGGCCAGGGTATTGAAGAAAGAGTTCGACGAAAGGCATGAAAAAAAAACATAAAACTACCAACATACCTGCCTACCTGAATACCAGCCTATCTGCATACCCGCCTACCTGCTTACCCGCCTACCAACATACCCGCCTACCTGCTTACCCGCCTACCTACCATCATACCCGCCTACCGACATACCCGCCAACCGACATACCCACCTACCAACAAACCCGTACGTACACCCCAAATAGCACACATCCTGCAATTTTAATGTCGTCGATTTTCCGTTACATTATAAGATCTGTTGATTTTAATGAAAAAGTGAACCAGCGCCATTTTGAAATTCTTTGATAATGTACCGATTTCTTTCATATTCGATATAATTTAGGTCTCTCTGGGATTACAAAACAGAAAACTGATATCAAAGTAAAAAAAATCAGCGCCATTTTGAAATTCTCTGTTAATTGACCGATTTCGTTCAAAATCGATATTTAGGGCTCCCTGGGGTCACAAAATAGGAAACTGAAACCAAAGTTGTAAAAAATCAGCGCCATTTTGAAATTCTTTGTTAATTGAACGATTTCGTTCAAAAACGATATTTAGGGCTCCCTGGGGTTACAAAACAGGAAACTGATACCAAAGCCATTTTGAAATTATTTGTTAATTGACCGATTTCATTAAAAATCGATACTTAGGGCTCCCTGGGATTACAAAACAGGAAACTGGTACCAAAATTTTAAAAAAATCAGCGCCATTTTGAAATTATTTAATATAACCGATTTCGTTCAAATGCGATATTTAGGACTCCCTGGGATTACAGAACAGGAAACTGATACCAAAGTTTAAAAAAAATCGGCACCATTTTGAACTTCTTTGTTAATTTACCGATTTCGATCAAAATCGATATTTAGGGCTCCCTGGGGTTATAAAACAAGAAACTGATACCAAAGCCATTTTGAAACTCCTTGTAAATTGGCCGATTTCGTTCAAAATCGATACTTAGGGCTCCCTGGGATTACAAAACAGGAAACTGGTACCAAAATTTTAAAAAATCAGCGCCATTTTGAAATTCTTTGTTAATTGACCGATTTTGTTCAAAATCGATATTTAGGACTCCCTGGGATTACAAAACAGGAAACTGATACCAAAGTTTTAAAAATTCGGCGCCATTTTGAAATTCTTTGTTAATTGACCGATTTCGTTCAAAATCGATACTTAGGGCTCCCTGGGATCATAAAACTGATACAAAAGTTTAAAAAAATCAGCGCCATTTTGAAATTCTTTAATAATTGACCGATTTCGTTCAAAATCGATATTTAGGGTTCCCTGGGATCACAAAACTGATACAAAAGTTTTAAAAAATCAGCGCCATGTTGAAATTCTTTGTTAATTGACTGATTTCGTTCAAAATCGATATTTAGGGTTCCCTGGGATTACAAAACTGAATCTGATACCAAAGTTGTACAAAATCAGCGCCATTTTAAAACTCTTTGTTAATTGAGCGATTTGGTTCGAAATCGATATTTTGGGCTCCCTGGGATTTCAATACAGGAAACTGTTACCAAAATTTTAAAAAATCTGCGCCATTTTGGAATTATTTGTTAAATTACCGATTTTTTCAAAATTGATATCTGAGGATCCCTAATATCACAAAACAGGAAACTGGTACAAAAATTTTAGAAAATCTGCGCCATTTTGAAATTATTTTTTAAAATTAACCGATTTCGTTCAAAATCGATATTTAGGACTCCCTGGGATTACAATACAGGAAACTGTTACCAAAATTTAAATCAGCGCCATTTAGATATTCTTTGTTATTTTAGCGATTTCGTTCAAATTCGATATCTGAGGATCCCTAATATCACAAAACAGGAAACTGTTACCAAAATTTATAAAATCAGCGTCATTTTGAAATTGACCGGTTTCGTTGGAACTTTTCGATGCTGGAGTAGATAAAATGAACAATGAACAATGAACAATGAATGAATGATTTTTCACGTAGCTTAAATTATTTACAAGAAGGAATTTAAATACAGGCTTGAACTAAAAAAAACCGTTTTGTTGCCATTTAATAATCTTCAATATACATTATCTTTAACGTTCTACTCCTGGCTAAAATTATAAATATTTAAATACGTGGCTGATTTTAAAAAAATAACAATTTTTGTTTAATTTCACATAATGTTTTCATTCAACCTACTGTTTCTTTAAAAAATAGTATATCTTTAAAAAAATATTATAAAGTAGCTCATGCATGCGACTCCTTTCAAAGAACTTATGTTTGTGATCTTCCCTTTTTTAATTTTCCTTTTCTAATCCCATATTTTTTGCATAAAGCTGAAACACCACCACCCATCCTTCAAAAATTGAGACTAACACGGCCCGCGAGCTGCTTTAGCAGCTCGCGCACAGAGCGAAACACTAGTTATACTATATATAGCTCGATTACCACTCACTGACTGACTGACTGACTCACTCATTGACATAATTGTTCTCCTAGAAAGAGACAGAAAACGATATAATGATGTAGGGGAGATGTGTTCGGGTGCGGGATTCGAGTAGGGAAAAATTATGACATTTCGGAAAAACAAGATGGCGGCCGACGGGATTCTTGTAACTCTTTTGTTTTCCAACCGATTTCGTTACAACTCGCAATTATTGAAGAAATTAGGAAACGATCAATAGAAAAAGTGGAAAAAATTGGAAAAACAAGATGGCGGCCGAGCTGTAGTGCTTTAAAATTTTTGATTTTTCGACCCCGAATCGCGGCGCCACAGATCCGAAACGGCGTGGTCGAGCATAATATTTTTTTTCTTTTTTCGCCTACAATTATCCTGTATTTTGACAGAACGGGAGTGGTTTTTAAAAATTCAAGATGGCGGCTGCCGCGCCGGCCGTTCTGTTTGAGGTACGAAAAAACGCAATTTTCAAATTCAAATTTCTCACAGTTGGCAACTTCGGATCGTTTCGACTTCTATAGAGCGATTGTGTGTACAGACTCGAGGTATGGAATGGGGGAAAAAAATTACCCCATTTCTCGGGAAATTTTCAAGATTTAAAATAAAAAAATCGAAATACGTATTTTTTGCAAAATTCGAGTACGAGCAACCACGTGTCTCACTCGTACAAATGACATTTGGGTATTTTTGTCGCCGAGGTCTGGCAACACTGGCATTTATCAAAGTAAAAGTGATTTTCGACATGGTCTTTTTTCAGGGGTGATCATTTCGGCTGGGTGCGAGCGGGATGAAAAATTCAAACTTCATCAGGAGCGGTATATCCTGTTGTTTACGGGAAAATAATAAAACTATGTTAAATGTTTCTGTGAAACGAGGTAGCGGCCATTTTGTATTCTAATGGTGTTTTTCAAAATTTCGATCACGTTTTTGAGGCAGTTGACAACATTTGGGAAAGTTGACATGTATAAATCGATTGTGTAACTCGACCAGCGGTATCGAGATATCTAAACAGTGTTGCCACATTTGGGGTAGTTTTCGAGATTTTCCCAAAAATGTCCTCCTGTAAAACTTTGTATGAAAAAATTTTTTTTCACTGATGGCTTCGTATACACGTCAGAAAATTAAACTTGAACAAAAATATGGAGACAGCTGATGATTGAGGATTTCGGAGACGGGTAAAGAGCACGGCCGAGGTATTGAAGATAGGTGGGGGGTGCTCGACCAAATGTCATTTGAAACTTCATCCAAAAGACAATGAGCTGAAAAAAAATTCAAAATGGCGGATTTAAGATGGCCGCCATACAAAATTATTTGGTGTCCATCTCAGAATGTATAAAAGATTAAAGAGTGGTTTCTCGGCAAAAGATGATCAGGACGAGGAGTTCTACTTAGCTCAATGAAATAAAATTCAAGATGGCGGAATATTTTTTTTCATACCAAATTGTATGGCGATTAGGACTCATTGACATAATTTATTGTTCTCCAAGAAAGAGACAGAAAACGATACAATGATGTATGGGAGATGTGTTCGGGTGCGGAATGGGAGTAGGGCAAAAATATGACATTTCGGTAAAACAAGATGGCGGCCGACGTGATTCTAGCAACTCTTTTGTTTTCCAACCGATTTCGTTAAAACTCGCAACTATTGAAGAAATTAGTAAACGATCAATAGAAAAAGTGGAAAATATTGGAAAAACAAGATGGCGGCCGAGCTGTAGTGTTTTCAAATTTTTGATTTTTTGACCCCGAACCGCGGCGCCACAGATCCGAAACAGGGTAGTTCATGTATAGGAAATATGTACGGGTGCAAGATGGGAGAAGAGAAAAATTATGACATTTCGAAAATACAAGATGGCGGCCGATTTGCCGAAATGAACCGATCGAAGCATTGAAGATAGGTCCCCGGGTGCTTGACCAAATGTCATTCGAAACTTCATCCAATAGAAAATGAGCTGAAAAAAAATTCAAAATGGCGGATTTAAGATGGCTGCCATACAAATTTATTTGGTCTCTATCTCAGAAAGTATAAAAGATGGAAGAGTGGTTTCTTGGCAAAAGATGATCAGGACCTGAAGGTCTACTTGATGAATAGGAAAAAAATTCAAGATGGCGGAATTTTTTTCCATAGAAAATATAATATGGCGAATATTGAAGAGACTACTGAAGTGTAGAACTATGCAAGATTTTGATACGGTTCCGCTTTACCCACGACGGGACTTCCTGGGATTACCTGAAAGGAAACTGTTACCAAAATTTAAAAAAATCAGCGCCATTTTGAAATTCTTTGTTAATTGACCGATTTCGTTCAAAATCCATATTTAGGGCTCCCTGGGATCACAGAACAGGAAACTGATACCAAAGTTAATTGATTGGTTTCGTTCAAAATCGATATTTAGGGCTACCTAACAGGTTAGCCCGCTACCATCTTAGACTGCATCATCACTTACCATCAGGTGAGATCGCAGTCAAGGGCTAACTTGTAGTGGATAAAAAAAAAAAAAAAAAAAACCCTGGGATTACAAAACAGGAAACTGATACCAAAGTTTTAAAAAATCAGCACCATTTTGAAATTCTTTGTTAATTGACTGATTTCGTTCAAAATCGATATTTAGGGCTACCTGGGATTACAAAACAGGAAACTGATACCAAAGTTTTAAAAATTCAGCGCCATTTTGAAATTCTTTGTTAATTTACCGATTTCGTTCAAAATCTATATCTGAGGATCCCTGGGATTACAAAACAGAAAACTGCTACCAAAGTTTTAAAAAATCAGCGCCATTTTGAAATTCTTTGTTAATAGACCGATTTCGATCAAAATCGATATTTAGGGCTCCCTGGGATCACAAAACTGATACAAAAGTTTTAAAAAATCAGCGCCATGTTGAAATCCTTTGTTAATTGTCTGATTTCCTTCAAAATCGATGTTTAGGGTTCCCTGGGATTACAAAACTGAATCTGATACCAAAGTTGTACAAAATCAGCGCCATTTTAAAACTCTTTGTTAATTGAGCGATTTGGTTCAAAATCGATATTTTGGGCTCCCTGGGATTTCAATACAGGAAACTGTTACCAAAATTTTAAAAAATCAGCGCTTTTTTGGAATGATTTGTTAATTTACCGATTTTTTCAAAATCGATATCTGAGGATCCCTAATATCACAAAACAGGAAACTGGGCCCCAATCATGTAAGAATATTCGATCAAACGTTTAAGATTTTTGTCAAAGTAAAATAAACCATAACTGCATTGAATTAGAGCTCAATTTCGTCTGCTTATTCTTATACGTTTAGGGTATCGTACATACCTAAACGTATAAGAATGGGCAGACGAAATTGAGCTCTAATTCAATGCAGTTATGGTTTATTTTACTTTGACAAAAATCTTAAACGTTTGATCGAATATTCTTACATGATTGGGGGGCTGGTACAAACATTTTAGAAAATCTGCGCCATTTTGAAATTATTTATTTAAATTAACCGATTTCGTTCAAAATCGATATTATGGACTCCCTGGGATTTCAATACAGGAAACTGTTACCAAAATTTAAATCAGCGCCATTTAGATATTCTTTGTTATTGTAGCGATTTCGTTCAAATTCGATATCTGAGGATCCCTAATATCACAAAACAGGAAACTGTTACCAAAATGTATAAAATCAGCGTCATTTTGAAATTGACCGGTTTCGTTGGAACTTTTCGATGCTGGAGTAGATAAAATAATTTCCAATGAACAATGAATGAATGATTTTTCACGTAGCTTAAATTATTAACAAAAAGGAATTTAAATACAGGCTTGAACTAAAAAAAACCGTTTTGTTGCCATTTAATAATCTTCAATATACATTATCTTTAATGTTCTACTCCTGGCTAAAATTATAAATATTTAAATACGTGGCTCATTTAAAAAAAATAACAATTTTTGTTTAATTTCACATAATGTATACCTACTGTTTCTTTAAAAAATAGTATATCTTTAAAAAAATATTATAAAGCAGCTCATGCATGCGACTCCTTTCAAAGAACTTATGTTTGTGATCTTCCCTTTTTTAATTTTCCTTTTCTAATCCCATATTTTTTGCATAAAGCTGAAACACCACCACCCATCCTTCAAAATTTGAGACTTACACGGCCCGCGAGCTGCTTCAGCAGCTCGCGCACAGAGCGAAACACTAGTCTACTATATAAAAATAAGTCGGGTTTGTCTTCCTGACGCTATAACTCCAGAACGCACGAACCGATTTCCACGGTTTTGCATTCGTTAGAAAGGTCTCGGGCTCCGTGAGGTTTATAGCAAAGAAAATTCAGGAAAAATTTCAACAGAAAAGCGGGAAAATCTTAAACCACGCGGACGAAGTCGCGGGCGTCAGCTAGTCGATATATGTATATTATAATATATACTCGTATGTAGATACTAGATGGCCCTTTCATAGAAAAAAGTTGGGCGTCCGACTTGTAGGGCATGCCCCTCACCTGTATAGGCCTGTCCTTGTCCCCGCCATAGCGCCACAGTAATTTACTCTGATAGCGCTGTCCCGCTTTTCAGACTAGATGGCGTTAGTAAAATTCTTTGTTTGACAGGACCCGTCTATGTAAATTCCACAGGTAAATTCATAAAACCGGCCAAGTGCGAGTCGGACTCGCGCACCGAGGGTTCCGTACAAACCTGTAGTAAGTTTTAAATTATTAAAAAAAAACTACTTACTAGATCTCGTTCAAACCAATTTTCGGTGGAAGTTTGCATGGTAATGTACATCATATATTTTTTTTAGTTTTATCATTCTCTTATTTTAGAAGTTACGGGGGGGGGGGACCAACATTTTACCACTTTGGAAGTGTCTCTCGCGCAAACTATTCAGTTTAGAAAAAAATGATATTAGAAACCTCAATATCATTTTTGAAGACCTATCCATAGATACCCCACACGTATGGGTTTGATGAAAAAAAAATTTTTGAGTTTCAGTTCTAAGTATGGGGACCCCCAAAATTTATTGTTTTTTTTCTATTTTTGTGTGAAAATCTTAATGCGGTTCACAGAATACATCTACTTACCAAGTTTCAACAGTATAGTTCTTATAGTTTCGGAAAAAAGTGGCTGTGACATACGGACGGACAGACAGACAGACAGACAGACATGACGAATCTATAAGGGTTCCGTTTTTGCCAAATTTGGCTACGGAACCCTAATAAAACTGTGGGTATGGCAACTACGTCATAATGTATTTTATCTACACTAATGTTATAACATTCTACTTATGTTTCCAATACTTGACTTATAATTACTACTGTTATAGCGCAGATAACAAAACACTCAATTTAAGCAATTTCACATGATGGTATAATATCCACATCGATATCGTAAAATCTCATTATAACATCAATAAAACGCGACCAATTAACCTGGCGAGCCTTATGTCAAAATCCTCATACAAGATGTATAAAATTTTGATATTAGGCTGGTTTTTGAAAACAGTTGGGTTATACGTGAAAACTTCGTCGAAACTACTAAACTTACATACACAAAACTCTTTGGTAAGATCTAAAACGAACAGCGCGCGCTCGCTCCTGATTGGCCCTGCGCGCGCAGCTGCGCTCTCATTGGTTAGATTTTAATGGCGGCAAGTTCACTGTGACAATACACGTACGCGATAAACTATTGTCAGCTTTTACTCTTGTTGTTTGATAAATTGCATTAGTGAAGATAAAGTAGTGTATGCAACTGCATATAACACGGGTATTAAAACACTCGTTACTATTATGAAACTCGCTGCGCTCGTTTCATAAACTCACACTCGTGTTTTAATACCCTTCATTATATGACAGTTGCATAAACTACTATTATGGTAATCCTGGGTATGAATACTTATGATTACGATAATTAAATAAGCAAAGCATGGATGCTTATTTGCCAACACACCTCCATATAACATGTGTTTTCCAAAAATTAATAACATTAGAAAATAGTCGTGTTATTTGATAATGTGACGTTGGGCACGATTTGTCTAGAATCGTGATTGTGCATTATATATCTCTATTGTGCATGATACCAGTCTATTAAATTATTTTCAGAATGCGTTATGATATTCTATTTATCTAGTAGAGTGCGTCCTATTTATGTGTAGAGCAGTGTAGAGTCATCGAGATAGAGGTACTAAAATTCTACCTCAATAGGTCGTAGAGTTAGAACATGAAATAAAACCGTTCTTCCGTGATTGAGTATTATACATCGAACAAATATACCTAGTATACGTATAGTATATATTTACTTGATATGACGATAAAATAGATATATTGCAATTAGGTACCTACTGAATTTAAGTTTCATTGCCTGAGTATTTTTGGGCAGCTTCGTACGCGTTGAAATCTTTGCCAAAATAATATAATATTATCTAGGTACATCTAGGAATAGTAGGAATATGTATTATAGCAATAAATTTACACAGAACGTTCTAACCGATAGACGTTGGGATCCGATGTTGGAATCCCAGGGTGTTGGAGTGACGATCCCGCATGAGATCAGGGTTCCCTGACAAGTCAAGCTCCACACAAGCTGGACCGAAGAGAGACCGAACTGCGACTTCAAGCGAGTCGCAGGGAGCCACAATGTGTAGAGAGAGGCCTATAATAGGTCCCTTTGACCGTCTACCATATCAGGGGGTCTACTCTCTTTCTCTAAAACGAAACTTCGCAAACAAACGAACGAAATTTCGTTAACTCGTCTCCTATATAATATTATCTCTATGCTCCTCTCTATTTCGTTTTCGTACACGCAGACGAAGTACGGATCCATAGAAAATTTTCGTGACCAATTGGATTGAACGATTTTGAGTGGGTCTAATAACAGACTAATTACGTTCGTTTGCGAAGTTTCGTTTGAGAGAAAGAGAGTAGACCCCCAGTTTCGGTTGACGATGACGACAAAGTTCGTTAGAGGCTGCCTCATTTTAAAATAATGGAATTAATGAGATACCTAAGTATACATTTTTGTATGCCAAGTTAGCCTTTGACGGCGACTCACCTTATGGTGGCAGGTGCCATTGTAAAGCTGTTGAAATTGGATAGAAGCAGGCGTTACTTTACCGAAGTTCATGGTTAAACCTTAAGGAACAAATAAAATTCACAATACATAGGAATGTTGAGTCAACATCTCCGGAGGATATTTTTTGTGTGGTATGGTGTAGGGGGCATTGCGTATTTCTTGCTGTTTTGCTTGCTTTTCCTGCGTGTTTAGAAGCATGAGAGCGAGCAGTGCATATTGTATACTGCTAGGTGTACCACGAAGATTCTTCTGTTCGATCTGATTATAGCGAATTAGCTTTTTGTTACTTGAAGTCTTATATAGATGGAAGCGGTCTAACATCAAAGGAGCATTTCCAGTGAATCATTGAAACCCCTTATCGGCTTCTGCAACCGGTAAGCCGGTAAGGGAACCCTATCAGCTATCATCAAGCAAGGTTGTGAAATGGAAAGAATAAGGAAACCTAAAGTGACTTTTGAGAAAATAAAATTCGATTGTGAAAAATCAGTACAACAGGGCAAAAAAATTACCGCTGAATAATCTGCCGATCTTTACAGATATATCGCCAGAGAAAGGAAACTGGAAACGGCCTTTGCGATTTTTTAAGTCGGCTACGGTCGGCTTCATCGTCAAGACCATAATTAAGTATATTATTTTGAGAATGATGATGATCATACTTGTAGAAAAATATTGTATTAGTAATTAGGTTATTTATATAAGGTAGGTAGATAGGTACATGGTAGGTACTGCCTAAATAGGTAGTATTTTCACCATCTGTGCTAACAAAACTGTGTTCTATTGACTGACATTGAATTGCGTTTTAAATTTGCGAAGAATTTGTGACAAACACGATAATAATAATAAATGTATTGTGAATCATTCAAGAGGACTTTTTGAAACGAATTTTAGCTGCTTAAATTAATTAGGTCTGAGTCCGTCACTGCATCGTTTCTCCCACTACAGACTCTGAGGTCTGACTCTTTGAGAGATCTCTGCTCTGTTCTAAAATATTTATCAAGTCAGCAAGAATAGGGATGATCCCTTTATCAAAAATAAGTAAATTATTTCTAACTGATTACCTATTAAATAGAGGGTCTTCCAAAAGACCTAAAATTCACATCCTCGGTTATTTTTAAGTTTGATAACCATTTTAAATCATACTAATATTATAAATGCGAAAGTGTGTTTGTTTGTTGGTTTATTGGTTTGTTGGTTTGTCCTTCAATCACGCCGCAACGGAGCAACGGATCGACGTGATTTTTGGCATAGGTATAGTTGAGTACCTGGAGAGTGACATGAGTACTTTTTATCCCGGAAAATTAAGGAATTCCCGCGGGAATCAAAAAAAAATTAAACCACGCGGACGTAGTGGCGGGCATCAGCTAGTATAGAATAAAGAAAAAAGTGCGTTGAAATTTTATGAAGTCACAACTTTGAATTCCATACAACTTCCCTATTAGAAGTGCGTTTTTAAGTTTGATAAAGAGTTGCTGATTTGATTGAGTTGTCATCATCCGTTAAACCGGGCGGATTTGGGGTAGATTATACCAAGGTACGCCTATGCCCTACGGCGCCACAGAGGGTAAGGTGCCTATTATCACAGTAAACAGATATACCTATGTATCTGTTTACTGTGCTATTATGTAGGTAGTATTCTGCGATCATACTATATTATAAATGCGAAAGTGTGTTTGTTTGTTGGTCTGTCCTTCAAACACGCCGCAACAGAGCATCGGATTGACGTGATTCTTTGCATGGGCATAGTATTGAGGACCATGGAGAATGACTGGCTAATTTTTATCCCGGAAAATTAAGGAGTTCTCGTGGTAATAAAAGAATATTCCACACACCCCAACACACTTTCGCATTTATAATATTAGTATGATTTAAAATTGACATGAAATAACGTACCTACAACATTGAATTATAATATGTACAAGTACTAGTACATAATACCTCAATGACCTACAAGATTCTTACTTTGACAATAAGTTTAGGCAACAGCCAACCTATTTTAGTCAAAATGTCCTCCTTTGACATTATCAACACTTTTATATCATACTTGCTCAGTAACTAGGGATTACTATGGTGGAAAGTCTCCTTGTAAGTTGGTGTTTGCAATTCAAGGCAACATTACGTCGCACTATGCTTGAATTGTAATGTTCACATTACAGTTCAAGCTATGCAAAACTCCTTGGTAAACAATCTCTTTTCTTATAAAATGGTAAGAAAACTTTTTACTGCAAAAAAAACACTGAACATGGCGGCATTTAATTTCCATACATTTCAAACTATGCAAAACTCCTTGGAACTCAGAGCCGTAAAAACTAAATGGAAAACTATTTACGAAAAAAAAATGGAAATGGCGGCATTTCATTTGATCTGAAAGTTTACTACGGTACTTTCACTTACGGTAGCTTTTCTACCAATGTTTTATTTACCTCGCAAGAATGATATAAAGTAGAATGCTTACCTCGGTTGCAAGTAGCTATTACACCCTCGAACTATATTCACCCTCGCTCGCTGCGCTCGCTCGTGTGACTAAATATCTCGGGTGCACGCGATCCATTAGCGCCCTATGCGAGCTGCGCTCGCACTGGCGCCAAATTGGATCTTGTTCTGTAATAGCTTACTTACGTCCCTAGTGTAACAATCTACTATTTAGGTAGACCGTATGAGGTCTGCTGGCCAATTAATGTGCATGTATTATTTTCAAACGAGACTTCTCGGAATAATTATGTAGTGCAATAAGAAAGCGACATAAGTAGGTACCTAAATATATTGTTTTGGGTCACAATAATTCGTTGCATGGTATTATTTTCAAACGAGACTTCACGAAATAATAATTAAAATAAGTGCACAAGAAAATTATTATTTTAGGTCACAATAATTCGTTGCATGGCAGCAATCTGACATGGCAGCGAGTATAATATTATGAGAGTAGGAGCGGGCTAACCGGCTCACCGCGGACGGTGTGCCTACGTGACGTCGCCCGCGTGGCACCGACGGAGGGGCGGGACGGGGGGATCGCCGGCCGGTCTTTGCGCACGCATTGATGTACTTCCAACGCGTGATATTACATCGTTATCGACACCTACTAGTTACTACCCATTTATATACTTAGTTTGGACCTACTGTTATTTATAAGCCAATTCAACCTATTTATATTATATTTGTCGATGTTTACTCTAAAAGGCATTTTTACTGAGCTAATCAATTTGAAGTTTTTTCCATTAGATACATATCATTAAGTAATGAAGTGAGTAGTAAATATCGTTACCTCCATGGCATACATGGTTCGGAAGTTTGCCATGGAGGTGACGATATCTGAGGATCTTCTAAGATGGAGGATGGAGCTTCTAAGCCGACTAAAGGGGACTATTGCGATAAAATTTCAGCTACAGCGTAAACTATGATTGACTGAAAACAATTTATGGGATTTGACACACATATCCCAGAAATACTAGATACAAATACTGTTGAAATATGCAACAAAAAGAACTATTGACATAAAAAAATAAATCTGTTTAAAATTGTCATATACTCCGTATATATTTGACACAATATGATCACACACAGTGCACGGAATAAAAACATACTGTAACATAAACGGCATGAAATCGGAGAAAATATATTAATGATAACATAATATAACGTTATCGACGTCGATAGAACGAATGTAAACATTGCACCAGCTCTATCGCTTTATTTTGAACCGCTGGTAAAGGCAAGGAGCAAAACATAACAAAGTGTCAGTCGGTCACAAGTAGTCAATGTGATCGGGTGTTTGTTGATACACTTTGATTGCAAGTTTGCTTTGATCAATTAAACATAAAGGAAATTGCTTTGCACGCATAAGATTTATATACGGGAATTAATTTATACTATTCAGCATGTTTTCTACAAAGAAAAGTGTAGAGAAAATCCTGCAAATGTACAAAAATGAGTTGCGTCGTCAAATCAGCAAGACAACTAGTGTAACTAATTCGGATGCAATGGTACCCAGGCTGGACCAATCCAACATCAAGTTGAATCAAAACGAAGATGCGGGACCGAAGAGGTTGCTGAAGTTGCAGAAATATCACAGGTCAGTGAACTTTGAACGGAGTACCAGTTTGCGTAATACTACACCGTTGCCATGTCGCATATCTACTCTTTTACTGCATAGTTACACCATAATCAGGCAGAATTAAATTCAGGACATTCATTTACTAATTAAGCCCAGTATTTTTATTAGCTCATATCAAAATAATATGTATACTAAATGTTTTTATTCAGAACCTGTTTTCATAAAGACGATTACAAAGGATGATCATTTTTGTAATAATAATTATTCCATTGTGATGCATAAGCTTTGTGTTAAACAAATGCAATCATCTATTTACCCAGTGAATGAATTATTGGCTTACGACCGGATACTGAACCTGTCGGAGGGTCATTATTTTGTCTGATTATCTTCTATATATATAAAATTCAAAGTCCTGACTGACTGACTGACTGACTGACTGACTTATATATCAACGCACAGCCTAAACCGCTGGCGTTAGAATCTTGAAATTTTGACAGTAGGTTCCTTTTGTGACGTAGGCGCACACTAAGGAAGGATTTTTCAAAATTCCACCCCTAAGGGGGTGAAATAGAGGGTTAAAGTTTGTATGAAAGTCCGTCATTTCTCAAGTTATATCCATGAAACTTGGTATTTTGGCTTAAAGTAAAAAATAAAGAAGTACGTGTGTCACAGATTTTCAAAATTCTACCCCCAAAGGGGTAAAATAGGGGTTGAAAGTTTGTACGAAAGTCATTCATTTCTCAAGTTATAGCCATGAAACTTAACATTTGGGCTTTCAGTTAGAAATGAAGAAGTATGTATTTCACCATTTTTGAAAATTCTAGACCCAAAGGGGTGGAATAGTGGATGAAAGTTTGTAAAAAATTCCTTCATTTCTCAAAACATTTTTCAAGTTATATCAACGAACCTTGGTATTTTGGCTTTCAGTAAAAAAATAAAGAAGTACGTGTGTCACAATTTTTCAAAATTCCACCCCCAAAGGGGTAAAATAGGGGTTGAAACTTTGTATGAAAGTCCTTCATTTCTCAAGTTATAGCCATGAAACTTAGCATTTGGGCTTTTGGTAAAATAAGAATAAGTGTGCGTCAACATTTTTCAAAATTCCACCCCCAATGGGGTAAAATAGGGGTAGAAAGTTTGTATGAGTCGTTTATTTCTCAAGTTATTTATTTCTCAAGTTATAGCCGTGAAACTCAGCATTTGGGCTAGCGTACGTGTTTCAACATTTTTGAAAATTCCCAAAGGGGTGAAATAGGGGTTGAAAGTTTGTATGAGTCCTTTATTTCTCAAGTTATAGCCGTGAAACTTAGCATTTGGGCTAGCGTACGTGTTTCAACATTTTTGAAAATTCCCAAAGGGGTGAAATAGGGGATGAAAGTTTGTATGAACGTTTTTCAAATTATATCAACGAAACTTGGTATTTTGGCTTTCGTTAAAAAATAAAGAAGATCATGTGTCACAGTTTTTCAAAATTCTACCCCGATAGGGTTCAAATAAGGGTCGAAAGTTTGTATGAAAGTTCTTCATTTTTCAAGTTATAGTCGTGAAACCTAGCGCTTGGTTTTCCAGTTAAATATGAAGAAGTATGTAATTCACCATTTTTAAAAATTCGATCCCCAAAGGGGTGAATTAAGGGATGAAAGTTTGTATGAAAGTCCCGCATTTCTCACGATATTTTTCAAAATTCAAAGTCCTGACTGACTGACTGACTGACCGACTGACTGACTGACTTATATATCAACGCACAGCCTAAACCGCTGGGGTTAGAATCTTGAAATTTTGACAGTAGGTTCCTTTTGTGACGTAGGCGCACACTAAGGAAGGATTTTTCAAAATTCCACCCCCAATGGGGTAAAATAGGGGTAGAAAGTTTGTATGAGTCCTTTATTTCTCAAGTTATTTATTTCTCAAGTTATAGCCGTGAAACTCAGCATTTGGGCTAGCGTACGTGTTTCAACATTTTTGAAAATTCCCAAAGGGGTGAAATAGGGGTTGAAAGTTTGTATGAGTCCTTTATTTCTCAAGTTATAGCCGTGAAACTTAGCATTTGGGCTAGCGTACGTGTTTCAACATTTTTGAAAATTCCCAAAGGGGTGAAATAGGGGATGAAAGTTTGTATGAACGTTTTTCAAATTATATCAACGAAACTTGGTATTTTGGCTTTCGTTAAAAAATAAAGAAGATCATGTGTCACAGTTTTTCAAAATTCTACCCCGATAGGGTTCAAATAAGGGTGGAAAGTTTGTATGAAAGTTCTTCATTTTTCAAGTTATAGCCGTGAAACCTAGCGCTTGGTTTTCCAGTTAAATATGAAGAAGTATGTAATTCACCATTTTTAAAAATTCGATCCCCAAAGGGATGAATTAAGGGATGAAAGTTTGTATGAAAGTCCCGCATTTCTCACGATATTTTTCAAGTTATATATAATGAAACTTTGTATTTTGGCTTTCCGTAATACATGTCCCAGTTTTTCAAAATTTCACCCCCGAAGGAGTAAAATAGGGGTTGAAACTTTGCATGAAAGTCATTCATTTTTCAAGTAAAAGCCATGAAACTTGATATTTGAGCTGACGGTTAAATATGAAGAAGTACCTACGTGTTTCACTATTTTTGAAAATTCGATCGCCAAGGCCGTTCAATAGAGTTTTTCCTTCAATCACACTGCAGCAACGGATCAACGTGATTTTTTGCATGGGTATAGTTGAGGTACCTGGAGAGTGACAAAGGCTCCTTTTTATCCCGATGGGGAAAAAACTTAAACGCTATATAAAATTCAAAGTCCTGACTGACTGACTTATATATCAACGCACAGCCTAAACCGCTGGGGTTAGAAACTTGAAATTTTGACAGTAGGTTCCTTTTGTGACGTAGGCGCTCACTAAGGAAGGATTTTTCAAAATTCCACCCCTAAGGGGGTGAAACAGGGGGGGAAAGTTTGTATGAAAGTCCGTCATTTCTCAAGTTATATCCATAAAACTTGGTATATGAGCTACGGGTAAAAAATTAAGAAATACGTATTTCACAGTTTTTGAAAATTCTACCTCTGAAGGGGTAAAATAGGGGTTGAAAGTTTGTATGAAAGTCCTTCATTTTTCAAGTTATAGCCATGAAACTTGGTATTTGGGCTTCAGGTTTAAAATTATGAAATACGGATTTTACAGTTTTAAAAATTTCTATCCCCAAGGACGTCAAATAGAGAATTTGTCTTTCAATCACGCCGCAACAGAGCAACGGATCGACGCGACGCGATTTTTTGCATGGGTATAGTTGAGTAGGCTGAAGAGTGATGTAGGCTTCTTTTTATCCCGGAAAACTAAGGAGTGCCTGTGGGAATTAAAAAACTTATGCCACGCGAACGACGTCGCGGGCGTCCGCTAGTTATTAATATTATATTAATATAATATATCAAAAACCAACTTTAAATAATGCAATGTAGTTTATCATTCCCTGTACCATGCCATTTTTATGGTTCAAAGTACAATATTATACTATTCAAAGTCATTCTCCACAATAAGAAGTAGGTAGGCTCTTCATCAAGTGCCGATGGACTTAGGTCATTTAAACTTTTTAATCCTTAGATTCCTGTCGACCCTCACATCTCAGCAAATGCCACTGGCAGCCCGTGGACTGGCGGTCTCCAAAGACCAGTCCCGGGAGTTCATGGCTTGCTTTCCGGACATCGTGAGGGACCTGACTGAAACTGGCAAGCATATTGACGTGCCGGAAGCCAGCAAGTGGTTGGCTAAGGTACGTTCTATGTTGATTTTGTCAGTGGGTAGACAGAATGATATAGAACCTGTTTAGATAAACCATGTTTTATGTTGTAACTTGTAAGAACCGATCATAGCCAAAAAACGGGGAGAGGAGGGATAAAACTTGCAAATAATTTAACACATATATTCCGTTGTCCTACGTAAGTGACGTGATACGACGCGACGCGACAGTATCAAAACAGTAGCTCATAGCTGACCCTTCACGACATAATTCCTATGGCATCGTGTCGCGTGACGCGTCGTGTCGCTTCTGTCACGCTACTAGGGTTATAACTTTCGGCACAGAATATACAATAGTATCTGCGACGTTAAATATCTAGAAGATAAATTCATATTTTTAGGATAATGTGACCCATCTTTTAAATTTTGTTGTTACATTGACCGCTTAGTACCTACTTAACTTTAACTTTTGACCAAAATCTACCCCTTTATCACTCCTGTACGATTTGATTTATTGCAAAATTACGTAGTTTGATATTTTTGTTAACAATATGGTCAGCGATAGTAGTCAACTGACCTTCTGGTTTAAAAACACTACTCTTAGAACGACGCATAATATCTTATCTTCATATACCTATACGTATATACATATGTCGTATCTTCTATGTTTTGCTTTTTGTGAGTCTCAATAACAAACCGATAGAAACTAAGAAATGAATATATTTATGAGCTTAAATTATATTTTAAACATTTTCGATCTATGTTTATTTTGGTGAATTTATAATACCGGTTAGAAACTAGATCGATCTCTTGTTTTTCGGCCACGCTGACAAAAACGTGACAAAATAAATAGTTTAATAATATGAAGCTGCAATTTATTTTAACCGCAATATTCTAATGCCTGTTAAATTCTAACTTCTGACTTAGGTTAATTAACTGGTAGTTGAGAAGTTGTTGCGAAGCTATGCGAGGTCTTAAAGCTATTTATAGGATGGCCTTACACATATACACACTTAGGTATAATAGGACACTAGTTTTCATAAATTTTACATTAAGTTGGATAAGTAGCAGAGATCATTTGCAATATATTAACCATACAAGGTCCATATAAGTCCTGAGATTAAGTCTGGGACTTAACTGTCGCAGCCACTACAGATACCTACTGGTAAAAACTTACCTTCGCTTGAAACAAAACCCTAAATACTAAATAAAAGATAAAACTAATTCCATAATTTTAAAGTCAATCATAATAACCGTAGTCTATACAAGCAAACTAGGGGTCCATTTAATCCTCGAGGTGCTTGCAAAAACAAAATTTACCTGCTTTTGAAATTGTACGATAATTATACTTTAATTTTAAAGGTATTGCCTTTACTATTTATGGTATTGGTACCCAGGTAAGTAATTTTATTTTTGCCATTCACGGCCACCAAATTGTTACCTGCTTCTTTAGTTAACATTTCAAAACAACAATTGAGATTTCAATACTTTAATAGATGTTGAAATTAGTCAAAAACTACAGTGTTTAAGTCACCCTTGAAAGGAACTTCAATATTGAGTAACATGCTTCTAGATAACTGTTCTATCACTTACCGTTTCCGAGTTACTAGTTTTTTAACCTTGTCGCTTGAAAAAGCTGGTCCTCTTTCTCAATCTGGCTATTGATTGAACGAAAATTAAATTGGGTATCACGTTAGTGATAGATTTTATATATCGGTACCTATTTAATGTTTGTAAAAATGTTCAAGCAGGCAAGTTTACTTAACACAAAGTTTCTAGAGGAAAAGGAGAGTTTTAACAATTTATTTTAGTTTAGAAAGTGCACAGCCTAGCAAACTTTTTGTTATTAAATGCATATAAATAGTTAATTAGTTAATCAACACAGTACATTAGTAATAAGCTCTGCTCGTTTTGACTTATCACGTTTAGGTGTGCTTACCAATTTTGAGAGTAGGCCATTCCTATTAGGGTAGTACCTAACTTATATCACCTACTTACATAATATTATTATGATGCCATAAGATAGATCAAAGCTTATCTTACGCACCTCTGGTACAAGTAAGTATGTGATGATCAGGCAAAGTTTTTGAGTTTGAGATGACCATAAAAAAAATTAAAAATTACTATTGAAAAAAAATCAAGTAGGTAAGTTATGGCTGTGGCACAAAACTTGATTAAAAGGATCAGGACATTCTAAAATAATGTTAACTATGCTAAAATTTATCTTTTTATTTTTAAATCTTGAAATAACAATGATCATTTAGCCCTTTCTCCCCTAAAAATTTACTAGTCGGTCTTGCTTGTAATTTCATCGGCACAAAAGGTAATAATAATTAATACTTAAGTACGATATGTTATAATTTTCCGTTTTAAAATTTTTAACTCAAAGCGGTTCCTGTTGGTTGGAATTTTTTGAATATTGCGGTTTGTACCGTCAGAAACTCTAATGAGGTACAGAATACTATTAACATAATATACTACGGCTGTGTCTAAGTAACTAGCTTATAATATGTAGTAGGTATAATGTAGATAAGGTACCTATTTAATAGTACCATGGTAGTACCTACCTATAAAGTATGAACCCATATAGGTACCTACTTAGTAGGTACTTACCTATTTTATGATACACGCTCTAATAGTAAAGTCAAAGGTAAAGTATTTTAGGTACGTCATTACAATTGTGAACCCCGCTAAGCCTTAAGGCTTAGCGGGGTTCACAATAAATTGAAATCCCGCATCCGAAGAAAATTTTGTTATTTTGAAAGAGGTAGGAAAATGATAAATATTGTATAGGTTTAAGTTCATTCAAATTTTGCTTATTCGCTTCGATGCGTGATGGTGTCCCTCACTTGCCCTGAGCCCGCGAAGCACAAACCATAGTTTATTGAAAATCTTATGTCCGAAACATTATATCGTGGTGTTATTGAAATTATTATTTATTAATATATTGATTCAATAATAATGAAGATTGTTTTTAAATTTATTAGCCTTGATTTTATTGTCTTGCGAGGTGTGAAAAGTAGAGTATTCAACGCAGGGGTAATGCTGTCTTTATTTTGGGCGCCCCTAAATCCCGACGCGCGTATCGTAAGACCATTACCTACCCCCATGTTGAATAATCTAAGTACTATTTTAGTATTTTAGTTAATTTAGTGAAACAGCTGAAAACACTGAAACCTAACCTGGTTATGGTTAATAGAATAAAATATGCTTAATTATTTATTTTTTAATTGTTACAGCTGTTGCAGTATAATGTGCCAAATGGAAAGAAAAATCGTGGACTGGCGACCGTGCTTGCCTATAAAATGTTGGAAAAACAGCAGAATTTGACGGCGGAAAACATTCACCTGGCGAACATCATGGGATGGTGCACCGAAATGGTGAGAATTCATATTTCATAATACATACCTCTTTGAGATAATAATAGGTTTAGGGCATTTATTGTGAGAGAGTAAATGACAATATTGACAAGTGACACAATTTTCAGATTGACAAAAAGACACATTATCTTACTTTACCCTCAATTATTTCTTTAATGTTACTTACATTACAGTTCAGGCACGGTGTTCAGGTTCAGTAAAGGACGACCACCGTGGCGCAGTGTGTAGCGCTGTTGTCAGGCCCCGGGTTCGATCCCCGGCAGGGTCAATTTGGGAATTTATAATTTCTGATTTTTCCTGGTCTGGCTTGGTGGGAGGCAACTCAGGCATCGGCCGTGGCTACTTACCAGTTACCACCCTGTGACCCTACCGGCAAAGACGTGCCGCCAAGCGATTTAGCGTTCCGGTACGATGCCGTGTAGAAACCGAATAGGGGTATGGGTTTAATAAAACTGCCATGCCCCTAACAGGTTAGCCCGCTGCCATCTTAGACTGCATCATCACTTACCATCAGGTGAGATCGCAGTCAAGGGCTAACTTGTAGTGGATAAAAAAAAAAGTTAGATGCTTATTCAAAATTAGATAAAATTTCAAATAGGCAGCCTATTTAAAATAGATTTAACGGAAATTAACGGGAGTAGAGGCATAGAATATTAAGTGCGAGTGGTTTATTTGGTACCTACCTATCGAATAGCGATAAATTTTGGGCAATATTGAATCATGTCTTTCCTTTAGTTTTTTATAATTAGCTAAGTACATTTTGTTATTTAAATGCAAAGCAAAAACCATAGTTACTTACCTACCCAGCAATCTTTGTTACTTTTGACCTACACACACGATGATAATAATATGCTAATGTGCGTCACTTTATTCTCTTCAAACAATCTAAAAGTTATTTGCTTATTATTCAAATAAAATTAAATCGCAAATCAAACACAATCCATTTGTTTTTGTGATTTAACCTTGAAAATTATTTAACGCATAACTACCGGACGTTTGATAAAAATTAACAGCGTCTGTGGCACTGAGACACTGCAATTTTAAGTGTGTTGAATCAAACCGATATTAATACCAAAATAAAAAATGTTAAATGATTCCCGCGACTTGATTCCCGCAGAAACTTTCTTTTTTTTTTTTTTTAATCCACTACAAGTTAGCCCTTGACTGCGATCTCACCTGATGGTAAGTGATGATGCAGTCTAAGATGGTAGCGGGCTAACCTGTTAGAGGCATGGCAGTTAATTAAACCCATACCCCTATTTGGTTTCTACACGGCATCGTACCGGAACGCTAAATCGCTTGGCGGCACATCTTTTGCCGGTAGGGTGGTAACTAGCCACGGCCGAAGCCTCCCACCAGGCCAGACCAGGGAAATTTTAGAAATTATAAATTTCCAAACCCTGCCGGGGATCGAACCCGGGACCTCTGCACGTTAAGGCAACAGCCCTCAACACTACGCCACGGAGGTCGTCAAAAACCGACTCTTTCTGAGATAAAAAGCCTGTCCTTCCCCAGGAAACAACCTACTCTGCACCAAATTTCATCAAAATCGGTTGAATAGTTAGGCCGTAATAGCGTATAGCAAACTGGCGCACGCACTTTCGCAGTGTGGATAAATGGATAGTTAGTACCACTCCGTTATCTGTGGTTAGTACTTAGTAGCCTTTGTAGACAAATTGTCGCTGTGGCTATCTAAGCTTTATTTCAGAAAAGAAACTTAAAACTTTACGTAAAATGTATGAATTAGGAATATCCGAGAAGATAATTGAAAGTGCGTCGTACTATTAAGTAGGTATTCAAATTAATGTTATGTTATTTCTGTGTATCAAAACTCAAGCGTACCTACTATTTTTTTAAGGATAATCGATTGCCACTTGCTAGACCTTCAATAAATTATCTCATTATCACGAAACTAATAGTTAAGCACGATTTCAAGCACGTTAAACCGTCGGTACTGCGCCTGATCTCTCTCCGGTCGTGTCGGATTTTCCGTCCCATCGGGCTATGAGATTAAAGGAACAGAGAGTGCACTATAATATCTCCCGCGCAGATGGCTAATCTCTCAGACAGGCCGCCGTGGCCGAAATAGATAAGTAGGTAATATTATTATAAAAATGCGAAAGTGTGTTTGTTTGTTGGTTCATTGGTTTGTTGGTTTGTTCTTCAATCACTCCGCAACGAAGAAACGGATCGACGTGATTTTTGACATGGATACTTATAGTTGAGAACCTGGAGAGTGACATAGGCTACTTTTTATCCCGGAAAATTAAGGAGTTCCCGCGGGAATAAAAAAAACTTCAACCATGCGGACGAAGTCGCGGACATCAGCTAGTTACTAATAGTTAACATTGTATTATTACAGTTCCACACACACCAAATGCTAATGACCGATATGATGGAGGGTGCGGAGATGCGCCGTGGCGTGCCCTGCTGGCACAGACAGCCTAATGTTGGGCTCGGCGGGATTAACGACGGCGCCCTAATCCACTCAGCCATGTGCTCCACCCTTAAACGATACTTCTCTAACAAGCCCTATTACAAGAACGTGCTTGAAATGTTTAATGAGGTATGTATCATATATTATAAATGCGAAGGTGTGTTTGTTTGTTGGTTTGTCCTTCAATCACGCCGCAACGGACCAACGGATCGACGTGACTTTTAGCATATAGTTGAGGACCTGGGAGAGTGACATAGGCTACTTTTTATCCCGGAAAGAGTTCCCGCGGGAATCAGAAAAACTTAAACCACGCGGACGAAGTCGCGGGCATCAGCTAGTACTATATACATACTTATATAAATAGTTATTGCTTAATTACAATTTGGGAATATAATATTGAATAAATAGGTATTGCTTAATTACAATTTGGCAGATTAAGTAATTGGTAATTAAGTCATTAGTTTGATTATTTTGTCTTCTGTGTTATAACGAAGTCATTTATTTTGTTTAGATCCTACTATCGTAGTACATACCTATACGTACGTACGTATAGGTATACCTAGTACGTACCTAGGTAGTTTCAAGAATTTTTACTAAGAAAATGTGACTATTTTGCATTCCAGATCCCAATTACATACCTACCATTAATATCTATCAAAAATTACCTTGTTCATAAACGTTATTACTGAATACCTAATACTCTAAACTAAAGGGTTAGCTCTAGTATGTTGAGAGTATTATTGTTTATATATGAACAAGATCATTTTTAGGGTTCCGTACCCAAAGGGTAAAAACGGGACCCTATTACTAAGACTCCGCTGTCTGTCTGTCTGTCTGTCTGTCTGTCTGTCTGTCTGTCTGTCTCCAGGCTGTATCTCATAAACCGTGATAGCTAGAAAGCTGAAATTTTCACAAATGATGTATTTCCGTTGCCGCTATAACAACAAATACTAAAAATTAAAAAAATATATATATTAAGGGGGGTCCCCATACAATAAACGTGTTTTTTTCGTATTTTTTCGCTCAATATTAAAAACGGTAACAGGTAGACGGTTCAAATTTTCACAGAATATTAACTTGTATATTACCTTTCAAAATAAATAATTAAATATCAATAAAGTAAATATTGAAGGGGGGCTCCCATACAACAAACGTAATTTTTATTTTTAATACGTCATAAATCGTAAAACTTACTACAGGTTTGTACGGAACCCTCGGTGCGCGAGTCCGACTCGCACTTGGCCGGTTTTTTAAAGATTTAGATTAACAAAATTTTTGTTACAGATGTTACTCAAATGTACGATCGGCCATCACTTAGAGTTGCAAATGATGAAAACCGACAAGCCAGACATATCGCTATTCACAATGGGGAAATACGAAGCAATCACGAAATACAAGACATCATACTACACGTTCCAAATGCCCGTGGGCCTCGCTCTGCTAATGACGGGAGTGGACGATCCAGAGACGCACCGACAGGCTAAAACAATATTGCTGGAGATGGGGGAATTCTTCCAAATTCAAGTAAGTTATTTCTTTGTTCACTCATTGCCTATTCTAATTATTTTGTAACATTAGTTCGTAATAGGGATGATGCCTATATATCAAAAATAAATTATTTCTAACTGATTATTAAATAGAGGGTCTTCCAAAAGACCTAAAATTTTAAACCAAAAGAGTTATAAGTTTGATAACCATTTTAAATTAATATAGATTAAAGAAAAAAAGTGCGTTGAAATTTTATGACGTCACAACTGTGAATTTCATACAACTTCCATACTGGAAGTGCTTTTTTAAGTTTGATAGAGAATTGCTGATTTGATTGAGTTGTCATCATCCCAATTCTCTCTCTCTCTCTCTCTCGCTCAGTTTTTAATTTAATTTATCGGAGACTGTATTCGAATAAGTATTCATATTATTATTTTACCGTTTGTAGGTAAGGTCTGGCAGCAAGCCTGTAAATGAATAAAATTAATATATTACTTATGTGGGTACTAGGTATCATCTAAAAAGTAATTCAAATCTACCAATTTGATTTTTTTGTATTTTATTAGAGTTCAAGTCCATCTCATGAAATTTTAAGTTGTTTTTAGGAATGCGTTGATAATAACAAAACATACTTACATAATAAATGTAATTGAATTCAACTGCGTAGATAAAATTATAAAGATCAATTTTCCTGTTTCAAAAGTAGGTAGATACAGAACAATAATAAGGAAATCGTTGGCACAACTAATTACTACTACTATGAAAATTTTAAATACCTAACACATATAATATTATTATGATGACAATTTTGTATAGGTAATAACAACTACTCGTATGATTATAATAGTAGTTTGTGATATAAGGGCGGTAAATAGGTTTTTACATACGAGTTCACTAATGTCAGCCCGATGACGCCAGTCGAGGGCTGACCATCGTCACGAGTATGAAGAAACCTTAACGCCCGTGTATCACACGATATTTTTCAATACATTTGTGAGAAAACTTGAAAATAAAACTGGAGTAGGTACTTACTGTACTCACTAGAAAATGGTTTCTCACGCCCATACTTATTTCGAGATTTTTGGCGGCTATTAATAGCGCGACTTTTTTCTCACATCTAAAATACCTAATTGTTGATTTACTTATTTTTATTATTACACATCACTTTTTACCACTCATATTATTTAATAATTTATAAGAAAAACTTTTGAAAATAGCGCGCACAGATTCAAGATTTTATTATGGAGATAATAAGGCGCGTTGTTGTAATTGCGTTTTTTTTAAATTGGCTTCATGGCTCTAGGTTCTAGCTCTTAACTCTCAGCCTGGCCTATTCAGCTTTTAGTTTCTGATTTAAAACAATTTTAATTAACTAAATTAAATACAATTTGTATTTTCATGAATTAATTTCATCAATCCACATCTAAATGTTATTATTTTTTAAGTTTTCTACATACACAGTCAATATCAATAAGAACATTCTTACAAGAAAACTTTTTATTTAGAAGTAAAGTGGCCTTACAAAAATTAAAAAAAACTGCAAAAAAATAGCACGAGGGCAGTAAATTCTACAAAAAAAAAGCCCGAGGGCAGTAAATTTAACTTGTACAAGCCCTGTTTACTGCCTCTGTAGTGAATTTTTCGAGCAAGTGTATTGAAAATATATTTTTTAACTTATTTTAGGACGACTTCCTTGATTGCTTCGGAGACCCAGCAGTTATCGGGAAGACCGGAACAGATATCCAAGATGGAAAATGCACTTGGTTGGCAGTAGTTGCCCTGCAGAGGGCGAATTTCACACAACGTCAACTCATGGAAGAACACTATGGAAGCTCAAAGCCTGAAGATGTCCAGAAAATCAAGGATCTGTACGAAGAACTACAACTACCTCACACATACTCAGTTTATGAAGAAGCTACTTATGATCTCCTCAGAACACAAATACAACAAGTCACAAGGGGTCTTCCACATGACCTGTTCTTTAAAATCCTAGACAACATCTTCAGGCGAAGTGTTACTGAATAGGTAATTTTATTTAAGTATAACATAAATTAATAATTTTAAGTGATATTACTAATATAGGTCTGAAGATTAATTAATTGTAGGTATAGTTTCCAAGAATTTTATTTTGACGTGGCTTATGTAGGTCTAATCAGAAAGTGTATTTGACTTTTTTGATTGTGTAGTTAAAAGAAGAGAATGTGACTAGGCTGTTAAAATTAAGCTTTTAATATAAATTAGGTATTAAGGGTATTCAAAAGACTACTAAAATATAAATTATGCGGTAGCTACTGGTTCAATCCAATATAACCAAACATAGGTGCCTTATACGGATTTCATGATGTGTCATCCTTTTCCAGGTACACTTTAAAGAATCGGGAGTCACAGCTGTGGGGATGTCATGGTATCAAATTAAAGTTCATTTCTTCATCTCTCGTTTGACCTTATAAAAATGCACACTCCAATACAAATTTTCTGCATAAATACGTTTCTCCGAACGCAAGATCTGCTGAAAATGACGAAAAATGGGGTCCGGATAGGTACCCATAAAGCTAGATCCGCTGCATATTTTAACTTGAATATTAACAATAAAGTGGGGCTTATATAGTCCTCTATCCATGGTGCAAAGCATTAAGCATACAAATAAATATGTTTATAGTTTATGTGGCAAAAAAAAAATGTTTCATACATTTTTCTATGAAAAGAAGCCGAGCGCTAGGCGTTTGGCGCTCAGTACGCGCTGAGACGCGCTCGTGGACGGGTGGGTGTATCGCTTTTTTGCACGAAATTTATTACGACAAAATGAACAACGTGTTGTGTACTGCCATAGAGATATAATATTCTCTATGTGTACTGCGCTTAGAAAAACTTGATACCGACATCCACAAAGAAGGAAGTTCTCAAGTGTAGGTGTAGGTATTTTTTTTACCCGATTACGGCAAAGCCACAAGGAAAGGGTATGTTAGGAATATATATGTATGTATGCATGTATGTATGTATGTATTAAAAAAAAGTGAGCGCCATTTTGAAATTCTTTGTTATCGTACCGATTTCGTTCAAAATCGATATCTGGGGTTCCCTGGGATCACAAAACAGGAAACTGTTACCAAAATTTTAAAAAAGTCAGCGCCATTTTGAAATTTTTTGTTATCGTACCGATTTCGTTCAAAATCGATATCCGGGGTTCCCTGGGATCACAAAACAGGAAACTGTTACCAAAATTTTAAAAAAGTCAGCGCCATTTTGAAATTTTTTGTTATCGTCCCGATTTCGTTCAAAATCGATATCTGGGGTTCCCTGGGATCACAAAAAACAGGAAACGGTTACCAAAATTTTAAAAAAGTCAGCGCCATTTTGAAATTCTTTGTTATCGTACCGATTTCGTTCAAAATCGATATCCGGGGTTCCCTGGGATCACAAAACAGGAAACTGTTACCAAAATTTTAAAAAAGTCAGCGCCATTTTGAAATTTTTTGTTATCGTCCCGATTTCGTTCAAAATCGATATCTGGGGTTCCCTGGGATCACAAAACAGGAAACGGTTACCAAAATTTTAAAAAAGTCAGCGCCATTTTGAAATTCTTTGTTATCGTACCGATTTCGTTCAAAATCGATATCTGGGGTTCCCTGGGATCACAAAACAGGAAACTGTTACCAAAATTTTAAAAAAGTCAGCGCCATTTTGTAATTTTTTGTTATCGTACCGATTTCGTTCAAAATCGATATCTGGGGTTCCCTGGGATCACAAAACAGCAGTCAATCAAAAAAAAGTCAGCAGTGAACTTTTTAAAATTTTGGTAACAGTTTCCTGATATCGATTTTGAACGAAATCGGTATGATAACAAAGAATTTCAAAATGGCGCTGCCGTTTTTTAAATTTTGGTAACAGTTTCCTGTTTTGTGATCCCAGGGAACCCCAGATATCGATTTTGAACGAAATTTGTACGATAACAAAGAATTTCAAAATGGCGCTGACTTTTTTAAAATTTTGTTCATAGTTTCCTGTTTTGTGATCCCAGGGAACCCCAGATATCGATTTTGAACGAAATCGGTAAGATAATCTTTTATACATTATTTTACAATCTCAAAAACTGAGTATTATTGTAGCCGCGAGTATTGTTTCGGCGCATAAATAGGTACATAATATTTACCGCGGCCAAAGTAAATAAATAATCGTCTAATATTTTCAAGTAACAAAATTGGTTAGTTGGCAATAAAATCGAGCGTCTCTACGCTCTATAGCTCTACGCTCTCGTAAAGCGTGCATATATATGCTGTAGTGTGATGAGTTTTATACCTATAGTTGAGTTTTTTACCTATAGTTGGTCGCGGGGTAAATGTTTAAAGGGCCTTAAATATAAATCAATTGAAATGAATTAATAACAATTTTTTTGGGGAATTTGTTTTATTATGGAAAATAGTGTAACCACTACCTACTGAGCGTTATATATGAAATGATTAAAAATTATTTATTCTGTCCGATTATCCATCCATTTTCAATTTATGTACTTAGGTACTTATTCTTTTAAATTTTTGAGAGTTAAATTATGAATAAACCTAAAATAAACACTGCTGCGCAATAAAATTACGATGAATTCGTATCGTAATCGTATTTTTCCTTCCTATTACCTGTAATAGGAAGGAAAAATACGATGAAGGCATTAGTTTGCAGAGCATAGGATGAAGTTGTAGATTATACTAACATGATGATTGTAGATAGGTAAGTGATAAAAATGAAAAAATAAATAATTTTGTTAAGTAATACTGTATGGTTTCTTTAACTATGGGGCTCTTCAAAGGGCGGATAAACAAATTTCTCAAAAGCCAGCAACGCATTGGCGGTTCCTCTGGTGCTGCAAATGTTCATGGGCGGCGGTAATCACTTACCATCAGGTGACCCGCCTGCTCGTTTGCTCGCTAAGTATATACTAAAAAAAACACGGACCTAAAAAAATTTCGATGATTGTTGGCAGCACAGGTTGGCAGTTAATAAAATTTAATAACAGTATGGCTGTGTACAAATAGTCTTTTTTTTAATTTTTTTATTGCGTGATAGGCTATAGGTACAAAGCAATGATGAGGTCTAGGAAATTAAATTATTAGTCCTATCTGTATGTATTCGTGTAAATGTGTGAACGTGAATGTGTCCAGTACGTTATTTATTTTCACTTATTTATTTCTGATGCCAACTTCGTCAGTGTGGCCATGCGTGGCCTAAGTACCTAATTTTAATGCCTTAATTTTCCGGGATAAAAATAGCATGTCCTATACGTCCTTCCCCGGGACATATCCTAATCCCTATATCTGTACCTACCTACCCATCAAAATCGTAACAAACAAACTCATATTCGCATTCAAAATAATATTATTTTTCTGCAAGTCGTAGGTACAGTAGGTACATAAGTAAGTGCCTCGTGGTGGTTAGGATGTTCAACTGCGGCTGACGAGGTCCCGGGCTCTAATCCTGTGTCGGGCCATAATATTTATTACAATTGGGATTTTCAGGTAAGAAATTCTCAGTACTAGCCAAAATTTAGGAAGTTGGCGGTGTTTCACCCCCGTGCATCGGAGTGCTCGCAAAGCCGTAGGTCCTGCGCCTGATCTCTCTCCGGTCGTGACGGCTTTTCCGTCCCATCGGGCTATGAGAGTAAAGGAACAAAGAGTGCACCTGAGTTTGCAGACACACTAGTGCACTATAACATCTCCCGCGAATATGGCTAATCTCTGGAGATTGGCCATCGATTCGGTCAGGAGGGCATTACTAAATATTGGTAGGTACCTACTTAACGCGCTTCGTGCAGGATCTGCAATAACCATGCAAAGAGTAGGTATACTTAAGTAATCTGTGGTATGTAGAATGTTATGCTTCTTCAAAGGCTTTTTCAACATTTATGTCGGGTGCAGACTGCAGGCAATTTATCATTCCCTTACAATACATGGCCAAGGTAATTGGCGCTAGGGTTGTAACGGAACCTCGCCTCCGCCTCCGTAAGAGTGGAACTTTCGCAAGAAATCGTACCTCCGCTTCCGCATCCGCCTCCGCCGTTTTTTTGCGGAGTTTATTTTTTATTTACAACTAGCTGATGCCCGCGACTTCGTCCGCGTGGATTGAGGTTTTTCGGTTCCCGCGGGAACTCTTTAATTTTCCGGGATAAAAAGTAGCCTATGTGCTATTCCAGACTATAATCTATCTCTGTGCCAAATTTCATCCAGATCCGTTCATCCGTTGGAGCGTGATTGAGTAACAAACATACATCCATACATACATCCATCCATCCAAACTTTCGCATTTATAATATTTATTTGATTATTTGACTAGATGATGCCCGCGACTTCGTCCGCGTGGATTAAGGTTTTTTGATTCCCGCGGGAACTCCTTAATTTTCCGGGATAAAAAGGGATATAACCTACCTTTATACCAAATTTCAGCAAAATCGGTTGAAATGATGGGCCGGGAAAGCGTAGCAGACAGACAGACAGACAGACAGACAGACAGACAGACAGACACACTTTCGCATTTATAATATAAGTATGGACGAGGGGTACAAATCGAAGCAGGTGGACGTTAGTTACTCCATTAGGTACAACAATAAAAAAGGCAACTGTCCTTAGAAGAATATGGAAGAATCCTCAAAAAAAAATCTAATTATGTGGAATTTATCGCATCCTTAAGCACAGAAAATGGACGATGTGATCGGAGAAATCCACCTCCGCTTCCATTAACCTCCACATCTGCGGAGGCAAAGTCCCTTCACCTCCGCATCCGACTCTGCTTGCGCTAAGAACGCCTCCGTTAGTACTTTCGTAGACCTCGCTACGCTTGGTAATAAAATATGAGGTAAGAGGAAAACACAGTTTATTGATGTTGGTTCAGAAAAACAAACTCTTCTGTGGCATTTCTTTTAACTTTTTGCATTCAAATGATTTGAACACACCCTTGACTATTTTGTTGGATTCCAATTAATTATTTTGATAGCAACAATCCAATGAATGGTGCGCAGAGTTGAATCAACGGGAAATCTGGAATTATAAAGTTTCTGTTTACTTCATCATTTAAAACCATTGCCGTTTCACTACAAAGCGCGAGTCTTAAGTCGGAATGAAAAGGATTTGGCCATAGTCCACCAAGCAGACCAAGTGCGAATACCTTCGAGAACTTTCTGAAAAACTGCATGGCATACAGTTTTCCTTACAATGTTTTCCGCTTGAAGAATATTAAGTAATTTCTTCAATTCAATTCTTGGTTTTATGGCTTGCGTTTGTTTCTTAAAACGCAAATAACTAACTCCGAAAAGTTACGAGGTGAGTGCCTGGGGATCGAACCCTCAACCACATGGTAGGGTGTCTAAACCACGGGCTAGGCTATCACCACTGCTCCGTTTCTTAATATGCCTACTAAATCATACTATTATTATAAATGCGAAAGTGTGTTTGTATGTTGGTTTGTCCTTCAATCACGCCGCAACGGAGCAAAGGATTGACGTGATTTTTTGCATGGGTATAGTCTAGGACTACTTTTTATCTCGGAAAATTAAGGAGTGTGGGAATTAAAAACTTTGCTACGCGAACGAAGTTGACGAAGGTTTAGGATAAATTAGTAATTGATTTAAAATATTACAAATTTTATCTTCGCACTTTGAAACACCTCCGAAACGTCATAATTTGTCTAGCACAATAATGTGCCAGACAAACTAAAACATGCAGACACGCAGTGAGGGATAGAGAAAACATATTTTTTTCTCATTCTATCTTGTGTAAAATCTCAACACTGCATCTCTTTCATGTAGGAGTGAAAAGGAGATATGGTTTGGTCTATATACCTTTCTCTGTCTACGTTTCGTTTCTTTATTTTTTCTCACAAAGACTTCTTGCCTCATTGGCACACGAGTATATATCCGATCAGAGGGGAAGCTTCCCAGATGTAAACTAAGTATGTGACCTTTTCGCGAATATATTTGACAAAATATATTCGCGAAAAGCACCTCAGCCTCAGGCCAACCATAGGGCAACACTGGTTTTGATTGCAGACATGGTGTGCGTTCCGTTATAAGCACTGCGAGCACTGGCAGTGCTCTTTACTGGGGACTTCCAGTGCTCTCAGTGTATTTCGGAACGCACCCATGTTCATTTGGCAATTGTCGAGTGTCAACTGTCAACAGTCAAGTTGTCAACGTCACTCGTCAGTCAAAGTTCAAACAGCAAACTCCACAATCTTGTTTGTTTTTTACTTTTATCCTTTTCATTTTGTGTCGTAAATTGTCCAAACGTTAATAATACGAAAAGTTCAACGCGATGCACGTGTCGATAAAATAGTTTTATTTTTATTAACATTCCAGTAAAGAAACGGTTTTCTAATGAGAAGTAGAATATAGTGCCGTCGGCTATTTATATTTACATTTTGCAAAGAATTTACCTAGAGAAAGTTGTTGGCGCGAAGCAAATCAAGCAGAATGAATTCGAATATCACAATGTTTCGGATTCTCAATAGATTTAGCAGTTTACATTTAAAAACACTCAGGTTAGTAAGTATTATGTACTTTTAATAACTTTAAATACACTCTTTCTAAAATACATTTTTAAGTTAGATAGAGAAGGAGTTGGATAAGTATACTTTAGATGTATATTTGTGTTTGCATGCTTCATTACATAACCCTTTTTATTAAACTATAATTATTATTATTGTAATGGTACTTTGTAATCAACAGTGAACTTGAACTTGTGATCTTTTTAATTTTCCGGTATTATAAGTAGCCTATGGCCTTCCCCGGGATACAACCTAACCCTTTACCAAACATTCAAATTAGTTTAACAGATGCGCCGTGAAAGCTTAGCAGACAGACAAACACTTTTGCATTTATAATATTAGTAAGGGGTCATCCATAACGTACGTCACACTAATTTCGTGATTTTTTGACCGCTCCCCCATCCTTGTCACAGTTGGTAACATTTGTGAGACTCCCCCTCCCTAGTGTGATTTCACATATCTTGCAATTTTACATGTAGAAATTATTAAATTAAAACAGCACTTCCGAAATTAGGTAGTTCTATTTCTAATAAAATAATACTAAGTAAAACTTGGAAATATTTTTAAGTTTTTCTTTACTTAATACATAGTTTAAATTTGGCATTTTAACACTTAGGGTGCGTTCCGAAATACACTGAGAGCACTGGAAGTCCCCAGTAAAGAGCACTGCCAGTGCTCGCAGTGCTTATATAACGGAACACACACCTAGATGACAAGATTTTGAAATGTGACATTACAAAACTTAGTACCCCTCCCACCCCTTGTCACACAATGTCACACTTCGCTGACCCCCTACCCCCCCTTTAACGTGTGACGTACTTTATGGATCACACCTAAGTATGGATGGATACATAAGTATGGATTTTATCCTAGAATATTCCACGTTTCTCGTGCATATTATTCCAGATTTGATAGACTTACAAGTTTTTTAAGTTTGTATTTATATGTATTATCATCTTATTATGGTAATAAGATGTATATATACAATATACACTTTATGTACAAACATATTTTTAGAGGGCATGCCTATTGTGTTTACATAACAATGCTTAACTCTATTGTGATGATTATCTATTCTCTAAACATCTTCATCAGATAATTATTCAAATTAAATTCAAAAGACTTATTTATGTTCCCTGTTCTATTTGGGGATCATAAAAAATGTATGGGAGTTTGGTTGTCTAGTAATTCATTTTAATTCATTTATTTAAAAAACATGTAGGACATACAGGTGTCTCTTATGTTACGTCATGTTTTGACTCTACCACTATACTTTCAATTACTGTACTTTCAATTACTGTAGGTACTTTGTCATCAGGCTACTTACTGTCTCTGTGATACAAGCTCTGTTCTTCAAAATCCGTTAAAAATAGATGGGTTATGAAAAGGTTACACAGAGAGACAGACTCACTTTCTATTTTATTTATTACTAGCATGCAACTCGTGCATGCTGACTAGTACTCCTTAATTTTCTGGGATAAAAAGTTACCTAACTATGTCCTTCCCCGGGATGTAATCTACCTCTATACTGAATATCATCAAAATAGGTTGAAAAGATGAGCCATTCAGGCATAGCAGACAGACAGATAGCCTGGCATTTATAATATTAATATGGATAAAATTATACGAAACTACTGTTGTTTATAGTGTACCACAGCAACAGAGGTATAAATTTTCGACAAATGCATCTATATCAGAAATGCAAAGGGAGAAGGAGACATTCCAGGATTTCCTCCCAGGTCTCATTGATTCATTGATGACTCAGTCCAAGTTTGCTGATATACCTGAAGTAGCTGTGTGGACAAAAGAGGTAATATTTGGTATCAGAACTAACTTATCTGGCAATTTTAGTAAAATACTGTTTGACCTACATAGTTACCCCGGCTATGGATTAGTGGGCTTACTACAGCATTTACCTATGTTGTATACAGCATGGTTAAAAATCTGTTATACTAGCTGATGCCCATGGTCTGTGTGGATTGAGGTTTTTTGGTTCCCGCAAGAACTTTATTTTTCAGGGATAAAAGTAGCCTATGTTATGTAGTTATTCCTAACTCTAACCTATCTCTATGCCAAATTACATCCAGATCTATTCAGTCATTCTAGCGTGATTGAGTAACAAACATCCATCCATCCATCCATCCAACTTTCACATTTATAATATTAGTATAGATTAAGCTGTTACACTCTCGCAAATTCATTTGCTATTACTTGTCGAGAAGTTTCCCCTTTCATGACTGAACTGGTCATCAGATCTTCATGAAATTAACAGAAGATCAACCAGAAAATATAGACTTTTTAAATAAAAAATAATTATCAAGATCGGTTGAGAATTATTTATGGAGTGGAGTGTAGAAGAGTGAATCTAAATCAACTATAACAAAAATTAAAAAAAAAATTGTTTGGGGCTCTGGATCTATAATAAAGCATCCTCCAATTAAAATTTTCAAACTATATTTAATGTACTTACTGGAATCATCCAGTTACAGTTTTATTATAAGGATGTATATAGCTATATACATGTCTTTAAAAATTCCCTGGGAATTGGAACACCTTTGTTTTCTCTCGATAATAAGTACCTAAGCTTAAGATTATCTCCAATTATTACAAAACATCTTCAACGATTTTATATGGCAGCTATTTAATTTTATTTTACAAATTTTACAAAAACTAGGCTGATGATGATTATGTTGTTTAAGAAACATTGACCCTGGCCAGTAACTGGATAGTTGTATAACTATACTAGCGGACGCCCGCGACTTCGTTCGCGTGGCATAAGTTTTTAATTCCCACAGCCACACTTTAATTTTCCGGGATAAAAAGAGCCTATGTCACTCTCCAGGTCCTCATCTATACCCATGCAAAAAATCACGTTAATCAGTTGCTCTGTTGCGGCGTGGTTGAAGGACAAACTCTCTATACCCATGCAAAAAATCACGTCGATCCGTTGCTCTGTTGCGGCGTGAGTGAAGAACAAACTCTCTATTTAACGTCCTTGGGGATAGAAATTAAAAAAATTGTGAAATACGTTTTTCATAATTTTAAAACGGAAGCCCAAACACCAAGTTTCATGGCTATAACTTGAAAAACGATGGAATTTCATACAAACTTTCAACCCCTATTTAACCCCTTTGTGGGTGGAATTTTTAAAAATTGTGACACACGTGCTTCTTTATTTTTACCGAAAGCTAAGATATCAAGTTTCGTAGATATAACTTGAAAAATATCTTGTAAAATATAAAGGACTATCATACAAACTTCCATGCTCTATTTCAGCCCTTTGGGGGAAGTATTTTCAAAAATGGCGAAACACGTATTTCTTCATTTTAAACCGGTAGCCCAAATATCAAGTTTCATGGTTATAACTTAAAAAACGACGGACTTTCATACAAACTTTCTACCCCTATTTTACCCCTTTGGGGGTAGAATTTCGAAAAATCCTTTCTTAGTGGATACCTACTCTTCACAAAGAACACACCCTCCAAATTTCATGTCTCTAGGACCAGCGGTTTAGGCTGTGCGTTGATATATAAGTCAGTCAGTCAAGACTTTGAACTAAACCAAACTGCTATCGATGCAAGCCATAGTTTGACTTCCTGAGTTGCTGAAATTGTGTCTAGCAAAATATAGCAAGGGCTTAAAAACTCTAATTAAATTAATTAAAACTATTAAATACATTAAAATCACCATTAAATTAAAACTAAAATAAATTAAATTAAATCTAAAACCTCATCGAGACCACCGCAGCGAGGCATTGTACCCAAGATGCTGGCAGCATTACCCCTATGGCTTAAAACGTACTTTAGAATTTACTATAGAAAACGATCATGAAAACTGATCAGTTAGAATTTCTCTTTTAAATATTCCCTTGTAATTCCAGCTTTAACTACAAGCTTGTATATTTTTTAGGTATTACAGTACAATTTGCAAGGTGGCAAAAAAACCAGAGGGCTGACAACTACCTATGCGTATGAGACATTGGAAAATCCTGAAAACATAACGGAGGAATCTCTCAAAGTCAGCCGAGCTATGGGCTGGTGTGTTGAAATGGTAAGCACATAATTTTAGAAAATCTCTTTTTTGTCGTCAAGCGATTGATGGAGATCCCATGCTGGATATCAGGCTCTAGTAAGGTCTTGCGTCTCCAAACGCCGCGGTCTTGCGCCGCCTATAAAGGTACCCATATTCCAATTATTTTATTGGTGAACTTGTGGTACACAGGAATCTACAGAATATAATATACTAGCTGATGCCCGCGACTTCGTCCGCGTGGATTGATGTTTTTTGGTTCCCGCGGGATCTCTTCAATTTTCCGGGACAAAAAGTAGCTTAATAATATGTGTTATTTCAGACTATAATCTATCTCTGTGCCAAATTTCATTCAGATGCGATCAGCCGTTCTGGCGTGATTGAGTAACAAACATGAATTTGAGGTTTTTTTCCCGCGGGAACTCTTATTTTTCGGGATAAAAAGTAGAGTATATGTGTTATTCCAAACTATAATTATTTATCTTTGTGCTAAATTTTATCCAGATCCGTTCAGCCGTTCTGGCGTGAAAGAGTAACAAAAATCCATACATACAAACTTTCGCGTTTATAATACGAGTAAGGATTTCGTTAAGTGTCCCCCAGAACTTTTCTACTATATCACCGTAAGGTAATGAGCGTCTTCATCCGTATATAGTTGGAATTCCACAGACACTTAAACAGTTTGCTTCCTCGTTTTTAGGGTTCCGTAGCCAAATTTGGCAAAAACGGAACCCTTATAGATTCGTCATGTCTGTCTGTCTGTCTGTCTGTCTGTCTGTCTGTCTGTCTGTCTGTGTGTCCGTCCGTATGTCACAGCCACTTTTTTCCGAAACTATAAGAACTATACTGTTTAAACTTGGTAAGTAGATGTATTCTGTGAACCGCATTAAGATTTTCACACAAAACTAGAAAAAAAAACAATAAATTTTGGGGGTCCCCATACTTAGAACTGAAACTCAAAAAATTTTTTTTCATCAAACCCATACGTGTGCTATGGATAGGTCTTCAAAAATGATATTGAGGTTTCTAATATAATTTTTTTCTAAACTGAATAGTTTGCACGAGAGACACTTCCAAAGTGGTAAAATGTGCCCCCCCCCCCCCCCCCTGTAACTTCTAAAATAAGAGAATGATAAAACTAAAAAAAATTGATAAAAATGATTTTATTTTTTTTTATTTTTTGTTTGCATGATAATGTACATTATCATGCAAACTTCCACCGAAAATTGGTTTGAACGAGATCTAGTAAGTAGTTTTTTTTTTAATAATTTAAAACTTACTAGAGGTTTGTACGGAACCCTCGGTGCGCGAGTCCGACTCGCACTTGGCCGGTTTTTAATTCTTACGTCTAGAACATGGGCATGTCTTTCCGCACTTCTATTTTCCTAGCGCTTTTCATATTGGTATCCTTATTTGGGTATTTGACAACTAGTCAAATCAGCAACATTTTTTCAAACGTCAAAACGCGTGCTTAGTATGGGATTTTGTATGAAATATTGAATAGTGACGTCATCAAAGTTCGACGCACTTTTTTTATCGGCGTTTTTATGGCGTTATTAAAATCTTGCTACGTTGATAATTGCCACATTGATAATTAGTATTACTTAATTGAAAAAAATATCAACTTTTAATTATTAAGTTACATCTATTGTTCTTTATTCCTTTAAATCCTTTATCTTTACTAATATGTATTATAAATGCGAAAGTGTGTCTGTCTGTCTGTATGCTACGCTTTCACGGCCCATCCGTTTAACCGACTTTGATGAAATTTGGTACAGGTGTAGGTTGTATCCCAGGGAAGGACAAAGGCTACTTTTTATCCCGAAAAACTAAGGAGTTCCCGCTGGAATTAAAAAAACTTAATACACGCGGACGAAGTCGCGGGCATCATCTAGGAATAAATAAATAATTTGTACAGCATTTTCTTTTGTCTTTAGTTGCACGCGTACTTTTTAGTGATGGATGACATAATGGATGGCTCGACGAAGCGTCGCGGCGTCCCCTGCTGGTACCGGCGGCCCGACGTAGGGCTGGGCGCGATCAACGACTCGATACTAATCAACGCCTCCATATACGAGACGCTCAATACGCATTGTGGAAATTTACCGCTTTACCGCAACATCGTCGACCTTTTTAATGAGGTTGGAAACTCTTTCTTAATCATGAAGGAACTAGAAGTTTAATTCGCTATAATCCGCGGCGATAGGTAAATATATATGTGGTACAGTGTGTATCCCGCACTTATATCCCGCCATATTCACCACACCACAGAAATCTTCTGCACGATTTTAATGCGGATTATAGCGAATTGAACTTCTAGTTCTTTCATTATCATGGACTTCCGCAAAGTAACGCCTGCTTCTATCCAATATATTTCTTAATCATTTGAAATACTTGGTATACTTCTTGGTCTGGGTTTATCCCCGGAACTGAACCTAAGAGACTATATATAAAAGGTTTTAAAAAACTATCAAACAACGACAATTTTTTAAAACCGTTGATATATTATTCACTAGCTGATGCCCGCGACTTCGTCCGCGTGGATTGAGGTTTTTGGTTCCCGCGGAAACTCTTAAATTTTCCGGGATAAAAAGTAGCCTATGTGTTATTCCAGACTATAATCTATCTCTGTGCCAAATATATGTTTCATCCAGATCCGATCAGTCATTCTGACGTGATTGAGTAACAAACATCCATACATCCATCTAAACTTTCTCATTTATAATATTAGTATAGCAATCGCATTTCTGATCTTAAGGGTGTATTTCCGCAAATCCGTTAAAATATGTTAGAATGATGATTAGATTGTCGGTACATTTTGTGACTAAGTCGGACAAAATAAAATGGAACTAAAAATTACTACACATAGATTGATCCTTTATCTTCAATTTTTGGAGATGACATTGTTAAAAATCTTTACTTAAACCTACTATAAAAATGATTTTCCGACACCTCTTCGCTCACCGCTTCGCAGTGACGTCACTCCACCAAGTCTTGAAGTATTATTAATATTTTTCTTTCCAAAAATTGGAGGTGAACATATCTCTTAACAGATGGTATTTTTTAAAGACAAAAAATCGGTATACATACAGCAAAAAATGTACCGAAAGTCGCGATGTTTTGTGCGAAGAGGTGTCGGAAAATCATTTTTATAGTAGGTTTAAGTAAAGATTTTTAACAATGTCATCTCCAAAAATTGAAGATAAAGGATCAATCTATGTGTAGTAATTTTTAGTTCCATTTTATTTTGTCCGAATTAGTCACAAAATGTACCGACAGTTCTAATCATCATTCTAATATATTTTAACGGATTTGCGGAAATACGCCCTTAAGAGTTACTATATTTTATTTTATTCAATTAGTGAATTTATTTTCTAGGCCATCCTCTACACATCGGTAGGACAACACCTGGACTACACGATGGCCCATCGAAACAAGAACGACTACAGTCTGTTCACTGTAGAGAGATACAGTTCTATAGTGAAATATAAGACTGCGTACTATACATACAAGCTGCCCGTGTGTCTGGGACTCTTGCTGGCCAATAACGCGGATAAAGAAACGCATAGAAAGGCGGAGAAAATCTGCTTGGAGATTGGACATTTGTTTCAAATGCAGGTGAGAATTTTCATTTTAAGGAGATATGGCATGAACGGGCAACTTTGAGAATAGGTATTGAACAATTATATTGCCGTCGCGCTGCTCCTTGAATAGAATTCCATAACACCCGATAGGGACAACTGCAGCTTGACCCGAAAATACCTATGAAAAACAGTCGAATTCTTACTCTCGTATTTTTCTGTTTCCTCCTCCAAAACAGAACCGATTTTACCGAAAAAATCGGTAAAATCTTACCTGTTTTGGAGGAAATGAAATTTGAGATGAACTCAGGCTATGTTGGTATTTTTTCTTTTTTTGATTATATTCGTCAAATTTATTTGCGGGATATCTGATCATGACGCGAAAACTGGGCCATTTTTTGCAATTTTCGAAGGTTCCATATTCTTAAAATTACTAATTTATCGTAAATAGCTATATTTTATATTATATATTATATCCTCGCTTAAACCACACCTTAAACCCTCCTTTTATTATTTGTTCTTTGTGTTTTTGTAGAATTGTAGATAGTCAATGTGACTAATAAAACCCTCTTATTGCAAACTCTTCTTATAGCTTAATTTATTTTTTTACATAGTCTCCTTTGTGCATCTTCCACTCCACCTGACATTGGCAAAGTGCATTGTGCTGGTTTGGCACCAATAAAAGCAATAAAACAAAATAAGAAGAAGAAAATGGGGCTGATTCTAAACTAAAATGGCAGCTTTAAATCTAGTTCTGTCCCTTTCCGTAGGGAGTATTATGAATGGGTTAGCAATATTTGTAATGCTCTAATTTTAGTTTAGTTTAGAGATTGTGCACTACAGAATCAGCCCCATTATCCCACTATAGGCACTCTAAAATTAGATTTCGTTAATGTCAATATAATAGGATTATTTTATCGTTAGTCCATTCATCAATAACATCCAGTGTTTTATGAAATGACGAAGTAAAACAATCCATTACAGTATAAATAGATTAATAGTTCTATTCTCGAGAACTACCTTTTGTCCTGTCGCCTGATATGCGCGCTCTACGCGAGACTGAATGATGTGGACATATTGCCGGCCAATTTTAGTTTGTATGGTATTTTCGCATTTAGTTCACGGTAACAATGTCCTAAGCGCCATAGAACCACGAATCCTAATTAAATGCAAACGTCAGGGTACTTAACAATAGTAACCTCAGTTTGACCTTAAAAAGATTATTATCACATTCTGAAGAAGAGGGATTAGCATTTGTTTAACGATTTACATCTCATGAGGTATCGTTAGCCTTGGTGAAGAATACAGGCGGCGGGATTTAAATAGATATAAATAAAAAACCTTTTGTCCGCGTCATGCTAATGATGATATTATTCATTTATTATATTGATTTGCACTGGGTTTAACCACGTATTCTGCGATCTTAGATAATTTTATTCTAAAGGCTCAAATACATATAACTATTTGACTGTGTTGTGGTGTGTTGTATCGTGACGCAACTATAAGCGATCAGGAACGAGCACATTTTTTCCATTCAAAAGTTGTAAAAGTTTTTTTGAATTCGACAATGAAGGCGTAAGAATAGGCCATTAATTTAGCAATAGCAATTAATTTAACATATATATCGATGCAACTAATGCTTTTGCCTCATAAAATGGAAATGTTGGACCCAATGATCAACTCTCAAACTAGGTATTTAATAGCAGATTGAAATTGCGAATCTTAGTTAGTACCTATTGGGAAAAAACAAGCGACTAAAAATAAATCAACTAACGCACGGGCCTCATAAAATAAAAATGCTGTACTAGCTCAATGATCAACTCTCAAATTATTTACTAGTGGTTCGCCCCGAACTGAGACCTCGCGGTATCACAGAGCGCCATCTATTGACATCATTGTGAAGTTCTGTTAAAAGTACTGAGGCTCATTAAAAATTAAATAATTTCGTTTACTTATTATATTTATCTTATTTTAGTATTGTTGTTCAAGTACAGGATATAATTCAAATAATTGATCAAGTTTCAGGCTCAGCCTTTCAGAAAATTGAGAGTTCTGAGGTCAACTTTGGACGTTAGAAAATCTTCACTTTGAAAGCCCCCCATTTCGTAAATTTTAGGGGAAAAGTTAAAAAAAAAAAATTTTGGACTCTATTCCTAATTATCTTTAAAATGATATACCGCAACCCTATGTAACGCTATAAAAAATATTTCACTTCGCATTCGCTTCTATGAGAGCCCCCCTGAAATAAAGATTTTTATAACTTTTTAAGCCATATTCGGCGGGAGGCCATCGGTTTACATATTATATTTAAATTTGAAGTTCGTTTCGAATTACGTTCAGTAATTCAGAAGTTATAAGGCTCTGACAGACGGACGGACGGACAAGTGCCAATTCACTCAAGTAGACTCAGAGACCTTCGCTTCGCTCGGTTAAATAGCGGATTGAGATCGCGAATCTGCCCCCCGATTACGTAAGAATTGTCGATCAAATGGTAAAGGTTCGGCGTCAAAGTAAAATAAACAGTGGCGTGCAGTACATAGAGGCAAAAAGGCACTGCTTACCCCAGCTGAATTAAACCACTCAACTAAATTACTTAATAAAAAATAAAACAGCAACTGTAATATAAATTCATAAAAACGCCATCTATAGTAAATCACCGCCCGTATCTATATTATTGCTGTAGTAATTCTGTAATTATTACGAAGATGGCGCTGTCGTGAATTTTATCCATAGTGAATACGCTCGAGTACCAATAACCGACGCGACGCTAGCGCCACGGAACAAGCACGAGTTAAAATTGGATATGATTGAAGGTGTGTGTGTTTCACATTCAGTAATACAACACACAACACGTTTACATGTGTGGGTCATCACTCCATAGTCATGACCGCACGTGAGTACGTCTTAAAAAGCATAGCCTGCGGAAGCGGCGCAATCAACTCAAGACTTATTTTAATAATGAAAATTAAGTAACTGTATTTACCTAGACGCCAAAAAGCTTTTTAAAATTATTAAATAGATTAAAATTTTGTACCGTAATTCTTTCTACTGGTACTATCCTAAGAAATTATAAAGATTCTAAATTATTACTTTAGTATTTTAGTACAAAATTTAAATAATCAAATCAAAAGCAGTCCAAATTAAAAAGAAAACATAATACGGCCACCGATTAAACATCCAAAAAAAAGGGTAAATAGTATATTACATATTTTTTCACGCAAATAATAGCGTACCTAATTAAAGTATTTAAATTAAATACTTTAATAAAAGAGTTATTAAGCGAGACTTCCGCCGGCCACCACACGGCACTCGCGCGCCATATTGCTACAAGGTACCTACTACGTGTATGTTATTGTTTTGATTGCGAAATGCGTCCCGTTTTCAAGGACATTTCTTTGTAAAAAAACACGTGAATTATTGTGAGAACATCATGTGAGAACTTTTATAGTGATTAGTGATTACAAAATTATTGGAATTGTTCAGAAATCCTATCTTCGAAGTATTAATCGGTAACGTAACAAACAATCTACTTAAATATTATTATTTTAAGTACCTACCTAGTACCTACTACCTTTTTGGGGTGTAAGACGAGAGAGAGTTCTTGGTGTACTTAAGCACTTTTTTGCATCACATAACGCTCGCGATTATCTAATAAAATATAGTAAGTAGGTAGGTACCTAGTCCTAGTAGGTAGTTGAGTATGATTTGTTAGCATGCTAAGCATGTTCGATTGCAGTTGAGAGGTCCTGGGTTAAGTATTTCCCAGGTCGGGCCAAAAATACCTAGATAAGGTACCTAGTTCGATATTAGGTTTTTGTTTTAAGAAATTCTCAACACTAGCCTGGAGTTGGAAACTGGCTGTTTCATCCTCATACCTAATAAATGCTTACCCTGGCTTCGAACCCTGTGCACGCCACTGAAAATAAACCATGACAGCATTGAATTAGAGCTCAATTTCGTCTGCCCATTCTTATACGTTTAGGGTATAGTACATACCTAAACGTATAAGAATGGGCAGACGAAATTGAGCTCTAATTCAATGCAGTTATGGTTTATTTTACTTTGACGAAGATCTTTAACGTTTGATCGGCCATTCTTACATGATTGAGGGGCTGAGTTAGTACCTAGGTAAGTATAGCTATTGGGAAAAACAAGCGACTAATAAACAAATCAACTAACGCACGGGCCTCATAAAATGAAAATGCTGTATTAACTCAATGATCAACTCTCAATTAAGTATATTGTTAAATTGCGGATTGAGATCGCGAATCTGAGTATGTATAGTTATTGAGAAAAAACAAGCCACTAAAACCAAATGAACCAACGCACTGGCCTCATAAAACGGAAATGCTGTATAAACTCAATGATCAACTCTCAATTGTTTAATAGCGGATAGAGATCGTAGCGCGTTGACAAATTGGTGCGGTCATGACGCTTAGTAATATTTGCCTCATTTTTAGGGTTCCGTAGCCAAATTTTTAACAGACTGCTAAAAAGAATGATATCTACTTTAAATATCAATTCGACCCGCTTTATTTTTCTTTCCTGTCATTGCATACAAGTTTTGTGTAGCAGGTTTTTTAAATTCTACTACAAGTTAGCCTCAGTATGTGATGATGCGGTCCTCTAGGCCCCAACCGGTTTCTACGTGGCATCGTACCGTAACGCTTAATCACATTGCGGTACGTCTTCACTGGTATGGTAACTAGCCACGGCCCATGCCTTCTAACCAGGCGGTTTATTATAATTATGTATTTTAAGCCATATCCTAAGGGATACCTACTGATTATTATTATCGCATCTCAGATTAATCGGCGTATTACTTATATCCTCTCATCTTTTTAGGATGACTTCATAGACAGTTTCGGCGTGGAAAAGGTTACTGGAAAAATCGGCACTGACATTCAAGAGGGCAAATGTTCTTGGCTGGCCGTTCAAGCCCTCCAAAGATGCTCTCCAAATCAAAGAAAAGTGTTTATTGCCTGCTACGGAAGCTCCGAACCAGCGCACATAGAACGAATCAAGAGACTATACGAAGAATTGGAACTACCCTCGATATACCAAAGGGAAGAAAGGCAAAGGTACGACTCAGTAGTACAAAGTGTACGGCAACTCCCCGAAAGCACTTCCATACCCCCCGATCTCTTCCTTAAACTCCTTGATATGATATATGATAGGAAAAATTAGTATATAGACTTGTTATAAACTAGGATATAACAATAAGTACAGTCGTTATAAGAAAGATGTATACCTAACTGTATTAATTTGGGTAGGTATTATTTTATTTTCTTTTGTATGAAAAATATTCTAATAAACAATTAAGACTCCTTAATTCTGAATATATATTTCGTAAGTAATTTCTTAGGCGCAGCTGAGTTTTTCAAATTATTAATGTTGTGCTATAAAAACTGGACCCTAGCATAATTTTGTAATTAATTAATGATACTTCCTTTAAATAGGTAAGTAACTAATAAAATTTTATGTAAAAAATAGTAAAAACTTAAAATAACAAAAATATAAGTTGAATACAATCCTTTTTTATTATTTAACCTTCAAAGTAAGGACGAAGCAGCTTATCGAAATGTAGGTACGGTGTATTTAATAATACGTGCATGCAAAATGCAATGTTATTATAGACTGTAAATACATAATAGTTATTTGTTATACAAGAGTGAAAAGTTGTTTTTTAACCGCGTGCTCAATTTTGATGACCGAGCAAGCGAAGGATCCTAAAATTGAATCACGAGCGCAGCGAGTGATTCAAAAATTAGAATCCTGAGCGTCAGCGAGGGAATCAAAAGAGCACGAGGTGAAAAATCTTTTCACTCGAGTGCAACACGTAACTTCTCATCTCACCTCAGCGAGGAAATGACTAAATGCAAAAACAATATGACGTGAAAGAAAATGGTGCGCGCAAAGCAAATTAAAAAAGTACACCAAGAAGGTTACGAGTGTGAGTTTTTAACAAATTAAAAACGGTTGTATGGAAATTCGGCACCATAGAGGTATAAGTAAATAGGTTTTAATGATGTTTTGAAGTTTGTGAATTCAAAACATCATTAAAACCTATTTACTTCCTCGTTGGTCTAGTGGTTGGCATGTTCGACTGCGGCCGACGAGGTCCCGGGTTCGAGTCCCGGGTCGGGCCATAATTGAGTATTGGGTTTTTCTGACTAGAAATTCTCAGTACTAGCCCGGAGTTAGGAAGTTGGCGGTGTTTCACCCCCGTGCCTCGGAGAGCACGTTAAGCCGTCGGTCCCGGTTATTATCACTAACATGATAATAGTCGTTAAAAGCCCGCCAACCCGCATTGGAGCAGCGTGGTGGGTCTAAGCTCTAATTCCCACTCTCCTATGAGAATGGAGGCCTGTGCCCAGCAGTGGGACGTTAATGGGCTGTAGTAGTAGTAGTATAGACGAGTGATATTTACTAACGTGCACACGATGTTCTAAATTCAATTTACTTTATCCTCAAGAGGATAATAACGGCTTTTGCATTCAGATATCGAAGAGTAAAAATACTCTTTCCGAGATGGTGGGATGAAAATAAGATTATTTAATTATAAAAAAAGCGAAGATATTTTAAAGATCTAAATTTTGGAATCAACTGCCTTTGGTGACGTTTTCACAAAATACGGAGCAAAACTTGTACATCAATAACCTTCGCTACATAGCTTTGTATTTATTTATTTTATTAGATTTTTAACCAACTTTAAATAAGGGGGATCAATTCCACGCGTCAAATGTTAACCGATTTTAATAATTCTTTTGTAAAATATTCATTTATTCTACAAAATGTGTTTTTATAGTTGGGCGAGATGCGTGCGAAATGTATGCATGCAAACAATTTTATATTGCACTTTAGTGTTTATTTAGTAGGCCCGTTCTAAGCGGGGCAAACTAGGGCACATGCCCCGGGCGGGAAGTTCAGGGAGCGCCAAAATTATAAGTACAGTAGGTATGTATTTGTGAGATTTTTTAACAATTTTTTTTAAACTCTGGAGAGAGGGGGCGCCAAAAACAAACAAAAAACGGGCTTCGAAAAATCCGGGGCACAATTTACTAAAAAAATACATATCAGAAATGTCATGCATCGATTGTCGGTGAAACGTGGTGTAAACCAAAAGTCAAGAGATTCAGTGCGCGATAACCAGATGTGGGTTCAAATTCCGCCGTTTTCGCAATTTTTGATATGATACTCGCGACTTTGTGTGGATTTCTGTTTAATATCACCGTAATTTAATTTGATTAAAGTTCTAGCGCTTACCGCCTAATTACCTACTTCATTTATGAGACAAATATAATAATTTGATTAAATTTTACTAACATTTAGTGGAATCTATTGTTTTATCATTAAAAAAATGGGAGCGGTAACTTTAAGGTGTCAATTAATACCTTTTTATTATTGGTTTACGAGAAAATAAATTATTGGGAATAATTGTCTGCTTTTTTATTTTGAGCCATTTTCTAGATAGGTATGTATCTAGACTTTTTTGCCATTTTCATGTAGGTTCTATGTATTTTTAAAACAAAGGAACTGGTCTTAAAATAAATTTCCTCCCAGAACATTGTAAAAAGGATAACACATAGTATGTGGACTGTGTTAGTTCTTTTAGCCTACTGTCCAAACTCATAACACTACAATGAGGCTAATTACTATGTTGTACCTACACAATCTCTAAACTTATTATATTGCTATTCCTTTCATAATACTTCCTACAGAAAGAGACAGAATTAGATCTAGAGCTGTCGTTTTAGATTAGTTTAAAGATTGTGTCATACAGAATTGGCCACAATGTGGCTAATTCTTATTGATCAAAATATCTAAACTGAATTATAAGTAACTAGCTAATGCCCGCGACTTTGTCCGCGTGGAAGAAGTTTTTTTATTTCACACGGAAACTCCATTGTCCGGGATAAAAAGTAGCCTGTCATGTCACTTCTCAGCCCTCAACTACCTATACGCATGCAAAAATTTACATCGATCCGTTACTCTGTTGCGGCGTGATTGAAGGACAAACAAACAAACACACTTTCGCATCGCAATGGATATACCTTTAAAACTCAGTATGATAAAAATGAAACACCTTTCCATATTCTATGATAGTATATTCCAAAAATATAATGTTATACATAACATAACATTGTTTCATCAATATTAGTTACGTCGAGTTACAGTAAATGTTTACAACCTTTATAATAATATAACTACTAAAATAAAAAAACAATGACCAACTTAACAACTTTTCTACTATGCTAGTTAGAAGAATAATATATAAAATTATCTGAAACTAAGGGTTAAAGAACGTGTGACGAAAACATGTCTAAGTATAAGCCGGATCCCGGAGCGCTATATAACTAGGTATAATATAAAATCCCTCCCAGGGTCCCCTGGGCATAACGCCAACCCAGAATGATCTTTCTATCGTTACTCGTTACATCACTATGTAAAAGTAATGTAGGTAAAGCTACTGTAATAAAAATCTGCTAGCGAGAGGGAGGATCCTGTGGCCACATCTTTGTTCGGTGTCAGTTACTTGGTCGCAGCGTGCGATAACTGTTTCAGGTCCTGCAAACGGTGGTGATGAAGTCACCCGCAGTGCGGACCCGACACCCTTAGCACCAACTACAAGGCTTATGACACTCATCGGGGTACCATGTTACCCAGCGCCTCGACCGTGTAAGGAGGTCATGCCTCGAAGCCTGTACCATCTCCCCCTAGAAAAGGTCTACGCGCGCGATAGCTGTTTTTCACATGCGTTCCAATAGCGATACTTAGTAATCGTACCTATGTAGAGACTGCCATACTCACCAAGAGGGTAGTATAGCAACCCAACAATCGAACTCAGCGTACGCCCTATGAGGTGACGCCAAACTTCTTGAATGCTTTTGAAGTGGTGTCGAGTTGCGTCGGATTGCATCACACAGGTAGGTATAAGCGGGATGGCGAAAACACCTGCGCTCTCTCGCGTATTCTTTGCGGGGCGGGCTAAAGGACTTGTATTTTGGCGTAAACAAGCACTTCGGAGCATTAAAAACGTTTGGCGTTACCTACAAAATGATAATAATATGATAATGCTGTTTGAGCCGATAAGTACCTACCTATATCTCTAAAATTAACGACAGTATTTTTACGACATTATGAGTGTACCTCCAAGTTATTTTATAGTTTTCTTTAATAGTGGTAATGATTATGAAGTATGTGCTAATTTAATTTTGACTAGCAAGCACCAATTTACTAACATATACGTAAAGCTATTATATATCTACTTACAAAACTATTTACATTTGTTTTGGTGGCTAATAAAATTTAGCCAATTACAAAGTAAAATTATTTGTTAAATAGCATTGAACCATAGACAACTTCGCTGTAGACAACATATTTTAATAAAGTAGGTAATCCAGTTTTGTACAACGCCGGATTCATACTTCTTAGGTCTCGTGTTTTGATGCGTGCACACTAAGTATTGACTATTCGGAAGACACTCTTTAGTGTCAACACTGTCTGACAGACAGTAATTTTAAGCACCACTTTTTAAGAAGGCGCTTAAGGCAGTTGTCCCACCGGTGCAGTCGAGGAAGCGACTAGCTATCGACTATGTATCTTCTCGCTCAAGAAACTTACAATAGATGTAGATCTCGTGTCAAGAGATACATATACCTACTAATAGCTGAATTGCCGGGTGACATTGCCGGGTGAGAACTCTCTCTCCACTAGTTTGTCGCAGCAACAAGAGCTATCATAGATAAAAGTTAAAACTCGCTCGCCAACTCGTTTCTAGTTGCTAGCTCTACTCGCATTTCGCACATCGTCAGCGGTGGGACAGGTGCCTAAGATGATAAGTATTTAAACAGACCTCAACCCCCTAATCAAAATATTGCAGTGACATAGCGGTTTGACATGGATTTCTTGGGGAACAAGCCGAATCAGAATCAAACATTTTTAATCGGGTCACTCCGAACGCTACGACCATGACTTTTATAGCCTCAGACGGCATCACGACACGACACAGATGTGCATCCTACTTCCTAGCTCCGACGTCAGAGCGATGCGCCACATGGCACGACACTGAGTGAATCCAGCTTTGAGACACTTATCTAAAATCCCATTAAAGTTTTATACTATACTTAAGTTACACGATAATTTGCATTCAAAAGTTTGTTCAAATCATAATTGACTATTGACACAACAAATCTTCATATTAATACGTTCTGGTTAATAGAGCTACTATGGGCTTACCTAGCATAAACCCGCAATTAAACCATTGAGCTGAACTTCCGCTTTGGTTCTATAAAAGTTTTAATGAGTAGCCGAAATTGGGTAGGTATTTGACAACTATTAAAATAAATTATTTTTTAGTGATTATTAAATAGAGGATCTCCCAAAAGTCGTAATATCCACGTCCCCTGTTAGTTTTATGTTGAATAACTATTTTAAACTATCGATTAAAGTAAAAAACTGCCTCGAACTTTGATGACGTCACGATTGCCACACACATTTCGACATACCCTAACATAATCCTAGCATTTCAACTTTGATAGGTAATAATATGATGACACAGTAAAGCAGAATACCGCAGAATTTTTCGTCGAGCGGCACTTGTTAAGATTTATATGGCATAGGGCAACTAAAGTTTAATGATTAATACGAACATAATATAATATACAATTTATTTTTTTAATTAATGATAAAATTAAAATCAGCTCCAAATGCTTATTAATAAAACAATAATATTATTAAGAGTAAACTCTAGCTGTCACATTCAGGAAGTAATATTGGTTTAATAAAAAAACAATAATACAGAATAATGTAATAAAAAGTTCTATAATTTTAAGATGGCTAATACAACAAAGATACAGGGGAATGCATTTGTAGGATCAGATGTTTGCCATCATTATTAAGAGGATCGTCTAGTGACGAAACGCGACGCGAGTAGGTATTTTCAATAATGCTATCTGTTTCACAACGCTTCGCTGCCTTCTCCGTATCGTGCGATAGAGAGAGTTGCAAGTCCAGTAGGCATATGCCTACATTTTATTCTTGAAATACTGTTTCGGGTGATAACGTTTTTACCCCCCCAAACGTTTACGAAATTAGACAATTTTGGTCTCATTAGAATTAGTACACCTTAATCTATAGGCTCGTACGTTTTATTTTTTTAGTATTTTAGTTAAGTTAAATTTTAAAACATTAAAATACTCGAGGAAGTTTTTTGGTCAAAAATATGGATATTTAGACGCTAATAACTTTTAACATAAGCAATATTTCTTTAAAATTAAAACGTATGAGCATAGTTCTTCATTGTATCTACAACATTTCTAAAAATTATGAAAATTGGACAACATTTACGGGAAGAAAAACGTTATCGCTTTTTGTATGAAAACTTACAACTAGACGATCCTCATATGGACAATGATTTTATAAATATGAACAAAATATTCGAGTTCATCGATGCGGGCGTCTGGTTTGCAAGACAGAAATACTGTTTTCATAATCCATACTAATATTATAAATGCGAAAGTGTGTCTGTCTGTCTGTCTGCCTGTTACGCTTTCACGGCCCATCTGTTCAACCGATTTTGATGAAATTTGGTACAGGGATAGGTTGTATCCCGGGGAAGGACATAGGCTATTTATTAGGCTGTTTTATCCCAGAAAATTAAAGAGTTACCGCGGGAATCAAAAAAACTTAATCCACGCGGACGAAGTCGCGGGCATCATCTAGTAATAATATAATCTTACGAGGTATAAAGGAATAATGAGTATATAATTTAAAAAACTCCAAACTAAGTATCTTCGAGACTTTTCTAGACACTTCTTTTAATAAATACGTAAAATGTGGTAAAACCTAAGTATAATCTACATAAAAACCATATTTAGATTTTTTGTAAGTATCCCACAAATATATTTTAATGTCTTAAATTTTGTGAGAAAGTCTTACTTAGTCTGAAAACTTAATTTACCTCACCTTAAATACTACGTAATCGTTATACGTATTTTTTTTACAGTTTTGTTTTTAAACATGTTTTTTGTATTTATACAAATACAAATTCACTTTTATGCATTCAAATACGACATTAAATTCGGTGGTTTTTTTACGGTAGCGTTAAATTCACAACTGGTCCTTTTTTGGGTTCGGATTAAATCAAAATGGCTGACGTTTATATCGCGGCAACCGTTCTTAGTAATTTGTAGATGCAACTTAACTACAGCGTGAATATTTACACTAGAAAACTTCCTGGCGACGTTTTTGCCGCTCTGGTGCGGTGTTTTGTGGCCCGTCTGTATAGCCACTGAGGATTAGTCCAAAATGAAATCATGTTATGTCTGTCTTCGTTCTGCTTAGCGCTTTACGGCTCACCTGTAAAGATAATATTTCCGAAATATACAAAACAGATGTCTAATATATTTGAATCTTAAAGATTCTATACTGATTCTACTGTGTATACTGTGTGTGTGTATGTGATACACCCCCCACTTTAGCCCATCCACTACAGCCCATTAACGTCCCACTATGCTGACCATAGAGCTTCGACCCACTACGCTGCTTCAATACGGATTATCATTTTAGTGATAATAACCGAGACCGACGCGATGGCGTAATGTGCACTCCGAGGCACGAGAGTGAAACCCTCTAACTTCCTCACCCTGGGCTAGTACTGAAAATGTCTAGTCAGAAAACCCCAATACTTAATTGTGCGGCCGACGAGGTTCAAGTCCGGGACATGAACCCGTGACCTCGTCGACCGCAGTCGAACATATTAACCACTAGACCAACGAGACAGTCAGTGTGACATCATTAAGTATAACTTTTCAAGTCAAAATATAAAATACTAGCTGATGCCCGCGACTTCGTCCGCGTGGTTTAAGTTTTTTTGACTCCCGCGGGAACTTCTTAATTTTCCGGGGTAAAAAGTAGCCTATGTAATGCCAAAAATCACGTCGATTCGTGGCTTTGTTGCGGCGTGATTGAAGGACAAACCAACAAACAAACACTCTTTCGCATTTATAATATTAGTATGATTGTTCTTTTTATCGAGTTTGAAATGAAGGTATTGTTAAAACTTACGGTGGTCACACCGCGCGGTACTCACCATATAAACCCGTAGCACTAGCAGTCGTCCTCAAGCGGGCCCCGTCTCGGGCGCCAGTACGGGCAACTGTGGGGCGTGCATCAGCCGCCGGTGCGCCTCGGAGCCTGTGAGCGCGGCGACGGTGACGCCCGCCTGGTACGCGGCCGGGATGCGGATGTGGCGAGTCCTAGTGCCGTGTTCGGACCAACCGGTTGCGCGAAATTCGCGTATCACGTTCACTACTTGACCTGGGAACAAGAATTTTCTCATGACTAGAATATTGCCAGTTATCCTCAGAAAAGCGACTTGACGGAAGTTACTGTCAAACGATACTTTCACCGAAAGTAGCTCCCAAACGGAAAAGCTGTTTTTAGGCCGCCATCTTATATCGAAGTATCTTAAAATACCAAGAATTGCAGTGGATTGGAGTGGAGTGGAACTTTATTGTTTATTTTTAGAATATATTATTATTAAGAATTATCTTTTTCCCTGCACGGCTCCACTCACCTTAGGTTCGATTTTCGTATAAATTTGAAAGCCCTATCTTACCCCCTTAGGGGTTGAATTTTTAAAAATCCTTTCTTAACGGATGCTTACGTCTTAATAGCTATCTGTATGCCAAATTTCCATATTTCCAGTGGCTGTATGCCGATCCGTCCAGTGGTTTGAGCTGTGCGTTGATAGATCAGTCACCTTTTCCTTTTACATGTTTAGAAGATATTCATTGCCAAAAGGGGAATTGCGCGCGCGTTGGATAACTTCAACTAAGCCACGCGCGTAATAACCCCCAAATTATTATTTTCATAGAACCAAAATAGATGAAAACAATCTTCAAAATAAATTTTTCAGGCTCCAGTCTCACAAACACTTCTGACCTGATGACAGCATTGCTAGTTTAAATGAAGAGTAAAATAAAAACCAAACCTAAACTGGCATAAAAATTAGTTCTAATTTTGGCCACTGGGCCAGGTGAGTTTGATGGACTATACTTACAGATTTTTTTACATTTACTTACCAAGAACATTGAAGGTATGAAATCGTTCATCAGGCACAACCATGAGCGGCGTGAGGTCAGTGAACCTGGTCAGGACATCCCTCGTCCGAACTAACAGTACAGACGGTGACGTCAGGCGAGGCCATAGGATTGACTCCTGTATGCACTCAACGGGGTTGGTCAAGTAGACACCCCTAGATGATACCCCGAAAACCATCTGATGGTGCCATGCATCGGGGATGTCGCCTTCACAGCCCACTTGCAGATTGAGGGTTAGGATTGGAACTGCGCCTAAAATGCAATAGTCATTTTAGTGAAATGACAACGACAAACGAAATTATACCATTTGTTCGCCCCTTTACTGAATACCCCTGCTGTTTCTTACCCAGAGATATCCAATCAGCGAGCCAGTGTGAGAGAGAAACGGCCCTCTCCGGGTGTGTAGGGAAGAACCTCGCGGTCACGAGTCCGTCCGACGCTCTCTGTATGCCCGTCACTAGGTCCGCGGCCGTGCAGCCCGCCACCGCACGCGAAAATAGGTACCTGGGTACAGTACAGTCAAACAAGCTTGCGTAATACATCAGCCCTCGCTTAGCAGTACATCGTACCGACTGCGCCAATGTCTGAGCAACAATGAATCAACAATGAATTAATGAATGGGTGTCAATGAATAAATGTGTTTCTCTGACCGTGTTTTGAAATCCTCACCATTCTTTGTGCAATATGCTGATATTTTTAAGGGATACGAAAATATGTCCTTACCTCGGCAGAGGTGCATTATTTGCTCTCAATCTTGTTCCAACAGCGGAGTTTATTCTTTCGATGTCCACAGGAACACCCAATGCAATCTATAAACAATATTTACGAAGAATCAACTATTGTTTTTGTTGTTATTTTATTTTATTTTGAAAAAATATATCTTTGCTACTGTCATGACGCCAAACGACTCAAGTAGATTATGGTGACCACGAAATTTCCGTGGATTGCCATCGCGCCAAATTTTATCTTACGGATTTCACATGCGTAATCAAATTTTGGATTTAAATGACGAACTAAGTCAAATGACTTACTGTCAATGGCCAGTAATATTAATAACTAGCTTTTGCCCGCGGCTTCGCTCACGCTTGGTTCTATATTCACACAAATCCCAAAGCCCTATTTTACCCACATAGAGGATGAATTCCCAAAAATCCTTTCTTAGATGATGCCTACTTCATAATAGCTATCTGTATGCCAAATTTCAGCCCGATCCATCCAATGGTTTGAGCTGTGCATTGATAGATCAGTCAGTGAGTCAGTCAGACATTTTTTTACTACCCTCAACATATTTAATGCAAATTAACTTACAAATGTGTTAACAACGGCCGTGGCCCCGCAAGCCGATGTGCCGATCTGCGTGACTTGTCGCTCGCACGCCTCACGTTCCGACCAAACCATGCACCGTGGTGGCTCCACACAAGCTGCAATGGTCTCGCTCGATGCATCAGTAGATTTTGACTCCTGTGCCTAAAAAGATAGATCATGTTAGTAATACCCAACCAATCGATCAGCGTGCATGGGAAATTGAAATTGTAACATTGTTGTTATTAATATTATTACATCTTACATCTTATCATCTTACTTGTTATTTACTAAAATAATTTATATTGTGTGGTGGTACAGAACCCTTTGTGCGTGAGTCTGACTCGCACTTGACAAGTTCTTTTCTTTGAGTAATTAAAGCTTTAATATAACATTATTATTTATTGACTTTGTATATAGAATATTCTACTTGATACTTATGTAAGTAAAGACATAGTTTACCATAGATGCTGCATCATGACTCTCAATATCAGAGGCAGTTTTCTCAACCATAAGTTTCTTGGCCATAGTAACATGGTACAAGGCGGAAGAGAGGTTAACAGAGTCAAACACCGGCCGCTCGCCTTGGTTAATCTGGTAGGCAAAGGGCTGCTCTGCGTGTTCCTCCTCATCTAAAATTTCACACTTTAAAGGTAAAAACTACAAACAGTTTATATAAAAAAAAATATCGGAAATCAGAATAGAAACTTTTTTTTTTAAATGAACGTTTCAACAGAGGTTTTGATTCGCTGAATGAACCTGCACAGGTATCTGCTTTCAATTGCTGCTATATTGCTTATAATATATCTTTAGAGATATTTCGTTTTACTTCATACAATAAACTACTAAATCCCTTTTTTTAATAATTTTAGTCAAAATTTCAGTAGTACTTAGTAGAAAATCAATATGAAAGAGCAAATTATTAGCTTAATCAAATAGTTACTTGATTAAAATTAAATAGCAGGAACATAAGTCATAAAAAAATACTTACAATTTAACATTTCCCTTGGTGATACTAAATCTCCACTAGACACATGTACCGAAACAATATTGTTGTTTGGCCAATTCGACATTGTTCTGCGAACGAGAATATGTTCACCCCTAACATTTACATGTGTTATGTAAGGTCCAAATGTCTGGACACCTCTTGCATTGTCAGCGTCTTGTGCAGGTTCTACAACCCTACTAGTTGAAGGTTCATCGTAATATTGTGGTTCAACATTTGCTGGAGAGCTAGATGCAACAACTATTGGCTGCACAGCACTTGGCAAATACTCTGGAGATGTCCCTCTGAGAATAACTGGGTCATTCTCCTCAGGCATGTTTCCAACATCCAGATCAGCATCAGGAGTGGACTCATCACCTGTGTCCACTTCACATGATGGTCCAGGGTCAAAATCCATTTCTAGAAAGTCCATATCAGGGCTAGATACTCTTGAACCATGTTCCCTGGCATTCTGACCAGCGGGTTGAGCAACAGGGTAGTTTGGGAGCAACGGGAGATGCCTATCCAAAGGCAAGCCCATGTCCAAGCTAAAGAAGGAGCTTGGCAAGTCAGCCAAATGCTCTCCACCTCTATATGTGTAAATACAACCATCTTCTGAACCTAATGAATAATCATCATTCCCTGTGTCACTAGAACTGTCATCAGCATCAAGATTGGGTTTATTCAACTTCAAACTTGATGGTCTCTTCCTACTCTCTCTAAATCCGCTGTTATCTGGCAAAACTTCACAAACTCTGCTGGTTGAGGCCCCACTAGTCGAAGGAGCATTCAAACTGTATGAGTTACTAACAGATTCCAAGCATACTTTGTGTTTTTGACATGTTTGTTTATCCTGACTGGAGCCAAGGCCGTTATCACGAGTGTTTGTCTCTGATTTGGAGGCACTAACAAGATCAAACTGATTTACACTAGACTTGTTCATACTTTTTGATGTCTGTGGGGTATTACTAGTTTCTTGTCTTAAATTGTGTTCAGTAGGTCTATTAGACGGTTGCCCAAACTCATTATTGGACAAAGAATTCAAACTTCTAGCCCGCGGACCGTTCAAAGGGCATGAACGTAAGTCTGCTTCATGTGACATTGATGTAAACACATTTCCATCACAGTCGCCTTGCCCAGGAAGTTTCGTGCCTTTACAGTTTTTAGGTATCTCACCTTCACGATCATGCTTGCCGCGATTTCGCGATAAAGCAGATTCTTCGGGAGAATCCATCACAACAAATATATTGTTTCAACAACAGTGGTCGGCATTGTGCAGTTTAAGGTTAATGGCAAATTATGGTTTTCTGGTATGTAATCAAAGAATACATACATGCCAATTTACCTTTCCATTAAACTAAATAGAACATACTCATTATTCAAATTATTAACTAAATTCTTAAAGTTTTTGAAAGGAAAATGAATTGGAATTAATAACAAACCAATTTCAACAGAGAAAATTTGACAGCAATTGATCATTTGATGTCAAAATCAAATTGTCATTTGTCTTTGTCACTTCACAGACGTTAATCCGCCGCAGATTCATCATCATCATCGGCAGGGCAATCGGCTAAAAATTGCATCAATCATCGTTACATTGGCTGAATTTATGGTATTCTTTCTTTATTTATATATTTATGTAAACCCTATTTTGATCAATTTAAAATTCTTACATTTCCGTGCCTGTACATCTATGAAGTGCTAGTATTTGTTAAAACTAACTATCAACTTTTAAATTTTCGGATAGCGAACGACGGAAGGACAAAATGTGTTTCATACAACATTCAACAACCTTTTTTGGTAAGCATCTTCAATATGGCACCTCTAATTTACAATAAACTACCAGCATCATTGGCCGACCGTAATCTGAGTACAATAGCTTTAAAAAATAAAATAAAGGAATTGTTGTTAAAAAAGCGATACTACACTATTAAAGACTATTTTATCAGACACTTTATAGTTAGTAGTAATGAAGGAATTAAAATTAGAGAATAATAAATAAGAATGAGGCTTTGGTGGAATGTAACTATTTAATATCTATTTTATCTTAGCATTGTTATCGTCGTAAGTATACTGTTTATTGTAATGTTAATATTGTATATTGTTTAAGTATTATGCTAAGTATAATAATAATTACGTCTGAATTTTGCATGCCATCTCCATGGCAGATTGTATGCTACTGCTAAAATTATTTTATGACCTTTATATCTTCAATCTGTTCAAATAAAAAAATAAATGAAAAAAAAATTCTTGCTGCGTCAATGGATTTTGTCCAATAATGGAAGAGTTTTAACCAATCAGAGGTGATTGCGATCGTTACAATATTGCTGTCCGGGTGCCATCTTCAAATTGAAGTAGGGCAATCGGCTAAAAATGACAGCTAAAGTGTAGGTAACGATCGCAATCACCTCTGATTGGTTATCACTCTTCCACTATTGGACAAAATCCATTGACGCAGCAAGAATACTATAAATTCAGCCAATCACAACAATTGATACGGTAACGATGATTGATGCAATTTTTAGCCGATTGCCCTGCAGGTGAAATGTCTTCCGATTTTGAGCAAATAATAGTTCTCAAAATAGGTAACCTATTTTTCCATAGAGAATATACCTACCACAGATGTAGTACCAGATATCGCGCTCGGAACACGGCAGACGCGCCAACAAAGCGAATACAATTCTCAGTTAGTTGGATGCGACGCATAGATAAGTATTGTATAACCTGATGCGACGCGTCGAAGTTTTGACGTGACGTGTGTGTAGACAACATGGAGGAAGGAATTACGACTGCATGGTAGACAAGTTTCTCAAAATAATGCAGTCTTTTGTCTTGAAACACTGTAAAAATTGTTACCAAAAATTAAAAAAGGAAGATGGTGTTTCATTTGTTCATTTCATAGGCAAAAATTTATATTTTCATTCTGTGACTTGAAACACAAAACCTCAACGATATCTATCAGTGTTGCTTATTTACGTTGAAATATTTTCCCTTAAATTAAAGAAGGTGTAAATGGGCTGTTATTAGATAGTTTTTTTTTTGTGAAACAGCTACGCTGCCGGCTTATTTCGAAGTACGCCGATTAATTTATAGGTACGCCAGCTGCTTGGTACGCAGATGGTACGCAGGCTACTTTGGTGGTACGTAGGCTACTTTTAAGGTACGCCAGCTACTTTCGAGGTACGCAGGCTACTTTGGTGGTACGTAGGGTACTTTTAAGGTACGTAGGCTACTTTTAAGATACGCCAGCTACTTTGGAGCTACGTAGGCTACTTTGGTGGTACGCAGGCTACTTTTAAGGTACGCCAGCTACTTTAGAGGTACGCAGGCTACTTTGGTGGTACGTAGGGTACTTTTAAGGTACGTAGGCTACTTTTAAGGTACGCCAGCTACTTTGGAGCTACGTAGGCTACTTTGGTGGTACGCAGGCTACTTTTAAGGTACGCCAGCTACTTTAGCGGTACGCAGACTACTTTGGTGTTACGTAGGCTACTTTTAAGGTACGCCAGCTACTTTAGAGGTACGCAGGCTACTTTGGAGGTACGTAGGAGGTACGCTTATATGAGTAGGTACGCACTCACCAAGCACTCACGTCTCACCGACCAGGAACACTCAATCTGGGCAATAGCGGCAACAAACAGGCAAACAGACACATGGGCACTGATGCCAGATTAGAGGAATCTTGCTAAATTAAAGGGTAACCTAAGGGGAGGCAAACTTCGAAACAGATTTTCCATTCACACCGCTAAATCCCTTTTAATTTTTAAACGACTTCTTGACTAAGGGTGCGTTCCGAAATACACTGAGAGCACTGGAAGTCCCCAGTAAAGAGCACTGCCAGTGCTCGCAGTGCTTATAACGGAACACACACTAAGTGTGTGTTCCGTTATAAGCACTGCGAGCACTGGCAGTGCTCTTTACTGGGGGCTTTCAGTGCTCGCAGTGTATTTCGGAACACACCCCAAGATAAACCAAATAATACAATATAGGTACCTACTACATAATTGGAGTTACCTAATCCAATTTAACTCCGATTTGTACCTACGCAAAGTACTGATTCATTAATGGAAACTCTTGCTGAAATAACTATAAATTTATTGTTTTTGATTAAATAATAAAGATTTTGCCTATTTGGGGTTTTTTACGTTATTTAAACCTGAATAATTGATGGCTGGATTTTGGATATGGTTTGGGGGGAACGTGAGGAGGGCATCTGGCAGCACTTCTTCACAGCTGTCAACAGAGAGCAGCTGTCAATTTGCGATTCTGTGTTGCGATTTTACGAAATGACACATTGAATTTGTATCCAGCTGTAACATTTTAGCTATTACCTATTTAAAAATTGCGTCTTAGTAAACCAAGCAACCAAGTAAAGTTCAAAGTGGTAATAGAGCTCAGTGAATCGTTTGTATCATTATAATTCTTAAATTTCAACGACAGTCGCTAAAATGGCTTACGCCTACTTGTTCAAATATATCATCATCGGCGACACAGGTATTGATTTTATTTCTTTTAAATATTATTGTCATTACATGTAATATTTACAGTTGGATATCTTCATTAGGAGTTGAAGGGTACATTAGAAAATGATGAGTTATGGTTACAAATATTTGGTGGTATACAAAGGTGTTAACATTTTTGCAAAGACAGTAAAACAATTTGACATGAGTTTCGCCTTCCTCCTACGCTACGGCCAAAGATTACGGCGTACCTACTCAAATACGGGCATATTATATTCAGCATCTGTTGTATAATAGTAAACTATATTAAATATATCAGTTTTTAATGTTGATTGAACACAAAAGTTACAATGGTTTTGGTTGGATACCATAGTAAGTAAGTCATACTATTTGTTCCTATGCCAAGGTCTTTCTTTGTATTTTATTTGCAAATTAAGTAAAGTAATCTTGTTACATTTCAGTATAAATTGTATTTTTTTGATATTCTGCTGAAACCTTTGTTCTGAATTTCTTAAAGCAATCATCTAGTTTTTTTTTTAAATAATCAAATACAATGATAACAAAACGCAATGTGTTAGTAAACAAAATGGTAAGCTCCTTTGTTCATACCAATATTAAACTTGATCTACATTATTTTTATTTGTTTATAAAATCTTGGGCTCAGCTTTAGAATACTGTCGGTTGAGTTGGACGTTAATATTTTTTTTACAGAAAGACCTTGATGTGGTTAGCCTTCCACTAAAATATTTTACTCCGAATTCTAATACTTTTCGAGAAATATTTTTTTGAAAATTCGCAATTCTTCACCACTTTTAACTATTTCGTACGACATTTGCCATAGATTACAGACTCATTGACGTTTAGTTGGCGTGATAGAGATTCGTTTTACGTAAACTAGTACCTAAAGTACCTAATCTGTCATTAAAGTCCCTTTTTTTTGACGTTTTCGAATAAAACACAGATAGTGTACCAAAAACGGAACGCGCCAAAATTTTTTGCGCTAAATTGACAAATGACATTATTGAATTCAAATTTCAAATCTTCCACCCAGAAATGCCTTGCTGACAGCATAGCGGTGGTACTTTTTCCTCTTCTGCTCCCACTATCAAGAGCGAGCGAAGCGAGCTCGGGACTTGGGGGCACTCCGACTCGGATAGGTTAGGTTAAGAAGAGGATGGCGGGGTCTGTAAGACCCCGCCATCCTCTTCTGTGGTTATTTACTTTGTTTACGTCCCAGAATAAGGAGCCCCGCGAAGCGGGGCTCCGTCGACCGGCCTTGGAGGGGGTGAGAGGGAGAGGGTGAAGTCTAAGGAGTTTTCCTAGCGTCCCCACTTTCTCCTTGCTTTGCTGACAGCATAGCGGTGGTACTTTTTCCTCCTCCGCTCCCACTATCAAGAGCGAGCGAAGCGAGCTCGGGACTTGGGGGCACTCCGACTCGGATAGGTTAGGTTAAGAAGAGGATGGCGGGGTCTGTAAGACCCCGCCATCCTCTTCTGTGGTTATTTACTTTGTTTACGTCCCAGAAAAAGGAGCCCCGCGAAGCGGGGCTCCGTCGACCGGCCTTGGAGGGGGTGAGAGGGAGAGGGTGAAGTCTAACTCCCCCTCCCCCTCTAAAGTACTTTTTCCTTTGGAGGGGGGGTTCACCCCCACCCTTCCTACCCCTCCCCCCTTCCCCTCCTCCATAAATGAGGTTCATGATATCAAAAAAATATACAAAAACATAACCTCAAAATGAGATTTTTAAAAATTCATAGAAAAAAAACGGTGCATTACCTTGTAATGGGAGTAGTGTCGGGGGGTAGGGGGCACCCCCCTCCTCCCCCAAAACCCCCCCACCCCCCTCCTCCTGCCAAACGATACTAAATTTTACCCAATTTGAGAACCTAACCTCAAAATTTTAAAAAATTAATATCTCGGAAACTAATAAAATTCGGAACGTCTTACTTGGAGGGGGGGTATATCCCCTCCCCCCCCTCCCCCTCCCCGCTCCCCCTCCCCCTCCGTCACCGACAGTATACTAAAGCCCAACCAAATCTTGCATATAAGAATGTTAATGTAGGTAAATGTAACCTACATTTTTTCTACTTTTATAATCATTAATATTCAAGAAATTTAAATTGCATAATTATATGTTTCTTTGCCAAAGAGTGATTTCATTTATGAGGCTCTCAGAAAATGAGTTCAAAGTACAGTTGTAAAGAGACTGGATAATTATTACTTACAGTTAGAAAGTAACAACATGCCTGTTACCTATAGGAATCAGCAAAAAATACTGATAAACTTGAGAAGAAAGAAATGCTTAGCAACTTCTCTTATATGATTAAACTTTCACTGAAGGGCATAGCCAGACTATCTTGGTAGGTCTTGAGGAGGTGGCAGTAATTCCAGGGTCAATAAATAATTAGCCTACTCTCAGACAACCCAACCCAATACAAAGGTTCATATTGTAATAATACTAATGTAGGACTAAGTAATAGTAGTAGTAAACTACATAAGTAATTATTTATTTTACATAACTAAGTAATATGTACAAAATCTAATTCATAATAACATAATGAATGATATTGATAACAAAAGACTGATTTTGCATGCCATACTATAGCTATTACTTTGGCATATGCAACAAAAGACCATTGGATAAAAGCCTGACTGATAAACCACTTGTGCAGGACAAAGGTCAGCTGTCCATTTACCTGTGTGTGGGCTTATTTCTGCTTTCAGGTGTAGGCAAGTCCTGTTTGCTGCTTCAGTTCACAGACAAACGATTTCAGCCGGTCCATGACCTCACCATTGGTGTTGAGTTTGGTGCCCGCATGATCACCATAGATGGCAAGCAAATCAAACTTCAGATATGGGACACTGCGGGTCAAGAAGCATTTAGGTAACTAAGTAGTATTTTGAACAGTTTGCCACATGTAAATGACCCATAAAACGCAGAAAATCAAAATCAAAATGTAAAAAAATAATTGTTTAAATTTCTGTTAGGAACACCCTTCTTACGTGTGCCTGTAGGCTTACTGATAGGTTTGCACGAATTTTCAATGATTGTAGAAGTCTCGACAAATGCGGCCAAACCGACATTTATTGACAATAAAATTACAGTCATTTTAGACATATTTTATTGTAATATATATAGTTTTTTAATGGAGAAAATGTACTAGTTGTTTTCATTACACTAAAAATAAACATTTTAAATGTTGATTGAGGGAGAGAGTCAGATTTACGATATTTTGCCGTCTTATGTCGTTAAGGTGGCCAAGCTGATTTTCGCGCAGCAATCGCCCTAATGTAGCATAGCGAGCAATGATCGCATCGTGATTTTGTATTTCGATCAAAGATCTTTGAACTTTTAGTATGGTAAAATATTATTGATAATAATTTATAATTGTTTAAATTTGATATATTTAGCGAGTCACCCAGGAAATATGCTCAGGCTAACTCAAAAGGGTACTTTCTGCAACAACTTTGAGTTTTGTGTCTTTTCTTTGCAGGTCAATCACCCGGTCATACTACAGAGGTGCAGCAGGCGCCTTGCTAGTGTATGACATCACTAGACGAGAGACGTTCAACCATTTGACAACATGGCTGGAAGACGCCCGCCAACATTCCAATTCTAATATGGTTATTATGCTTATTGGAAATAAGAGGTGAGACACTTATACATATTCATGTTTTTAGCTAGGAAAGCTGCCACAAAGGGCCCGTAATGTAGCATTGTTTGTGGTAAGGGGTCCTTGTCACAGTTGGTCACATTTGTGAGACCCCCCCCATCCCTAGTGTGACGTCACATATCTTGCAATTTTACATGTAGAAAACTCACCAATAAAACAATTTAAACCTTACAGATCCAGATAGAGTTGGAAATATTTTAAAGTTTTTTGTTAATAGTTCAAATATGGCATTTTAACACTGAGATGTATAAGATTTTGAAATGTGACGTCACGAAACTTAGGACCCCTCCCACCCCTCCCACCCCTTGTCACACAATGTCACACTTCGTCGACCCCCTCCCTCCCCCTTAACGTGTGACGTACTTTATGGATGATCCCTAATGTACCTTCAAGTATTATTACTGAAACATATATGTAACAAGACAGTGTGGTTTCCTAGAATGTGGTGTTTTACTGTGTTTGTGTGGTTTTACCAATTGATCTGACCAGTGGCGTGCACACGGCTCGATGTCAGGGAATGCCCTAGTTAAGTAGGTTGCCAGTTTAATAGCAGCTCAAAAATAAGCATTTAACTGTTTGATTTGGGTAAGCAGTTCTTACCAAGACTGCTGCAGGTTATAGAAGCATATAAATCTGACATAGCTGTAAGAGATGCTGAATAAGCTGATGCTTTATTATTACGCTGGTAGCAATCCTTTTACCATAATAGCTGCTTCTGCAAGCAAAACTCGGAATTTCTTGGTACAATAGCTTATCACTTCTGAACTTTGACGACCTCCGTGGCGCAGTGTTGAGCGCTGTTGTCTTAACGTACGGAGGTCCCGGGTTCGATCCCTGGCAGGGTCAATTTGAAATTCATAATTGCTGAATTTTCCCTGGTCTGGCCTGGTGGGAAGGTTCGGCTGTGGCTAGTTACCACCCCACCTGCATAGACGTGCCGCCAATCGATTTAGCGTTCTGGTACGATGCTGTGTAGAAACCGAAGGGGTATGGGTTTAATATAACAGCCATGCTCCTAACAGGTTAGCCCGCCACCATCTCAGACTGCATCATCACTTACCATCAGGTGAGATTGCAGTCAAGGGCTAACTTGTAGTGGAAAAAAAATAGGTACTTGGTGAAAATAAGAACATGACATTGACAGTTTGTTACCCATTCCAGTGACTTGGAATCGCGGCGCGAGGTGAAAAAAGAAGAAGGCGATGCATTCGCGCGCGAACACGGCCTCGTGTTTATGGAGACCTCCGCCAAGACCGCCGCCAACGTGGAAGAAGCCTTCATAAACACTGCCAAAGAGATCTACGAGAAGATACAGGAAGGAGTCTTTGACATCAACAATGAGGTAACACATGAATCAGTTTCTATATTGAATCTAGTTCATGGCGACGTAGCAATACCGCCACTAACGTGGAAGATGCCTTCATAAACACTGCCAAAGAGATCTACGAGAAGATACAGGAAGGAGTCTTTGACATCAACAATGAGGTAACGCATGAATCAGTTTCTTTATTGAATCTAGTTCATGGCGACGCGACGTAGCAATACCGCCACTAACGTGGAAGATGCCTTCATAAACACTGCCAAAGAGATCTACGAGAAGATACAGGAAGGAGTCTTTGACATCAACAATGAGGTAACGCATGAATCAGTTTCTTTATTGAATCTAGTTCATGGCGACGCGACGTAGCAATACCGCCACTAACGTGGAAGATGCCTTCATAAACACTGCCAAAGAGATCTACGAGAAGATACAGGAAGGAGTATTTGACATCAACAATGAGGTAACACATGAATCAGTTTCTATATTGAATCTAGTTCATGGCGACGTAGCAATACCGCCACTAACGTGGAAGATGCCTTCATAAACACTGCCAAAGAAATCTACGAGAAGATACAGGAAGGAATCTTTGACATCAACAATGAGGTAACACATGAATCAGTTTCTATATTGAATCTAGTTCATGGCGACGTATCAATACCGTCACTAACGTGGAAGATGCCTTCATAAACACTGCCAAAGAGATCTACGAGAAGATACAGGAAGGAGTCTTTGACATCAACAATGAGGTAACACATGAATCAGTTTCTATATTAAATCTAGTTCATGGCGACGTAGCAATACCGCCACTAACGTGGAAGATGCCTTCATAAACACTGCCAAAGAGATCTACGAGAAGATACAGGAAGGAGTCTTTGACATCAACAATGAGGTAACACGTGAATCAGTTTCTATATTGAATCTATGTAGTTCATGGCATAGTAATACCGCCGACAACATTCATCAGCACTGCCCATGAGATCTACAAGAAGATACAGGTGGAAGTCTTCGACATCAACAATGAGGTGAAGTGGCTTAGGCTAGGATTTAACTGATCTCTAATAGAACGGCATAAAGAAATTGTCATTTAGTGCATCTTTACGAGTAATTTTAATTAAGTCACGATATTAAGCCAAAATTTGATGGCGCCTTTGATATATAATCCACAATCTATACTAATTTAATAAATGTGAAAGTTTGGATGGATGGATGGATGGATGTATGTTTGTTTGTTACTCAATCACGCCAGAACAGCTGAACGAATCTGGTTAAAAGGCACAGAGATAGATTATAGTCTAGACTCTAGAATAACACATAGGCTACTTTTTATCTCGGAATATGAAATTTCCGCGGGAACCAAAGAACCTCAATCCACACGGACGAAGTCGCGAGCATCGGCTAGTCATACTAATATTATAAATGCGAAAGTGTGTTTGTTTGTTGGTTTGTCCTTCAATCACGCCGCAACGGAGTAACGGACCGCGGGAATCAAAAAAACTTTAACCACGCGGACGAAGTCACGGGCATCAGCTAGTAATATATATTAGCATGATGACATTTGGACGATGTGTGCGAAATCCATGTGCAATGGCATCAAGTTGCGCGGAACGTGAATATACGCCGTACGCACGTAGGCCCCGTCGATCGAGAACAGGCGGAATGGGCATGAACTTTAGCGTCCATCCATTTCACTTTTTTTTTTTAAATATATAGGCTAGCGCTTGGCTGCAACTGATTGCAGCCAAGCAAGTCTGAATTTGCTTGCAAGTGGTGATGCAGCCTATAAGGTGGAGCGCGCTTGCCTAGAAGATGCGTATTCACTCTTAATTTGAACTTGACGTCTTGTTTGGCTGAAGTCAAATGACTTACCGACAATGGCAAGATTAATAGTATTTTCACCTCTCATGCTCTAAAAAGGTACCATTATAGCTTAGCGTAGGCGGACTAAAGTTAGCATTTAGTTAGCCCCTAGGGATTAAAGTAATTTATTTTAAATTTTTGCCGTACTAGTATTATCATGCGTGCTAACGGTAGTTAAAACTTTTAGTGATTACTATCAACAGCCAAATAGTCACTTGGTTGAATGTCAATGTGCTAATGTTACCCATCGTATCCTACAGATATATGTCAATGGTACATACTACTGTATTTTTTTAAATTCCTTCTTGATACGGAGAAAAATAACATTTTAGTCCCTTGATGAACAATCTACTATTACTTACGTGATAATAATGTTATGCTGTGACGCCAGGCGAACGGCATCAAGATCGGCCCGCAGCACTCGACGGGAGGCGCGGGCGGCGCAGGGGGCGCGGGCGCGGGCGGCGCGCCTCCGGGCGGCTGCTGTTAGGTGCTGCGCTGCACACGCTGAGGCCGACGCGACGGTGGGTACATACAATACATGTTTGTTTGTTTATTCTTCAATCACACCACAATGAATCCACGTGATTTTTTAATATAGGTACATAGTTTTTGATGGAGAAAATGTTCTTTCAATGTTGTTTTCATTACAGTAAAAATAATCATTTATACTTACTTGAGTGTGCGACTTAGGAAATATGCCGTCTTAAGTCGTAAATAACACCCTATATAACGTTTATACTTCAATCACACAACAATGGATCCACGTGATTTTTTGCAAAAATATATGTAGGTATAGTTGAAGACCCGGAAAATCTAAGAGCTTTTCCGGGATGTTTAACCTAAATCGATGCGGACGTCGCGTCGTTGACTTCATCTAGTCATACTGAGGCCGATATACTAACACCAAACATGGATGATGGAGGAGTTTGTCCGCCGCCTCTGTTAGTTAAGTTATAATCAGGTCGCCTTTCCAATATATCTTCCCACATATAATTTTTAGGGTTCCGTACAAAAATGGTAAAAATGGAACCCTTATGGTGCGACTTTCTCCGTCCGTCCGTCCGTCTGTCTGTCACAGTCGATTATTTCAGTAACTATTAAAGCTATCGACATGAAATTTGGAATAGTTGTGTATAATAGTGGCTTAACATCATTAAAATAAAAAAAAATCGAAAATTATTTTTAGTTTAATTAAAAAAGGGGGAAAATCGGGGGTTTGAAATTTCAAAGTATGATAACTATACTGAGTGGGATATCATATGAAAGGGCTATACTTCTACATTCTAAAACAGATTTTTATTTATTTTTATGCATAATAGTTTTTGATTTATCGGGCAAAATGTCGAAAAAATGCCGTTCCCCCCCCCCCCCCCCCCCCCTTATCTCCGAAGTTTACCAATTGAAAAATCTGAAATAATTATGGTCAATAGAAGCTTATGTATATTTTACAGGAAAAATAAAACCAACGTTCTAACTAGCATAGTTTTTTTGATATTAACAATAAACCTCTACAAACAAAGTTAGTTTTGCGGTTCATTTCGTCTTGTTTTTAATACGTCATAAATCGTAAAACTTACTACAGGTTTGTACGGAACCCTCGGTGCGCGAGTCCGACTCGCACTTGGCTGGTTTTATTTATTTATAGACTAGCGCTTGGCTGCAATCAGACTTGCTGGCAAGTTGTATTGCTACCTGAGATGAAACCTCAATCCACGTAGACGAAGTCGCGGGCACCATCTAACGTTTTATAATTATTTGTTGGTTTCAGAAGAGGTGCAGCTGTGTGCAAAAAACTTTTGGTACGAAACTTACTGTATGATGGATTAACTAGTTTTATTTTTACTCTACAATAATTGTTGCATCTCAACTCGATATAATAGTGAAAATGCGAAACGAATCTATTCAATTCTAGCAATTTCAATTCAAGGTATCCTCAATCCTGTAAAATAGTTGGCAATTAAAAGATACTTAGACTTTTTATACAACAAAATCTCGATATATACTTGATAATAGCTGTTGATATATAATTTGGTTAATCCTTCAAACCAATTTTGTATGTTTACATTATTCCAGAGAGCATGTGAGTCCTAAAATATGACAGCTAGTGTGAGCAATGATCTCTTTAATGATTCTCATTTCTGACTAGAATGCAGAATTGTAGTAAGAATGCCCGAATTCGGCTATTTATTTTTCATGTCAATAACTTGTCATGTCTGATAATTATGTCGTGACGTCTATTTTGCAATTAAGAGTGATCCGAAGATCCAATAGACATACACAAGATACATTTAAGACTATTAAAATAATAAGTGACTGGATTAATATTATATTATGGAATAGCTGCTTACTGGAATAATGTAATAAATTTACCTTTATGAACTGTTTAACGACCGAGCAACAACATGCGACATTGCGGCATACTACAGTGGAAACATTAATTTTGCGCACTCTTACGGCAATTTTATAAGTACGAAACTTCTAAAAACAGGGAACTTGGATTTTTCATCTTTTGGGTTACCCTTGATTTGATAATCTCTAAGGCTGAATTAATTTTTACATCTCCATTAAAATATGACGATGCGATAGTCTGCTGACAATGCTACATTTTAAAGTTTCATACCGTATAATAGGTATTATACGGTATGAAACTGTGGCATGCCGCAATATCGCATATTTTATGTTGCTCTAGGCCCCTAGGGTAAATGAAGTTGTAGTCACATTTATAATATTATGACTATGATGTGAAATGAAATAAAAGATGTACGCAAATCTTATCGAAAAGACTAGGCAAGCGCGCTCCACCTTAGGCTGCATCACCACTTGCTAGCAAGTCTGATTGCAGCCAAGCGCTAGCCTATATATTTAAAAAAAAAAAAAAATTGTTTCTTACCAAATTTTTTTTTTTTTATAAATAGGCATTGGTAAAACCTTGCTTTTTTTTTGTTTTTATTTATTTAATATGTAGTGGCAGTAGCTTCCCGTATAGCTATATTATCATAAATATTTAAAGTAAGTGTAAGTAAATTCATTATGCGTAACCAGACATAGAGTAAATGTAAGAATGGAGTATGGACCAGGCGTGGAATCATATTATATTCATATACAGTGGATTTCATTTATTGCGACCTTGGTTGTAGCGACCATTTACCTATAGCGACGTTAAATCTTAGTCCCTTGAATTTAAAGCATACTTTAGTACAAAATTCATGTGGCTATAGCGCCTTTGGATGTAACGCCGAGTTCGGGTGTAGCGACTGTTTTTAATGAATCATTTGTAACAAATTCCTAGAAATCCCATGCAGATATTGCGACCGGAGTCGGCCGCCAAAGACACAAAGATTTCTTTCTTTCACAAACATTTCTTATCTTTTGTTTACATCCACACAGATGGTCAGCAAGTGTGGAGACCTTTACCTTTTGTTTATAGATATCAGGTACGCAGGTAGGGAAGCGTGTACGTTTCGGAGGTAAATTGAAGCAAACTTTACATACACATTTTTTTAAATGTACCAGTGAGTAATTATGTGTGCAAATATTTTCAATTATAAATGAATATAATATACACTATACATGTGTACGTGTCTGTATCTTTACCTTTGCCTGTAACGACTCCCGTATATAACGACGAAAATAGAGTGGTCCCTTCATCGTCGTTATACCCGAAATCCACTGTAGTTGTACTTCATGTATATTGTTCAGTGTTCATGAGATACGGTTTGTGTTGTGTACTTGTCTCTGATTTTTTTCAGAAAAATACTTATGTGGCTATCTATACTACCATCGCTTATAGTCATTGTTTTAACATTGTTGACTTTCGTGATATAATCCTTATCTTAAGGATGTCAAGGCACGTGACATAAAACTGTCATTTTGAAATTGTCATATTGCAACTGTTCATAGCAAAGGAGGGTTTTAAAACCATGGAATTAGGAATTACGACTAATAAAACAGTTGCTATTGTTACCTATTTGCATTTTGTACCCACATTGATGTTCATTTGACCAAGTGTTTATTCACCGATCGCTGGCCAATGAAACAAAAGCTATGATGTTAATTTTTTTTTACTAAACATTGCGGTCTTACCACATAAATGTAAACAAGTGTTTATTTAGACCTTATTACGTCAATTTAGTCAACAGTTGAAACTTGTTTAATTTGTGTGTGACCCATCATATAAACGTAAGCCAAATACAACTGCAATTTATTTAAGTTAAGTTCTAATATAAAATTGTTTATGGGGTTTATTCGCCAAGAATCGTAGCTGCCCTAAAGCCTAGTTTACACTAAACGAAATTACTGGGCTAAGGATTAAAAAACTCTGCTGCAGTGGCGTGCATGTCATTTTAAGGACTTCGTAGTAAACAAGCCAACCAGTCACGATATGTAGGAAAAAAAAAACCGACTTCAAAAACCACAAACACTAAAAAGTAAAAAATAATTTAATTTATTATGTATACAAGAGTTAATGTAGTTCTATAATAACATTTTTTGGAGTCGGTACCAATTAGCCGCATGAACCGTCTACCTACTCTTCATTATTGTTGACGTGACTCCACATTGGCACCGACTCCAAAAAATGTTATTATAGAACTACATTAACTCTTATAACAATATAATATATGTAAATTAAATTATTTTTAACTTTTTAGTGTTTGTGGTATTTGAAGTCGGTTTTTTTTTTTTTTTTGAAAAATTTTTATTTCACAATTATTACTGGCCCCACTTTTTTTGCTATTTATTTTACTTGTAATTTTTTTTTTTGCGCTGTGAGTGCTGAACGCGTAATACGATTACGGTAGAGTTCCAAGGGGGGACGGTATTTTTTTTGTCAATTTGTCCCATAAATCCAAAACTACTATGCATTAAAATAAATAAAAATCTGTTTTAGAGTGTACAAGTCAAGTACAAAGTCCTTTCGTATGATACCCCACTTGGTATAGTTATCCTACTTTGAAATTTCAAACCCCTGATTTTCCCCACTTTTTTAATTAAACTAAAAATAATTTTCATTTTTTTGATTTCCATGATATTGGGCCACTATTATATACAACTATTCCAAATTTCATGTCAATAGCTTTAATAGTTACTGAAATAATCGACTATGACAGACGGACGGAGAAAGTCGCACCATAAGGGTTCCATTTTTAACATTTTGGTACGGAACCCTATGGATATGCATGGTTAAAACATACTGTTTACAAAACTATCACACTGATCGCGAGCAATTTACTCTTATCCATTGAGGAGTTCCGTTCTCCATCTCCGGAGATATTCATCAGATCTTCACCAAATTAAAATGGGACCACCTCTAAAGTACCTACCTAGCAAACAAAAAAAGAATTATCAAAATCGGTTCATAATTGGCGGAGAAATCGCGTAACAAACATACAAAAAAAAAACAGTCGAATTGAGAACCTCCTCCTTTTTTTTAAGTCGGTTAAAAATGAAAATTATTGTACCGATAATAATTTAGCAAAGTATCACTTGGCCTAGCAATTAGTATGTGTGAACAAGGCTCAGTATTCAAATGCTGTGAATTTGTAGTGATATGAGTATAAGTGCGTAACCGCCTTTACCCAGAAACAAATCAAAACTATAATAATGATTTTTCTGTTCAATCATGACTTAATTATGAATGTTCATAAACCTAACAAATATTAACTAAATTATCGATGTAAAATATTTAACATTTTGTTATTTAAAGATGTTTATTTTATTTTTATATTTTATTATAATAGAAATATTATGTTGTACATTTATGGAGCTTATACCAGCTTATCCGCCGGAATTAGAATTTCTTAGATAATAAACATATTTATATTGACTGTCCTAAGTTGTTAACATATTGCTATGTTATGGTGCTTTGTCATGATAGTATGCCACTAGTATGCATTTTTTAATGAACCCGTGCATAGTCTGGTGGCATACTGGCCATGTCGCTCTCTAGACATGCTATGTCTATGCTATGCTAGTTGAGCGAAAGTCTTGCAACAAAGGTGAGATTGCAGATGGCAAAAGAAGAGCCGACTTTTGGTGCTTTTCCCACAAAAGGTCATCCATAATGCCCATACTAATATTATAAATGCTAAAATGTGTAAAGTACCAGACAGACTGTTACTTTTTCATTGCTCCACCTAAACTTATCTTGATAAGATTTGACAGAGATAGTAAGCTATTCTGTGCCAAGTCTCTGTTCCATCCTGGAGATGGAAATAGAAAAATAATAGAATTCTCATGGGATTTAAAATACCTTAATTCATTCCGAAGAAGAAAGAACATTCGTTAGATTGTTTTATATATTATGTAAAACAATTTAACGAATGTTTTGGGTGCTTTTCGAAAACATATTTTGAAATAAGAACTTAACGCAACAAGATTAGAGAAGACACAAGGAATTTTAATTTGTGGAAAAGAGAACTTGCCATCCATTTGGGTACAATATGGCAACCCTACTTACAAAACACCATGATACAGTAATGTGTTTGCACTTTTACAGAGGTGGTGGCCTAGCGATTACATTAGCACAATAAATTACTTCGAGGAAATCACCTCGACGTTTCGCAAGATTTTAATATACTTACTGAAGGACGAAATTGTGATCTTTATGGACTGCTTGCAAGGAAATATTGAAGACATAATAACAAAACTAGGTTACTTTAAGTTTAGCACATTGTAATGATGTAGTAATATTTTGTAAGATATGCGAACACGTTTGTAAGGCATAATTCATGAAATAAATGTTGAAAAATGTTTGTCGTTTTTTCTTTCATATTATGATAATCTCCACCATCAATTTTAAATTTAAAGGCAATAGAAGTTCTACAGAAAACTTATGAGCAAATTGAAATCATGTTCAAGAGCCATACAATATGAATATAAAAGTATTATTAATGTCATAAGGCTAAAAACAAAATCTATTGAAAATATATTTCCAAGATGTAAACAATTTGGGGGCAATTCTGTCCTACTTGTTAGTCTGGACTCAAGATGCATATTTATGACTATTTAAATAAGGGTACTAAATGCTAATAAACAGGCTTCAATATAATAGCATTATTTGCCTCTAAAAAATTACATTGTCCTCTACTAAGTCAACCACTATCAATGTGCATCTGAAAAATACTATCTTATCAACTATGTATCTCTGATGTAAGCTACTGTAAATACAACTCAGCATGGTACTTATTTTTTAGCATTAAATTTGTAACATAAGTAATATTCATGCAGTAAACTCCTAAAATATTTATATAGGTAGGTATGACACCAATAAGGTAATTTATCTACTTCTAATTTTATAACTCAGCACGTTTTTCTAAGTCTTCCACTCATCTATTATCAAAATGTACATAAATAATATTATCCTCAAAATAGTAAATTGTGGCCAATAAATATTAGGAACTACTGAGGGCAAATGTTTAACTGATCACCAGAAGTAGTAAATGATTACCAAAATTAGTAAATGACCACCAAAACTTTAACCACATTTTAAATTATTTAACTAATTTATATTATACAGATTGTGTTATACACAATTGGGCACATTGGGGCTGATTCTGTGTAGCACAATCTCTAAACTAAACTAAAATGGCAGCTTTAAATCTAGTTCTGTCCCTTTCCGTAGGGAGTATTATGAAAGGGTTAGCAATATTTGTAATGCTCTAATTTTAGTTTAGTTTAGAGATTGTGCACTACAGAATCAGCCCCAATTACTTGACGCTTTGGAATATGTTACTGTTGTAAAAAAGACGAATTAGTCTATTAGAAGCTTTCCCATTTTCCCAATGCTTAGTTATAAAATCGGAAAGTAGGTTGTGGCCAAAAAAATATTCTGCAGCCTGACTTATAATTTCCTTTTAAATGAGTCCTAACTTCTTTGCTTAAATTCACTTCATGGTAGTACTTTGTTCTACAAAAGGATCGATTCACACTGACACTGGTTAAGATCACCTATTAACACCAAACAAGGCCTGCTTCTTTAAGCAGAACAATTTGAACATAGCATAAAATAGTTTACTAGTTTTTTTAAAGTTACAATTTGATCATCTCTTTCTACTTGAATATTGACATTTTAATACTTAAGACCACTGTATCTGAGCGAGACAGCTAGTCAGTCCTCTTCATCATCTTGTGAACTGGATTCTAACTGGAATCTTCCACGTGTGATTTCATTTAAAGCTGTGAAAACTGAGTTGATAATTTCTGGTGTTTTCATTTTCACCATACCACTGTATTTCACCTCTGCTTTTGGTAACACTACTTCACTCAAACGCAGCAATGTTACTTGTAGTGTGTACATATTATATATTTGATTCTGGATGACTTGGTATGCATAGAGTCTTCTGTCTTGATCAATGTTACTTTCTTTGATCCTATAATATGTAAAAAAAAGCTAATTAAGACAACAAATAATATTTCAAAAACTAAGCAAACTGATTAAAATTTATAGGCTGCCATGATCGAGTTGCTTGACTATAATCCAAAAATTTGTAAGTTCAAATCCTAACTGACGGTCCATTTTCATATTATGCTACTAGCACATCTAACTATTGATCCATTTATATAGCTCTTAGGTCAGGTTTAAAATTTAAGCAAAATTGAGAATACATTAATACATGTCAAGTGCATTTTATGAGTAACATTTTTTAATATAAAATTCACAAATGTACCTGTTCCATATAGTGCGTATATCACCTAAATCCAAACTTATGGTGACCTTAGTCTTAAAGTCATCCTCAGGTGACTGGTAACTTAGCATAAGCTGGTCAGAGCTCCGTGAGGTGTCATTTTCTATAAATTTAAACATAAAGTCCAATAGTTGCACCTGAAAGTCAATCATTATATTTTTATCTTATACTAGCTGATTCCCGCGACATCGTCCGCGTGGTTTAAGTTTTTTTTTGATTCCCGCGGGAACTCCTTAATTTTCCGGGATAAAAAGTACCTATCCTATGTCCGTCTCCTGGTTCTAAGCTACTTCCCCACAAATTTTCAGCCAAATCGGTTCAGCTGTTCTCGAGTTATAAATAGTGTAACTAACACGACTTTTTTATATATATATAGATACAAGATGCTTCCCGCGACTTCGTCCGCGTGGATTAAGGTTTTTTGATTCCCGCGGGAACTTCTTAATTTTCCGGGATAAAAAGTAGCCTATGTCCTTCCCCGGGATATAACCTACCTCTATACCCAAATTTCAGCAAAATCGGTTGAAAACATGGGCCGGGAAAGCGTAGCAGACGGACAGACAGACACACTTTCGCATTTATAATATTAGTATGGATATAAAAGCGAAATACCACTCATTCATTCACTCACTGACTGACTGGCTGACTACACCCAATATCTCAGGAACTATAAAGCATACAGACTTGAAATTTGGAAGGTAGGTTCCTTCTATGGTGTAGACATCAGCTAAGAAACGGTTTTGAAAAAATTCACCCTTAGGGATTGAAATGGGGGTTGGAAGTTTGTATGAAAGTCCTATGTTTTTGAAGTTAGTGAGCTGAAAATTGGCATATTATGCTTAAATAATAAAAACCTGTTTGAGCAGATTTACGAAGCTTATATGAGGGTTCTAAGTTTTTTAAGTTATGAGACTTGAAAATCGGCATTTAGGATATTAGATTTAAATAATAATAACCTGTTTAAGTAATTTTAGGAAAATTCACCCCAATGGGGTGAAAGGGGGTGGGAAGTTTGTATGAAAGTCCATCATTTAGAAGTTAGCATAGCCTATATAAGGTATGCCTTATAAGTAGGCCTTTTGCAGAAGGAAAATTTCATAATCTTATAGAAAATCATAAAGTACGCGGACGAAGTCGCGGGCGACCTCTAGTACTTATATATACCTATAGTTAAAGTATGTATTCAAAACAAAAGAATATTATTAATAGATTAAAGTTCAATAGTAGAAAAGTTTCCTATCTATTTTCTAAAACTAGGATATTTGTGAAACATGCAATACTGTGATCTATTTGCATTAGATGAGTTGAATAATTGCATAAAAAACTCTCTACATCATTTAAATAGAAAATGCGTAAATGAAGTAGAAAGTTTTTTGTCATATTATGACATAGTGTTATCATTAGACAATACTATTGGCATGGTACAATAATTTATTAAGTAAGAAATGTTGGTAGACAGTCATTTACTAAAAAAACAATTATACAGCATACAACAGACAGCAGCAAAATGAATGTTTTAATGAGTACTGATTGTACTTAGTGATCAATATCACAATTTCATATAATTTACCTGGGTGAAGTTAATTGGTGTTATGATACAATCAAACACAGTTTGCATAGTATTTTTCACAGCAGAACCTGCTTTCTTTTCCCCACGCTCCAGCATGTAAGGAAGATGTGTGGTTTCACTGTCAATATTTAAACTATTGCCCCAAGACAGAAATATTGCAACATACGCCTCTTTGTCATTGGATTTTAATTGATTCTTGATAGTTATCTGAAAGATGAAATGAAAATCAATAGTACTTACTTAACTAATAACGGTTGCAAACCTACCTTTTAGGTACGCAACCCAAAAAAAAAAACTGGTAAGTAAATAACAGGTGATTTTTGAAGTCTTTGTTCCCATTAGCAAATTCAAAACAAATAAACAATAACTTATATCAAAATTTGATATTAGTCGTTAGTAGGTATGTGTTTAAGTCAGCCAGATTGATTGAGATTTCGCCCAGATTAGTAGAGACGGACTGTAACCTGTAGGTTTAAGACGGCAAGCTCACCAACACGCCCTTGCCAAATGGTGTATGCGCCTTGAAGAAGAAAAGAATGCACGCCAGCGCGCTGTCAGTGCCATCCTGCCGAGCTTTGAGGCTTGGTTGGGAAGGAAGAGTTGTAGCGTCACGTTCAGGCTGACGCAGGTGCTAACCGGGCATGTTTGATTCGGCGAGTACCTGTGTCAAATTGGTCGCGAGGCTACCGCGCGATGTTATCACTGTGATGAGGAGCGGGACAGTGCACAGCACACTTAAGAAGAGTGCCCTGATTGGGATTCCGAACGCTGCATCCTAATTCGCCACGTAGGGATAGACCTGTCCCTACTGGCCGTGATAGCAGCTATGCTAAAAAATGAAGAAGCATGGAGAGCAGTGGTCTCTTTCTGCGAAACCGTTATGGTTAAGAAAGAGACCGCTGAGTGGGTTTGGGAAAGAGCAGACCCGGCTCGGAGACAAAGACATCAGAGTGGCGGTATACACCGCACCCAGCCGTCCGTGTAATAATCCCTAGGGAAGGTACCTCAGGGTCGAGTGCGGCTGGAGTGGGGGCTCTAGTCGTGCGCCTAACACGACCCTGGGAAGATGGCAGCTTGCTGTGGCCAACAAGCAGCCATACCTCATGTACAGGTCCGGGTAATGAGGGGACTTCTCCAGGAGTCCAGGATGAGCCCTATGGGCATCGCACAAGGGAGGCACCGATGCGTTCTTAAGAGATCTCGGAGCCTCCCAACATGCGTAAGGTCGGCCACCGAGGGGGTTTTAGTAGGTAGAAATCCTACATAACCAGATTTCTCCCCCAGGAAATCGGGTATCTTAAGAATATTTCCCCCCCCCCGTCAACAAAAAAAAAAAGGTATGTGTTCAAGTAAACTTTAAATGGTAACAGCAAAGACTGGTAGATCTTAGAAACACTTACCATAAGACCGTTTGGATCTTCATTTGAATACTTTAACAATGGTAAATTTTCGATTGTTACCATCAACTGAGAGTGAGAATTAGCGGGAACTTCACTTACTAATGTTTGACGAATTTTCGTAGCATATTGTTTTAATTTAATTTCGTTGTATTGTAAATTAAACATAGGCGATACCTCATAAACTCGCCAGTACCCCTCGTTATAAATTACTGAAATCAAATTTCTTTTGTTATTACATTGAAAGATAAAATAATTGTTTGTAAAATACAAAGTAGGTACTAGACAATTAATATTTACCAGCCAATGGATCGTTCATATTGGTGGACAGTGGGTGGCTATTAAATAACATGTAATAATTATCCACAGCAATCCAGTTGTAAAGTTTTCAACCTGAGTTTTCAACACCTAGATCACTTTGATCTTGTTTGATATAATATAATCACAATCAATATATTTGTGAAACTAATTGTTTGAAGTTTGTACCAGTTTGTTGAACTTAATTCAAATTTCAAATGCCAATAGGCGGTTAACACCACCGACCAGAAACAAAAGGTTATCACAGAGAAAGGTACACCCATAGAAATAGGAAGACTATTGTGTTTTTAGCATAGAGGTATAATAATATAGTCGTTTTTAGTTTTAGGTAGGATTTTCCTAGTGATGGGTGGGAGTCGATTATATTATTGTATGATTATTGTCTTCTTCTTCTTCTTTTGTTTAGTGGCTTATATTATTGTCTTACATACGTAAATGAAATATAAAGGGATGATTTTTGTATAAAAAATTCATATAATACAGTAGTATCCATAAAGAGCCATTGACTAAATAATTAATATTTCAAGCTGCAAGACGTGCAAGATAAGCTGCAAGTGCAAGATACACTGTACCACATATATTTGCCTATTGTTGCGAATTATAGCAAATTAAATTTAAAGTTCCTTCAAAATCATGGACTTCCGCAAAGTAACGCCTGCTTCTATCCAATACTTCTGTGAAATGTTTTGAGCAAATACCTACGACTGTTATGCCGGAGTGTCCAATTAGGTATTTTTATCATTTCTATCCATTTCCTTTTTATTAGTTAATTTTTAGGAAATCTACAACATAAAGATTAGAGAGTACATAATACTCGTAGGTATGTACGTACTAGTGCAATAATTATCGATAATCTATTTCACAGCACTAGTAACCTAAAAGCGTTTTGCCGAAAAATTATTATTATTTTTAAATAAGTATGTAATTGAGTATTTAAACATATTTATTGACCGAGCGAAGCGAAGGTCTCTGAAGTCTACTTGAGTGTCCGTCCGTCCATCCGTCCGTCCGTCTGTCAGAGCCTAATAACTTCTGAATTACTGAACGTAATTACTTCAAATTTAAATATAATATGTAAACCGATGGCCTCCCGCCGAATATGGCTTAAAAAGTTATAAAAATCTTTATTTCAGGGGGGCTCTCATAGAAGCGAATGCGAAGTAAAATATTTTTTATAGCGTAACATAGGGTTGCAGTATATCATTTTAAAGATAATTAAGTACTCAATTACGTAGGTACTTATTTAAGTACCTACCATTGCCAAAACTCACCGATGAAACCCGACAGATTCTGTTTCATTTTCTTTTCTTAAACTATTAGATTTAAGTACATCCCTCAAAGGCACAAGACATTTTTTGTGGACACTTGGCTTTGCCTTTAGAGCTTTATGCACCTTAAGAATTTACTTTAAATAAAGAAATTCTTTAAAAACTTTTCTGTTGCCTCTAATGTAAACAAACAAATACTAAGCGACAAAATTGTGTGTACAGAACGATCCGTATTATTTGTACAAGAATATAGTATTTTGAATTTGACAGTATTATAAGTTAAAAGATATTTGACTATTTGAACCTAGTGACCAGCCACTTAATAGCCACTGAGATACAGAATAGGCCTGCCAGTTGCTAATCGAATAGACACAAACAGCGATGTTTTGTTTCACTCACACTTACGTGATGGTAATAAACAGAAATTGGATAAAATATAGTATTCTTAGTTTTTATTTTAGTCCTACTTCCATTAGACGTAAGTCGTAATTCCTAGGTACACCACACACAAATAAACTACCTAATTCCGTAGGCAGAGTAGTTAGGCGATAGCGATAGATAGTAGGTACTTGATTCTCTGATCTGTGGTAGATCTACTTTATCTTTAAAAGAACTCTTATTGCCATTATACAAATTTTTATCCTATTTTGTGGGAAAACTGCTAATGCTTTTTACTAGTTGGGAATAGGAGTATGGTAAATAAGTGTCGATGGACGATGGTGTTAAACACGCACTAACATGATTTTAAACTATCGCAATTTTTTACTACAAGTGTTCATACAAGAAAAGAAAATGAAATGAAAATGGGGTATGGGTTTTATATAACTGCCATGCCCCTAACAGGTTAGCGGGCTATTCTGTTAAGGGAATGGCAGTTATATTAAACCCATACCCCTATTCGGTTTCTACACGGCATCGTACCGGAACGCTAAATCGCTTGGCGGCACGTCTTTGCTGGTAGGATGGTAACTAGCCACGGCCGAAGCCTCCCACCAGGCCAGACCAGGGAAAACTCAGAAAATATAAATTCCCAAACCGTGCCGGGGATCGAACCCGGGACCTCCGCATGTTAAAGCAATAGCGCTCAACACTGCGCCACGGAGGTCGACAACTCCCAAGCATTAGGCAGTTTTCTTTGCACGTTTGCTCTGTTTAATACCTACTTGCAGAAACAAGTTGTCTCTGCTGCAGGGCGATTGTCCAAATGACAATATAAATAATTATAAATTGATTATTTGATATTTGACAGCTACAGTGTAACGATCGCAATAACCTGATTGGATGACATAAATAATACGATAAATTCAGCCAATCAAAACAATTGAGACTGTAAAAACTAACAGATTGATGCAGGTTTTACACAATCGCCCTGCTGCTTTGCGTGTTGCCCAATGTGTTGCCAGGTGTTGCTATCTTTCGAAGTTTTGTGATTTCGTCTTTTTTGCTCAAACGGTCAAAGCAAAGAAAAAAAACCTTCAATTCCAAAACAAACAATACCTACGATAAACAAGACGTGGAAATTCTATGAATTAATTACTAATTAATTAATGAAGACAGCTGTTTGATTCTTTTTAGTTCGATCATCGGTGTTGAAACAATTATATGAAGTCAAACAGGTACATAACATTCACGCACGCAAGTATTGTATTTATCTCTCATATTCAAAGCAATTTCCACAAGGTAAATAATTCTGTGATTCTGACGATGATTTTCCTTTAATTTTTTTTAATAATTTTGTGACTACGTCGTCCGGAGTTGTTCGGTTGTGTTATCATACAATAGGAATACTGTCGATGAGTAAAAGTTCAATACACTGAGGCTTGAGATAGCACTTTGCTGCGACATAGCGAGTTACTCAGCTTACGTTTTTCGATCACTTTGTATTCTGACGTCGTGTAGGATGGATCAACTACGTTTCGACGGTCGTGTGGCGGTGGTGACGGGCGCCGGCGGTGGTTTAGGCAAAGAATATGCCTTACTTCTCGCGTCAAGGGGTGCTAAAGTCGTCGTTAACGACCTCGGCAGTGCTAGAGATGGGGTTGGAAAGTCAAACTTTGCAGATGCTGTTGTTAAGGAAATTAAGGACAAAGGTCAGTAGGTACTTTGAATTGTTAATAATGTATTGTAAATTACTTAAGCTTTTGTGTATCGTAATATAAAATCTAGTCTTTATTATATTATTGTTATGAATGTTTTTTGAATAGAGCTATGTGTTTGAGCAATAGGAATGTTTTTGTGGAATGTATAATTTTATTTTTAGGCAAGATATCATGACTTTCAAAATTACTGATTAAAGTAAGTACATACTTACTGTTTATAGTTATGAGTTTGTATACTTTGTTGAAACTATTTCATAGAGTTGTTTGGTGGCGAATTAATAAAGCATAGTTTCTGAACCTAAAGGTTGATTTTGCCTTTACAGTTTGCAGTCATTTTGCCGCTTGACATATTCACATACATTTCAAGCTGTATCTAGCATATTGGTATTTCTCATATATCCTTACTAATATTATAAATGGGAAAGTGAGTTTGTTTGTATGTTTGTTCCACTTTCACGCCGTAACTACTGAACGGATCTGGATGAAATTTGGCACAGAGATAGATTATAGTCTGGAATAGCACATAGGCTACTGTTTATCCCGGAAAACTAAAGAGTTCCCGCAGGAACCGAAAAACCTCAATCCCGGACGAAGTCGCGGGCATCAGCTAGTGTATAATAAAGTATGTGTTTACCTTCAAACATAGACCTCTTCCACTGAAATATAATAGTACTATACTAAGAAAGAATTTTTAGAACCTCCCTTGGGTTTAAGTCAGGATGGGTCAGGTAACCATGCATGAAGAAATGGAGACCTTTTTTTTATCCAGTCAAGTTAGCCCTTGACTGTGATCTCCCTGATGGTAAGTGATGATGCAGTCTAAGATGGTAGCGGGCTAACCTGTTGGGGGGTATGGCAGTTAAAACCCATACCCCTATTCGGTTTCTACACGGCATCGTACCGGAACGCTAAATCGCTTGGCAGCACGTCTTTGCCTTTAGGGTGGTAACTAGCCACGGCCGAAGCCTCCCACCAGGCCAAACCCGGGAAAATTCAGAAATTATAAATTCCCAAATTGACCCTGCTGGGGATCGAACCCGGGACCTCCGCACGTTAAGACAACAGCTACACTACACACTGCGCCACGGAGGTCGTCAGCCTAATGAATACATGCTCACTAAATAAATTAATTTCATAAAGTATAGATTTTCCTGCAGCAGTGGTTAGGTTATTGATTGTTATTGCCACAAAATATTATTATTTAAAGTGAAGGAAAATACTTTAATAGGAAATCATAATTTATACTAGTTAATATTATAAATGCGAAAGTGTGTTTGTTTGTTGGTTTGTCCTTCAATCACGCCGCAACGGAGCAACGGATCGACGTGATTATTGGCATGGTTATAGTTGAGGACCTGTAGAGTGGCATAGGCTTTTTATTCCGGAAAATTAAGGAGTTCCCGCGGGAATCAAAAAATACTTAAACCACGCGGACGGAGTCGCGGGAATCAGCTAGTTACTAACATAAAATTCATATGTATTGTATCAATAGATTCTTAGGTCTGCATTGAGCAACAGGTTTTACCATAGTATCTATAGTTTTTACCTGTTTGCAAGTTTTCTTCCAGTGGTTATGATTTCAACATCATTAATTATGTAGGTAAGTATCCTGTTATTTAATGCCTTGAAATGATTAAGTCAATAACTTTTAAGTCATTATTTCCCTTAACTGGAGAGCTACAGAAAAATCTTATGACCACTTACAAACATCAGTATGTCCTATCATTTTAAACGAAAGAGACTGTTGAAATTATGAATACCCATAAAGGCCCAGCTATGAATTACACTGCTGATCTACTTTTGGGGCACTGTGTACTGCTTAGGCACAATAAGGTGATAATGGAGCACCATTTTTTTTTACTTATCCACTACAAGTTAGCCCTTGATTGCGATCTCACCTGATGGGAAGTGATTATGCAGTCTAAGATGGTAGCGGGCTAACCTGTTAGAGGCATGGCAGTTATATTAAACCCATACCCCTATTCGGTTTCTACACGGCATTGTACCGCAACGCTAAATCGCTTGGCGGCACGTCTTTGCCGGTAGGGTGGTAACTAGCTACGGCCGAAGCCTCCCACCAGGCCAGACCAGGGAAAATTCAGAAATTATAAATTCACAAATTGACCCTGCCGGGAATCGAACCCGGGACCTCCAGACAACAGCGCTTAACATTGCGCCACGGAGGTCGTCAAAGCATGACGCAGTTACCATGATGCAGTTTAGTATACTTACTAAAAACTAAAATTGTGCTTATTTATGTTGACATAAGAATTAAATTAGTATGATGTAGTAGAATGGCGTGTGGGACGCAATGCGCCGCGCGAGGAGCCAGCGGATTCTCGTCCTTATAACCAAGATGACACGACACCATAGCTTTGCTTAGGTGGAACCTAGACTCAGAGGCTTGGGCCTTGGGCTGTTTATAATTGATATATAAATAATTAGTTTTTTATGAATTCCTTTTCTAGGTGGGGTGGCAGTTGCTGATTACAACTCGGTAGTTGAAGGCGAGAAGCTAATTAAGACAGCACTTGATAATTTCGGCCGAATCGATATCCTTATCAACAATGCCGGTATTCTGCGCGATAAGAGCTTCCAAAAAATGTCCGATCAGGTAAAATAAATGTAAAAAACAAATGATATATTTATGTAGGTTGTTTTTATTAGAAAAAAATATATTCAAAGACAACTCTTCAGAAATACTAACTGTGCACCTGAGAACGTCACCATATTAAGTTCGCAGAGAACAGCCAATCCACACTTGAGCCAACCACACACTTTTGAGTTTATAATTTACTAGCTGATGCCCGCGACTTCGTCTGCGTGGTTTAAGTTTTTTTATTCCCGCGAGAACTCCTTTATTTTCCGGGACAAAAAGTAGCCTATGTCACTCTCCAGGTCCTCAACTATAACCATGCCAAAAATCACGTCAATCCGTTGCTCCGTTGCGGCGTGATTGAAGGACAAACGAACAAAAAAACACACTTTCGCATTTATAATATTAGTATGATACTACATTTTCACACTTGTTAGCAATAGCATATTAGGTTGAAAACGCAATATAACCTTGACTTTAAAGTTTAAACTTGGCATAATTACGGGTTTATGCAAGAGCGCTGGCTTGTTCAAAATTCAAAATTCAAAATTCAAAATGTTTTTTATTCAAATAAACTTTTAAAAGCGCTTTTGAATCGTTATAATATGAATCTACCGCTGGTTCGGAATGACATTCCTACCGAGAAGAGCCAGCAAGAAACTCGTACTCGGTGTTCGGTAACTTTTCTACTGTAAGGTAACTAACTGGTAAAGATTTGTTAATTTAACGGAAACTAGATGATGTCTGCGACTTTGTCTGCGTGGCTTTATATCAAATAATCAAATAAATATTATAAATGCGAAAGTTTGGATGGATGTTTGTTATTCTATCACGCCCGAACAGCTAAACGGATCTAGATGCAATTTGGCACTGAGATAAAGATGGTCTGGAATAACACGCTACTTTTTATGTCGGAAAACTAAGGAGTTCCCGCGGACGTAGTCGCGGGCATCAGCTAGTTTTTCATAATCCCGTGGGACCTCTTATATTTACTGGGATAAAACATATCCTATTCCTAGCCTAGGACGCATTATGCTTGCTTTCTTGTGCCAAAATTGGTTGAACCAATGGTAAGAAATAGACATAACTTTCGTATTTAAAGTATTTTTCATCAAGCTTATTTTATTATGGTGTAGGATTGGGACCTCATCCAGGCGGTCCACTTGAAAGGCGCGTTCAAGACTACCCAAGCTGCGTGGGAGACATTTAAGAAGCAGAAGTATGGCCGAGTCATTATGACCTCCAGCAATGCAGGCCTCTTGGGTAACTTCGGTCAGGCAAATTACAGGTAGGCAGTTTTTGAATTGATGGCTAAAGAAAAAAAAACAAATCTGATGATCTGTATTATGATTAATAGGCATGATGACAACTCAATCAAATCAGCAACTCTTTATCAATCTTAAAAACGCGCTTCTAGTATGGAAGTTGTATTCACAGTTGTGACGTCATCAAATTTCAACGCACTTTTTTTCTTTAATCTATATTTTAAAATGGTTATCAAACTTAAAACTAACCGAGGATGTGAATTTTGATGTAGTCATCATCCCTATTGATTGATTGATTGTGCAGTTATGACAAAATGTGTGATAGTTGATGCTCTGGCATTACACAAGAGGTTAGCTTATCATAGACTGGTGATGATCGTAAACCCTTGGCTATGGTTCAGGCTTACCCGCGTTGTCCGCTCGAACGCGACTCGATACAACGCGACGCGACAGTATCAAACAGTAGCTGACCCTAAACGTGGCCTAGGTTGTCGCGTAGACAAGTTTGTTATTTTCTATGGCGTCGTAAAGCGTCGCATCGCTTCTGTTGCTCACCTAGGACAACGGGTCACAAACTCAACTCGTTTGTATTTTACCCTTTTATGACAATGCGCTACTAAGCCTAAACCGTATTTTTCAGAAAGCTATGAGTAGGTAAATCAATGAAATCATTGGTCATTATATATTTTTAGTGCTGCAAAAATGGGCCTGGTCGGTTTGGCGAGCACACTGGCCATTGAAGGCGCGAAATACAACATCAAAGTGAACACGATCGTCCCCACAGCGGCGTCCCGGCTCACAGAGGACATCCTGCCTCCGGACATGTTCCAAGCAATGAAGCCTGAGCTCATTGCTCCTGTTGTTGTAAGTTATTGTACCTACTAAGCCGCGTAGTGCGATATAAAAGGGAATACCACACTCCCCAAAGACGCGTCCCGGCTCACATGTTCCAAGCGTTGAAGCCTGAGCTCATTGCGCCCGTTGTTGTAAGTTATTGTACCTACTAAGCCGTGTAGTACGTTATAAAAGAGAATACCACAGTCCCCAAAGCAGCATCCCGGCTCACATGTTCCAAGCGTTGAAGTCTGAGCTCATTGCCCTCGTTGTTGTAAGTTATCCAGTCTCCACGAATACCATTGTCGCTGAGCTCAGGCTACTGAGAAGTGAGATGGCCTCTTTTAGGGGCGAGATAGCTCAGCTAAATGTAACCTTATCCGAGTTCAATAGTCGGGTGGATAACATTGAATTCAGGTTATCACGCTTGGAGGAGCAGTCCGCGTCACAGGGATCGATCGAGGTTGGCAGTGTCCACGCCACCATTTCCCAACTGCAAACCCAGTTAAACGATAGGGATCAGGACCTGCTCATGAACGATGTCGAAATATCGGGTTTACAGGAAGCTTCGGGTGAAAATCTGATAAGTGTGACCAGCCTGTTGGCAAAGAAGCTAGGTGTGGATCTAGATGTTCGCGACGTCGTCTCTGCGGAGCGCTCGGGCCCCCGACGTGCATTTCAAATGAGTACCAGCGACGGCGGGCAGGTGCAGGAGCCGCGGCCGCGGTCTATAATCGTGCGTCTAACGCGGCGCGCTGTTCGAGACCAACTATTGCGCGCCGCCCGTGTCCGCCGTGGCGCTGACTCATCGGGCATAATTGATACCGAACCTCGTCGTTTTTATGTTAACGAACATCTTACGCGTGTTAATAGGCAGTTGTTTTATAAGGTGCGGGAGGAAGGTCGTAGTAAGAACTGGAGATTTGTCTGGACCAAGGGAGGGCGTATTTATGTGCGGAAAAATGCTACAGCTCCCGTATGTCGTGTACGATCGGCTGATGACATTGAGAAAATTTTCACAAACAATTCTTTTTAAAATCTAAATATTTGGCTCGAATGTCATATTACTTGGGCTGTAACAGTTTTTTATTAATATATAGTGCACTTATACTAAGTTATATCGTAACATTATTATTGTTAAAATTATGTAAAATTAAAGAAAAAAACAAAGATGTTGTAATATTGTTAACAATTTACTTTATAAAATCTGCGTTTGTTATAATGTTGAATACCTATATAAACATCTTTATTTCAATACTATTGGACTTGCTGTCATGTATATTTTATCACAAACAGAGTTTAACCCTACTTAGATTTGAATTAATTATTTTTCCTAATATTAGGTATAATAAAACATATTATGATATCTATTTACAAAAAAAAATTTATAATGCATTTATAAAACTATCTATTTATATACCATTTATTTATATGTATTTCTATTATAAAATACAAAGGTAAGAGCAAATTTTTGAAAATTGGGTTTCTTAATGCAGGGTCTTTAGGTACAAAACATGATGAGTTCTTGGTGGCCATGGATCGTTTTCAAGTTGATATCATGGCGATCAATGAGACATGGTTGCGGACTGGGGAGGAAGGTCGAGCGCCCTCTGTTCCTGGTTATAGACTTCAACACATCCCTCGCCCGGATACTGTGCGCAGGGGTCGAGGTGGGGGTGTTGCGTTCTATATCAGAAAAGGTCTTAAAACTAGGGCGTGCGCGTATCCTAAGCATGAAACAGTTGAACAAATGTGGATCGGTCTGAATGTCAACTCCCTTAAAATCGCCATCGGTACCGCTTACAGACCACCATGGTTGAATATTGACCAGTTTTTGGATGTACTTACGGACTCTGTCCAGGCGTTGTCAAGTTATGATCACATCGTTTTGTTGGGGGATTTCAATGTAAATTTGTTAAATAAGAATGACACGAAAACTATTAAGCTTGAAGCTTTTTTTAATTATTTGCAATTAACACAGATAGTCACTTGTCCTACACATTTCACTGCAAGTACCGAAACCTTGATCGATACTATTTCTACCAACCTGCCAGTTAAAAGTGTTAACGTAACACCGATTGCATCTTTATGTAATCACGCCTTCCTTGATTGCGTTTTAAATATTAAGAAGGGAAAAGTGCCGTCAAAATTTATTATGTACAGATCACTAAACAACATTTGCTTGGATGAATTTAATGATGATCTTAATGCTATACCGTGGGACGATATTTTAGCGTCGGGGTGTGTTAATCATATGGTATCATCTTTTAATAGACATGTGACAGAACTCTTTGATAAGCATGCTCCTAAAAAAGCTAAAATAGTTAAAGATCGGCGTACTCCATGGATAACATACAACGTAAAATTAATGATGAGGTTAAGGGACGATGCGCATATTTTATGGCGTAAGGATAAATCTGTTTCACACAAAATTCTTTATAAACAATATAAACATTTAGTAATTGAAGCTTTTCACAATGAGAAACGCGCATATTTTAATTACGATATTAACAGCAAACTTAAATACCCTAAAGTTCTTTGGCAAAATTTAAAGCATACTGTCCTACCTAAGAGATCAGATTATCTACCTTCACATTTTATTGATGCAGAGGCTATAAATTCTCACTTTCTTAATATTCCTGGTTCAAATAATGTTACTATTTCACAGCTCACTTATTTTGAATTCAACAAACTTTTGATAGTTATTTGTCCAATCGGACTCAGTCTGTTGAAATAGTTCATGAGGATGGGAAGAGGTATAGCTCAGCGACAGCTCTAGTGCCCAGGGGTGTTCCGCAGGGCTCGGTCCTGGGACCCTTGCTTTTTATATTGTATATCGCTGATGTAACACAGCAAATTATAAATTGTCGATACCACCTATATGCTGATGACCTACAACTATATATTTCATTTAAACCACAGGAATTCCAAGCTGCTGTTAATCTCATTAACGAAGATCTTAATCGGATTGCAGAATGGTCGGATCGTAATTGTTTAGTACTTAATCCAACAAAATCTAAATATATTTTGTTTGGAACCAAAAATCTTTTAAGTAAAATCAATATGCAAGGCAGTGATATAAGTATAGGTGACAATACCTTAGAGCGAGTATTTCTGGTGCGAAATTTGGGTTTGCTCATGGACTCTGGCTTGAGGTTTGAAGAGCATGTAGCGGAGAAGGTTCGCAATTGCTTCTACAGGCTGAAGATACTGTACAAAGTTAGATGCTATCTTTCTCTGGAGCTGCGTATCCAGTTAGTGGAAGCCTTGGTTCTTTCAAAGCTAAATTATATGGATGTTGTGTATGGGCCGCGGTTACTATGCAGGACAAAACGCCTAATTCAACGCGTGCAGAACGCGTGCGCGCGTTTCTGCTTTGACATACCTCCGCGCAATCATGTGACCCCTTATTTAAATAATCATCGATTGCTAAAAATGAGATCGCGAAGGAAACTGCACCTCGCAGGCCTACTTTTCGGTGTTATTAAATTTGGTAAGCCTTTGTACCTTCTAAATAAGCTTAACTGGGTGGGTGATGAGGAATCCGATCGCCTCAGAAGCTGTCGCAATCGACTTCGGATTCCATTTCATCGCACCGCTGCTTTTAGAGGTTCATTCACGTACTCCGCCACTAAATGCTGGAACAATATACCCCCTCCAATTAGAAAATTAAAAAATATTTTTACATTTAAAATAAATTTAAGAAAATACCTTTTAGAGAAACAGGTTGAATTTCAGGATCTGGTGGCGGAATTTTCATTTCTGTAGGGTTACAATTCTTATTATACATATATAGGTTTAATTAAATATGTTTATTTTTATTTTTTATTAATTTCAATTAATCATTATTATTTATTTTTATTATTATATGTGAATTTAACAGAAAGTATCAGACTATTATAATGAATTATATTTATTTTGTTTTCTTCTACTCAATTAAAATCTATATAAGATATATATACATATATATATAAAATATATATATCTTAGTATATAGTTAAGTATGTGTTGGTATAAGTGCAATAGACTGTAATTAGTGGTTTAGTGCTAGTTTTATTATTTATAATTATGGATCCGTGGCGTCGCCTGCAACAAGGTTCCGGCTGAAAATCAGCGCTGCATGGTTTTATATTGCCTTTGTGCATATTCGAATCATGCAGCATTATGCTGAGTTGGGGCCTTTTTTCAGGTTGTGCCACACATGACTCTTGTTGTCCCGGCGCTTGTGTCACCTTGGTAGTTTAGCACATTGCTGTTGGTGGTGGTGATGGAGGCGCCGGGGTAGCATACCTTTAAGGTAAGGGCATGTGTGGCAGAATTGGAAAATAAATGCTTTTTCTTTCTTTTTTCTTTCTTCTTTATTGTACCTACTAAGCCGTGTAGTACGTTATAAAAGGGAATACCACAGTCCCCAAAGCAGCATTCCGGCTCACATGTCCCAAGCGTTGAAGTCTGAGCTCATTGCCCTCGTTGTTGTAAGTTATTGTACCTACTAAGCCGTGTAGTACGTTATAAAAGGGAATACCACAGTCCCCAAAGCAGCATCCCGGCTCACAGAGGACATCCTGATTCTGGACATTTTCCAACCCATGCAGCCTGAGCTCATTGCGCCCGTTGTTGTAAGTTATTGTACTAAGGCTCGAAGAAGTATCAAAGAGAACATTATCGTCATTTTTATTGTTTAGAACTTGTCAGTAAATATAATCTTTACAGATAACTCTGATAAAATTAGATAACTCTAAATTCCATAATATTTTTTTCCTATATTCCGTGTTGTTAAGTAATTATTAATTTGATTAGAAAATATAATTTTCATAAAAAATATAATTTATATAGGCAATGAATGTTCTATAACAAATAAATCTCTGCACCTATAGGTATTTGATAAAACTCGTATAAATAACATTTTTTTCGATAAATTATTGCTATGCTGAAAAATAAACAATTGTCATGAAACGTTATCAAATTATTATCGTAATTTAACGTAAGTAATCACGATAGGTAGGTTGTTATCCGCAATAACCTTGTAAGTGCAGATCGCTACATAGAAATAATTGTGTGTAAGGGATTAGTGTTTTGAATATAAAACTTTAATCTTAATAACTGCCTCGTTGGTCTAGGTGTTAGCATAGTCGACTGCGGATCACGAGGTCCTGGGTTCGTTTCCCGGTCGGGCATAAAAATTGTTAGGTACTGGGTTTTTCAGTTAAGAAATTCTCAGTGCCGGCCCGGGTTGGAAGTTGGCGGTGTTTCACCCCCGTGTCTCGGAGAGCACGTTAAGTTGTCGGTCCCGGTTATTATCACTAACATGATAATAGTCGTCAAAGCCCGCCAACTCGTATTGGAGCAGCGTGGTGGGTCTAAGCTCTAAATCCCTATCTCCTATGAGAGTGGAGGCCTGTGCCCAGCAGTGGGACGTTAATGTGCTGTAGTGAATCTAAATAACATTAGTAATTAAGAACTTTAGACTCAGGAATTTGTGGTTTACTTTAGACTCCGTATGACTGGCGTAATCAGTGATAGTAATACCTACTTGATACTGCAATACGTCATAATATGATCGTCGAAACGATACATAGATTTGGCGACCTCCGTGGCGCAGTGTGTAGCGATGTTGTCTTAACGTACGGAGGTCCCGGGTTCGATCCCCGGCAGGGTCAATTTGGGAATTTATAATTTCTGAATTTTCCCTGATCTGGCCTGGTGGGAGGCTTCGGCCGTGGCTAGTTACCACCCTACCGGCAAAGACGTGCCGCCAAGTGATTTAGCGTTCCGGTACGATGCCGTGTAGAAACCGAATAGGGGTATGGGTTTAATATAACTGCCCCTAACAGGTTAGCCCGCTACCATCTTAGACTGCATCATCACTTACCATCAGGTGAGATCGCAGTCAAGGGCTAAACTGTAGTGGATAAAAAAAAAAACTTGCGTACAGCTAGATACCTAATAATAGTTTACTGACACGAGAGTAGTATCTATGCTGACAATATTAGGTATTTTACATTTAAAACGTAAACTCATTGAAAAATCTTATTACCATGTGAAGGATTACTTATATGACAAGGAAGCTTGGCAATAATTTGCTCTAATGGCTCTGATAGTTCCTTAGTTAAGATGATTTGTGAGATGGTGGTAATGAAAAAAAAACGCGGCTGAGTTTGTTGTGGGATCTTCTCAGACCAGGGCGCGTTTGGAAACCTCGTAGCTTTACTAATATTATAAATGCGAAAGTGTGTTTGTTTGTTGGTTTGTCCTTCAATCACGCCAGAACGGAGCAACGGATCGACGTGATTTTTGGCATAGATATAGTTAAGGACCTGGACGAAGTCGCGGGCATCAGTTAGTAATATTATAGTAAGTATCAGTATAATTCGACCTCGTGTTATTTTCTGTCTGCCTTTGTCCTAATTCGATTATTCGTTCTCACCAGGCCTACATGGTGCATGAATCATTTCCTGACAGCGGAGTGATCATCGATTCAACCCTCGGCTTTGCCACTAAAGCCCATCTCGTCAGATCCTCTGGAACACCTCTAAGGTATTTCCTTTTAATCCCCATCTCAAAAAGTAGGATTTTATGAGGTGCTTAGGCCTTAGAGTGCGATTTTTTAGAATAGAATATCTTTATTTGCATGGTTTGATAGCTTTTCGCTATGGCGAGGTTACGGTCGGATTTTGGAGCAGAAAGGTGTTTGGGTAACTGGAGGCTAAGTTTATCAAACGTAGACCGTAATCCCGCATGTCGCGGGGTTTTTTCACATTTCACTACAGATCCATAAGTCCAAGTAGTAGTGTGAGTAGTCCTTGATTAATCTGCGATGGACTAAATAGTAAAAAAAGTTAATTCTTATGAAACTTACTTGCCTGTTTACCAATTTATGATATATTTTAATTTAGATGTATTATGGATTCTGGCGCAGTTTGAACATTAAGAAATATATTAATGAATAACTTTTGGTGTTTCGTCTGTACAGAAAGAAGCCCTCAGATCCAGTTACGATAGAGTCTGTGAAGGAGAAATGGTCCGAAGTTGTGAACATGAACAAAGCCAAGCATTTCGACAAGATGGCTGAAGTCACACTCGATTTGGTCGAGAAATTACAGGTAAATATAGTTAAATCATTTTAAGAATTTCATATTTCATGCTTAGCTCTTTTAGTACACTTGGAATTTAATACACTTTTTATGTACCTTTCCTCAAAAAAATTCCCTTCTTTGAGGAAAGGTAGGTAGGTTGAGAAAACGACTTGCACCAAGGTAAAACCTGAGTACCTTTATGGCATAATTTTTAGAGATATCTTATACGCACGTACCTGCACCTGATATCTGAATCTCGCAAGCCCATCGGATTATTAAAGTGCGGGAAATTAAGAGTACACCTATGTTTTATCTCCTGTGCAGCTAATCTTCGTTGAGATTGGCCGACATTCGGGCAGAATTATATCTTTTAGGCAATTTTTTATTTCTTGGAATCAATTAAAAGATCTATTCAACGATACCCCACTTGCCATAGTATATCGACTTTTATTTTACAATTTGTTCCAATATGCCTTTTTGTGGGCACCATTTTGTTTTTCCATTAATTCGACTTCTATAGTGACACTTGGAATCATCAAAATTAGACACTTCACTCAAACAAAAATTAGCACTTTAAAGCTAAATATTTCGGAAACGGATCCCTGAATCGAAAAATGGTGTTCCCACACCCACAATATTTTTGAACGACCTATCCAATGACATCCCACACTATAGGATAGACGAGAAAAAAATTCATCCCCACTTATTATTAACTAGCAGATGCGACTTCGTCCGCGTGAAATAAGTTTTTTAAATTCCCACGGGAACTCCCTAATTTTTCGGGTTAATATATTCGGCCTATGACACTCACAAATAAAGTGGCTTTCTATTGGTGTCAGAATTTTCAAAATCGGTTCAGTAGATCCAGAGATTACCCCCTACTACCTCACAAACTTTACCGCTTTATAATATTAGTATACATATGAGGAGATAGGTATGAGGTCTAAATTAGGGTATAATAATCCCCACCCAAATTTTTTTTATTATTCATAATTTTGTTTCACCACTTTGACGCTTGATTATTATTTATATCTATGCCAAATTACGGCTTTCTAGTACTAACAGCTTCTAAACTAAGCTGCGGACGGACATTTATGAGGGTTCCTTGTTGGCTAGGGAACCCTACAAAATAACTGAAAGTTAAAATATCACAGGAATTCGAGGAACGCAGCAAATTGGACAGCACGCGGGAATCATATTGGACCACATACGAGTACAACTCCAAAGACCTCGTCTGTTACGCTCTCGGCGGTAAGTATCACTTTGCTCTTACCTTTATTACATTACTAGCTGATGCCCGCGACTTCGTAAGCGTGGAATAAGTATTTTTGAATTTCCCGCGGGAACTACTTAATTTTCCTGGATAAGAAGTAGTCTATGTCACTCTACAAGTCCTCAACTATACCCATGCCAAAATCAGGTCGATCCGTTGCTTCGTTGCGGCGTGATTGACGGAACAAAACCAACAAACAAACACACTTTCGCATCTATATATAATATATAAAAATGAATCCCTATTTCCCTTGGTCACGGCATCACGCCTGAATGGCTGGACCAATTTCGCTAATTCTTTTTTTGTTGTGTTTGTTTGGACCCCAGGATGGTTTATATTCACAATTGAACCCGGTAGAGGGCGCTGCAATCGGGTTCGAGGTTCAGGGCAGGACAAAGTCTGCCGGGCCCACTAGTTTATAATAAATTTTTAACTTAATTGCTATCGTGAGAAACAAGTTGACGTGGCTTCTGTCGGTATTATCTCTTCCTAGTCCTCTTCTCACTTGCAGGAGTTAATGAGTCGCGATTTTTTTTTACGATAGCTACTATTTAATAGTTAGTAGTTTAGTTATTTAATTTAATATTTAGTAGTTACTATTTAATAACTTAGCTGTTGTGACCAAAAACAAATTGGTGGTCTCTTTATTTTACTTATACAATAATAAAATTATTGTTATTTTTTTTGCAGTGGGTTCATCGGTAGTGAACCCAACAGACCTCAAGTTTCTGTACGAGAGTCACGAGGAGTTCACCGCGCTGCCCACATTCTTCATCCTGCCCGGCATGGTGATGGAGTCTCCCGTCATCGGCCAGGCCATGCCGCCCGGCAAGTTCGCGGACTTCACCAACGTAAGTTACGAGTTTCGCGAGGAGTTCACCGCGCTGCCCACATTCTTCATCCTGCCCGGCATGGTGATGGAGTCTCCCGTCATCGGCCAGGCCATGCCGCCCGGCAAGTTCGCGGACTTCACCAACGTAAGTTACGAGTTTCGCGAGGAGTTCACCGCGCTGCCCACATTCTTCATCCTGCCCGGCATGGTGATGGAGTCTCCAGTCATCGGCCAGGCCATGCTGCTCGGCAACTTCGCGGATTTCACCAACGTAAGTTACGAGTTTCGCGACGAGTTCGTAAAAGGATCGCCATACGTGCCGCGCGGCTCACGGGATATACCAAGGTCGCGGCTCACGGCACGAATGATTTACGTCGTCACGACCCGACCCGTGATTGGCTGATTGGCAAAATCTCGTGATCAACTGATCCGCCTGCGATTGAAAGAGACGAACATTGTTATAGATACTATTACTACATGTTTGAGCGCACGACGCTTGCCGAATGTCAGCCGGCAACCGGGCTTCCTGGCGCCGGCGGGTCAGCGGGTCGAAATTGACCGAATCTCTTTGAGATTCGTGACTCGATCACTCGCATGGGTTGTGGTCGAATCCAAATGACTCGATCAATCGTGATCGGCACACCTCTATTTAAATCAGGAAATAGGATTTTCGTAGAACCTTATCACAGATACAGCTCAAGAATAGGGTGATGCCTATATCAAAAATAAAATATTTCTAACTGATTATTAAATAGAGGGTCTTCTAAAAGACCTAAAATTCACATCCTCCATAGATTAAAGAAAAAAATTTGATGCGTTGAAATTTGATGACGTCACAACTGTTAATTTCATACAACTTCCATACTAGAAGTGCGTTTTTAAGTTTGATAAAGAGTTGCTGATTTGTTTGAGTTGTCATCATCCCTATTAATAGCTTGAATGACGACACTGCATTGGATGTTGGTATAACCCACTACATTAAGGAATAATATCCACAATCTATCCTGTTGCAGTTTTCTATAATATCATATTGTACTTTGACAGATCCTTCACGGGGAGCAATACGTTGAGTTTATCGGGGACTTCCCCGGCACTGAAGGAGAGTTTACGATCCGTAACTACGTGGTCGACGTGCTAGACAAGGGATCCAGCGCCGTTGCCATTGTTAACAGTAAGTGCTGTTTGTTTGCTCTCAAGGGACCCTGTATCTACGATTAATTAATAGATGAAGCATGCGACTTCGCGTGGATTTAGGTTTATAAATTCCCAGGGGAACTCTTTGATTTTCTGGGACAAGAAGTAGCTTGTCACTGTCCAGGACCTACTACACCTAACGTACAAATGGCGTCGATCTGTTGCGGCGTGATTGAAGGATAAACCAGTAAATATACACTTTCGCATTTATGACATTAGCAATTTTTTGTTTCGGAATATCGGTTAAGCTTAAGAGGTCTCAGTACGCGCGACCGAAGTTGCCGGCGCACGTGGGTAACCTGTTTGCTATTTCACCTAACATTGTGTGAGAAAGTGCGTGTCGGGTGCGAGGCACGATGATTTTCACCAAAATCAAGCGCGCGAAAAGGGTTGAACAGTCGTTTGGGAAACCCGTTTGTTTGTAAAAACTACTAAATGTATGTTTACAAAGTAAAGTTATTTCAACTAATGAATAAATAAACTATGTTTCTTGATAAATTGTTTTATAATTTTCATACTCCTAATCTTATTTATTTGCGCCCAAAGTTGTCATCAATTTAGTGTGAAAATAGGAATCTTTCGAGGCTCGTAACTTTAAAATCAATATTTTTTTCAATATTTTATGTATCAATAAACCTAGATAACGACGAGACAAATCGAAATAATACTCCGTTTTAAGCGTACAATATCAAATAATGTAGTAATTACGAGTTTACGTTTGTGTGAAGAAGGTACCGGCTGCAGTCCCCTTAAACTTTATCACTATCTCCACTTGAGATCACAATCGAGCTAATAAGATACTATACGACCTAATTTAAAGATTAGGGATGACATTCCGAAACAGTGGTAGATTCATTCGACTATTCATAAGCACTTGTAAAAAGTCTATTTGAATAAAAAACATTTGAATTTGAATATCCACATATTCCCAGTAACATGGTCCTTCGAACCGGATTCACATACATTTCTGTCTCTAGGTGAAGTGTTTCAAAACAGAGAGCTAGTGCTGCGCACGCAGCAACACATCTTCGTTCTGGGTCAGGGCGGTTTCGGCGGGCCCCGGAACAGCACCCAAGCGGTCAGCGTCCAGGACGCGCCCAAACGCGCGCCCGACGCCGTCGTGGAACAGAGGACTGCGGAGGATCAGGCTGCTTTGTACAGGTATGATGAAATCGGATTTTTTTTAAACAGGTGAAAACTCCTATTTTTTTTATTAAAAGTTTGGCTATTCAAGAGTGGATAAACAAATTTTTTAAACTTGGAACAATAATTGAAAGTTAGTTATGCCCGCGACTTCGTCCGCGTGGATTGAGGTTTTATGATTCCCGCGGGAACTCTTCAATTTTACGGGATAAAAAGTAGCCTATTGTATTGTATATTCTTTATTGTCTACCACAAAAACAATAGAAACACATAACAAATATGAAAACTTAAAACGTAGGTACAATAAGGCGGTCCTTTCGCTAAATAGCGATAAGACCTATTTATGATTCAGTAACCACGCCAGAACCATCCATACATCCATCCAAACTTTCGCGTTTATAATATTGGTATAGATGATGAAATTAGAAAAAGGTGTTTAAAAATAGGTGAAAAATTGGGCATAAATTCTTCAAAACTTCTTGGAACAATTGAAAAATAGTTACTTTAATATGTTTTGTATCGTCCATCACCATCATTGTCAACTGATCGCCAGCCCACGACTGGGATCATAATGGGGCTGATTCTGTAATGCACAATCTCTAAACTAAACTATAATGATAGCTTTTAAAATATCGCTAGCCCTTTCATAATACTTCTTGCGGAAAGGGACAACTGTTGGTCGATTACCCAGAAACATGGAAAAAATTTACCAAAATACAAATCATGAGCAGAATTTGTTTCAGATAAGGGACCACCCTCGCTATTAACATTTCGCATCTAACGTATTAACGTGCGGAGGTCCCGGGTTCGATCCCTGGCATGATCAATTTTGGAATTTATTTTCCCTGGTCTGGCCTGGTGGGAGGCTTCGGCCGTGGCTAGTTAGTGGCCACCCTACCGGCAAAGACGTGCCGCCAAGCGGTTTAGCGTTCCGGTTTGATGTCGTGTAAAAACCGAACAGGGGTATGAGTTTAATATAACTGCCATGCCCCTAACAGGTTAGCCTGCTAGCATCTCAGACTGCATCATCACTTACCATCAGGTGAGATCGCAGTCAAAGGCTTGTAGTGGACATAAACGAAACAAAAAATCTTTCCGCCAAACCCTGAACTGAGAGTTGCTTAACCAAGGAAATGAACTAATTCCGCAGATTGTCTGGCGACTTGAACCCACTTCACATCGACCCGAACGTGGCGGCCGCCGGTGGGCATCCTAAGCCAATCCTCCACGGCCTCGCGTCCCTTGGATTTTCTGCCAGACATGTACTCGCTAAGTAAGTATCAAATTACTTATCTGATTCTTAATCTCATTGTTAGTATCAATATATAAGTCTCAACTATATCCATGCCAAAAATCACGTCGATCCGTTGCTCCGTTGCGGCGTTATTGAAGGACAAACCAATAAACCAACAAACAGACACACTTTCGCATTTATAATATTAGTATGATTATTCCAGTGTTATCCTCATCCCAGCCCAAGTAATGCAAAGCTTTATTTTTTTCCTGACCAACGTGATTGAATAGTTGAAAATAATTTTTTAGACTCGCTAACCACAATGGGGCTGATTCTGTATTGCACAATCTCTAAACTAAACTAAAATTAGAGCATTACAAATATTGCTAACCCTTTCATAATACTCCCTACAGAAAGGGACAGAACTACATTTAAAGCTGCCATTTTAGTTTAGTTTAGAGATTGTGTTACACAGAATCAGCCCCAATGTCTAGCGCCATCTAGTGTGGGAAAGCAGCAGTTATTTCTTAGGTTAAACTTTTCTTTATTTTGTTTCAATTTTCTGAGCCTTCAGACTCCTGAAGCGATTTTATTTGATTACTATAAAATATATCTATCTAGAATAAGTCTAATCTGTTGGTTTTCCTTAACAAATAAAATAAAATAAAAATAATATAGCAATTGCAATAATAAAAAAAATCTTTGCTGCACATTGATTTTCGACACCTAGGCAAGATCCCATAGTTCCACTGGTCATGTCCTTTCTATTTCATTGTCATGCTATTAAGTATAAAGTTACGAGTATATTCGTCGCGGGGAAAATACCCTGTAGTACCGTGCCGACTACATGTACATGTATAGTTCGCGCACGAGTTGAATGCAGAGCAAATGTATGGTGACACATACATTTACTCTGCATTCAACTCGCGCGCTAACTGTACAACAAGTGTAATTTCGGTCATAAGTAAGTTACTTGCGTAAGTATGTAACTGATAATGTTACTTGTGTCCCAGGTACGGTGGCAACAACCCCGCAAACGTCAAAGCGTTGAAGGCTCGCTTCGTAAAGCCCGTGCTGCCGGGACAGACGCTGGCCACTGAGATGTGGCTGGAGGGCACTCGCGTCCACTTCCAGACCAAGATCAAGGAGACTGGCAATGTTGTCATCGCAGGTAAACTACCCTCATAATAATGGACAATTTATAAAACTTTAAAGCATTGAGGGCCACATTGTAAATTGAAAATTAAATAAGTCTTAAAATTCTCTCTGCGTCGTATTCTTCATTGGGGGTCGTGACACGCAGTGGCGTGCACAGGGCTTGAAGCTAGGATAGGCATAAGTTAGTCAGAATACCTATTTACTGACTGTTATAATGAAAAATGAGCATTGACCTATTTCCATTCGGGTAAGCAGTGCTTATGCCTCTATGAACTGCACGCCACTGGTGACACGTTTCCACTATTCACATATGGGAGGGGTTTTCTTGGGATAGTAATGTGGTGGGTTCCCAGGTCCTTCTGCATACGACTCTACTAAGAGTACTATTACAACTCTTAGGTTTCTAACGACCATTACCAGCGGCTTAACGTGCTCTCCGAGGCACGGAGGAGACGAAAAGGCCAAATTCGGACTACCAAATTCAACAACAGTCAACGTTGCTTAACAATCGCAATCGACTGATATACATTGTCGCAACTAATTATTATTATTATTGAAATGACAGATCTGTTCTGCCGATATAGGGTATGTTCCGAAATACACTGCGAGCACTGCAAGGTGTGACGTCAATTTAGTACACTGCGAAGCCGTTCCTTTATAGTTATGTATACTGGTTACTGCTTAAAACGGAACGCAGTCAGCACTGAGAGCACCTTACCTCGAAAACGCCAGTGCTCACAGTACAAAGATGGCATCGATTAATGACGTCATATATTTCCCTAGGATACTGCGGCAGTGTACTGTCAGTCCATAACGGAACGAATTTCTCTACAGTAAGAGCACTGAACAGTGCTCGCAGTGTATTTCGGAACACACCCATAATAATCTGAGTAAACAATGAAATATTCATACAAAATGTTCTTCCACAGGTGCTTATGTAGACTTGAAGAATGTTGTCAAAGGCGGTGCCCCCGCCCCCGCTTCTCAATCTGTACAGAGCTCAGGCTCTTTGAAGAGTGATTCCCTGTTTGCTAAGATTGAGGAAGGAGTCAAGGCCAACCCGGACAAAGCCAAGACAGTGGGTGCTGTCTTTTTGTACAATATTGTTGAAAATGGGAAAACTATTAAGCAGTGGAGTGAGTATCTACTAATCACTACTTTTGAAGTGAAAACTTCTTTAGCCGCGTTGAGCACTTTTGCTTTGCTTTTGGTATGGGGTAAATTTGTGGATTCGCGTCACCGACATGCTCGCGAACACCGACATGCTCGCGAACACCGACATGCTCGCGTTGTTACGAAGACAAAAGGTCTTAAATATAAATATACTACATTCTTAATTAAACTTTAATGCCTTATTTTTAAGGTTTATATTTTAATTATTTTAAATTAAAATAATTTAAAAAAATATTTAAATATTCGGTTTCACTTCTGAAGTGAAACCGAATATTATGTATCATGTATTATGTATTATGTATTTATATTTATAATTGGCAGTTATAGAATCTATCAGCAATCCCTGACTGCCAATCCATACTAATATTATAAATGCGAAAGTGTGTCTGTCTGTCTGTCTGTCTGCTACGCTTTCCCGGCCCATCTTTTCAACCGATTTTGCTGAAATTTGGTATAGGGGTAGGTCCCGGGGAAGGACATAGGCCGGAAAATTAAGGAGTTCCCGCGGGAATCTAAAACCTTAATCCACGCGGACGAAGTCGCGGGCATCATCTAGTTTTTATTAAATTCTTATTTATTTAGATTGTTACTTTGTTATAATCGCTTTACAAAAATTACTGAAAAAGTATGATGAAATAGTGCAATTCAATTTGTTTACTGTTGGACTTGTTTTAATTCTGATCAAAATCTGGTGTAATCTGGTCCACAAAAACCTCAATCCACGCAGACGAAGTCGCGGGCATCAGTTAGTGTTTAATAATTTTATACCCAAATACCAATTTGTACAGATATAGTCATAAAAAGAACCTAATGTCGGTTCAGCAAAGGTTCGGTTTGTGCATTGATGATAGAACAGTCAGCCAGAAGTCTATTTATATTAAATCAAATCAAATCAAATGTGTTTTATTCAAATAAACTTTTACAAGTACTTTTGAATCGTCAAGTGAATCTACCACTGGTTCGGAATGCCATTCCTATATATATATTCCTATTATATTTATAAAGATCATGAAAAAAAATCTGTAATAATTCAAACTTTCTTTACAGCCCTAGACTTGAAGAAAGACTTGACAGTATACCAGGGAGAACCAAAAAACGGCAAAGCAGATACAACCATGACAGTATCAGATGAGGACTTGATGGAGATTGCTGCAGGCACCCTGAGTCCCCAAGTCGCCTACTTGAAGGGAAGACTCAAACTCGCTGGCAATATCATGTTAGCACAAAAGCTGGGACCTCTTCTGAAGAGCGATGCTAAATTATAAGTCTTGTAATGTTTTTGTGATTGCCAATTTTTTTTTTTTTTTTTTTTTTTTTTTTTTTTTTTTTTTTTTTTTTTTTTATATTAAAAATACAAAGTCAAGACCAAGTTACAGATTGATTCATAATTTTGCCCTTTTATCACCATTGTCATTATATTATTGGCTGAATTTATGCTACAATCCTATGGCATGGCCTCTGTCCATAATTAATTGTCAACCTTTTTTTACTTTTTTAAGTTTAATTTTGTAGTTGAATGTTTTACCTTTTGCTTCAATTCAGTTCAGGTTTAATCTATCAATTTTATAAATTTAGTTTGTAAGTTAATTGTTAAGGGGAAAATGTTAAATGTCACAAATTACTGAAAAGGATACTTGGATTATTTATTATTAAGACAATATGTTGATTATAATAATTGTTATTATATTATATTTTTATATATTATTATTGTTGTTAATAATTATTCCAATGATTGTGTACAGGTGATGGAGAAATAAATCACATTTTGTACAAAAATATTTGTATTTCTATTATACCTATATCTATTTACTGGTTCAAAATTTTGTCTATTTAAATATGAATCTGTACCACTTTTCTATTTGCGTAAACAAAATTCAGTCCTTTTTGAGCTTAGTGCTATAAAAAAACAGACATGCCCGACAACTTCACTGAAAAACTAATTCATTTCTGGTGCTAATTTCCCTTGTAACACTAGTTCAGCTTCCCTTACTTCACTTTCCCATGCACTTTTCATTTGGGGCTCCAAACTTAAATCTATTATTTTAGTTGCTTGGACCTCTGGCAAACCTTTCGTTTTTACTGCCTTCCCTATTACACAGCAATATGTACCTGCAATTAAACAGGTTGTGATTGTCTCACATTATATGGATGTCCATATGCTGGACCTCGTTTACATACACATCCTGGTGGGAGGCTTCGGCCGTGGCTAGTTGCCACCCTAGCGGCAAAGACGTGCCGCCAAGCGATGCTAGTGTTCCGGTACGATGCCGTGTAGAAACCGAATAGGGGTATGGGTTTAATATAACTGCCATGCCCTTAACAGGTTAGCCCGCTACCATCTTAAACAGCATCGTCACTTACCATTCGGTGAGATCGCAGCCAAGGGCTAACTTGTAGTGGATAAAAAAAAATGAAAAATTAATTATAATCTTATTGATGTAGGTTTACCCTTGAGAAAATTCGAATTTTTAGTATCTCGTACTAGGTTACTAAGGTACTAAGGTAAGGGTAGGTATATACTGGTTTTATAAAGTAAAGAAGAAAATGCAAAATACCTTTGAGTATAGAGCTTCTATCTACTAAACCTGCCGCTGCGGCTGATTCACATTTTACTACTTTTACTCTTCCAAAAGTGTCCGAAACTATTAAAATATCGGTGCCGACTGTCTGTTCTTCCTTCGTCATTGGTAGTACTTAGTTCACAGACTTATTATCTCTATAAAACTCTGTGGTAGGTACGCATTTTTCTCACAGAGTTATAAAGAGAAGCAGAGGCAAGATCATGGAAGAAGGAATTACGACTGCCGTCTAGGCAAGATAACGTACAAAATAGCGTGGCAATTACAAACACACGAAAACATTACGCACACATACACAAAACTCAGGGCCGAACCTTGTTGCTGCATAAAACATTATATTAATATGTAGGGTTAGGTTGCGTGAAAAAAATTGACCTAAAGACACCTATCATTTGGAAGCTATAATTTGTAAGGATTTTAAAAATAATTATTATTGGTACTTTTATAATTTCCTCATCACAAGCGATCACAACTGCAATATAGTAACACTAGTAATGGTAATCATCACCACGTGCGGGACCCTAGTCAATGTGGTGAATATAGATGTGAGCTCCGCGCTGCGTGTGATATCGTCACCGTCGCGCGCGGAGTTATAACTCCTGTTACAACTCAAATCCTGAGGACTCCGTCAGTATCATAGCCAGTGGTTCTTGCGTCGTTCTCGCTCTGCGTCGACGCGCAGGTGATGGGGATATTATTTAGAAAAACAGTACCAACGGATATCGTGTAAATACCGCCAGATTTTAGCTCAAAGTTCCTATTGACAATAATTTCTTGGCAGTAAGCCAAATTGAGCCAAAAAGAGGTTAAATAAAAAATTACAACAGGTTAAACTCACATGTTTTTTATTCAAATAAACTTTACAATTAGTGCTTTAGAATCTGTATTGAGGTTTTCAATAAAAATTAATGAAATTCGTCCACCTAATGGAAGATAAGGTAAATTGGTACCTACTTAGTATAAGACCTCAACTAACTTTTCTTTGAAAATGGTCGGTATTGCACCAGGAGATTTGTACGGAATACATTACGTTCTATTAGATTATCTGTAAAATGCTTGGCACCATATGCACCACGCTATAGCACTCCATGAGTTGGTCTGCCAGTCTTTTCTATTAATATTTTTATGCATAGGTCTCTCAGGTATTCATCCTTTGGAAACCTGAAATTAAAAGTCGAAGTTATATATACTTAAAATAAAAGAGTCGTCGAGTCCGGCCCTGTAATTTGTTACAGTTCTTAAAATGTCAAAAAAGATTATTCAACAACTTAAAGCATGTATTTCTACAGAAAACCATAATATTATAGTTTTAATATATGAATGGCTACATATTTCGTCATAACAACTATAAAATATTAAATATCTTAGCCTTGATACGATGCGATACGAAAACATTCCAAAGCTACATGATAGCATGAATTTTACTTACCGATGGAACGTTAGTTCTGGGGTTTTCCTGTACGAAGCGTTGTAACACAGGGGGACACAACACTTCTCCATTTTATTTCAGTAAATATTCATATAAATCTCCAAATTTCACAAAAAACTTATGACAACCAAGACAACACAATGTAAACAAACGCCATAGGTCTCATAGATGTCTTTTATCGACTTATCATTGAATTTTTGTCAATGTGTGCGTTGGTGTAGCACAGTGTTGCAGCAAATTAATACATACACATTTTTGCTTGGAGAGAAACGGTCACACTCAGTCACACTGATTCACATACACTTGTCTATGTGGGTGTGAAATTTATGTTGTGTCTGCTTCTATTTATATGTCTGTGATTTTTCTGTCTACGACCAGAGACAAGTAACATTTTTTTTGTATTTAACTGGCTTTACGGCTCTGGATTCCAGCCCCTTTGCGCCTGTTACGTCATATGTCAAGCACACATCCATAGAATTAACCTCAAAATTATATCTTGCCATAGAAATATGAAGACTATAGAAGTAGGATTGTGATTTTAGTTTGTCACTAGGTAGGATTTTCCTAGTGATGGGTCGGAGTCGATTACCTATATTTGTTGATTATGTATATTATTGTCTAACATACGTAATCTATGAAATATAAAGGGATGATTTTTGTATAAAAAATCATTTAATAGAGGATGCTTTAGTATCCACTAGCTGATGCCCGCGACTTCGTCCGCGTAGATTTAGGTTTATCGGTTCCCGCGGGAACTCTTTAATTTTCCGGGATAAAAAGCTTATGTGCTATTCCAGACTATTATCTATCTCTGTGCCAAATTTCATCCAGATCCGTTCAGCCGTTGGAGCGTGATTGAGTAACAAACATCCATACATCCATACATCCACACATCCATACATCCATACATCCATCCAAACTTTCCCATTTATAATATTTATTTGGTAAAGAACCGAAAAGTTTACAGTTACCTACAGATTATTTTTTATTTTTGGCTGCCTGTTAACCGATCACGTTCAAACCAGTGAATACTTACTATCAAGTTGCAATATGGATTGATTGCAACTTGACATACTTTCTGCCCTGGGATACCTAACTTAGAGAATATTTTTATCCCAAAAATTATAGGGTTCCTTCGGGATAGAGTGATGACAGTTTTTAACAATAATTATTATAAAAAATATACAAGCCATAGGTACTATATAGCTTGGCAAAAAAGTCGTGAAACTAATAGGGGCGCCACTGTCGCAAATTTTTCTTGAATCTAGCAACCCGAACTAGCCCGCATAGTACGACAGATTAGTTTTAATACTTAACTACTTTACTGAAATCAAAGTAGAATTTATTGAATTCAAAGGAGACGGTCCAGATTTGTATGGAGCGTTGGTCCAGTCCTTTTACAAGTAGAGAAATGAAAGAAAAAAAAGTACTAAACCAGTTTTGATCATTCAAATCTACGAATTCGTCGTAATTTCAGCGGTGTAATTATTTAATCTTTCCACGATAAGCAACACTAAACACGAGTGGGTAACAATGGCGGATTCATATTTTTTGACGTTTTCTGTCAAGTGTCAACACAACACCGGAAAAACCGTAGGGAAAAACACGTTATTTTGACAGTGACTGTCAGAAATGACATTTGATACATTTCGCGCCTACTGCCATCTCTATGGCTACAGGTTGCCATCTTGGAAACGTATCGAAAACTTGAAATACATTTTATTTTATTTCGCGTTAATTACTTTAATATTCTAAATTATTATATTTTTAATACAATCTATGTATTTTCCTCTATTCATGGTAGAGTGTACAAAGAGTGCTCCAAAGGTAAACCTTCTCCTTTCTTGTTAATTATTTCTTTAATACTAAAAATAATAATAAATAACCTTATTTAAACCCAAATAGCAACAAAATAATTTATAAAAGAAGGTAAATTTTTAACTATATTACTAGTTACTAAATTAATTAAAACTAAAAAAAATCTTTACGTGGTTGGCACCATACTCCTTATACTAATTACGCACGGGGTTATTGATTAAAATGCAGTTTAGTTAGTAAGTTTCAGTATATTTTATTTTATTTACTTAGTACATACAAAGAATATAATTTGCCCAAAATATCGTCTCCCAAATATCCCATTTCAAAATGAAATGATGACAGTATAATACCGCAAATATCTAATGTTTTAGAAAAAAATAGAAAAAGAATTCTAATTAGAAAAACTCGTATTATCTAAAAATTATTAAATCAGTGTAACAATCGTGATGACCTCTGATTGGCTGCACTTACGGCGTTCTTGGTGTACCAATGCATTTTAACCTATAGCGGGAGAGTGGAAGCCATTGCGATCGTTACACCCAATCAATTTTAGAGAATACCACCAACTTTCGTAATTTGATTATGGATTGCTTCATTAAGGTGTAACGGAGGAACATTCGTAAATAGCTAAATACCATCGACAGCTAAAATCATAATTCAGAACCCTTCCTTTGGGCTTTGTCGTAGTCGGGTAAAAATTGGTACAATATAATATCCGATCTTATATCTATATATATAAATCTCGTGTCACAATGTTTGTCCTCAATGGACTTCTAAACCACTTAACCGATTATAATAAAATTCGCACACCATGTGCAGTTCGATCTAACTTGAGAGATAGGATAGTTTATATTATATAGATTAGGATTATTAGTGCTACCCGTGCGAAGCCGGGGCGGATCGCTAGTCAAATAAATATTATAAATGCGAAAGTTTGGATGGATGGATGTATGTATGTATGGATGTATGTTTGTTACTCAATCACGCTCCAACGGATGAACGGATCTGGATGAAATTTGGCACAGAGATAGATTATAGTCTGGAATAGCACATAGGCTACTTTTTATCCCGGAAAATTAAAGAGTTCCCGCGGGAACCGAAAAACCTCAATCCACGCGGACGAAGTCGCGGGCATCAGCTAGTATATTATAAATGCGAAAGTTTGGATGGATGTATGGATGTTTGTTACTCAATCACGCGCCAACGGCTGAACGGATCTGGATGAAATTTGGCACAGAGATAAATTATAGTCTAGAATAACACATAGGCTACTTTTTATCCCGGAAAATTAAGGAGTTCCCGCGGGAACCGAAAAGCCTCGATCGAGCGGACGAAGTCGCGGGCATCAGCTAGTAAGTATATAAAAATCTCGTGTCCCGATGTAGGTATGTTCGGGATAAACCCTGAAACTACTGAACCGATTTTGATCAAGCTTCGTAACTATCTGTAATTTAGTCTAACTTAAAAGATAGGATAGTTTATTTGTTTTATTCTTATAGATTAGTTGGCGGTACGAAGTTCGCCGGGTCAGCTAGTTAATTTATAAATATTAAACTTTCTTGTCGTGATAACGCCTATTTCTTGGGGTAAATTTATAGTGGGTATAGCATCTGATTTCAGTCGCCTCCATTTGGTGTATTCGTTTGGCAAAAATGAGTCTTCTGTGAAAAGTTTTGAGCAAATACGACTGTTATGCCGGGGTGTCCAATTAGGTATTTTTATCATTTCTATCCATTTCCTTTTCATTCGTTCATTTTTAAAGAAATCTACAACAGAGATTAGAGAGTACCTACATAATACTCGTATGTACGTACTAGTGCAATAATTATCGATAATCTATTTCACAGCACTAGTAACCTAAAAGCGTTTTGGCGAAAAATCATTATTATTATTATTAAATAAGTATATAATTGAGTACTTAAACATATTTATTTACTTTTTCTTACCCTTGCTTACCTATTTACTAGTAAAATCCTTAGTCTTAAACAAGAACCATTGCCAAAACTCACAGGTGAAACCCGACAGATTCTATATCATTTTATTTTCTTAAACTATTGGATTTACGTCCCTCAAAGGCACAATACATTTTTTGTGGACACTTGGCTTTGACTTTAGAGCTTTATGCACCTTAGGAATTTACTTTAAATAAAGAAATTCTTAAAAATCTTTTCTGTTGCCTCTAATGTAAACAAACAAATACTAAGCAACAAAATTATGTGTACAGTGAATGACCCGTATTATTTGTACAAGAATAGGGTATTTTGAATTTGACAGTATTAAAAGATAAAAGATATAATTTGACAATCTGAACCTTGTGACCAGTTGCTAATCGAATAGACACAAACAGCGATATCTTGTTTCACTCACACTTACGTGATGGTAATAAACAGAAATTGGATAAAATATAGTATTCTTAGTTTTTATTTTAGCCCTACTTCCATAGACGGCAGTCGTAATTCCTTCTTCCATGTATCTTGCCGTAGACTGAGTAAGATATACAGACACCGCCATATCTCCTTTTCACTCCCACATGAAAGAGATGCAGTGTTGGGATGTTACACAAGATAGAATGAGAAAAAAATATGTGTTTTTCTCTCCCTTTCTTCGTGTCACGGATTTTGTGCTTATTTGCATACAAACAAACCATAATATGGTTTGTTTGTATATATATATATTATATTGTGCCGAAGTTTGTATGACGTTTGGGAGGTGTTTCATAGCTTTACGGTTACACGCTGACCCTGATTCTAGAGATTCCTTCTTCTATGTATCTTGCTCTATCTACGCCTGTGGTCTACGCCACGTGTGTACTATAGAACACTTCGTTTTCACGGTTAATAATTCTTTTAAATCTCTAAACTAAAATAACAGCTCTATTTTTATTGCTATCCCTTTCACAATACTTCCAGCGGAAAGGTGCAGCAGGATTTAGAGTTGTCATTTTAGTTTAAAGCCAGTTAAAGCGTATATTAGGTTGTGTTCTAAACATATTTGGCCAGAAAATATTATTTTATTTCATCAGAGTATTTTTTTATTTTTGATTAGTAATGGATGGTACATGAATGGTACACATATTTTGGTATTGTCCTCGGTCCTATACATTATACCAGAGCCACGGCTTTGATTATGTATATTAATATATATATAGCTGCTCGTGCTGATTGACTGATTGATCACCTCTCCTGTAAAATTTTGTATGAACTTTTTTTTTTTCACTTATCGTTTCGTATAAAAGACAAAAATTCATCCGGAGGAAAAATACGGAGAGAGCTGATGATTGAGGATTTCGAAGACGGATGAAGAGCACCAGCCAGGGTATCGAAGATAGGTGGGGGGTGCTCGACCAAATGTCACTCGAAACTTCATCCAATTGACAGTAAGCGGAAAAAAAATTCAAAATGGCGGATTTAAGATGGCCGCCATACAAATTTCGTCGGTGTCTATCTCGGAGAGTATAAAAGATGGAAGAGTGGTTTCTTGGCAAAAGATGATCAGAACATGAAGGTCTACTTGATGAATAGGAAAAAAATTCAAGATGGCGGAATTTATTTTTCCATAGAAAAGGGTATTGAAGATAGGTGGGGGGTGCTCGAACAAATGTCACTCGAAACTTCATCCAATTGACAGTGAGCTGAAAAAAAAATTCAAAATGGCGAATTTAAGATGGCAGCCATACAAATTTCGTCGGTGTCTATCTCGGAGAGTATAAAAGATGGAAGAGTGGTTTTTTGGCAAAAGATGATCAGAACATGAAAGTCTACTTGATGAACAGGAAAAAAATTCAAGATGGCGGAATTTATTTTCCATAGAAAATGTATGGCGAATATTGAAGAGGCTACAAGTGTAGAACTATGCAAGACTACGGTTCCTTTTCAAGATTTGTTTTTATGGAAGAAATCTCATTTTGACGAATGGTTCGGAGAAAAAAATATGGAGAGAGATGATGATCGAAGGTTCGGATGATGGGTGAGGAGCACGCGGTCAGGGTGTTAAAGATAGGTACCTACTTAGGGGCTGCTCAAACAAAAAGGGAGGGGCGGGGGGTTGGTGGTCTTTGTTTTATGTTTTTCCTTTATGAGAATTTTCTTTTACGTCGGACGCTTGGCGTGCTGGCGCTTCCACTGTACTCACTAGCATAGCAGTGTGTTGTTCAGATCAGAACACGTAGACAGTAAACCAGCTGCCCGATTATGTAAGAATTGTCGATCAAATCGTAAAAGTTCGGCGTCAAAGTAAAATAAACCATAACAGCATTGAATTAGAGCTCAATTTCGTGTTACGAAATTGAGCTCTAATTCAATGCTGTTATGGTTTATTTTACTTTGACGCCGAACTTTGACGATTTGATCGGTCATTCTTACATAATCGGGGGGCAGGATAGTAGGACAGCGAGTAAGTAGACAGTGGACCACGCGGTCCACTACGCGGTCCGCTGTAGCGGGCCGCGCAACCACGCGCCATACTAGTTAATATATATATAGCTGCTCGTGCTGACTGACTCATTGATCACCTCTCCTGTAAAATTTTGTATGAACATTTTTTTTTTCACTCATCGTTTCGTATAGAAGACAAAAATTCATTAAGAGGAAAAATACAGAGAGAGCTGATGATTGAGGATTTCGAAGACGGATGAAGAGCACCAGCCAGGGTATTGAAGATAGGTGGGGGGTGCTCGACCAAATGTCACTCGAAACTTCATCCAATTGACAGCGAGCTGAAAAAAATTTCAAAATGGCGGATTTAAGATGGCCGCCATACAAATTTCGACGGTGTCTATCTCGGAGAGTATAAAAGATGGAAGAGTGGTTTCTTAGCAAAAGATGATCAGGACATGAAGGTCTACCTGATGAACAGGAAAAAAATTCAAGATGGCAGAATTTATTTTTCCATAGAAAATTTAGGTATGGCGAATATTGAAGAGGCTACAAGTGTACGGTTCCTTTTAAAAATTTGTTTTTATGGAAGAATTCTCATTTTGACGAATGGTACGGAGAAAAAAATATGGAGAGAGATGATAATCGAAGGTTCGGATGATAAGTGAGGAGCACGGTCAGGGTATTAAAGATAGATAGGGGCTGCTCAAACAAAAAATACTCGAAACTTCATACAATTGGCAGTGAGCTGAAAAAAAAACCAAAATGGCGGATTCAAGATGGCGGCTATCTCAGACAGTATTAATAAAAGATGGAAGAGTGGTTTGTTCATGGCGGAATTTATTTTTCCATAGAAAATGTATGGCGAATATTGAAGAGGCTACAAGTGTAAACTATGCAAGACTACGGTTCCTTTTCAAGATTTGTTTTTATGGAAGAATTCTCATTTTGACGAATCGTTCGGAGAAAAAAATATGGAGATGATCGAAGGTTCAGATGATGGGTGAGGAGCACGGTCAGGGTATTAAAGATAGGTAGGGGCTGCTCAAACAAAAAATACTCGAAACTTCATACAATTGGCATTTGGCAGGGAGCTGAAAAAAAATCCAAAATGGCGGATTCAAGATGGCGGCCATCTCAGACAGTATTTAAAAGATGGAAGAGTGGTTTTTGGGTAGAAAATTATCAGGGCCTGAAAGTCTACTTGATTAGCAGAAAAAATTAAGATGGCAGATTCTGCCATCTTAATTTTTTGCTCATCAAGTAGACTTTCAGGCCCTGATAATTTTCCACCCAAAACCCACAATCTACGAACATTGAAGAGAGTAGAAGAAGTTAGGAAATATGCATGATTTTGAAATGGTTTTTTTACAAGATTTGTTCTTTATGGAAGAATAATTATTGTCGGTTCGCCATTACGAAAGCCAAGTTGCCGAAGTTCGATGGCACCCAAAGGTATACAAGGGGGTGAGGGGCGGGGGGTTGGTGGTCTTCGTTTTATGTTTTTTCCTTTATGAGAATTTTCTTTTACGTCGGACGCTTGGCGTGCTGGCGCTTCCACTGTGCTTACTAGCATAGCAGTGTGTTGTTCAGTTCAGAACACGTAGACAGTAAACCAGGATAGTATGCCAGCGAGTAAGTAGACAGTGGACCGAGCGGTCCACTACGCGGTCCGCTTTAGCGGGCCGCGCAGCCACGCGCCATACTAGTAGGATATATACCTACATAATTATTAAAGGCACAGATGTAGTAAATCAATGTGGCCAATTCCACAAAACTAAAATGACAGCTTCCATCTCTCTATCAGTCTCTATCTATTTGTCCCTTTCCGCAGGCAGTAATAGGAAAGGTTTAGCAATATTTTTAATGCTGTCTTAGTTTAGTTTACCTATTGTGTTCTGACCAATGACGAAGGAATTCTTTACTCATTGGTTCTGACAGTCAGACCCAGTGTTGACCTAAAGATGACAGATCGATCGAATAAACGGAGTAATAACCACCGAACTTTGTCAATGGACTAGTGGTTAGGATGTTTGACTGTGGATAACAAGATCCCGAGCTTGATTCCTGGTTTCAGTTGGTCTAACTGTTAACTGGTTTAACTGGTTTTCTGTCAAGAAATTCTCAGTTGCAACTTGCTCAGAGCTAGGGAGATGGCACAGCGATTCCATTCCAGGCACAGTAAAAAAATGGAAATAAAATTATTTTTGCAATTGATTTTCTATATTAATATTGTAATTACATATTCCCATACACATTTATGATAGATTACTAGTGGTTCGCCCTGAACTGAGACCTCGCGGTATCCATGAACTTTTACAGAGCGCCATCTATTGACATCATTGTGAAGTTCTGTTAAAAATACTGAAGCTCATTAAAAATTAAATAATTTCGTTTCCTTATAATATCTAATTTTAGTATTTGTTGTTCAAGTACAGGATATAATTCAAATAATTGATCAAGTTTCAGGCTCAGCCTTTTAGAAAATTGAGAGTTCTGAGGTCAACTTTAGACGTTAGAAAATCTCCACTTTGAAAGCCCCCCATTTCGTAAATGCTAGGGGAAAAATTTAAAAAAAAAAATGTTTGGACTATTCCTAATTATCTTTAAAATGATATACCGCTGAACGCAACACTATGTAACGCTATAAAAAATATTTTACTTCGCATTTGCTTCTATGAGAGCCCCCCTTTAATAAAGATTTTTATAACTTTTTAAGCCATATTCGGCTGGAGGCCATCGGTTTACATATTATATTTAAATTTGAAGTAATTACGTTCAGTAATTCAGAAGTTATATAAGGCTCTGACAGACGGACGGACGGACGGACAAGTGCAAATTCACTCAAGTAGACTCAGAGACCTTCGCTTCGCTCGGTCAACAATGTCTGTTTGTAATAATTAACGCCTTAGAAATTTTAGGGTACGCTCAACACCTAAGCGACTAATTAGGCGACAGTTGTACGTGAAAACTGTCACCTATGCTGTTCCCTAAAATGAATGCATTGTTGGTAAAATCAAGCTTAACTTTATTTCTTAAAACGTAGCTTTAGGTACCCTGTCACTCCGTGAATGATTGTAAAAGCAAGTAGTATGGAGAAATCGTATCCCTGTTTAAACTTCATCCCTATCCAAAACATTTATAGGGGATTCGGGATTCGGTGACAGTTTTGGATATACTTTTAATTTGCTAACAGATTTAAGATGCACATTAGTTCTCATGTGCTTCACTAAATCACTGTTTTGTACAAATTTGTGGTTACATACCTCGCAAGCAAAAGGCTTATCACCAGTGTGCGTTCTCATGTGCATCATTAACCTATATTTTCTTGCACATTTATGATTGCATACCTTACAAATATAAGGTTTTATACCTGTGTGTGTACTCATATGGGTAACTAAACCAGATTTTTCTCTACATTTATAGTTGCAAAACTCACAAGCAAACGGCTTGTCACCAGTATGAGTTCTCATATGGTTCACTAAATTACATTTTACTGAAAATTTTCGATTGCATATGTCACAAATAAATGGCTTAACACCGGTGTGCATCTTCATGTGCTTTACTAAATTACTGTTCTCGGTGAACTTATGATTGCAAACCGCACAAACAAAAGGTTTCTCACCCGTGTGAGTTCTCATATGGTTCTCAAAGCTACTACTACTATTGGTTTTATAGTTACACAACGCACAAGCATAAGCTTTCTGACCAGTGTGTGTTCTCATGTGGCTGTCAAAACGATTGTTACTTTTGCTTTTGTAATTACATAACTCACAAGCGAAATGTTTCACACCTGTGTGAGTTCTCATATGGTTCTCAAAGCTACTACTACTATTGGTTTTATAGTTACACAACGCACAAGCATAAGCTTTCTGACCAGTGTGTGTTCTCATGTGGCTGTCAAAACGATTGTTACTTTTGCTTTTGTAATTACATAACTCACAAGCGAAATGTTTCACACCAGTGTGAGTTTTCATATGTTTCAACAAAGTGCTATTTCCTTTTACATGTGTACTTGCACAACTCACAAGATAAAGTCTCGTCTCCTGTGTGCGTTTTTACATGCTTGACTAAATCACCTGTAGCTAATATATTTAAATCGTCGATCTTCTCACTTTGATGCATTTTATTTTCGTTATGTTTCGGAAGTGCCACAGGTAAAGGAGCAACTGAAACAAAATAACAGTTAGGAAATTGTATAGCTTTCATAAAACATAATCTTAGCTGATTATATTTAATCGAATTTGTCAGTTACCTCCAAAAAACAAAAGATCATACTTACTAGTCTCAACTTTATCTGCTTGTTCAGTTGGATACAATTTTCCCTGCTTATCTTTTTTGACGAGGTCGGGAAAGTGTCCCGCGTGATTCTCCGTGTCTGTTTCCAGCGAACATTCATGCCATTGCTGAATATAAAATAAAAAAATATTTATGAGATTGTTACGTATGTATTTTCAACTGTTGTAAACTGTGGTCAAAACTTACTAATAAACCAATGCCCACACGCGTAGCCGACATTTTTGAGATCTCGTTTGTTGTTCTCCAAAATGTTACGTAAAATATAATATAAATTATACGTATTAATTTTATAGGAAATGACAATCCGTTGATTTTATTCGCACTGACAGTTTCTTCTGATTCTACCATAAAATAGGTACAAATAGGTTTTATACCACCGACCATACAGCCTATTTTATACCTATCCAACAGAGATGGCGATAATTTAAAAAAAACCTGGCTGAGTTTGTTGTGGGCTTTTCTCAGACCAGGTGAATAAGTTAATTTTATCTCTTGTCAGTGGATAAAATCAAGGGAAAATTTTTTTATCTCCGGCCCATGCTAGCCCTGCAGGGCGCGTTTGGAACCCTCGTAGCTTTAGTTTACTTTAAGATACCGTAGTTAATTATCACAATCACGTCTTATACTTTGTAAGCGTGACGTTCAGAAAGTGAACTTTGTAGGTATCTATTTTGTATATACTTTGAGTTTAAGTTTTGAAAATAATAATTTAAACGACGCTCTTGGTTTTGCACTACACTGCTTACAAAACCATTATAGAATAAGCTGTGCTATCAGATTTGTACCTGTGCTAAATTACGAGTATCTACAGTGGCCCTATTCTGTAACAATGATTTCTTTGAGGTTGTACGGGAGCAGGTGATATGGCTCGACCGTAACAATAGGATGATCATCCTCCTAGCGGGTGTTGTGCAGTGTGCTCGGGGACCACTGTTCCAACCGTTCATCTTTGGAGGTCGTGTATTATAGCGTAATGGGGGCTATCGCGTATGAATTTGCCGCTAGGGGCGCTGGTGTCGCGTGAGGTCCAATATCATTCACTTTTCACTGGTTTTGGCGGGCTTCGTGACATAAATTATAATTTCTTTAATTTACCTGTTGAAAAGTGATCTCCTTCGTGAAATTATCGCAAATATGGATTATTTGGCGATGAATGTGAACGCTTTGAAAGCGGAATTAAGAAAAAGAGGCGCAAAAATAGGCGGCCTCAAAGAGCAGCTAATTCAGAGGTTAGTTTGTTTACTGTTTCCAAACTTATTTTTTGCCAAAAGTATGCTTGTTTGCCGAGGTAACAGCTATGTTTTTTCTTTTTACATATATTTACCTAATATAGGTATTATATATATTTACTTACTAAAACTTCTGCATGAAAGGTTCATGCACATCAAGGACACACTTACTACATGATATTGAAATATACCTATGTCTCTGGTTATGTACCCACAGTAGGTATCACTAACGAGAACACACCTATCTTGGGATCAGATTACTATGTGTGAGATGACCAGAATTTAATAATAGTAGGTATTTCTCTTGATTAATATTAGATGTTTCATTTCAGGTTTCTCCAGAAGGATTAATTGGAGAACTAACTAACAGTATTGGAAGTGAAATGTACTTTCTCTTTATAAGATGAGTTTATCAGTGTGATAATTATTATAAGCACATAAAAATGATCAATAATGAATACTTATTGCTTGAAAGAAAGTAGCCCCTACTATCATACATACATGATACCTGCTATTGCTAGAAAATTTTCCAGCTTAATCTAGTATCTACCATTGTTTAGTAGTTTCAACTAACAACTCAACCATCTTTCAGTATCATATCCATTGTATGGATTTAAGTACAATGTTTAATATTTTTTTGTATAGCAGTGTGTTTTAAAGGGAAAGGGAAGGATAAATATAAGTTTAATAAGTAATTAATTTATTTTTATTTTATTTATTAAGTGCCTATATAATTAATTCCTCAGAATCCTGCGAATTCCTGCGAAACGCCACTAGCCACTATTTTAGAACAGTTTTATCTTTTGGAAACATGTGTTCTCCTTTTTTTCCGAACAAAACGGAACTGCACAACATTGCGGAACTAGCTACTCGATATTATGATGATAGTTATAAATTATTAAACATAATGAGATTCAAGATTTAAAACTTTGTTTCGGCGCCGATCTTTTAAAGTCGCCTTTGACAGCTATACCTCTGGGCCTTAGTCAACAGTGGCGCCAACTGGTGAGCAAAGAAACGATAGTCCCCATTCAGAGAAAACTTCGTAATCGTGAGTTGGGCTCTTCGTATCGTATCGATCGTGAATCGTACTAGTAATGCCATCTATTGGATTGCATATAACAATCGCAATCACCTCTGAGTGGCTGGCACTCATTTGCTATCGGCTAAATTCTACTTAAGCTGAATATTTAGAAATTATCAATATCCAGATTATGTCTACTAGGAATTGAACTCAAGACTTCCTATAAGACCGTGGCGCAGTGATGAGCGCGTGGCAGGGTCAATCTGGTCTAGTGGGAGGCTTCTGCTGCGACTAGTTACCACCCTATCGACAAAGACGTGCCGCCAAGGGATTCAGCGTTCCATTGCAATGGCGTGTAGAAACGTTCATCACTAACCACCAGATGAGATTGCAGTCAAGGGCTAACTTGTAGAGGATAAAAAAAATCACTGAACCACATGTTTAATACCACCACCACCAATCACCATCACCACATATTTTTAAATATTGCACTATCCTGTTTTAATAGTTTCTTAAATAAAAAATTTTCAAAAAAAAATAAAAACCGACTTCAAAAATCACAAACACTAAAAAGTAAAAAATAATTTAATTTATTATGTACACAAGAGTTAATTTAGTTCTATAATAACATTTTTTGGAGTCGGTACCAATTAGCCGCATGAACCGTCTACCTACTCTTCATTATTGTTGACGTGACTCCACATTGGCACCGACTCCAAAGAATGTTATTATAGAACTAAATTAACTCTTGTATACATAATAAATTAAATTATTTTTTACTTTTTAGTGTTTGTGATTTTTGAAGTCGGTTTTTATTTTTTTTTGAAAATTTTTTATTTCACAATTTTTAGTGGCCCCACTGTTTTAAAATACAGGATGTAACCAGAACGAGATATGCTATGCATGGTTAAAACATACTGTTTACAAGACTATCACACTGATCGCGAGCAATTTACTCTTATCCGTTGAGGAGTTCCATTATCTATCTTCGAAGATATTCATCAGATCTTCACCAAATTTATATGGGACCACTTCGAAAGTATACCCTTTCAAACAAAAAAAGAATTTTCAAAATCGGTCCAGGCGTCTTCGAGTAATCGGGGAACATACATAAAAAATAAAAAAAGATTCCAACGAATTGAGAACCTCCTCCTTTTTTGAAGTCGGTTAAAAAAAGGTAAAATGGTTTCCTAGAAGAAATGACTAGTGATAATAGAGCTCTTAGTACACTGTGTTTGACAATTTGTTTAATTCTTTGTGTGTAAGGATTTGTGAGGCAAAAAATAATTTATCTAAACTAAAAGTATTGATTAATCTCACCCCTAAATGCATGTCCATATGTTCCCCATATTCATCTTCGGAATCGAATTCCTCAAAACAGAGCGTACAACAGAACACACTTTCATTCTTTATCTGATCCTGTGTTTTGGCCACTTGTTCCGTAACTGAAGGTTTGTTTATGAAAGCTTCATCTGGCAGTTGCTTTTCTATCTTTATAGGCAAGTATTCTGGCTTTAATGCATAAGAGTGTTCCTCAATGATGTCTGCAGTGTTAGTCTCTTCATTTATCCCTACAAAATGATGTTGAGAGCATTCGAAAACCGACATAGAGTCCCTCTCTTGTTTTATAACCGCAACTTCAATTGTAGCATCTAGTTTAGTCTCTGTGGCTTCATCAGAATGTATTATGTACGCATCACAGTGGTCAGGCTTCAATAATGTTGTTGCAAGGTTGGTGGTTAATGTTAATTGGTTTTTTGCTCGGTTTATTGATTTTATATGTTGTATTGTTATCTAGAAGAAATTCATTGATAGAATAATCCATACCTGTATTACTCAAGTAGTTCAATCCACAAACACACAACCCACTATTTTTCTTCCGATTAGAAGAAGAAAGAAGATTGGGTCATATCTTCATGGATTGAACTGTCTAAAATGAGTTCCACTGGGACTCACATGAATGACACCTTTTGTGTGGTGATGGTATCATGCAAAAGAACTTCACATACAATAATTGTAATAGCTTTTACATCTCTCATATTCGGTAAGTAGGTCCTTATTACCCCCAAATGGAGCTTGTAGGTGACCAATTAGCGCTCTGGGGTAATAATGTAGCTAGAAAAGCCCTAGGGCGGTAAGTAATTAAAAAAAGTATGATGGTTAGATGTACGCGAACTTTTTGAAAGAGTGAAGTTTTTTTTTTTTTACTTACCGCCCTAGGGCTTTTCTAGCTACATTATTACCCTAGAGCGCTAATTGGTCACCTACAAGCTCCATTTGGGGGTAATAAGGACCTACTTTACCTCACAATCGAGATGTAAAGCAGAGTAGTTAGCTCGGGTGTAAGCATCAATTGCACCCTCGAACTATAGGCGCCCTCCCTGCGCTCGTGCGCCTAAATATCTCGGGCTGCAATTGATGCCTTACAGCCCTTGGCTACTAATCTACTATTAACATGGGATAGGTTCAACTAAAAGCAAATGTGTAAAAACATGTAAAGTAGGTAAAACAGTGTCCATCCATTTCACTTAAGTTGACTTAACCATCAATGGCAAGCTTATGTTAATAACTTTAATATTATATCAAGCCATATTTTAATTTGTTCACACAACATTCAACAAAAAAATCCAAAAAATAGGTATTTTACTCACCATTTTATGTTTTTCAACTAGATCCATCATCACAGAATGTGCTCTCAAGCTTTTGTCTCTGAATCTGCTAAAGTTCATTAATTGTTGAGCACATTCAATACAAAGTGAAATATTAAAGTGTTTACTTTAAGTTTCTTTGATCACACAACTGGAAAGGTAATAAATTCATACCAATATTATAGTAAATGTTCAAGTGTGTCTGTTTGCTAGTTCCTTTTCCCCAGCCCACCTGAAAACTGATTTTGACAAAATTTGGTACAGATATAATGCAGATATAGCATCCTGGAAATTCATACCAATATTATAGTAAATGTTCAAGTGTGTCTGTTTGCTAGTTCCTTTTCCCCAGCCCACCTGAAAACTGATTTTGACAAAATTTGGTACAGGTATAGCATCCTGGAAGCAAGATAGATGTAATTATAATTCTGAGAAATCATAGAGACTGGCATCAATTAATTACTAATTACTATACCTTTTACAATGGTCCCTGTGGAAATAGATATCACTAGATTAATACATGTCAATTTAGTTTAGGCATTGTGTACAACATAATTAGCCAATTATGATGTGATCTTACTTATGATAAATGTATCACTTACAGGTTGTCCCACTAAGTATTCATATGCTTTCTCTAACTTGTATTTACTCATTAGAAACAGCTTGCTTTGAGTGTCGAGGCAAATCCTGCAGACCTGCACAAAATTTTCCTGTTTAAAAAATCGGTTTAAAAGATGGGTCGGGAATGCGTAGCAGACAGACAGACAGACACACTTTCGCATTAAAAAACACAAAAAAACATAAAAAATGTGCAAAACATTCATATTTTTAAAAGAAAAATGTAAAGCTGGCTTGTCGAGGAGTCTTTCTATAGTTATAATGAATTTCTACTTGGGAAGATCCAAGACTAAATTGAGTACTAATATTATTGTAACAATATGCTATTAAGTATCAAGAAAGTGAATTTTAATTATTGTAATTGAGGTATGTGTATTTATGAATAAATGACTATGACTACGACTATGACTATGACCATTTATAATATTAGTATGGATGAAGTTGCATTTTTTTAAATTCAGTTATTTATAGACACAGATGTAGTATTATAGACCTCACAACTCCATCAGGGAAGTTGCACAAAATTTGAATTAAACTTATGTTGTAATTAATTAATAACAATACGTAAATCCACTCGAGCGTAGACTGGGAGGGTCTGTTTGTACAGTGGTACGGAATAATGTTGTACTCACTCATGAAACGTAATCCCCGCAAATTCAGAGACATCTATATCATTGGTTTCACAGAATTGCACACAGCACCGCATTTTCAATGGTATAGTGGCTTTTATCCAAGTCTCAGAGGTTCTCATCAGACCCTGCTGGCTACGAATATGGTACTGATAAAGTTCGTAAAACACTAGTAAAACCCATTTGCACCCGATTTATAAACACATAAAAACCCTATTTAACTATATAGTTTATCTACATCGAAACAAGACAAATTAATTTACAAAACAAAGCAAGCAACTTCACAGAACTTCCACCTTCACACAGTGTTGCCAGATCTGGAGAGCCAATATCCGTATATAGGATTGTAATTTGTCTTTGTAAACAAATGTACTCTGTGATTGTAAAATTCTGTATATAATCTGTATATATAAGTAAATTTATGAAAATCTGCCTTCTCTTTATAACTCTGTGAAATCTGCATTAATCTGTATGTGTCGTTTATATTCTGTATAAATTATTTGTATTATACGACTATTTTTAACATTTTGATTCGATTTCGAGAAAAATAAATGAAATTAACGATTAATTGTAAATATCTTTATTCATTTTAGATAACAAATTACAATCAACATTTAGCTCATAACAAGGCTTATTATGCAGCAGTTGTTTAGTAAATTATTTATTGGTCTGACAGTTAAACCAGGACCCTATTCTGTATCTCAGCGATGATCACTCAGTGACCTTCACCGAGCTTATTTGTATCCATTGAAGGTTCGCCACAAAGTCTTATTTTGGTTGTACTTATTAGAGCAGAAATGTATAGTAAACCATAGTCAACAGTGATCGTCACTGCAAATGTCAATTTTACAGAATCGTACCCCCTGGTCGCCAGGGAGATGTTCTCGAACGCGGGCTACATGTGTTCATCGATGTTGCCATTATTATGTTCTGAAAACTACTAAGTACTAATTCTGTAAAAAACTGGCGCAAACATGGCGCAAACAACCAAAATCTGTATAAAATTAAGTCCTAATTTTTTATCAGTATGACATGTTATAAATCTGTATGGATACCATTGAGGTATTATGTACTAATGATGGATACCGAGAAATCTGTATATATGACCAACACTGCCTTCACATCTTTTTTTTTCTAAGTACCTACTTGATGGGCGTAAGTCGTAACTCGTAATGTCGTTCCCTGTTATATTATTTTTATACTCTTTGCGTACTACATCTGTGTCTTTGCGTACCTATATTTGCAGTGTTTATCTTGTTACTTGTATGATAATAGTTGGGTGAGTTACTGCTTTTTTAAGGACAGGAAGTATTTTTTTATATCCTAGAGCTTATAAAGAGTAAGCAGAAATTTTGAGAACTGTGAATTTAGTGTTGAGTGTTTAGAAATTAGGTAATTCTTAATTCCAGTGGGGACTTGACCACCGACCAGAAACAAAAGGACTTGACCGACTTGACGAACTTGACAACTACAGTGACTACTGACACTTGACAGTAGAATGACAGCACAAATCTTGACATTGTCAATATTATTAAGTATCTGGAACTCTGTGGTATCTGGCTTTACAGCTCTGGGTTCTAGCTCTTTTGAATCCAACTGACAGCATATTGTGTTGATCTTGGCGGAAATATATTGGGATTTGGGACTCTGGTCAGAGTGCTATGGTTTAAAAGTGACTAAAAAAAAACTTAACTAGGCTGAAGTAAAGTTCCTTTTGCATTGCCAATAGATGTACAAAAAATCGCGGTCTCGAAAGAGAACACTTCTATGAATTTGTGTCCCTCTCGCACACACCAATGCGTCAGGAAAGTATTTAAACACACGTTTAGAACACGTGTATAAATATGTGTATTATATATGTGTAGGTATATAATGTAGAGCGAGTGTGGTGCGTCACGCGAGTGTTGCACGTGTATCGCGCCTGTGGGCTGTGGCACCACTGTGGCACGCGTGTTCCCTGGGTTTACAAAGGGGCAACTGTTGCTAGTTGCTACTGTTGAGAGAGGGCTATGTTAGGAGTTTCTCATAGGGACAAGATCCGAAATGAAAGATCCGTAAGAGAACCAGGGTCACTGACATAGCCCAAACCATTAGCAAGCTGAAGTGGCAGTGGGCAGGCCATGCCTGTCAAAGGAGCAATGGCCGCTGGAGCCGGAAAGTCTTAGAGTGGAGCCGGAAAGTCTTAGCGTGGGGAGGGCGCCCCACGACAGTACCATAGCAGTGCACCCCCATGGGCAGCACGATGGACCGACGACATTAAGAGGTTGGCGGGAATTGGCTGGATGAGAAAGGCTGAGGACCGGGGTGTGGTGGCGTTCTTTGGGAAAAGCTAGGTTCAGCAGTGGACGTCCGCAGGCTGAGATGATGATGATGATGATGAACTGTTACCAGTAGACATAGAGTTAGGATGCATTTTGTCTGTGACGCCACTGACGTAAGTTTTGGTGCACAGACTAGTGACAATGACAGTACAGTACGATTCAAACTTTTTAAATATGTCCTCGCGAACTTCGTGCGTGTCCATGCGCAGACTTTTGCGCAGAGTACAATAACCAGAGACTAGTAACCAGAGAGAACTATTAGGATTTAGGTATCAGTGGGACGCGGGAGGAATGCGGAGGTCTTGAACACACGAGTTTATATCCGATAGTACTCTGGTCTCTGTGTCTTGAACGTATTGGCTTTCTAGAGTTACGTCCGTATACTGCAAAACACGCGCGCGATCCTGTCAAAGTACAGTCGTTCGCGCGATATTTTTTATATGATTCATGTATGATGAAGCTAATCTGGCCGTTAATGTGTACGAGTTTACTGTAGTAGTAACTCATAGCTTTTTTTCGAGGGGCGAAAATATTTTGTTCTCGGGCGACAATAAATATACTTACTATAGGGTATTTGACTGCTTTTAGAAAATAGTCGCATATTGTTAATAATGATTTATTATAGCTAACAATATATTTATTTCGTCTTAATTTTCAGTATTTTATATAGAAATCTCAAAAATAAATTCAAAAAATTAAATTGCCGCGTAAATGCTCTCTTTGACAACATTTGGGTGACATGACTTCTATGACGTAACTATGTAGTAAAAACGTAAACAAAGTGTGTGATATTTCAGTTTCCCTTGATAAAAACTTTGTTTTAGAGATTGTTTTTATAAAACTATGGTTTACCAATGGTGTGTGGTGTGCATACTACTGCAATGTACAAACAAGTCTACAAAAACTCGAGAGTAAACTGTTTAGAAGTGTTCCAAAGAAAGCCAAGATACGGAAGAAGTGGTTGCAACTTGCTCGAAGAGACCCTATAGTGGTCACTGAGGGTCACTTTAAGTGTTTATTTTTGCGAGGATCGCTTTGATGTGAGTTTTACACTATCTATCTAACAAACTATTACTAAATATAATTATATAATGGTCTAAAAATGTGTACCTACTTCACCTGTTCTGTTTGAGGTTAGACATGTCCGTTTGTATTAGCTGGTTTGTAGTATGTTTATTAAGTATTTACAAACACATTAATAAGTAATAACTAATTTAGAAATTCTAGCCAATTTATGTAATTCAATAATTTCAGTAGATCATTACCTACTTGGAACTTTGAAGTGGAATTTGCAATCAAAAACTTATTATGGTATACTTATTACAGTTGGAGAAAATTCTAACCTACAACCAATACAAAATGGGCTTCACTTCTCTGTCGGTCTGTCTGCTATCTCTTCACAGCTCACACATCTGTTTAACCAATTTGATGAAATTTGGTACACAGATAGCTTGCATCCCGGGAAGGACATAGGGTACTTATTGTTCCCGATAATCACAGGGTTCACCCGAATCACACATTTTGATTTTTTGACTTAATCAGTATGGATTTAGGTTTTTTTTTGGAATTCCAGAAAATCCTTTCTTCACCGAGAGAGAACCTACATACAAAATTCCAAGTTTGTAGACATTGATGTATAATTTTAGTATGTTTGTAGATCCACCAGGTGGCTGTGCAATTTGCATTGATTGTCAGTAAGTTAAGGTACTGTTTCTGTAGGTATAGAAAATTAATTTTAATGAATATTTTGTCTTTTCAGAAACCACAAACACATCACGATAAAGGAATAAACACTCAACCAATCGCAACTGCTGATAAATCTGTCCAAATAGATTATTTAAAGATGCGTCACAGAAACAAGGCAGTACAGACTATGAATGTGACAAAAGATATACTCGGTATGAATGGTATTCCAAACCAAGGGTAGATTAACTTGACAATTCAAAAGCGCTTGTAAAAGTTTATTTGAATAAAAAAACATTTGAGTTTGAGTGAGTTTGATAAATAAAACAATGAAATAGAAATATGATTTTTATTATACCTATCCACATATTACATAATTTAAGAAGAAACTGATAGGAGTTCATTACTGCTAAAAGATGATGTTGAAGGATGTTGAGTGTGTTTTTTAGATAATTGCTCCACTGTAATAAATTTCATGGTAGTGCCTACTCTGGATAAAGTATTTTTTTTTCCGTAGCACTCAAGAGAGGTACCTACATGAAGGTTGTTCACTACGCTGGTGAGTCCACATCAAAAAGGCCACAGCATGCTTGCAGCCTCCAGTGGATGCAGCACAATCATAGCACTCACAACTTATAAATTGAGTTTTGTCTTCATCTACTATCATAGTTACAGAATATGATTTTGCTCTCACTTTGTGCTTGGGACATATCTTGCATTTGAGTGTACAAATGACAGATTCGCGATGTAGCTGGACATAACCAACAGCGATAAGACTCTCTCGAAGCTCTATAAAGAAAGAAACCAAAACTGAATATCACGATCTATGTTAGTAAATAATATAACCTAGTAAGTACTTAATTCTGCGAATGTTAGGTTTTATTCTTGGACGAAAAGATATTAATACAATAAATTGCTTTATTTAAGAAATATATAGTATACTTACAAGGCAGTTTTCACATTTTTTAGTTCTGCAGCATAGAAATCAGGGTTATTTTTGAAAAATGTCCAATTAGGTTTAAATGCATCATCTTTTGAGAGGTTTCCACTATCTGCTTTTAAATAATTGGGTTCCTAAACTATTAATTAGGAAAAGTATGGTTGGTAATGACTAATTGAAACAATAAAAAGCACAGAAACATAAAGAAAAACGGAAAAACACTCGTAATTGTTCGAATTTACTACACCACAGTTAGATTTTATTAAATAGTTACGTCACTAACGATTCAACCAATCATAGAGCGTTTACGATCACGTGAACATAGATCGAAAATTAATTAATTTATTTCATGTTTTATAGAAAAACAATACATTATTTTTTAGTTCGGTCAAATGGAATATTACTTAAAAAATTATAATCTATTAGGATGGCAACAGCAGAAACGATATTTTTAATACAGTCAAATACCCTATTGAATTCCTCGCTTCGCTCAGGATTCAAAGTAACGCCCTCGAGGGACAAAATATTACTTTAGCCCCATGTAACACTATTAAGAAATAATTAAATAAATCGTGTGTTTAAACTATGAATATGTAACATACGATTCAGCCTTTAAACGAATTTTCCAAAACCTAATAAAAATAATAAGTTTTATAATAGAACTTCCTATTTTTATCATTACATACCTTCAAAAAAAAATCAATACTAGGTAAGTAGTCAAATCATTCTTTAGTTGACCGTACCAGCGCGAACTTTACTCGCGGCTAACTTCCGCGGGACATAAAGTTTGCCTCGGACTGTACATAAGTAGTAATTAGTACGTCCTACACACAGAAAAGTTTACGCTCAGAGTTTACGTTTCGCTCTAGACCACTTATCTAGACAGACATACCTAGTAGGTCGAGTCCCTTCATACTAACTGAGGTTTCGCCCGTTTTACAAATACAACTTTAACTACTTTTTTTATCCGGCCGGCATAATTTCATGCAGAGGCGTCTCTAGCCCTTGTGGCGCCCGTGTGCAACCAGTACCCTGGCGCCCTCTAGTCTAGTAGGAGGCTAGGAGCAGGGTCAAAATGGAATACTAACAGTTATATTTTCAAACGGAAATTCGGATGCAAATGGTGCAATTTTAAATGATGTCGAGAAGCAAAAAGTTTTTTTAGGAAGGAAGGGGTTATGAGAATAAAAAAAAGTATGGATATGACACATCAATCAACGTCGCGGTACCTACATTAGGCAATCAAACGGAATAAATAAATAAATAAAAAAGTAGTTCGTTGTTCAAAGGTTAGGTACAAGTAAGACCTAAATAAATACCTAAGTATACTAGTAGGTACATATTAAAGCACTTTAACTTATCTTGTTTGTTCCGCACTGCAGTAGGATAAACAAATGAAAAATCCTAGGTCGTATAGGTACGAGTATTTAACTTCGATATCACTATCTATCACTCGATGTTTTGTTTTTTTTCATGAATTTCGCTAGCTAATTTTGATGACCTCCGACCTCGAGGCATGTCGCAATAATTGTGCAAGCAAATAACCAAATCTTACCTTTTATATATTTTTTATCAAAAGAAAAGCCGATTTACTTCATATTTACATGTTTATTCAAAGATGATACTTAATCCAATTGTATCAAGGCTTATTTCGCAAAACTACGGTGTAGCGGTAAAACAAAAATTGCGGCACGCGTACACAAGCCTTTGAAAATGACCGCCGCACGTCCCTGGGAATTTCAAATTAATTTGAACTTTATACCATTCGAATACAGCCGAGTTAGCAATGATTGTCGGCGTGTTGTCAAACGAATCAAAACAAACAGGTGCCGATGCCGGCACGCGCCTTTGGTAGCGATGCGACATTACGCCAATTTAATCTTTAATTATCTGTTTTAAGGCTGATTTCACGTTGAAACAAAAGTTATTGTGTAAATTTAAATAAAGTAGGAAAAGGAGTAGCCTTGCTTTGCTACTGCGCGCCCGGCGTCGGCCATAACACGAGCGCAGGGTCTTTGAGAGCGCCGGCATCGACGCATCTTTGGAGGTGTCGTATTACAGGGCGCTCGGCGCCCCCTTAGACCCGGCGCCCGTGTGCGCCGCACACCCTGCACCATAGGTAAAGACGCCTCTGATTTCATGGACACAAAAGCCATAAAACAAAATAAGAAAAATAATTTCGTGGCTAATAGTTAGTATAATAACTAATGGTTCGCCCCGAACTGAGACCTCGCGGTATCCATAAACTTTTACAGAGCGCCATCTATTGACATCATTGTGAAATTCTGTTAAAAATACTGAAGCCCATTAAAAATTAAATAATTTCGTTTCCTTATAATATTTGTCTAATTTTAGTATTTGTTGTTCAAGTAGGTACAGGATATAATTCAAATAATTTCACAGTCAATAATATATAGGTAGGTATTATAAATGTGAAAGCACGTGTGACTGTCCGCTACGTTTTTACGGCCTAAGTACCTACCTATCTGTTCAAATGATTAATATTTAGACGGAATTTTGTACAGAGATAGATTGCAACTTGACTTGAGAAGGGCTGTTTTGTATTCGTACTTGGTTTCGACTTCACAACCAAACCCTTTGGTAAGTGTTGATGCGGAGATAAATTCTTAAAACACGGGCAACACTGCACTGTCCGATGCGTACGTGTAGTCAAACCACCACGTCAACTTTTTCCCCGCCTACCCGCGACTACGGGAGAATTTTAGAAGACTTCATCAAGCGGTCGCAAGGAGTTTTCTTGTGTGTCTTAAAATTATCGCCAAGTCATCGACTTAACGTAACGAAACGAACGTCTATTATTGTGAAGTGTCCTAACATTTACTCATAAAACCAACATAACAGATAATATCTCGTGTGTGTATGTGAGAACTGTCCTCAATAACTTTCAGTGTCTAACCAAAAAGTGTCCACCGGCCGGTGTCTGTGTACATACAAACATTATATTTTATTCCTGCGAGTGCTCGTGAGGAGAAAGACTCCAGGCGGAGGTGGTTCAGTATTTCAGGTACGTACGCATTGTACTGTTTTTCGAAGATATCTCTGTATCACACAACAATTGTAACGGGCGACTGCAAAACCAATGAGTCGACCCAGTGTAACGTAAGTTGTTACGTTACAAGGGCATATAATATAATGCTATAATAATAATATAATTATATGTTATACTTTTAAAGACGACCTCCCTGGCGCAGTGTTTTTAACGCTGTTGCCTTAACGTGCGGACGCCCCGGTTTCGATTCCCGGCAGGGACAATTAAGGAATTTATAATTTCTGAAGTTTCTCTGGTCTGGCCTGGTGCAGGGAGGCTTCGGCCGTGGCTAGTTACCACCCTACCGGCAAAGACGTACGGCCAAGCTATTTAGCGTTCCGGTACGATGCAGTGTAGAAACAGACTAGAGGTATGGGTTTAATATAACTGCCATACCCCTAACAGGTTAGCCCGCGACCATATCTTAGACTGCATCATCACTTATCATCAGGTGAGATTTCAGTCAAGGGGTAACTTGTAGTACGTAAAAAAAAACTTCAAAATGTACAAATCATATTATTACCTTCTTTAGAAAGAGCCCAAGAGGGCACAAAAATAAGTAGGTAGGTAGGTAAATCATTCAAGTTCCGGACAGCGGCATGTAAAAATAAACTGAAAAATAGCTGCATAACACGCAATCCTGTGTTTACAAACCAATGCCGCGAGCATGAAATCACTCCAATATTCCAGCTCCCGCCGTAACAACTCAATCAACGCAATTTTAAAATAAACCGTTTTTTATATACAGCAGTACACAAACGTCGGCCGCGCCGAACAAAAAATATGCCCCGACGAAGGTCTCAATAATGACTTTCTCGAGAACTTGTTACACATATTATTATAAACAACTCACGAAGTAGGTACCTATACGAGGTGTTCAGGCGAGTGAATTTCTATTTTACAGCAAGTTGAGCTTTTTTTATGTATAGGACTTTAGAGTTCTAGGTGATTAGGGGCAAGTTTTAAAGTAAACTAAGAACGGTAAAGGTTTACTAGTTCTAAGTCATAGATTTTTTAACGAAAAGATATTCAAATACCTACTTAAAATAAAGCATTTCAGCTTTAGAACTTCAAAGTCCTCCCCAACGACTTAATGTTATAATACCTATACCTAGTAGGTCCTCCACACCGGATCTAGAAAGGTTGTTTCTACTTAGAAGGATGCCCATAATTTTGCGCTTAGTTGCTTACGTACCTACCTAAAAATGTGGTTTGCCGATTACCTACTTTTGAGAAAACTAAGTAACCTACCTATAAAATACTAGTATGGCGCGTGGTTGCGCGGCCCGCTACAGCGGACCGCGTAGTGGACCGCGTGGTCCACTGTCTACTTACTCGCTGTCCTACTATCCTGCCCCCCGATTATGTAAGAATGGCCGATCAAATCGTCAAAGTTCGGCGTCAAAGTAAAATAAACCATAACAGCATTAAATTAGAGCTCAATTTCGAAACACGAAATTGAGCTCTAATTCCATGCTGTTATGGTTTATTTTACTTTGACGCCGAACTTTGACGATTTGATCGACAATTCTTACATAATCGGGCAGCTGATTTAATGTCTACGTGTTCTGATCTGAACAACACACTGCTATGCTAGTGAGCAAAGTGGAAGCGCCAGCACACCAAGCGTCCGACGTAAAAGAAAATTCTCATAAAGGAAAAACATAAAACAAAGACCACCAACCCCCCGCCCCTCCCTTTTTGTTTGAGCAGCCCCTAAGTAGGTACCTATATTTAATACCTGACCGTGCTCCTCACCCATCATCCGAACCTTCGATCATCATCACTCTCCATATTTTTTTCTCTGAACCATTCGTCAAAATGAGATTTCTTCCATAAAAACAAATTTTGAAAAGGAACCGTAGTCTTGCATAGTTCTTCACTTGTAGCCTCTTCAATATTCGCCATACATTTTCTATGGAAAAATAAATTCCGCCATCTTGAATTTTTTTCCTGTTCATCAAGTAGACCTTCATGTTCTGATCATCTTTTGCCAAGAAACCACTCTTCCATCTTTTATACTCTCCGAGATAGACACCGACGAAATTTGTATGGCGGCCATCTTAAATCCGCCATTTTGAAGTTTTTTTTCAGCTCACTGTCAATTGGATGAAGTTTCGAGTGACATTTGGTCGAGCACCCCCCACCTATCTTCAATACCCTTTTCTATGGAAAAATAAATTCCGCCATCTTGAATTTTTTTCCTGTTCATCAAGTAGACCCTCATGTCCTGATCATCTTTTGCCGAGAAACCACTCTTCCATCTTTTATACTCTCCGAGATAGACACCGTCGAAATTTGTATGGCGGCCATCTTAAATCCGCCATTTTGAATTTTTTTTCAGCTCACTGTCAATTGGATGAAGTTTCGAGTGACATTTGGTCGAGCACCCCCCACCTATCTTCGATACCCTGGCTGGTGCTCTTCATCCGTCTTCGAAATCCTCAATCATCAGCTCTCTCTGTATTTTTCCTCTTAATGAATTTTTGTCTTCTATACGAAACGATGAGTGAAAAAAAAAATGTTCATACAAAATTTTACAGGAGAGGTGATCAATCAGTGAATCAGCACGAGCAGCTATATATATATTAACTAGTATGGCGCGTGGCTGCGCGGCCCGCTAAAGCGGACCGCGTACTGGAGCGCGTGGTCCACTGTCTACTTACTCGCTGTCCTACTATCCTGCCCCCCGATTATGTAAGAATGGCCGATCAAATCGTCAAAGTTCGGCGTCAAAGTAAAATAAACCATAACAGCATTAAATTAGAGCTCAATTTCGAAACACGAAATTGAGCTCTAATTCAATGCTGTTATGGTTTATTTTACTTTGACGCCGAACTTTGACGATTTGATCGACAATTCTTACATAATCGGGCAGCTGGTTTACTGTCTACGTGTTCTGATCTGAACAACACACTGCTATGCTAGTGCAGAGCACAGTGGAAGCGCCAGCACGCCAAGCGTCCGACGTAAAAGAAAATTCTCATAAAGGAAAAACATAAAACAAAGACCACCAACCCCCCGCCCCTCCCTTTTTGTTTGAGCAGCCCCTAAGTAGGTACCTATCTTTTATACCCTGACCGTGCTCCTCACCCATCATCCGAACCTTCGATCATCATCTCTCTCCATATTTTTTTCTCCGAACCATTCGTCAAAATGAGATTTCTTCCACAAAAACAAATCTTGAAAAGGAACCGTAGTCTTGCATAGTTCTACACTTGTAGCCTCTTCAATATTCGCCATACATTTTCTATGGAAAAATAAATTCCGCCATCTTGAATTTTTTTCCTGTTCATCAAGTAGACCTTCATGTCCTGATCATCTTTTTCCAAGAAACCACTATTCCATCTTTTATACTCTCCGAGATAGACACCGACGAAATTTGTATGGCGGCCATCTTAAATCCGCCATTTTGAAATTTTTTTCAGCTCACTGTCAATTGGATGAAGTTTCGAGTGACATTTGGTCGAGCACCCCCCACCTATCTTCAATACCCTTTTCTATGGAAAAATAAATTCCGCCATCTTGAATTTTTTTCCTGTTCATCAAGTAGACCCTCACGTCCTGATCATCTTTTGCCGAGAAACCACTCTTCCATCTTTTATACTCTCCGAGATAGACACCGTCGAAATTTGTATGGCGGCCATCTTAAATCCGCCATTTTGAATTTTTTTTCAGCTAACTGTCAATTGGAGGAAGTTTCGAGTGACATTTGGTCGAGCACCCCCCACCTATCTTCGATAACCTGGCTGGTGCTCTTCATCCGTCTTCGAAATCCTCAATCATCAGCTCTCTCCGTATTTTTCCTCCGGATGAATTTTTGTTTTCTATACGAAACGATAAGTGAAAAAAAAAAAGTTCATACAAAATTGTCCAGGAGAGGTGATCAATCAGTCAATCAGCACGAGCAGCTATATATATATTAACTAGTATGGTGCGTGGGTGCGCGGCCCGCTACAGCGGACCGCGTAGTGGACCGCGTGGTCCACTGTCTACTTACTCGCTGTCTTACTATCCTGCCCCCCGATTATGTAAGAATGGCCGATCAAATCGTCAAAGTTCGGCGTCAAAGTAAAATAAACCATAACAGCATTAAATTAGAGCTCAATTTCGAAACACGAAATTGAGCTCTAATTCAATGCTGTTATGGTTTATTTTACTTTGACGCCGAACTTTTATGATTTGATCGACAATTCTTACATAATCGGGCAGCTGGTTTACTGTCTACGTGTTCTGAACTGAACAACACACTGCTATGCCAGTGAGCACAGTGGAAGCGCCAGCACGCCAAGCGTCTGACGTAAAAGAAAATTCTCATAAAGGAAAAAACATAAAACAAAGACCACACCGCAACTTGGCTTTCTAATGGCAAACCGACAATAATTCTTCCTTAAAGAACAAATCTTGTAAAAAAACCATATCAAAATCATGCATATTTCCATTGATATTTCCTAACATCTTCTACTCTCTTCAATGTTCGCCACCTAATTTTTTTCTGCTCATCAAGTAGACTTTCAGGCCCTGATAATTTTCTACCCAAAAATCACTCTTACATCTTTTAAATACTGTCTGAGATAGCCGCCATCTTGAATCCGCCATTTTGCATTTTTTTCAGCTTACTGCCAATTGTATGAAGTTTCGAGTATTTTTTTGTTTGAGCAGCCCCTACCTATCTTTAATACCCTGACCGTGGTCCTCATCCATCATCCGAACCTTGAGAATTCTTCCATAAAACCAAATCTTGAAAAGGAACCGTAGTCTTGCATAGTTCTACACTTGTAGCCTCTTCAATATTCGCCATACATTTTCTATGGAAAAATAAATTCCGCCATCTTGAATTTTTTTCCTGTTCATCAAGTAGACCTTCATTTCCTGATCATCTTTTGCTAAAAAACCACTCTTCTATCTTTTGTACTCTCCGAGATAAACACTGACGAAATTTGTATGGCGGCCATCTTAAATCCGCCATTTTGAATTTTTTTTCTGCTCACTGTCAATCGGATGAAGTTTCGAGTGACATTTGGTCGAGCACCCCCCACCTATCTTCAATACCCTTTTCTATGGAAAAATAAATTCCGCCATCTTGAATTTTTTTCCTGTTCATCAAGTAGACCCTCATGTCCCGATCATCTTTTGCCAAGAAACCACCCTTCCATCTTTTATACTCTCCGAGATAGACACCGTCGAAATTTGTATGGCGGCCATCTTAAATCCGCCATTTTGAAATTTTTTTCAGCTCACTGTCAATTGGATGAAGTTTCGAGTGACATTTGGTCGAGCACCCCCCACCTATCTTCGATACCCTGGCTGGTGCTCTTCATCCGTCTTCGAAATCCTCAATCATCAGCTCTCTCTGTATTTTTCCTCTTAATGAATTTTTGTCTTCTATACGAAACGATGAGTGAAAAAAAAAATGTTCATACAAAATTTTACAGGAGAGGTGATCAATGAGTCAGCACGAGCAGCTATATATATATAAATAACAACCTCAACAACCTAGCCACACAAACTTAACCAAATAATTAAATTCCTATGTGCATCCAATTTTCCCTGTTCTCTACATTTCAAACCGACTGAGTTAAATTCACATGTAATGTAAAAACTAAAGCAAGTTTCATCAATCTTCCAATACAGATATCATAGTACACAATCTCAGTTATAAGACCGGTTGGACTAATAAAATAAAACTAAATAAAAACGGGACAACTCTATTCCAAAGCTTTATCCCGAGGGAAGTGGGGACGGGGCATCAAAGCTGTCATGAACTCGGCCCTCGCTTCGGAGTTCGGACCAAGCGCTCACAGTCACAACTCAATCGTCTCAATCTGAAACTCGCGCGCGGTCGTCCAATACGTCGCCGTTGGTCGTCCTCGTCGTCCTAGTTCAGGCACGCGCTAAAAACTACGTTAAAAAAATACAAACTTCTTATTCGAACAAAAATAACTGAAACAAAGTGAAACGATTTGCAGGACAGGACAATAGCACCAGGAATCCCGTTTTGTGAAGTTTGGTTCGTGACTCGTACAGTGATATTTTTGTAGGATCGTAAAGTTTTTGTTGAAACTTTTCACCGAACGCGCGCCATGTGACTTGGAAGCAGCAACGAAGTAAAAGTACGTGCATTCATCTTATTTTGATTTTTGTGTGTTATTTGTAAATTTAAATAATTACCTAGACGAAGTATTCAACATTTAAAACCAACTGTCTATTTCAATATCTTGAAGTTCACCCTTCGAACCTTACAATTAATGTAGAGTATTAACTCAATTTACCTGAGATAGTTACGGTTTTTTTTCAGTTTTGACATTATACCATCTTTCTTTCCGTATTTACTTACTACTGTGATTGATAGAAAGAGAGATAGAAACATTTACAAAATACAGCAAAATCTAGATTGTGAAAAATTGGTTTAAAAATGATGCCTTGAGCGACGATTTAGGAGTTATCCACTGAAGGCTAACTTTTTACGATCAAAATTGTTTGAAAAGGCTAAGAAGATCTTTTCCTTTAGAGTTCCCTCCATTATGAAAAAAATGATGCTTTAGCCGAATTCCTAGAACTGTAATACATAGAACCTAAAAAAGTTTCTGCTCACTCACAAGATTATATTACGGAACGTCTGGTTGTTACATTCAGAAGGCCAGCAGTGAACAGGCAGCTGGTTTGTTACTGCAGATGTTCGTTATGAGCAGCTATTATTCATTTGCGCTAAGTCAGCTGTATTACGTCTTACAAACCTAATTATACTGATAGCACTAGCAACCAATTTCGAAAAATAAACTTGAACCAACATCTAATGGAGCTCTGTAGCGATGCTTTTGTCATTTTATTTAATATTTAAAAACGGCCGCCTTAAAATCAGGCCAGTATAGTAATTGAAGAAAATGGTAACGGAATCACCCCAAACGCATAACATTTTGGTAGTAAGAACGTATATATCGCACTCTTAGGTGTGAACAACGTAAAGCCATACCATATAACGAGCATGCATAGCATTTGCTATAACTATATATTTACAATTTAACACACCCTTTTCATCAAAGAAAATGATTCAAATTGAATTATCGGATTTCAAGGCCCCATAACCTTGCCCATAGGCAACATTAATATGCTGCTTATTTTATAATAGGTAACAGAAATTTTAAATATTAGCAAACGTGCAACGTAGCATAGAAATGTTTGTCATACTCGCATGTAACAAAGTATGTCCTCGCTTTTCTCGTATCCTTAGCTGTAATGCAAGCGTGAGCTGAAATAATGAGATGGTCTATTAACTAAATGACGTAAATAAATCACGCGCGAATGTAGTATGCTGTTTAGCATCAGTTCTGAGCAGACAAGGTAGGGAAGTAATTTAATAAGAGAAGCAGATTAGTAGACCATAACTACACCTAATGTTTGGACTGAGGACTCTTACCAACTTTGACTATACCATTGCGAACATGGCTATTGGCTACCAATAGAAGCCGATTGAAACAACCGATCATCAACTGATGGAACTGAATCATGAATTCAACCAATAAGTAATAAAAGAACGACCACTACATGGAGGATTGAATAAGAAAAACGTTTCTCTTAGCTTTTCAAGTTTTAGAGCTAAATATTCTTTGAGATTGTAGGATTGTAGGAAAGATTGAAATTTCACTAAAACAACGCACCAAATGAAAGGAGTTTCGTATCATCGATAGATAGACAAAAGAGTCCGTACGCGTCGCGTTGTATTTATTTATGTCACAGAATAGGTAATAGTAGTAACAGAAGAGTTACTCCGCGGAGACCTTTTAACCATCAGCGACTCAGGTTACGTCGTAATAAAGTGCAATTCAGCTCGCACAGCGCTGCGAGTGAAAATAATTAAATACCTACCTCTATATATCTCTTTCTATCGCGTAACTCTTATCCCTTCAGACGCGGCGCGTGTAGCCTTAGGGTTGACTACTTCTAAATTCTTACTATCGGTATCATTACTATGGGTGGGTAATCGGTTGCAATTATGACGACAATTACTTTAAAAATAGATAAAAGATATATTATTATTATTCATAGATTTTGTAGAAACCAAATAGGGATATGGGTTTAACATGCTGCCATGCCCCTAACTGTTAGCCCGCTACCATCAGACTGCATCATCACTTACCGTCAGGTGAGATTGCAGTCAAGGGCTAACTTGTAGTGGATAAAAAAAAGTCGTTATATATTCCACAAGTAGTGAAATATCAATGAATATTTTACACTTATATGGGGTGGAAGGGGGCCCATGCCAGAGTTCACGAGACAAAATAATATACCCACATTATGGATTAATCATCATTGACTCATCGGCGGCCCACTAGTCCCACTACTAAGCACGACTCACGAGGCTCTTCTCAGAATGAGAAGGGTTTAAGCCATATATTCCTCCACACTGGCCAATTTCTTGTTGGCAGACATATTAGAGTTTTTTATAATGATTATAGAACTTCAGGCATGTTTTCAGCTTTACACACGATTTTTGTTCACCGTAAATGATATATTTTAATTAATTAAGTTGGAGGTGCGTTCCCAGGATCGAACCCCAGACTTGGAGGCTGAAGTCTACCCATTAGGCTATCACTATAATATTGGATACTACCTATGGTTTATATTTACTTTTGTTTAAAACTGTATCTTGTGTGGATATAAAAATAAAACTACCCACATTATGTATTAATATTAGTTTTGTTTAGAACTCTAAGTAGGTACGTATGTACTATGTACCTAGATAGGAAAATAATACAAACTTACCTTTCAGGGTCCTTAGGAAGTGCAAAGAGCGATAAGTTAGGTCTTAATAATTAGAGTTTAAACGACCTAATGTGATACGATATCGTTTACTGATCTTTCTTTGTTTATCCATAACGAGAACTTGAGTAAAAGTCAAACGTATAACTACGGTCCGCGCGCAACACTCGACTGATACGAGTGCCGTCGAGCGTCCACGCAGCAGTAGTTAAATATCTCAGGTCACGTGACAAGTGAGCCAGGCCTGTTTATGTACAGCGGACGCACGATCTTGTAATAAAGCAGTACGCATGGTCCGTATGATTTATTGCCCCTTGTTGTCCATAATAAATTGTAGTAACTCCTTAACTCTGTAGTGACGTACAAAAGGATAAAAACAAACTCCTCTTTACCTTTAAAGTGACGTAGTTTCGAAGAACGAAGTATGATAGTTAAGTAGGTACGTATGGATAGATCAAAGTAAAAGGTAATAATTTTATTCTTTCTACTAAACCTAGTTTTTAAGGCATGAACTGAGCAGCCTTTTATAATCCACTTATTCGGCTTGTATTCATCTCGTCGTTTTTAATCGATTTTCCTACTTCAAGTTGTGCTACGTTGGATGTCGGTTATCCCAATCCCAAATCCCAATCCATACTCGGATGCATCTATTTACTATGGCGTTCTTCTTCAGCTAACGTCGCTTCATATTCTTTTATTACTTAGAACCGAAATGTTGAAGCTTGCAAGGGTTAACTTTCCTCTACATATAAGTTGTGCTGTATATATTCAATATTCATATTTACATTAGTTATTTGTTCGCAAATCTTTTTCATGGTATCGGAAACGTGTAAAGAAGATTTATGATAATACAAAATGGCTGTTAGTTGACAATTGCTTAAGTAGTAGGTTATTTTACGATTTTGTAAAATTTTAAAAGACGATCTGGCGTGATGATTCTAGAGCGGAAAATTATGTTAATTAAGTAATTCTCAAAGAAACGATTTGGTTTCTATGGAATTTAGGATGCTTAAATATGAAAACACACTTCACACACACACACACACACACACACACACACACACACACACACACACACACACACACACACACACACACACACACACACATATGCACATACACTCGCACACTTATAATTAGTTATTTGCTATTTTGTAAATTCATATAATAAAATTAATGTTAGTTTCTGTTTCCATTAAATTATATACAATTACTGGGAAGAGACTGACCCCCAAGATACGGGCTATCCTAGTTTGGGGGTCTAGGGTAATTTAAGAAAAATTGTCTATATATTTTGGAACAAATAAAGATTTTATTTATTTATTATTTATTTATCTATAATAGGTTTTTTAATATATTATATCGATAGAATAGATAGGTAGAAGATACTAGATAGTAACGGATGCGTTATTAGTGTTATACCAAACGTTGCTTAACAATCGCAATATTGGGAATGTTAGGAACATAGAAAGTTTCATGCTTATGTGACGTGAGATTGCAGTGAAGGGCTAACCTGTAGCAGAGTAAAAAATGCAACCTAAAGATTGGATGAGAGACAAAGTGTTTGGGTAAATATCGTGCTTGCTAGCTTAGTGACCACGGAGCTCATACTTAGTACATATTTTATTTTTGTCATCGCAGCAAAGAAATCGGATAAGCTGGGAGCACACGACGCACGATGTGTATAATCTATGTTTACTCAATTAACTGTGCATGTCTGTCCTCAAGGGTATTAGATTACATGACATGCCACGTCTACGAAACTAGCCTGTTGTGAAGTGCTTTGCTCATCGCAAAGGATGTTTACACATGCTTTTATATTTGGTTTGATAATGTCACGTATTATAACAAGCTAGGGACATGTGTTAGATATGAGAAATTAAGGGCTTTTTAATGGGCTCTGGATCTAATTAAGTAGTTGTAGCTGGCAGTATGACAATCCGTTTCATGTTGCATGTTTTATAAATTAAAATCCAAAACATGTCTGATTTTTTTTAAATTATAATCATCGAAGAGTTGAAGTACTAATGGAAGTTTTAAGAATGGTTTGTTATGGGTTCCAGGATAAACATTTTCGTACAAGATCATCACAAAGTTTTGAGTGTTGTATGCTCGTAATAAAAAGCTTACTATACAATCGAAGATTACGTAAATGATAAAAAAAAAGCGTGGATTTGATTCGCTCCAGCTATGCGTGGGACTGCAGTTACTTGTATCATTATGATGATTGTAAGTAAGTTTTGATGGAAAAGAGCAACCACCGAGTTTCTTGCTGGCTCTTCTCGGTAGGAATGGCATTCCGAACCAGCGGTAGATTCATATTATAACGATTCAAAAGCGCTTGTAAAAGCTTATTTGAATAAAAAACATTTGAATTTGAATTTGAATTTGAAAAAGATGTTGAGAGTCTGCAAAACATCGGGTTTGTCTAGTTGGGTGAGACTAGAACTTTGATTACTCTGCTGAGTGTTGTAACAGTTAGTAAAATACTTTTAATATTTTTATGGTTTTTAGTCTGAATACTACACTTTTTGGTAACTATAAGCTTGTATTAAATTATTTAAATTCAAAGTTGAGAGAATCATTAGTAATTAGTTTCTTTCAGCGGCGCTTTCTAACTCGTAAGCTTTGCTTAGGGTAAAGTCCGTGCTAAAGCTTCAAGTATATTATGAGAGACAGCAAAAGCAATATATCCATGGTTCAGAATCAAATAATAAAAGATTTTAATTTATTGTGATATAAAACAGTTTTACGAGGTCTCGTATTTCAAAATGTTATTTCCATTTTTATGTTTTATATGTCCCATTTTATCGAGAGGGTGTTACCGTGTTACCAAAATTTAATACGATAACTGGTATCCTGTTTTGATTCCCAGTCACGCGTACGTGCCAGCGTTTCATTTAGTTTATATTACAAAATCATAATACAATTTAAATTTGCGAAAATCGATCGACGCACCTAAATATTTTTGGTTGTTCATCATTACCATCAATAGCTGGTGGTTATAGATTGGGCTAGCTAAGTAAAAAGAAAGTCCAATAAAATGTCTATGGTTTAAAGTAATATTTACGTTTTATATTTAACTAGATGATGCCCGCGACTTCGTCCGCGTGAATTAGGGTTTCAGGGGGTTTCCCGCGGGAACTCCTTAATTTTCCGGGATAAAAAGTATGTCCTTCCCCGGGACATAACCTACCTCTATACCAAATTTCAGCCAGATTGGTTGAAAAGATGGGCCGGGAAAGCGTAGCAGACAGACAGACAGACAGACACACTTTCGCATTTATAATATTAGTATGGATGGATTTCCAATAGATACAGAATCTGAGAAAAAAGATATGGCGTAGGTTACCAGAATTTAACGCGGATAAAGTTAAATGCAAAAGAGAAGTAAAGCCTGGGTACTAAAAAAAACGAATATCTTCATCTCTGAGCACACAGCAGCTGCATCCCACGTGTGACAAATTGGGGCGAAACTTTTGGTTGATTTATGATAGGGTCGAGATGACCGTGTGACTTGTGAGGGTCTACGCCGCTTCATCGTAGTATCCCTCCAGCCCCCCTAGCATGGGCCGAGACAATTTTCTCCCCGAGGAAAGGATAAAAAATTTATTCCTAAATAAATAAATAAAAACGCTAAATAACGGTGGATAAATAGTCCCCCGGGTCCCCGTGAAATGTCTAACGGGAATAAACTTCTCCTCTCCCATGTTGCCGTGCTCTGAGAAGTGGATAAGTTAATTTTATCTCTTGTCAGTGGATAAAATCGGGGGATAAAATTTTTATCTCCGGCCCATGCTAGCCCGCCAGCCTGTGCTCCAGCACATGTCTAGTATGGGTTTTTGTTACAAAATACTTACAACATTTCGGAAAAATAAATAGGTAGAACAGTATATTATACACTTTTCATAAAAAAATCGGAACACCTCGCAAATACTTTTTCATGAGGAGTTTTTTTTCAATTGTCTATAAAGAAAATTTCGGAATCGTTTCGAATATTTTGAGTAGGTATATTTAAAGGAAAACTTTAAACTTTTTCTTTATTAACTTCGATGTTCGAAAAAATACTTAAATATTGGTACGTAAAACAAACAAACAGTGTGTTCAAAATCAAGTACATAATTACCTAAACTTATTTTGAATATAAAGTTTATTAAACAACATAAGCAGTCTTTACTTTTTTGGGAGTTAGAGGCCAAATTATAATTTTGAACCTTGTAATTTTGCAAATAAAGATTTTATTTATTTATTTATTTATAATAAGTAGTTATCTAAGTTAACAGTGTGCATTTCTGCAATACTTAATAATTTGGGGAACCGTACCTACTACCTACTGTAAATATTCTACCTGCTGCGGTCCCTTTGCGTTAATTTTAACAGTTTTTTTGTCACGGTTGCCATAAATTTGGTATAGGCTCAACAAATTCATGTCGTCATGAACTGCAGAACTAACAACATCTTAATTTGTTCAAAGTTATATTTATATCAATCTTACTAATATTATAAATGCGAAATTGTGTTTGCTTGTTCAAACACGCCACAACAGAGCAACGGATCGACGTGATTTTTGGCATGGGTATAGTTGAGGACCTGACATTTTTTATCCCGGAAAATTAAGGAGTTCCCGCGGGAATCAAAAAAACTTAAACCACGCGGACGAAGTCGCGGGCATCAGCTAGTTTTGTATAAACTAGCGAAAGTTTTGTTAGATTCTATAGTGTGATCTTAGTGTGATAAAGTAGAGATGTTTCCAAAGCTAGTTTTTGATTATCAAAAGTTGATTTTGATAGTCAACTCTATTTGATACAAGAGTCTATTCTACTGGAGTCAGTGCAATTTGAGAATCATGAGAAATCTTGCGCTATCTTAATCTAAGCCCGCATATTTTTTGTAGCAAAGTTGTTGAAGATGAAGTGTTAGTTTAACCCTTCTTGAGAAACTCAGTGTTTTAGACCCTTCTCATCTAAGCTCTTCCGTTTTAGCCAAAGCTACCGCAGTTTTAACACGTTTCAAGGCGGTTGCAAGATTTTTTACATTTCTTCTTCTCAAAGGAGGAGGTTCTCAATTCGGCGCGTATGTTTTTTTTTTTAATGTATTGGTAACATACCTTGACACTAGGTTCCTACACTTTCCATTTTTTATTTACGATAGGTAACAATTTTAAATCTCTTCGTTAGAAATTCAGGAAGGTGTTGTTGATATTAAATTATTATTAAATATTTTGTGTAGCCTCGAGCTACAGTTATAAAGGACATCTTTTTTTTTCAATTTTAATACATAGGTACATTTAGAAAGGCGATGTCTCGAATTACATTATTTCTTGCATAAAATTAAATAATACAATCATACTCGTACCTACAAATATTATAAATGCAAAAGTGTGTTAGTTTGTTGTTTGTCCTTCAATCACGCCGCGTCAGAGAAACCGATCAACATGAATTTTTTGCATGGGTATAGTTGAGGATCTGGAGAGTGACATATAGGCTAACTTTTATCCCAGAATAAAAAAACTTATTCCACACGGACGAAGTTTGTACTTCGTAGCTTCATAGCTTTAGTTCACACGTAAGAGGAGAAGATTATGACGCTTGCACTTGATAAAACGGTGTCCTGTTCCCTGCAAATGCTTTCTTGAGTTACAATTACTTATATGCTATGTAAGCTGCACTGATGCTTCCGTTTTATCTTTAATGCCTTCTTGGAATTCCTCTTACGATACCAGCAGTGGCGATTCCTCTAAGATTGCGCAGCTTGCGCCGCAATACCAATAATTATGAATAAGTTACTTACGAATTATACTAGATCTATATAAGCAATATACTAATATTTTATAAATCTCGCACGCTCCATGACCACCTCGCACCTTGTTTGTGAGTTGTGACGTGCGCCGCATCGCCACGTGGCTCGTACTGCGAGAATCTTCGAACTCCGTCGGCCCGCTTAGCTCCCGCTCACTACGGGTCGAAGGCGTGCACTATGAGTTGCGCATGTGTCGTGTAGTATTATTTTCGAAACTCAAAAACTACTCAACCGATTTTAAAAATTCTTTCACCTATAGAAAGCTACATTATCAGCGAGTAACATAGGCTGTATTTTATTTTCAAAAACATTAAAGATCCCTACGAATATTGCAATAATGTGAATGAAGTCGAAAGAAATTGTCTCATCTGAGAGCTTCCGTGGCGTGCGCTGCGTAAATGGTAAAAGTTACACGAAAACAATGTATGGTGGAATTGTTCCTCTCAGAAAGTTCTAAAAAAAAGTCCGCGACAGCATATAGCTATCTTTTAAGGTCGTCTCACAATAACCGTCATTATGATTTTCAAATTTGGTCTATAACAATGCTTTACTCGCAAAGGTGTTTTTAACAACATAGTATTAATCCTTATCAAAATAAAATGGTTCTTCATCTCAAGTATTTAATAAAGATCAAATTCGCCCTTATAAAATTTAATTCAGATGAATATCTTATAAGATATCATAGTAATAATGTAACGCGCACTATAGGTAGGTACTAATATTATAAAGAGGTAAAGTTTGTGAGGTTGTAGGGGGTAATCTCTGGATCTACTGAACCGATTTTAAAAATTCTGGTACCAACAGAAAGCCACATTATTTGTGAGTGTCATAGGCTTGGTACGAGAGCCGAGATTAACCCGAAAAATTAGGGAGGTCCCGTGGGAATTTAAAAAACTTATTTCACGCGGACGAAGTTGCGGGAATCTGCTAGTGTAAGATAAATAAAAATAGAATTCTTTATTCTAGTAAGTACAAGTTAGCCCTTGACTGCAATGTCACCAGGTGGTGGGTGATGATGTAAGTACCTACTCTAAGATGGTGGGCAAACCTGTTAGGGATATACCTATCAGTTATATTAAACCTATACTTACCCCTAATCAGTGATATATATGAGGTACATGTGTTCTATTGAGAAAATACTAATCATCAGCTAGCGCAAACCCAAGATTGACCACCAGGAATCGCCACTGGATACCAGAGTATATACTTAAGACTATCGTCTAGTGACGAAACGCGACGCGAGTAGGTATTTTCAATAATGCTATCTGTTTCACAACGCTTCGCTGCCTTCTCCGTATCGTGCGATAGAGAGAGTTGCAAGTCCAGTAGGCATATGCCTACATTTTATTCTTGAAATATTGTTTCGGGTGATAGCGTTTTTACCCCCCCCCAAACGTTTACGAAATTAGACAATTTTGGTCTCATTAGATTCAGTACACCTTTATCTAGGCTCGTACGTTTTATTTTTTTATTATTTTAGTTTAGTTAAATTTAAAAAAAAAAAAATACTCGAGGAAGGTTTAAGGTCAAAAATATGGATATTTAGACGCTAATAACTTTTAACATAAGCAATATTTCTTTAAAATTAAAAAGTACGAGCATAGTTCTTCATTGTATCTGCAACATTTCTAAAAATTATGAAAATTGGACAACATTTACGGGAAGAAAAACGTTATCGCTTTTTGTATGAAAATTTACAACTAGACGATCCTCTTAAGCAAGTATTTGTTTGTATAAAACTATTTTTGTTTCATCTCTTATGCTACAGTGACCTCTATTTAATTAAAGGCCAGAGTAGTAAGTTTACATTGTAGTGGGTCTGTTATCTTTTCATTAATGAACTTATCACGGCTTTCTTATAACTTCATATTTTTGTTTACTTTGCAAGTTCGTTTTTAAGACTATAATAATTATTCTGTTTGATCTAAGTTGCTCAATATTTTAGCCATTCATAAGATGCTTCACCCGTCCTCATTCATCTGTCAATAACTCAATACTCAATAGGTACTCAATACAATCGGATTGTGGCTTCACAAAAGAATAACGATCATCTTTGCAATATATGATTAAAATAATCATCACTTTTATAGACATTTTTAGATATTTTGTTTTTTGTTGTATCTAAATGCAGTCTTCTTGCCTTGTTTGGTGGTGAAACCCTTATTCTAGGCATTTTATTTTTTGATGACAGCCCCTTGACTGCGACTAGACGGAAGCGAGCTAACCTCTAATCTGTTACTGAAGTGTTTGTATCGAAGTGGCTGGACGAGGAAGACTGAGGATAGGGTGTGGTGCCGCTCACTAGGGAAGGACTATGTTCAGGTGTGGACGTCGGCAGGCTGATATGATGATGATCATACCCGAACGCTGAATCGCTTGGCTTGGAGAATCGAATCCAGACACTTATAAGACCACAGCCAACGAAAGGTCTTCAAAATGCCGAGTTTGACAGCTGTCCAATGGATGAGGCTCGAGCTCTACCCTTTAAAATATCAGGTGTTTATTCGCCGTAAGAGGAGTAGTTAATGTCAGTTGCAGTCAATAATGTCCAGTCTGCTTGCAGTTCCTTGAAACAAAGCTTGTGACATTCCGGTGCAGCGTTCCGTTCCACCTATTAATATGTACTTGGAATTGCTACCAAAGATAGCAGGCCAAGTATCTTTGCACAGTGGAACGCTATTTTTGGAACGTCTGTCGATTTGAGGTACAGTCGACTGCAAAAGTCCATACATAGCTCTAAGGCTAAAACCGCTTGCAAGCAATGCTGTGAATAACTCCGTGCTCAATCACACTGATAAACATAAACTGTCAATAATATTATCAACCTTAAATCAACACCGTAAGGTTCAAACGATTTCAGTTCAATACTACCTGCATTACCATAAACTGTCAACAATATCAACCTTATGTCATTAGCATTAGGTTCTAAATATTCCTATTCAATCACCTTGTCTATTCTGATTGTTTATTTCATCACTTTACAGTAACCACTCCCAGTGTCGTGATAATATAGTTGGTATACGAGTTACGACGCATCATATGACCTAGGTTCGAATCTCTTACAGCAGTTTTTATTTTGTTTTGAATACAAACAAAATTTATGTTTTGTTTATGTGTTTTGTGTCTGTTTGTTATTCTTTATTATAATATATCTTTATTTCCATTTATAAACGCAAACATTAATTATAACAAGATAATACTTAAGGACAAAGTTAGTTATTTTGGGAGGAAAGCTATAACTATGTTAGTGGTGTCAATTATTGCTTATTATGAGTCAATAAGTAATAAAACAAACAAAATAAATTGGAAGAAACACTTTTTATTAGATAATCGACTTTATTTTCATTTATTTTCATTGTTATCATGTTACATTTTCTCAAAAGTAATAAATAACTTCAGCTACTTTTTCTATCATTTTTTAAGGTTATAGCTTAAGTAATCGTTTTCATAAAGAAAAGAAAATTGAAGCTAAACCTTAAAAATCTAGTAAGCAAAGGGCGGCGCTGCTTTTTTGTCTGTTAATTTTGATAAGATATACTAATAATAATTATTACAAGTTAGGAAAAGAATAAACGTTATGTTTCATATTTAAAGCCTTAAAAATTAAATTTTATATAGCTTTAAAAGTATTACTATTCAATAAAACCTCCACTTTTTTCAATAACATCAAGCAAGCGCCGCCGGGTGAATCCGTTTGTAATATTAGGATAGATATCCGTTATTCTAAATATATTCTCCCATAATTCCATACAGTGAGCCTCCGTTTCCTCTGCAGTCTTTTCATTTCACATAACCCACCAGTTTGCACCATCAAACCTCATAATATTCTCTATGATTTAAGTTTGGTGATCTTACTGGCCAGGGAATAACTGTTGTCTGGGTTTTGATTAAACCAATTACGCACTATATGTGATCGATGCACAGGACAACAATTATCATGCACAAATGATAGTTGTGGCACATCAACAGCTGGACATCACTTCCATGTGTTATAATGTGCAGCTTTGGCGCTGGTGTTTAAGTATCGAACATGTTCGCGAACTCGACAGTTGGTATGCAGATATTGTTCTCATATTGTTCATCTATAATATTATGTCTTCGTTGTGAAGCATTACTCTCTTCGTCAGGATGCGACACCCAACACTTGGTTGTCCACTAAAAACCAAACAGCGAGATTAAAATAAACACTTTTGAAACTACTAAGTATCTTGTCTAGATATTTACTAATAAAACGTTATGTAACTAATCCTAAGTTTATGAACACACATTTTTTAACAATAAAAACAATACTCACAGTGAAACCAGTTTCATTGCAAATTTGAGCTAAGTATATTGTATCCGATATTATTTAGCTCAATAATATGCATCCTCTTCTGCATATGAATATAAGCCTGCATTATTGTTGAAGATAAGAAACAGCAAAACTTAGTAAATTATAATAATTTTGTAGTATTTGCTAATAACGACTAACGAGTGTCAAATCTTCCGTCTCCGTCAGTACTCAGTGGCCATATCTGTTCAGAGATTTTTTAAACTACCCGCATATGCTATTGCTGGTATAAAAATATCAGTCATCAAATAAAAAAAGTAAAAAAAGCTTACACGGGGTCGAGATTTGAACCAGCAACAGTTGCGGTGTGCAATCCAAGTAGTTCCACACCTCGCCATTGAGCTCACTTACTTGAGGTGTGAAATTATCGATATTACTCGGCTATTACAATACCTACAAGTTGAACGACTTATATTATACTACTGCAAGTGTGTGGGTGTCCGACCGCATGCAAAGCAACTTATTTGCTTATTCTATATGCAATTTTGACGTCGACTGTACATTGTAGTTTAAAAATGTTTTGTAGCCACTTCAGCTGTATCAATTATTTGTTGAGCAAAATGTCTTCAGTTCTTACTGGAAACATCAATTCTCTACTATTTTCACAGGCAATAGGGGTAGTCTGAGGGGGAAGTGGAAACATTTTCTATATTATAAATATTTTTCTTGTATCGTGTTAGTTTTCTCATGCTCCGTAATTTATACTAATTGCAATTTTAGTAAATTTTTGACGTATAGATATTTATACGTAAAATAATTGTGCACTTTTTGGGTTGTTGGGGTGGGTAGGTAAGTACTAAGTACAAATATTTTCCCCCGGAAAACCTTCTGATATTCACATGTCTGGGTCCTTGGATATTCTAAAAATATACCTACCATATCATACCTACCATATATATTATAAGCAGGTTTAACACCGGTTCTTAGCAGTTTAGGCTGTAGCCTATATCTCTATCTGCCGTATTTAGCCCAGAGCAAGCGAGTAAACAAAGCGATAACCTCATTATAACTGTTACAACTGGTTACAATAAAGTTCCATGTAATATATACGCCAATGTTCACACTCAGTTGCATTCTTGGTTCGTGTTATTATTTTGAAGAAAAGAAAATCCGGTGTTCTATACTCCTATATTGGCTGCATTAGGATGCAGCCAATATAGGAGTATAGAACACCGGAGTTTTTATTTTATCGCCAATATAGGTATTGGCATCGGAAAAAGCATCGAAAAATTACAATCATCATCAGTAACTCCTACTTATCTACAATCATTTTCTTTACGAGTTTTTAAAATTTATCTTAGAAAATCATGCGATCATGCCTCTATAAAATATAAATATGTACCTATACCTATTACGAATTGGCTTTGGTTAGGCGTAATAAACTTATTTTTACTGTTGCGCCAATTTTTAAATAATAAAGTACTTAATTTGTAATTTGTTTGTATCTAACTACTGTTCAAATAATATTATCAAGAAAAAAACCAGATTTTTCTTTGATTCTTTGTGATATTATTATAATTTTGTGCCGGGCTTGCTCCGGAGGATCAATAAAATTGTCATATTAACGTTTGGGTTATTTTTACAATACCTAGGTAGGTACCTCGTCTTGCATCCTGGCTAATCTTATAAAGCATTATCCAACCAACAGAGAAATTGACTGAGGAGGAGTGTAGCTGTAGACTGTAGAGTATAGTAATAATGATAGAATAGAATATTTTTTATTTGTTGACATCTAGACTAAGTCACCATCTATACTAGTCCAATTTCTCAGTATGAAGTTATGAACCGAGGTTACGGTATGAACGAGAGCGTAGAAATGAATAGAAATGCAAATCTGCTTACTTATTACAAATAATATAAATTATTGTAACTAACGCCTTTCTAACGAAATATAATCTTTATCAACCGTGATAGCGTATCTTAAGTGCTTGTTTTTGTTTAATTAAGTACATTGGGCGCTTGCGTAACAGCACATTGTCTTTAGGTCAGTGTTTTATTACTATACTAGAGGATACCCGAGACTTCGTCCGCGCGGAGTGATGCTTTTTGGTTCCCGCGGGAACTCTTTAATTTTCCGGGATAAAATGTAGCTTAAGTAACACATGGGCTACATTTCAGTCAGGTTATAATTAGTTATCTCCATTCCAAGTTACAGCCAAAACGGTTGCGGTGTGAAGGAGTAACAAACATACAAACTTACAATCATCCAAGCTTTCACATTTATTATATTAGTAGGATATTGTGATATCAACGCAATATCGTAAAGCAAACGGGCATAAACTAATGTTAATTATGATACTGCTAAATGATGGTACCTAGTACCTACTCTGACCATTGCGTATATACCTATGCGATATCTAGGTATCTTCTTCTCGGCTAATCGAGTAGAATGGTTAAAAAATATTTTATTCGTTAAAAATAATTGAACAGCTTGCAACTTTACTACTTAGGTATATAAAAATATTTCCGACAGCTATACCTGCATGTATAATGCGATTAGTTTTCGATCTTTCCTATTTCAGACTTGAGAATATAGAATCATCAATTCAAATTAAAATGTGCTTTTATGCGCGAATCACATTATCAGTATTGCAAACTTTGTTCACATTACCAAAATTATTGGTATAGAGCACTGAATAGGTAAATTATTCAGTGGCATAGAGTAATGGCAGTTTGTCTGTAGTCCAGTTTGCAGTCTCCTTGCCAGTTTTTTTTGTTTGACCTTGTGTCTGTTAAGGCTGGCTTAGGAGCTTTGTCAGTGTTTTCCCTGTTGTTTTGGTTCAGCTGTCAGTGTGCACACTGCACGTTCTTGTTCTTCCCGGGTAGTCCTTGTGTCCGTTTGGACTGCTCTAGCAGCGTTGTCAAGGTTCTCCTAGTGAGTTTTCCCCGTTGTTTTGGTTCAGTAGTAAGCGTGCACATCCTTGTTTGTCCTGGGTCGTATTTGTGTCAGTTTGGGCTGCTCTGTCAAGGTTTTCCCAGTGCCTAGGTGGTTCGGCGTGTCGGCGTTAACAATTTTGGTCACAAGACGAAAATTAATTCCAAACTCAGGACGATTTTTTATCTTCAGCCGATCTTTAAAATAAATAATAAAACCTTTTAAAATAATTGAATACTTATTATTATACGTGTTTGTCAAAAATCTCGTAAGTTTTACAGTTTATGCGTGTAGGCATCTAATAGAGTGCAACACGTAGAATCTGCGTGATAGTCTGACTTCGCATGAAGATACAATGAGATTCGTTATGTTTATTTAGAGATATAATCAATGGAATATTTACGCAATCAGCGATTCGTGGTGTAAATTCATTATCATTTTAGCACTTTTCTTCATTATCTGAACGTGATTCGACTTAAGGGACCGGCGACCACCGCTCGCAACTTCTACTCGAAGCGCAAATATAAATTTGCCGGTATATTGCTATCCCTATTTGGCTGAAGACACATGATCGCGTGCAAGCGCGATAGCAATATGAGCGTACAGAATTTGTTATACATTTAGTCTTGTTCCGTGAATACCAAAAATGATGAATGAAAAATTGTTGTGTTTTTAACTTCGTGTTGTTATTCTGTAACTTGACAATATAGGCTATGTTCCTGATCAATTAGTACGTGAGATATCGTTGGTTTTAATATGAAACAAATAAGGAGAAAACATGTCGTTTATGTCGCAAAAACATGCAAAACGCAATGTGCTTACATTTAATTTTGGGAAAGTATTTTGGAAAAATAATTATCCAGGGACCTAGATAAATACAAGTTCAATCTTAATAATCGCATAATATGGAGGAAATATGCTCGAATTACTAATTATTTTGGTATTACGTTTGTATGAGCAATTCACTCTCCGCTGGCGCCTTAATTCATTTAGGTCGCGTTATCAGCGCGGTGCGGTGGTGTACAAAGGAGATTGCAATGTTCACACTGGTCTTTATCACATATTTTTAATCTTTACTGCATTGTATATGAATTAAAGCGGTGACACCACAAATTGATACTCAAACCCCCAACGGGTCAAAAACAGTAGGCGATAGTTACCTATCGCCTATATATCCATATATTGTGTTCTCTTCTTTACTGAATTGAATAAAGTTCTTTTATTTTTATGAAATAATTAGTTATTCTAAGGAAATCAAGCTTGCTTGGGTTCTTATCGCCTCTCTTACCGAACTAAAGTGTTTGACCACTTTTACCAAAATATTGAAAAACAGGCAGAATAAGTACTGCTAGTGCCAGGCTAGTGCTACTAGGTATTCTTGGCTCAATAAATGTAGGTAAGTACCTACTTGATGTACTCAAAACATTGTTTGTCAAACAACCATAATATTGTTTGGAATCATTGAGGTATTATGTTATAATTCAATGTTTGGAATACGTAAAGTGTACCTAGGTACGTAAAACAAGTATCTACTCGTACCTAATCGCTGAGAAAACAAAAGCGAGGCCTTGCATTAAATTCAGTTTGTTCTGTCTTCAAGGCTAGGCAAGATGTTAATTCATTAAGTCAATTGTGTAACATTATCTTGTACTCACATCTTTTATTTCTCTGACTGGAGACTCTTTGCCTCTTTTGTTATTCATGAATTAATTTTAATTTCACAGACTTATTTTCATGCAAAAACTTCAAACTGCTTTCAAAAGGAAGAACATTTGTTTTCCCGATTTCAGTAGAAGTTTAGTATGCATCGATGGATTTTAGCAGTTATCCTATTCGGTAGGTAATCGGCAATGGAAAATTTCAGACTTTAGAAAATAAGCACTTTTTGAAGAAGAGGAGAAACTTGGTTAGTAAATAAATGTTCGCATGTTGACGCAGGCAAGAGAAGGGACCTATCTAGTTTAATAAATCATCAGCAGTAATACCACGTAATACCTTAGCCATAATAAAAACCGAGATCATTTTTTTTATTATCTGTAACAAGAAAAAGTTACCAATGTTACAATTTCAACTTTCTAAACTAAAAGCGATCAATTTATAGCTCGGTGTTGTATCGTAAATCAGTCCAGTTTTTATGCTCTTAGAAGCATCTATTTTATTTTTGAGTTTTGATCCGATTCCAAAGGAAATAGGTAAATTGAGAAAGTTTTACACAGCAGTAATTCACACTTTTTGTGTGAGATTTGGATTTAAGTACTTACAAGATTTTTACTAGCTTATAAGATACATATAAACAAAATCCAAAATAGGAAATTGTTAACTCAGAAGATAATATACTAGTGTTAATTATTGAAAACCAACTCCACTATTATAGCCCATTAACGTCCCACAGCTGGGCACAGGCCTCCACTCTCATAGGAGAGAGGGAATTAGAGCTTAGACCCACCTCGCTGCTCCAATGCGGGTTGGCGGGCTTTACCGACTATTATCATGTTAGTGATAATAACCGGGACCGACGGCACGTGCTCTCCGAGGCACGGGGGTGAAACACCGTCAACTTCCTAACTCTGGGCTAATACTGAGAATTTCTAGTCAGAAAAATCCAATACTCAATTATGGCCCGACCCGGGACCGAACCCGGGACCTCGTCAGTCGCAGTCGAACATGCCAACCACTAGACCAACGAGGCAGGCCAGGCCAGGCGAGAGAAACCCCATGCTTGTTTTAAACGGTTTCAGAAGTCCCTTATACAACCGTTTTGCGGTACTGTTTTGGAGTTAGGATGAGATAGATAGCATATAAACCAGACAGCTCACAGCATGGAGATCGAATAGTTACCTCGGCACTACCTGACATTGCTACGTTTGCTCAATCGATTAGCGCTTAACGACACGCCATAATGATCGCGCGGGAACGCGCTTGTTTGACTTACTGTTTAGCTGCACTGTGCGCGCGCGCATGCTTGCTACACGGGTTTTGATTTTCCGCTCATTATTCAGTGGTTTTTTTTAAAGAGACACTTCCAAAAATCTAAGGAATAAGGTTGATGGAAAGATGATCGGATATTTTTGACTCTCAAAATACAAAATTGGGGAATACCTAGGTGTACTGGCAAGTGTATCAAGGAGGAGACATTAATTTTCCATTTGGCGGCAAGCTAGTAGGTACAGGGAACATGCGGAGCCTCGATAGATCTAGATTTAATTAATAAAAAACCATAACCGCGCATAGCTTTTTTAATAACCCAGTCTTAAAAAATCTTTTGGTGCTATTTTAGAAACTTGACAACGGGGTGCATTGACTTACCAATACATTAGACGCACCATCGAAATGCAAAAAACGGCACGGTCAAATTGTGCACAAATAGGTATTGTGAACAATTTTCGCCTCAATCGCGCATGAGTACAGTAGGCGACAAAATGTCGTATGTGTCGAATTGTTATTACAAAATTGAACCCTAAATATAAAGCTATATGGTTGGTTTTTGTGAACCGTTTGGTGTCTCATTCTATATTATCTATAGCTGTGTTTGTATAAGCGATTGTGGACGCTTTTTGAGTATTAATTTGTAGGTAATGTTGTATCCTTAGTTGGTAAATCGATGACGGGGTGATGTTCTTTGCTTTGTGAGAAAAATTATCTCCGTAAATACTAGATAAAGACAATATTTTTAAAAGAACACGCCGTATATTGATTATTGACTGAGTGCGAGCAATTATTGCTTTTCACACGAACATGCTAACTGTCCGTTTGCGAGTGGAAATGTCGCGGCGTTTCCCCGATCTCGATTTGGGTAGGTACATAAGATATGGTAAACACCCAAGTTTGGGACCGCATAGTTTTCATATCTTTCTTTCGTGCCTCACGACAGCACTTCTCCGAAGTTCCAACCTACGACGACGCATGTAAGATGCAACTTCTTGATATAGGTACATATAAGTATTAAGGAAGTACGCCCATATTTTAAGCCGAATAGTTTTCAATACTCTATCTGTCTTTTGTTCCTCACCGTCACGACAGCTGCACTTCTCAGAAGTTCTAACCCACGACATAAAACTCTCAACTCGCAACTCGCAAGTCATGATTATTAACAAACCGTGAAAAAATGCATTCTTAGATTATATTATTGAAACTTTAAATCAACTTAAAATACCATTTAATTAACAAACAAAACCAGACGTACGCTTATCTCGAGCTACCGTACACAAAAGGAATATTTTACCATAATTTTAATTCTTATTGCGATGGCAATAAAGACGTCGGTGGCACCTGCGCCAGGTACCAATTGTTATTGTAATGTAACACTTGGAGTGGAGGCGAGGTGGACATCTTAAGTTGTCACTTTGTTTTCTTTTGCCATTGGGCTCTTGGACGGGCGACGACCCTGTGCATCTTTATTTGCCAGGGCTGTCCAAAAATACAGGTTATTCTAACTTTTTCTTCTTCGAAAATATTTCTTATGTATAACTAGTGTACCTACATTGGATAAGAATTAATAGGTAAATAATCATTTAAAAAATGGAGTGCTTGTATTGTGACGTTTATTGAAAGAAGTTAATTTGATAGTGCATGCTACTGTACCACTAGAAGGCATTTGCGACCTTGTAGGTATCGTCTTTAGACCGCAAATAAAATGGTAAATCATTGCTGCCAAGAAAGTTGAATCGCTCTTTAAAATAAGGTGTCGTGAGTCGTCTGAGGATAATTAATAAGTATAAGAATATATTATGGAATACAAGAGAGAAAGAGCGTGTAAATTTCTACGAAATCGAATTGGTAGCCACTTGAACTGGGCATAGTAGAGTTGGAGACGGTTCCTCGTCTACGAAAATATTTTCAGGTAAGTGGCAACTGACAACCCTAAAGCGTTCCGGTTAACGTGTAAGTTAGTAGCGAGTGTGGAGAGTACGTGACGCGATTCTGTTTGTTTACCGTACATACCTGCAGTTGCTGAGTAGTTAGGGTGGAGATCAGAAATTAAGCTCTGTGTAAACAGATACGTAACTTTAATAAGAATAAAACAAGCACCGAAAGAATTAAAGGACGGCAGAACGTCAGACAAAGCGTTTGCAAATGGAATTCAAAAAAAAGTCGGTAGAAAGCTTAGAATTAGATAGGTATTACCTACCACTATCCACAAAAATATTTTTTGAAAGTTTTATTTTAATAATTATTGTACTTAGTTTATTTTTATTTTTAAAACGCTATTTTTCCCGTTGCGCCTAAAATTGATTTATTTCGAACTCTTTCCCGGATACCTTTCAATAAAACCTTTGAAAATTCAATATAAAAAACTATTGGATTAAATTTTCAACTGTACCTAGAGCTTTGATGCACTTTATAATATTATGTAGGTATAGAGGTATATTATGCTATACAGATAGATGATAATTATTGAAACTTCCATAAGTTTTATCCGAGTAGGTAGGTAGTAGGTACTTTACTTACTTTCGCTGTACTTGAAATAATAGATAACTATAATATTATTATTGTCATCATTGTCATCGTTAATCAATGATCCCCTTGAAAGATAACGTGTGCTGATAAGCTTTATTGTCCTCAGGTGATGTGGTGGTTACTGACGGTAGTATGTCTGACGGCATGCGTCGGCGCAGGAGGCACGCCTTGCGAGGAGGCCCGCATGCGCTGTGCGTACCGTACCGGCTGCGGGGCCGCCCTCAGCAACTACATGTACCTTTGCAACGAGGTGCTGACCAAGCCTGCTAGCTCGTGCCCCAATGAGTGCGGACACGCGTTGATAGCTCTCACGTCTACTGAAGAAGGGAAAGAGCTTATGAACGTAAGTTTGATTATAGTCCCTTCAAGTCTCTACTTCGTTGCCAAAAAAAGCTCAGCCAGACACTGAAATAATAATATCAGGTTAGATCGCAATCAAGGGCTAACTTCAAGTGGATAAAGAAAAGGTTAACTCCGTTAGAAGGAATTTTGTAGATTTCTGATACGTGTACCTACCTATCTACAAGCGGAAAGGGAAAATTTCTCATTGTGGTACCTAGTCAGCCCTATACAGCTTCCTTGCACGCACAATACAAGTTGGAGTTCCTTGTATGTTAATTTGTACACATTGTCTGAAGCAAATCAAAATATTCCCTTTAAACAATGTGCATCTCATTCGTGTTTATAAATCGTGTAGCCGTAGCAAAGGTCGTATTTGCTACAATAACTTTTCATCACCACTTGTTTATAACGTCTTTCTCAATTGAGGGAGACGACCGAATTATGATGAGCTGCCATTCGGAGCAGTTTATTTAATTGTGCTTGATCAACGTAGTTCCACGTCGGGCATGGGAGGTCTTTTTATGGTGGTGTGGTCTGGTACAGACGCCACGCAATAAAATCTAATTTAGACGTCAGATTTGTCGGACACGACGCTTCGCCATCATTGAGGGTCTCGGTTGACGACCTTTCGTTGTGATGTTACATTTAAAGATCTAGGAATTCCCATCGTCTTGTTATATCTGCATGCTTTCGAAGGGTTACAGCCACAGTACAGCATAATTAGGAATACAGACTTTGCTATAGGAAACATTATTTATGGAATTTAAGGATATTCTCTCCTTTAGAAAAATACAATTATTAAATTGATTTTGATAGTAGAGCCATACTAAAATTAATTATTGTACCTACTTACAAAAAGTATATAATGGTGGACGCGCCACCCGAAACTTAATTCTGACACAGACTAAACTTTCGAAAGGGTATCTCCAAGTTTAATAAAAATCGGTCAGCTCGACCTGAAATAGGAATGTGATGCTTCCGGCACGGCTTTCGTATATAATTTTTATATAAATTGCTTTTATGGCTAACTGACCTCAGGTTTCGGTTTTTAAATAAAAACTCCTTAATTTGTTTTTAATACAACAGGTGTACCTACCCATACCTATATTCTTTAAATTGAATATTTATTTAATTTCATATGACATCTGCATCAGACCACCAACACGACACAAAATAGTTATAGCAATAAAAACTTACGATGAGCCGATTACTTGTTGACATTAATGGTACCAGAATACTGTGCTAGTTGATATCATATTATAGTTTGACCCAGAACATAATAATATATTAAACAAGCACTTTAAGTTGATTTACATGGATACTAAAACACTTTAAATCGATTCGAAAGACACTTCAAACCTACACATAAAGGTTGGAAATAACTCTAGTATAAAAGTAAATGAGTAAATCCCATGTGTGATGTGCATGATCTAAGTTTAAAATAGCGCGATTTGAATTATTGAGCTCAGTTTGAAGGAGAATGGCCAAAATGTATGATCGTTTGTCTATCTACCTAATCAACACTAAAGCCCTCTATGAAAATAAAAAGCCAATAATTAGTATTTAATCAAACTAGCTATCAGCCCGCGACTTCGTCCGCGTGGATTAAGCTTTTTTGGTTTCCGCGGGAACTCTTTAATGATCCGGGATAAAAAGCAGCCTATGTGTCATCCCTGACTATAATTTATGCCAAATTTCATCCAGATCAGTTCAGCCGTTCCGGCGTGATTGAGTAACAAACATCCATCCATCCATAAATCCATCCAAACTTTCGCATTTATAATATTAGTATAAATAACGGATAGCGTTCGACATAATATTCTTCATCAAATAATAATTAAACATCAATCATCAAGCAAGCTTGATCAAAAAACTGAGCGACAGAAGAATCATTGAAATTTTTTGGGGTATGTATTTCAAGGTTATAAAGAGTTGCATTTAGGACAAATAATATTCTACAGCAGTTGCATAGGTTTAGGAACCAATACCTGTACTAGTAATGTGCACAAGTAATTGGCGAGCACATTCGGGCTCAAATTCTGTAAAGTATCTATTTAGGTCTGTTACTTTATATCAAGTTTAGTAGTAGGTATCACACCCAATGTATCTATATTAAATATTTTTATCATCAGCATTTAAATCGACTGGTTGAGTAATAGGTACGTGTATTGAATAAATCTTTATCTGCGTTCTCCTTCTTGGAAAATGAAAATATTCGTGCTTTATTGCAAACATTAAAATGCTCCGTTTCCTAAATTACACCGACACTGACAATAATTATTTTTAGGGCCAGCCCACCTTATGTAGCACCCTATGTACCTATATACCTATGTAGCTAGGTGAAAGCTTGAAACGTGAAAACTGTCACCTATAATAATTTTATAAGCTACGCGGCTTAGGTGTACCCTAAAATTTAGTAAGTAATTCTCGGTGTAAACGGGCAATCTACTCGTATAAAAAAGGCGGAGCTGACTGACATAAATAAAATATCCACGTAGTATCTACAGCTCAAACCCGCGCTGGCCGCATGGATTTCGCATGTGGATTCTCTGTGTATAAGTTAAGAGATGAAAGGATTAAGTTATACCCATACAAACGAAATCTTTAAAAACCTAAATCCATGTGGAGTAGCTGAAAAAAAGTCGTCCAAGCTAAAATCTTTTCGAAAAGATTTATTCCGGCCGGTTTTTAAGGAAATGCTGGTATTATCGTGAACCGGTCGGGTTGATTATGTCGTTGTAACGGTGTGATTATGGTGGTGCGTTGGGTAATGTGTATCGAAAGGCAAGGCAAAGCGGCCGCGCAGCCTTGAGATTTGACGTCTTGATCGGGACCTACCACAGCGCGCGGTCTTGCGCAGGTGTTGTAGCTAGTGTTGCCAGGTGCGGCATTCATGAAAACGGGACCGTCATCTTAACTATGGAACATTTTCCAATTCAGATGCAATTTACGCAGTATCACCAAAATTCTTTAAAAATTGGGCCCGGGAATTTCAAGAATGATAATTTGGTTACTTCTGTCGTGCCGTAAAATATATTTTTACATGCCTCAAAGCCGTGTACCTACTGAACGGGCAATGTTTTAAAATCACTGAGCCACTGAGCTGAGTTGATCAGTAATTAATTCACAAGATAGATATAAGTACCCCTACCCCTTTATTTATGTCCCGAATCAGGATGCAAGCTCTCTCTTTAAAAAAATCGTCAAAACGGTTGAATGGTTGGGCCATTTTCGCATTTAATATTATAATTCTATGGATAAGAATTATCTTGGTTTGTATGAGACTGTGCGACACTGATTAAATTAGAAGATATTTTAAAAATGACAGCAATTAAAAAAAATATAGGAAAAGCTCGGCAATAGTTAATCGGTTCCCTGTCGGGCTGTAACGTGAGATCTGTCAAAGCTCAAAGTATCCCTGAAATCAGGACGTCCCGACAAACATGCACACCTGGCAACACTAGTTGCTGCCTCCCCACAAAAAATATAGCGTAAGACGGAGGCTTCTCTTTTATTTATCTGTACCATCGACATACAGGACCATAAATCGGCATTTAATTAAACGTTACCGTCAAAAGAGGTTAATTAGTTCCATAGCGAATGTTCGAATAACTCAAATGTTTCGTCCATTTTTTAAATTAGTTTCTTTTAGTCAACGATCAAAGAATTTTATAGCTAAGTCACTAGTTAATAAGGATTATTTAAAAACGTCGTTTCATAGTTGCGTCGTCGCTGTCGATAATCTGACTAGAACGAATGTTGATAATGTTACAAAAATACTTTACGCTAATATAGTCCGTCAAACGTACCTATCTGAACCGGTGACAGAGTCGCTAGTATATATTATATTGAAAATAAAATAAAAACAGAAAAATTTAACAGGCAAAAAAATTAGTTCCAATTTTGGCCACCGGGTCAGATAAGTTTGACAGACTGTACATTATGTACCTCAATGTTCCTTTGACGGAAAAAAATCGGTGGAATCATTTATGTTCTCCGTCATGTAGCTGTTTAATATAGGTACTACAAGGGAATAAAACTTGGTCGTGGAGTCTTAAAAGTCCGAAGAAATTCTTCGTCATCAGCCTACTTGCTACTGACAGACAGATCGATGGTTTTTCTAGAGAGCACACCATACTATAACACATGGTTCTCCAGCTGCCTCATCGTGCCATCTTAAGGTAGTCAGGTCAGCGTGCTGGAGGTCGCCCGACAGTGCTCCTACTTTTACGTCTTGTACAGTATATATAATACAAGGGAATAAAACTTGGTCATGGAGTCTTAAAAGTCCGAAGAAATTCTTCGTCATCAGCCTACTTGCTACTGACAGACAGATCGATGGTTTTCCTAGAGAGCACACCATACTATAACACATGGTTCTCCAGCTGCCTCATCGTGCCATCTTAAGGTAGTCAGGTCACCGTGCTGGAGGTCGCCCGTCAGTGCTCCTACTTTTACGTCTTGTACTGTATATATAAGTACATAATAATATGTAGTCTATACTCTCTACTCTCAACTCCAGAATACGTCTTCTTCAGCGGCCATAGCTTCTTCGCGGTTTATAGTTACGTGGTCGTTTACTAAACATTGACCAATGACCAGTCAGTTTCTTATATCACAATTCACATTTGTTATTATCTTACAACGACGCGAATTTAACGTCACACATAATTTAAGGTAATTTCGCAATTTTTTTGTAGACTCATCACTTTCAGACCGCACCTTAAATATGCATAAAATCATTTAGAATACTACCACAGAATTGGTAATAGTGATACTACTTAGTAGGAACTTTATAAAGGAACTACTTATTTACTTTGCAACGCAACGCAACTCATAAATGGCTCATAAGATTTTCTTTTGTTTCAGTGTCAGTGTGAGGACGAGTACTGTCTGGAAGCAAAGCAAAGGATCGACGTCTGTCGCCCACAAGTGTTGAGAGGAGCAGCCAACGCCACAGCCTCCTGTCGTCTCTCACAACTCATCTGCTTAGCAGACGCGCAATGTGCCACAGCTCTACGATACTACAAGGATCTGTGCAGATCGGTGTACCGCGGCAGAAAGTGTTCCAACAAGTGCCTTAACTCCATACAAATTCTTCGGAAACAGGACAAAGCAGCTGCCTTACAAGCGTGCCATTGCGATGGCAACGAAGACTATGATTGCCCCAAGATGCAGAACAACCTAGCAAGGTTGTGCTTCCACAAACACTTAAAGAATCACACAAAGAACCAGGAGAGAGGCTACGAAGAGAAGCATAGGAAGCATCACCAACAAGACGTGGTGTCTTCAACAAATTCCATAACAATATCGAGTGTCTTATTTCTACTTTGTACATTATATACATCAAAGTTCAACACGTGACAAGAAGCTTTGAGGTCTACCTCATATTATAAGCTAGATAAAAGTATTTAGTAAGTTTTTGTAAATATGTACTATACTATAGATCAGTATTTTTAAAGGAACACATGAATTGTGTATGTAATGGAGGTTTTGCAAGGGATTGAATGTATATGAAAGTATTGAGTGTATATGAGTTGTTCATTTGAATGAGAGTGTTTGTGTTTTTTTATTTTCAGGTAAAAATAATAGGTACACATATGTTACTGACAAAGTGCGCAGGCTGAGCAATGTAGACAATGTCCGGACAGTGTAAACGTTGTACCGAGCATTTAACTTAGCGGTGTTTTGCAGTGTTTTTGTGCCCGGACGTAGCATATTATCGATTGTAACTTTAAACAGTAACTTTTTTAGCAAATTACAATTTTTTTTGGGAATTACTTACAGACAATTTTTTATACGGAGTTAGTAGGAATCTGGCCAAACTAAGCATATGTGCAAATTGGGTTGTTTAGGTGTGTCGAATGTCGATACTACAGCCTACAGAGTTTTGAGTGTTGATTTCTTCGGTAAGCTAACGCTAATCGAAGGCTTCGAAGACACCAAATTTTAATATTGTACTGCCTTTTAACCTCAGCCGGTAATCTGGATCGACGTTCAAAGTTGTAGGAAAACTGACGTATTGTGGTGTAAAAGGCGATCGAACTGGGTAGTGTCGACTTTGCACAGCCTACGGACTTCTTCCGTAACATTTAGTTAGATATCCGAATCAAGTTCATAGTGAACGCAATAGCCGCCCACGGGCGTATGCGCAGGCAACGCACCCCGCTATAAATACAGCGGCGGCGCCGGTGGTCCGGTGACAAATGCACGGTTGTTCCTGCCGCGGCGCCACGCCGATTGATCTACTGCTCGGCGCGGTAACGCGACTTGTCCAACATCTCATTAGCTGATCGCGCACTAATTATAAGACGCCCCGTATGATCCGCCCGCATGCCGAACGCTAACGTGTCAGATGTGCTGCACGCATAATGTTTCGATACTTAATCTATCGACCGATCCATGGCTTATACAGTATTCGAATAACGTCTTCTGAGTGAAACAAATTGCTCAAAAGTCAGCAGTTCGTCTAGCGCTGCATAATTTCATAGGTAATCCTAATAACATTGCATCAGGTGCTTCAGGCTCTGCATCAGGCTTTGCATGCCGTAGTATGCGTTGACTCGCTTCAAACTTATTGCAATCAAAACAGTCAATTTAACCTTGTCATTCAAAATTTCATTCCTAAAATTACGAGTTTATCCATCAAGAACGCATTGGAATTCTAATTCCGAAAACATTTCGGTATGTGTGATTCGGCTCAGTCTTATGTGCGACCAGCATCAACTCATTAGATCAAAAAAGAATGCAATCAAATAGTCAGCGATTAACAAGACACGAGGAAGTGAATGTCTCGAGTAGCTAATTCCGGCGGGCGAAACAAATCGCCTTTCAGTATGTTGGCATGTTACAAATATGCGGGATGGGATGACATCTACTTGATATTTTTTACGATTTATTTTCTCTGACATCCTCCAAAGATGTTCGTCTTAATAGATGTATAATAATGTGTAGTTCATTAAGAAATAGCCCGATGAAAATTTAATATATCTACCGGACTATTTCCGCGCGTTCTTCAGATGGCTGTAATATTTGGTTTCTTAGAGGTCCACGTTTGTTTAATACCGTGTATTAGTTCTTCTTCGTGATCTGGAATGTAGCAAAGCGAATCGAGTTGATGTTAAGAATTAAGACAGATTACTGAAAATGAGGCTACGTGATAGTACGTCATGAACGCTAGGATATAATTCATATGCTAAGAAGGTAGAATTGGTACGTTTTCTGAATACAGTTAGGGTGTAACAGTTACAAGAAACAACTTAATATTAACTTATCTACGTTGTCCTCTATTAAGCCATATTAAGGCTTCCCTATTAAAGCAAAATCACACCTCAATAACTCATCATTACTCATCCAAACACTTTCCTTCACCCTCTGTATACATCGTAGGTCTAAACATCGTTCTGTAGCCTGTAAGCTACCACTATACAATATATGTACATACATTATAGGCGCAGTTACTTATATGTGGTCTTCGCTCTAGCTTTATTCGGGTCTAACAGCCGCTGTTCTTTCGTCATATTTCGTTTCTACAACGTATCTAAGGATATTTAAACCGCTTTTTTACCCCTCTTTAGTCTTTACCTTAAAATACTTATTTATCCTTTTAATTTTACATTCGTATCTCGTAGGTACCGGGTACGTGGTCTTGTAACTTATTAGTTACTACTTGCGTGGGTCTAGAAACTAGTAGGTAGCTTGTCAAATCTATAAGTATCTAAATAGGTATTTCAGCTATTTAATTATCCTTTTCCTTTTCAACAATATCTTTGAAAAATTCATGAATGCTTGTAGAGTAGTAACCTCTACACACATTGTTAATTGAAACATGGTTTAAACCTATTTCGTTTTAACAATAGTTTTCTTTTAGTTTGATACGTATTTCTTTCCTTTCTATTCCTTTAAGAAACATTTTAGCGTTTTCAGGTACCTGAGCCATCACAAGTATTCCACGATTCCAACATTTATTTTTATTAAGATGTTGACGTAAATGGCAATCTTAATTTAAAATACACCGTGAAATATACAAGTCGTGATATTTCCACGAAGAGTCACAGCGAGGAGTTAAAATCGTGGTTTCTTTGCACGTTAAGCTCTGTATACAATCCTACCAAGTATATATGTATATACTTGGTAGGATTTAGTCACGCTAACTTTCGAAGAATCCCGGATGTCGAATTACGTGTTTACTTTATTTAGAAATTACACAGCTCAGTATTTTCTTCTGCTAAGGAACAAACGATTGAAGCTAGGGTTTGGCAAGAGTTGAGCTATAATTGCTTTCAAACGAGCTATTTTAACAATATTAGGATCTGAATAATTTTTGAAAAATATCTTGAATTAGGTTTCAGTGATAGTTATATGATTTTCTTTTAATAAACAAACCGTTGTTAACAAATAAGCATAATGCAAATCACCAACGAGTATCTTGATGCAGTTACATTGTCTACATTTGCATAACGAGGATATCATGATTCCTGACGAAGGCACTTTTTACGCATGTGTATCCTTACCCTAACGTTTGTGGTCTCGTAATGAAGAGGTCCAAAACCGGTTTTGCCAAGCAAGGTCTTTTAAGTTCTATACAAAACTTAACTCATTTCTAAAGCTTCGAAATTTGAACTCTATGAAAACAATGACTTTAATATTCCACGTCTATAGTAATAAAATAATGAGGTAAACATTTTTTTTGAGTTTGTTTATCTGTTGGAAATTGGAATGCATAATCTCTAGAAATACGTACCTATAATTAATGGATCCAATTAAAAAAAACTTTTTCTGAAGTAACAATTTCTGAGTGATCTCATGGTAATTAGTGTCAATTAATATTATGAGTAGGAATATATACATTAACGAAAAGAAATGGTCAAATAGATGAGTCTGTATTGTATGGTCTGTGGTCTGTAGCTAGCTTTGGCTACAATAAAAAAAAATTAAGTTTCATGGAAAGTTATTACTTCAAATCGTGTGGATTTCGCGTAGGTGGGTACCTTGTAGTTCTTGGATCCTTTCCCTCTTTGTAATAATACTTTGTTTATGTTTCTTTCCGAATGTTGTCATGTAAGCTGATACGTTTCACAAAAAATGTGATCGGTTTTATAACAAAAAGATAGATTGTTCTCGGTATAGAAACAAGACAGTTTTTGTTTTTTAAATTTATCACGTCGCGTTCTGTTTATTATCTTATAGCATGTTACACGATATATTTATTTTTAAAAATTTACCTGTTAATTTAGGCTGGTAAGGCTTTTAAATACTTATACTTATTGCATTCTAAACTTTAATACATAAAAGCTAGAAGACATAAAAGAATTTTACCGTTAATAAAAATTGCTCTATATCAGAATATCTGTCGGTCGCAATGCGCACTGAAGATTTCGTATGCATATCACAAACAATTGTTTACTAATGTTCCATCGCCAGATTCATGTCGCCTGACTGCGTAATGCAAGTCACGATAATGCGACGAATATGAATGTAGCATTTCTTGTTTTATTTTCTTAGTTAAATCCTTTTCTTGTACGTGCGTAGGTACTTATGTTGGTATTTTAAACCTTTTCAGAAATATTATGCCATTTAATTTTAATCTTAATTTTGTAATAACAAGGCTACAAATAAAAAATATTTCATTATTTCAGTATTCATGTTTTGTGTTTTATGGTTTTGTAGTCTTGTATTTGCTCTTTTCAATCAAAATATAGGTTGATTTTGTATTATTTCTTTTGTAATCTTAGTAGACTTTTCACGTTTTCTTCGATGTTATTTGCCTGATTATAAGGAATAATGCGATGATGAAACCAGCAAGTGCTGTTGTATTATTATTTATTATCAGAATAAATGTTTGTAATAATTTTTTGTGTACAACGAAAATAATTTTAGAAAGAACTATGAATCGTCTTTGTGTGTGTGATTTGAGTGTGTATGTGTGACTTATTAATATTTAGATATTTTAGATAGTTGACTGACCTTGTAATGTGAGATAAGGTCAGATTTTATCAAATTCATGACTTTTATGTAGTAGGCAAAGAATCTTGGCATTCAATTTTAGTTTAATAATATCGAATGTATCCTCATACATATTTTAACGTAAATATGTTGTGGATAGTTTATTATTTACTTAGTTGACAGAATTAATAAGTACAATTTTTCCTGCTACAAGTAGCTCTACGCAGTCGTTTCCAGCTTTCCTTGGATCAAAATAAGTTATTGTTTCATTTATTTATGTTAAAATATAAGACCTTATTAACCACAGTTTACCAAAGTGAGATTATTAGAATAAATCGAAATTTGTAAATAGTTTAAGCATCGAATATGGTAATCGTACAAAGTATTGTAGGTTTATTTTTAAAATAATTATTTATTTAATTACTTAGTTAAGATTAGAATTTTAAGGATTGTTGCATTTGTTTCGTTTTCGTAAAATCTTGTTTTAAGAATTTCAGTTGTATTTATTTTCTAAATTTCGAATAAATTTTTCTGTTTTCTAAAACTTGTTTTCATTTTAGCCATTCTTCTTTAAATTAGGTAACATTCATAAAGACGGCTTTTCTAAAGTTCAGATGCTGTTTCTTCTTATTACATAAATGGTATGTAATTTAAATACCTATAACGTTATCGATAACTATTACTTAACTACATAGCAAAGAAAGAAAGCAACCGGCTTATCTATAAGTTACCTACTTACGAGTATATTATAAATGCGAAAGTTTGGATGGATGTTTGTTACTCAATCACGCCAGAACGGCTGAAAGGATCTGGATTAAATTTGGCACAGATATAGATCATCTAGAATAACATGACTACTTTTATCCCGGGAAATTTAAGAGTTCCCGCGGGAACCAAAAAACCTCATTCCACGCGGACTAAGTCGCGGGCATCAGCTAATTTTACGTAATATCTACATGGAAAAAGCTTCTAAAAAAAAAAAGAAAACCAAAAATCTATTGAGAAAGACTTATCAAGGTCATAATAGCATTTAGGTCTACAGCTGGATACCTACTAAGCTGCGAGCAATCGTGGCAAGTTGCGATGGCTGCCTTCCAAGAAGCGGGCTATACGACTTACGAGCTGCATCTTTTTTGCATCTGCAGTTTTGACGAACTCCGTGGCGCAGTGTGTAGCGCTGTTGTCTTAACGTGCGGAGGTCCTGGGTTCGATCCCCGGCAGGGTCAATTTGGGAATTTATAATTTCCGAATTTTCCCTGCAGTCTGGCCTGGTGGGAGGCTTCGGCCGTGGCTAGTTACCACCCTACCGGCAAAGACGTGCCGCCAAGCGATTTAGCGTTCCGGTACGATGCCGTGTAGAAACCGAATAGGGGTATGGGTTTAATATAACTGCCATGCCCCTAACAGGTTAGCCCGCTACCATCTTAGACTGCATCATCACTTACCATCAGGTGAGATCGCAGTCAAGGGCTAGCTTGTAGTGGTTAAAAAAAAAACTACATTCTACATCCAGCCTATTCTTAAGATTTAGCATTGCAGTAACTTTGACTATGTTGCTCGTCCCAAAGTTTTTTTTTTCGGTAGAAGAATAGCGAAGTGATGGTTGTTCCTATAGAGAAAGTTTGCGAGGATCCAGGAACACGTTAAGGGTACCTAAAGGTAAATATTGTTTGGTAGGGTATTCAAGAATCAAGGTTTATAAAAAAGAGGAACCTGATCATATATCAACCTGATAGGAGACTGTTTAAAAAAAAAAAAATTTTTTTTACCTAGATTCGTTATTATTACTTTAGGATCACTTGGGTACCAACTACCAAACATACCAAAGTTTTTGGCGAATCATTTGTACGCTTGTCATTTGCTAAATACCTACCTATACCTACTTTAATATGTTGAAAACATTATTATTCTATACGTATGTTTATCGAATTGAGTCTTTGAATGATCAAGGCACTCCTTCGCTCAATCGTGCGATTCATATTAATTAATTTGTCTGTTTAACAAAGTTGTATAAAGAATACAAAGGTATTGCACTCAAATGAAAAGGATTTCATATAGTTTGACTATATAATGAGGAATTTTACCTTCTTATTGTCCTTATACTATGTGTCCATATACTAATATTACTCGCTCGTCGCTTCGTACGTCGCGTCGACTATGAAAATGGTGGCCCTTCGAGCCGGATCTGAAAATTGTAGTCCAATTAAATAATGGTGTTGTTAGAAGAATTATTTTCAAGATGAAAGAGTTCTGCAAAGGATCGAAGGTCTCTGTGTCTCTATGATCTCTTGTGATTTGTGACCTCTACTAATATGCAAAAATGCAAGTAGGTAAGTCACCTAAGCAAGAACATAATTTTACATATTCTATTTAGCTTCAGGGTCACCTAAGTATAACTAGCTAACTAATTATAGATACATTTAAGTAAAGAACAGAACAGAATATAATATATTATTATATTTGCATGTAAAGGTCTATAAACTGATAATCATCATAGGTGGGCACTGGGCAGGCACTACTTACTTCATGTAGATAGGGAGGTACACGTGAGGTCCACACCATTGTGAATTTGAGCACCTCTTTCCCGCACCTATGTAAAAAGTAAATTGCCTTTGTCTCTTCAATAATAATTACTTTCACGTGGTTTCGTATAAAATTTCGATTATGTCAGACTCTTTACATCTAAAGTAGTTTTTTACTTCCACACATTGATGAAAGAGCGTCTGAACTCTGAACACACTTAGGTATTTATATTCAAAAATATACTGATAAGTTTTGCAATCATTTCATATTGGTTTTCCAAAGGTATAATATAAAACAAGTGAGTAGTTAGGTCCCTACTTACTAGATGTGTAGACCTACATCTTACTGATGATATAGTAATAGGTAAATGCGAAAGTGTGTTTGTTTGTTTGTCCTTCAATCACGCCACTACATAGCTACAGATTGAGGTATTTTTTGTATAGGTATAGTTGAGAACCTACAGAGTGATTTAGGCTACTTTTTATACCGGAAAATCAAAGAATTTCCGGAATGAAGAAAACCTAAATCCTTCATCTAGTTTTCAATAAACAAGCAAAAGCTTTGTCATAACTAAAGCACGTCTGGATAATAATCCCACACATAAAAACTGTCTTCTCGCTTTTTATAAGCAAACGTGTCAAAATAGATGAGCAGACTTTAGGGCGGATTCAGATTATCGTATTTTTCTGCGCGAATATTATAAGCTCGTTATGGGGGACGAGTGGCCTAGTTGTGAAAACGTATATTAGTCGATTGCGATTGTTAAGCAACGTTGACCCAAGTCGGTAACTGGATGGGTGACCGGATTGGGAGGTGCAAATTTGGCCTCGGCCGTCGGTACCGGTTATTATCTTTAACATCTGATAATAATCGTTACAAAAACCTAAGAGTTTGAATACTCTTAGTCGAGTTGTATGCGGAAGGCCGTGGGAACTCACCGCATCATTATTATCCCAAGAAAACTCCTACCATTATGTGATTAAGGGAAAGGGAAACAACCCTCAGTAATGAGGAATACGATGCAAAGAGATATACAAGACACATAGAAACTTACTGAATCATCACTTACCATCAGGCGAGACCGCAGTCAAGGGTTAATTTGTAGTGGATAAAAAAAAATACGCTCGTATCGGCTTTCGAGCTAACAAGCGCGCGTAGGTAGGTACATGCAGTGGCGTGCACAGCTTTTTTCAACAGGGTAAGCAGTAGGCAAGCACGGATTCCTGAACCAGTATAAAATTAGGTAGGGCCGCAGTCAAAAGAAAATGTAAATTATTTATTAATTAACTCCTAAATCTATGCTACTATGTGTTATTATTAGCTTTGAATCAGTTACTTATCAGTTAACATTATTAGGTAGGTAGGTACTTACCTAGATTACAAAAAGTTTTGTCATTTGTGTAAGTAACAACTAAGTACTCTGTAAAAATGCGCCTGGAACTTTTAATTATCACCGTTTTTCATGTATGTTTTCGAATAAATTCATATTTTGACAATAATAAGGGGTTTCTTCTATTGCATTTACATTAACAATCTATGTATAAAACAAACACTCCAAGTATTGTTGCACGGCAATTTTTACATAATATAGTAGGTATGTAGGTGCTATCCCATTTCACATCAAATGGTTTACAAAAACACTAGCACAAAACTAATTTTCGTGAGTTTTATATCGATTTGTTATAATTTTAACTTAGAACATCGATAATTATGGGTAAATGTAATCAAAACAAACAACATTCAAATGACAAGTGACAAGCGCCAGTCTGACACTGACAATGATGATTGATGACATTTGTTGCATTTGACATTAGCATTCACCGCACAGACTAAAAGAGCGACGTTCTAAGAGCCCTATTGGCTAATATTTTTTCTCGACGCTTGACTGATTGGCTAATTTTATAATAACTGCAGAAAGGCACTGCCTTTGTGCAGTCAATGTTACACTATGATGATACAGACTCACACATGCAAAATGCTTCACACACCTTCTTTATGTTAGGTTTATAATGCGTCTGTGTATGGTAATACGTATGTGTGAACTCGCAAAAAAAGCTGAAGCGATCGCTGCCTATACAGAGCTTAGTACGAGTTACGCAACTGATGGCGTTGATATTTTTCTAAAGAGCTTAGTACGAGTTACGCGACCGATTGCGTAAATTCATTAGATATTTCAAACATTCGTGCGTACTTATGAATTACTTAATTAAAGCGTACTACTTAACCCATTTTAGTATGACGCTATTTAGGATTTTGTACTTATATTTTTCATGAATAAAATCTTTTTAATTATAAAAATCTCTTGGATACATTGGGGTAAGCAGTGCTTTTTTGCCTCTATGGACAGCACGCCACTGGGTACATGCTATTCCGGCGTGTTCACTCGAACCCATGGGTCAGTAAGTAGTAGTAGTCAGTAGTATACGAGCTTAAAAGCGCGCACGTAAGAGGCGCGTGTGGCAAAGGGCACGTCTTTACCTACTCGTGTGTGACACGCACGCGTTTTCAAAAACGATCATATACGCGCCGAAAAAACGCTAATCTGAAATCATCGCATCCCATGCAGGGATGAGATCAGAAGTGGTAGAATCCGTTCCCACACTATACGAGCTAGTTTGCCAAAATAGTCACGTACTAGCGATAGCACTCTTAACTCGGGTCAGCAATACTGTAGGGTCATCAGCCACGTAGAGGGTACACTTATTGTGATTTGTCTCTCGAGCATCTGAATGGGTTATTTCCTGGAGGGCGGCATCCGCTCGCGATGGGCGTGTGAATGTTGCAAAACCTGGCCCCCGAGTTCGAGTTAAATGGATAAACTGACATGCTAAGAACATGTCCTCTAGTATCGTTCTTAAGCATAGATTGACTGCTTGAGAACGTCTTTGAATGTTTGATGTCGTTTTATTATGACGGGCTTAAGACTCTTGTGACTTAGGACGTAGGCCTACTCTGAATGTATTTTTACGTTGGTGTTCCTATTTCTCAATGCAATTCTTGATTTAATTCAATATTAAACGTTTCGTGAGACAGTGAACTGAAGAAATGAAAGAAGAAATGTCAGTCCAGAGCGTTCTAAATTCAAAACACTATTGCTCACTGGTTATAGGCTGCAAATCATAGAAATATGAAGACAGTCTTAATTCCTTCTTCCATGCTGCAAATACATACGGAAGTATTTGAGCTAGTGAGGTGAAAATAAGTAAGACTAATTTACTTTAAATAATAATTGAAAATTGCCAAGTATGTTGGTTATAAAAAAACACACGTTCCATCTTTTGACCTTTATGACATCCTAATCGGCTATAATATGCGTTATGCGAGGTTTTCTTCCTGCAGAGTATGTCCACAGAATAAGCCGCATTTTAGCTTTAAGTACCTACTCTCTTAGAATCAATTTTTTTTTTACTAAACTTTAAACGAAACTGCATGTCTTTCGAAAATAGGTACAACACACCTCAAATAGGTATGCCTCAAATCGATGATTTATTAGTGTGACGTTGAGCCAGCCAGCGCTCGAAATTCGCGTATCTCGGTATTGTTTTCCCCGTGGCCCGCGGCGATTACCGGTGGCTCCGTGGGTGGTCCCGTCTTCTCCAAATATAGGCTCTTCTCCAATTTGTAATCCTATAAGAATTGTGAATGATTGTACACTGCACAATTACTTAGAGTGCTAAATAAAGTGAAGGTTTCTTAAATACCACAGAATATTAAAGATGGTAATAGAACACAATGGTGGCTCCATGTTTTCTTACATAAAGACATACATTATACTATTTAAAAAAAATATCTGCATATCCTTTTGTAAGAAGATCAAATATTCGAATTCTGTTTAGATTTCGAGACGCCTTCATAAGCAATGTCGATGTGTGTAGAAAAGAGCGATCGATCTAAAGGAGCATAATATGGGCATATCCAAACAGAAAGGTAAAATGTAGAGACAAAGTGATAAAATCGCCAGATTAAATATTGCACTTAGCTAAACTCTAATCCATTTAAATCTAACCTTACACTGTAAATTTACTACCTAACTAATCTAACTAATCTTGTTCCCCGAGATTACCACTCCTGCAATACTGCTTACTTATAATATATCTATCAAATCTCGCCGCTCGCGCTCAAGGTAGGTACCTATTAAATAGCGCTTACAGACGTAGAAAATTTGCCCCGGATAATTTCGTATATTTAAGGTAGTTTTTACTATTCTCTAAAAAGTACCCCATGGCACAGAATAATAACTAGTACTAGGTACCCATGGGCTAAGATGCGCAGCACAAATCGGAGCTCAACTAGGGGCTTGGCTCTACTAGAGATCTCATAACTTTTTAACAGTGAAAGCATTATGATTTGAACTTGTATGTATGTCTTGGCCACCTTTACATGAAATGTTTTTGGTAAGATTAGGTATTCTATAATGTGGTAAGTACTAACAACAAAACATTCACATATTCACACTTCTCTACAGCCATCATAATTATTTTACCATTTCCGTAAGAGCGGCATATCACAAAGCGACATCGCGACAATACCGCTTTTTACCGCTTCCCGTCGCTTATGCAAATCGCAAAGGACCTGCTGCTAATGACGTCGTAAATCGTATACGGATTAAAGGATAGACGTTCAATGATGCGATGCGAATAGAGGATCGGAAAAGCCTTGATCACCGCCCGCACCATAAGGTACTTACCTAATACTTTAAATAGCTTAGCCAACTGAACCAGTAGTATTCCGAACCAATGGTACGGTAGCCCGATCCAATAGCAACGGAGTACATAACCGTAGAAACGTACTCGTAAATATACAGGTGGGTGGGCGCGTCACCGCGTTCACCTAGTAATGATCACAGATGATGCCATAATTACACCTCTGAACCGCATACTTTCCTCTTTGTTACAACATTTGATACACCGTGTGTGGCACAAGCACATAAATATTCGGTGCTTAGATGTACCGTTGAAATCATGCTGAGCGACATTGCTCAATCTTCTGGTGGACCGATTAGGTGATTATGATGAACGTAGGCATGCGATCTCGGGACACGATCGTACCCACAGAACACATATATGTATAATATGTGTTCTGTGATCGTACCATTTGGATCTTAAAGATGATGATGTTGGTATGATTTATGTAGATTAAGCCCTAGTGGTAGTTTTTTATTGGAGGAACTTCTTAATTTTCCGAGATCAAAAGTCTGTCCTTCCCTGGGATGTAAATTTTAGGTAATCAAAGTACGATGTAGAGTGTGGTAAGTGCGTAGAGCCTATTCATCTACAGTTCGCGCGCGAGTTGAATGCAGAGTAAATGTATGTTTCACCATACATTTACTCTGCATTGAACTCGCGCGCGAACTATAGATTCTAGGTGGCCATTGTATAATTTATATAATCACCTAATTACGAACGATTGATGCCATCTTACATCATTGAATTATACGTTAGTACATAATAATGTCTTACATACATAACTTCAGGTAGGTACCCGCACATTATGTTTTATTATTAACAGGTACATCCACAGGCAATAGTGCGAAGTGGAAATGTTGGCATAATTCTTTGGAATACAGACGTAATTATGGTTTACTGGTCATTAGGCAAAATACCGCCATTTATTTGTCATTACACAATATACAATTTGCCGGGCGGTCTCTTTGTGAGTAGGATAAGAGGCATAAGTTTCTATTGAAAATACGAGTTCAATAACCTCTCAAAGTTTGAAAGCTACTGGTTATTTTTCATTGTCGTTAAATGGTTATTACCTTTATGTTATTTCCTTCTTAGTTAGGTGCGATTACTGGTAAGTATTCCTAATCCTTAAGTACGACTACGGAGGACCCATCTTATAGACATATTTTTATTTAAAAAGCCACGATACCTTCTGACGATTATCACAACATACCTACTTACTAATAATAGAAATGCGAAAGTGTGTTTTTTGGTTTGTCCTTCAATCACAGCGACTGATCGACGTGATTTTTGGCATGGTTATAAGTTCCAGGACCTGGAGAGTAACATAGGCTACTTTTTATCCCGGAAAATAAGGAGCTCCCGCGGGAATCAAAAAATACTTAAACCATAAGCCAGTAAGTATCCACTATGACAACTGCTAAGATTCACCTTAAGGACGAAGGAGCTTAAACTAATAATTAGTACCTAGTACCTACTAGAGACTAGAGGATAGGTAGACATAACTGCTGAGATTTTTTTATAGTTACTTGTTACACTACTACTTGTTACGGTGGTTCTTTGAATGACTGCAGTTTGAAAGATCTTTGTTTGGTTAAATGTGGCGATTAAGTATAATCACTGAGTTTGGCAGTGGTATAATTATACTAATTATCCTGAAAATGTTTCGGATATCGGATTGGCGTATGTACCTACTCAGTAGGTACCTACTATAAAATGATATACTTATGGAATAAAATAAATTAAAAATTATGGTGATCACACATTTGGATTTGGAACTTGGAAGGAGCTGCTGGCTTCACATAATAAACCGTGAATAACACAACAATAACACTTCCAATAGAATAGAATAGAATTAAAGAAATCGATCGCATATAAGTATTTTTGGCAATTAATTGACATAAAGGTACCTTACATAGCAATTAATTTACATAAAGGTATATACTTACATAATATTTTATTTAATTACCGGTTCCGAATAAAACTAAATAAAATTGAAATAGTCCTTGGATAAAAATTTTATCGAGAAAATTATATGCTATCGTACTTCTATCACATATTATTTTGTTTTTTTTTGAATAAAGACTTTCCAAAAGTTGAATTTATTTTTATCTTAAATAACTTACGAAAAAGTGAAATAACAAAATTTGATCACGTTTTTCTCAATTTCACTACTTTCGGGTTCCCGCGTTAATTCGTCTGAGGTGTGTGGCCCAATGCGCGGTCTGTGCTCTTGCGGAATAGGCGGTACGTGCGGACTGCGGACGTATGTGCGACCAGGATTACGGATGCTCGTGCCTTCAAAGCGGCTATCTTTGAAGTGGTTTGACGGCAGCCGCTGACGCCTCTATAAAAACCTCATGATTTATTCCTTGTCTATTGGACTGGAGCCGGTAACAACTTTATCATAATAAGTTCTAAGACAGCTTTGAAATGTACGAGGCATTTTCTGTTTCAAATATGAGATTGGTATTGGAGATTAGAGGCTTTTTAGGGTTCCGTAGCCAAATTTGGCAAAAACGGAACCCTTATAGATTCGTCATGTCTGTCTGTCTGTCTGTCTGTCTGTCCGTCCGTATGTCACAGCCACTTTTTTCCGAAACTATAAGAACTATACTGTTGAAACTTGGTAAGTAGATGTATTCTGTGAACCGCATTAAGATTTTTACACAAAAATAGAAAAAAAACAATAAATTTTGGGGGTCCCCATACTTAGAACTGAAACTCAAAAATTTTTTTTTCATCAAACCCATACGTGTGGGGTATCTATGGATAGGTCTTCTAAAATGATATTGAGGTTTCTAATATCATTTTTTTCTAAACTGAATAGTTTGCGCGAGAGACACTTCCAAAGTGGTAAAATGTTGGTCCCCCCCCCCGTAACTTCTAAAATAAGAGAATAATAAAACTAAAAAAAATATATGATGTACATTACCATGCAAACTTCCACCGAAAATTGGTTTGAACGAGATCTAGTAAGTAGTTTTTTTTTAATAATTTAAAACTTACTACAGGTTTGTACGGAACCCTCGGTGCGAAAGTCCGACTCGCACTTGGCCGGTTTTTATACTTACTATAAGCAGATATTTTTATAGTTAATTGTTGGTATAGGTACGTGCGATCATTATCTATTTACGAAATATGTATTTATTAATATAGTATTTGTCTCGGACTTCTTTCCTAAAAATATGGTAATTTATGGTGGACAACGTGTTAGAAAAATCTAACAACAATATCGTAAACAAATCTAACGTATCGTTAATGAAGCCTTTATGGTCTACGGTTCAATACGTCTCTAAAGGGCTCTATCTTTGAAGCCACCGACTCCGTCGGCTTTTATAAAGAAACACTAATTACGTACCTATTACTGTAGGTATATTCTACGTACGAACTACGAACCTACGAAACAAAAGATTTTCGCGGACGTAAACTATGAGACCTCGCTTCTCTCGGTCAATTAGTTACGAGTTTATGACATCTTTACAGAAAAGAAAATAGTTAGTGCCCCGTTCCTTTGGCTCGTCTTGGCGGCGGCACTCCCGTGTCCCCAGATAACTTTTTACCTGTTAGTTATTACCTACTTATTTCCCAATAAAATATTTCAAACGCCAAAGCTATTAATTGCTTATGTAATATTGTGCCTTCAGCTGCAGTTAGTCTACATTCAATGCCTGGAAAATACTCAAAACTAGTAGACAAAACGAATATTTCCAGAGTTTAAAAATTATATGTACTTACCTGTAGATAATCTTATACTTACTAATATTATAAAATATGCGAAAGTTTAGATGGATGTATGGATGGATGTTTGTTACTCAATCACGTTCCAACGGCTGAACGGATCTGGATGAAATTTGGCACAGAGATAGATTATAGTCTGGAATAGCACATAGGATACTTTTTATCCCGGAAAATTAAAGAGTTCCCGCGGGAACCGAAAAACCTCAATCCACGCGGACGAAGTCGCGGGCATCAGCTAGTAATACATATTATGTACCTAGGTACTTGGTATAATAATACAGTTTCTCAAATTTGTAGTCAGATCTGTGCAAGAGAAAGCAGCTGCGGGATTATCTCCGCGGGCCGACTCGCCGCCGCCGCGCCGATAGAGTCATTATGTTCCATTATTGCACACTGCCCCCCAAACTGTTGTAAAGCCTGTACAGGTATGTATTTGGACTGAGGGTTGACGTTAAAAAAACTGCCTACTTTACTTGTCATAGGTGAGCGACGAAAGCGATAAGACGTAACGCGACGCGATACAAGTTACAATTCACAACCCCAAAGAAAATGACTGGCTTATTTTTTATCAACGCAACAACTTAGGCCATGGGAAGGGTCAGCTACTGTCGCGTCGCGTTTGTCGCTCACGTAGGACAATGGTATTTTATTAATCAAGCAACTTACCTTTAAGTAATTAGTATACCAAAATTAATAATTGAAAGGATCAAAAAGCATCAATCCACTCGGACGAAGTCGCGGGCATCATCTAGTCTAAAATAAATAATTAAACAAGTGTAGCTGCAACTTTGGGCACCACAGACCTGGGCGTCTGATTAACTCATCGAGCGGGCGCGGCGGGAAGGGTCTTGATACACGTTTTGATTATATTTTCCTCCGGCTTTTTCTATACGTGTTTCGTTTTATGCTTCTCGGATCTTGCTTTCTTTCTTACGAACGAATACGAATTAGGGTACTTATATAAAAAAAAGTTAATAATTTACATCACAATCCTAGATGTTGCGTTGATGTTTTTGCAATTAAAAAAATTAAATATACAAAGGAAAACCGCCTATTTCCATTATTAATAGCGTGTAAGTTTTATTGTAACAGTAAGTATATAAGACGTTTCTTTATTTTAAATAGTAGGTAGGTACCTTTACGTAGCCACTAGACAATGATTTAATGGTCTTAGGGCGCCTTCAAATTTGCCGCAAAGTGCCGCGCGGAAGCAGCGCGGCTGCAGCGCTGCGGTCGCGCTGCTTTGTAAATCCATATAAATAAAAAACACGCGACTGCAGCGCTGCACCCGCGCTGCGGCCGCGCATCAGTTCATCGATCGACTAGTGACGGGACTGCGCACGTATTTTTGTTCAAGTCTAAACATGAACGAAAATCAGGTAGAAGAATTTATCGATGAGGTTGAGAGTCGTCCAGCAATATGGGATTCGAAGTCCGACAAGTACAGCAATAAAATCGATAAGAAAAAGGCTTGGGAAGAAATATGCATTTTTATTGACAATTTCACAAACAACACTCCAAGTGAAAAAAAACCGGCCAAGTGCGAGTCGGACTCGCGCACCGAGGGTTCCGTACAAACCTGTAGTAAGTTTTACGATTTATGACGTACCTATTAAAAATAAAAATTACGTTTGTTGTATGGGAGCCCCCCTTTAATATTTACTTTATTGATATTTAATTATTTATTTTGAAAGGTAATATACAAGTTAATATTCTGTGAAAATTTGAACCGTCTACCTGTTACCGTTTTTAATATTGAGCAAAAAAATACGAAAAAAACACGTTTATTGTATGGGGACCCCCCTTAATATATATATATTTTTAATTTTTAGTATTTATTGTTATAGCGGCAACGGAAATACATCATTTGTGAAAATTTCAGCTTTCTAGCTATCACGGTTTATGAGATACAGCCTGGAGACAGACAGACAGACAGACAGCGGAGTCTTAGTAATAGGGTCCCGTTTTTACCCTTTGGGTACGGAACCCTAAAAAATGAAGCATGTAAGTATAATATTATGTATTGTTACCACAACTACTTTATATTTTCGTTGTTTCGTATATTAATAGTAACACAGAGCAGTGTTTCTTCGTCAGAGTCCATCGTGAAAATAAATATAGGTACAACCCTATGATGTTCGAACCTCGCGACAGGAGCGCGGCCGCAGCGCTGCAGCCGCGCTGCAGCCGCGCTACGCTTTGCGGCAAATTTGAAGGCGCCCTTATACCTACCTAGCCTACATCCAAATTATTAATTGAAATGAGTGCGTGGTATTATCTCACCCACAGATGTTCTGTGATCTCACCCCTTTATTAATTCGGCCATGTATTGCCTCCTTAACAATTACAATACAATAGCTTTAGCCCTGCGTCTTGGCGACGCTTGAGTAAATTACTAGAAAACTTATAAACCGCTTTTCGCACCTACTGCTATTATGTTAAGGCTTTATTTTGCATAGCTCTACACTCTTTATTAAGCCATAAAACTTTGTATTTTATTAAAGTGTAGTTAAAGTCTATTTCTGTGTGTGTGGTGTTTTAAGGGCATGATTGCGTGGGCAATAGTGACGCCCACTATGTCACACGTGTCCCGGATGTGGATGCTGAAATTGTACAAAGGTAACTTGTGATGAATACGGGCAATTATATAGTTTTTTGTTATTATTTTTATTTGTAACGTGGATGGATCGAACTTTACCTACCTACCTACTCTGGAATTTGGAAAGCTATTCAAGGGAGATTATTTTTGTTTAATAAATAAAATTTTATAAAAATAAAATAATAATAAGTTAATTAGTTTATTTCCAAGTTGTCTGGCACGCACTTGACCGGTTTTTCATAAGATTATTTAAACTTTTGTTTATTGAAAATGTTACAACATTATGTATAGCTAGTTAAGTAGGAGGTAGGTAGTAACTTTACCTAGGTACATACAAATCATGCTCACGTGGAATGCTGACTGCATTTCCGCAGTGAACTTGAACGAGCTTTCAGGAGATAACCTGTGACCTTAAAATTCAGTAGGTACCTACTTACACTAAGAATTTAAGATAGGATAATTACCAAGACCTACGTCTACATTTAGATACAAGATTTTCCTTTTCGGTACCAGTAGGTACAATGATCATTATTCATTATCAATGCATTCCAGCTTTCATTGAGATATTAAACAGGTAGGTATTCTTTTGCACTACTGACAATGTCGAGTTGAACGAAGATGCAATGTAGGTAACCTTTTTTGCTCGATGGGTGCAGATAAAGTTGTATCGTGTTGGATAGGGTTACCAAGAAAAAAAAAATTTCCTGCAGGATTGACCATGTTACGGGGTCAAGTGCAAGTCTCGCTAGATATTATGTACTTGCTAGATAATAGATATTAAGCATGTTATTGTGGCCAATTCTGTTTAACACAATATCTAAACTAAACTAAACTAACAGCTCTAAATCTAGAGCTGCCTCTTTCTACAGGGAGTATTCTGAAAGGCATAGAGCTGTCACTTCAGTTTGGTTTAGAGATGGTGTACAACAACAATGCAGAATTAGCCTTTTATGGGAAACATCGTAAAAAAACCAAGCATGTCTTAGCCAATTCCTTACTTGGCCAGCGTGGAAGAGTCATATATGGCTTTGACCCTTCTTATTCTGATAGAATAGCCGTGTTTAGTAGTGGGTTGGTGGCGATTGATTGAGTTGACATTTAAGATGATCAGAGAAGACATGACTAAAGACTCAACACTGTACAATGTACAGCTGTTGGTGTCAGACAAAAATGACGCCAGTAGAGTCGGTGTCTACGCACAGATGATAGGTACCTAGATGGCCTACTGGATTAAGCCGCCCTCCACCACGGGTTTTCAATGTAACTGTCTTAAAATTCTACGACATTCTCTTATAATACCAAATACCTGGTAACACTTCCCAGAACTGGTTCTCGTTAGCGCGAATGAAGTTGTTATACGTGATGGCCCTCGCTCGTTTTTGTTATTACACGCCCTTTTATCCGACGCCATGCCGACGCTTCAGATCGACGATAAGGCTGAGTCATGTGTGATTTTTTATATTAATTAGCTTTAAGCCTCTTAGGTTCATGAGCTTCGCGAAGCTTTATCGTTCGAGAGAGGTTGGCAGGATATCGAGGCTATGCCACCATCTCCCGCTCTGTCCTACACATCTTAAAAAAAAAATGAAAATGAAATTTATTGGTAAAAATATTCGTCGTTTTACAATTTTGTCGGGAACCCCGAAGTAATCTTCATAACATCTCATAAACAAACATCGATTATATATTTACACAATTTTTTTTGAGACCAGATTTTCCGACCTAAAATTGCACGACCAAAAAATAAAGGACCATGACAATAACCAGCTACGTACTTAGCACAGGTACTTGGTCACTGCATGGGCCGGAGATAAAAAATTTATCCCCCGATTTTATCCACTGACTGAGAGATAAAATTATCCCCGAGAGAAGTTTATCCCCGTTTGAAATTTCACGGGGACTCGGGGGACTATTTACCCACCGTTATTTAACGTTCCTCCTTTTTATTTATTTATTTAGGAATAAATTTTTTATCCTTCCTCGGGGAGAAAATTGTCTCGGCCCATGCTAGGGGGGCAGATACTAATTAATAGGTTATTAGCATAGGTTATTAGGCTTATTAATGGGCCTCTACATTTCTCTCAGGCCATACTCCCTAGGTTTAGGTATCTACCTGTTTGACGTTAATGTGAATTTCTTCACAGAGCAAATAAAATGGTCTCTGTAATGGTCTATAATCCCTTTAATCGTCGACTTATGCTTCGGGCTGATTTCTTTCTTCATTTATCGACTCTACCTAGAGCACCACACACAGAGGCATACAGTCAAGATGCAAAGAAATGGACGGAAACATCTACCTAAAATGGTATGTTACCTTTATTTATTGGGTAAATGTTAGGCGGTGTGGTCGTAGTCAATCACGAACCTATTTCAGATTAAAAAAATATTCGCTAACAAGAAAACAGCATATCTATCGCCGACCGCTACCGAGCGTGCTGCGAACCAGTCTGCGCTACTAATACTATTCAACTTCGGTTCAATGTTCGGTGCTTTTTCTCGCTGTTGCTACGTTGATTTAGTTGTTGTGCCAATTAAAATGGCGAGAATAAGCTCTTTGATTATACGTAAAAGAAAATGACAGGCATGTAGCTGCAGACATTGAGGTCCTTTTAATTGGGTATTTGACAAATAGTCAAATCCAGGTCAAATCAGCAACTTTTTTTCAAATGTCAAAACGCGTCTTATGTATGGAATTTATATGAAATTTTAAAACGTGACGTCATTAAAGATCGACGAACTTTAATCTTTAATCGATTGTTTAAAATTGTTATTCAACATAAAAAAAATTATTGTACGTGGATATTACGACTTTTGGGTGATCATCTATTTAATAATCACTAAAAAATAATTTATTTGAATAGTAGTCAAATACCCAATTGTCGTTTTACATAACTTCCTAATAAATTACGAATACAGGACATATTTTGGTGTTATGAGATTTTCTGATAAAAAAATTCTGATCTGAAAAAAGATTTTGAAGAAAGAGAAAGCACAAAGTACAAGTAGGTAAGCAAAGGATGCCAAAATAGTAAATGAGGGTTAGACCTAGCTTTTTCCTGCCAAGGTATCATAGGGAAGTACCTATACCTAAATGGAAATCACGGCAAAAACTTGAATTTGAGATTGGACATTGGAATAGGTAGGTAGAACTCGTTTAATCCATATTTAATCATAGTTTACCACTGGTGTCTGTATCTATGGTGGTGTGGTGGTGGTATCTATGGTGATAAATCGGATTCCTTCTTGTTTCGACAGGCGTCTTTACTTTATAAAAAAACGAATAGTAGGTCGTAGTTTTTAAACCGTGATTTAAGTAATTTCTCCGAAAATTGTAAACATTTTAAGGACCCTATGCTGCTGCCAATTAACACCTGTCCCGTTTTATAGACTTTTATGGGTATGTAATTATTTAACCTACCTATACGTTATACCCTACCATCTACTTAGATGGTTGGTTCCATTCGTCATGGACCATGGTTATCCAGCCTCCCTTTATCACATTCTGACACTTTGAAATTACTTACATTAAAAGGTTCCGAGGTAGAAAATAGATAAGCTGTTCTTGTTTCGTAATATTTTGTTTCTTGATGACTGGCTTGAGAAGGATGACTTGATTAGTGAAGGATTTCAAATTATATACAGGTAAGCAACTAACGATGATAATAATAAATAATAATGTGGAACGTGCTAACTGTAACTGCTAACTTGGTGAAAATAGTTATTAGGACTAGGGAGTGGTAGAGATAAGAATTAAGAACAAACATAGGTACATACTTACTTAAGGACATTGTAGAAGTGTTTTATATTGCCAGAAAGTGGTAACGAAATTTTTATCTAGCATTTGATACATCGCACTGTGCCATTACTCATTAAGTACCTACACCTTAGACACGCTCCAATTCCTTCTGGGATCGAAAAACTACTCAATCAACATTTTAATTTTTGTTAAATTGTGAAATCTTTAGATCTCTCTTTAGGACCACTGAATAAATAATCCCCGGGTAGCCTTTCAAAATTGTCAAATACCCAATTATTTCAATGGTTCTGCCCATTGGTGTACCTACTACAATAAAAGACGAACAGGAGTCGAGCCGCTGTGAAATCTTAATGGGTTTACAGCATTAAATTGGAGCATGGTTGTTTTTTGCTTGCACCAGTAAACTCCGGCATGCCTTTTATAGTATAGTTCTTCTTATCGATGATTGTACACTATTACTTGAATGCGGCACGGCCCGCACGCATTAATAAAATTATAGTACCTAATGAGTTATTAGTTTACTACTTAACTGCAATTTTGCGATCTACGCCGAACTCTTTTAGTTCCATGTCTACGCCCTACTTACTTACCTACTTAATTTTTGATATTTCAGAATATCAAAAATGAAGTAGGTCATTATTATACTTCCACTACAGCCTATTAACGTCCCACTGCTGGGCACAGGCCACCACTCTCATAGGAGAGAGGTAGGTAATTAGAGCTTAGACCCACCACGTTGCACCAATATGCGCATATGCTAGTGATAATAACCGGGACCGACGGCTTAACGTGCTCTCCGAGGCACGGGTGCGAAACACCGCCAACTTCCTAACTCCGGGCTAGTACTGAGAATTTCTAATCAGAAAAACCCGATACTCAAATATTATGGCCCGACCTCTATGGGACTAGAACCCGGGACCTCGTCGGCCGCAGTCGAACATGCCAACCACTAGACCAACGAGGCAATTGGTATTATACTTAATACGAAGATATACTTAGATATAGGTACTTTATTAACACTGATTAAAGTTTCTTCAATAAGACAAATTCTGAAATCTGAAGTGAAAAATCTCTAAAATCCTATTCCTATAATCCTATACCTATTTTACAGATATTATTTTGAAATATAGGTAGGTAGGTATGTTACACAATATTTTGTACTTTGTAGTGTTCTCTAAGCCATCGTTACTCAAACTTATAGCCGTAGGATAATGTAATTTTGTAAAAGTACCTAAGTCTATTCTCCTAGCCTTTATCAATAAGTAGGTAGTAGGTACCTATTCATCAGATTTTTTTGTCTAAGATATTTTTTATCCTCGAATATTACCTAGGTACAGTACCTACCTAACATCTAGTGATGTGTTTGATATGAGATACATTTATTTTCATGACGTAGTATACTAGATACCTACTACCTAGGCATACATTATAATTTTACCTTTTCACTACGACATTATGTATTTATTATTTGTCTCTTAACGCAGAAAAATCAATATACCAAGCAGGTATCTCCTTTTAATGAATGAACGAGCAGTTTAATTCGCTATAATCCGCGACAGTAGACAATTAATATAAGTGGTACAGTGCGTGCCAATTTAATACAATCGTCAATACAAGTCTTTACAATCGTGCATTGTCGAGTCAACATCTCCTGAAGATGCTCCGGTTTCGGAGTGAAACGTACGTTGAGAGTGATTTGGAGGATTTGTGTGGTGTGGTGCTGTGCCAGTGCGAATTGTTGGGTGGTGGGTGTTCGCATGCTATTGGTGAAGGACACGTGCACTGTATACCACACGAGTATATATCCGACTCTGTGACTGTACCACATAGGTTTGTCTACTGTCGCGGATTATAGCGAATTAATTAAATTAAATTCATTCATTCATTATCATGGACTTCCGCAAAGTAACGCCTGCTTCGATTCAATATCTCCTTTTACTCAGGTCCTGAAGGGTCTTGGTACCTGTAGGCTATAATATTATACAATTAATGTAGCTTTTGCTGAGACGCTTGAGACACGCTTTGCGCGGTAAGTAGATAATAGATAGGTAACTAGGTATAGTATAGGACGTTGTTAGTTTGTTACCGTGAACAAACAGTGAAAATTGTAATACGAGTGAAAAACGTTACCTACTCGTGATTCGTGAACGTCTGCTTACAGCGCGGCGGCGGCCTACGCGCTTCGCTAAAAAGGTTGTTTCAGCGATGTGTAAATTACCTCTTATATACTGTAGTCTGGCGGCGCGGCGGGATATGTGACCAAACTATGCCAGCCCGCCGCCAACCTAGTAATCTGGATAAGCTCATAGTTGTGGGAAGGGTGGAGGGCAAAATACCGCGCGGCCGATCACCTAGCCGCTGGTCTGACCAGGTCAAGTCGCTCACGGGCCTCCCGCTTACTGCTGCGTTGCGGAAAGCCGAGGACAGGACGGAGTGGAAGGCTATCGTGTCGAGCGTCACGAGGTCACTTCAATGCGGACACGACCTTCAGAAATGAAGAATGCGACTGAGAAGAAGAAGAAGAAGACTGTAGTATGTAAGGAAAACTAGACTATATTATAATGATAAGGTTGAGAAGCAGTGTTCCACTAAGGCATTGCCTGCTGTAGCATGAAAGCGGCTGTCATTGTCAGGTAGCGGTTCGGTTCCCGGCATGTTTTATTGACCGTGATGATTGATCGGTGAAGGGAAATGATTTATGCTGTCTATGTAAGTATTATTCGATCACTACTTAAGTATTGGAACGCTAAAATGTATCTCGTGTTGGCAGACCTCATTGTTTCCAGAGTATTGAGTCCTCGATCACGTTCTTATTGTATTTGTATTTAGATCGATCATTGAACTGTATAGGTACTTGTAGATATACATTTAGGTACTTAGGTACATTACATAATGCTTTAAACTCGGAAAATATCTTGCATTTACTAAGAAAGCATGCAAAAAGTTAAAAACTGCTTTTTAGGGTTCCTTCATTGACTAGTTGGTAAATCGATGGGTTCCTTAGTCAACAAGGAACTTTTGTAGTTTCGCCATCTCCGTCTGTCCGTCGCGTCGTCGCGTTGGCCGTCCGCGGCTTAGGGCCTCAGAGACTATTAGCACAGAATAGGTTATAGCTATTAGTACAGAAAGCTGTAATTTGGCATGGCTATTGGGTATACAATATACCTACATAATATTATTAACACATGTAAAGTGGAGATGATTTTTTTTTCTCGTCAACTCCAAAGTTAGGGTGTCGTTGGATAGGTCGTTCAAAAATACCTATTGCGGGTGTGGGAAAACCATTTTTCGATTCAGGGATCCGTTTGCGAATTTATTCTTTGAAGTGCTAACGAGTTCATGACGAAGTAATGCCTATCAAAGTAACAGGATAACTATCACAGAGTAGACTTACCTAGTTTACGAGTAATATGCGGACATTTTATACCAACGTACCTACCTATATCCTGCATGTTCTGCTGCCTCTAACTGAAACTAAAAAAAAAACAGGAGTGAAGAGTCGAGCGAGTCATATATAAAAACCGAAATAAGGATGTGTTGGTTATACCCAGTTATACTAATTATTGATGTGTCTATTAAAACTATTCATAGGTTTAATATAATATTATCTATTCAACGGCACCAATCTCTACAAATGGTCTGAGGCACGACCGCGAGTATGTTTCCTATAGTACCTACAATGAAAGAAGTTACAAACCATTGGTCTACTTGCCTTGACTTCGGTGCATGTTTAAGTTAGAAAATCAAAATATACATAGTTATCAAGTTTTCCCGACAAGTGATAATTTTTGATTTTCTAACTTAGATAATATTATTTTCATGTACTTACCTACTTTGGCAGCTGACAAGACCAATTCACACACGATCTGAAATCGTACTGATATCGTTATGTACTTACCTATAATTTACCAATGGCGGCTCAAATTGTACTGAGGTTACTAATTATCTATAATAATATACCCTCGGAGTCGGTGGTCAAGTCAAAAGTAATTTATTCATAAAATTTACTCATTGGTAGCATTTTACACGTTCTATTAAAAAGCTAATTAAAGCTAATAAAGTACTTACTATGTACATTGTACATGCTTAATCTACATTACGAGAAAGCTATAAGTTTTTGCTATAGAATTTTCTATTGCAAAAAGTCTAAAACTATCAATATTTAAGAGTTTTGAAAGATCCCATGCTATATAAATAATGACGTAAACTTCTTAGAATTGCATATTTTATCCAGGGCTTCATTTTTCATATATCGATCCCAACATATAAAATAAAATGAAACAGACTTTTATTTTGTAGGTTGAACACATCTACCTGTGATCCTCTTTCAGCTGCGATATCTTCATTTGGCGGCCGGCAGGTGTCACGTGGTGTAGTATGTTATTTCTCTTTTACACTTTCACCTTTGCCTATGGCTGTCCTTCTCGCCTTTGTACCTCATCTCCATAGGAAAGCTTAGGGTGCTTTTTTATTTTTTAAGATAAAGGCTTTATTTATTTCTTGTGAGTTCCTGTTGGATACAAATAAATATGTTTGTATAGTGCGAGCGTCGAGAGATTTCCATCTTGAATATCGGACGATAAGCCGAAGCGTTTTCAATTCAAGCACCTTCTTTAATACTAATTATACAATCTTTTTAGCTGCAGTTAGGCTGCAGTGCGTAAAATATTACGTTACCGTAAGCCTTTATGGCTATAAGTATGTAACATTCGTAGGTACCTTTCGTGAATACTAGGTATATTATGCAATTGAATTTGAAACATGTAAGTAGGTATTGCAATTAACATTCAAATCGGCTCTATTGTCGACACTTGTCACAGTAGGTTATTGTGAGGTAAGTAGGTACCCTAAACTTACATAATAATTAATTATTTTAAAACGATTTTATTTCCTAGTAATTACGGATACCTTATTTACCTATATGCCTTTATTTATACCTATGCTCCAAGCTTTTTATTTAATACTAAATTATGCTTTAACGACAGAATAGGTAGGTACCTAATAGTTTGCTTTATCCAGTGAGCCTAAAATTAGAAGCATAAAGTTTAAACTAAGTTATTCTTTATGTAAGATCAATAAGGATTAAGGATAGGTAATAGAGTCTGTTACCAGAATGAACTTACTAGTTGTACTGGTTCCTATAAAAATATGAACATAGACGATTTGCTAAGAAAAATAAAGAAACCCTCAAAAACGGGAGCTGTCAACATGCCACAGGTGAATGTGGATTTAATTTCATTTGGAAAACAATCATCTATTCTACAACAACCCTTATTATCTGAACGATAAGATTATTTGTTCTGTAAAATGTTTATAAAGTAATTTTATTAGCTGCAACTGTAAATTTGCAAGGGGTAGGTTTTGTTGACTCAGTTCTTAGCAAATGTTTATAAAGAGCGATGACAAACAGTCACATAATCTTTGTAATGTTTAGCTAGATTATCAGGTGAAATAGAGACGTTATTTGACTCCGAATAAATATTGCTTCCGTTTTGATAGGTGTTTTTATCTATTCTGTAGGTGTAGGAGCTAGATTTTTTAAGGTTCCGTTCCAAAATTACAGGAAAGGAACCCCTATGGAATTGTAAGTCCCCAGTACGCAATTTAAAAAAACGTATTCCACGCGGACGAAGTCGCGGGCATCAGCACTGAATAATTAAAGGGTACCTAGGTAATTTTCTTACCAACAATTTACTTACAACTTGTTCCGTGGGTACTTAGTCACAACTCGGTTAATTCTACATCTATTGAGTACAGGTGTAGCCGTGTGTTCAGCTCTAGTCTGTACTCTATGGGTGTGCCTGTTAGGAGAGAGCTAAAGTACTTAGCTGTAGGTACTTTCTAAAAGCAAAGCCAACCTAATCTAATGCATGATTCATCGCTTCAGTTAGATGTAAATCAGAAAATGGAATAGGCGCGGCCGGATTGCGTTATTGAATTCAAATTTTACTCATTAGGAGATACGACATCTGAAAGGATCCTTAGATAGGATGTTGCACAGATAAAGTAGTATAAAAACCTTCCTTCCCAAATGAATGAATAAATAAATAACTAGGAACCAATGCTAGGAACCTTCTCATAAATAAAGGTTCCTTATTACTTCACAAAGTCCAAACATTTACAACTTTTATTGGCCTGTTCCACCTTTTCCTTAATGTAGAGACTATAGAGGTGTTCTAAGTTCGATTTTGACAAAAATAGTCGTGTAGCCGACTTATAGCCGTTGAGACGGGATGATAAAAGATAGACCAGGAAACAAGAAACGTGAGAATAATATAAATTAAGCCCAATCTCAAGGCTTCGCCGTCGATAATTGAGACGTCAATTTTTTCAAACGGCCGCTTCGGTTTTTTTTAAATTTATAATGCGAGCCGGCAGTAATTTAGATTTCCTCGTATCTCGATGGTATCTGCTAGGGATGACAGAATGACAAAGCTGAAATCATGAAGGACGCATCTTTGTTTTTTTTTATTTATTACGTGTGTACGCTCGGTGTACGTGTGTACCTGCAATGTTAATACAAACGAGCGACGAACGTGCAGCACTGATGCAGGCGAACTGAGCGTTCTTTTTATAAAATCGCCTTTATGTAAACGCCATACGATTAAATAAAATAAGTACGAAGTAAAGGGAGATGATGCGGAGTGAGCGGACGTCTATTCGTCTAGTTATTTCGTTGCGCAGGTTGACTTTTACCTACTTGCATTTCTCGTAAGCGCTTTTGCTAGGAATTATTAGGATCCGGCAGTTATTGGATCCGGCCTTTCCCCTGTAGGTATGCAGAATAGAATCTGTATTATTATTATTATTATTATGTATGTCTCTTCCATCTCAGGACCATGGGGTCCCAGACCTTTGGAAGGCGTACGAGGGGCCGAAACCAACTCGCAGAGGCCCGTTAGACAATTTTACTCTAAAGAAAATGTGACACCAACCGGCGAATATCCCTATATGCACTATGCGAATGCACCCAAGGACAATCCCCGGTTAGTGCAGGACTATTGCAAAACATGGAAACAAATGATAGGTATGGGTCTACGGGTTTGGATTGCTAAAATGGACTGGTGAAATGGGTCTATGGAAGTACTATGGCCCCTGCCTGACCAGTGTTATTTTACACAGATAAAATGGCAGGGGGTGACTCACACACTCAGTAAATGGGCCCCCGGAAACAGCCGTTGGCACAAAGTGACGTAGCGGCAAGGGGGCAACAAAACTTGAGGTGCTTGAGGAGTGGAGAGGTATTCCACGGCTCTCAGGACAATCCTGGTAGTCCATTCAAGATCCCTACAAGCATCTTACTGGAATACTTCCTTCCTCCGAGCATCTTGCAGATGCTCTTGCGAATCTCCACTCAAGCCAGCCAATGAAGGCAAGCAAGAGGTGGGAGTTCTGTTCCTCGTCAGTGTTCACTCCAGCCGGCCGATAAAGGCAAGCCAGAGATGAGGATCAAGACTTCTCCCGGGAGCGATCAGGTCCGTGGGGTCGCTACTGCCCAACAGCTCGCCACAAGCTGCCCTGCGGGTTTATTATTATTATTATTAAACTCTTTATTTGCACCACACAAGAAAAAATACAAAAACAATGACATGAAATAAAATAATGAAAAAGGACAGGTACAAAAGGCGGCCTTATCGCTAAATAGCGATTACTTCCAGGCAACCTTAAGATTAGGAAAACGCTAGGAAAATAGAAAGCAGGTGGCTCAAAATTATGCTACATACCAGCTAACAATACTTACATAAACATCAATACACACAAATACAATACTACATAATATAATACATAAATATATTATACTCAAACTAAAATATATATTCTGGTGACAGAAGGGCTGGCTCATTTTTTGCGCAAAGGATCAGCCTGGCTGTCCAGCGCGGAAATGCAGCCAGCATTCTCGCCACCATTCCACGTGGGCATGATTTATATAGTAGTTAGGTTAGGCTAGCTAGCTTTAATTTCTATTGTATTGTTTTAAATATATATTTAAATATATTATATATATCTAAATCAATACTAAAATGTACAAATACATAATATATACATACGCATACATACGATAGAATTATATAAAATAAAATAAAGTCGTCTTCAATTTGAAAGGAAATATGTCTTTAGTTAGAGCATTTTTGAATGCGCCCAGCGATTTCGACTGTCTAATACTCAGTGGAAGTGCATTCCACAGTTCAATCACAGTAAACAGATATCTGATATCTGATTTCAGATATCTGTATCTGTTTACTGTGGTTCAGTTGCCTGTACAGTAAAAGAATCTCTGTAAAATTTTGTTTTGTGTGTAGGCATTTTCAAGGTAAGTGTTCGACAAGACCTTATGTCTGATTGCACCCCAAGATAGGTGAAATAAAACACAGTACAGAAGAGAAAGAACATGCATACCCCGGCGACGGCGAATAGGGAGCCACTTGAGCTTTTGACGAAATTCGGAAACATGGTCATATTTGCGCAAGCCGCGAATATGAACCGAATAGCAATATTTATATTATTTATCTGTATAATTATGAACCAGGGGATCTAATAATTTTAGATCCTTCTGAATCATTTCAACGAGCACGAGTCTCCTCTCAGAACGAGAAGGGTTTGACCATAGTCCACCACGCTGGCCAATTACGGGCTGGCAGACTTCACAGAATATCGGTTTTGAAAAATGTAATAAAGTTATTATTAAATTTTTTAAAATAATTATAAGTGACACGTTGGCAACCCTATTCTAAGTTCGTTTCTTGAAACTATGTTTTGAAATTGGTTATTTAGCGAGAAAAAATGAATATTTTATTACCTTACTTAAAATAGATACGACTAGACACGACGATTTTGTAGATATCTGAATAATTAAGAGCTTCGAATTAAATACCTACGATTACCACTAATTGAAGTGAAACTTCTTTAGAATCGTTGTGATTTGAAAACTTGATGACACGGATGTTTTCGCCAAGGTACAAGTGGCGCCACCGGAAGAACGTGTATACCATAGTCGTAATTCCTTCCTCCATGGTGTATACAAAGCATTCCATTTTTGGAATTTTCTGTTTTAAAAATGTAGTAGTAGAAAGTCTGATTTGTTAGTTAATTGCTTTTTATGTTTTATTTTATTTTAACTGCCTCGTCGGTCTAGTGGTTAGCATGTTCGACTGCGGCCGACGAGGTCCTGGGTTCGAGTCCCGAGTCGGCTCACAACAAGTATCCTGCACTGGGTTTTTCTGACAAGAAATTCTCAGTAGGTATACTAGCTCGGAGTTAGGAAGTTGGCGGTGTTTCACCCGCGTGCCTCGGAGAGCACGTTAAGCCGTCGGTCCTGCGCCTGTTCTCTCTCCGGTTGTGTAGGATTTTCCGTCCCATCGGGCTATGAGAGTAAATGAACAGAGAGTAGGTACACCTATGTTGGCGCACACATATTTTGTCCACTATAATATCTCCCGCGCAGATGGCTAATCTCTCTGGAGATTGGCCGCCGTGGCCGAAATTAGGTCGGGAGGACATTATTATGTTTTATTTAAATCCGCCTCAGGGGGGTCTACCTTCTCTCTTTCTCTCAAACGAAACTTTGCAAACGAACGTAATTAGTCGGTTATAATAGACCCACACAAAATCGTTCAATCCAATCGGTCACGAAAATTGTCTATGGATCCGTACTTCGTCTGCGTGTACGAAAACGAAATAGAGAGGAGCTTAGAGATAATATTATTAAGTAGGAGAGGAGTTAACGAAATTTCGTTCGTTCGTTTGCGAAGTTTCGTTTGAGAGAAAGAGAGTAGACCCCCTAGCACGGGCCGAGACAATTTTCTCCCCGAGGAAAGGATAAAATTTTTAATCCTAAATAAATAAATAAAAACGCTAAATAACGGTGGATAAATAGTCCCCCGAGTCCCCGTGAAATGTCAAACGGGGTTAAACTTCTCCTCTCCCCTGTTGCCGTGCTCTGAGAAGTGGATATAAGTTAATTTTATCTCTTGTCAGTGGATAAAATCGGGGGATAAATCCCTGCTGGATAAAACGAAAAACGAAACGAAAAAGCGACACCAAAGAGAGACAAACATATTCATATATACCTACCTATAGGATTTCGCCTGCGAGAGAATGAGATAGAATACAAGTTATATTTATCTCATTATCTCGTAGCCTACTTTTCTGAAGTTTCACTTCTGCCGTATGTGAATAATTGCACACACACTTTTTTCTTTTATTTTAGAAGAATTACTTATGTATGGTTTTGGTTGTGTTGAAATGTACTTAATACATATATAGGTATACACACTATACATAATAATAATTCTTAAAATGTAAAGTTGCCGATTAACGATAACTAATATAAAGGCAAGGCGTCTATCAAAATCGTTCGCATTGTTCGCAAGAAATCGTTCGAACAAAGTCCCTTTCAATCGTTTTTTTTAATGTTTCACGTAGAGAGCTTTAATGGTTGCTCCAACGGATTTGAATGGGCGACATTTAACTAGCACAAAAAATACTTTATGGAGTCGTGTACAATTTAGACGTCAATCAGAATTACAGTCCTTTCGCCTTTGAGAAATTTTTCATGCTCTATTGTTCCTTGAGCGCCTGCGACGATCTATTGAGCAGTGTTAGCCCTTTCAAATCTCGTTGCTTTGTGTTAGAAATGATCCAGAAAATCACGGTTAGACTACTTGTATTTTTGTTATCAGCTGATTTATATTGCGACTTGTGTGTTTGTAATTTCGATGAAAGAAATTAATTCGGATAATTATGTAAGTACATACCTATTATATCAACTTGGCTCCTACCAACCCTACACTCGTGAGCACCTACTAGGTATATAGCCAATTACCTAACATAAACCATTACTATATAGCTAATTAATTAACATTAGTGGGCCCGCAGACTTTGTCCTGCCCTGAACCACGAACCCGATTGCAGCGCCCCCTACCGTAAGCTTACCAGATGGGCCTTTCAAAAAGGCCGTACCCAAGATGGGCCGTGAAAGCGTAGCAGACAGACAGACAGACGACAGACAGATCGACACACTTTCGCATTTATATGTATGTATAGTATGGAATATTAGTTTGGATATGGATTCCATAACATCCTTGTCAAGGATTCCTTGAACTTAAAGTAGGTACTGAAATATCCTTGAAAAACTTACTTTATTACTGAGATCGCTACACTTGATAAAAACATGTACCTACCTATTATTATTATTAAAATTCTTTCACATTCTTACGGAGATTTGAACTTCGGAATCTCCGCGCCTTTCCGCGCCATGTCTCGCAAGTCGCAAGATCTATCGGATTTTTTTAAATTAACTAGCTTTACAGCTCTGGGTTCCAGCTCACATCAGAGTATGGCTGGTATTATTGTTCTGTGGTATGGCCACAGAGGGTCAGCTTGTGCCATAGATCAAGAATGTTATGGATTGTTCATACATGTCATACATGTCACACCATTTGTGCCAGAGGGACACCAACTCATAGAAGCAAGACGACATAATATTATTGCGTTCGAACTTCGAAGTCGAACCCTTTATTTATGTATATAGGAGAGGATATGTTGCATTACGATGCATTTTGTTAACAAAACATGTAAAACTATGTTTTGACTTTTCTGACTTAATGAAAGCTACGTTATTAGAACGAGACAGGTATATTATGTTATTGCGTGAAGGTGTCGCGCAATTGTCATAATGACGTCATCACATTTAGCCAATTTTTGGTTGCATATAAATGGCGTCTTGTGTGCTTCCGGTGTTTCGGATGTGATTAATTTGGAAATATAAACCTATTTTGTGAATATTTTCATGTGTTTTGCGGTAGTTTTATATAAGCAACTATGGCGAAGTGCTCAGTTGTGGGATGTCACAATAAAACTAAAGTAAAACGGCCAGAAATTTCATTTCATAAGTGAGTAACAAAGTCGTCTAGTTTTTCTTTTTGTGGCGAGTATTTTAAGTTATTTCGACTAATTATAGCTTAGCTTCTTCTTTACTGAATCCAAAACAAGTCAATTTTTGCGCTGTCCCCATAAATATTGTTTATTTTATTAGTTTTTGTTTGAGCTTATATATAGTGCGGGGATTGTATTGTTTACAAATAAATTGAATATCGATAAAATTAAAACTTCATATTATTCTTACTGTTTCTCACTCTAAGGAGTGGAGAGATGAAATTAAACAGACAGCTCCTACTTATAATATTGCCAAACGCATTTTAGGCTGTAGTGGTGATAACCTAGTGATTAAGACACCCGATCTCCGGTATGGTGTCGCGTGTTCGAAAATTACAGTGTCTATTTAAGTGGTTTTTGGTCTCTTCATGCAATTATTGTGTATCATTTTAACTAATGTTTTACAATTGTTTCTGATTCCCAAAAAATCATGAATTAAGGCTAAGATGAAAACGGTTTGGTCATAGTCCACCAAGCTGGCAAACACGGGGGCGTTGCATCATGATTACATTTTTACTCATCATTTCACCCAGCCAGCGTCCACTACTGAGTAGGAGTCTCCCCTTGGAATGAGAAGGGTTCAGCCATAGTCCACTAAGCTGGTCAACAAGAGGGCCTCCGAACGTGATTACCATTTTTCGGAAATATTTCTGGTCTGAAAGAAATGCCGTTTTTGGTTTTAAATATGCATAGTTCTGAGAAATTCTAATTAATGTTTCAAATTTATGGGCACAAAGGAGCGTCGCGGGTTTTTTAATTTTTTTAATTTTATTACTTGTTTAATAATTTATAGATCAATCTGAAAACGCAAGTTGTTATAAATCTATTGTAATATGATCAATTATTGCTTTTATTTATCTATAAATTTTAGAAATAAACCATTTTTAAAATCAGTCTACTTTTACTATTCATATTAACACATTCAGTAACATTTTTTCCATAATATCTAGGTATTCCAATTAATATTATGAAACAGTTTTGTTTGTAAGGTTGACATGAACTAATAATATAAATCTATACTAATATTATAAATGCGAAAGATTGAAATGTATGGATGGATGTTTGTTACTTAATCACGCCTGAACTGATCTGTAGGGACAGAGATAGATTATAGTCTGGAATAACACATAGGCTAACACATGCGGAAAATTCAAGAGGTACCGCGGGAACCAAAAAACCTTAAGTCACGCGGACGGTGTCGCGGGCATCAGCTAATTCATTATAAAATACAAATACTAGTTTTTAGGGTTCCGTACCCAAAGGGTAAAAACGGGACCCTATTACTAAGACTCCGCTGTCTGTCTGTCTGTCTGTCTGTCTGTCTGTCTGTCTGTCTGTCTGTCTCCAGGCTGTATCTCATAAACCGTGATAGCTAGAAAGCTGAAATTTTCACAAATGATGTATTTCCGTTGCCGCTATAACAACAAATACTAAAAATTAAAAAAATATATATATTACGGGGGGTCCCCATACAATAAACGTGTTTTTTTCGTATTTTTTTGCTCAATATTAAAAACGGTAACAGGTAGACGGTTCAAATTTTCACAGAATATTAACTTGTATATTACCTTTCAAAATAAATAATTAAATATCAATAAAGTAAATATTAAAGGGGGGCTCCCATACAACAAACGTAATTTTTTAATAATTTAAAACTTACTACAGGTTTGTACGGAACCCTCGGTGCGCGAGTCCGACTCGCACTTGGCCGGTTTTATTCAGAATATTATGTTTGAGTAAGTAATTATTTATTATGTATATTTGTGTTGTAATTTTATACCATCGATTATTTAAGTATCGATACTCCAGCCCTAGTGCTCGCTTAGGCTCCGCCCATAACGCCATTTTTATGTGACTGGAAGCTTCAGAGCAACGGCGAAAATATTATTACCACATTTACTAAATCTTGACTGTACACAAGTACGGTAAAGACGAAAGTAATTTGCTTATTTTTTAAAATTTTATCAAGTATTCACCTTAATTAATTGAACCTAGGTAAAAAAATAACATAATTAGGGAATCTTTTTTGATTATTTAGTTCCCGTTTCTCAGTTTAGTGTTACCATTTTAAGTATAATCTACCTAGTAGCTAGAATAAATCTGAATTAGTAGATTATTTTGTATCGTTTTAAAAATTGTAATTATTTCGTCTGTTAATTGAACCTAGGTAAAAAAATAACATAATTAGGGAATCTTTTTTGATTATTTAGTTCCCGTTTCTCAGTTTAGTGTTACCATTTTAAGTATAATCTACCTAGTAGCTAGAATAAATCTGAATTAGTAGATTATTTTGTATCGTTTTAAAAATTGTAATTATTTCTTCTGATTAATGTTTACATAAATAATAGTAATGCTCTTTTTGACGAGACAACGTCTTATAAATTGGTTTGCCGGGTGACACTTCAAGAAACTGCGTTACGCTCCGCTCACGTTATGCGCTCACAATGAGAGCGAGTGAGAGGCACGCGTCCCTTCCACTCGGGCATGGTTAGCCCGCCTAAGAGCGAGAGAGACAGACATAAAAAGTGAAAGGCACGCGTCCCTTCCACTCGAGCACAGTTAGCCCGCCTAAGAGCGAGAGAGACAGAGCGAGAGAGAGAGAGTGAGAGAGATTTCATCCTTCTTCCTACTATACGAATGAATATTCACATTAAAATTATTTTACCACTCAAAGTCGTTGTCACGTAAAACTTTCGCCCGTATACCGACTTTACAGGCAACCAATTTTTTTAGTGTATTTTATATTATTTAAGTGAATTTTCTTGCATACATTATTTAATAATCTCTAACAGAATGGTAATAATTGAAAGAATATTATGGAAGCACTGATGCTGATTGTCTGTGGTTGTGCCGAATGTTTTACTGGTCTGTGGTTGTCATCTGTCTTTGTTTTTGTGTCTTTCTTCCGGTTGTCATTTTTAGAAGTGACATTACCACATAACATATACAATATATATAATAATGTATATTATATATTAAGTCCATGATATATATATATACTAAAACGAAATATCTTTTTTTTCTAAGCTCATAAAAACAAAATTCTAACTGCTGTGAGCTTCATATTTGACGCTTAAAAAAATATATTTTTTCAATACAGTTGTCAAACATGGCGCACTTTCAGAGGCTGTAGTTATGATTCGAAAATGGAATCTTTCGCATAGGCATCTTACTTTTACACGGTCGTGACTTACTTTTACAAGCTCGACACTTACTTTTGCAGTTAAGTTTTAAATGTTCCAAGTCAATTAAAAAAGTTTAGTAGCAAGGAGTTTTCATACATAGAATATAATCGGATAGGCTTTTTACGAGGAAAAATGAATAAATCCGTACGTTTTAGCATTGAATTTCCAAAATTCTTTTAAATGGTTATTGATTATATTATTTAATTACCAGTTTTAATTTAATTATTTTCAACATTTGACAAAAATCGAATAGGCTGTATACGCGTAGGTACGAACCCGTAGCCTAGTTTCGTTGAAAAAAAAAAAATATATGTCCAGGTGTAAATACGCGCCATTTGCTGAAATTTTTTATTTTATATGTGATAAATTGATTATATTTTTGTTAATATGAGTTCTAGTACTAATGATGAAATGGAATTAACTCCACCAGATATTTTATCTGAGGCGAAAACTGCGCAAGATGGAATTTTGCCCCCAAAATCTCGAGAAAGATATATGACGGCTTACAATAATTTTATTTCATGGAAAAAACATAAAAAAGCTACTTAAGTCATTCTCAGAAAATGTTTTGTTAGCTTATTTTCATGAATTGAGTGGAAAATATAAACCATCTACATTGTGGTCAAGTTATTCCATGTTAAAAACTATCTCAATTTTCAGAATTAATTACTATGTAGGTACTTACGTATGTATGTTGAAATAAACTTGTAATTCTTTGATTTGTTTATTACTATTTCCCACAACTGTATTGAAAAACGTCGTGTGATACACGGGTGTGAAGGTTATTGCAAACTCGTGACATTAAAAACCCTCACCTTCGGCTCGGGCTTATTAATGACAGCTCGTTTGCAATAACCTACTTTCCACCCTTGTATCACAATATACTATTTTCACACGTGTACATAATTATTTTTTCTCAATAATATTGATGTATGGAAGTTCGCCGTTGCTCAAAATTTGATATTTCATATCCTCTCCTATATACAAAATCTAAGGTCGAACCACTCTCGAACGCAATAATTATTGAATAGTCTTTTCACTTCAGTCTGTGACTTCAGTTTTTATCTGTGGTTTTGATCAAAGACAAGATGAAGTTTCCGCAAGAGTTTCCGAAGTTTTGATGTTCGCTTGACAGATGACAGACGACAGTTCTTCGTTTTTTTTCGCAGAAACTAAATAGTAAAATTTGTGATTACTATAATTTTATTATCATGAGATTATGTGAATTGGCTAACGATTGTATGTAAATAACAACGAAAACGCATTTATGTGGAGAATATCAAGGTTATTATATAATTTTATTGTGAAAGTGTTTGACATTATGAGCCAAGCTTGTTGATTACTTTTACTTTTCTTGGTAAATTCCTTGATTGGCCATCTGTACCTTGTGTTATAAATTTTGTTATTGCGTTTAATCCTTTCAATTTACTTGTTAAAGTTTCTGCCTGGTTGATCTCTTAAGTAATTTATATTCTATAATAGTTCAAAGTAATGGTGAGGTCAATGTCGAATTGTGATTGATTAAAAGTCTACCATGCAGTACAATCAAAAGTAGGAGTTTTTTGCAACATCTTTGCCAAGTTTTTGGTTACGTCCTCTGGTGTTGACATTTTGTTCCAATTTAAATGTTATCAATGGGATAAACCGGTTAACTGATAAAAACTGAGCATTTTCTGATCTTTATAGATTTATGAGATCTATTTTAACTGTTACAATTTAAGTATTTACACTCTTAGAGATCAGGTAGTATAATAGTTATAATTATAATAGTTATAATTTACTGTCCTAATTATAACAGTACAGTACGAAAACATGATAACCTAGTTATAGATATTGGGACAAATAACAATATGTACAGTTGAATATAAACACATTTTGTTTTAGATTTCAATTATTGTAAGATGCAGTTTGATTGATGTGAAATATTATTAATAAGGGAACAAATCAGTGTTGTTAGACCAGACAGAAATCATAAAAGATATGAGTAATGCCAGAGGTGCCAATGCAATGAATAACCTACCAGCAGGTGTAAACCCAGAGAACAACCTATTGCCTGGTGGACCGATCATAAACCAAGCAATGAACAGAAATAGAAATAACAACCAGAACCCTTTATTCAATGTCAGAGAAAGATTGTTCCACGCACTATTCTTCAAATTTGCCATAGCTTATGCCCGCACATTCCCTCGACCTGTAAGAAGATTCTTTGAATTCCTTGTGCTCTTAAAAGCACTCATAGCATTCTTTGTGCTTGCGTACATACATATAGTGTTTTCAAGAGCTCCCACAACATGTTTGAATCATGTGAAAGATTCATGGCCAAGAGATGGTATTTTGAGAGTGGAAATATTGAGGAATCCAGCTCATGATTATACCATTGAACAAAGCTATGCTAAAGAAAAAAAGTTGAAGAAGGATAAGGAGGAATTTATGCTAGGAATGCTAGCCACAGAAGGGTAAGACTTGCATTTACATCATAGTAGTTACAGCTGCATGGATGTACATATTTAAGAAATCCTGTGGTCACTGTATTATTTCCCTAAATTAAAAGCGTCCTATGGTCAAGGATCTCAGCTATACTCTGTGCCAAGTTTTTTAAAGATAAGTGTATTGGTTGAGCCATGAAATTGTAATGGACAGACACAGTTTTGCATGTGTAATTAGTAACCGTTATTAATATGCATAAGAGTTTTAGTCAGATCATTTAAAGACGCATATTATATTCTGCAAAAAATTGGATATTAGAATCTAATGTGTACCAAAATAGAAGCATTAGATTCTGTCTAATATTAAAATGAAGGTCAGGTCTTAGTTTTGGCTCTCTGTTTATAACTTAACATTGAATTTTGACAGCTGCACCTAAATTCCAATAGTTTTTCATACATTGCTTCAGTAGCATCAATGTTATCATAACAAAAAAAACAAAAAATCTAGTAAAAAGCATTAAAAAAGCTAATAATTTATTTTTCAGGATCTCTGAAAAATTAATTACTTAACTTACTTTCGTGCAGTTTAGTAAAATTTTTAATTTAGTAATTTTTAAAAATACTATTTACAATAAAAAAAAAACCGCTTAATATGATTCCCAGCATAATACACCGTTTTATGTCAGTCCCTGTAACTTAGGTATGTTTTCATAAATTTTATCACTTAATACGATTCATCATCCCTATTAATATGCCATCTTCAAGGAAGAAAGTTGGCATGGTGGCTAAACTAGTAAAGAAAGACTGCCTGTCATGGCCTGATGGAAATTCTATTATATTAGGTAATTTTAAAATGCTCTCTATCAACTAACTAATACGTTTTATTTTCCCTATCCAATAACCCAGTTAATGACCCAATAACTATGATTCTTGTAGTTAGAATGTAATGTAGGGTTTCTTTAGTGCTCGCAAGTTTTATAACAGGCATGTTGGTTTTCCAATAAATTGGCTTACACAACTTAAATCTGTTCTGTTCTTGTGTAAATAGCTATTCTTTCGTGTTTCTGTTATTGTGATACTGGCTACTGCTTATTTGTCAGCTTCTCATCTATTTTCAAATTTACAATACAATGGAAGAGTGTCATAAGTGTGAAATTCCGAGTCACTTATACATTTCTATCCCTCTCTTAGGACATAAATCAGATCCTTCTTTATTATACAAGCCTATCAGACCATCTTGTTTGAATACCTGTTGAATGTTATGCTTGGGGTTACAAGCCAATGTCATCATCGTTGTCAGCTAAATGATGTCCGCTGTAAGACATGTGTCTTGAAGGACTTCTACACACCAAGGTCTTGAACATCAGGATCCAGCAGCTCTGGACTTAGTTGATTTCGTCATAATATTATAATTAAAATCCATACTAATAAATTTAAATGCGAAAGTGTCTGTCTGTCTGTCTGTCTGGGCCGTGAAAGTGTTGCTACACTTTCACGGCCCAACTACTCACCCGATTTCGATCAATGGTACTGAGACAGGTTACATCCTGGTGTAGGACATAGGCTATTTATCCCACAAAATTGAAGAGTTCCTGCTCAAAAAAACCAATCCACTCAGACGAAGTCGCAGGCATCATCTGGTTCTATATACTTAAATTGCCTACCATTACCATTGCCTATTCCAGATTCATAAACATAGAGTCATCTACAAATGAGGACATAGATGAGGACGAATATTTGCGTGACGGCACAGACTATGGCAACATTACGCGAATTCACGATGGGAGTGAAGAGTCACCGAACCAAGTCATAGAGACTGGATTCTTTGTGGATAGTAAACCAGAGTTGAATGAACTGACTGATCTCAATCAAACAATCATACCGGGCGAAGAAGTGGAGCCCTCATCAACGTCTTCCATTTGGGAAGGCATTATGGGTCTTGTGGAGGACATAGATAGGGATTCTAAGCTTGTTGATGTAAGTAGTACCTATTGGTTTTTTTATGGCTAACGTGTTTGCACTGACTGTGAGTTGTATGCAGTCCAAAGGTCTGTTCAGAAACAAGCATTGCTCCTAATGCCACCTTAAAGTTAAAAAGATGGACACATTTATATGACAAATTAAGCTTGGCTCTGTTATAAATGGGAAATGTATGTTACAGTAAATAACTAAAATATAAAAGTAAAGGGCTTATTGATCAAAGTATGTTATGTGTGTAAAGCATTCAAGAAGTTTAGCAGCACCTATACCTAATGGAATACTAAAGTTTTTAACCATATAAACAACATATACATAATATTATATACTAATATTATAAATGCGAAAGTGTTTATTGGTTTGTCTTTCAATCACGCCGTGACGCCTCGAGTGATTTTTAGCATGGGTATAGTTAAGGAACTGAAGAGTGACTAGGCTACTTTTTATCCAGGAAAATTAAGGAATTCCCGCGGGAATCAAAAAATCTTAAACGGCCGCGGCCGAAGTCGCGGGCATCAGTTAGTAATATACAGCTCCATTAAGTTATTATTTCTATACTAAAGCTTTAAGATCTAGCACGTAATTGCTTATATTAATGATGTCATAATATCTGCATTTATTTATACTTAAGTGAATGTTCTATAGACGTTATCTCTCAGCATTTAATTACTTAGGTTTTTTATTTTTGTTAATGAAAACAAGGCAATAACCTCTCAGAAAGGTGTACAATTATTGAATATTTTATAATGAGTTAATTGACGACATACTGATATATTTGCACTGCCTGTATTGCCATATCTCTCTCGCTGCTTTGCTTTTGTTACGTTTAGGCAATGAAAAAGCCACGCAAAAGTTGTTAGGTATTGTAAAAGAACGTTTAGTTAAGTACGATACCCTAAACGTATCAGAATGGATACACGAAATTGAGCTCTAATTCAATGCTGTTATGGTTTATTTTACTTTGACGCCCAACTTTGACGATTTGATCGGCCATTCTTATATAATCGGGGGGCAGATCTTCTTACTCCCTTCTCCATACCAACGTATTCCTTGTTGTAAAATCGTAAACTAAGCCAGATATCGATTTATCGCTCTAGTAGCTATGCCCGACATCAATATATTATTGTAAAATTATATTTATTATGAAAGCAATGACCCTTTTAAATTATTGTTTAGTTCCTCAGGGTGTGGTGGCGCTCAGTAGGGAAGGCCTATGTCCAACTGTGGACGTCCACCAGCTGATGATGACGATGATTGTTTAGTTCACAGAAATTAGCGTAATATCAAACGCTAAATTGCGCGGTCATAACATCGCGCATTTCGCTGTTTAGAATATGTTTCGCCAGTAAATGTTGATTAAAATGGCATGGTCTCATGCATAGCCACGTGATACCGAATATAGCATTCTTATAAATACATTGCATATTAAGAGAGCTGAATAACAGGTTTATTGGGTGCTTTCTTATAATAATTGGCGTAAACAAAGACATAATTGTTCGCGTATGCTGAATAAAAATTCACATTGTCAAGTATGGAAATTGGAAGCAACAACCTTTTAATGAGCAGTGATATATGCCGTTAGTTTAATATTTCGCATTTACGCATTAAAAATTATCCTACGAGGTAGGATCCGCATTCAGGAAAACGTCTTATTTTTCCAGTTTAAGCACCAGTTTTTCACTGTCTCATATCTGTCATAAATATTTAGAAGCAAAACAAAACAAATAACAACAACTAAATCATTCAGCTACGACATAAAGAAAAAAACAGATAAAACGAACACTCGGACTATATACTTAACTAGCTGATGCCCGCGACTTCGTCCGCGTGGATTGAGGATTTTCGGTTCCCGTGGGAACTCTTTAATTTTCCGGGATAAAAAGTAGCCTATGTGCTATTCCAGACTATAATCTATCTCTTTGCCAAATTTCACCCAGATCCGTTCAGCCGTTGGAGCGTGATTGAGTAACAAACATCCATACATCCATACATCCATCCAAACTTTCCCATTTATAATATTTATTTGATTAATGTTATCGAAAAAAATTGATAGGATTGTTTAGGCAGTGTTTAAAATTTTTATTTTTAAAATTATCCTGGTTTTCTTATTTTCAGGAGTCCCTCGATGAGTCGGCACTCAACGATTCTTCAAAAGGTATGATTTTAAAAAACATTAAGGCTCTTTAAAAAATTTTTGTCGGTAAAAAATTAAACATATATAGTACATACATACAGATTGCAATATTGAAACGTCCTACAAAAAGTCGGTCAAAAACCAAATCGGTGCATCCTGGGCGAACCGATTGTCGGTGGAAAATGAAAGGTTCGGACGTTGAGTCGGTTACAAAATCGGTGATAAATGTCGGAGAAATTATCGGCCTGATTATAGGACCCTCAAGTTTTAGACGATTTCCCTGGCGCAGTGTTAAGCGCAGTTGTCTTAACGAGGGAGGTCCCTGGTTCGATCCCGGGCAAATTTGGGAATTTATAATTTCTGAATTTTCTCTGGTCTGGCCTGGTGGGAGGTTTCGGCTGTGGCTAGTTACCACCCGACCGCCAAGCGATTAAGCGTTACTATGCCGCGTAGAAACCGATTAGGGGTATGGGTTGTGTAACTGCCGTACCCTAACAGCTTAGTCCGCTACCATCTTAGACTGCATCATCACTTACCATGATTGCAGTCAATGGCTAACTTGTAGTTGATTTAAAAAAAAAGTCTGAGGAAGGCGGGGTCCTGATAACTTTTCAGAGTTATGTGTATTTAAAGCAATGAAATATATCACTTGCTATAACCACAGTAAACAGATACAACCAGTATGGAAACTACCTAGCAACGTTCGAAACAGCTCACTCACACAAACATGCGCATCTACGAGACCGGCACGGGTCGCGGTGCCGTCAGTACTGAGTGCCGCGTCATTACGTGTCGTGAACGCGTGTTTGTGTGAGTGAGCTGTTTCGAGCGTTTCTAGGTAGTTTCCATACTGGTTGTATCTGTTTACTGTGCTATAACGGTGAAGGAAAACATCGTTAGGACACGTAGAGAACTCTCAGGCAGGGAGTTCTCTACGCGCATATGGCCAGCGTGGTGATTTATGGTCTAATTCTGAGAGGAGATCCGTATGCGCCGGCGATGAGTCGATAATAAAGTCCTCTAATGTCGTAAGTTTTAAAATCTATATTAATAATTCATTTGTTTCAATTTCAGATGAAGATTATATTCTAGAGTATTCTCTGGAATACGGTTTCCTACGCCTATCGCCGAGCGCAAGACTTCGCCTGAAAATTCCCGTCAAAATCGTCACATTGGACCCGCTAAAGGACAAATGTTTCGGCGACGCGTTTTCACGATTCGTCCTTGACGAATTCTTAGGCTATGACGACCTCCTGATGGCTTCCATTAAGGGATTGGCCGAACAAGAGGATAATAAGGGTTATTTGAGGTAAGTTGTGTACTCGAGCTCTCCGAATATCAATCAATGAAATTAGACTCGATCTAGAAACTAGTCGACGACCTCCGTGGCACAGTGTTGAGCGCTGTTGTCTTAACTTGCGGAAGTCCGGGGTTCGATTCCCGGCAGGGTCAATTTAGGAATTTATAATTTCTGAATTTTCCCTGGTCTGGCATGGTGGGAGGCTTCGGCCGTGGGTAGTTACCACGCTACCGGCAAAGACGTGCCGCCAAGCGATTAAGCGTTCCGGTACGATGCCCTGTAGAAACAGAATAGGGGTATGGGTTTAATTAACTGCCATGCCCCTAACAGGTTAGCCCGCTACCGTCTTAGACTGCATCATCACTTACCATCAGGTGAGATCGCAGTCAAGGGCTAACTTGTACTGGATAAAAAAAAAGTCTCCTTGACAGTTAAATGAAAAAATGTATAGTTTAAAAGTTAGGGCGTGTTTTCATTCGCCAATGATATACCGATGTTTATATAGACTCAGCAATATCAGGTCACTGCAATGTATAACGAGCGACCTAGCTATAACGCATTTTCACTAAACGAAACAATACCGCTAAGTTATAATCGCCACTAGGGTAATTGACAACTAGTCTTATCAACAAAAATTTTTCTAAAAGTCAAAACGCGCCCTTAGTATCGGATTTTGTATGAAATACCTGCTTGTGACGTCATCAAAATTATAAATAGATCATAGAAAAAAGTTGGGTGTCCGACTTGTAGGGTGTGCCCCTCACCTGTATAAGCCTGGCCTTGTCCCCGCCATAGTGCTGTCTCGCTTTTCAGACTATATGGCGTTAGTAAAATAAGTCCACATTCTTTGTTTGACAGGGCCCGTCTATGTAAATTGAGGTTGTTGTGGATAAAGTATCATCAGCCATAATTTGTTCCAGAAATGTGATCACCGGCGAGCATTATCGTTTCGTGTCGATGCTGACTGCGCGGAGTTCCTACATAGCTGCTTTCTTCATTATGCTGGTCTTTGTAAGTATCCATATAACTTTTTTTTATAATGTTTGCCTGGTGGGAGGCTTCGGCCGTGGCTAGTTACCACCCTACCGGCAAAGACGTGCCGCCAAGCGATTTAGCGTTCCGGTACGATGCCGTGTAGAAACCGAATAGGGGTATGGGTTTAATACAACTGCCATGCCCCTAACAGGTTAGCCCACTACCATCTTAGACTGCATCATCACTTACCATCAGGTGAGATCGCAGTCAAGGGCTAACTTGTAGTTGATTAAAAAAAAAAAAAAAAGATTCATTAATTATCTCTAAGGCCGGCCATACGCGGACTGCTCAAGCAGTTAGCTAGTGATCAACATACACGGACCGCTCTTGCAGTCATAGTCAACAGCTTGAAGCTACCATTGATAACTGCTGCCAACCGCCCGAAGCAGTCGCAACTGCTCGAGCAGTTCCATGTATGTGCGTACGTAGAAGACTGTAGTTCACTATGCAGTCGCAGCTTGAAGCAGTCCATTCTGACTGCTTTAAGCTGTCCGTGTATCCGAGCGACTACGTGAGCGACAAACGCGACACCGCGACTCGATACGTGGCGATGCGACATCTTGATATCAAACAGTAGCTGACCCTCACGTGGCCTACGTTGTCGCGTAGAGTTTGTCATTTTCTATGGCGTCGTATCCCGTCGCGTCGCTTCTGTCGCTCACCTAATACAACGGGTTATATTACGCATTTCTGTATTGCACTGCACTTTTGTGGCTTCTTCATATTATATCAATTTTCACATTATAATACAGATTTTGTCCTAATATGAAGTGATGTAGGTCTCCTAGAAAATCCAGACCGTTCCGTTCGACTTTCGACTCGTAGCTCGCTTTAGCGTAGGTTTCTCTTTAGCTCGTAGCTTTAGTTTTAAGATACCGTAACTGATTATCACCATCATACTTTTATGTAACTGGACGTCAATAAGTGTAGTGGACCTACCTAAATTGAATAAATATTTATGACTTATGACTTATGACTAAGAGGACGATTGTCCATCTTGTGAATCTTAGGCACCCTTGCACTAAATAGCTGAAACTGATTCTCATGTGATGCTGTCACTTTGTGACAAGTTTATTCCAGGGTTGGTATTTATGGACCAAAGCAACCGCGATCCAAACTTCATAGTCGGGGATCGTTTATACCTCTATTAGAGACAAACATAGAAACACTTTCAGCTTTAATAAAATAACGAAGGTCTGATCGTCGCGGGATCTTGCTCTAATATTATTGTCCCACAAACTTGTATGACCCGGTGACAGCGTCGCTGGTAGTTAAGAAAAAAAAAAAAAAAAAACAGTCAAAAATAGTGCTAATGGCCACCAGCCCCCCTAGCATGGGCCGAGACAATTTTCTCCCCGCGGAAAGGATACATTTTTTATTCCTAAATAAATAAATAAAAACGCTAAATAACGGTGGATAAATATTAAATAGTCCCCCCGAGTCCCCGTGAAATGTCAAACGGGGATAAACTTCTCCTCTTCCCTGTTGCCGTGCTCTGAGAAGTGGATAAGTTAATTTTATCTCTTGTCAGTGGATAAAATCGCGGGATAAATTTTTTACAGGCCCTGCTGGCCAGTTAAGTTTTACTGACTACCATTTAAAATATTTGTGTACATAATCTGCCATCTAGCGGCGAGTAGCGTCATTATTATGAAATACGTTAAAACCGGTGAAAGCACTTTTACCCTCTTTAGTTCTTCCTCTCAACGATAGATGGCAGAGTGCGTAAAATTTTATTAGTTTTCTGAATAAAATTTATCAAGGGTTATCTGATGCCCGCGACTCCGTCCGCGTGGATTAAGGTGTTTTAATTCCCGCGAGAATTCCTTAATTTTCCGGTATAAAACTTCACCAAAATTTAATGAAAAGATGGGCCGTGAAAGTGTTACAAACAAACAAAGTCACATTCTCAATGATAATTAATTAGGGTGCGTACCTAAAAGCTGGAAAAGCAACCCTTATTGTTCGACTAACTATGTCCGTCCGTCTGCGTCCGTCACACTTTGCATATTTTAGTAACTACTAGTAGGTACAGACTTATACTTTTACTTATACTTTTAAATAATGCTTAGCCAACCTTATTGCAAAATAATGAAAGAATTAAAGAAATATTAAGTTTTATTATATATTAGTTGTATTTTATATTACAGATATTTACAGATTACAATTATTATGGAAAATTTATTGAAAAACACATCAGTACCACTAAATAATAGGTTGAAACATGAAAGTACCGGTTCGTAGGCCAGGGCCTAGCTGAATTACAAGAGCGTAGTTCCGCGCGCGTTATTCGCAACTTATTACGCGGAATTTTGATAGCTGGTGCCCGCGACTTCGTCCGCGTGGATTTATGTTTTTCAAAATCTTGTGAAAAATAGTGTAGATTTTTTTCCCGGGATAAAAAGTAGCCTGTGGCCTTCTTCGGGATTGCTGGTTGCAAAATTTCAGTATCAAATTTCATTAAAATCGGTTGAACAGATGGGCCGTCAAAACGATAAACAGACATACTAAAATTCCATTGACATTCCTTTACCAAATTTTAATAACAAGAAAGACAAAGAGTAAAATTAAGCATCTTCTAGGCAAGTGCGATCTATCTTAAGGCACATCAATTTCCAACAGGTGTGGTTATGCTCGAACGTATGCGTGCAATGAATATTAAAAAAACACCCAAAGAATCAAAGCGGTATTCAGCTCGCAAAATTCTGTGCTCCAAATTCCACCGAATGCTATATAATGCATACGTGCACGCCACTTCTGATACAGATCAATTAATAGTTAAAGCGAGGCGCGCCCCCATCGCCACTAAAATCAGGACTCTCTCCCCAAGTTACAGTTACTGCACTTTTACAGCCCTTTCAAACTTTATTACGGCCCCAAATACCACCTTTATACAGCGAGGGAGGTCTTATGTGTGTTTAACAAAACTCCTTATGGTCTTTACTTACCTTAGGTGCGTTTTTAGGAATATGAGATAAATATTCTTAAAAATCCATACTAATCATATTATTTATGCGAAAGTGTGTCTGTCTGTCTGCTATACTTTCACGGATTTGATCAAATTTGGAAATAGGTTTTGTGATTAAACATAGGATACTTTTTATTCCGGAAAATTAAGGAGTTTACGCGCGACTTGAACAATTTAATCCACGAGGACGAAGTCGAGGGTAGCCTCAAGTAAATAAATAATGTTAAAGTTTAAACATAATATGCGCTAGCCAAATTGCCGCTTTACAGCTTTAATCAAAACACATTAAAGAACAAACATTCTGACTGAAATATGAGTAGAAAATTAAGAATTAGTTTCTAGTTTCTAAAAAAATACTGGTATAACATGAAATTCTGGTATAATTTTTTTTTTATGAATATGAAATGATAAATGACTAGCTGATTGCCGCGACGTTGTCCGCGTGGATTGGGGTTTTTCGGTTCCCCCGCGAACTCTTTAATTTTCCGGGATAAAAAGTAGCTTATGTTGTTATTCCACACTATAATCTATCTCTGTGCCAAATTTCATCCAGATCCGTTCAGCCGTTCTGGCGTGATTGAGTAACAAACATCCATCCATCCGTCCATACATCCATACATCCATCCACACATCCAAACTTTCGCATTTATAATATTAGTATAGATAAACAAGGCACTTTCTCTCTGCTCCGTTGGTAAAAGGTTAAGGTGTTACGAAAACACGAGTATTAGGTATGTACAGCTTCATTGTAACGATTGCAATAATTACTTCTAATTGTCTGACACTTCCTCACTAATGTCCCAAAATGCACTATTGCAGTAAGGATACCATTGCCATTGATTACCATTGGCTGTATGCCAATCACAACAATTGGGTAAATTGACAACTATTAAAATAAATTATTTTTTTGTGATTATTAAATAGAGGCTCTCCCAAAAGTCGTAATATCCACGTCCCCTGTTAGTTTTATGATTAATAACTATTTTAAACTATCGATTAAAGTATAAAAAGGGCGTCGAACTTTGATGACGTCACTATGCAATGTTTACAAAATCTCATACTAAGCAAGCGTTTTGACGTTTGAAATAAAAATGCTGGTTTGACTAGTTGTCAAATACCCAATTGTGATTATAGCAATGTGATAATCACAACTCTGCAAGGTGGTGGGAGTTTTTTAAATCCACTACAAGTTAGCCCTTGACTGCGATCTCACCTGATGGTAAGTGATGATGCAGTCTAAGATGGTAGCGGGCTAACCTGTTAGGGGCATGGCAGTTATATTAAACCCATACCCTTAATCGGTTTTTACACGGCATCGTACCGGAACGGTAAATCGCTTGGCGGTACGTCTTTTGCCGGCAGGGTGGTAACTAACCACGGCCGAAACCTCCCACAAGGCCAGACCAGCAGGGCTAGCATGGGCCGGAGATAAAAATTTTATCCCCCGATTTTATCCACTGACAAGAGATAAAATTAACTTATCCACTTCTCAGAGCACGGCTACAGGGGAGAGGAGAAGTTTATCCCCATTTGACATTTCACGGGGACTCGGGGGACTATTTATCCACCGTTATTTAGCGTTTTTATTTATTTATTTAGGAATAAAATTTTTATCCTTTCGTCGGGGAGAAAATTGTCTCGGCCCATGCTAGGGGGGCAGATAAACTTCTCCTCTCCCCTGTTGCTGTGCTCTGAGAAGTGGATAAGTTACTTTTATCCCTTGTCAGTGGATAAAATCGGGGGATAAATTTTTTATCTCCGGCCCATGCTAGCCCTGCAGGGATAATTCAGAAATTATAAATTCCCAAATTGACCCTGCCTTGATTGATTGGGTGTTATTCTTTTTGCTCTACCGTGTGGAATAGGCATCATATTGCAAACGTCAGCGCTCAGAGAAATTGTATTAATCAATTGTCAAGCGGCGTGCATATTGGCGGACATATCTCCGGTTTCATGGCTGTCAAAGCACAAAGTAAATTGTGGAATGCCGCCGAAACGCAATTGATTGCCGGCCATCGCTCATAAACTGACAGACATTACAAATCTATTTGTACGAATACCATTGCAAATGTGTAGTTCGAGCGCTTATTGCGTTCGGTTTCAATATTATGTCCAATCTTTTTAGGCCCGCTTGCAGAGACGCCGGGTTACGTTTAACGGTAGTTTTATACGAATTCTGTCAACGCAGTTAACTCTGGGTTAAAAGGATAACCCAATTAACATTAGCGCAAAAAAAAAACATATTTTAGATGTGTAATAATTTACAATAAACTTCCGAATTTTATTACAGTCGAGATCAAAGAGACAACTTTAAGATAATGGATTATCCAAAAATGTTTTTATAGAGTAAAAGATTTTTTAAATGACCCCAATAGACCTCAATAATATGATCAACAAGTATAATAATATGTTAATGAATATCTGTAATTTTATTGTTTACTATAAGGTTTTTGATGAATTGAAATAAAATGAATTGAAATACTATACTATAGAAACAACTCACAATGTATTGTTAACGCGATACCCCCAAACTTAGAAACAAGTAGCGATACAGTGATTGATGGATCTAGTGTGGGCGGTAGTGCGCATTGATTTACGCCACAGAGCAGCAGATGTTATACATCAGGCGTCAAAACCCCACCTCATGCTATGAACTTAACTGTAAGCCTAAAAGTGAAGCTTTAAGTATTTGGCCAATAGTGTTCTAAGTTAAAATTAATAATCAGTTGACTCTGTTTATATGTTAGTTATTCGTATGATCGTTGGTTTTCGACAATGAAAACGATGACGAGGTTCGGTTTAAGCGCGCTTGCCTATAAGATTTCCATATTAATTTAATTTAATACAAAATCAATATATTTAATATTTTGCACTGACGCGTAGCTGTTAAAAGGTTTTTTAAGATTTATTTATTTATTTAAGTTGTTACATTAACGTGAGAGCTATGTTATAAGAGCGCTATTATTGACAGACTGAATTAATGCAGGTTCAAACTCCGAAGGCAATTTTACAAACACTACTGGTGAAGTTATACACCATTCAAAGATATTGTTGCTCTAGTAGTCTAGTTATATGACAACTCTGTGGGTATTACTGCCATATATTAACGGCACTAGCTTTTAATATTAACGGGCGGTCGATGCTTCAGTTTACGGCAGCTGTAAAAACTGCCGCTTGCCCCTGGACGTATTACATACGGACCATTGCCTTGTTTAGCCTACGTATACGTACGCTCTAACGAGCAATAATATTTTTTGCTCCATAATTTACACTGTGGTAGAATGGGAGCACTTTTACACTGTATTCTACCTCAAATTATGCTTCGTCCGCTCTATTCACAAATAAATAAATTGATTGATTGATTTAATTACAATACTAGTCTAGATGATGTCCGCTACTTCGTCCGCGTAGATTTAGGTTTTACAAATAAAACGTCTATGTCCTACGAGAGTAATTTAAGGAAATAGGTAAAAATATAATTTTTGTAAGACAAAACATTGTTACCTACTAAAAACAAAGCTATCACGCTTCACGATAGAAATACCAGAAACTGAAATGAGCTCGTGACTCCTTCGCTCTGCCTCAAGAAAGTCCAAAGGTCCTTATACTTATATTGAGTATAAGTCAATATAAGTAAGGGAGGAAGTCCCAATCAAACTGAAAAACGCCAAGCGAAACTCAGTCGCATCCAGGCACTAATAGCAAAGGCCTTTACCACTGGAAACAGGAATGTATCGCACACCCCCGGCAAGGATATCGCAGTGCCTCTATCAATCTTTTCGCCACATCATTTGCTCCCCGTGCCGCCTTCCCGCGATTGAATTTCATTAATGAAACGCTTAGTGCAGATTGAATCCATTTAACTAAGAGTGCTATCGGCCCCTGTGAATGTTTTCTGCTCAGACATTAATATGATCGCGGTACGATGTATCTGGAATTCTTTAATTTCGTAAATAATTAAATTGGACCGCCCGCTATTTTTTGAATTTCCAATAAAGTTGGGCAAGCAACAACAATGACAATAATTCCAAATCTTATAGCATTAGTAGTTAGGTATTGAAATATTATGCTAGTGTGACTGATTGACAGAAGGACATAGTCGTACCGTAAAACATTTTGGTACGGAACCGTAAAAATCCGTGCGAAACCGGGTCGGGTTGCTAGTCTATACCAATATGTACTATAAATGCGACAGTTTGTCTATCTGCTAAGCTTTAAAAGCCCATCTTATTAACCGATCTTAATGAAATTTTGTTAGTTAGGTTACATCCCGGGGAAGTACATAGGCCACTTTTTATGCCGGAAAATTAAAGAGTTCGTCAAATTGTGACGTCATCAAATTTCAACATGCTTTTTGTCTTTAATCGATAATTTAAAATTATTGTAAAACTTAAAATTAACAGAAGAAGATGATGTGAATTTTGGGTCTTTTGGGAGATCCTCTATTTAATAATCAGTAAGAAATCATTTATTTTTGACATAGGCATCATCCCTATTCCTAGATATTCTTAGAACTACTTCAATCGTATTGAAATTAATTGAAATGACTGCGAAGGGAATATTTACTGGGACCAATCGCACTCTCACTTAAATTGTTTCAAGCTGCAATTGGAAATAGAAACTTCACCCATTTAAGGTTTAATTTTCCCGATATCTTTCACTGCTTCTTTGGTCTAGGGACTAGCATGTTCGGCTGCGGAGGATGCGGCCCTGGGTTCGAGTTCCGGTTCGAGCCATATTTAAGTATTGGGTTTTTCTAATAAAAAATATTATTACCTGGAGTTAATGTATTACAGCATGTGTATGTTGTATTAATTATGTTAATGTGTTAATGTATTCAGCTATTACATTACGTTTAACATATTATAACATACTATGTTCTTAATTACGTAGGAAAAAAATATGTACTTAATATAATTTTCTATTTTCATTGTTACAGACCGTTTCAATATCGATGCTGCTCCGATATGCTCATCACCAGATATTTGTATTCATAGGTAAGTGCCCACTTGTAGATATATTAAGCTGAGATATGATGTTACACTAATTTTAATCAAGAACCCAGATTACTGTGTTCTTTAAAACTTCAAGTGAGTGTAAAACTCGGTAAAGTTACAATATAAATGTGACAAACTCACTCCGCTTTCTGAGTTTAAACGCCAATCTCATCAATCAATCTTGAAAATTTATTTCTCGAAAGGTCCTACTGGGTATATTACAACACGCAGCAACAGTGCAATTATGAATTGTTTGAACAAATTTTGCGAAAAACTCAAGTTCTGAGCCGGCTCAGCGGCAATCTCTTTGTAATAACAATAATTGCGTATAGCGCCCGCGGCCGTCCCACCCCGCCCCTGCGCAAAAAATAAAATATAACAGTACCCTTAGTACAATTCTGCACACGACTGACTCGAGATTTCAAGTGTTCTTTGAAACACCGTAAGTTAAGATCGAAACGGTTCTAATCACCCGAGTTTATCCCAGCGTCTATACAACCCAGTGTCTGCGCCCCAAGCGAATACTAAATATAGTTAAAATCATTATGATCTTAACCAATCGCCGGTACACTACTGAGGAATGGGGTTTCCTCTCAGAATAAGGGAATAGACCAAGCACGCTTGCAAAGTGTGTATTGGCAGTCTTTAATAAAAGTATTATGGAAATCTCACAGGCATGTGATGTGATGATCATCACTATATTTTTGGCCAGCGTTAAAGAAATGGATATTTAATTGCTTAAAACCCAAATCTGGCGGTGAGGTTTCCATAATACCGAAACACAAGTTAAGTTATTGTGTGGTACTTCAAATCTATGAACGTTATCGAGATGTGCAAAGTCGTACTAGGGGAACAGGTCGGATTTACCTAGCTCCCCCGCTTTGATCCGTCAACAATTAGCCGGGTACAGATAATTTGCTTCTTTCCGTTTGTTTCTAGCCACTTGGCTTTAGTGATTCGATGCCGATGATTGTTTTCAATTCCAATTTAATTTTTTTCCGTCAAAGATGAAAAATTTCCTTTATTACGCTGGTCTAAAGTGCTGGAGGTTCGCTTAAGCTGGGGATTACCTTTCACTTTCTCGGGTAAATTGCATTTTTTTAATGTTTCTTTTTCTGTAGTTTATTACGAGGTCTGACAATAAAGAGGTAATTTTTGAAACGAAGAAATCTATTTTAAGTGTCTATTTACACGAGAGTACATATTATTATGTAATATTTTTTAATTTAATGTTAACACGCATTATACTATTAGGTACTACATAATGTAAAGTATTAATATTTATATCAGAATTTAAGTATCGCACTGCTGTTATTGAAAACATTATATAGGCAGAATGCGCGACGTGAATTAATTTGCAATTTCTATAAGCGATGCGTCGTCTGAGCTCGTATTTTTCTACGATGCGACGTCGTATCGCAGTTTTGTGTTTGCACCGTTATTTTTAGGAAACTAGAAATAGGTAGAGGAAGTTATTTAAATGTTCAAACTCCACTGTGCTAGAAAACTAAAGCCAGCCGTGGAAAAACGGGGCCTCTTTTATCGGCTATTTATTATGAAAAGAAAAACCCGCCTTCTCGAATTTAAAAAAAATGTCGCCTTTTTTATAAATACGATCAACGTCACAATCTCTGTTTTTTAAGGGCAGTACTGGACTTAAGCATTCAAAGGTGATTTTTATCTGTAAGAAGCTTCCGAGTTTACAGAATAAACTATTCAATCTCGCAATATCGGATGAGGGTAGATTTGTTCAATGGGATCCAGTTGGTCGCTATGGCGACTCATCCCGGCTGAGGCTATTGAAGACATACTTAACGTAAAGGACTGGAAAATTCTGTTGTCACGTCTTCGTGAATATCAAATATCTTTCATTGCCGGTTAGCTAATTTTTTGGGGAATAAAATATATTGTGAATATTTTTTCCTGGTATAGATAAGGTATTAACCTGATACTTGCTACACATTTTTCGATGTTTTGAAGATGTTTTGCCTAATCTATAAACGTAAACCTTGGTACAGTTTTCTGTTTAAATAGAAAGGATGCTATGATAGAGTTTGGTCTATGAAATAATGACGCAAAGTTCGCTATATTATTATCTTCCCAGTGTATGATTAATTATATAGGTATGTACTCGTATGTATTATACTTGTCGAGCTTTTAGGGTTTTTTAAAGAAAATATTGAAAGAGAGAAAGAAAGGAAAATCTTTATTTGATCACTTCTGCACAAAAAATAAACTTAAGCTAAAATACTTACATGTGAAATTAACACTGTATTGTGCAGCTGTGCAACAAACAGGTTAGCCACTCAGCTTGTGTTGGGACTCTGGGCCTCTCAGACATGAAACCACTATAATGGCGCACATCAGGTACCAGGTGCCCCAACGCTGATTTTCAGTGGCCGCCTTTTTGCGAACGTCACTGGCCTATAAGTATATAATATAAACTATTAAAAGGCAGAATAATAAATATTGCGCGCTAAAATATAGCGCTAACTGTCTTTTATAATAGGTACTTTGCTAAACGGTATTGGGGCTGATTCTGTAGTGCACAATCTCTAAACTAAACTAAAATGGCAGATTTAAATCTAGTTCTGTCCCTTTCCGTAGAGAGTATTATGAAAGGGTTAGCAATATTTGTAATGCTCTAATTTTAGTTTAGTTTAGAGATTGTGCACTACAGAATCAGCCCCTATGTATAACGTTTAAAAGTGACAAAAACATTTTTTAATTGGTACATAGCGGTGATTCATTTGGAGGTACTTTTTTCAAAACTAAAAAAAAATAAAAATAAAAGCAAATTTATCAGGCTATCTTTATTATCATAGTTACTTACAAAAGAACCATACTTTACATTTGTTTTTTAAAGATTATTTCTTTCAAATGTTGTTAACATGGTCCATTCTGCAGTTTCAAAACACCTAGGCTACTTTTTATCCCGGAAAATTAAAGACTCCGCGGGAACCAAAAAACCTCAATCCACGCGGACGAAGTCGCGGGTATCAGCTAGTGAACTAATACGCAATAAATCCAATACCCAATTTATTGTGTTAAAATACTGAGTTTCGCATAATTTGTATGATGCAGAGTCACGTTCAAAGGGACCGCATCGCGGAATGTGACAAACAAACCACCGATACTGCGTGCATTTTAATTGTTCTGACTAATTAGTTCGCGTTATCAGCTATGAGAGGTGAAACGATAACGAGGTAATTGGTTTTAGTAAAATTCTCAATACTCGCCCGGAAGGTAGTTAGGAAGTTTTCGGTGTTTCATCCCTCGTTTACTCATTGTAAAGCCGTCGGTCCTGCTCCTGCGCGTTTGTGTGTAAATTGTACTTTAACGTACTATTTCACTTGAAAAAATGTAAGATTCGAACCTAGACAGTAGACCCATGTTAAGACTATTCAGTTTTAAATAGTCACGACGCAGATTATGAAATGGACAGTTTTCATAAGCACAACGATAGCTTGAATTTTTCCGGTATAGCGACATCTAGTGTACCTATCAGTTGTGATCGACTCTTTACGGTAACGATATAAAAATGTTCGTCGCGTCGTCGTTAACTGATAGTCGTCTATTGCTGGACTCTTGTAGATACTTCCACCGGCCTTGCGCCGCGCCGCTTGAATCCAGCGGCTCCCTGCAACTTGCTTGATGTCATCGGTCCACCTAGACTGCTAACGCTACACTTTCCAGTCGCCATTCTAGCATTCTAGCATTTTGGCAACTGCCTCGTTGGTCTAGTGGTTAGCACGTTCAACTGCGGCCGACGAGGTCCCGGGTTCGAGTCCTGGGTCGGGCCATAATTAAGTATTGACTGACTAGAAATTGTCAGTACTAGCCCGGAGTTAGGAAGTTGGCCGTGTTTCACCCCCGTGCCTCGGAGAGCACGTTAAGCCGTTGGTCCCGGTTATTATCACTAACATGATAATAGTCGTTAAAGCCCGCCAACCCGCATTGGAGCAGCGTGGTGGGTCTAAGCTCTAATTCCCTCTCTCCTATGAGAATGTAGGCCTGTGCCCAGCAGTGGGACGTAATGGGCTGTAGTGGTGGTGGTAGCATTTTGGGACCCCGTTGATCTAAATCGGTTCTTCGAACTAATATGCCCGGCCCTTTTCACTTCGCCTTCTCAACTATTAACATAAATCTTGAGTCAAAAATAAAATTAAAAAAACCTCTGTAATTTATGGGTCAACGATCATGAGCAGCTGGACGAGGACATAAGTACCTAAGTAGGTACAGGTGCACAAGTACAGTGGTATCAGTGTAATCCTTACTTTGCGACCCACTGTGTGTTGGTGGACAATAGGAAGGTAATCCGTTGAACGTTCGACTGTATTCCAACCACAGAACTTGTATTGAGGTAAGTATAGAAATGAATAGATAGAATAGAAAGTATAGTACTTATAGAATAAATTTGAATGACAGGCAGCCATGGGTATGAATTGTTCCAGCGGCTAATTATGTCTAATATATAAAAATAAGTCGGGTTTCCCTTCCTGACGCTATAACTCCAGAACGCACGAACCGATTTCCACGGTTTTGCATTCGTTGGAAAGGTCTCGGGCTCCGTGAGGTTTATAGCAAACAAAATTCAGGAAAAATTTCAACAGAAAAGCGGGAAAATCTTAAACCACGCGGACGAAGTCGCGGGCGTCAGCTAGTTATATTATAAAAATAATTTAGTAATTTCCTATATTTGTGAGATGGTGATAATAAAAAAAAAAACCCGGCTGAGTTTGTTGTGAGCTCTTCTCAGACCAGGGCGCGTTTGGAACCCTCGTAGCTTTAGTCTTAAGATACCGATGTTAATTATCACCATCAACTCTTATTCTTTATAAACATGACGTTCAGAAGGTGTAATTTGTGGGTACCAATTTTGAATAAAGATGATTTGAGTTTGAGTTTGAGTAATGGTGTCTGCTGTTTTTTTAATGGGGATCGTGCAAAAAAAAAAAATTAGCGCACACGTAGCGGTGATACCCGTAGTTGAAACGGTAAGAGTCACTCGACCTCCTGTACAGGGTCGCGGGTTCGATTCTCGGGCACGTAGGTACCTCTAACATTTTGAAGTTATGTGCGTTTTAAGAAATTAAATATCATTTGAAGCGGTTCACACGGTGAAGGAAAACATCGTGAGGAAACCGGCACGCCCGAGAGTTCTTCATTATGTTCTCGAAGGTATGTGAAGTCTGCCAATTCGCATTTGGCCAGCGTGGTGGACTATGGCCAAACCCTTCTCACTCCAAGAGGAGACTCGTGCTCAGTAGTGAGACGGCAATGTGATGATGAAGAGATAATGGAAAAAATTTCGCATGTACACATATTTTGTATGGAGCCGTACTCTCTAAGTCAGACAAGACAATACGTCGTTTACGCAGTCGTTTTGCGTAGACGTTTTATCCTGCCCAGTCACTTGTGTGTCTTAACTCTCAATTAACTATGAAGCACCCCGATGGTGATAAGTCTCTTCCCATAGCTATAGGCATTCTCCGAATGTATGTAGGTACGGGCATTAATTACTGTTGTTACATTTAATTGTATGTATTTATCTGTTTTTGCCCTTAATCCTCCAAGGTAGGGTTGATGTTTTTCCCGGAAGCTAAACATTATTATCCTTTGCTTTCATTTTCGCTAATGGACAGGAAAAAAAACTTTGAGTCCGCACCAAAGCAGCTGAATCAAAACAAATAAATAATATATAACAGCAAAAGAAGTAACTGCTGGTTTACATTATTCTAGTCTCTGGATCCAGTAGGTTATTTTTGAGGTAGGCTGGATTAGAATGTATGGCATTGCTTCGTCTCACTCATCCAATCTTTCGAGTAATACAAGCACCATGTGGCTGTTAAAATGTATAATGTTATGCTATTAACCTTTATCTCCAGTCCATCAGGTATAAATTAATTGATTAGTAGATTCGTAGATTTAGGGGTTTTTATCAGAATCAGAATCAGAAATTATTTATTGCATGATACACATAGTATTACATAGTATTACAAAAGTGGTACAAAAGATAAAAATACAAGTATATTGCCATTGTCATGGCGTGCAATACTTAAAAATAATCGATGTACTCGTTACAAATCACGGTATCAATTAATTAGATAATTTTTATAGGTGGATAATTATGAAAATTCTTTAAATATCGACTCGTATATTATCATATCAACTGAACCAATAAAATCTATAAATTAAAAATTAATGTTAACCAGGAATTTATTGCAAAATAAATATATATTTGCAATAAATAATATTACAAATCTTTAAATCTATACTAATTATTATAAATGCGAAAGTTTGGATGGATGGATGGATGGTTTGTTACTCAATCACGCCAGAACGGCTACACGGATCTGGATGAAATTTGGCACAGAGGCCGATTATTAGTTTGAAAAACACATAGGCTACTTTTTATCCCGGAAAATTAAAGAATTCCCGCGGGAACCAACATCAATCCACGCGGACGAAGTCGCGGGCATCAGTAAAAATAAAAATCTAGTAAAAATAAAAATAAATTGAAAACGTCATAGATTTAGATTGTATTATCGATAAATTAAAATTAAGCACTTGTTATACTTATGAGTAAAGAAATATTCTATCTTTAGCGAACTTATTGTTTTCTTGTACTGTGTTTATTTATAAGCAGTGGATAGTCTAGCTAGTGGTTAAAAGCGTCGTTTCTGGCGCGCTTTATGTGTGTTCAACCCTTAACCGTGCAGGTCTTTAGGGGTAATTTTCAATACGTACTACTCGTACCTACTTTTCCAATCACATGGCTTCTTATACGGCTGGTCGGTTTCTAGTAGATTACTTGGACGGCTTGCTCCTCTCAATACTTATTCTCATTTACGTTGATCGGTGAAGACCGTGCATCGATTGTATTGAAGATACCTGGAAAATCAGTAACTACTAGATTTAACTCATCACTAGTCACCCGAGTTCTGCCATGTTTAATGTGAACAAATATATCATGTATCAAACTAATATTATAAATGCGAAAGTGTTTTTGTTTGTTGATATGTTGGTTTGTCCGCTATCACGCCGCAAGAGACTGACGTGATTTTTTGCATGGGTATAGTTGATAACCTGGAGAGTGGAAAGGCTTCTTTTGATCTCGGATTAAGGATGAAAATAAAATGAACATAAACCACGCAGAAAAACTCGCGGGCATCAACTAGTGAGCATATAAAGCCGTCAACATTGCTCCAGATCTTTACGCGTGTCGGGTGCGCTACAACAGAGTGCAACCACTCGTGTTTATGCACTATAATTATTATACTTCTCCCGCAGAAGACTACTCTCTGTGGAGATTGGCCGCCGTGGCCGAAACTCGGGCCGGAGGTGATTTTGAGATAGATAGATAAAGCGCGTTTGTAAATATATTACATTTGCGTTTTTAAATTATAATCAGTCCCTCTGACAGATGGAAAACCACTTGGGTGGTGATTTTAGCTCAAAAACTCAGTTACGAGTATGAACTTCATAACAAACTTTGTGAGGAATTAAGTTAGGTACTGTCACATTTATTATCACTTTTCTATAAAATTAAAAAGTTCGATTGAGAATTTTAAAATACCGAAATATACGCGCACGTAGTCGCGGTTATCTACCTACTTGTAATGATAAAATTATATTTTATCGTCGAAACACACAATTTTCATAGCGGAGAGTATCGAAAAATAGATGTTTATTGAAAGCGAAGGGCTCAAAATATTTGAAGTGTCTAATTTGGGAATTTTTTGCTCCTCTAAGGCGATTTGCGATGTAATTTGATCAATTATTTCGCTTCCAAGTAGGTATTAGGGCGTAATCTACACAAAGTACCTGCCGTGAGCATAGTATTGGCAGCGAAAATAAGCAAAATATAATAATGATGTGGCAGTCTCAGTAAAATTATTTTTGCTGTCTATTTTGAAAACAAGTTGATGAGAATTGCGAACCTTCAAGTCAATAAGCCTTAATTTGTAATTTATATTATGTTAGTCCATAAATGATTTCCCAAAAGTAGCATCATAAATTTTATTCAAACTACAGTCTAGTCATAATAGTATACAAGCGAATTTCACTTATACACAATACAAAACACTCATGCAAATGAATACGCAATAGGTACACTAGCTGATTGATGCCCGCGACTTCGTCCGCGTGGAATAGGTAAGTTTTTTTTAATTCCCACGGGCACTCCTTAATTTTCCGGGACAGTTTCACATTTATAATATGATCCAAACACATAACTTGTAAACACAAAATATTATATCATCAAAGCGGAAAAAGGCTGAAAGCCCGGGACAAACAATTCTTCTATTTCACAACGATCATGTTTGATGGCATTAGTACTGAGAATTTCTTATCAGGAAATCCCAATAACTACAGCCCGACCCGGAAATCAATAACAGGACCTTACAACTGCAGTCGAACATGCTAACCACTAGAACTTTCTTCAAAGCAGGAGTGAATATGCAACTTCTAGGCAAGCGACTTTTTGACGACCTCCGTGGCGTAGTGTTGAGGGCTGTTGCCTTAACGTGCGGAGGTCCCGGGTTCGATCCCCGGCAGGGTTTGAAAATTTATAATTTCTGAAATTTCCCTGGTCTGGCCTGGTGGGAGGCTTCGGCCGTGGCTAGTTACCACCCTACCGGCAAAGACGTGCCGCCAAGCGATTTAGCGTTCCGGTACGATGCCGTGTAGAAACCAAATAGGGGTATGGGTTTAATTAACTGCCATGCCTCTTACAGGTTAGCCCGCTACCATCTTAGACTGCATCATCACTTACCAACAGGTGAGATCGCAGTCAAGGGCTAACTTGTAGTGGATTAATAAAAAAAAAAAAAAAGCTTTCGAAACCTAGACTTCATTGCGTTGTAGTTTGCACTAAGCATGATTGACGCTAAGTGCAGGCTTAGCTTCAACAAAAAAAAAACAAAGATTAACTAGGCAGTGAAATTCAGTAATTCAAGGTAGGTGGCAACCCTAAGTGTCATCTACTTGATGCTGAGAACAATAGGGCGCAGGTAATTGGCATTAAAGGCCTCTGAACGATTGTTAGCGCTGTCGAGTGGACTGCGAGATGGCGCCGCTTTTGACCCTAATTAGAAAAAAATACAGGTAAAGTGACTCCTCTCGTAGGCTCTCGTAGAATAAGTGTTTCCCACTAATCGAACGTCAAAACGCGCACTTAGGGCCGGTTTCCAGTTTCCACCAAATCAGAGAGGAGCAGATAGGAGAGAAGATGTTTTTTAAAATAGTCAATCAGATATCGTGATTTCCACTACTCTCCGCTTAGCTTTGGTGGAAATCATTCAAGCGGGGAGAAGAGATGTCTCATTTTTCTATTGGCAAGTTTAGCGGAGATGTTAAATGTGGGTGGCGGGGTCCGCGCTTCTTAACTAAAACTGCGCTAAACTTGCCTCCACTCGGAGATTCGCTCACGCACTCCGCTCGTCTCCGCATATCTCCTCTCCTATTGGTGGAGACTGCCCTTAGGATCGGAGCCCCATAGCTATCCAAATTTTAGTTTGTACTTTGTATGCACCTACCTTTGTATGTACCTAGCTAGTAGTATTTTTTGTTATTCAATCCATAAGTTAAAATGTTTATAAAAAAGTATAAATTAACAGAGAGCGTTAATTTACCCCTTTAGTTAGTTAATTTTAGTTAGAAGACCCTTTATTAAATTTATTAAGCACATTTTTTTGGCATAAACAATATCCCTTCTACTTTTTCCCATGCAGGTAAATAAAACGTATTGTATCCTTTTTATACGCGAGATTTTCATCTGTTAACATAAAGTTTAATAATCGTGTGGTTGCCGACGCTTATTTGCAGTCCCTGGAGCGCCTGTGTACAATATAAAAACTGCTATACTCATAAATGTTTATGGTAAGGAAATAATAGGGAAATAAAACACTCTCGTAGTAGGTATAACAAGTTTATTATAATTAGTTAATTAAAAACCGCTGTAGAAAAGTGACTTAGTAGTTTTAACTAGGTAACAAGTCTTGCGCTTTTGTAACAAGTACCTCTAAGAACATAAGTTATTTTCGCTATGCTATGTAAAAAAGGAAAAAAAATTAAAAATGGAGGAAGAGAGACAAAATTTAACGCTTTTTCTTCACGTACGATTTTTCCAGCCTTGTCCCTCGCGTTTTATCCTGTCTTACGTTCTAATTACATATTTGTAGGAATAACGAATTAATTGATTAGGGGTCATCCATAAAGTACGTCACATTAATTTCGTGATTTTTTGACCCCTCCCCCGTCCTTGTCACAGTTGGTCACATTTGGGAGACCGCCCCCTCCCTAGTGTGACGTCAGACTTCTTGCAATTTTACATCTAGAAACATCCACAAAACTCCCCACCAAAACAATTTAAACCTTACAGATACAGATAGAGTTGGAAATATTTTTAAGTTTTTCGTTAATATAGTTCAAATTTGGTATTTTATCACTTGTATAAGATTTTGAAATGTGACGTCACGAAACTTAGAACCCCTCCCACCCCTTGTCACACAATGCCACACTAAGAATTAAAATTAGAAAATACGTTATAAAATGACGCCTTATTACGTGGCGTACTAAGCCTACCTACTTTTAAGTTTGGAATAGCATGCGTAAAGTTATCTCACCCCATAATCTAGATTTTTAAGTCCACGACAATTCAATAATCCAAAATAGTTATTTGTGTTACATGGGGCCAAAGAAAATTTTTGTTCCCCGAGGGCGCTATTTTGAATTCAGAGCGAAGTGAAGGATTCTATAGTAGAATCCCGAGCGTAGCGAGGGGTTCTAAAGTAGAATCCTGAACGTAGCGAGGAATTCAATATACGCCGCCCGAGAACAAAAAATTTGGCCCCGAGTGACACACACTATTTTTCATCATTACGTATGAGAAAAAGCTAGGAGTATCAACCTAACGACTATGTATGGACATTACCTATACGTTTAAGCACCAATCAGAAGATACTCCTATCAACCTTCTATGTAATTGTGTAGACATTATTTAGACGTATATTTAAAGTTTAAATAAAATGTAAAGACGTATATCCGATCAACAAATTGATCACGTGACTTCGGACCAATCAGAACAGAGAAATGCAAAGTCGTATATTCGATCAACAAATTGATGACGTGACTCCGGACCAATCAGAAGAGAGAAATGAAAAGTCCCATGGGCCAACAAGTTACACTTTGCTCCCGCTATCCTCTGAAGGCAATATGCGTTTTTCGAATAGGTATGATGAAAAAGTATTTTATACTACACCCGCTCGGAAAGTACCCTCTTGCTTTTGTCAAAACGAGGTAGAAAGTACGTCATTGCTACAAACCAATTAAGCGGGAGGAAAAGATGTATGAAATTTCATTTCTAACGTGCTAAGCGGGGAGAAAACTGTATGAAAATCCATTTCTAACGCGCTGTTGTTTTTTAATTTTAAGTAAATATGTTATGGACGTTGAGAATTTGGATGTCTTACCTTAAGGAAATATAATATTAGAAGCAGCTTCACCATATTTGACATAGAAAAGTCAAATAATATGGTGAATGTCGATTGTCGACATCGACGTCGATTATCGATATCGATAGTCGATATCGATATCCGATATTGATAGTCGATATCGATATCGATGTCGATTGTCGGTATCGATGTCGATTGTCGGTATCGATGTCGATTGTCGATATCGATGTCGATTGTCGATATCGAAATCTATATTGAAATAATCCTCAAAATGTAGTCTAGTTGTGATAGTGAAGCTTCGAATGAAGCGACTCATATAGTTATGATAGAACGTCATGTTTTTTTTTTAATTTTTTTTTAAATTTTTGAAAACAATACATTAGAAATTAAAGCTAGCTAGCCTAACCTAATTAAGGACTATTAACTATTATTAACTATTAACCTAAACCTTTTTTTTTTTTTTTTTTCTTTTTTTTAATTTTTGAAAACAATACATTAGAAATTAAAGCTAGCTAGCCTAACCTAATTAAGGACTATTAACTATTATTAACTATTAACCTAAACCTTTTTTTTTATGTTTCTGTATTTTGAATATGGGTTTGTAAAATTGCCTGAAATAAAAAATATTTATTTTATTTATTATTTTAAAACTTTGTAAGTTCGTTTAATCACTAATTATCGCTTATTTTCCTCGCAGGTGTAGTATAAAGCACTATGTATCACTCGGTAGAAAGTACGATTCCTACCTCGCGTGTATTGCGGCCCTTTGGCTACGCCTCGGGCCTCAAACTACACCCTCGATAGTAATCGGTCACTTTCTCCCCTCGGTGAACAATGTACTATTAATAGCCTGCACTCATTGAAATATCCGCTTAGTGCAATTTATTGATACAAGTCGTGGTGTTTGGATCCGTTTTACAATTTCAGATCAATTCTCTCAAGAAACCTATTGTAGATACTCGCGTCGCGCATAAAAGTCAAGTGAATTAAAATATGAGCCACCCGAGCGTAGCGTATCCAACATTGAACTTTAGCCATATCATCATTGGTGTGTAAAGTTGGTGTTCTTATATCTAGTAGTAAAGGTATCACATGTCTAGATTATTTTTTTTAATTATTTTTTATCCGCTACAAGTTAGCCCTGTTAAGACAACAGCGCTCAACACTGCGCCACGGAGGTCGTCAAAATAAAAAATAATAACATGCAGTGTACAAAAATTATATTACATATGCTTCAACTGAAATGAAGCATATTTCAGACATTTCCGTCGCCAAACTCAACGAAAAATCACCATCCAGTGCGAGAATAATACGGTTTCACACATCTGTAAAAATCTTACGTGAGATCCCATAAAAAGAGCAGAAAGTTCGCATTGGAAATGGGGAGCGAGAGCACCGGTGAAATTAATTTTGCATGATGAATGATGAGGGATGACGATGCAATTTACAATTTCCACTGAAAATATTAGCTTATCTGCAACGGGCGATCCTGTTTGATACAGGAAAAATATTTAAATGGAATTATCAAGTTTCTATATAAATCCATATTTTACAGGTACAGAAATTGCTTGCAACCAATGGAATGACATACTCGTTACTTTTTATCCCGGAAAATCAAAGAGGGCATCTACTATGTACTAGTTAACAAAAATACGCGTTTTGTCTATTTGCGACCCAAAAATGAATTTATCAATATGACGTATACCGACTATGTACAATTAATGTGACTGTTGTCGTATGTCGCATGACCTCAGTGTAACGATAATATCTATATATATAAAATTCAAAGTCCTGACTGACTGACTGACTGACTGACTGACTTATATATCAAAGCACAGCCTAAACCGCTGGGGTTAGAAACTTGAAATTTTGACAGTAGGTTCCTTTTGTGACGTAGGCGCTCACTAAGAAAGGATTTCTCAAAATTCCACCCCTACGGGGGTGAAATAAGGGGTTAAAGTTTGTATGAAAGTCCGTCATTTCTCAAGTTATATCCATGAAACTTGGTAAATGGGCTACCAGTTAAAAATAAAGAAATACGTGTTTCACAGTTTTTTCAAAATTCCACCCCCAAAGGGGTAAAATAGGGGTTTAAAGTTTATATCAAAGTCCTTCATTTCTCAAGCTAAAGCCATGAAACTTGGTATATGAGCTGCGGGTTAAAAATGAAGAAATACGTGTTTCACAATTTTTGAAAATTCGACCCCCAAAGGGGTGAAATAGGGGATGAAAATTGTCATAAAAGTCTTTCATTTCACAAGTTATAGCCCTGAAACTTGGTATTTGGGCTTCCGATTTAAAATTATGAAATACGTATTCCACAGTTTGGAAATTTCTTTCCCCAAGGACGTTAAATAGAGAGTTTGTCCTTCAATCACGCCGCAACAGAGCAACGGATCGATGTGGTTTTTTGCACGGGTAGGTATAGTTGAGGATCTGAAGAGTGACATAGGCTTCTTTTTATCCCGGAAATGAAGGAGTGCCTGTGGGAATTAAAAAACTTATGCTACGCGAACGAAGTCGCGGGCGTCCTCTAGTCTTAATATATAAAACGAAGTCGGGTTGTTCGTTTGTTCGAACACTAATTATAACTCTAGAACGGCTGGACCGATTTTCATGGTTTTTGATTTGTTGTATTTGTCTCCGTCCCGAATAGCAGAATAATTATTAAAACATTGCAAAATTTACGAAAAAATAAAATAAAAGAAAAAACATTTTCCCTTGATTTTCCCATACAAAGTGTTCATGGGTTTCGTAACTGTTTTTTCTTTTTTTTTATGTTTAGCACTCAGTTATCCTCTGACATGGTGTCAGAGACCGTAACTATCAAACATCAGATTATAGTCTGGAATAACACACATCAATCCACGCGGACGAAGTTGCGGGCATCAGCTAGTATTTATAATATATCAGAGCGACGCTTGCTGTCCACATTTGCTTGTCCTATTTTAAAACTCACATATTGTTAAACACTTGGACGAATAAAATAAATAAAACTTCAAACAGCTTCCGCGAACAAAGTTCATATAATCGAATACAAAGCTTTGTAGAGTCGTATAAAAGTTGCCGCGATTCGCGAGTTATTATGAGGAATTTTTACAGTAGCTCCTACGGGCACATTCAAAGTGAAGCATATGGAATGCAAGTAAAATTAAACAAAGTACCACCTAACTTGATGAGAGAGCTCCAATGATTGTATTCAATCCTTGTGTATACTTTGTTTATACGAAATTTAAGTTATTTAAAAAGCTTATAGCAGTAAAATAAAAATGAAATTATGAAATTGCAAGTTTGAATATGCCGTAGTGCAATTTTGACGATTAAAGTGTCGAAATTTCCATACTAGCGTTACTTTAATCAGTCTACCTTTTTTACCGTCATAGTCTACCTTATCTTTGGGAAGTATTATCTACTTAGTTTACTTATCCGCATATAAATAATTGATCATACTAATATTATAAATGCGAAAGTGTTTGTTTGTTGGTTTGTCCTTCAATCACGCCGCAACGGAGCAACGGATCGACGTGATTTCTGGCATGGGTATAGTTGAGGATCTAGAAAGTGACATAGGCTTTTTATACCGGAAGATTAAGGAGTTCCCGCGGGAATAAAAAAACGTAAACCACGCGGACGACGTCAAGATATAATAATCGTGCAAGATATAATAATTTTTAAAAAAGTTATTAAGCAAAACTACTAATTTTGTACTTTTATTTAAAAACATACCAACGTACAAAATTCAAAGCCAGCATTAGTGGCGCAGAGTCAACCACAGAACATAAATGCTCAGTAATAAGCCAGATTCCTTGTTTTGTTAGAGAGAGAGTTCCGAAGTTAGAGTTTTAAGTCAATGTGATGTGCTCCACTAAAATCCACAAAAGGGGAGCGCTGTCGACGATGTGATTTGCACTTGATCTATATTTAATTTTTCTCAAACATGCTTGGAAATTTGAGCATTATTTTGACAACCTTCTTCGAGATAAATCGAAATTGCTGTACTGGCCAAATACATGCGAGCAGCGGCCTTCTAAAGTTGTATGAAAATCCATATCTGTCGTGGTTTAGCGGCCAAATAAATTACATACTAAATTCATATCTGTCGTGTAGTTTAAAAGTGTAACTTATCAAAGGTTTTATTTAAATTTCGAACTAGCTTGCAAATAGAAAGCTGTTTATTGAAAAAAAAACAAATGAACACTTTGACGCGGGAAAAATTATTGTTGTTCGTTGTTCGTCATTGATTTTGAAATGTTTTTGACAAAATGAGTTCAAGTGAAGACAATGAGTGTGATGAACACTTAGCTTTAATTTCCGCGCATTATTTGAGAAAAGCACTATACAAGCCTTGGCCACAACTAGGCATTGATGGACTTACGTATGTGTGCCTCGGCTTCGCCTCGGCCCACATTTACACGTTCGTCCTTCAATGCCTGTTTTGATGGCCGCTGCAGTAATGTACTATTTTTCCATGTTAGCCGGGCCGGCATTAATTAATGCATGAAGGAAATATTCCCTACTATATAAACACGCTGAGTTCAGTGAAGAACATATTTTGACCAACTCATAACTACCTATGCATATTTAGAGTGTCACACATAACCTTGTTTTACCGATATATTTGACATCAAAAGGTTCAGTGGCTGAAGGAGTTCTTACGTCGTATGCGGACAATGCACAGGGATTATCCCAACACAAACAAACATCCACGTACGACCGACCGGAGGCGATACGTGAACTATGCTAACGAAAAGTCGATAAAACCTTTATCTTATTACGGGATACGGATGTGCTACAAAAAGTCGGGCTTCTGTGAAAAGTGCCCTATGCAGCTTTTCAATCCTGTTACGCTTTTGATACTATATCGGCGTTGAGTCTAAAGCACATTGATACCTCCTTTTTCCGGTTACGGCTTTAGGACTTTTGTAATTGTGTTGGAACTTGTCTCTGTATTTACTTTTGGGTTGAACAAGAACAAGTAATTATTAATTAAAAAACTGTACCTATCCCGACAATGGCAGTAATTTCAAAGGTGCCCATTTTTTGAATGTAAAGTCGAGGAAAAGTCCGTCATATCGATTTTGTTCGTGTAAAATGTAGCCTGTGTCACCCGGACCACAGTTTTACGACCGGACCATAACATAAAGAATCGATTGACCCCTCATTTATCAAAATCGGCTCAGTACTTAAGGCGCTACCGTGGAAAATACATAAATACAAACATACGTATTTACATAGACTGTTAAAATCATAAACCCTTCCTTTTAGCTTTGCCGTACTTAGTCGGGCAATAATTGAAAAAAAAAAAAAAACTTAATATGGTTTATTTATAGTGTGTTTTGACATCGGAATGTTATCGACAACGCTTTTTCTAGCAGGTCACCACTGTGCAAAGCAACCGCTGTCCTAGGACTAGACAAGCAGAGTTTCTAAGGTTTCCGTTGTCGACTCGTAAAGAATGATCCGATGTTAGCCGACACCATTACTCCTGTGGCGCATGAAAAATTCATAGAGATACCGTTTGATCGCGTTGACGTGTCGCTAGACGCGATTTCGAGACTCCTTTATAGTCTAGGCAATAAAGCTAGTGGACCCCAACAATAATTTCTCAGGCGACGAAACTTTACAGTATGATAAAGTATCATGAGTTAAACGTTTATTATAAATATCCAACAAAAAATCAAAAAGGAAGTAAGATTTTTTCTTTCTTTCTTCTTTCATAAATATTAAGATTTAGGTATAAATACCTAACTTCCGCATGTTTTTTTTTGGATATTTTTGTATAAGTTTTGATTCATGCCATACTACAACCCTGCCAAGTTTCAACGACTGAGGATTTAATTCGGGGATCTCCATACAACGAACCGCCCCGTTGCCTAGACTATTAGGGCTGTTATAAAACTCTGATTCCACACTAATACTATTATAAATGCATGGCTGTTTCTGCGTCTGTCTGTTTGCCGCATTTATAATATGATGTTGATTTATTTGTTGAGAACTAGCTTTTATTCGCGGCTTTGCTCACGTTAGGTTAGATTTTCATACAAACAAAGCCATAATTTACCTCCTTAGGGGTTGATTTTTTTAAAATCCTTTCTGAGCGGATGCCTACTTTATAATAGCTATCTGTATTTCCAGCCCGATCCATCCAGTGGTTTGACAGTCAATCACCGTTTTCTTTTATTTATTTAGAATACAAAATTATGGCCGCGACGCGACGTCGCGTCGTCCGTACGGATGTAGGTTTATTAGGTTTATTCACAGACCATACAACCAAGTTTATTTATTTATTTAAAGGCTTTTACATTATATAGAAGTTTATTCCTGTAGACTATTTCATTTTATGAAATTTTGATATAGCCTATGTCACTCTCCAGGTATACCATGCAAAAAATCACGTTAATCCATTGTTATGTTGCGTCGCGTTTAAAGGACAAACTTACAAAATCAAACTTTCGCATAATACATATTTGAAGGATTATAAGGAAGATACATCATTTCCCGTTACCCATTAAGTAAAATCAAAGAAGCAGTTATTTGTTTGGACTTGAAAACAGTATGAAATTTTCCATCTACTAGTGCGTAGGCATTTTTATATGAGGGACGCAGGCAGGTATAACTTCGTTCCAAATGTACTTGTTCCCACGCTCTTAGCAATTGTTGGAAGAGATTTCATATTTAAGCTTTTCTTTGTTCACATTTTTACCACGCTTGTTATGCTATTTAGCTCCTTTTATATAATTTACTAGGTATACTTGCGGTACCAAGTGAATGATACATATCTATCTTCCTGATCAAAGCGTTTCCACAGGTTTTATAAACATCTACAACGAGTCTTCAAAATAATTGAAATTCTAGACGAGCCGTATGCAGAAGATTCTAGGATTTTTTTGATTTGGTGGGAGGCTTCGGCCGTGGATACTGGCTACTTACAACCTTACCGGCAAGGGCGTACTGCCAAGCGTTTCTGCGTTTCGGTACGTTGTCGTGTAGAAATATTAGGATTTATTTAACTTATGTAACTGCCATGCCCCCAATAAATTAGCCTGCTACCATCTTAGACTGCATCATTGCTTGCCAGTTACCACCGGGTTAAATCGCAGTCAAGGGGCTAACTTGTAAAACCCACCGCATTATTATTCCAAGAAAACTCCTACTATCATGATTTTATTGGAAAACGGTAACGGCCGTAAGCAATGAGCAGTGTGACGCAGAGAAGAGTACCTATTCTTAAATCTGAACTGATTTACATCTTGGTTGGTTGCTGCGAGTTACTGCAAACGATCGGTCTCTCGTAGTACACTGAGTTAACTCGTATGTTTTTAAAGGTTTCCCTTGTCGGCTCGTAAAGAATGATCCGACGTCTCGGGCGACACCATTACTCCTTGTGCCGTATGAAAAATTCATAGAGAGACTGCGTTTGATCTTATAGTGTTTCCGAGCGCGTTGTGCTCTGTGGTTTTGGCTTGGACGAATGACTTACATTGGTCTTTAGCAATACTGGTATTGGTTGATACTAAGCTCGTGTTAAGTATACTTTTATAACTAAGACATTTCCAAATTTTCTTAACACAAAGTCAAAGTTCATTAGTTAACTAGCTTGTCCCATGCCGGATTTCCGAAAATTCTGCTGCTGTCAATCATTCATCAGTCAACGTCGCCGGAATTGATTGATACAGAAAATATTGTCTTGGAAGCCTGAAGATCATGATTCATGGCATTAAAACCGTCAAATTAATATAATTTAAGGTGTATAGCAGCTTTTTTTGGAAATACCACTGCAATAATGACACAGAATTTTTGTTGATAAAGAAACGTACATGTCGGAACTCTGTTTTTGTATGACGCGTTTTTCTTTTACTGGCTAGTTTCATTTTACTTTTTACCGTGTAGGCCCTTTATTTTAGCTGTACTGTGTCACAATTTCAGTGGCTCTATAGTCATACGATTGTTACATATTTTTACATTTGCTCATAGATGTCTCATTGTTTGATGTTCACGTTCCATGTGCATTGTTCCAGTGGATCTGCTGCAGATGCTCGAGTTCAACGTGACCGTGTCGTTCCCAGCGGCGCCACTGCTCACTGTTATTTTGGCGCTAGTCGGTGAGTGCATATTTGTCATTTTGCTGCATACATTACTTACTGAAATATTCCTGTATTATATCGGCGCTATAAGTAAAGGCAAAGATAGACTGCGCCCGCTTACTTATCGTATGCAACGTATGGATCATGATCATGGACAGCATGTTATATGTGGATTTGAAACTTACTTATTGAATGCAACGTGATCCCACGTGACTATCCACTGTTAAATGCAAACACTAGTGCAAACAAACAATGCACTCAATATCACTGCACTCATTATTTATTCCTTATTAAATCACACAGACACAATACATCCATTTTGACATTACACACCGATCTCCCGCCAAGCGCCTCAAATCGCGCTGTCACTGTCAAGAGCCATAGAGACAGTGAGACCATAGATTTAATCTGTCAATGTCAGTCTAACAGTCAATTCTGTCTCTATCTTAAAGCTCCTTGTAATGCAAGCTTGTCAAGCTTGCATGATCATTCGTTTTATGCAACGCATGCATGCACAAAATCATTATGTGCAGATAGGTCAAGCTTGCTTCATGTGTGGCCGTGGACGACAGTAAACTTCCTATAGGATAACTGAGTACTTACATTAAAATATGGAGAGGAGATCACTAGGCAGGTGATCGATCTGTAAGTGTATAGTATATGAGTCGTTCCACTATATTCTAAAGCGAATAATTTATTTTCAATATATTGGTTTGATCATCTCTTACAGACAGTAGGTTTTACAAATCTAAATATGTATTTTGTCACCATAAAAACGCTATAAAAACAGTAATTTTTCCTCTGCAATTAAATGTTTCTGGAAGCACAAGCCGTAGTAACAAAGTCAACAAATTACTATTACTCGTCGAGTTCTCTCACCGCTTTTCCGTAAAGCGTGACATGCAAACAGCAGGGTAAATGAAGACGCATATTTAGTACGGAAAGTGAGCCCTGGTAGGGTTGTCGAAATTGAAAAAAATCATCATAAACGGTCTTCGAAAAGTAATTGAGAGTTCTCATTTCCGCGAATGACGGCTATGCGGGGATCTTGCAGACCCTGTGATACGTTGGCCGTTTTAGATCCATTGTAATCGCCACAATCCATAGCTCCGGATAGCTTCAGGTTTTTGGTTTATATTCGATGTGACAAAATATTTCGTTGGAAAAATTGTGTTAAAAAATATTGAAGTGCTAACTTTTTTGTATCCAAGTAGATAAACACAATTTATTTTTTCGACAATTTGAAAAATGAAAATTGTTCACTTCTGCGAAGATTCAATTTAGTTTCTAAGAGTACAGGATCATTACAGCATACAAACTATGTACTAGCAGAATTAACTAGTAGTTGTGTTTGATATTTGTTTCGAGCATTTCTTCTCTCTATTTTTCTTGAACTAAGCATACAAAATTGTGCTACGAGAGTACGAGACATTTCGGATATCAGCCCACCCGCATTTATAGATATTGCGAGACTTAGACCGGCTATACACGGACTGCTCGAGCAGTTAGCCCGTGATCAACATACACGGACCGCTCAAGCAGTCATAGTCAACAGCTTGAAGCTACGATTGATAATAATTGCTGCCAACCGCCCGAAGTCGCAACTGCTCGAGCGGTTCCATCAAGTAGTCCATTCTGACTGCTTCAATCTGTTCGTGTATCTAAGGCCTTACTGTGCCCTCATTACTTTACTTTAAAAACTGGCAAACGGTTGGCAACCCGCGCTTTCTATCAACCAGTTACTATCGCTACAATTTTATAAGTTTTTAAGGTTAGCAACCCTATCTATAGCTACTGGGAAACGTTTGATGTTCTCAGAAATTCTCACACGTTTGCACTTTGAAACTGCACTGACTATTGTGTTTAGGCTGCCGTATAACGTCACCCCGAACACGGAATAGGAAATGAAGCATTTCCCCATTTCATTGGTAATAGATTAGAGTACCTTTTACTAGCTACTTGAGTTGCATCTATCTTTTGTATTACCTTGTCTGGCATCGGAGTATTAAAGCAGCATACTTCTATAGTGTGTGGAATAAAAGGTGGAAAGGTTTATTGGGAGGAAGTTTTGTTTTGTGTTTCGTAAGATTGCGTTAAATACCCAGGTGAGGTTTAATTAGCTTTTTTATATAATTATAAACAGATCTTTACATGGGCTTATCAGGAAACCCACTTATTGACAGTCACACACAAAATAAATCATTGTATACATCATAGAGTTCATTCCCTTCAACTTCTGAACGATTCAGCCACAAAATTACTAGTTATTTTCACGGATATGGAAACGTGGTTAAAATGGGTCAAAAGTATTAAGGTTTGGACAGACGCAACGCGTTATGTTACAGCAACGTGGTTAACGCGGCGCGTAGAAATACTGTTACTATATGAAGGCATTCACATTGTAGATTGCGCACCGCCGCAGGACCCGTACTGCTGCAGTCGAGCTCCTTTGCTTTGCATTGGGACATGTTTTATTCAGTTTCTTGTAATACCCGTACAAACATTCAATGAATCGTCCTATGTGTGCTATTTACTGGCATGCACAGGGCTTGTAGCCAGAGTGCTATATGAGAAGGTACCTAATTAATGACAGGCTGTAAATGAAAAACGATCATCCAGCTATTTAAACCAAGGTATACAGTCCTTCGCCTGTAGGAACACGACTGGTGCTGCTGAAATCGCGCGCTTTTGCCGTAGCTCGTTGTGTTTGTCCAAGTGCTGAGGACATGAGCATAAGCCAGCCAAGTGGGCGGCGGTGGCGTCTACGAGGCGCAACAGGCGCCCCGCCCCACCGCTGCTCCGCGCAACAGGCGCCGCACCCGACTTACTTGTTGAATCGACCGACCTACTAACGTTTCAATGAAGACGCTACACACGAGAAATTATCCTTGTACATTTGATACAGAATTTATCACAGGATAATTGCCTGGTGGCGCCCGATATGGGACCATGTCTATCGACTACCCGCGGTTCTAATCAACGGTTCTTATAACTTTAACTCTTTCTTTACTCTACTTCTACCTCAATTCTACATTAGAAATTATCCTTGTAAACAGAACGCCACATTTGATACAACATTTTATAAGAGAATGAAATATAGTCAACTTTACTAATGAACTACTACACGACTTGACAATTTAAATCGACATTATGCTGGTTTTGCAACTTTTTCTGTCGCTGCTTGCTTCCTACGACTAGGCCTTATGCGCATTATAAGAAAATTTCTTGTGTCTTATGAGTAATGTCTTATAAGAAATTCAGTCACAATCGTTGTCGTATGAGAGAAGATATTTTTTCTTGCGTCGAATCAGACACGCGCATACAAAATATGCGCAAAAAAAAATACATATACATACAATGCAAAAATATACATTACTCATAAGACAAAAAAATTTCTTATAATACGCAATAGGCCTTACTTTATATCCAGCTAGGTGCCATTCTAACAAAACCATTGTTTCCTGTTTCAAAATTTGATTTTAATTCGATACTTGCCTCAGTGCCGTGTAATTTCTTAAAGATGTTTAAAAAATGTTTTTCTATTGATAGAATTAGAAGTAACCCTTTTCAAATTAATCCATTAAGCCCATTAACGGCCTTAAGAGGCTATTGTGTTTATAAACATTTTCTAATTAGCAAAGAAAAACAACATCAGTACCTTTTAAAAGTTAAAACCTTGTTTCGAACGAAGGGTATTAAAATAAAATAAAATAAAAATTGCAATTCCTATTAATTAGCTAATGGCAGCAATCGACAGTAAACAATAAACATGGTAATGATTAAAGAGAAACAATTCCTTAAGCATTTATTTTTTGAATCTTATTTATCTTACAATATACCTAGAGGAGGAGAATTCAAGGAAATAGGTATTCTTACAGTAGCCTCGCAATATATTTACAGTTATAATATAATCTTCGTAAAACAGCACACTCACGATTACAAAAATATATGCGATCTGCATGATAGGCAAACTAGAGGCCGCAATAAGCTCGTGACTCCATCGCTCCGCCTCAAAAAAGTCCGAAAATCGTTCGTAGGAATTTCTAGGAAAGGAAGGACTTGCCTTTATACAAGTTTAAGTAATCTATTAAAAGTATGCTTCTGAAAAAAGCAAATTATACTGTTGAAGATCACGTAAATGATATCACAGAGCTTGGATTTGACTCTTTCCAGCAATGCCAAGGACAGCGGTTACCTATGTATTTACACAATTAAATTGTAAATTTATTTTTCAAAAGAGCAACCACCGAGTTTCTTGCTGGTTCTTCTCGGTAGGAATGTCATTCCGAACCAGTGGTAGATTCAGTCAACGATTCAAAAGCACTTGTAAAAGTTTATTTGAATAAAAACATTTGAATTCTGAATTTTGAATTTAGATCAGAATGACTTCTTTCTCTTTTTCTAAGAGAAATATTTTAAGGACTAGGTAAAAGCTCTGGTAATAGTGACTATAGTACAAGCACTACATAGTTATTAGTATTTTGCAGTATCCAGGTAATCCAAATAATACTTGAAATTCATCGTATAAAATTTTTACGAGCTTCCGAAATTTTAATCTCAAAGTTTGACGTATGTACTTCGTGTTTCGAGCCCGCATTGGATGTCGTTTGATGAATATCATCCCTAGACGGTGCATAGGTTTCTCACAACTTTCTAATATGTTCGTAACTCCGCATATTGGAATGTTGTGCACAGCTTTTGTAGGATTTATATTAAGTTTCCAGTATAATTATTATACGCCATAAATTGAATAATAGTAAGTGGCTTGTATTCAACAAGACCTTGGAAGACGCATAAAAGTTAGAAAATGTCTAATTTTTTTGTGTTTGAGATTGAAGACACTCGTACAATAAACTCATATGAAATTTTATTTATTAAAACCAAAGACATCTTTACGTATCTCAGATACAATAATGTAAAAAGTTCAAGTAACTATGAAAAATGTTCCTAGGGCACACTAATGCAGCTATATAATTGAACAATCGAGATATTTTTTTATTATAATATGTTCGAATCCTACCTGTGCCGAACTGCCCTAACAGATATCAAATATCCATATCTATCGTAGCAATTATTTGATTTTGACAAAATTAACGTCCTCCACCAGTCTGTTGTACAAAATTGCAGTCTGTCAGACTCAATTATTGTTACGAGGTTCTGAAATTCCAATCTTAAAGTTGGGCGTGTGTGCGACGACGGACTGCCCCGCATTGAATATATTCTGATGAATACCGTCCCTGGAAATGACATAGGGCTTCTGACAAATTACGAATACACCCGCATTTGTTTATGATTACATTCTGCCGGATATCCATACTCTTGGCTTTGACCACCTCCCTGGCGCAGTGTTGAGCGCTGTTGTCTTAACGTGGGAGGTTTAGTTCGAGTCCGGGAATTTATAATTTCAGAATTTTTCTGGTCTGGTCTGGTGGGAGGCTTTGGCCGTGGCTAGTTATCACCCTACCGGTAAAAACGTACCGCCAAGCGATTTAGCGTTCCAGTACGATGCCGTGTAGACACCGGCTAGGGGTATGGGTTTAATATAACAGCTTGACAGGTGAGATCGCAGTCAAGGGCTAACTTGTAGTGGAATAAAAAAAAAACCGGCCAAGTGCGAGTCGGACTCGCGCACCGAGGGTTCCGTACAAACCTGTAGTAAGTTTTACGATTTATGACGTATTAAAAATAAAAATTACGTTTGTTGTATGGGAGCCCCCCTTTAATATTTACTTTATTGATATTTAATTATTTATTTTGAAAGGTAATATACAAGTTAATATTCTGTGAAAATTTGAACAGTCTACCTGTTACCGTTTTTAGGGTTCCGTACCCAAAGGGTAAAAACGGGACCCTATTACTAAGACTCCGCTGTCTGTCTGTCTGTCTGTCTGTCTGTCTGTCTGTCTGTCTGTCTGTCTGTCTGTCTGTCTGTCTGTCTGTCTGTCTGTCTGTCTGTCTGTCTGTCTGTCTGTCTGTCTGTCTGTCTGTCTGTCTGTCTGTCTGTCTCCAGGCTGTATCTCATAAACCGTGATAGCTAGAAAGCTGAAATTTTCACAAATGATGTATTTCCGTTGCCGCTATAACAACAAATACTAAAAATTAAAAAAATATATATATTAAGGGGGGTCCCCATACAATAAACGTGTTTTTTTCGTATTTTTTTGCTCAATATTAAAAACGGTAACAGGTAGACGGTTCAAATTTTCACAGAATATTAACTTGTATATTACCTTTCAAAATAAATAATTAAATATCAATAAAGTAAATATTAAAGGGGGGCTCCCATACAACAAACGTAATTTTTTGATATTAACAAAAACCTCTACAAACAAAGTTAGTTTTGCGGTTCATTTCGTCTTGTTTTTAATACGTCATAAATCGTAAAACTTACTACAGGTTTGTACGGAACCCTCGGTGCGCGAGTCCGACTCGCACTTGGCCGGTTTTTAATATTGAGCAAAAAAATACGAAAAAAACACGTTTATTGTATGGGGACCCCCCTTAATTTATATATTTTTTTAATTTTTAGTATTTGTTGTTATAGCGGCAACGGAAATACATCATTTGTGAAAATTTCAGCTTTCTAGCTATCACGGTTTATGAGATACAGCCTGGAGACAGACAGACAGACAGACAGACAGACAGACAGACAGACAGACAGCGGAGTCTTAGTAATAGGGTCCCGTTTTTACCCTTTGGGTACGGAACCCTAAAAACCTGGGAGTTTCTCAACAGTGAAGTTAGATATTATACTTCCAGATTCTACAGGAGTTCAATGCGACCTCTCTGCACATAAAATTAGTTGATGGTAGGATAAATAATGCAACAATTTTGAGAAGTTTTGACAGTGGAGATGTAAGACTCACATCGTTGGGAGTGGGACTGAAGTTGTAAGTCGAATGGCCATTTCATTAGATTATTAAGTAAAAGTGCAGCCATTTAATCCCCTCACTGAGGTTAAGTTGGGTTTCGATTAAACAAAATAAAAAACGCAAAAGTGCTCAAAAGGAGCTCGCTTCTTAAATTACAATCTACAAGATGCTATCGCACGTCACCGCCTGCCACTCATCCGCGAATTCTGAAAAATGTCTACCCAAGAGATTACTTTCAATCCGTTCCCGGCGAAGTTCGGCATCTTAATGACTTCTATTATCTACTCCACTCTTCCGACAACTCGAAGACATTCAATTACCCTAGCTCAGATTAAATTTTTCAGTCGCTTACTTCGTACGAGTTCTTTGCCATGAAATTTTAAATTATTGTCATCCATACTTATATTGAAAACTAGCTGATGCCCGCGACTTCGTCCGCGTGGACTAAGTTTTTTCGATTCCCGTGGGAACTCATTAATTTTCCGGGATAAAAAGTAGCCTATGTATGTGTGTATATTCTTTATAGCTGATGCCCGCGACTTCGTCCGCGTGGAATAAGTTTTTCAGTTAATTTTCCAGGATAAAAAGTAGCCTATATTACTATCCCGCGGTATAATCCCCCTATAATGGTGAAACACGTACTTCTTCATATTTTAACGAAAGCCCAAATGCTGTTTCATGGCTATAACTTCAGAAATTAAGGATTTTCATACAAACTCTCAACCCCTATTTCCCCCCTTCGGGGGTGGAATTTTGAAAAACTGTGAAACACATGTTTTCATTTTAAACCCGCAGCTCATATATCAAGTTTCATGGCTATAACTTGAGAAATTAAGGACTTTCATACAAACTCTCAACCCCTATTTCACCCCTTCGGGGGTGGAATTTTGGAAAACTGAAACACATATGTTTTCATTTTCAACCCGCAGCTCATATACGAGTTTCAAGTTTCATGGCTATAACTTGAGAAATTAAGGATTTTCATACAAACTCTCAACCCCTATTTAACCCCTTCGGGGGTAGAATTTCGGGATAAAAAGTATCCTATGTCCTACCTCGTAGTATGGGCTCAAATCGTGCCAAGTTTCGTTTGAATTTATTCAGTAGTTTCGGCGTGATGCGCGGCCAAGATACAGACAGACAGACAGACAAAAATTAAAAAAATCACAGATTTGGCTTCAGTATCGAATAATGAGTGCCCTCCAAAAAAAAAATTTTCAAAATATCTTCAATGTACATAATTGGACCTGTTACAGTTTTATTATAAGTATAGATAGATGCGAAGGTGTTGCTCTGTTGCAGCATAATTTGTTGCATTTTAGGATCTGGAGAATAACATGAGCTAGTTTTAATCCCGGAAAAAGCAAAGAGGTTCCCCGGGATTTTAAATCGAAAACGCAAATCCACACGAATGAAGTCGTGTACGTCCAGTGGCGTGCATGTCATAGAGGCATAAAAAAAGTACTGCGTACTCTAGTTGTAAAAGCGCAATGGTAGTTTTTATGCAATGCAATATGACTTGCCAGTAAGTGGGTTCCTACCCAACTAATGAACGAATGCTTACCATGACTTCAAAACCCGTGTACATGATCTAATAGCTCTCATAAATGGACTGCCTGCAAAATGTACAAAACGAACGGACTCCGGAATTTTCGCAAATATAATACAATGGGGCTGATTCTGTAGTGCACAATCTCTAAACTAAACTAAAATTAGAGCATTACAAATATTGCTAACCCTTTCATAATACTCCCTACGGAAAGGGACAGGACTAGATCTAAAGCTGCCATTTTAGTTTAGTTTAGAGATTGTGTTATACAGAATCAGCCCCAATGGCAAGGTGATGCAGGGGCCTGTATCAGGTTCTCACGTGATGCTTCACATGAGTCACAGGCACGTCGCGAAACGGACTCTGAATACTAATAGATATGGATATGAAGAGCGCAGCGCGCCCCGAAATCGGATTCGATTCGCATACACTGCACGGTATTAACGCCGGCCTGTCCGAAACAATGCCCAATCAAACTCAGTGTGCTTGCGCTTGAATCTCACAATGAATGAATGAAATATTCTTTGTTGTACACCAAAAACATAACATAAATAATCAGAAACAATAAAAACAAAAAAATAAGATTCGGTACAATTGGCGGTCTTATCGCTTTGAAGCGATCTCTACCAGGCAACCAAGTCACATAGGAATTAAAACTAGCGAGAAAGGGACTCACTATGTGTAAAATATATTATTTCGAAGAAAATCGTTTATTTCTATATAATTATAATTTATAAGCTCCTTTCTATCGTTAAGTATGTCCGTGAATTATTTATTATTCTTTTGTTCGTACGAAAATGTTTTCGTTTACGATTTAAATTGTTATACTTACATATTTGAGTGGTCTTGAGTTTTATTGTGTTTATCACGAGATGCTTACGTTTCACTCAGGTGAAACCTTTTTTTACTCAAGCTTTTCTCCAGCCGTCAGATTCTGAACACTATCTAAACTTGTCAAGACAAATCCAATGACCCTAAACACGACGGAGTCATCATTAGTACTTGAGAAGTTCCTTTTGGCCACTTCCTGGATCAATTTTGGGAGTCTGGACATCATATAGGTCCTTGTCAAGACAAATTCGGCGACTCGTAATACAACGGAGTTTTGTTGAGGATTTGAGAAGTTCCTATGGCCACCACCCAGCTTCACCATGAGACCACTTCCTCCAATTGGGTATTTGACAACAAGTCAAATCAGCAACTTTTTTTCAAACGTCAAAACGCGCGCTTAGTACTTATGGGATGCTGTATGAAATACGGAGCTGTGACGTCATCAAAATTCGACTCACTTTTTTATTTAAATCGATAGTTTAAATCACTAAAAAGAATTTATTTTAATAGTAGTGTTGTACCTACCCAATTAAAATTTCCACAAAATACTTAATGTTTAGGAATCGTCCAGTTGCGGTCTTATCATGACCTACCTATAGGTAGAAGATAGATTCAGAGAGTATTGCACAATTGTGCATGTCCAGGGCGTGCGTCGAAATATAATCTGTTCGGATCGGTAATCCGGGCGCAGTTGGCTAGGACATGATCCAATAGCGCTTGTCCAGCGCATTGCGTTGCATAAAGCAATCTATTTTAGTCAACGCTACCGGTAACCACCTCTGTTGTGAGTTTGTTCATACCAAATATTTCATTTTACGGACGATTGTATTTATTATACTAATTAAACTAAAATGTTTTGCTTTGGTTTGAGCTTTGTGTATTGTTGTTAAAGTATGGCAATGAAACAAACACAGACAACCTTATATAATCTATGCATTATCTTGTGTTGAAAACCCCGCTCTTTGATCGCTCTCTCTCTTGTCTCTGCCAATCATGGTGAACACGCAATTTGTAAGTGCTAATTTAATAAAAGGTAAAAACTAGATAAATCTTTAATTACTGCTCTCTCCCTGTAACCTAATAGGTTATGGGCGCCAGGCACGTAATTCTGCACCTTTTAGTCTGAAAATTGCGGTAAGAAAAATAGTCGAGTCGAAGGTTAGACCGGCGTGGCGTGGGATAACATTAATTATCGCAGGTAAAAACTTGTTAATAACAAGGAAAGTCATTAAGCCAGTGCGAGATGGAAGTAACTCCGCTAACATCTACCATCCAGGGAACAGTTTTAAAACTGGAGGGCACGAAAAACTGGAATGTGTGGAAATTCCAGACAACTGTGTTGTTACGAGGGCAGGGATTATACGATATTGTGGAAGGGAGCAGCTTTAAGCCGGAAGATGCAACCCAAAAGAAGGCTTGGGAAGGTAAGGATGCGAAGGCACAAACAATTCTTGTAACTAGAATGACAGAAGATGTTATGCTGCATATTATCACGTGCACAACAGCAGCCGAAATGTGGCGCAAGCTGAAGAGCGTGTACGAACAAATGACCGAAACCAGCGTCCATATACTACAGCAGCGTTTCTTTCAATTTCAATATGAAGAAGGTACGGATATTTCAGTTTTTTTGTCCAAAATACAAGAGATGCAAAGTCAATTGCGACAGATGGGAGAAGAGGTATCAGAAAAATTTGTCATTACCAAAGTATTAATGTCCCTACCTGAACAATACAGGCATTTTGTATCGGCATGGGAGTCGGCCCCGGACGACAAGCAGAACTATGATAACTTAGTTGCTAGATTGCTCATCGAGGAAGAGAGACTGAAAGCAAAGGGAGATACGCAGCAGTCTCAGAATGCTTCATCATCTCAAGCATTTCTAGTAAAGAAGAACAATTCAAAGAAGATCAGGGGTTATAAACACAATCATGTAGGGCACCATGCAAGTCAGTACCGGGTTAATAATCAGTCTAATAATAGAGAGGATAAAAGATGCTTTTACTGCAAAAAGGTAGGCCATTTTCAAAATCAGTGCAGGTTCCGCATAGAGAAGAATAAACAGAAACAATGCGAGAGTAACGCTTTCATGGTAATAAATCATGATGGACAATATAAGCATTCACAGTGGTTGGTAGATACAGGTGCGAGTGAGCACATGTGTTGTGATAAGACTTTGTTTACAACATTTTCTGCTGTTTCACAAAGGTCAGTAATCATTGGAGATGGCACAACAATTTCAGTACTGGGATGCGGTCAAGTGACAGCTCAGGTGTATAATGGCACAAATTGGATTGATACAACTCTAAATAATGTATTGTATGTACCAGACCTTAAGAAAAACTTATTCTCTGTGAACGGAGCAACCTCTCATGGTTATGTCATGATGACAGATGACATCTACTGTAAGTTTTATAAAAATAATAAAGTGTGCGCAATAGCAAAGAGAGATGGAAACTTATATTACATGAATTTACGTTTTGAGTTCAGCATTGCTAGTGCAGCCAAAGTTTCAACAGATCTTTACGAGTGGCACCAAAGGTTGGCCCATCAAAATTTTGAACAAGTAAAGTCTATATTGAAAAAGAACAATATTTATTATGATAACTCCAGCATTACAAATTGTGAAGGTTGTTTAGAAGGAAAAATGCATAGATTACCTTTTCCAAACAGTGAAACTAAAACAAGTAAAATATGTGAAATTATTCATGTGGATGTTTGTGGCCCCATGGAAAATAAATCCATAGGTGGATCACGCTACTTTCTTTTATTGAAGGATGACTTTTCAAAATTTAGGACAGTTTATTTCTTAAAAGCCAAACATGAAGTCAAAAGTTGCATTCAAAATTTTATCTTAAAGACTGAAAATGAGACTGGACAGAAAATTAAGGTTATAAGGACGGATAATGGCTTGGAATTTATAAATCAGGATGTCAAAGAACTATTACATCAACATGGTATTACCCATCAAAGAACAGTACCTTACACACCACAACAAAATGGGAAGGCTGAGAGAGAAAATCGAACTTTAGTGGAAGCTGCTAGAACTATGCTGTGCACAAGGGCACTGCCAAAAGCATTATGGGCTGAAGCTATTAACATGGCAGCATATGTGTTGAACCGAACAGCTAAAAGCTCTGACCCAGAGAGAACTCCATATGAAATCTGGACAGGGAAAAAGTTTGATATACACGAGTTAAAAACATTTGGAATTCCGGTGTTTACTCATATACCTAAGGAACAGCGTAAAAAGTGGGATGCAAAGAGTGAAAAAGGAATACTAGTAGGGTACGGGGAAAATACAAAAGGTTACAGAATATTTTATAGTCAGAAGAATAAGATTGAATTTAAGAGGGATATTACATTTATTGAGGAAAATAAGTTGGAAAAACAAGTAGAGAAACCAATTTTGATTCAACAAATACCAGAAATTGAGGAAGAAATTACGGAGACTGTTGATACTAGTAAACAACCAGATACAGAGAAAAATGGCTCAGGGGAAGTAAGTAAGTCTCGGGTTGGGGATTCTATTTCAGCTATTTCAGGTTTTTCAGGTCAAATAGAGCAAACCAAAAGGGCAAGGAAACCGACCCAATTTTACCAATGCAACCATGTATATTCTGATGAACCCAAATCATATAAGGATGTGATGGAAAGACCGGACTGCGGTGAGTGGCAACAAGCTATTAACAAGGAATTAGAGACTTTAAGGGAAAATAATACTTGGACATATTGTAGTTTACCTGTAAATGCAAGTGTGATTAGTAGTAAATGGGTTTTTAAGATAAAAAGGTCAGGTGACCATGTACAGTATAAAGCTAGGTTGGTAGCTAGGGGTTTTGAACAAAGTGACTTATTAGATTTAAATGAAATTTATGCCCCTGTTGCTAAATTATCAACTTTCAGATTGTTTGTAGCTATAGCAACTCAATATAAGTTACCTATTTATCAGATGGATGTCAAGGGTGCTTTTTTATATGGGGAAATTCATGAAAATGTTTATATTAAATTGCCAGAAGGCGCTTATAGTGATGATCGGAACATTGTAAAGTTAAATAAAGCCTTATATGGTCTCAAAAAATCTCCTAAATATTGGAATGATAAATTTAATTCTGTGATGATTAGAGAGGGTTTCCATAGATCTCATTCCGACTCATGTTTATACACAAAATGTGATAAAAATAACCAGATTTACCTTTTGCTATATGTTGATGATTTGTTAATTTTTGGAACTAATGAAAGTCTTGTAAATAACCTTAAAATTATACTGAATAATGAATTCAAAATGAAAGATCTTGGTTTGGTGTCTGATTTTCTAGGTATAAATGTAAACCAAAACACCCAAACTGGTATTACAGACTTAAGTCAGAAAAATTACTTATTGAGCATTTTGGCTAGATTTGAAATGCAAAATTGTAAACCCATCTCTACCCCGATGGAACAAAACTTTAATACTAAAATATTTGAAAGTAATGATGGTTCTGAAGTTAATAAAAATATAGAAAATACTTGTAGACAAATGATAGGAAGTTTGATGTATGCTGTGTCTGGCACAAGACCAGATTTATGTGTTGCTGTATCTATTCTTAGTAGATTTCAAAATAAAGCTAATAAAAGTTTGCTTAATGCTTTAAAAAGAGTATTCAGATATGTAAAATATAGTCTAGAATATAAGTTAATATTCAAGTGTGATGATAGTTTGTTATATGGCTATTGTGATGCAGACTGGGGTGGGAATCTTTTGGATAGAAAATCAACAACAGGCTATTGTTTTTATTTCTCAAATTGTTTGATATCATGGTGTTCAAAAAAACAGTGCTCGGTTAGTTTGTCTTCAACCGAATCAGAGTACATAGCCATGAGTATGGCGGCCAGTGAAGCTTGTTGGTTGCTTAATATGCTTAGTGACCTAAACATATTTAATGCAAGCCCAGTAACTATACACTCAGACAACCAGTCCGCTATCACAGTTGCAAGCACTGAAAATGTCAAACGCTTGAAACATATAGACATAAGGTACCATTTCATCAAAGAACTCATCAATAATAATAAAATATGTATAAAGTTCATTAGAACTCAAGATCAAGTAGCAGATATTTTGACAAAACCATTAGGACAAAATTTGTTTTTAAAATTTGTAAGTTGTTTAGGTTTAGAATAAAAAGTTAAAATGTAAAGAGACTAGAGAGATGACTATTTAGGTAAAGTAAAACTAAGGTATAACCTGTTTGATTAGAAATATACTAACTTTATTGTTGTAAAATTAAAATAGTTATTTTAGAATGAAAATATATAGGCTGTATGCTTAGAAATGTACTTAAGGTAAAATAAAATAAGATTTGTTTAGAAATGTTTAAATAAAACAAAGATAGTAGTTTTTTATGATATTATATATTTTGCATAGTACATAGTTTTAATGATATTTACTTGTATACAGAGTATCTATATTACAGAACGGTTTACATAGTTTGATGTATCGGTTAAATTTTTTTTGTCACTTAGCTTATGTATTAGTTCTGGCTTCTGTTGTTTGTTAATAAGATATATTAGATACTGTCTGTATGTATTTCATTGAGGGGAAGTGTTAAAGTATGGCAATGAAACAAACACAGACAACCTTATATAATCTATGCATTATCTTGTGTTGAAAACCCCGCTCTTTGATCGCTCTCTCTCTTGTCTCTGCCAATCATGGTGAACACGCAATTTGTAAGTGCTAATTTAATAAAAGGTAAAAACTAGATAAATCTTTAATTACTGCTCTCTCCCTGTAACCTAATAATTGTTTTCGAAATATTGTGTTGCTATTGTATTTTATGCGTATAGTATGTTCATCAAATTGTTTTTAAAATGTTTCCTAAATACATTTATGTGGTTTATACAATTATGAGGATTACTTAATTTGTAACGTTTACCTATTTCATTTATGATGACATCCTTGGCAGAAACGTCATTCACCAGTGGTAGATTCATCTGAAAAATTTACTGCATTGTCAACAATACTTGTGATTGTCAACTACTACTATACTTATGTTTTCTGTTTTTTTGGCCTCATTGATATTTGTTATAAACAACTATGGTTGTTAAGACCGCTATCTCCAGCTGTGACTAATCCGAACGGCTTTAAACCTCTACCTAGACAAAAGAGCCGATGAGATAGTATCGATTCTAAACTATGCCTTAAATAATCTCGTGGTCGAATACCTAAAAATATATGACTATTTATCCATAATTCCATATCTATACTAATATTATAAATGAGAAAGTGTGTCTGTCTATCTGTCTGCTACGCTTTAACGGCCCATCTTTTCCACCGATTTTTATAAAATTTTGTATAGACTATAGGGGAACGTTACATCCCGGGGAAGGATGTACTTATACATACTTTTTATCACGGATAATTATGGAGTTTCCGCGGAAATCAAAAAAAATTAATCCACGCGGACGAAGTCGCGGTTATCATCTATTCAAATCTATATCGATTGTGTGTGTTGGATTTCACAATATCGACGTGATTGGTTATTAATTTACAATATGTCTGCCGTGTCTCGTGTTCCGAAGCTCTTAAGCCTGGCAAAGCGGAGGACGGACGACAATGGAGGCGGCCGGTGTGGATTACAGTCCCCCTTAGGTGTTCTGTACAAATGGGGATTTAATTTGCCGTATCCGTAAATACAATAGGCGAAAATTTGCGCTTCCACCTCGCGTCCGCTCGAACGAAGAAGGGTCAGGCTAATATCAAGAGTTTTCGGTGAAGTGAATTTTCCGAGTGTTATGAATTTAGAATATGGGCACGTTAGGTACTTTGTTATGGATTGTTTTGGATCCTCGAATAACATTAACAAGAAAGTTCAGTGTTTTATTATTCTTTCGTGGAAAGTTCTCTTTCGAATTCCAAATACCTATTATTTGTTAGAAATGGGAACATTTTTGATATCTAAGTACTTAGTTTAAAATAGGTAATTCACGCGACTACGCCTGCGAGAATGTAGGTATCGAAAATCCCGGGGGAACTCCTTAACTTTTTGGGATGTCTATGTCTTCAACTATACCTACTCATGCAAAAATTACGTCGATCCGTAGCTCTGTTGCGACGTAATTAAAAGACAAACCAACAAACAAACACAACCTCGCATTCATAATATTCTTTAATATTAGTAGGAATGGTGGATTTTCTAAAATTAAGTGAAGAGCTGGTGTACAAAGTGCATGTTTTGGGCTTTCAAACAAAACATTTTCAGCTTCTAACTTAATCAAAGTCGGTTCTTAATAAAATAAAAATGCGTCTTCGAATAAAACAGCTTGTCCCATACTCGTATATATATTATGTGCGCACTACAGGATTCTTGAAATGCGAATCTCATAGTAAATACCTACAGGGAATATTGTATATTCAGATGTGGTGAGTGGCGGAGACGTGGCGCGTTCACCTCTTCATAGATCTTCCTGATGACGCTCAGCACTGTGTAGTGTGTATCTAACGCTATACTTGGTATTTTATGGAGGACCTATGCACTAGGGATGTGAGTTGCCGTCGATGACGTCGCGTTAAAACGAACTTCATATGTGCATGATTGATGAGCCAGCAAACACTGCGCCGACATGGCCGCACCTCATTCGATTCACTGTCACTCCGTTGCGCAGTTTATAAGGAATTTTGAGCGTCTATAGTCTTTTGATACTCTAAAATAGTGTTATACAAAAGAAAAGATGAAAAGATAGAGTATCTTTTGAGGTGACGTTTTGGAAAAGGCTGTCCAGACAAATACAGACCCAGGCTCACGTTAGATCTTCAATTTCTGCACTCTTCGCAGAGTCGCCATGTTGTTCGCTTTAGGAGCATTCGCCACCTCGGTCTCCTGGCTGCGCAGCAGATTTAGGTCCGTATTATTAACCGACATCAGCTGAGAACACGTATCCAAGAATTGGTCTTATGCTGACATATATTATAAATCACTATTTTGAGACCGATATTTAAGAACCTGTTCTTAGCTGATGTCGGCTAATTAACACGTGGTCGATCGTCCTCGCTGCCTTCTACTTTGTACGATGAGGCGTAGACGCACGCAATATTTCGGAAAGTGCAGCATGCTCTTTCCGAGCCGGAATGGTGTCGCCATCGGCTTAGCTCCACTAATTATGTCGCCGCCTAAACACGGTCAGCTGTGGTGTCGAAACAATGGATGGATGATAGTGGCATGACGATGCGACCGCAAGTCTGCGTTGTATTAAAATGAAATCCACACGGGCATGATTGATGAGCGGGGCAAACACTGCGTCGCCAGCGCCGTGCCTGTTCAATTTGCTGTCACTCTGGTGTGCACTTTTATAAGGCGGTCCACGTTTTAGAACTCTTTTAACCGAACATTGAAAAGTATATTTAAATTATTTTTGGCGTGACCTACATATAGGAGATACCATTAACTCTATTGCACAGCCCGTGCCTTGACCCGTGCAGGACACGGTACTTGCAAATTGTAAGCTAATTGAGAACTTACTTTTCGGAATTCTTAGGTCTGAAAAGGGATTTAATTTTGTATGTACTAATTTTTATTTCTTGGAAAAACCTAAAAAATATAGAGCACGGATATTTTTCGAAACTCAGGTTTCTTTAATAGGCATAGGTAAGTATATTCACTTTTTTTTTATTCTTTTCCGATCTGATAAATGTTACATATTAAAAGTTAGTTTGCGTTGAAATTTGTCAGTGATGACGTAAGAGTATGCGTATAGAACTGCAGGCAGAGGCTAGAACATAGAAATAGTAGCTCACGACATCCGGAATCCGCATCCGAGAAGATTGTATTTATCACGGGTGAAGGCAATAAATTGCATGCGCTGACCGTTATTGGGCCACCGGTAATGCGTTTTGTCGTGATCGGGTTGTCGCGTCGATGCATCGACAAGCCTTTGCAATCCTACGACATTACGCATGGTAATAATACGGGTCAACGATTGCATTTTATCTCCTACTGTGCTAATAGCTAATGCCTGCCATGCGTTCAATTCAATTCATTTATTTAAAACATGTAGGACATACAGGTGTCTCTTAGGTTACGTCATGTTTTGACTCTACCACCGGCTCGGAAAGGAGATTCTGCTGAGAAGAGCTGGCAAGAAACTCAGCAGTTGCTCTTTTTTTTTTTCGTTGGTAGTGCTATTTAAGATACCTTCACATAAGTGCTAACAATGACGGTAAAAAGTTTCAACTATCGACTGTGTGTTATGTGAACGCATAGGTAAGTAACAGACAAACATTTTCTTAATACATAAGTGCGGAATTTATCGACTCGAATAGCGATAATTCGGACTATTATTCGGCACTCAGATGTTCGCATGCTGAGGTCCGGAGCATTCACGGCACGATAAATCTGTGCGGAAAACCTTCCGGTTCTCATACGGTTGTATGTAATATTTTCTTTATCAATAGGGATGATGCTTATATCAAAAATAAATTATTTCTAACTGTTTTTTTTTTTTTTAAATGTATAGGCCAGCGCTTGGCTGCAATCAGACTTGTTTGCAAGTGGTGATGCAGCCTAAGGTGGAGCGCGCTTGCCTAGAAGATGCCTATTCACTCTTGATTTGAAGGTACTTATATTAAAAGAGGAGGGGAAAACGGAAGCCGGAAGGGCATTCCATATCCTAGCGGTTCGAATTAGAAACGAGGAAGCAAATCGCTTCGTACGAGCCCGCGGAATTTCGACTGCGTAAGGGTGCAGACCTTGTCGATGCCTTGCGGTTCGATAATAAAAAGGTGACGGAGGAACCAGATCGAACAGTTCTTGGGCACACTCTCCGTAATATATCCTGTAGAATACCGACAGACAGGCAACTTTGCGCCTATGTTCCAAGCTTTTTTTTTTTTTTTTTTTTTTTTTTTTTTTATATCTATATATATAAAATTCAAAGTCCTGACTGACTGACTGACTGACTGACTTATATATCAACGCACAGCCTAAACCGCTGGGGTTAGAATCTTGAAATTTTGACAGTAGGTTCCTTTTGTGACGTAGGCGCACACTAAGGAAGGATTTTTCAAAATTCCACCCCTAAGGGGGTGAAATAGAGGGTTAAAGTTTGTATGAAAGTCCGTCATTTCTCAAGTTATATCCATGAAACTTGGTATTTGGGCTTCCGGTTTAAAATAAAGAATTACGTGTCTCACAGTTTTTGAAAATTCTACCCCAAAAGCGTTAAATAGGGGTTGAAAGTTTGTATGAAAGTCCTTCATTTTTCAAGTTATAACCATGAAAGTTGGTATTTGGGCTTCTGGTTTAAAATAAAGAAATACGTGTTTCACAGTTTTTGAAAATTTTATCCCCAAGGACGTTAAATAGAGAGTTTGTCCTTCAATCACGCCGCAACAGGGCAACGGATCAACGTGATTTTTTGCATGGGTATAGTTGAGGAGCTGGTGAGTGATATAGGATTTATCCTGGAAAATTAAGGAGTGCCTGTGGGAATTAAAAAAACTTATGCCACGCGAACGAAGTCGCGAGCATCCTCTAGTTATTAAATAAAGGGTCTTCCAAAAGACGTAAACTTCACATCCTCAGTTAGTTTTAAGTTTGATAACCATTTTATAATATAGATTAAAGATAAAAAGTGCGTTGAAATTTGATGACGTCATAACTGTGAATTTCATACAACTTCCATATTAGAAGTGCGTTTTTAAGTTTGATTAAGAGTTGCTGATTTGATTGAGTCGTCATCATCCCTATTTCAGTTCCGTGAAGACGCAAAAGTATGCGCGCTGACAACATCAGTTTTTTTTTGTGTATGGTGTACAATAAAGTATATTTTCATTTCATTCATTTTCATTTCATTTCATTTCATCTGGTCCGCGCAGATATTGTGGCGGCGTCTTCCCATCTTCATACTTTTTAATTAACTAATAAGCGAAATTCCGAATTTTTTCAGCTCTTGGTATTTCACTATAGTTTGTCCCTAGCCTACGAATCTATACTAATATTATAAATGCGAAAGTTTGGATGGATGTCTGTTACTCAATCACGCCCCAACAGCTGAACGGATCTGAATGAAATTTGGCACAGAGATAGATTATAGTCTGGAATAACACATAGGCATAGTTCCCGCGGGAACCGAAAAACCTCAATTCACGCGGACGAAGTCGCGGGCATTAGCTAGTAGGTAGTGAATATAAATATAGAACCAATAATGAAATGTACCTCAAACATTTCATTATTGGTTTCATATTTCTATTTGAATTTATGCGAATCATCCGCACGCCATTTGATTTTCCGGGTATATCAATAGCACTCTCTATAGATTCTAGGAATATTGCTATTAGAGCTTGCGGCTTAGCATTCCTGGAAATATTGCCTGTACAAATTTATTGGAAATATGTTTTTATCTTTAAAGCTTATAATTATAGCGGATTATATTATCAGGCATGGGCTTAAAATAATAGGGAAATCATAGCCTCCACTACATAGCCGCGTAGCCGTACTGCTACGCTTCTTGACGATGCGTCGTAGCAGAACACTACGTGTAGTATACAAGAAAGTTATGATTCCACGTCATAGCAGAAACTCATGATAAACATAAATCAATCGAAGCTGAAGTGGCAAAGGGCGGGGCATATAGTTCGAAGAACCGACAGGCGTTGGGGTCCCAAAATGCTGGAATGGCGACCTCGCACTGGGAAGCGCAGCGTTGGCAGACCCCCTACTCTCGTGGACGGACGACATCAGACGAGTCGCAGGGAGTCGCTGGATCGAGGCGGCGCAAGACCGCGGCGTGCGGAAATCCTTGCAAGAGACCTATGTCCAGCTGTGGCCGTCTGTCGGTTGATGATGATGATGATGATGATAATTCAATAGTGACAAAGTGGTAGCCAATTAAAAGATCAGTCACACTTTTCTAAGTAGTCAATACTATATACTATATAGACTTAAAATATTTGTAAATACGAATAGTTACACTATAACTGTCAAACTACGTATTCGTAGTTAGACCTCCAGGTTCTTAAAAAAACTTGGGCTCTGGTTTTTTAAATTCCACTACAAGTTAGGTCTTGACCGCGATCTCGCCTGTTGGTGAGTGATGATGTAGTCAAAGATTGTAGCGCTTGAAGATAGGAGTACGGCAGTTGTATTAAACCCATACCTCTAATCGGTTTTTACACGGCATCGTACCGGAACGCTAAGTCGCTTTGTCCGGATTTAAACTACCAAAGTAAATGAAATGTTTATTTCATGTAGGACAACTTGTTGATGACACGTATGATATGTCAGAACTCTATCATTGCTTCTTTACACTTAAGTAACTTATTACGAGTAGGTAGATCATAATATAACCACGTCCGGTAATCTACACGCGCTGCATCCGGCTGGATGTCCGGCAGACGGGAAATTAGCCGGAGTGCTTTTTTATTGCGTTTGTCACGTTTAAACGTACCCGTTATTGTCCGACGCTGTAGGTACCTCGTGACACGCTGTTTACGTCCTGGGAAATAGACGGGACACGTGTTCTTTTATTACTGCTTGATTTTTATAAGGATTATTGTTCGCTGTCTCGGATCCAGTAGGTACTAGTAAATACGTCACTGCCTTCGTAGGTTGTGTTAGCCTGTACTAGTCCTCCATGTGCTGTTTTTAGTAGGTACCGACGACGACGACGACGGTAGGTTTTGACGACCTCCGTGGCGCAGTGTTGAGCGCTGTTGCCTTAACGTGCGGAGGTCCCGGGTTCGATCCCCGGCAGGGTTTGGAAATTTATAATTTCTGAATTTCCCTGGTCTGGCCTGGTGGGAGGCTTCGGCCGTGGCTAGTTACCACCCTACTGGCAAAGACGTGCCGCTAAGCGATTTAGCGTTCCGGTACGATGCCGTGTAGAAACCGAATAGGGGTATGGGTTTAATATAACTGCCATGCCCCTAACAGGTTAGCCCGTTACCATCTTAGACTGCATCATCACTTACCATCAGGTGAGATCGCAATCAAGGGCTAGCTTGTAGTGGATAAAAAAAAAAAAAACAAAAAAAAAAAAATACCTAATCGTCAATTGGTTGTAACTTGGTCAGATACTTTACTTTATTTTTTATTATTTTTGTACAAAATGTGGTTATTTGGTTAGATACTGTACTTTATTTTTTATTATTTTTGTACAAAATGTGGTTATTAACTAACAAAAAATAAGTGGTCAAAGGTAAAGCTTATTTCTCGAATAGAAATTTCTTCTAGTTTTCCTTGAAAGTGAGTAAGGTGAAATTGTTAAGTGGTATAGGTGTTATATTTGTAGTCAATACTGTAATGAATATAATGCTCTGCGCGTCTACAGTCTAAGTTAATATTTACATTTTTGTCTAAATAATAATAATTAATAAAAATGTACCTACTATAATTCGCCGAACAGAATAATATAAACCTGATCATGTTAAAAATTTAAACAATATCCGGGTATCCAAACAAAACGTTTTGTGAAATATTCCTGCACAAAATAATAGAGGCTTCAAAAGGTTTTACGGTGCCGATACAGCTTCATGTTACCATGCAACCGGACGTGATATTTTACAAATAATTGATAGTGATCCTAGATTGAGAGTTGGTGGCTATTTCGGTATTATGATTTTCTCATTAACTAAGTAACTCTTATTTTTTTTGGGATAAAAAGTTGGCTAAAAAGGCTTGGGATGCAGCGTGAAATCCGTTGAAAAGATGGGCCGTGATAGCGTTGTAGACAGACAGACATACAATTTCGGATTCACAATATTAATATGGATTATTGCCGCGTCATTGGTAAGCCAATAGTTGTTATAAGTTCTCGAATCAAACCTTCACTAATTATTTCAATTTCTGGCCATTTATTAATTTTTTTTTTTACTGCCATCAACTCTTTACCTATACGTGTTACGCGCACGCGATACGTGGAATATTTGGAGGTAATCTGGTATGAATGTTATTGGAATTCGACTCACAATAATTGTTTTATGGTTTGATGTTAGCGAGTATGCGCAGAATTTACAGCGAGCTCCGTAATTGCAATAATCCTTACTACCTAAATAACATGTCTGGACAAGGCTTTTTATTATGATCCTTTACATGCAAATCAATTATACGGTTTTAATATTTGAAAAATATACCGAGTGGTTACGTAATTCAGTTGTATGAAAGGACATTGTGGCTCTTTTAAATAAGAAGGATTTAAAATAGTTATTTGTGTTACATGGGGCCAAAGAAAATTTTTGTTCCCCGAGGGCGCTATTTTGAATTCAGAGCGAAGTGAAGGATTCTATAGTAGAATCCCGAGCGTAGCGAGGGGTTCTAAAGTAGAATCCTGAACGTAGCGAGGAATTCAATATACGCCGCCCGAGAACAAAAAATTTGGCCCCGAGTGACACACACTATTTTTCATCATTACGTATGAGAAAAAGCTAGGAGTATCAACCTACTAGGTATGTATGGACATTACCTATACGTTTAAGCACCAATCAGAAGATACTCCTATCAACCTTCTATGTAATTGTATAGACATTATTTAGACGTATATTTAAAGTTTAAATAAAATGTAAAGACGTATATCCGATCAACAAATTGATCACGTGACTTCGGACCAATCAGAACAGAGAAATGCAAAGTCGTATATTCGATCAACAAATTGATGACGTGACTTCGGACCAATCAGAAGAGAGAAATAAAAAGTCCCATGGGCCTACAAGTTACACTTTGCTCCCGCTATCCTCTGAAGGCAATATGCGTTTTTCGAATAGGTATGATGAAATAGTACATTACACATCTAGGGCAGTAAAATAAGAAATGTCTCAGATCACATGTAATTGTTGTCCGAGGCGAAGCCGAGGTCAATAAACATGTGATCTGAGGCTTTCTTATTTACTGCCCGTGGTGTGTATACTATTTTTCTCCTCGACGGAGGCGGAAAGCGGCATTTTCGTTTAGCGCAGCGGGAGGAAAATTGACGCTTTCCGCCCGGAGGCGAGAAAAAGATATTTTTAAATGAATTCACACAGGTAGCAGGTCTGTCGAGGCCTTTATAGTCAGTTATAAGTTATGAACCTGTAATACAGATGAGTGTCCGGTCTCGCCGTATATACTTAGAAGTTCCGGAAAGTTCCATCTTGTTGTTTGATTCCTTCGCCTTCGCTACTTGGAGCGCTCGAGTGTCGGTGATACTTTTATTACTGCATCCTTGAGCTATGGAACGACAAACTATATCAGATAATATTTATTTGTTGAGTGGACCTACTGTGGAAAATATTCGTTTTTAGCTTCCGATGAGTATGAAGGAAACTTCCGCTATATGCATTTTGTAACATTAGTTTTAGCCCTTGGTTTTGTGTGAAATTAAGGACAAGCAGTATTGTTGTGAACCAATAAAAGTTGAAATATACAATTTAATCCGCTTCTAGCACAGTTATAATTTCGCACGCTGATATAATTAAGGATGATGATGATGATAATTATTTATTTCATACACCTTGCATTCTTCTTCTTCTTCTTTGGGACAGGTGGCTGTGTTTGGTTATTGAGAAACCCTGTGTCATGTTGACTGTTGTCGATCTATTGTTATCACTATACCACACGTTGCCATACACCTAATGGCCGCAATTACACTTGTAAGCATTGATATACATATATGTAGGTACTAGATGGGCCCTTTCATAAAAAAAAAGTTGGGTGTCCGACTTGTGGTGCATGCCCCTCACCTGTATAAGCCTGTCCTTGTCCCCGCCATAGCGCTGTACCGCTTTTCAGACTAGATGACGTTAGTAAAATAAGTCCACATTCTTTGTTTGACAGGGCCCGGTCTATGTAAATTGAGGTCGTTGCTTGTAAGTTTTTACGTAGGTAAGTATAGCGTTCGTAAGTGCGCGAGTAAAACTTACAAGTGTAATCGTGGCCTAATATATTATGTACTTATTACCTTCCTACAGTTAAGTGCTCTAAAATATAAAATATGATATTCCGTTCAACAACACTGTTCACTGGGTAACACTTTTTATCTACACTAATGTTATAACATTCTACTTATGTTTCCAATACTTGACTTATAATTACTACTGTTATAGCGCAGATAACAAAACACTCAATTTAAGCAATTTCACATGATGGTATAATATCCACATCGATATCGTAAAATCTCATTATAACATCAATAAAACGCGACCAATTAACCTGGCGAGCCTTATGTCAAAATCCTCATACAAGTTGTATAAAATTTTGATATTAGGCTGGCTTTTGAAAACAGTTGGGTTATACGTGAAAACTTCGTCGAAACTACTAAACTTACATACACAAAACTCTTTGGTAAGATCTTGTGCCAATTAAATAAAAAACGAACAGCGCGCGCTCGCTCCTGATTGGCCCTGCGCGCGCAGCTGCGCTCTCATTGGTTAGATTTTAATGGCGGCAAGTTCACTGTGACAATACACGTACGCGTGAATTTAATGTTTCGCAATGTGTTTTGTATTGTCAGCTTTTACTCTTGTTGTTTGATAAATTGCATTAGTGAAGATAAAGTAGTGTATGCAACTGCATATAACACGGGTATTAAAACACTCGTTACTATTATGAAACTCGCTGCGCTCGTTTCATAAACTCACAGTCGTGTTTTAATACCCTTCATTATATGACAGTTGCATAAACTACTATTATATCATACTTGCTCAGTAACTAGGGATTACTATGGTGGAAAGTCTCCTTGTAAGTTGGTGTTTGCAATTCAAGGCAACATTACGTCGCACTATGCTTGAATTGTAATGTTCACATTACAGTTCAAGCTATGCAAAACTCCTTGGTAAACAATCTCTTTTCTTATAAAATGGTAAGAAAACTTTTTAATGAAAAAAAAACACTGAACATGGCGGCATTTAATTTCCATACATTTCAAACTATGCAAAACTCCTTGGAACTCAGAGCCGTAAAAAAAAAATGGAAAACTATTTACGAAAAAAAAAATGGAAATGGCGGCATTTCATTTGGTCTGAAAGTTTGTGAAGTTTGTTCGTAAAATTTCATTTTGCATTACCAATGTTTTATTTACCTCGCAAGAATGATATAAAGTAGAATGCTTACCTCGGTTGCAAGTAGCTATTACACCCTCGAACTATATTCACCCTCGCTCGCTGCGCTCGCTCGTGTGACTAAATATCTCGGGTGCACGCGATCCATTAGCGCCCTATGCGAGCTGCGCTCGCATTGGCGCCAAATTGGATCTTGTTCTGTAATAGCTTACTTACGTCCCTTGTGTAACAATCTACTATTATATTGTACCTTGTAAGCTCGTAATATTTTAGGCTAGTTATAAGTTCTCGGAACTTTTCATTCCGTTCGATGCATTCTCTTATATCTCGGATACTTGGAACTCTTGGAAGGCAATCCGGTGTTTTTGATAAGTTTATTATTTTCTCTCGAAGTTGGCATCAACTTTTTCAATTGGATAAAACTACTATCTGTGGAATTTTTTTAAGTTCTTATACAATAAATATGTTCTGTATAAAGAACGTATAGGTTCAGCAAACTTTGTTTGTCCGCCAGATATATTTTTTAGTCTGTAGTGTGTTTTCGCTCACACAATCACCACCATGTTTAATTTATAATGACGTCACTGTTCCTATGCCTGTTCAAAAAAACCGAATCTCATTTATATTATTTTATGGTTGAAGCTACGTTAAGACCGTCTAGGTGTTCTCCCCCTTTTAAAACCAAGTTCTTAAGTTTTCAATAATTTTAGATTAAAGTAGAAGAAAGACGTGTCTAGGAAGATACTAGTTTCAAATTGATATCAAGTTTGGGAAATCTTATATCTCCTTCAATACTTAGCTCATTTGTTATTAATCCGCGGCAGATAGGAACCTCCAGACGCCGCGTTATCCGAGATCAAAGTTGAAACTTCGCCATAACTTCTTTCGATGCATTACACAGAAGGAACTTTATTTTAAGGGAGGCTAGTTTGTAAGTTTTCATCATATTTTCTATTGTGTGACTGTTTTTATAAGAGTATAAAAGTACGTTTAACTGTACTGTACCTAATTATTTCCGTGAGGTATACAGACGATCTTGAAATCCCCGTATAAGTTCTTTTCTCGCTATACCTACTTCGTATTCCAGGTTCAAGACAACCTAAAAGCCTATGCACACGGCGTATTTACTAGTAATACGCGCAGACGCGATACAAACGCGATCCTACACATACCTACTATACGCGCGTCAGAGATCATGTCTTTGAAATGAAACCGCGCAGACACTGCGCGTATAAAATACACCGTGTGCATAGGCTCTAAGCTATGAGATTAATTTCATTAGAGCGAAAAAATACTTGGGACCAAATAGAACAAAAGGTCCGTGTCTGAAAAGAACGATGATTTGTCTTGTCGCGCAAGTGTGTGCACCTCTTAATTAAAGGGAGCTACGCGGATTTCTATCCGCCAGATATGTTTCTTGTTTTTTTGTCCGTAGTGTGGAATACGACGAGACTGCATGAGAGAGTTAGTTCCATATTCTCCACCAATTTTCGAAAGTGTCATATCACAGAAAATGTAGACGTTGTACCACAGACAAATATTTATAAATTGCTTAATGCAATTCAAAGTCCCCAAAATTATTTCTCCCTTATTTTATTGCTTACTTCTTGTTGGTTCATAATGTGGTGTTAAGACATTGGTCGAGTGATTTTCCGGGCCGGTGTACCGAGTCCATCGGGTGTTACGTCCGTCCACATGTCGGGAACTGAGGTGTAAAATGTCAATCTTGCAAAGTGTATTACACAATGAAGGTGTGCTGTCGACTGTCACCTTTTACACCCACAGACGGAATAGAAATGGTGTTTTGGGACTTGGACTGTGAGTTAGGCCACAATTACACTAATTGTAAGTTTTTACGTAACCATAACTAACATATGCAAACGATACGTGACTTACAAGACTGTTATGTATACGGAGGTTACTCACGTAAGCGACTTACGTGACTATCAGTTACAGGTATAATTGCGGCCTTTCAAGTTAATCTCAAAAACTACTGGGCCGATTTTGGTGTGGCTTATTACAGTAGCGTCACGCCGGAACTCGTTTGTTACGCTTTCACGGCCCAACTTTTCTACCGATTTTGAAAAAAAGAGCATCGCAGAGAGATCATTTGGCTGATTTATTTGTTGTTGTGTTCGTAAGTGTCATGAAAAGGCTTAGGTATATTATATGAACGTCAATTTTCGGAAAATCAAGAAGTTCCCTCGGGATGTTTCAGAAAACTAAATCCATGCGTAAGTTAGTTAAAAATAAAATCAATACAGTTTGAAAAAAAAAATGTTAAGAAAAAAGTGACGCAGAAGTAAGAACAAACACTTCGTTTTATACAAAGGTCAAGGCTCATAAACTGAAGTTTTATTATCTCGTAGCATCTCGTAGCGGCGTGTGGATTGCCGTGTAGATTTACCTTCGGGTGTGATGTCCGGTCTTAAGGTCCCGAGGTGTAAAACGTCTTCATAAAAAATGTGGCTTGTGGATTTAAACGTATTGCCTTTATACTGAATATTTTCTTGATAGGTATTTTAACAGCTTAAATATGTTAGTTTGACTACCTCCCTGGCGCAGTGTTGCCTTAACGCGGGAGGGCTCCGGGTTCGATTCCCAAATTGGGAATTTATAATTTCAGAATTTTCTCTGGTCTGGTCTGGTGGGAGGCTTCGACCGTGGCTAGTTACCACCCTACCGCCAATCGATAAAGCGTTCCGGTACGATGCCGTGTAGAAACCGACTAGGGGCATGGGCTTAATATAACTGCCATACCCCTAACAGGTTAGCCCGCTACCAACTTAGACTGCATCATCACTTAACATCAGGTGAGATTGCAGTCAAGGGCTAACTTGTAGTTGACAAAAAAAGGGTACTCTTTTATGTTTCATCGATTCCAGTATATCAGAGGTGGAAAACTGCAGCCCGAAATACATCAATCAATGTCAATTATTGTGATTAGCGGAATTTGTGGTATTCTTGCTGCAACAGTGGATTTTGGCCAATAGCGAAAGAATTAATTAGCGAAAGAAGAAGCCAATTAGAGGTAATTACGATCATTTGCCGTAGTAGGACCCCAGTTTTTTTTGGATATTACACTAAAATCACAAGCGTAAGTTTTCCGTCACTTTTTCGTTGGATCTATGTAACGTAACTATAATTAATTCAAGTTTTTTTAACGTACTAACAAATTAAAGTTTTATAACCACCTAATAAAAATATTAATGAAACAAAATTTAATTAATATGTTACCTACTTTTTTCGTTATAATTAGGTTTTATCTATGCTGCGAAGCTAATACTCCATGAAACAGTGCGCTTTCTGAGAAAGTAATAGTAGTAGCTTTACGATAGAGTTAATTAGATACAACATTCGTTCCCTCGAGCTACGTACCTACACTGTACAGCTACAGAGATGCATCGTCTCTTAAAACATGAAAGAAATAGGGGAAATCTTTCAGAGATCTTTCAGCAACGGATCTAACATTATTCTACTTCAAAATTTATATAACAAAGATGGAACACGCGTTTCTGTGCATCCGCTAACTTCAACGTCATTGTTCAGTACCACCATCAGTGAAATATTTGTTAATCTTAATAGAGTAGGCTAAAAAAAATCTGCCGTCTACGTATTAAAATTGACCCTTAAAAAAAGAAAACCCCTTGACCCTTGAAAGAAAAGAGGGGTCAATCTAAACAGATTGACCCCTCTTTTCTTTATTATTACACTAGATGGTATATCCGTCCGTCCGCGTGAATTACGGTTTTTTTATTCCCACGGGAACTCTTTGATTTTTCGGGATAAAAAGTAGCCTATGTCCTTCTCCGGGATGCAAACTATCCCTATACCAAATTTCATCAAAATCGGTTGAATAGATGGGCCGTGAAAGCGTAGCAGACAGACAGACAGACACACTTTCGCATTTATAATATTAGTATAGAAGTATGGATAATTAGGTTGCATTGCAATTTATTGATTTCAAAAAGTATTAAACAATAGAATGGCTAGAATCTAAACACAAGATGACCATGATCACAAAAATAGACAAGATTTAATAAAGATAAGAATTTTAACGTTACAAAAAATTTCATTAATTTTATAGCCGCACTATTTCAATGTTAAGGCGATTCTCGAGAGACAACAAGTTGACGGTGATCATTGATCACATATAGACACCAGACAGATCATTTTAAAGTTAGCGAAGAGCGCATCAAAAGCGATCGCCTCGAGGTGCAATTAGTTCGGTGATCGACCGGATCAAGTCAAACAATAGTTTATTAACGACGGTTTGTAACCGTATAGTATTACGGTTCTAGTCAAATAACTAACACTGTAAGTATAGATTTAATTTGAAATCTAACATTGATTGGTAAATTATGTACCAGGTACCTACTGTTATTTTAGCTTATTGTAAAAATTGCTAACTGGATTTCATTTTTAAGCTAATAGGTACCTACTACAGGTAAATTCCGAAAATGTTGTCCGAAGATGTCACCAGCACAAATCGGCTGGATTTTTCGTGCCAAAGAAATAGGTGCCGTCAACACTCAACGGAGATCGGACAGGATAAAACGTTACGAATTACGTTTTAGTCCTGCCGCCTAGTGTAAATAAAAATATAAAACAGCTCCATATAAAAGTAAAAGGCGCTGATTTTTATTAGCCCGTAGGTACTGTTTTCCGCCCTAACATGACGAATCAAAATCACGAGCATTTTCACTTTCAAACTGCTTTTGTTGCGACTCTTTCAGCCGGGCATAGTCTCCTTGTGATTCATAATATATTTAAGAGTTACATTAGAGATAGAGCAAGTAGCAATTGGAGTATATCAGACACAATAGAATGAAAATAACTGTTATTGATCACGTGCAGTTGATTTAACTTTTATGTCATCACAATACTCACAAGCTATTCAAAAGTTGATTATAGACCTGTTATCCTCAGAGATTTGAACGGTATAAATTTCAAATTACCTTCATAAAAGAACGGTAACGTAGTGTACGCATTTCGAAATGAAAAAACAACTAGAGAGTCGCCTGGGACTGAGCGCAAGCAATATTGCAGGATTCGATTTAAAACTACGCCACGCGGCAGTCCGCCGTCAAAGTGTACCAATAAAAAACAAATTTTGAAACACCGCCACAACTAATTCCATTGAAGACAAAAATATTCTTATATCATGTATATTTGTTGCGATGAAGAAAATATGAAAAAAAAAAAACGGCTGTGGTAGTTAAACGAGCGGACTCATTTTAGTATATATTATGTTTATTATATTTTTATATTTATATTGTCATTTATGTAAAATAGTATGTAATTATAGTATGTACTGTTAAGTAAGTTTATTATATTGCAATAGTTAGTTGTAATAGTTAAGTAGTTAGTAGGTTGTTTTAATTTTTCTCTTAGAAATTTACACGTGTGCACCGCCCTGTCATCATGTAACCAATCTCCTTTCTTAGAAAGGTTGCCTGGAAGAGATCACTCATAGTGATAAGGCCGCCTTTACACCGTAACAAGTTTTAAATCCTGTCACCATTAGTTTTACCTCTGTTTTGTTATTTGTTTGTGTGTAATAAAGTGTTTTTACTTACTTACTTACTCACAGGTTAGGTCTTATATGCAGCCCAAATATCCACCAGTCTCGGTGGATATTTGTGTTGTGTATATCATCCTTTCTATTCCTTTTGGAAACAAGAGGAAATTATCAGTCTATCCATCATATCCATGACACCATTCAGCGGGTGATGGAGTAAATCATGCTCGGGGTATGCTCGGATCTCCTCGATTCATATCTACATGCATGATTATAAAAATCCGGTTCAGTTGAACCCTACCAGTCGCGTTGCTGAAGTGACAATATACCTCTATTGGATCGAGCTACAAGTTTGTGCCCCATATAACTCAAATCGATAGACGTAAAGATCATAAATCGCGAGGACGATTCCGTAGCAGGAAATGCAGCATTAGAAGAGGCGGAGATAGTAAAATGTGACTTCCATTTGCTGACTGCGATTTGATGCCGCTGGTCAGTGCTACAAAACGTATGAATATGAAAAGCTTGCTTTAGCGCACAAATGACAAATGCAGTCAAAGCGGACAAAAGCGGTGCCAGTAATCGCTAAGATTGCGCCTAGCGTTCGAAAATTTGAATAAATAAGTTGCAAACTCTGACTTCTATCTATATGAATATTACTAAAGCAAGTAAGCTATTGCATAAAAAAAATTAAGTTCTAAGCACGGGTGTCGTGAATCGTGATATGATCAGGAGTTGTGCAGGCTATGATGCGGCGGTCGCATCCGGCCGCCGGAAGTCGCCAATTTACACTAACTGAATTTATCAGTGCTCGTGAAATCTACTTATTAAGCTTTGATGTCATTGGGGGCAGCTATATTATGTGGTCTTATTCTGTTTTACTTTAGTAGTGGTTAGTTCGGTATTAAAATGATTAATCTGCTGTAAAATGTCGATAAAGGGAAAATTTACTCCCATACAATGAGATTTTGTATTAACTGAAGGACCTAATGGTTCTGGTAAAGTGGAAAAGTCATCAGGGTAGGGTCAAAATACTTTCTATTTAAGAATAGAACGAAAATAAAAAATAATATTTATCAATCGCCTGCAAGTAATCTTTAACTGATGAATTTATGTTTTATCAGCTATTCCTTAATTGGATTATCTTATCGGAAATACAGCCCTTAATCTTGTATTAGCTACACGGTAAAAAAGGATTCTTTAATCCAAGCAAATATTCGCATATATATGCACCATGCAGTAAATTGTCTCCAGTTAAGATATCATATTGCTTTGAATTTCAAAGTAATATTTAATTATGTAAATAAAAAATAGATTCAATCAAAATAATACTGGCGATTTATTGAATGTTATAAAATCTTGAATATAGATTATGATTCTCTTCGTTCGAATGATCGGTTAATGAAAAAATATACAAGACAATCGATTCGTAAACCTAACGTAACGGATGTCTCGTCCTGAACTCTGTTTATCTCAAATTAAGACAATAGATTGTTTCCGATAGGAGTCATGTACTGATATAATCTTAAACCAAAATAACTACTGTCTTAATTCAAAAAGATTAGTTTACTAGAACACTTTGTAAGCTTTTTCTTGCTTTCAGTTAAGACAGCGGTTCTCTTAATTTGAACTCTGTTCGCATAAATTATGGCGACATATTTTTCAACTATGAAAATAATGTTTTGTACCAAGAAAATAAGTGTAACGAAATACTTCCGATAAAAGTGTGTACGCTTATGCAGAAGAAATTAAAGTATTGACTTAATATTATATTCGATTGACATAAAGTGAAATATATGTTGCTCTAAACTATTTTTTGTTTTATTCAATAATGATAATGTTTTAGCCCAAAGTATGATCGGGTTCTTGTAAAGATTTTATTTTTTAAACCAAACATGCAGTTATATTAGATGAAAAGTGAAATATTTCAAATAATTATTTATTTTACTTGCCTCAATTTAATCAAATATTCTATTGAGAAAATATTGTCTAAGGCTAAATTTTAATGTTCTTAAAGGAAACTGATAAAAGCTCGAACCAAATAAATTTATTCGTTAAGGGAAAAATCCCATTAGGTTAATAGGTACCGTTTAGCATTCCTTACTCATGCATACTGAACATGGGTTTTACAGCACATTGGCACCCGCACCTGTTTGCTGATACATCGTTTAAGCCGATGTGAGTTACAATATGCCTGAAGTCCAGTTTCAGTATGTATGAGTACAGAGTAAAGAATGCTTAACGGTGCCTACCCTAATAAGATTTTTTCCCTAACCAATGAAATCCATGGAGTCGAGCACGTGTAGGTTCAACTGCTGCTGAAACATAACATATAAGATTAAGAATATAGATGAACATTGTCAGTTTCCCTTTTAAACTTAATTTGCGTGTGGGGCTTCAAAGATTGATTTGAGAAATAAAAGAGTTTCTATAAGTAAGTATAGTAATATTTATTTAAAGTAAAAAACAATACAAATTATTTAACAACATTTTAATAAACAAATACAAATCTTAATTTATTGAAGAAGAATAAGAAGAAATAGAAGTGGCCTTGAATATTCTAATACAAAACAGACTTAAATCTTATTGAATTAAAAAAAGAAGAAATAAATTCAGATGAACATAAGAAAGATTTGCTAATTTCAATCAATTCTAATGACATTGAAAGTAGGTAATCAAGTGCTCTGTCGCCTGAATTTATACATTATTATTACTTAAAAGCTTTGTACAAAAGTCGTCTGAGTAGAGGCACCACATCATCTCGCCTATTAAATTATAATAAATAAAATTTTCATAAAATAAGAATTGTGTTTTCGCAGATACATTACCCACGGAATTGACATTACTTGCCAATATTGCTCCACCAAAAGGACGTGTGTCTAAAACTGGAAAGTTTTCAACTCAAGAATGTTTGGACAGTATTATGATAATAGTAGAGGCGAGTTGCATTTTTTCTTTTAAACTACACATGACAGTAATGAAACTCTAGGTGGCGTTACAAAAAAAAATTACAATCTTCCTAGCACTGCGATTGCCAACCCACAACATGATAAGTGCAATCAGGGACAGAATTTTTCTTTCATATTTTTTTTTTTTTCAGAATCCTGGGGATATTGATTCTGTTCTACAGAAGCAGATCGATAGGGCTGCAAAAAGGAAATTACAAGTCCAACCTTACGTCATTCTACTCGGAACGCTACAAAAAGTTCACCAAGCCTATATTGTTATAGACAAAATTAGGTATACTTTTGCATCTGTTACAGAAGCCAATGACATATTCTATATATTATATATATTCTATATATTATATATATATATTAGTACATTCTTTTCAAATCTTATCATGTTTTAAATGCGCGTTATCCAAAACCAAGTGATCATATTCATCTAATAATTCAGCAGTGTGTCTATAATATCTATACCAAAGGGGTTCGAACCTTTTTGTATGGAAGCTGGCATAGCGACCCGCCGCCATTTTGATTTTTTTTCGAAATCGCGGCGCATGATGGAAGTGGTATATATGGATAGAGGACACATAGACGAACAAATAATGTCAAGTAACATAGTACCCCAAAGTGTCACGTTACCGAGATATTTGGAGGTAAAGATAGACATATGAGGACAACGACAATCATTAAAAATAGACATATTACGTGTCTACAGGCGTCAGATTGTATCCAAATAATCGTTCCCAGGTTGATTATTATTATTACTGTTTATTAGAAGAGAGTAGGTACATTACATACTACTCGGAGCACGAGAAAACGACTACTAGGTATAATAATTAATTATTTGCCTACTAAATCGCATCGCATCGCAATGAAACGCTATATAATGTCAAAGTATCTCGCGCGCGCGTGTTGGCTTGTCTACATATCTAACTAGCTGCAATACTTACCTACTTAAAAAAATGTTTTTAAGCTAAGTGACATGCGACCAACGCGACATGTCGACTGCGTTTTATTGCGATGCGTTTTAGTAGATAAATAATTAGTAATAGTAGGTATGTAGTAGTTTTCTCGTGCTCCTAGTAGTATGTAATGTACCTACTCTCTTCTAGTATATAGTAATAATAATAATCAACCTAGAAACGATTATTTGGATACAATCTGACGCCTGTAGACACGTAATAAGTCTATTTTTAATGATTGTCGTTGTCCTCATATTTCTATTTTTACCTCCAAATATCTCGGTAACGTGACACTTTGTGGTACTATGTTACTTGACATTATTTGTTCGTCTATGTGTCCTCTACCCATACATACCACTTTCATTGTGCGCCGCAATTTCGAAAAAAAATCTAAATGGCGGCAGGTCGCTATGCCAGATCGGTTCTATCCCCTTTGATAATACAGTTCCATACATTGCTGATATTTTAGCTATAAAGATTTAATTATTTGCATTAATCCCTGACAGTCCAATACAACATTTCTTATAGTACAATTATTTCTCATCATGAAATGTGTAAAATGTTGTGTAATTTTTGATGACCTTCAGAAATATTGTTTTCACTTGCAATTGTGTTATAAAAATGCTAATTATTATCCTTGTCCTAGACTTGTCCTTTTTGATTTTTTTTTGTTGTGCCATTTTGATTTTATTTCTGACCATGGTTCATAATTGTTATTGAGCCATGTAATGTCATCTTCATGTATACCTGAAACGTATACATTTTTATCGTTTGTTCCCGTTGAGTCCTCCTAGCTTGAGTTACAACGGAAAAAAATCCCGATTAGTAACAGTATTACTCAAGGCAACTATTACTTTTCCTAATGAGGAACCCTCAGAGTTTTAGCCGTGGTACACATACGCATGAAGTTTGTTACAGTGCTACTAACTAGAGGCAACATAATGGAAATATAGTTCTTCTTTGACACGGTCGCTATCGAATGCGGCTAAATCTCATGAAGGTTACCCATTGGGAAAAATAATAGTTGCATTGAGTAATTTTTTCCGCTGTGTAACAGTGCTGCCCGAGCTAGGATGACTTAATGGGAACAAACGATTTTTACCCCAGCTTATACTTTCACTGCTAATGGCACATTATTTTTTTTCTATAAAAACTTCATTATCTTTTTACTTTAGTTAACTGTGATTTTTGAAGTTTGTTAAATAATCGTTATAATAAAAAAAATTATAAATAAATCAATAAATACAGTTTGCAGCTTACAGAGGTATTTAAACCTGGATACAAAAATACAGTGAATGAAGAGCCTCCTTTTTTCAGTCTCTTTAAAACCAAAAGACAGCAGAAATAAGATAAAAGAAATTTAAATTAATACATACTTAATAAAATATCATTTGTTTTTTGTTTTTTTGCAGGATTATTTTCTAACTCTGCACCTCGCTTTGTTTCATTACTTTGAAATAAGAAGTTTCAAACTTTGTCGACCAGTTTTCCTCTAGCTGCAATGGATTTTCCTTACTGGCCTGGTAAAATATGTACCAGGACACTCTTTAGGAAATAAAGTGATTATTTTTCCGGTTAATACATTGTAGTCATCATAAGTGAGTCGCCTGTAAAAGATAATTATATCAATAACGATTTAATCATACACACAGTTAACAGCCTATAATATAATCTGTTAATCAATACTCACTTATTTATTATAAATGTAAATAAATGCCTTATGATAATATCTGTTAAGCGATTTTTTCTTTTTGTATCCAATTTGTTATTAGTAGTGGGCAAATTTCTCTTATATGATCTTGACTCAGTTGATCTAGATCATCAATGGTAATGCCATTACCTGAAAGCACAACATTAAAATTCCTTGTAAGTAGGTAGGCGACAGACGAGTTTGCCAGCAGTGGACGTCTATAGGTTGATAAAGAAGAAGAAGGCACACCACCAAATAGTTATCGGCCAATGAAAATGTAATGGGCTGATGCACATTATAATAAACATACATCAAATGTGCAGGTATGTGTGCAACACAAATTGTATCTATTGCTGCATACTGTAATATGTATGAAGACGGTTAAAAAAGAAATATTATTTTATTAAATAAAACTCATAAGGATTCAAATTATTCCGGTGATAATTTTATTATGGCTATATTTTGTCTCACTATTTTGATAATATAGTTATCCAAGATTTTCTATTTGCCAGTTATTTTGTCTGTAAGTAGGTGGGTACTAGGTACCTAACAAGAAGTAATCTGTTGTTATATCTTAAACTAAGGTCTAAGATTATTATCATAAGGAAAAAGGATGAACCCAGAAAATCTGATAGGGAATTACAGTCATGTCATTCAATCTAGAATGGGATTGACTGCGGCTCATAAGGCACTATTCCATTAGGCAAGTCTTGTATTACAAGTTTGATGTCATATCTGCATAGGTACCTACAAGTTGCTTGTATTGGAAACATCTTTTCAAGAGTGTGCAAATTGCATGCAGAAAGCTATAAATTGCTTAGTTGAATAAAAATTACAAGTTCAAACTACCTGCATGCAACTTGTAGCTTAATACAGGTTTGATGACTTAATGGGAACAAACGATTTTTACCCCAGCTTATACTTTCACTGCTAATGGCACATTATTTTTTTTCTATAAAAACTTCATTATCTTTTTACTTTAGTTAACTGTGATTTTTGAAGTTTGTTAAATAATCGTTATAATAAAAAAAATTATAAATAAATCAATAAATACAGTTTGCAGCTTACAGAGGTATTTAAACCTGGATACAAAAATACAGTGAATGAAGAGCCTCCTTTTTTCAGTCTCTTTAAAACCAAAAGACAGCAGAAATAAGATAAAAGAAATTTAAATTAATACATACTTAATAAAATATCATTTGTTTTTTGTTTTTTTGCAGGATTATTTTCTAACTCTGCACCTCGCTTTGTTTCATTACTTTGAAATAAGAAGTTTCAAACTTTGTCGACCAGTTTTCCTCTAGCTGCAATGGATTTTCCTTACTGGCCTGGTAAAATATGTACCAGGACACTCTTTAGGAAATAAAGTGATTATTTTTCCGGTTAATACATTGTAGTCATCATAAGTGAGTCGCCTGTAAAAGATAATTATATCAATAACGATTTAATCATACACACAGTTAACAGCCTATAATATAATCTGTTAATCAATACTCACTTATTTATTATAAATGTAAATAAATGCCTTATGATAATATCTGTTAAGCGATTTTTTCTTTTTGTATCCAATTTGTTATTAGTAGTGGGCAAATTTCTCTTATATGATCTTGACTCAGTTGATCTAGATCATCAATGGTAATGCCATTACCTGAAAGCACAACATTAAAATTCCTTGTAAGTAGGTAGGCGACAGACGAGTTTGCCAGCAGTGGACGTCTATAGGTTGATAAAGAAGAAGAAGGCACACCACCAAATAGTTATCGGCCAATGAAAATGTAATGGGCTGATGCACATTATAATAAACATACATCAAATGTGCAGGTATGTGTGCAACACAAATTGTATCTATTGCTGCATACTGTAATATGTATGAAGACGGTTAAAAAAGAAATATTATTTTATTAAATAAAACTCATAAGGATTCAAATTATTCCGGTGATAATTTTATTATGGCTATATTTTGTCTCACTATTTTGATAATATAGTTATCCAAGATTTTCTATTTGCCAGTTATTTTGTCTGTAAGTAGGTGGGTACTAGGTACCTAACAAGAAGTAATCTGTTGTTATATCTTAAACTAAGGTCTAAGATTATTATCATAAGGAAAAAGGATGAACCCAGAAAATCTGATAGGGAATTACAGTCATGTCATTCAATCTAGAATGGGATTGACTGCGGCTCATAAGGCACTATTCCATTAGGCAAGTCTTGTATTACAAGTTTGATGTCATATCTGCATAGGTACCTACAAGTTGCTTGTATTGGAAACATCTTTTCAAGAGTGTGCAAATTGCATGCAGAAAGCTATAAATTGCTTAGTTGAATAAAAATTACAAGTTCAAACTACCTGCATGCAACTTGTAGCTTAATACAGGTTTGATCAAGTTGCATGCAACTTGTATGTGCAAGAAACTTGCCTAATGGAATAGCGCTTTTAAAGCCATTGAGAACAGAAACAGAACAGAAATTACCTACCTACACTAAACTTCATTCATACGATCTTCCAAATAGGTACTTACCTACAGTTCGCGCGCGAGTTGAATGCAGAGTAAGTGTATGTGTCACCATACATTTGCTCTGCATTCAACTCGTACGCGAACTATACTTAGTAGGTAGGTACTTACCTAGGTACGTCTCCGAAGCGGGCAACTAAACTAACCTTACTTTTATTGTGACTTTGTTTTGGGGATAGGTAAATAAGTAGGTATATCATCATATCAAATCTAATCATTAATTATTGTTACCAAAACATATTCCAAATTTAAGTAAAAAGAAAGTAGGTAGGTATGTAACTCACTGCGAAATGCTTCTATAACCTCTTCGGGAATCGCCCATGACGCTAAAAGTAATAATAAGTCATCCATATTCTGAATTCCAATTAAAAACTTACTAAGTAAGTATTTCTTTTCTACTTGCCACTTGGAAAGAACGGCTTCTTGTACGCAAGGAGTATAATTTTAATCACTTTCACTACGAGTACGGAGTACGTGCTTGTACGACGCCATTGACGCCAAAGTGCAAACTCAAAAGTAATTGCTACGGTTAGGGATGCGCCATGCCATGTATGAGCATCGATGCATACATCGAGTATCGACCAATATGTACACACTACACAGATCATTATTTTATTGTGATATTTTGATCCATTCGATTCGTCCAAGATTCGTTAAGTGCATTTTAACATCGGCGAATTATTGATACTTTGGTTGGTGGATTGTGATAAATTACATATTATAGGTTAGATCGAAAATAATATAGCAGCAAATTCCCATTAATATTAATTTACTTCTTTTGTACGTGTGTTTATCACCTAACTCCTCCTAAACGGCTGGAACGATTTGGATGAAATTGTGTGTATATTTGAATGGGTTCCAGGATGGTTTGAAAACACAACTAGACCTAGTACGTGGCGCTGCAGTCGGTATGTTACTGATTCCCTCCATCGGTCCAGCTGTTTAGGCTAAGCAGCTGGACCGATTTGGATGAAATTTTGTGTGTATATTTCAATGGATATCTAGGTGGTTTGAAGATACAATTAAACCCGGTAGATACCGTCGTGACCGCGTTTTCATGAAGAACGTAAGGACAGTACAACTTAGGTCGGGTTCGCTAGTATTATTATAAATTCACAATGTAGAATAGGTACGTGTAAAAGACAACGAGGTACGTACATCTACCCCTAGACACAGATTCAGGTGGTTGAACTCAGAAGCCACCATGTAGTTGTACTCGTCGATGGAAAAGGGAAATTTTTAATAGTGACTGACTTGCTTGGTTGCTAACCCAACGTCTAAACAGGGTGTAAAATAACGTCTGACATTTCCTAAAAGGTAGTGGACTGATAGCACAGGGTAGATGAACCTCCTGATAGTGTCAATATGAACATGTTTTTCCTATGAAACCAAGGTTGGAAATTTAAAAGGAAAAAATTATGTGGCCCTCCGGCAGTGCCGACAGAGTGAACACTTGAACAATTACGTGTGTCTGTTTTGAGTCGTGATTTAGCGCTCAGTGTACGGGCACGAAATGCGCGGTAGCGGGGCGACGACGGTAGCGGGGCGATGGAATTAGTCGGAGAGCTGGCGACGAATTTCGGGAACAATTTAAAAGAGGTCTGGTAATACTTTATAACCGAAAAAAAGTCTGGGATTTATTTTTTCGAATTCTATAAGTATAAAATTTAAAGATAAAAAAATGAAGTTACCAAAAAAAATGATTTTTCGGATATTTTTTGAAAATGTTATATGCTGCGCAGTAGCGAAATAACCGCAAACGCTCTACCAGACTGGCAGAACTGGATTCGCCAATGAACGAAATTATATTTTTCCACAATTTCAGATTGCCTAAAGACACCTTCCCGAAATTCGTCGCCAGCTCTCGAATTCCATCGCCCCGCTGTCGCCGTCGCTCGGCCGTCGCTAGTTTCATGCGCGCCCCCTCATTGTTTGGGTATTCGATATTTAAAAGCAGACTACCCTACAGATGAGTCATGAGCGGTCAGATGAGGTAACATGACGGTGTCGCGAGTTCAATAGTTTTACCGCGTTTCACAAAATGTCCAACGCGCCTAAAGTTTTTACTTCAAAAATGCATCTTCCCTATTGGCATAAAAATATTGATGCTTTTTGTATGGGACTGTCCTTCTTGGCTTTATGTAACAAGTCTTTATACAGGTATAGATATCGATAAATAATAATGCTATCGATATTATTCTGTCGTACGGCAACTCTAAATAATTCAAGTCGAACAGTATTCATACTAAAAATCAAAAATAGTTTAACGAAAGACAAATTTAGATCGGGTCAAATGCAAAATGTCTCCATTCAATACAATCACACTGTTTCGTCTAAGAAACAAAAACGATTAAGCTGAGCCCATTTATCGACTCCTTTCAATATATTTATCAGTTTCAATCCAAGAAAACGAGTATGTTTGAGTGAAGAAGAATATTTACTTGAATTAGTTACAACACCTGTATGTTTTCACTTATTTCAAGTGATTTTTTATTTGTATCAAAATTCTAATATGTATTATAGTAACGTACAAACTCTTAAACGAAATTATAGAGTGTTTTATACTATGATGTCGTGTGTTCTAACCAAGAAGATTGCTTGGTTTGAACTTAGAGAACCGTTTTCTTGAAGTAAAGTAATATCGCATCGTCCTACCATTCCATTAGTTCAGTTGGAATGTATCGCTCATTTACATTGAAGATTACAAAATATTTGATTTGGCTTGATATGTTCTTTGAACAAGCAAATTTTACTGTTGAAAGAAAAATTTGAGTTATTTGAAGGCAAGGAAGATTTATACTATTGGAGCAATTAAATGTGCATTAAGCTAAAATAATATTGTTGAATTAAACTGAGAAATTGATGGATTCAATTCAATTTAACATAACTGTATTATAAGACGTTTTACTTTGACTTAAGGAAATATATTTAAAACAATATATTTTCTTAGCTGAACAAAATCTCAAGACTCTTTTTTTTCCGTGTATAGTCCGTTTCTAGGGCAGATCAAAAAACGGACGATTTTTTCCAATAACTCTTATACCTATATGATTTTATATGAAGTTGATATGAATAAATTGATTTATAGTCTACAAATTATGTCTTCTAATTTGTACCGCACTCTCAATATTTTTTGTATTCAATCAAACATACTTTTATGTCATTATGAACGAAACTCGATCTGCCCTAAAAGCGGACTATAGTATGAAATAAGCGATATCAAGTATAATCAAATTTAATCAAAGTTTTTTTAAATGAAAAATACTTGACAAGAAGGAAATACTGTACTTTTCCAAATATATTATAAGAGTTCGCGCTACTCATAAAACCTACAGCGGTATCAGATGAAAATACGGAATATGCACCTCAGATATTTCCATTCGCTGAAATGTTTTCGTTAGTGCGAGTGTTTCTGTGTATTTGTCGTGTATCTGTTTCCACGTCGGGTGCTGTTCAATTGCATGTGTCGAGTTGTGTTCCACGAATGGACTTTACTCTCGTGTAAGTTTGTGTGCATATCTGTACCCATATGTTTGTATATCTTTGAGGACTTGGAATATTTTTATGTACTACCGGTTTGAGATCCTTTTCGTCGTTTTGTTTGTCTTTTAGGAACGAAAAGACATCCCCTAATGTAGTGATAGAGTAGGCTTAAATTTAAGGCTGTTAGCCGTTTTTAGGGTTCCGTACCCAAAGGGTAAAAACGGGACATAGGATCCCGTTTTTCCCGTTAAGACTCCGCTGTCTGTCTGTCTGTCTGTCTGTCTCCAGGCTGTATCTCATAAACCGTGATAGCTAGAAAGCTGAAATTTTCACAAATGATGTATTTCCGTTGCCGCTATAACAACAAATACTAAAAATTAAAAAAATATATATATTAAGGGGGGTCCCCATACAATAAACGTGTTTTTTTCGTATTTTTTTTGCTCAATATTAAAAACGGTAACAGGTAGACGGTTCAAATTTTCACAGAATATTAACTTGTATATTACCTTTCAAAATAAATAATTAAATATCAATAAAGTAAATATTAAAGGGGGGCTCCCATACAACAAACGTAATTTTTATTTTTAATACGTCATAAATCGTAAAACTTACTACAGGTTTGTACGGAACCCTCGGTGCGCGAGTCCGACTCGCACTTGGCCGGTTTTTTCAATAGCCGACACGATACAGATATGCCGATGACGATATATGTATACTCACCTATAACGGGCCACTGAAATGTACCTATGGACTGAACTATCACCGATATTTACGACACGGTGGCCAAACAACTCGTTTAAAAGATCATTTTCAATCTGAAAGCATTGTCAGTGGTATGTTTGAAGTGAAAAAGTCGCGTCGTTATGCTAGAACATAGCTATTTAATGTATAAAATATACACTTACTAGCTGATTCCCACGACTTCGTCTGCGTGGATTGAGGTTTTGTGGTTCCCGCGGGAACTCTTTAATTACTAGTGGTTCGCCCCGAACTGAGACCTCGCGGTATTCATAAACTTGTACAGAGTGCCATCTATTGACATCATTGTGAAGTTCTGTTAAAAATACGGAAGGTCATTAAAAATTAAATAATTTCGTTTCCTTATAATATTTATCTAATTTTAGTATTTGTTGTTCAAGTACAGGATATAATTCAAATAATTAATTATTGATAAGTTTCAGCCTCAGCCATCGACCATACAACTAATAGACTCCTCATATAGAGCGAACACTTTCAGACAACACATCAGACTTAATAGGTCTTATATAATTCCACGCCCTTGTAACAAAACCTACACTGAGAAAAATAGTTGTAAGTTATTTACCGAATTTCACGTAAAATTTTACACAACTGGTTAGCTACCGAAGGACTGCTAAATGCTTGGTTAATATTAGCTAAATGAAAAGTTATGTAAAAAAGTAATGAACCTGTTTAGTAAAATAAATAGCTAAATGTTTGATAACAATTACCTGAAGTATTTAGTGCGAGATAGCTAAATAGTTCGGTAGGATGTTCCCAGACCGTTTTGTAAATATCTACTCAACTGTTTGGTGGGAGATAGCTAAATAGTTCGGTAAGATGTTACCAAACCGTTTTGTAAATATCTACTCAACTGTTTGGTGGGAGATAGCTAAATAGTTCGGTAGGATGTTACCAAACCGTTTTGTAAATATCTACTCAACTGTTTGGTGGGAGATAGCTAAATAGTTCGGTAGGGTGTTACCAAACCGTTCTGTAAATATCTACTCACCTATTTGGTGGGAGATAGCTAAATAGTTCGGTAGGATGTTACCAAACCCTTTTGTAAATATCTACTCAACTGTTTGGTGGGAGATAGCTAAATAGTTCGGTAAGATGTTACCAAACCGTTTTGTACATATCTACTCACCTATTTGGTGGGAGATAGCTAAAAAGTTCGGTAGGATGTTACCAAACCGTTCTGTAAATATCTACTCAACTATTTGGTGGGAGATAGCTAAATAGTTCGGTAGGATGTTACCAAACCGTTCTGTAAATATCTACTCACCTATTTGGTGGGAGATAGCTAAATAGTTCGGTAGGATGTTACCAAACCCTTTTGTAAATATCTACTCACCTATTTGGTGGGAGATAGCTAAATAGTTCGGTAGGATGTTACCAAACCGTTCTGTAAATATCTACTCAACTATTTGGTGGGAGATAGCTAAATTACTTGGTAGGATGTACCTCAAATATTTTGTAAAAATCTATTACACTGTGTTTTTGTATTTTACTGAGGTATGTAAGAATGCTTAACTGAATTTTGAAGATCTGGTTGGCTATACCATATCAAAATTGTACGCGTCGGATTCATTTTGATATGGTGTAGCCAACCAGATCTTCACAATTCAGTTAAACATTCTTACATACTTCAATAAAATACAAATACACAGTGTAGTAGATTTTTACAAAATATTTGAGGATGTACCTAATAATGAAAGATGATAAATAAAAGGAAGCGGGTAACTTTATACAGAATTTATTCTCTAAAATTATTTACTTACACTAAACACTATCTTATATATCACTTAACACTATCGCACTATCATATAACACTATCTTATGTACTAATACTAAATTCTAGTTATTAACGTTAAGTGGGATTAATTATTTAAAAACATACACTGTATTACCAAGTGTTACATAACCTAGTCACATAGAGTACAGTCATATATATAAACCTGAAACCATAACAGCAAGGCAATCAATATACACTCAATTATTTGAAGTTAATATTATAAGTTGAGGTGATCGAATCCATCTGATTTGGCCAGTTTAAAAAGAAGTCATATACATAGTTTTTTTTTTCATTATGGAAAATTTTTCAAATAAACTAGGATATATATATAATAACTATAAATTTTTCTAATAGTAGGCTCAAATAAACTGGCCTAGTTGGCTAGATAGGATCGCCTTAAGCACGGTCTTTACAAATAAGACCTTAATGTAATGTACCTATCTCTTTCCATTTGGTGCTACAGAGATATGGCAAGGCACATAGCTTACCAAACAGTCATAGAACATATAAATGATTTCTTCATTTGGGGGAATTTCTACTAAGTAAGAATGAAAGTGTTCGTCAAATTCTACAGTAGTTAACATGGTACACTCGAAAATGATCCTTTCTACGCTATATACGTAAACATTTTTGATTGACATGAACCTTATCTCTCCTAAATCATGAATATTTTCAACAAGCATTGTTTGACATTTATATTCTGTACCCTTAATTTTCCTTAAGATTCCGCAACCAAATGTGCAGTTGTTGGAATAACTTTAAGAGAAACTGAATCTGAAGATTGCTCTGAGATTTGATAAGATGTACCAGGTAGGTCATCGCTAACGATACTAGGATTACAATTATCTGTGCCCCGACAAGCATGCTGACTTTTCAAATGTTTACGAAATGTGTTAATTAAGTGAAATGACCTCAAGCACCCATCGTCAACGCAACGGTATGTTGAAAATTTGTGGCTACTGTGAAAATAATCAAAGTGTTTGAATAACTCCGGTACGTTGTTGGCAACTTTACGACAAAGAAAACAGGTTGGCATCTTATTGCAGAGCAATGTTCAGGTCAGTCATTAGTGAATTTACTGCTGTGTAATTTTTGTCGTATTTCGTCTTAATCCTATATAATGCTTTTTGGATAAAATTCCAGATATGGGCACTTTCACTAGGGAACTCTGCATTTAATGCAAAGATAATCTTAAAGCAAGCATCGACAGCGTGGATGATTGAGGAAGAACTGTAGCGTACGTCCTTTGTTGGCGAGTATGTAATATTGTTGATGACAATGTACCTCGTGTGAATCGTGTTGAGGGTGTCACCAATTATAACGATGTACGGCTGCACACTGTGTCCCAAAGATGCGAATTTCTCTCTCCTTAGTGTGAGAGAAGCCTCCAGATCAGTAGCCGTTGGGATGTGGGTGATGAAGCTTTCGAGCGATTCTATCTTTGATGGTCTCCACTGCTTCTTGATTTTCTGCTTGCGGACTGTGCTGGTGTTCATCAGGAAGGCGAGCGACATGAAGGCGACAGTGTCAGCGGTATCATCGTTCACATTATCTGTGAATAATAAAACATATTTACTAAAACATAATTAAGGGAATGACGGAATGTTACTTTAAAAAAACTATCCAATGTTACCCCACATGATATACAGTAGAACCTCGGTAACTTAAAAACCTCTATATACTTTATTTGACAGCAATTAACCCAGCGATAGGCGCTACTGGGTAAAAAATACCACAGTGGTCATAAATGTGCTGATATATTTTTTTGTTACTTTTCTACTATAGGGTCTAAGTTGAAACAAATAAACAGAAACTTAATCTTGTAGTTAAATAGCCGTCAAATAAAGTATATTAAGTAATTTTAATGGATAAATCTTTTAAAAAACAATATTTTTTTAAATAATGCCACTCAAGTACTGTGGTATTTTTTACCCGGTAGCGACTGTTCCTGTTCGTTTATACCTAGCGCCTATCGCCGGGTTAAACTATAAGATTATGTTTCTATGTTTATTTGTTTCAATTTAGACCCTATAGTAGAAAAGTAACAAAAAAATATATCAGCACATTTATGACCACTGTGGTATTTTTTACCCGGTAGCGCCTATCGCCGGTTTAAAAATCACACAATTTGTAAATATGATGGTGGTATAAATGCTACAAATTAGGTATGACGATTATTAATTGGTGAACAGCATGGTACAATACAAAAATTGAAAAATTCATTTTATTTAAAAAACCACTTGGGTATCGTTGGATATGTATTATCGTTGCGGTGTAGCCTGTAGGAAAACACCATGAGGAAACCTATACACATGCAAATAAATGTATTGTAGTGTATAAAACTTACATTCGGTATGGTGATGAGATTCAGTGCATCTTCGTTGGTGACGGCTTTCAGAACTCTTAGTTGGTTTAATAGAAGAACTCGATGGCCAACTGAAGGGATGAGTTCCTTTATTTGTTCATCAGATATCAATAGCAGAACATCTAAAGTGATATTTTGCTCTGAAACAAAAGAAACAACTATGTATTTATAACAGCGAAGTGGGAACCGACCAAAGAGGATATAAATACCTACTACGCTAGAACCGTGCACGGTTATAAATAAAAAAACCGGCCAAGTGCGAGTCGGACTCGCGCACCGAGGGTTCCGTACAAACCTGTAGTAAGTTTTACGATTTATGACTTATTAAAAAAAATTGCTTAAAAATTACGTTTGTTGTATGGGAGCCCCCCTTTAATATTTACTTTATTGATATTTAATTATTTATTTTGAAAGGTAATATACAAGTTAATATTCTGTGAAAATTTGAACCGTCTACCTGTTACCGTTTTTAATATTGATCAAAAAAATACGAAAAAAACACGTTTATTGTATGGGGACCCCCCTTAATATATATATTTTTTTAATTTTTAGTATTTGTTGTTATAGCGGCAACGGAAATACATCATTTGTGAAAATTTCAGCTTTCTAGCTATCACGGTTTATGAGATACAGCCTGGAGACAGACAGACAGACAGACAGACAGACAGACAGACAGACAGACAGCGGAGTCTTAGTAATAGGGTCCCGTTTTTACCCTTTGGGTACGGAACCCTAAAAACACGTGTTGTTTTAACAATGAGACCTATGGGTTCTACGATAGATAAGTACTTAATAACCCTTACCTTTAAATTTCTGTGTATACATCTCTAGGCCCCACGCTTGAAGGTGATCCTCGACGGATTGATCGGCCATTCTTCTCTCCCAGCACTGCTGACTGCACCGGGGCGGCAGTGACACACACAAAGAGTACTTGGGCACGGGCACACGAACAAGCACACGAACGCGATGTAACTCAACCACAGAGTACATTGAATATATGAACTCAACTGACCTTGCTGCTTGCTGCTTGGCTAGTGGCAGTAGTGGCCTAGTGGCCATAGAATAGTACAACAATCTACTCATAACTTAGCTTGTCACTAACTAGCACAGCCGAGCGATCGCGTAACTTCTGCATCAATCATTGTTACAGTATCAATTATTGTTGTAATTGGCTGAATTTATGGCATTCTTGCTGCGTCAATGGATTATGTCCAATAGTGGAAGAGTGTTAACCAATCAGAGGTGATTGCGATGTATCAATGATTGATGCAGAAGTTACGCGATCGCTCGGCAGTTCTTCACTCCATCACTCAATAAAAAATAATGAAATATTTTTTTATATTACGTAGCATATAAAGCGCCGAAATAGTAAAAATCACCCAAACATTTAGTATAATTTAACTAAATGTTGTGTAGATCTCTACTAAGTATTCAGTAAAACCTGAGACCTTTGGTAAAATTATACTAAACATTTGGCCAAATCAACCATACATGTAGTAAAAATGCTGTTCGGTTAAATATTACATAACAGTTTTGTAAAATTTTATGCGGCGCACTGTCTTTGTATCGTTTGGCGGCAAACCTTTGATAATGCCGACGATGCCGACAAACAGCGGCAGCGCGGGCGGAAGGCGGTGCATGTCATTGCGAGTCAGAATATGCTTTTAGTGATGTTCTCTAATCAAGCTAATCAAATTCTTGCACTGTTAGATAGCCCATTTACTGAGGAAGGCTATATAACATAACGCTGCGACCAACACGAGCGAAGCATCAGTGAAAAATGTTGCAAAAACGGGAAAATTATTATCCCTAAGGCTTCCGTTGCGTGCGCTGCGTCAACGGCAGTCTGATTACGTACAATTTGCAGTAGCGACAGCAGTAGCAATGCGACAGCAAACACTACGCGATCGGTCGCAAAACGTCACTAGAACTCGTATTACGCAAGCCGATCGCACGTCTATTGCTCGCCTGTCGCAGAATGCACTTTTCATGCACTTTTGCTATCTATAGCCGCTGTAATACAAAATTGCCGCTTGACAGCAGCGATCGCGAGATTTACGCCTGTCGCAAGCCTGTCGCGAGATACGTAATCAGCCCGCGGTTCAAATACCTATAAACAATATGGCAAAACAACGTTTGCCGGGACAGCTAGTTCTACCATATTCTACTGAACCCTGTTTTGCTACTCATAGCTAATAGGTTAGCTGTCGCAGCCAAACAGTTATGTGAAAAATTATTCGGTAAATATGTATTGTACAGTTCAGTAATTATCTACAAATTCCTTCTTTGTCAAATGGTAAAAATCTACTGAACAGAAATCTACACAACATTTAAGTAAAAATCTACAAAACACTACATAATTATTCTACAATATTATTAAGCTACTTATAGCTAATCGGTTAGTTATAATAGCCGAGCAGTTATGTAAAAATGCATTTAGTAAATTCGTTTAGTAGAATATTACCGAAAATTTTGTACTTATTAACTGAACAAATGTTTTACTATACATAATGAGCTACTAGTAACCAAAGTATTTTGTTGATTAAGCTAAACTTTAGGAGGCAACTACTAAAGTTTAGCTAAATAAAAAATAGCTAAACTGTTCAGTAAATTCATTTTTTTCAGTGTACCGAGTTATTTAAATATTCATTAGAGTATATCGATAATTAATTATCGATAAATAATTATTAGGAGTTAGGACCCCATCCCATTTGATTTATGATTTTTTTGACCTTGAGTATACCAATCAGCGTTTAGTACCCCGCGCCCGCTTACTTGAGTCATTTGACTGAATTGTTTGCATTACGAAAGCATAGTAATTAGGCGTCTATTGGTTGTGTGGTCGATGGCCTCAGCCTTTCAGAAAATTGTAAGTTCTTAGGTCAACTTTGGACGTTAGAAAATCTCCACTTTGAAAGCCCCCCATTTCGTCAATTTTAGGGGAAAAATTTAAAAAAAAAATATTTTTGGACTCTATTCCTAATTATCTTTAAAATGACATCAAGCAACCCTATGTAACGCTATAAAAAATATTTTACTTCGCATTCGCTTCTATGAGAGCCCCCCTGAAATAAAGATTTTTATAACTTTTTAAGCCATATTCGGCGGGAGGCCATCGGTTTACAAATTATATTTAAATTTGAAGTAAAATCGTTTAGTAATTCAGAAGTTATAAGGCTCTGACAGACGGACGGACGGACAGACAGACTGACGGACGGACGGACAAGTGCTAATTCAGTCAAGTAGACTCAGAGACCTTCGCTTCGCTCGGTCAATAATCTATCTCTGTGCCAAATTTCATCCAGATCCGTTCAGCCGTGCTGGCGTGGTTGAGTAACAAACATCCATCCATACATCCATCCAAACTTTCGCATTTATATTATTAGTATATAAGTATGGATTTATAAACTAAAAAAAAGCTATATCGGAGGTTTTACAGCCAACGGCAGGGACGCTGGAAGTGTGGGGATATTGAATTAGCGGTGGATTTTGCATTTTTCCGGGCGAGAGACAAAAAGGCGTGCCGACGCCGGACGCTGAATCAATTACGTTCCGGGTGACGTGGCGGCGGGCGTAATTCGATCCGTCGGCAAATGTTGATTTGACCGCCGGGCACATCCTCACCCGCTAAACTCGCCGATACACTGATCCATTTTCACCATTAGCAGTTTGTTAAACCGGTGCCCTAATTAAACTACGCGCGTTCGCCACCACAAGGGACCGAGGCGACACGTACGTAGCGCGATGACCTGACGGTGACCCTATTATTGTACCTATGCTTTGTTATATATTCACGCCAGGACAAAATATGCCTGTCATTAAAATAAAAACTGATCCTATTGGAGATAAAATCTTACTGTGACTATCATACTGATATTATAAATGCGAAAGTGTGATTGTTTGTTGGTTTGCCCTTCAATCACGTCGCAACGGAGCAACGAATCTACGTGATTTATTGCATGGATATAGTTGAGGACCTGAAGAGTGGCAAAGGCTAGTTTTCATCCCGGAAAACTAAGGAGTTCCCCCGCATCCCGTTTTGACGTTCCGTGGACGAAGTCGCGGGCTTTAGCCAGTAGTAGTTATCTTTTAGATAACTCCACAGATAAATGAAAATGGTACGATTCCACCAAAATCGTGAATGGATAGGCAGAAAAACACTGCAGCGATCATTTGTGCTGCACACTGGTGGAATCGCAAAATTCCGTCATGAGATTACTCTTTTACATGCTATACCTAAATATTTAAGTACTAGCTGATGCCCGCGACTTCATCCGCGTGGTTTAAGTATTTTTGATCCCCGCGGGAACTCCTTAATTTTCCGGAATAAAAATTAGCCTATGTCACTCTCCAGGTCCTCAACTATACCCATGCCAAAAATCACGATCTGTTGATCCGTTGCGGCGTAATTGAAGGACAAACCAACAAACCAATAAACCAACAAATAAACACACTTTCGCATTTATAATATTAGTAAGTATGACTTGAAAGGAATATTGTTTTAAAACAGGCAAGATTTTCTAAGCTATAAGGGATCATTCTCATGGTATTATACGAGTATTTCAACTAATTACGTTTGCGCCAATTTAATTATTAGATCTTCTACCGAATTGAACATGGAGTCTTAGGGTTTAAGCAGAATTCCAACGTCATACTTTCTGTTAAATGAAAAAAAAAACTGATGACTATTTATCATACAACGTGACAATAATCCTATTTGCTCCAATATTTTTGGAACTGTGTAAAATGTTTGTACTCGTAGTTCGACAAGCCGTTTTTCTCTAGTCTCAGATCCTTACAAGGACTAAATTAAAAAAAAGTAAAGTGCAGGTTCAGGCTGAAATCTTTTTTTATTTCTTCTTTTTTCGGTGGCCATTTCACCCATTACACCTAGTAGTTGTTAAGTAATGTGTTAAACAGACCTTTCCATTCAGAACAGTCGAAACTTAATGACCTGCAAGATGTATCTCGAGCTTTAGTATCACTTTTGTTGTATCGACGACATTAATCTACTCAACGCTGCCTGCGGCGGGAGTCTCGGAACAGATTGTAGGTGAGCGGTAAAGAGGATTACCGAAATTAACCTCTTCAGCGGCTCTAATGATTGACTCCTCTTCCACTTCAATGCTAGGGGCGTGCTCGCGAGACGGAGAGCGGCTTGTGCTAATAATCCCTATTATAATATCGATGATATTGCTTCGATAAGAATTGGGGAATTGTTTTACAATATTCACTTCAAAAATAATTCTATTTTATTTATCCTTTTATGGAGAAATTGTGGTATGTATAAATGAATTTGCTCGTAATGCTCAGATTGAGGTTTCATCATATCGCATCAAAGTTGTATCATCAAGGACAGACATAAAAATTTAAAAAAATACTGTTTTTGGATATGTTTCGATAATAAAGCTTCTTAAAATAAAATAAATCAAAATTGATATTTTCAATGTCCAGAAATTAACCAGAAATTTTCCTGTCACAGTTTTATTATAAGTATAATAATATCCATGAAAAATCTGTCAATGTTTCTCCACATTGTAGTTTTTATATAATGAGATCACAATCATAATACACATTACGATTATAATAATTGTGAAACGGTTGTGGGTAGGAGTCCGTGTTTTAGATTATGTGGAAAAAGTGTTGTGTTGTTGAAGTGCGGATCAATAGGCAACTCGTGTACGGTTTTACTGAAAATTTAGTGTCTGCTTCATCCGACCCGCACTTGGCCAGCGTGGTGGTCTCTGGCCAAACCCTTCTCATTCTGCGGGGAGACTTGTGCTCAGTACAGTGTGGCAGCGATGGCGATAATATCATATTTTTTTTTATCAAGGTATTAGACATATGATTAACAAAATTAAGAGGAAAACAAAAATCCATCTTATCTGCGAACTGTAGGTATTTGCATTCCTTTAAACTAGATTGAAAACCATTTTCAATGCAGTTCAAAATCCGATATTCACATTTTAATATTGTAGATAACCTAGGATCTTAGGTCGGTGTAGTGCAAACCTGAACAGATTAGATTGAAGGACCATCTTCGTGAGCTAATCTGGATAAGGCGACGACACAATGGGCTTTATTAACAAGCATGCTCGATACAAATTGGCGTTGAGTCGATATGCTTCGGAACCCACCTTTACAAGATCACCTGTCCCCCTTTAAAAATAAGGACTATTTTCCTATAAAACGAATATTATGCCCGTAGACGGCTTTAACAAATGTGTATGTCCCGAAACGTAGTTCAGCTGGGAGTAATCTCGCTGAACGAGAAAGTTTTTACTATGCTTTTGGTACTTGGTGGTTGATACTTAGATTATCACTTTAGTTTATTGCCTCCCGTTCTTAGTCTGCGCTGAGAGTATGAATAAATTTTGTCGTACATTTTTTTTATTGCGGCTTAACTTTATACCTGTTATTAAATTAGTTGCGAGTAACATACTGGGACTCAATTTATTTCATGTAGAACACATGTCACGATATGATACTATATGTTGCATTGACACTATCAACATCAACGGATCAGAAAATAATTTCCTACTGAGAGGGCTTTAAGTTTTAATTGCCTTAGATTTCGTTATTATTATAAAATCTTACAGGTTTTTGTTAATCACACTTTAGTTTGCTGGTTTTCAAAAAGGTATATCCTACTAATATTAGGCGCAAAGCATATCTGCAGAGTGAAAAAGAGATGTGACATCAAATTTTTTGATAACAAATTGAACTAAGCTTTATTTAGTCTGTCATAAGACTGGCCTAAGGTTTCTGGTCCTATCACTCGTATTTTATTTTCAGTATTTAAAAATATAATATAGAGCTGGATTTGCCCAAGTGTTTACATAAAGAAGTTACACATATTACATAGTGCCAGATTTCCGTAGGTTTACAGTTATACGTGCTCAAAGATTTTCATGCAAATTTTTTAACTCTAATCTAACGTCTATTTTTGAAAGTCATATTTTACGAAAATCGGGCAAACCAAGTACAAAATTCAATTCAGTTTGATTGGTTAATATTTAAAGAACTCTTAGTACGTCTGTATGGGATGCGCTCGGGGTCGCTCGAGGTGAAAAGCTCCTAAGCTTGGTAGACTGTAGCGAATTTAGGTAAAGTAAGTTAAGTCTGTGAGTTGAACCCAGACAATATCCACGGACATTTAACGATAGTTCTAATAAAACTTGCCACACCGGCACCATCGTTTTTGGCTATCGCATGTAACCCCGCGGCGCTAAGTTTCGGCGCTAAGCCGTGCATTGGATATCCGCCTTTACGAGCTCGTTAGTGACGGTAATCGCGTTGCAGGAGCCGGATTACGCCTGTGCATTATTAGTGTTTTTATTGATTCACTCGCCTCCCGTCGTAAACTGAGATTATTATTCGCGACGACCCCTCCGTCCCCTGCAGCCACCTCCGCTCGTCTCACCCGTGACTTGTTTTGTTACTTAATCGCAACGATAACAACATTTAACGACGGCTAGGTGACTTGCGAAATTCCACTTCGATGTTTAGTACTCATTCTATTTTCATTAACCATTTATCCACTTAATGATCCAGATCCTAAGGGAGTGATTCAATGACTTGGTGCGCATAAAATTAAACCTTGGCGTGATTCATGTTACAAGGTTGGTGTCTGTCCTTCGATAAATGCAAAATGTTCCGCTTGTCTAACATTTAATACTTGGTGAGTGACGAAAGCGACGCGACGCAACGCGACGCGATACATTGTTGTGTTCTTCGTTTACGTAGGATATTACCTTACATCCCATAAAATTTCTGTAAACATATTTTACCTAATGTAGTGCATATCTGAAACAAATACAAAAGTTGAGGAAATCAGAATGGATTTATAACGGATCTCTTTGATTATGCCCCGTTAGAAACGTGTAAAAACTGATGCAAGTCGATATACGGTAGAAAAAAAAAAGAAAAAGCGTCACTACATTGTGATGCCAACAATCTAATACGAATCTTAAAGAAGAACCTTAAAACGGCACTGGAACCATTATTCTCAATTTGTGCCAAGTTCAAGGAAGCGGACGACAGACGCCGCGGGTGTCCCCCTTGATTAAACTAGGAAGAAGTAACAATTTGTGTGATGTTCACCTCCGGCAAGGATTGCTCTTCAGGCTGACTCAGTGTGCCTTCCCATTTGTCGCGTGACTACTGGCTGTTAATGAAATTTGAGCAGAAATCTGTCTGATATTTAACTCGCCATTGATTAAAGGTGAAAAGAAATCGTCTTCTTTTCCAGGGTATTTACAGTAATATTTGTTCTGCTCGTTGATTTTTGTTTAATTGGAATAACTTGCTTTTATGATTCTTGTATGTGTTTGCAAACCATTTTCTTCTTTTTGAGATCAAAATGAGGTGTTTAAATCTGAAACAAGAGGTGATACGACCCCTTGATATACTTGAACAGGAAGACGTGACAATTTATGTGCTGTTTACCTCCGGCGAAGATTTCTCTCTTCAGGCTGGCTCAGTCCGCGTTTACATTTTTTTCGTGTGCTGACTACTGTCTGTTAATGAAATTTGAGCGAAAATCTACTTCGAATAATATTATTCTTTTTCCTTTTTTGTATTATGGAATTTGATTAATTTTATTACTGGTAGGAAGAAATTTTTTGCTTTCAGTAGATATTTTGGCAGGTTGGCAAAGAAGTCTATTATTTTCATCAGCAAAGTGAAGATGGATTGAATGCAATATTTATTTTATTTAAATTCGTCAATTCCCAAAGACAAAGTGCTGCTGCGATGCTGTGGGAAATAATTCCAGCTACGAGTATCTGAAACATTTTCAGCATTGAATATTTGATTGTTCTGTCATCAAATTATTTCGTGTTGGCAGTGTTTCGCGCGTGCCTCTCACCCATCTCCGGCGATCTACGTCTCGTGCCGGAATTAAAATTAATAGCGGACGCCGGCACGTCGTCGGCCGGCCCCGTCTCGACCCGCGCGGTAATTTGTTTACTCGCCTCGCTCCGGATTACTTCGCACGCTCCGCTGAATTGGCAACAGCCGTGACTTTTTAGCTTCAAACGATAGAGCAAACTGCCTGCACTGCATACAGTTGGCGTCTGCAAAAACGCCTCTGAATCACAGTGGCGCGGGTGTTACTGCGCATCTCGTAGTACTACATACCATCAAATAAATCGGTAAAATCACCCACTGCGCAGTTCCAGGATCATTTATTGACAGTTAGTAAAACGATTCTTAAGGACCTTTAAACGGACGATAGGTAAAAAAATAGTAGCACATAATCTCTAGAAATACTTAGCGAATGTCCGTGAAGCCGTGTTGTCAACGCATGGACGCTTCCGCGCCTTTGGATGTCAAAATCTACTCGGTCGTATAACTTTAAGCTGTTGCACAAACTTAAATGTCCCCACACACCATCTAAAAATGACGCTTCAAGAGCATTTTCTTTCTGGGTTTAGCAAGAGCCCGTTTTAATTTAAATCCTTGTTAGTTAAGTATTTTTAGTCAGTTCTGCGTTACTTTGTGCTGGTCACATAGATCAGTATCATTCTACAACTAATCTATTGTTCCATCCCCGCTTTATATCCAATTAAATGATCCGTAACAGCGACGTATCCGAATTATCCGATGTGTTAGATACATGCAAGGAGTGTAATTAATACGGAGTCATCCCTAATTGTGCGAACACAGTTAGGAGGCAGTTCGGCGTTGGTCTCGTGGCTGGTAACATGTTCATCGTATCAGTGGCGCCTCATCAACATGCAAATAGGGATGCCGCGGCGCCGGACCGTTGCTGTGTTGTATTGAGTTATGTCCCCGCTGTGATTGTCTGAGCTGAGGGTTGAGTGCCTAATTCCTATATGGAGTTCATTGATGTGCTCATATTTTGGTATTCCCAAACTTTGATATCGAACGGACGCAGTATTTTATTGAGATTTTAATAAAAAAATTGAGAGATTTAAACTTTATCATTGATAAAAATAGGTATTGCTTTACGTAATTCCAGCCAGGCGAACATTTGCGAATTTCGCGGACACGCGCAGTATAGTTCGCGTGGATTTGACATTTGTAAAATTCCGTTGAGATTTCAGTGCCTAGCCTCGGGATGCAAGTTATCTATGTACTAAATTTCATAAAATGCACGCTTATATATCATTTCTTTGTAGAATACCTCATCATATTAGTAGTTGGTATGGATTCAAACGGCAAGAACTTATAGGTGGCATTGACGGAAGATAGGTCAGTTTTTTAACCCTAAACCAGTCTAGGCGGTGTCGCGCGTTAAGTGGCTAATAAGCTAGCGCCGCTCATGTTTCGCTCGTTAGCGGGTAATTGTCGACACCTAATTAGCGCGACTCTGCGGAACTTGACGCTCACTGGTGACCGCTCGCCGCTTCCATGTGACACGATATTTTTTATGCCAAATGGGATTGCTAAAACAAATCGATTACGCCAAAATTAAAAAGAAAATCGGCATTTCTTCTCCGCTTCAGTGTCAGCCCATAGAGCTAGGTTTCCAATTTCTCTTTGTGGCACTATCCACATAAATAAATTGGAAACCTAGCGCTATGGGCTGACACTAAAGCGGAGAACAGTCGAATGAAGTAATATGCAAATTAAGGGCCAAAATTAAGGCCGTCAAACACCATATAGTCTCAACCCCACACCGTTTATGTGGATTCCTTTATGTGGATTGTGCCACTTATAGGAATTGGAAACCTAGCTCTATGGGCTGACACTGAAGCGGAGAACAGCCGAATGAAGTAATATGCCAATTAAGGCCGTCACACACCATATAGTCTCAACCCCACACCGTTTATGTGGATTCCTTTATGTGGATTGTGCCACATAGAGGAATTGGAAACCTAGCTCTATGGGCTGACACTGAAGCGGAGAACAGCCGAATGAAGTAATATGCCAATTAAGGCCGTCACACACCATATAGTCTCAACCCCACACCGTTTATGTGGATTCCTTTATGTGGATTGTGCCACATAGAGGAATTGGAAACCTAGCTCTATGGGCTGACACTGAAGCGGAGAACAGCCGAATGAAGTAATATGCCAATTAAGGCCGTCACACACCATATAGTCTCAACCCCACACCGTTTATGTGGATTCCTTTATGTGGATTGTGCCACATAGAGGAATTGGAAACCTAGCTCTATGGGCTGACACTGAAGCGGAGAACAGCCGAATGAAGTAATATGCCAATTAAGGCCGTCACACACCATATAGTCTCAACCCCACACCGTTTATGTGGATTCCTTTATGTGGATTGTGCCACATAGAGGAATTGGAAACCTAGCTCTATGGGATGACTCTGATGCGCAGAACAGCCGAATGAAGTAATATGCCAAATAAGGTCGTCACTCACCATATTAATATTATAGTCTCAACCCCACACCGACACGTCTCTAATCCAACTTTCGATTCGGCTAGCCGACCTTGCGGCCTCAAAATTTTCTATAAGATAAAAATCCGCAATTTAACTTTGTGCGTGGCGATATTTTCACATCCAGTGGAAGCTTGTCAGACGCAACAAAAGCGCTCTACCGTGATATACTCGTACATACATACCTATTTACAAAATTAAATATTCACTTTGCATATATCCACAAATCCACTTTCCAGCTCTGATAGTGTTGAAAATTCGCGTCAATGCACTTTGTAACGTCACTTGACTGTCCAAATTATACCGCTATAAAATGTGGAACTTGAACATTTCGGGTCCATATCCTAAAGTCTAGGTGATGTCCCACTGCACCCCGAGCAGCTAATAAGCTCGCAGTGTCTCTCGGGTTTCAGTCGTTAGCGCGTAATTGTCGACACCTAGTTAGCCCGACACCCCGACACCCCGACACCCGACGCTCGACGGCGACGCGACGCTCATGTATGACCCGCGATATTTAATGCCGACTTGCACCGCTGAAATATGCGTCTGTACTTTGCTTAAGCTAGTGAAATTGCGGGCTGAGTTCCTTCTACGAAGTTCAAAGTACGAGTTTATTCTACCGAAAATGGATGAGTTTCTTTGCGTGGAAAATTGAGTCTCGCGGCGATTTCGTATCCTCCGTCAACTATATGTAACCTTTAAAATACATTGAATAGGCATCTTCTACTCCTAAAGTTTATTCTTCTACAGTCTTTTTCTAACCAATTAAGATTATATCTAGATTTAAGCGAAAAATTGGATCAAACTTGATTGAATTTGTAAATTTAGAATCTTACTTATAACCTAGTCTTTAAATAAAGCATTCAATTTTAATTTATTCATTTCGTGGGTGTCAAGTAATTGGTTTTTTTTATAAATAATATTTAGATTGCTCTCAGAATAGGCATCTTCTACTCTACAGTCTCTTCTTCTACAGTCATTTTCAAATCAATATAGTTAAGCGAAAAATTGGAGCCAACTTGATTGAATTTGAAAAATTTTAATCTTGCTTATAACCTAGTCTTAAAATAAAGCATTTAATTTTAATTTATTAATTTCGTGGGTATCAAAAGTAATTGTTTTTTTTTATAAATAATATTTAGATTGCAAACTCTTCGCTCTGGTTCTTCACTGGTTTGTCACTTTAGTAGAACAAAATGAAAGTGGCTACGCCGTAGCTTGCCGCCCGCCGTAGCAATACTACAGCTACTATGGCGCTCTCAGTAAACGCAATACATTTACATTTTTTTTATCTCGCTGACAAAAAGTCCACGCCCGCGCTTATTTATGGAGCTACTAGCGCGGTGGACTAGCGCGGACGTTTCGTCCTGTCGTGTCCATAGTGTGTTTTCGCTCGTATTGATGTCTTACTAATAAATAAAATGAACGTGTTAGTTAAAAGGTTAGAATAAGGTTTTCAGCTTTATGTATTGCACAAATTGTTTAAAAGCTTCATCATCCTCAACCGATAGACGTCCACCGCTGGACATAGGCCTCTTGCAAGGATTTCCACACGCCGCAGCTTGCACCGCCTGGATCCAGCGGCTCCCTGCTACTCGCGTGATGTCGTCCGTCCAGGGAGTAAGGGGTCTGCCAACGCTGCGCTTTCCAGTGCGTGGTCGCCACTCCAGCTCTATGGGACCCCAACGTCTATCGGTTCTTCTAACTATGTACCCCGCCCATTGCCACTCAAGCTTCGCAATACGTCGATCAATGACGGTTACTTTAGTTCTTCTGCGGATCTCCTCATTTCTGGTTTAAAAGCTTATAACTAATTTATTGTGCAGTTATATCATTATATCTGTGACCCTAATTAGACATGCCTTATGTGCAACTATAACATTCTTATCTTGGGCTCCACAAGTTAGTGAGGTGAGCAGGAAGGTGTTTGCGTCTGTTGGTTCTCTGCGCCGATTGACTAATTTTTTACCCATACCAACTAAAATTACGCTTGCACAGTCTCTCCTCTTACCGATTCTCGATTATGCTGTTTCTTGCTATCCCAATCTTAATGAAGAGTTGCTTAATAAACTTGAGCGCGTTCAAAATCTTTGCATACGGTTCATATTTGGACTTAGGAAATATGACCACGTTTCTGAATTTCGCGAAAAACTCAAGTGGCTTCCGATTCGCCTTCGCAGGGATACTCACATTCTTTCTCTTCTATTCTGTATTCTATTCAATCCTACTACTCCCCTTTACCTCAAAGAGCGATTCGAGTTCCTTAGTGACACTCACGGTCGCTCTCTTCGCTCTGTTGACAACCTTATCCTAAGAATACCTTCCCATAGCACTTCCTTTTATTCTAAATCCTTTTCCGTTGAAGCGGTTAGGCTATGGAACTCCTTACCGCTTCATATTAGGCGTGCGCAATCTCTTGGAGAATTTAAAAACCTCGTCAAAGCGCACTTTCTTCCTCCTTGAATTCCTTAAATCATCATCCGATTCTAATAATTATTCTTCTTTCCTACTTTGCGTCTTGTTGGCTTTTATTCTATTTTACTCTATTTTATATGTCGCATAAACGGTGGCATATGTCGGAAAAGACGGGTGACGCGTCGGGAAAGCGCGTCTCATTTTTCTTTTTAAATCAGCAGAACCGCTGACCTTTAGTAGGTCACCGTCTCTGCTGTCACTATCTACTGCACTAGAACTGATATTTGCTTATCCAGATGAGGTACTGAAGTTAATTATCGAAAAGCAAACTAGATTAACATACATCGCGAACTCCCGTGATGAATGATCTTGATAAAATAGCCACCGCATATGCGGATACGTCGCAGATTGCAACCGAAGGTTACTATTTGAATGAATGGCTTGAACACTGATTTTAATAGTTGCCTAGTCTATCACTGGCACTGCAATCACTAAATAAATGGACTACCTACAAATGCAATTCATAAAAACCCTACACAGTAATTGTAATTATTGCTCTAATAGTTTATCTATCACTGGCTTTCAAAAGCCTTACTACCGTCACAATAAAGCAAATCACTAATAGCAAAGGTAATCAAATGAAATACTAAGATTATTACCATACGTGGGTAGGTACGCCTACGTAGGTAGTTTAATAATTATTATTTAACCTCACAGTTTCTAATTTTTAATTACTTTAAAGAAACACCGAATTAAATGTTTAAATTCAAATTGTTTTTATTGCAATTATGAAATGAACAAGTGAATCTACCACCAGCTCGGAAATGGCCTCTCACGCTGAGAAGAGCTGGCAAGAAACTCAACGGTAGCTCTTTTTAAAACAATGTTATTACAATATTAACTTAGTTTACGATATTCAAGATCGAAACCTATTCACAAATATTTATCACTACTGGAACATTATTTGAATTAGTCTAGAATCAAACTAAAACCTAGCAAAACCTAGGCACACAATTTTAGGTGGAAAATCAAGTAGAAGTTGGTCTTATGACCGTTCTCTTACCGAGCTCGCAGAATAATAATGCGTGATCGTCCGCCAAATACCTAGGCGCACAGTCGCGCCCCCAGTCGGCAGCTCGCGGCGTAACATCGGCCGACTCGCTCCGATTGGTGGAACGATATGGCGAGTGAACAATACAAACTCTTATTATTAACAAATCACTTAACTACAGCGTAAATAAGCTTAGCTAGCTTCTAAAGTCATTGAAACAATTTATGAGCAATTTAAACACACAATAAATAGTGAACCGACAAGTGTGTACTTGCGGCCAAGACTATTAGATTAGCATCAATAAATAAACAAGACAATAGCACAGTCGCGCCCCCAGTCAGCAGCTCGCGGCATAACAACAGCCGACTCGCTCGCCGATTGGTGGAACGATATGGCGGGTAAACAATTGAAACTCTTATTATTAACAAATCAGTTAACTACAGCGTAAATAAGATTAGCTAGCTTCTAAAATTATTAAAACAATTTATGAGCAATTTAAACAGCAGCAGTCGGTTAAAAATCTCACCACACAAATAGTTAACAAATAAGTAGGTACTTGCGGCCTTGACTAGCCTTTTAAATCAATAAACAGTTATCTAAATGTTGGGATAGTAGTAACAATAAGTAATAAATCGCTAATATTATGACAAGATTCCTCAGGTCGGGTTGCAGGGTCGAAGCCCTGCTGGCTTCTCCCACGATATATATAATACCTATTTATATATTTATATTATAAGTAGGTATATGTATATATCTATTTATTTATAGATAAATGTATGTATTATTATCTATTTATATATGTATTTACGTATAGTGTATTTAGGTATGTAGATATACATGTATTATATTGTATAATATTTTACAATTAAGAATATTTGAATAATTAGATTACATTAGGTTAGAACTAATTATTAATTTTTCCTTTTTAAGTAACGTACACCCTTGAAGCTTTCTCATTAGGTTAATCCGTTGTTTGCATGGTTGCCTGGTAGAGATCGCTTTAAAGCGATAAGGCCGCCACTTGTACCATAGCTTAGTTTTATTGTTATTGTTTATAAGTATGTGTTTCTTGGTGTACAATAAAGAATTTTTCATTCATTCATTCATCGTCATATATTTATATATGTGCGTATTTTTTTGTTATCAGGTATGGAGGCCATCATGTCGGAGTTTTTCAACGACACCACAACGGCATTCTACATCATCCTCATAGTATGGATAGCGGATCAGTACGACGCAATCTGCTGCCATACTGCGATCGCCAAGAGACACTGGTTGAGGTAAGTCATAGTTGCTTAGATGTTATATTATGCAAAATGCGATGTCCTAGTCCCCTATTTGGTGAATCTTTAAAGTTTGAAAACACTAAGGTATAAAATTATCCATAATCTATACAATAATCCTCTGATAAAACTATGCTTATTATTTTGACACTGATTCCTTAACATTTTTTCTTGGTTTACGTAAATTTTTTAATATTTTATAATAAGTGTTTTTACTGTTGATAGCTCCTATAACACTTAAAGCGCAAAACACACAGGGAACGGGCGCGGGTCGGGCGCGTGGTGGGTGACGCTGTGTGATGTCGTCCATATAAATACAAGGAATTCAACCCGCCACGCACCCAACCTGCCCCCGCGCCCGACCCGCACCCGTTCCCTGTGTGTTTTGCGCTTTAAAGACAAGCATTTTTAGGTCATCTATTCTAGGAAGTGATTTTATTAAAAAGCGATTCAGGTACGACGAATTTTGTTGGAAAACATTAATTTCAAAATGCCATCGTGTCACGGCATGGCATATACAATGCAAATTGGATTATATCGTATGGTATTATTAACAGTTGCATTTTGACCCAATGGCAACCCAATTAGTGTCGCCGCTGATGTGTTGTACGGTTTAATAAAAAGGGCTCAGGTTCGGACGGCGCGTATTAATTAGCGTATCGATACTGAGGCCCACTGAGATGCTACATTGACTAGAGTAGCAGAACTTATATAGATAGGTGTGAAGAAATCTTATGACTAAAAGACGTAGGTTTAAAAGTAACATAATGTATCTATCGTTTCGTAAGTAGTCCAGTAATAGTTCTGTGGCATAATATTGCCATGCCATCGAGATAGGAATATCAGACAGACAGTGTAAAAAAAGGTCCAGTGCCGTTTACCTAGTGATATTTTTATAGTGCCTTTACGTTACGTTACGTAACGTACATTAGTCAAGTTTTGGACACGTTACACTGTATCTTTTTTTTAAATTTATTTTTTATGGGTGATAGGCTTGCGCTTGACGACTGTCTGTGTCTGTCGAATTACGGCGAGTTTTACAGCCACAGCGTGACATTATTACCTAATCACCTTTTGATACAATGACTCTCGCTCCTAGCTCAAATGCAAACATCAAGAATATATACTGTAGTCAGTTAGAACATTTGAGATTGTAGTAATAATAATCACAACATTCGTGCCAAGGGGCTTGAAATCGTTTTGCTGATCATCACCGCCTCTAGTCTACGACACCTCTATGCTGTGGCCGATGTCACCCGTGTTTGTACGTAGGTTTTCAATAGTGTACTTTGTGTTGCGCGGGTGCTTTTGTTTCCGATTCCAATAATGAATCATGGATGAATAATATAATCAGTATAGTTCATTACCATTCATCTGTTCTCTTTTGTGCGTTGTCGGAATTTTTGGATCAAAAGTTTTTTTATGCTAGGCATAATATGTTTTGTCGTTTTTTGGTAGTGTTAATAAACGTTAGAGTTATTAATATGAAGTATTAATTTGCCTAAAACTAAAACCTCGCTTCCTTTATATGGCAGACGTTAACTTATTTGAGTACCTAATTTCTAATGGGAAAGTTTTAAAAGCAAAAGGTCTTTTGATTTCTATTGTATAATTGGCTTATAATAGGATACGTCATAATTACAGGAGAGATTTAGCTACATACAAAGTTGTGGCCTCTTTATAGCTATATAACTAGCTAATGTGTCGAGTCATAGTCTGGCACTAATTAAGCTAATCCTTTTGTTTAGCCATACGTCGAGTATCGACAGTTGCGGCTGTATTGACACGCGTAATTATATTATGTGACATTATTATACGTTACTCCAATATAGCCGATACGATATATGTTATGATGCTCTTTATATCCAAGTTTGAAATCATTATTATAGTCGGAAATAAGATCGACGCCGAATTGTATTTACTTACTACATTCATAAAAATACCTTAATACTGGACTTTAGACAACCTTATATCTAATATAATGTTGCGAAATTATTTAGGATTTTAATAACTTTTTGTTGTTATAGAGCAAGGATTATTAATTTGCATTCTGATACACAGTATCGATTTCATCAGGGACTTCAGAATGCCCGACCGAAGCAGCCCGTATTTCTTATTGGTATTTGAACGTCTCGCATTTCGTGCTTCTATGTGATTTAGTGATACATTTCCCTACAGGAAATAAAAAGCGTAAGTTATCTGTCCTTAAGCAAACACAATAAATTGTTCTACAAACATTGAGTCGTCAAGAAACATCGACATTCGAAGGGAAAATATAAAAGGTACGTGGAATAACGAGCTCTATACAAACACCAGTCAAAGATACCTATACTTAGACAAATAACCAGTAGATAGTATGTATTCATGACAGTATATCGGCCAAATAATATGTCAACACCAATAAATTATCAAAGTAATGTATGAAGAAAATGGTATGATTAAATAATTTATGGGCATTAAAAAAAACTAATTGAGCAATGGAGCAATGATTTCTGTGGAGACAGATACACCTATACTAATAATATTAGTATGGATATTTTAGACACTCAGAGGGTAAGGTCAGTTAGGTATATAAAAATAGGTGGGTAGTAGAGATTTTACATAAAATAGCAAAACAATTATTCAGTCACTCAATATTTCGATTCCCAGTTAAATTGTTAATCTCCCAAAGTGAGTTTACGATTACATGTCAACTCAGCTGTCAACCGAAATCTGAACCGATTAAATATTTCGGTTACGCGATACTTCAATAACATCCGGTCATTTACTACCCATTTGTGTAGAGTCAAAACTGCCAAGGGTTATTCTGTGATAGATATTTTATTAATATTTCATAAAGGTTTGGAAATATGCCAAAGCTGTGATAGTAAAATTGTTGTTGTTTATTTATGTGTAATTGTTCGTTAATAATAAATACTTTTTTGTATGAACTACCGGCATTAGTTACCTACTAATAAAATTCCGATTTAGCTTATGATTTAAGCCAACAAGCAACATTATTTCAACCTAAATTTATATCGAAAATTATTTCTAAATAATCGGTCCATTCACTTAGTTTACGCCAGTTTTTATTAGGAGACACTTTGTTCTTGAATAATGTGTGCAATAGCATTAAATACTGAAAATCAAAAGTAGCGCTGTGTTTATCATCAAATTTATAAAACCTGATCTATTTATTAAAATTTTATTTTTATCTTTATTTTATATAAATTTTATATGTAAAATATGGTACGTATTTACATACGTGAACAAAATAAATATTATGTACTATTTTTTATATTAGAGTAACCATATAATTGTAAATATGATTATATTCAAGTAAAACTACTATATTGGCGCTATTAAGACTTCCTCTGTCCGGTTAACAAAAAAGCGAAAGCAGTCTAAAAGTCTGAGAACAATTTGATAACCTAAATTTCACATCTTCACACAATTTGTTGAACATTCCTTGAATCACTTTGAGAAATAAATTGATCTAATATCCGTACCTTAATGTAACGGGTCACGTCCACAAAAGTTCCACAGCCAATCGTGTGTCCAATATGTCCCTAAAGATTTCTAGGAGTTGTGTACAAATACGGCACTTTGTATTTACGCCTAGATCCGTGCCGTGCCGTCTAATCAAGAGAACGGTCAGGCACGAAGCAATTTGGCCTCTCGACGCAATAAGGAGGGAGCTATTAAAACAAGTGCAAATAAAGCAAATTGAATATGGCACTTGCATTTCTCAAGGGGGTGAAGTGGAGCGGCAACGTTATTTTTCTTCATACTATTAAGTATCACAAAACTTGTTGAATCAAACAACGTGTTATTAACGAGACGAGACGAATATACTCCCAGTCATGTGAGGTTAAAAGTATGAATGATGCAGATTCTTATTAAGATAGAGCTTCAGTGATTTGATTATCAACTATAGGTAAGTTTGTGTCACTTGATGAATGATTATGGTTAGATGAGAATAACGAGAAATACGGAAATACATTAACAAGCATAAATAATTTTATAGCAATGTCTCAAGTCAAAACCATATCTTAGCCTACGAAGTGTTTGTATGGCGCCCTCGGTCTATATAGGTAAAACGATGACATCCGGAAAATAGTTGTCATTGTTTGGGTGCGAAAAGCTAAAAATGGCAAATGTTGGTCGGTGGCTTAAAAAGTCCGATGTCCATCGGCGGATGATAAAATAGTGGAAAGTTAAGCAAAACTAATTAGTCTTCAATGCATTATTTATGTTCTAGATCAAACCTTGGATGTGTAATCAAAAAACGTTCAGACACGAAGTAATTTGATTGGTAGGCCGTGCAACAAGGACAGAATTTTTGAACAAGTGCAAATTAACCCAAATTGAAAAAGCACCGGCACTTTGCAAGTGAGTAGGAAGCTTAGCCACGGGACAAGACTCTTTAGGCGATGAGCTGATCGAGTTCCAAAAATAATTTCGCCTTGCGAACCTTACCGTTGTCGACCCGTTTACCATGTACCTTCCTTTACAGTACCTATGGCTCAATTATGATGAATTAAAACACGATGAACCCGGGGCGAAATACTGGCGGCCGTCCTTTGTCTTAGGTTTTTGTACCTTATGTTATTTTGGTATTTTATGAAGTTTAACGAAAAGTCTATAAAAATCATTCAAAATTTAAGTTTTACTCTAACTAAACATTGAGAGACTATTTTAAGTGGGCCGTTAGAAACCGTCCTTTGATTGTGTGCTTGAAGTTCTTCATTTTGCAGTCCGCCTTTCCTTCACAAGGGCAGATGCACCTTGTAAAAATTAATACTTTAAAGAATACCCCATGCTTGGATCACTAAGTACCTACCTTAGTTCTTTGTCAATTTAAGTAGGTACGCTATTCTTGTCGTCGTAATAATGCACTCTGCTGTGAAGGCACATCGCTTGCTTCTTTGCGTTCACGATTAAATTAGCCTTACATAATGGAAACAAGAAGAAAAATATGCAATATTCATTTTACATAAAATCTTGGAAAAACGAGACCAAAAGAGGATAATACCAGGTTCTTTGTAATTATATGTTTTGCGCTTATTATGGGAGAAATTGGAAGTATATATGTGCTTTTTAGGGTTCCGTACCCAAAGGGTAAAAACGGGACCCTATTACTAAGACTCCGCTGTCTGTCTGTCTGTCTGTCTGTCTGTCTGTCTGTCTGTCTGTCTGTCTCTAGGCTGTATCTCATAAACCGTGATAGCTAGAAAGCTGAAATTTTCACAAATGATGTATTTCCGTTGCCGCTATAACAACAAATACTAAAAATTAAAAAAATATATATATTAAGGGGGGTCCCCATACAATAAACGTGTTTTTTTCGTATTTTTTTGCTCAATATTAAAAACGGTAACAGGTAGACGGTTCAAATTTTCACAGAATATTAACTTGTATATTAGGTACCTTTCAAAATAAATAATCAATAAAGTAAATATTAAAGGGGGGCTCCCATACAACAAACGTAATTTTTATTTTTAATACGTCATAAATCGTAAAACTTACTACAGGTTTGTACGGAACCCTCGGTGCGCGAGTCCGACTCGCACTTGGCCGGTTTTATTTATGGGATTACGCCTTAGAACCCATTATTGCATTGAAAAGTTTCTGTCAGATATGAACTTTTATTTGGTAACATAATTTATTCCCTGTAAGGCATTACCGATCATACATGCCGTAGAGGGAATAAAATATCTCTAATGGTCATTAAAGAGATAGAATATTCGACACAATTCGTTTCATCAGCTTCAACAGTTCAGTTGGTCTGATACTAATATTGTTAAGTTATTAATAAGTTATTAATGGGTAGGTAGTGTCACAGACAAACATCACTACAGTATTTTAAATGACAATTATAGACAGGCAGACAGACGCACTTACGCAATTGTATTACAATAGCAAATCGTAATTATGTGGATACAGTATTCGGCCGTCCGCGTTGATGCAAGCTTTCCACGTTGAAATCTAGTTTAGTTCCTTATCATAGGTGTATTGAAGTCTAATGCTTAAAAATCGTCACCGTCAACCGATCGATGTCCACAGCTGGACATAGGTCTCTTGCATGGATACGTACGGCATAAAAATAAGGGTAACATTTCACCGTGCGGTTGTGTGGTACAAATTCGGCGACCGCATGACGATCGGGCTCTCCGCATAAATCTTCGCGACCGCCAATTAAGCTCCGCCCCGACAGTTTGTCTACGCCCGCCCTGATTGCTCTCGCTACACGCACTGCCCTATAGCCGGCTAATCAATAACCCGATGTTTGGATTAACAATTGATACGTAACTTTCGTTTATTGCAAACCTATGTGGAGTTTTTAGTGTGTAGTATAGTCCATTTCCGTTTAGTAGAGTTTAGAGATGGCTAGTGGCTTAGACGAGGTACCCGGTAGTTCAATGCTCGGACTACCAAACCTCTAACTTTTGATTCACGTGCTCATTGTATGCACCAAGGTTACGTGTAGAAATTAAATATCACTTGCTTTAAGGGTGAAAGAAAACATCGCGAGGAAATCTGCATGCCTTAGAGTTCTTCATAATGTTTTTAAAGGTGTGAAAGTCTGCCAATCCACACTTGACCTGCGTAGAGGACCGTGGCTAAAACCCTTGTTATTCTGAGGGGAGACGCGTGCTTTACTAAGTACTACTCAACCCATAGTCGGCTCACTACTGACGGTGACGATATTGACGGTATAGATATGACGGTGTTGACTGTTGATGATATCTGAATCCCTAAATTTTTGTTTGTATTTGTTGCTTTTTCAAAACGCATAATCGCATAAGTCCTAGCTCGCGACTCGTAGTCATCAACATCCCATTATTACAGATAACATACAATTTCCTCCACTCAAAAAGAGGATATATTAAGTCGAGACCAAGAAAACTGACCTCGGGCGAATGAATAAACCACTAATCGAAGCCAGCGACCGGGGCGAGGCATAAATCAGCCTCCCCTATGACGCCCGGCGGAGCCTTCAATTTGGTACATCCTTAAAATGACACACGAGAAGTCGCTCTAACGACCGCGTCATCTCTCCGCCCCGCTAAATATATCGCGTGAATATTATCGTTATTTTGCGACCCGATTTGCACTTGTCTATAATATTATGTGCCATGTTTTGTTACGTCATGTTTCAAGTCAATAAGGACCTATTTGAAACTTTATTTTTGTGAGTAAAAGAAAAATAAGGTCTAGTCCCAGAGCGAGCTTAGTCGCAAGTACTCCTAAGACCCGATTTGAAGCTGTCTATAATCTTGTTTCAAGTCAATATGGGTACATTTTGAGCAGTAAATTCTAGGCCTAGCTTAGTCGTACTCCAAAAAGACTCAAGTTTTGGCACGTATGTTGCACGATGTCATGTAGAGATGATGTTGGAAAAGTTCCATAGGCTTTCCTTTTTCCAGCAAGATCCATTTCTGATTTCATAGTAAATAGTAGTCCTTAAATTACCAGACTCTTCTCTGAACAGGGCGCTTTTGGAACCCTGGTAGCTTTCGCTTACCACTACAGCCCATTAACGTCCCACTGCTGGGCACAGGCCTCCACCCTCATAGGAGAGAGAGGAATTAGAGCTTAGACCCACCACGCTGCTCCAATGCAGGTTGGCGGGCTTTAACGACTATTATCATGTTAGTGATAATAACCGGGACCGACGGCTTAACGTGCTCTGCGAGGCACGGGGGTGAAACACCGCCACCTTCCTAACTCCGAGCTAGTGCTGAGAACTTCTAATCAGAAAAACCCAACACTTAATTCTGGCCCGACCTGGGATTCGAACCCGGGACCTCGTCAGCCGCAGTCGAACATGATAAACACTAGGTGACTAGACCAACGAGGTAGGTAGCTTTCGCTTAAGGATACCGTAATTGATCATCTTACAATAACGTCTTATATTTTATTGACTTTAAAAAATGGTACAGCCTGTCCTGTGTGAGCCGATGATTTACAAAGACGGGAAACCAATAATTTGCTAATCTAAATCTATTTTGAAGTGAAATTGTCCAAGCTATAGAATCAAGTATTATTATGGATCTGAGATGGTATTGGTCTATAATAATAATTTTATTACACAGACCATTCGGGGATACACCACAACATCAACAGTAGTAGTTTTGCAGGCTAGTGCGTGTGAAGATCATAAAATGTTTAATGCGTCCTTTTTATACACTTGCCACCTCTTGGAAATAAGCGTTAGAACGGAGAATCAATATTTTTAGAACATAGTTATTTATGGCACATCGAATCGCGGGACCTGCAGACCGAGTGGGAGATTTTTACGTTTCGATCGCGACCACGTTATCTGCCATTTATATGGAATCGATCAAGCGCGGGCTATCAAGCGCTTGACAATTCCATACTAGAAATCGTAGTTATTGCTGTCGCGATCGAACGGGAAGAATATCTCCGCCTAGGCACTCTGGCCTGGTAAAATCGTACGTGGCAAAATCGCATCTGTCTTTTTCTGTCTAGTATAGAAGGAGAGAGAGAGCTCTTCAAAATTTCGTTAAAATCGGTTGAACAGATGGGCTGTGCAAGCGTAGCAGACAGACAGACTTTCGCATTTGTAAATAGATTAGTAACCATGAATGCTTATTAGTAAGTACTTGCATGTTTTTCAATTCCGCCATTATAGGAGGTTACTTAATGAAAACTAACATAAGCACAGTGTAAGCGGTCGCAGAGGCAGTGGAGCGAGAGAATGCGCGATGACGGCTGCTAGCTAGCGTTAATTACGCTTGACCGAATCCGCACCCTACACGAGGTTCTGGGGGCATACCACCATCGCTTAAAGCAGCATTATTTTAATATTGTTGAAGCTTTAGTTTCAGAATTATAGTCCTTATTTTAGGGATGTCAAGGTACGTCATTTAAAACTGTCATTTTCAAATATTACTGCTATAAGCGATGGTAGTATGCCCCCTGAGCCTTCATTCACTCAGGCTATTGATTGTTTATCACTGGTTTAATAAAGTGAGTAAAGATTTTGTAGTTATTTTCGTACTTTTATAATGAGACTCTGGAAAGACACCTAAAGAGTTTTGGAGAATATAATCTCTCTATTCTCTATCCATTAGTGAAATTCTCGTGTAAATAAATCTTTAACATTAACCTACTCTATGGGAGTTCCTCGTCAGTGAATTGGGTAAAGGAAACGGTCCAGATTTGTATGGAGCGTCCGTCGGTCCGGTCCTTTTACAAGTAGAGAAATGAAAGAAAAAAAAATACTAAACCAGTTTTGATCGTTTAAATCTACGAATTCATCGTAATTTCAGTAGTGTAATTATTTAATCTTTCCACGATAAGCAACACTAAACACGAGTGGGTAACAATGGCGGATTCATATTTTTTGACGTTTTCTGTCAAGTGTCAACACAACACCGGAAAAACCGTAGGGGAAAAACGTTATTTTGACAGTGACTGTCAGAAATGACATTTGATACATTTCGCGCCTACTGCCATCTTATGGCTAAAGATTGCCATCTTGGAAACGTATCGAAAACTTGAAATACATTTCATTTTATTTCTCGATTACTTTAATACTCTAAATTATTATATTTTTAATACAATCTATGAATTTCCTCTATTCATAGTAGAGTGTACAAAGAGTACACCGAAGGTGAACCTTCTCCTTTGACAACTATTCAAATAAATTATTTTTTAGTGATTATTAAATAGAGAATCTCCCAAAAGTCGTAATATCCAAATAGTTGAATAACTATTTTAATCTATCGATTAAAGTAAAAAAAGTGCGTCTAACTTTGATGATGTCACTATGCAATATTTCATACAAAACCCATACTAAGCACGCGTTTTGACGTCTGAAAAAAAGATGCTGATTTGACTAGTTGTCAAATACCCAATTCAGTGGCATGCCCCAACTAAGGCTCGTGCATATTAATGGCGAAGTCAACTTGCGTACGAATTAACGACGCGCGCCTGACGTAGCGACTAATAGTCGGCGATCGCCGCTCTGGCGCCGAGCCAGGCGCCTCGCGAGCTCATTTGCATTTGGATGCTGGAGCTCGGGCGGGCTGATAATGCTCAACAAGTGTTGGGAACCTTTGTTATTTTTACTACGTATTATAAGATAGACTGTTAGCATTTATATGAGACTATGAGAGCTTACGATGTTAGTTTATCGATATGATGATAGTGTATTTATACATACTTAATAAAGTTGCGGCGGTGGTTTTTTTTTGAGATTCTTTGTTAGCTGTGTGAGATTCTGTTTACGATGCTCGTTTATTTAAATGTTAGTTTTTTAATATATGTTAAGTAGTGGTATATTCTTAAATATAATATACGTATTATAATGACATTGTAGTAATGTAGTAGAAGGATATAAAACTTTTAAAACTAAAACATTGAATCACATTATATGCAATTTTTTCTTGCTGAGGTAAAACATGAGTACTGCCATGGCAAGAGTAAATAACTTAATAGGCATCTTCAAGAGTAAATACCTAAAGTTCGCGCGCGAGTTGAATACAGAGCTTATGTTTGCTGACACATACATAAGCTCTGCAATCAACTCGCGCGCGTTTCAAAAATTACATAACCAGTGTAAACGATTCTCGAGGAATATATTTCGCTTTGGAGTGATTAGATATTTGTAGGTCTGGGGTATAGGTAATGTCGTATACCTATACGACAGAACTACCTAGATTATAACAAGCTTAATCATCCGCACATCTAACCAAAATACTTGTAGGTATATTTCGATATGAACATACGATACATACGACACACCAACGTGTGACTAGTGGAAAAGTGCAAATGGCTAGCCTAATTAAGTTAGCGTATCCGATAGATAGCCCGGGATATGCCCTCAATTGATATTTAATTCAAGATCATAAACCATGCACTATAGACATATGAGACTATAGAGTTATGTTTGAACGTTCGTACAGAATATAGGCTGTGTTCCGAAATACACTGCGAGCACTGTAAGTCCCCAGTAAAGAGCACTGACAGTGCTCGCAGTGCTTATATCGGAACACCCACATAATGTTCAAGTGACATGGATCGAAGCTACATTACTTTCTTTCTTAGGAGACCGTAGCTTAGATCGCGACAATTAGGTAGGTACTGTGCATCTTTATTTTCGATGAAATTTCACAATATTAGAACTTAAATAAAATTGAACCATTACATTTGTCCCTAAAAACTAAAAAGCCCCGTGACTCGATCTTTTCGACCGGACATTAGATCGGCGTGCAACTGTGGGACAAGAGCAATTACATTAGGTAAAGTAATCGCCGACCGGCCTAATGAAGTTAGCGTATCCGACGGATCACCGCGGATACGCCCTCAATTAAAATCTCATTATGGAAGATACGCCGTAGACTTGATTATTGTGCGACACGACTCTCTGTTGATTACAATTGACAGTTTACAGTGTTGGCTACATGGCCAAAGTACCTTAAATAATATTTTCATCCCACCATCTCGGAAAGAGTATTTTTATTATTCGATATCTGATGGTAAAAGCCGTTATTATCCTCTAGAGGATAAAGTAAATTGAATTTAGAACATCGTGTGCACGTTAGTAAATATCACTCGTCTATGAAGTTTGTGAATTCAAAACATCATTAAAACCTATTTACTTGTACCTCTATGGTGCCGAATTTCCATACAATCGTTTTTAATTTGTTAAAAACTCACACTCGTAACCTTCTTGGTGTACTTTTTTAATTTGCTTTGCGAGCACCATTTTCTTTCACGTCATATTGTTTAAAATTAAAACCGATTAAAAACAAGAAAATTGAAAATAAGTAAAAAACCTAAAATGAGTGATTCTAGTGACGAAGAAATTAACAGAATTGAATTTTGATGTTGTGATTTTTTTTTGTCATTTCCTCGCTGAGGTGGGATGAAAAGTTACGTGTTGCACTCGAGTGAAAAGATTTTTCACCTCGTGCTCTTTTGATTCCCTCGCTGACGCTCAGGATTCTAATTTTTGAATCACTCGCTCCGCTCGTGATTCAATTTTAGAATCCTTCGCTTGCTCGGTCATCAAAATTGAGCACGCGGTTAAAAAACAACTTTTCACTCTTGTATAACAAATAACTATTGTTATACAGGTGTTGAGGTGAAAAATCTTTTCACTCGAGTGCAACACGTAACTTTTCATCCCACCTCAGCGAGGAAATGACTAAATGCAAAAAAAATCATAAGGTAACTTTTCCTCCCACCTCAGCGAGGAAATGACTAAATGCAAAAAAAATCACAACATTAAATTCAATTCTGTAAATTTCTTCGTCACTAGAATCACTCATTTTAGGTTCTTCACTTATTTTCAATTTTCTTGTTTTTAATCGGTTTTAATTTTAAACAATATGACGTGAAAGAAAATGGTGCAAAGCAAATTAAAAAAGTACACCAAGAAGGTTACGAGTGTGAGTTTTTAACAAATTAAAAACGATTGTATGGAAATTCGGCACCATAGAGGTACAAGTAAATAGGTTTTAATGATGTTTTGAATTCACAAACTTCATAGACGAGTGATATTTACTAACGTGCACACGATGTTCTAAATTCAATTTACTTTATCCTCTAGAGGATAATAACGGCTTTTACCATCAGATATCGAAGAATAAAAATACTCTTTCCGAGATGGTGGGATGAAAATAACTATTTATTTAAAAAAAGTATTTTTTTAATTGACTTAAATATCTGTTTAAATTTAAACTACTTAGCGATAAACGCGCGTTAGGGTTAGCATAATGAAAAAGTAGTGATTTATAATTGACAAGGCTTTTAAAGGTGCTAAAAATGTAAGTGGTTCAAATGTTGATTAATCATAAAGGTAATTAAAACATTAATTAATTAAATATTAATATTTTTTTAACACAGCCTAACGATCTTGTAGTTTTATTTTGTTTTTTCGTATAAGAAGAGCTTTTTTATACTGCAAAAGTAAAATACTTCTTAATAGGATTCAAATATATCCAAATCGATCTCCGAAATTTAATTACCGAGAGACGAACAGACGGGCAAAGTTAAATAAAAGCTAGTGAAATGAGCTGCGGGGAACTCCAGACGATCAGAGATCAGACATAGCTAGATATCAGGAATATATCTACTATAGTATATCTGAGCTCCTCACGCTTTCTGAATAAGTAGTAGTAGTTTAAATAAGTAGCCTGGCATGACGAATAATTTAAAGAAAGTAAGTTTGCGATATTTGAACCGACACACGAGAGGATTTCGTAAGTTTCGTGGGTATATAATTTCGAACCTCACATAGCCACTTATGTGGCCGGCTCTGTATAGGACTCGAAAATACTTAACACGTTTTTGGTGACTTGAAAACTTTTGGCCCCTAATCACGCAGTTGCAGGATGGCTTCCAAAAAATCAGCCAATACGTTTAATGGGGTTGAGGTTAGCATCTCTAGGATCTATAACTACGGGCATTGCGCAAGGGAGGCACCGATGCGTTCTTTATGAGATCTCGAAGCCTCCCAATATGCAGATGGTGACCACCGAAGGGGTTCTAGTCGGTACAAAATACAAATCCTTAAAAAAAAGATCTATAACTAGATGCATAGGATATTGAAAACGAAAATGCGAGGAATTATTAGTGTAAAGTACGGCGGGGGCCACGGCAAGAGTGATCGGTCAAGTGTTTCATGTGTTTGAGCGGGTGCGGCGGCCGCGCCTGTTTGCCGCCGTTGTTTGACCGCTTTCTTTACGGCGATGGCCGATTGTACTAATGGTACGATACAAACACTATATTCCGGAGCAGTTGACATTATATTGTAATCGGTCGCTCGAGTTACTTCACAGTTGTAAGTGAAACTTCATTTCAGACATTGTCGACATCAAGTACAAAAAGATTTTATTTTCGGGAATCAGTGTAGAATAATTGATCTCGTTATGACGTGACCACAAAAGCAGAAAAAATACGCGTCGAATTGTGACCCTCCTCCTTTTTTTGAAGTCGGTTAAAAACGGACTAAAATGATATAATCATTTTAGTCCGTTTTTAACGACTAAAATGATATAATCATTTTAGTCCGTTTTTCAGACCAAACGAATTATGAAGGAGTGCTTTGAATACAAACCGTCACAAAAAATGTACCTTTCCCTCAGAAACACCATAAGAATCACACATAGAACCTATAAAGATTTTTCGGCAGCCAAACTCACACACACCGTATGTGTGTCACATACGGTGTGTGTGAGTGTTTAACATTTTTTTTATTAGCTTAGTATATATTGTTATCAATTTGGTTTTCAATTTTGACGCCTAGTCTTTAATCTGCTACTAGTATACTACGAGTGTACTAGTATCTAAAACTATTAAATTTTTCATTCCCGGCTTAGCTACTTAATTTTCGGGGATAAAAATTAGCCTATGACCAAATTTCCATCACAATCGGTAGACACACTTTCGCATTTATAATATAAGTATGGATTATTTTCGTAACCATTCGTAGCACTGACCGTATCAGTCGCGTAGCATTTCAATTGTTATAAAAAACTAGATGATGCCCGCGACTTCGTCCGCGTGGATTAAGGATTTTTGATTCCCGCGGGAACTCCTTAATTTTCCGGGATAAAAAGTAGCCTATATCCTTCCCCGGGATATCCTACCTCTATACCAAATTTCAGCAAAATCGGTTGAAAAGATGGGCCGGGAAAGCGTAGCAGACAGACAGACAGACAGACACTTTCACATTTATAATATTAGTATGGATTAAATAACTATTTACATTTAACTTGTAAACTTTATTATATTTTACTAGATAAGTTTAGTTTATTTACCTGTAACTAATGATTTTTGAAGAAATATCTGGAAGCCTACAGAAATAAAAGCAACAAAAATTATTCTCTAGGCCCTTATGCTTAGCAATAATAATCATGATCGACTCAGTCCTGTCCCGAAAATCGAAGCGTGTAAAAATATATGACGTAACTACCCCTGACCCTTGTTTCATGAACATTTAGGAAGAGATATCTAAACATTTCGTTTGGTGAATATCAATAACGACGACGAAGCTGGTTTATCATAACGACAAAATGATGAAGAAATTTGTTATACTAATTCAGTCATATAAAAATAAAGAATATCTATTAAATGCGAAAGTGCGTTTTCATAGTTCATCCCGGGGACGATTATAGGACAGGATTTGTATGCACGAGTGACTCTAGGATCTGTCCCAGATTTCATTCTGCTCCATAATCCACTATACTGTCGAAGCGTAGTTGTGCATATAAAGTTACTAGCTGATGCCCGCGACTTCGTCCGCGTGGATCGCGGTTTTTCGGTTCCCGCGGGAACTCCTTAATTTTCCGTAATAAAAAGTAGCCTATGTGTTATTCCAAACTATAATCTATCTCTGTGCCAAATTTTATCCAGATCCGTTCAGCCGTTGGGGCGTGATTGAGTAACAAACATCCACACAGCCATACATCCATACATCCATACATCCATCCAAACTTTCGCATTTATAATATTTATTTGATGAAGAAACTTATGATAGATTATTGTTTTGTAGACTTCTCTATTCTATCTTGTACTAGCGGACGCCCGCGACTTCGTTCGCGTGGCATAAGTTTTTAATTCCCACAGGCACTCCTTAGTTTTACGGGATAAAAAGACTAGCCTATGTCACTGTCCAGGTCCTCATCTATACCCATGAATAAAATCACGTTAATCCGTTGCTCTGTTGCGGCGTGAGTGAAGGACAAACTCTCTATTTAACGTCCTTGGGGATAAATTTACAAAAATTGTGAAATACGTATTTCATAATTTTAAAACGGAAGCCCAAATACCAAGTTGCATGGCTATAATTTGAAATACGATGAAATTTCACACAGACTTTCATTCCCTATTTCAGCCCTTTGAGGGTAGAATTTTCAAAAATGGCGAAACACGTATTTCTTCATTTTAAACCGGTAGCCCAAATATCAAGTTTCATGGCTGTAACTTAAAAAACAACGGACTTTCATACAAACTTTCAACCCCTATTTCACCCCTTTGGGGGTAGAATTTCGAAAAATCCTTTCTTAGTGGATACCTACACTTCACAAAGAACACACTCTCCAAATTTCATGTCTCTCGGACCAGCGGTTTAGGCTGTGCGTTGATATATAAGTCAGTCAGTCAGGACTTTGAATTTTATATATTATATAGACTTTGAATTTTTTATATATAGATTTTCCCGGTATTAGAACTGCATTCAATTTATTCTGCCTCCTAGAATGATTCTGCTTCCTAGATTAATAGAAGAAGATATTTTAACAGCAATTCGGGCAAGCCATTATCATCCAGCGTTGGATTCTTACTCGGAATGCAAAAATATTGGACACCAATTCAGTCCAAGAACAATTTGGTGGACACCACACTAATTATTATAACCACGATTTATAGTTCAACTTTTCTACGGTGGTAGATATTGGGCAGCGTTCACCACTGATCTTCCAAACATGTTGCTTTTTATCGCTTGTAAAATGCGTTGAAGTCAACTATCGCGCAATATAGTTGATGCTTCCATTGTAGTGGGCTTGAAGTGCAATTTTTCACAGTATTTGCGGGCGAGGCCGGGGCTCCATTCCCTATGATTTCATTATTTGCTTTCAATCAGCATTGTGAGCCGACTCCCAACCCCCATCCCCCCGACACTTCGAACTGGAGCGAATTTTGTTTGGTTTCGTTTTCGAATGCTGTTTGTTGTTGAGCCACGCTGATTTTTACGCAAGAGCTTTTTTTCACCTTTTTGTTTTTGCACTTAATAAATTGCCATTTTTGTTAGGAATTATTCTGTTTTAAATGTTGTATAGAAACAGGCGTTACTTTGCGGAAGTCCCCGCGAACCAAGGAACAATACTCTCAATTCGGTATAATCCGTTAAAACAGAAAAAATCTATATGGTCTTTTGATTTAAATTTCATTCCATCTACAGTACCGACTCATAAAATCTTACTTTGATACACAAGAGGTGACATAGTGGTGAGGATATTCATTTGTTTGCATTATCATCATCGTGACGTTTACATGCGATGCTGACGATGCTGAACAATTTTTTATAAGTAAATCTCTGTAATTGTAAAGGTATGTCCACATATTGTTCTCCTTCCTTATCCAGAAAAGTCTTATTTCGCTCAGTCAGTTATTTAAAAAGGATCTAACCTTTTGATAACCGTTAGCCAAATCTCTCAAAGGCTCGCATGTCTTTCTACAATTTTTCACCGAGCGATACAGCTAAAACGTCAAATGGGAGTTTTCCTTTTGCCCGACCCTAGTAGGTATGCTCTTCTCGAGGCACGTTCTCCTCTCGTACTTGCTGAATACCCAAGCCAGCGGAATCGTGCTACGAAAATACCATATGAACACTAGTAGATTTCCGAGACCTCTTTCGCATGCTTTTAAGTTGTTTTAATACCTGTGGGAACTCTTCAATTTTCCGGTATGAAAATATCCAATGTAGTCACCAGGATTCCGGTTATCATTGTGTCATTTACATTTTGTCATGGTCGTTTCAGTTGTTGATGAATGAAAAGGTAACAGACGGACAGATACACTTTTGCATTTATAATATTAGTATGGATACCTTACAGGAATTAATTTGCTACCGATATACAACAATATGCTATATTATATACACATTCCACTCATAGGCGATATTCGTATCATCCATGTGTCACGTTATGCACCGCATGCCGATATGCAGTCACACGTCTCCTAATAGCGCCGGGAATATTTCATGTTCACTATTTACCAGATACGTGACATGCCCCGACACCTGCAAACTTGTACGCTTTGATGGTTGCATATCTGTTAATGCTCCTGTAGTCAATAAGTAAGTCCTTATTTTGTACGAGCTATCTTAAATTGCAACTGGGATACGAGCATAGAGATATCAGACTATAGTGGACGTAAAACTTCATTGAAGTAACTAATTTCTCTCTCTCTCTCTCTGTGGTTTTTTCAATGTATACTAAACTATGTGTGTTTTGTAAAATTTGTACGTTGATAAAAAAAAATAGATCATTGGTTAGCGAAGTCTTTAAAAAGCATGCATGACGGTCGACTCTTACTACACAGCCCATCTGATAAACCTATTAAGTATTATGTTCTTCCACTCGTATTCAATAACAAAATAAAAGACTTTCCGACTTCATTATCGAGTTCCAATGAAACATCACGTAAACAAGTGTCAAAGAACAATAATAAACTGAAACATCGCGAGAAAGCTTGTATTTCTTCGCTCGAGAGAGACTTATACTCGCTTCAATTGGCCCTTCACACAACGAGGCTTTGCTGGAAGTTTCCTGCATCTCTCCAATACGATTTTATACGAGTAGCTACTTAGTATTTACGAACTAAATATTGTTATGAACGCAATTTTATGGCATACTACAGAGTATGCCCGCGACTTTGTCCGCGTGAATTTAGGTTTGTGAAAGATCACGAGAGAGCTCTTTGATTTTCCGGAATTAAATGTATTCCGCGGGATGCAACCTATCGCTATACCAAATTTCGTCAAAATTGGTTGGACAGATGCAGGGCTGTTAAAACGTAGCAGAGGGATAGACATAAACACTTTCGCATTTATAATACTAGTTGATGCCCGAGACTTCGTCTGCGTGTATAGAAGTACGTTTTTTGGTGCCCGCGGGAATGTTTAAATTTTTCGGGATAAAATGTAGCTTATGTTATAAGGTATTCAGGTTTTAAGTTAACTTTTTTCAAATTGAAACCAAATTGGTTCAGTCATTGCGTTCTGAAGGAGTAGCAAAAGTCCAAACTAACAAACATCCAAGCTTTCAAATTAATAATATAGTAAAAATAGGACTAGCATGGATGCCCGTGCCTGCGCCATCTCATTCAGAAATATCTTGTTAGTCGAACTAATGAGCGATCTAGTGCATGGAGGAGGACGGAATTGTTGACTTCCGGGATGAGTTTGGTTTCGTTGGGAGGCAAAATCACGAGAGTACGTACTTGTTCTATAAATTAAAAATTGTATAAACACTAATTTCGTGTAATTTATATATTAAAGAAACTCCAGTATTTAGTATACATTTATAACATGGTAAATACATGAACAAATATAATTATTGACCGAGCGAGTCTCTGAGTGTCTGAGTCTACTTGAGTGAATTTGCACTTGTCCGTCCGTCCGCCAGTCCGTCCGTCTGTCCGAGCCTTATAACTTCTGAATTACTGAACGTAATTACTTGAAAATATAGTATGTAAACCGATGGTCTCCAGCCGAATATGGCTTAAAAAGTTATAAAAATCTTTATTTCAGGGGGGCTCTCATAGAAGCGAATGCGAAGTAAAATATTTTTTATAGCGTTATAAGGTTGCGGTATATCATTTTAAAGATAATTAGGAATAGAGTCCAAAAATATTATTTTTTTATATTTTTCCCCTAAAATTGACGAAATGGGGGGCTTTCAAAGTGGAGATTTTCTAACGTCCAAAGTTGACCTCAGAACTCAATTAATTATTTGAATTATATCCTGTACTTGAACAACAAATACTAAAATTAGATAAATATTTTTATTATTATTATATAAGGAAACGAAATTATTTAATTTTTAATGAGCTTCAGTATTTTTAACAGAACTGCACAATGATGTCAATAGATGGCGCTCTGTAAAAGTTTATGGATACCGCGAGGTCTCAGTTCGGGGCGACCCACTAGTTATTTGAAATCAGTAATCCGTGTGTTAATGTAAGTTTCATCCGAAGGGACGGTGTATATTACCAGCGATGTGTGCTACCGATTTCGACGTTCAGCGAAATAACTCCATGTAACTGTACCCTAAGAATAAAGTTTAAATTGCACCTGCTATGTTAATTCCTTAAGAGAGCGTTGGGAAACTTCGTCAAATATTAGAAGACGTCTCCTAGGACTGTCTGGAATAATAACATGGATATACTTCTGCTTTAAGTTCTGAAAACTCATAAAAATAAGTGTAGGTAGGTAATTCATCTTATCTGTACTTTCTATCAGATCAATGAGAATAAGAAGTCGAAGATACTAATGAGATAGGTAATTTTAGTGCTAATTAGTAGTATTATTTAGGGCTATGGTAAAATAAAATGATGATTTTAGTGCTAATTAGTAGTATTATTTAGGGCTATGGTAAAATAAAATAAAAATACATCAAATAATTATTAAGTCCCTTGCTATTTAGGTCGGCAGAACCCGTTTAGCGTCACGATGAAAAGCTGGAACCTGGAAATACGATCTCGTATTGACATTGAAATTTGTGTTCGAACTTCCATGAAAAATTGTCATCGTCGCAAAATTTGAATCAATATACGAACTAGAGACTATATAAAAATATTTAATGAAATTAGCCATTAAGTATGTAGTAAATATCATCATCTTTTTATTATGTACTAGCTTTCAATGGAAATTGTGATGTGTAAAAGCAATCAAGTATTGAATACGAAAGTTCGACATCCAACTGAATGTCGTCAAAGTGGGCGCGTTGAGGGGCTTCTTTCCAATTGCGTTTTCTTGCGGATTCCATCTTTCAAGTTTCGCAAAACGTTACCAACAATGTCGAAATATTACTTTCAAAGCTGTGACTCGTGGAAGAAATTTTACCTGCGCTTAGTTTTCACTGAGTAATAAAAGGACTCAATTTATTATAGATTAGCATTAAAATCCGGAAATCAAATCACATACTTTCAGATTATGATTAAAGCACAAAGGACAAAAGCACAAAGAATTACTGGGTAGGTACAAACTACAAAATCTTAGTTTAAAAAAACCACGAAATCTATAAGCATTTAATATCCACAATGTTTCAACCCTTTAACGACATAGCAAGAATACCAATTTGATATCTGTAAAAAAACCTAACAGAAATACCATATATGGCGACTGCAAATACAAAATCAATACCCCTGTTATCATACAGAAATATCACATTGCAATTCAGATTTGCCATTAAACGCCACCGCACGACAATTGCTGCGTTCAAGCTCTAAGATCTCAAAGCATTTCGGTATCGTATAAGAATAATCGTTTAGAGTAATGCTAGGTAACAGGGAAAAGCTTTCCGCGATCGTGCCCCCCGGCGGGCCACCACACACTGCACTCGTGTGCACCCAGCATTTTATACTTTCAGTAAATATTTCGCCACTCATGCACCCAAAGTATTGGATGTTACAGCTTAATGTAAGAGCCATTTGCAATTTCTGAAAATACTTTGGGGCCAATTGGTTTGGTTATAAAAATGTTTCAATATTTCCGTAGAAAATATTTCGTCTACCTGAGAACCTGAATTCTGGACGTCTATGTTTTAGGACTAGGTGGTACGTTTTACTGGTAATTCATCTAGGAAACTGATAATGTGCTAACACTCGGATCAATTTTATCACTGGCATTAGTTGGACCAACTTTAATCTGAACTAAATAGTCTAGTCTTAATCTAGTGCTACTACCCTATATATATATTATCATAAGTGACACTAGTGGTCCTACATGAAATAAATCATTTTCATTTTTTTTTTTTTATACGCATGAGAATTACGAAAGGGGCATCAAATTTAGTTTAGACACATACGTACTTTTGACTTAAATGATGTTTTACCTACAACCTTGCCTACAACAGAACAATTAATCACAATTTAATTGTGACAAAACTATTATTGAAGTGTTACAAACTTCTTTAGACGCGTTGAGCACCTTTTGGTAGGGGTGAGCTTTTTTTTTTAATATTAGTTTTCAATTCTAGTTTTCACTTATTCGTTTGTCCCTATGACTGCCAATTTTTTTTGCTTTATAACCTCTGTTTTCGTTCTTTTGATATTGTTTTCCTAATTTTGAGAAATTGTAAAGTTTTTTCGTATTCTACTTTGTGTTATAATTTCCGTAAACCCAAGTTTTCTTTCAACGGTATGTCGGGTAGAGGCGACTTTCCGGGTTTCGCTGAGCTAACAATAGCATGCGATCGCCTTGAGGTATACTCGAAAACGTATTGTATTGTGTTTGTCTTAACCATTTAGGAGCCCCGGTTCTGGAAGGTTTCCCGGTTGGTTTCTTGCTTATTATGAAAATGTGAGTTGTAAGGAGAGCTATTTGCTTCCGGGGCAAGATTGTCAGATTATTATTTCAAACGATATTTTTAGTTTCCGTTATTTTGTCGCATTTCTAAAATAAAAACTTCTGAATAAAAAAGTTTCTGTATGAATGAATGTTTGTAATTTTAAAGGCAAAGTTTTATGTCTATCATATGACATTTGAGAAGCAAGTGCAATACGGGGATGTGTGGAATAAGTGGAAAAATAGGACTTTTACAAAGATTTTGTTATAGAATCCCCTACAGGAGATTTATATCCAGCTATGGGCATCTGGTGAGACGACGACCAAGATATTTCGCCAACAAACAGCAGTGTGAATTCATTTGTTTTGACTTTAAAAAGGTGGTAGAACGTACAACGGTATAGGTCAGTTTTTAAAAATTTCTCTGTTTATCAAGCCTACCCTGGTATAATCATAATTTGGGTGATCAAACAACAACATGCGGCCGCCTCAGGCTCTTCGATGGCGCGCGTTTGTCTTAGCAGTTTAGGAGCGCGGCTTCCTTCCTTCACTGTTTGAAACTATGTTACTTGCGGGTTCGCTGAGTTGATTCCGGAGGTCAGCTCTAAAGGTTCGATATGTAAGCATCACTAATATTTTGATATCATAATAGTATAGTAAAGGTCCTGCAATCAGTCCATTCAATGACGCAGTGGCGTGCAGTTCATAGAGGCATAAAAGCACTGCTTACCCAAATGTAAATACGTCAGTGCTCATTTTCATCATATCAGTCAATAAATAGGTATTCTGACTAGCAAATGCCTACCCTAGCTTCAAGCCATGTGCACGCCACTGCAATGACGATACATGAATTTATTTGAAGAGATTTCTGTGGCTTCTGCATGACATCAATTTTAAGTCAGTCAATTTTAATCAATCTCTTAGATTAGACGTTAACACAATCAATTCATCAACTTTTTTAAAGGTGGAGAGAATTTCCAACCAACACACTATGCTGGCTTCGTCAATAGACTCTAATAAGCACACATGAATGGTCGGATTCTGTCAATAAATAGAAGTGTTTCGTCGATACAGTCGCGATCACCAGGCGGTACGTCAGCGACGTCCAACCGAGCGACGCCCCGGCGCCGACCCCCGCTGTGATCATTGCTCGCCATTACCCCGCCCGTATTAAGCCACTTAGCTCAATCATGATTAATGTTCTACCGAACGCGACCCGAGGCAAATAGAAAAGTTATTTACTCAGTTCGTAATTAGCCATTCACGACGAGTACGCCGCGGGTACGAGACAACCCTGTCGCCGGCTAGACCGGCTGTCTGCATTCTATGCGTTCCGTTAATTTAGTTTCGATGCTCCTTTTAGTATTTTCAATAAGCTTCGTGACATAGGGCTGTGAAATAGAAATACTTTTACAAATTTTAAGGAAAAGAAAACGCAAACATTCTGTACCTACATGTTTTGCTGGATACACATTTGCACGCAAATATATATAATCAGACTTGGGAGTGTATTTTTAACACGTTTATCTTTATACTAATTCGCTTGTCTCTTGTAGGTATTTGTCCCTTCAATTTGGTGTTCTGTTCAGTAAAACTTTCAACATGCCAATCAGAAATTAATTAAAGAACTAGCAGTTAATATTATTTCTAAGTATTTTTTTTATTTCACCTTATAATAAAGTTTAGTTGTTATATTATTTCGTTGTTCGTATTATTTAATCGTGGCTCTAATTAAAAGTTAAGATTTCGAGTCGTGGGAGATAATAACCGCCCACTTTATTCGATACTAGATGATGCTCGCGTCTTCGTCCGCGTGGACTAAGTTTTTTCGATTCCCGCGGGAACTTCTTAATTTTCCGGGATAAAAAGTAGCCCTATGTCCTTCCCCGGGATACAACCTATCCCTGTACCAAATTTCATCAAAATCAGTTGAACAGGTGGGCCGTGAAATCGTAGCAGACAGACAGACGGACAGACAGACAGACAGACTTCGCATTCGCATTTATAATATTAGTATGGATTCAGATCAACGTCGTCTTTCTATTTGCGTACCTATAACTAATAAACTCTGAACCCTATAATTAAACTGGTGCGCCGGATAATATTAATTTACCCTTGCAAAAAATGTTTTTATAGATAGATATACATAATAATAAATTGTGAATTGCAAAACGCATTTATTGAGGCCAAATAAAAATTAAATACAAATGAGGTAGGTAAAAATTTAAGAAGTAGCTTTCCTTTCTTTGAATGTTATTTCTTTAAAACCTTTTGAAAAATGATGAGAAAAATAAACACTATTTTGCATAGCGAAATAGAAAAGAGGTCAAATGGTAAACAATCTAATCTCATCAATGTACAAAAAATACCTTCAATTTCTTATAACGAAAGGGATAAACTGTTAATCAGATATTTTAATTGGCTACAAAAAACCATCGCGAGCTTATCTCCCTTTTCTTGCACAAGAAAAACATTCCATTAAGATTTTCCAACGGACTGTATAAACATTTTTCTAAACAAATTAGTGTTTATAAAACATTTTCTGTATACAATTTTTATTCTTAATCCTCTTTAGATAATAGGTGAGATTGTAAGATACAGAGATGGTAATTTTTTTCTTAGCGAAAAGAAGTCTTCCTTTAATCATCCAATCCATTTTCGATACATTTTTGTCTATCTCAACTACTGTGCTACAAAAAGATTATACAAGGCTTTTCTAATTATAATCTGAAATTAAAACTATTGTTGTGTCACTATCACACAAATAAAAAAAAGAGTTTGCTGTCCCTGCTTGACAAAACCCGCCAACCCGTATTGGAGCAGCGATGGTGGGTCTAAGCTCTAATTCCCTCTATCCTATGAGAGTGGAGGCCTGTGCCCAGCAGTGGGACGTTAATGGGCTGTAGTGGTGGTAGTGGTGGGCTCGACAAAACAATATTTCAAAATATGTCCTACGAAAAATAAATGTATGAGAATTTGCACAAGGCTTTTTAATATTTAAAAAAAAGATTGTAGTGTAAATACTAGAGACCCTACGAATTTAAAGATCTCTTTGATTTGATCTTTTTGCTTGAATAACAGTGTTTTGTTTTGATAGTAATTAAAACAACAGTAAGTAAATGATTTAGTACTCGTAACTTAATAAGCATGAATACGTGTCCGCGACCTGTCCGAGCCACTACTTCAAACGAATTCTACGATATTAAAGTTTTTTAAAGTAAGTCTGTTTGAATAAACAATATGGTTTTCGATGTCAGCAAAACAGCAGTAAGTAATATTTAGTTACCTTGACAACGTGTCCGCGGGTAAGACGAGCCACTACTGTAGAAAAAAGTTAACGATCCAAAAGTTTAAAAGTAAGTCTGCTTGGATAAACAATGCACCTATTTTGATTGTAGTTAAAGCAGCAGTAAGTGATATAGTGAGTTAGCTCGAAGCTAGACAACGTGTCCGCGGCTCGGCCGCACGTACTTCTCGACTGAATTCACGTCACGAACACGGCCGTTTTGTTTGCGCTTCCACCCGCTTTAATACGTAATTTGTTGTGAATGCCGCGAAATTGGCGCGCTGACAGCCGCCTGCAATTGAAAATGTATCTGAACAGTTGTTGTGCCTGAGCCTCGTCTAGGGTTGCCGGAACTCCCCAACATGAGGTCTGTAAATTCATATACTCCTTTCAGATCAATCACTTTTTCAATTGACTCATCATCAACATCATAAACATCATCTCTAGTAGACAATTGGTAGAGATTCTTTACCAATCGCCGGACCACTAAACTGAGCAAGTATATACTTTTCTCAGAAACGTGGTATTAACGCGTGTCCTTTATTGTCAATCCCTTACCGGGTTCATTTCCTCCGTTTTTTTATTGTGTTCAGAATTCAGACCTTTTCAATGCCATTCTACAATTTTAGTTTCAGCCTACTCGTTTATGGCGGGTTATGGCGAGTGGTTATGGATACTCGCCATAAGGATTTCATTTCAGTTCAATGGAACTGAAATGAAATCCTTAATTTTCTTCTACCCACCGTAATAATCTGTCGATGCATCAAAATTTCCTCAACGTTCGTATTTTTTTCATTATTTGCGCAATTAAAATATTCGTTATTATGTACCTAATCGTTCAATGAATCATCTTGTGAGTTGACAACCCTGTCTGGAAATCTAAGTACAACGAAATGCGTAAAAGCCATTCAATTCATTCATTTCTTTGGTTTGTGTAATTTATCTGTAAACAGTGTTTATTTAGTTAGGTAGAGTACAATAAGAGAAAATTGCTGAAATCAAAATGATATTATTAGTGATAACAATATTATGTAAATCATGTAAATGATTTGCTCAAAATTCCAAGTAGGTTTTTAATTGAAAAAATATAAGTTTTGTGCGAACTTCATGCCAACATGCATCTGCTGTATGTACGAGTAGCAGTTTTTAAGCATCACCAGTGGACATTGGTTTTGATGCTCAGCCTTTGGAACCCGTTTGATGCTAGCGATTTAGTCTCTACAATGCGAAGTAGTTCGGGGGTTAGACCCTCGAGTAAGCACTTTTAACTTTTCTGAGCTAGTGTAAGTATGTGTGTTTTAAGCAAATTCATTTCACTCGCTATAAGAGTGAAGGAAATCATCCCGAGGAGACTCGCATGCCCGAGAGTTCTTTAAAATGTTCTCGAAGGTGTGTGAAGTCTGCCAATCCTTCTCATTCCGAGAGAATGCTTGTGGTCAGGGGATGGGCCGGGAGCGATGGGTTGACATGTAGTGAAAACAAATAAGCGCAAAACTAGACCACGTTTGCTTTCCCAATGAGCTTAGCACTGTCCAAGTCACCGCAGCTATTTTATTTCCTCCTAAAGCCATATATTACACAGCTTGGAGAGCATTATGCAGTGTTTTAGAAGTGCGACTTGCGAGTGGACGGGACAGCGCAGCGGGGCGCGGGATATCGGGAAATATTGCCTCCATTGCGACAGAGGACATGTTCCATTTGAAAATCCTGATCTATGTGTTAAAATAGATTTTTAACACTGGCTTTTCATATGCTTTAGTTGCTCCACGTACAATATAGGTGCTTTCAAATCCCTCGACCTTAGGTTACGAATTTTGGGTCACGGTTTACGGTTACGGACCTTAGGTTACGGTTAGCAGATTGGCTACCGCCGTACAGCTATAATACAGTGACAGCAGTGTGATGATTTCAATCGCTTTTAATTGGCTAACATTATCGGTATTGGCCAAAATCTTGGCCAAAATCCATTGACGTAGTATATAGTACCATTCAGTTAATCACACCAATAGAGATTGTAGCAATAAGCTATGCAACTTTAACCGTAAACGCCTACAATTAAGAATAAAATCATATTAAGTTTTTGTCCCATTATGTTAATGTTGAAAGAAAACGGCGTGTTTATCTTTATACTGATTCCTTCAGCGGTAGGTAATTATTTGCTGGTTGGATAGTGCTTACCTATACGTGCCTATACGACTGCTGCTTTGCTCATTTTTGAAAACCTTCAAGCATTGATAAGCTGTTAAGTAGGTATATGAATTTATCCACATTTTGCGGATTCGATGACAATATCTTGGTTTCACGTGTCTTCGCATGATACTAAAACCCCCAATCAGAAAGTTCCATTCAGTAAAGATGTATAGCCGATGGGTATCGAGTTACCTGGCCGGCTCGGCGCGGTGCCGCGCCATTGTGCTTTGTATGTGACACTGAGAACTTAATGGACTGCCACGCTCAGTATCATCGCTTGTCAACCCTGTCTGATATAATGATACACATCCCCGTAAAAGGGGGTAAAAGGGGTTCATAAAATTCATTATCATTTCGAATTCATGCCCATAATGAAAAACCTCTATAGCTCCTTAGTCCGTGAGCTGACTGACATCCGAAAGGTCGTCGACGGTTCGATTCTTACTTGTTGAATAGTGACGTATGTCTTACCTTTTTACTGTCCGTCTTTTTAACCGGGTTTTAAGAATTTTGGTTTAGAAATTTTTCATCCCGAAGAAGATATTCCCACGAAAATATCAAAGAAACCTGAATGCACACGGATGAAGTTGCGGGCATCATCTAGCACAGCTTGGTTTAAGCATCAGCTCTCTGCGACACGCTCGCTTGAGCTTTTTCCATATTGTAGGTATGTAAAATCTTGTATTGGGTCGCTATGCGCTATTATCATATATGCGCTTCTTAACATTTGAGAGCTTGATCTACACTACAAACGTCTGTTACGAAGCTTCACATCCAAAATTTTATTTAAATCTAGTTTTTAAAGGGCTTTTATAGGTGACCTATATATCAGCCCTATCGTTACACGCTACGTGTACTACTGGACCTAACATTAAGCTTAATTATGATTAATTCCAAATCTATAGTAATTTGGGAGAATCACTGACAAAGGGGTTCTTTCATCTTGGGCCAGGTACTTACTTGTACAGTATTCCAAAAAATAGTATAAAATTATAGAAACAAAATAAAATATGCTTTTTGACAGTTTTACAGTGATTAAGAGGTACAAAAATAAAATGTTTAATTAGGTACATTTGTAGAATAGCAACTCTCGCAGCGCATCCATCCATCAATCTGACTGCTGTTGGATATTTTAAGGTTAATTCACATTTCCCAGGTAATTTTATGTCAAATGTCATCATGACACGTGTAATATACGTCAATGTCAAAATGGACGCACGTTGTTGCGCTTTTGTTTTGCAAAATTATTTCGCATTGTACCTCGTAAATTGAACTTTTTAGTAAGAAAGAAAGGAAAAAATATTACTATTTTATGACCCCGAACATTTTGAAATACCGTACAAATACCTGGCCCAGGCTCCATATAAATTTGAAACAACCCCTTTATATACTTTCGCTGCCGAAACACTCGCTAAAAATAGAGTTAAAAATCTAAAATTTGAAACTACTGTTAGCATTATTGCTGTTTGTCATTATATCTTATGAAACAGGAAGTATAATATCTGACATTTGACTTGTTTCATGTCATTGTAAATGTGTGTGTGTTGAACCAATATATTATTAATGTAAGTTGTGCTTTCATTTCAATTTATCTTTATCGAACTAATTTTATCTTGTATCTAATTCCACAAAGTGTGGGAATTCGTCGTAGCTTTCTGATATGATGCCATCAAAAGTTATAGTTGAAAAAATTAACCGATCGGGTAACCAACCATTGAACTATATGTACAAGTATAATACCTCAATGTAACCAACTCAATTCAATTCGGCTTGCCCCGTATTCAAACATCTTACCCGACACCGTCATATTATATCAGTTACGAGCACACCGGCGCACCTCAGCCGACGTGTTTGCGCGGGCAAACACAGGGGAAGAAGGGTGAAGTAAGAAACGCAGAACGCGGCTCGAATAAACACAAGAAAAATAACGACATCAAACAATAATTGAAATCATAGCCTTGGCTTTCCGGTAAGGCCTCGCGCCTACCAGACGCGGCACGGAAAAAAATCCTTTCTTTATTTTAGCACATATATAAAACCGCAAATAATATGTACCTTCCCTACCAAAGTTATGGATTTTAATAAGTTGTACCTAAATATTTTGTTTTACAAATATTAATTGAATTAATTGTGATTATTACGTAATTAGGATAAACAAAACTAATCACTGTACATATTATCATTATACGAGTATATAAAATTCAAAGTCCTGACTGACTGTCTTATATATCAACGCACAGCCTAAACCGCTGGTCCTAGAGACATGAAATTTGGGGGGTGTATTCTTTGTAAAGAATAAGTATCCACTAAGAAAGGGTTTTCAAAATTCCACCCCCACAGGGGTAAAATAAGGGTCGAAAGTTTGTATGAAAGTCTGTTATTTTTCAAGTTATATCCATGAAACTTGGTATTTGAGCTATAGGTTTAAAATAAACAAATACGTGTTTCGCCATTTTTGAATATTCTACCCCTAAAGGGTAGAAATAGGGAATGAAAGTTTGTTTAAAAGTCCTTTATTTAACAAGATATTTTTCGAGTTCAATCTACGAAACTTGGTATTTTGACTTTCGGTAAAAAATAAAGAACGATGTGTGTCACGATTTTTATTATTCCACCCCCAAAGGGGTTAAATAGGGATTGAAAGATTGTATAAAAGTCCGTCGTTTTTCAAGCTATAGCCATGAAAATTGGTATTTGGGCTTCAGGCTTAAAATAATGAAATACGGATTTTACAGTTTTTAAATTTCTATCCCCAAGGACGTCAAATAGAGAGTTTATCTTTCAATCACGCCGCAACAGAGCAACGGATCGATGCGACGCGATTTTTTGCATGGGTATAGTTGAGTACCTACCTGGAGACTGATGTAGGCTTCTTTTTATACCGGAAAATTAAGGAGTGCCTGTGGGAATTGAAAAACTTATGCCACGCGAACGATGTCGCGGGCGTCAGCTAGTTCAATATAAAGCGTGAATCAGATATTTTTGAATGCCGAATGGTCCTTGTATGGTAGGAAGGGCATGCTTTTTAAGCCGCTATATATTACAAACACCTCGAGTAGTTGATCGTTTCAATAGCCAGAAAATTTCACCTGACGTCGTTAACCTTTAGTGGATTCTGGACTTTATACTGAAGCCATAGGCATGCCGTCTGTGTCGCCACAGCCGCGCCCGCAAACTCAACTTATCGCACTCCATAAAGTTGCCTTTGTTTAGCCTTCCCGATTCTTTCACAACCCATTCTTGTAGTTAACCACTGCTTGTGATTCAGACAAAAATACGATAGCCCTTCATCAAAAAGCTGGCCAAGTAACGCGTGTACATTCTACAAAAATTGGAGAGTTGTAAACTTGACGTTTTCTGTTCCGACGTTCATATTAAACGACAGATTTACGCACCGTTAACGTTAACTTGCACACTAGAACCTCTGTAGCGCTTTTAGGGCGAAAACAAACTACGTACTGTTGGTCCGTTTCCGGCACGCAAGCTATTTCTGTCACAAGTTTGTTTTAGCTCAATAACCCTGTATATACTTACTCGTATTTTTGGCACGACCAACTAAAATAATAAGGTAATCGTTTGTGGCTCCCGAACACCAATCGTAGCTATTAATCTCAGTAAATCGAATAAAAGGTAATAGGGAGCGGGGAAGAGGAGAGATTGCCTCCGTCCTCAATGAGAAAGTGGTCCCTCCGCAGACGCGATACTATTATTAGTGAGTTAACTCAATTTGCGGCATATTGTTTGAGAGGAGCGTAATGACAGGCGAGCATCGTCATGGCTACCCCTTGATCCGCCACAACGCGGACTGGAATTACTGGGCTAATAAATACTTTTCATGTATGCTTTATACCATGCGATGCTACCCATATTGTAAATGTGAATGTGTGTTTTTTTATCATTTATCACGCCGCAGAGGAACAACCACGTTAATCTCAACCTCCTATTGATAAATGTAAAGTGAGAGCGCATATCTGTAGTGATTTTGATAATGACTCAAATTGTGATTGCCCTGCTGTAGAATACGCTACTAATATAAAATATCTTGGAATTATGATAGATAATACTTTGTCTTGGAAATTGCACATATCTAATTTAACATCAAAAATAAATAAAATTAATATATGTATTTAAAAACCTTAGGTCGTCGGCTGATAGGAGTACTATCTTTATGGTATATTACGCTATAGTGCAATCGCTACTTATGTATTGCATATCAGTCTGGGGAAGTACAAATAAGACAACAATGCTACAGCTAGAGAGAGCACAAAGATCTGTTTTAAAAGTTATGACAAAAAGACCTTTTAGATTCCCCACAATAGATCTGTACAAAGATTGCAAGATTTTATCGGTCCGTCAACTTTTCCTATTACAAATTATAAAACGTAAGCATAGCTCTCTCAGCTACGATAAAAATCAAGTAAAGAGAAGGGTGGACCAAACCTTTCGAACAGAAGGACATAAAAGTAAGCTTGCTGGGAGACAGTACTATATTATCAGCTCTAGACTTTATAATAAAATTAATAAAGCAATTAACATAAACCCTCTTAATAAAAATGAATGTAAAAAACGTGTTAAAGAGTGGTTGCTTACTCAATCATATGCCGATACTGAAAAACTGCTTGAAGTGCTAGTTTAACTAAAATTATTTTTATTATAATTGTATAACCCATATTTATTTATCATATTCTCACACACACACACACACACACACACACACACACACACACACACGCACACACACGCACACACACACGCACACGCACACACACACACACACACACACACACACACACACACACACACACACACACACACGCACACATTCATATTATTTGGTATCTTAACTTCATTAGTTAGATAGATAATGCTTAAACTTGTTCATACCAATTTACCTGCAGATTGCATATAATTATATTGTGTTTAAAATGCGCCATTTATTTAAGGAGAGCACTGTCGCCTAAAACACAGGTTTATACCTTCTTTAGGGACAGTTGGTTTTTCTGTATGTACCTATTATATTATGTTAGTAAGAATATTATGTATTAGTAAGAATATTATGTAAGATGGTTAAATGCAGAGGATATTTTGTTTGTTTGTATTTCTTTGATAAATAAACATTTTATTTATTTTATTTTATTTATAAATCCAAGTTTTTTTACAAGGATATACGAGTAGATAACTCGATGATGCCCGCGACTTCGTCCGCGGGGATTAAGTTTTTGTATTCCCGTATACGTAGTTTTCCGGGATAAAAGTAGCCTTTGTCCTTCCCTGTGATACAACCTCATCAAAATCGGATGAAAAGATGGGGCGTTAAAGCGTAGCAGACAAACATACAGATAGACTGACATACTTTCGCATTAATAATATCGTTATTAGTAGGTACCTACTACCTATGGATATTAAGTATTGACAGACGAAGGCGCAACCAACCGCCAAGCGATTTAGCGTGTAGAAACTGATAGGGGTATGGGTTTAATATCACTGCCATACTCCTTACAGGTTAGCCCGCTACCATCTTAGACTGCATCATCACTTACCATCAGGTGAGATCGCAGTCAAGGGCTAACTTGTAGAGAAATAATAATAAAAAAAAACTTTGCTTCAGGGTCTATTCACATTCAGCGAATTGAAGTGAAAATCTAAAATATCCCAAAGAATATTCACCTCCCTACCTCCACCATACACGACCCATATCTACAGATAAAAAAACCAGAAGCGCATTTCTCGTTCGGTCAGTGTGAATTGACTCTTATATAATTTTCCCTTGACATAACGGTAACGCGGTTTTTTAAATTTTTATCTACTAAAAGTTAGCCCTTGACTGCGATCTCACCTGATGGTAAGTGATGATGCAGTCTAAGATGGCAGCGGGCTAACCTGTTAGGGGCATGGCAGTTATGGTTCTTTCTTGAGGCCTTGTGCGATCTCTTTTACAAGCTTCTCGGTGAAATAACGTTATTTCTCAAAGAAATAATTGAAGTATAATACGGGCCTACTCATCTTATCCAAGAATAATTCTCTTAGTTGAAACCTTAGAAGTCGATCGAATAAACATAATTACGCGGCAAATTAACATCCATTAAATAAAGATAATCTAGGTAAGTTAATTATGTTCTGAAGTTATTTCAATAGGGATGATGCCTATATAAAAAATAAATTATTTCTGACTGATTTATTAAATAGAGGGTCTTCCAAAAGACCTAAAATTCAGTTTTAACTTTGATAACGTCACAACTGTGAATTTCATACAACTTCCATACTAGAAGTGCGTTTTTAGTTTGATAAAGAGTTGCTGATTTGATTGAGTTGTCATCATTCCTATTTCGAAGAATTCTTTCATACGAACACTTAAGTGTGTAGTTTTGTAAATGGGAATCTACGGGAGGGACTACGGGTAATGAAGAGGAGGTCCTGAGTTCGATTCCCAAAAGGGCCAATTTGGGAATTCAAGATTTCTAAATTATATAGCCTAGTGGGTGGCTTTGGGCCTTGACTATAGTAGAACTAGCTGGTACCTACTGGTAGTACCACTCTACCGGCTAAGATTTGCCCCGCCAAGTGATTAAACTTTAAAGTGTTCCGGTAAAATGACGCGTATAAACCGATAAAGGGTATGGGTCTAATACATCGACGTGTTTAATATGACTGCCATAGTGGCCATACCTTTACCAAATTAGACTGCAAAATCACTAGACCATCGGGTGAGATTAAAGTGAAACTAACTAACTGACGACGTCCTCCGTGTCGCCGAGTCTGATGACGTCCTCCGTGTCGCCGAGTCTGACGACCTCCGTGGCGCAGTGTTGAGCGCTGTTGCCTTAACGTGCGGAGGTCCCGGGTTCGATGGCAGGCAGGGTTTGGAAATTTATAATTTCTGAATTTCCCTGATTTGGCCTGGTGGGAGGCTTCGGCCGTGGCTGGTTACCACCCTACCGGCAAAGACGTGCCGCTAAGCGATTTAGCGTTCCGGTACGATGCCGTGTAGAAACCGAATAGGGGTATGGGTTTAATATCACTGCCATACTCCTTACAGGTTAGCCCGCTACCATCTTAGACTGCATCATCACTTACCATCAGGTGAGATCGCAGTCAAGGGCTAACTTGTAGAGAAATAATAATAAAAAAAACTTTGCTTCAGGGTCTATTCACATTCAGCGAATTGAAGCGAAAATCTAAAATATCCCAAAGAATATTCACCTCCCTACCTCCACCATACACGACCTAAGTATATCGACAGATAAAAAAACCAGGAGCGCATTTCACTCTTATATAATTTTCCCTTGACATAACGGTAACGCGGTTTTTTTAATTTTTATCTACTAAAAGTTAGCCCTTGACTGCGATCTCACCTGATGGTAAGTGATGATGCAGTCTAAGATGGCAGCGGGCTAACCTGTTAGGGGCATGGCAGTTATGGTTCTTTCTTGAGGCCTTGTGCGATCTCTTTTACATAAGCTTCTTGGTGAAATAACGTTATTTCTCAAAGAAATAATTGAAGTATAATACGGGCCTACTCATCTTATCCAAGGATAATTCTCTTAGTTGAAACCTTAGAAGTTGATCGAATAAACATAATTACGCGGCAAATTAACATCCATTAAATAAAGATAATCTAGGTAAGTTAATTATGTTCTGAAGTTATTTCAATAGGGATGATGCCTATATAAAAAATAAATTATTTCTGACTGATTTATTAAATAGAGGGTCTTCCAAAAGACCTAAAATTCAGTTTTAACTTTGATAACGTCACAACTGTGAATTTCATACAACTTCCATACTAGAAGTGCGTTTTTAGTTTGATAAAGAGTTGCTGATTTGATTGAGTTGTCATCATTCCTATTTCGAAGAATTCTTTCATACGAACACTTAAGTGTGTAGTTTTGTAAATGGGAATCTACGGGAGGGACTACGGGTAATGAAGAGGAGGTCCTGAGTTCGATTCCCAAAAGGGCCAATTTGGGAATTCAAGATTTCTAAATTATATAGCCTAGTGGGTGGCTTTGGGCTTTGACTATAGTAGAACTAACTGGTACCTACTGGTAGTACCACTCTACCGGCTAAGATTGCCGCGCCAAGTGATTAAAGTGTTCCGGTAAAATGACGCGTATGAGCCGATAAAGGGTATGGGTCTAATACATCGACGTGTTTAATATGACTGCCATACCTTTACCAAATTAGACTGCAAAATCACTAGACCATCAGGTGAGATTAAAGGCTAACTTGTAGTGAAAGTACTCGTCCTGAGAATTCTTTATAGTTTGCATTATTGGTTTATCTATCATTTGCATTTATGGTTGTACTCGTAGGTACTCGTGATCTTATAAAGTGTACAGCGACAGTTGATAAGGGCTTCGAATCTATGAGGTCACTCCGTAATAATATCCTCTTCCTTTGTGTCCTCGCAAGTAGGTATTTTTCCCGAGTCCCGACATCCCGCTGCGCTGTCCCGGCCACTCGTCCTGACGCTGTATAATGTTCCCCGAGCTATGAGTATGTACCTCTATAATATAACAGAATTTATGTGACATAGATTTTTTCTAGTGAATACTAGACAAACTCTATGCCACATAAATACTAGCAATATGCAATATGCTTTATACTACACCCGCTCGGAAAGTACCCTCTTGCTTTTGTCAAAACGAGGTAGAAAGTACGTCATTGCTACAAACCAATTAAGCGGGAAGAAAAGATGTATGAAATTTCATTTCTAACGTGCTAAGCGGGGAGAAAACTGTATGAAAATCCATTTCTAACGCGCTGTTGTTTTTTAATTTTAAGTAAATATGGTATGGACGTTGAGAATTTGGATCTCTTACCATAAGGAAATATAATATTAGAAGCAGCTTCACCATATTTGACATAGAAAAGTCAAATAATATGGTGAATGTCGATTGTCGACATCGACGTCGATTGTCGACATCGACGTCGATTGTCGACATCGACGTCGATTATCGATATCGATAGTCGATATCGATATCCGATATTGATAGTCGATATCGATATCGATGTCGATTGTCGGTATCGATGTCGATTGTCGGTATCGATGTCGATTGTCGATATCGATGTCGATTGTCGATATCGAAATCTATATTGAAATAATCCTCAAAATGTAGTCTAGTTGTGATAGTGAAGCTTCGAATGAAGCGACTCATATAGTTATGATAGAACGTCATTTTTTTTTTTAATTTTTTTTTTTTTTTTGAAAACAATACATTAGAAATTAATGCTAGCTAGCCTAACCTAATTAAGGACTATTAACTATTATTAACTATTAACCTAAACCTTTTTTTTTTCTTTTTTTTTTTTCTTTTTTTTTCGTTTTTTTTTTTTTTTTTTTGTTTTTTTTTTTTTATGTTTCTGTATTTTGAATATGGGTTTGTAAAAATATTTATTTTATTTATTATTTTAAACCTTTGTAAGTTCGTTTAATCACTAATTATCGCTTATTTTCCTCGCAGGTGTAGTATAAAGCACTATGTATCACTCGGTAGAAAGTACGATTCCTACCTCGCGTGTATTGCGGCCCTTCGGCTACGCCTCGGGCCTCAAACTACACCCTCGATAGTAATCGGTCACTTTCTCCCCTCGGTGAACAATGTACTATTATGTACGCAATATGTGTCTACAAAAGAAATATAACGCTGCCATGGAGGATATCATAGGATATTATATTCAAGCCAAAACAAGCTAAGGAATGCGGTAAAAGACCACTTGCGCGCCACCTATTGACCGTCGATGTTAGCAAATTTCCCGCAAGTCTCAACAACAACTGTACAAATTTTTAAGTCAATCAGATAAGCAAGTAACAAACAAACAGATGAAAAAGACAAACATTATTTTTTATCATACCTATACGATAATAAAGGATTTTACAAACACCTGGAAATTCTTCTAGTTTGTCGCGAGCTATAGGTACTTGCATAATTTATATGTGTAGAAAATCTTTGGCTTATCAACCGAATAGTGATTCGAAACTCATTAATCAACCAGGTATTCTAACGGAATATAACGTTAATCGTGACTTAGTAGGGAACTTCTAATTACGCTAAGATGCAAGCGAGGCGTATGATGAGCTCTCCGTGGAAAAGGAGCAACAAGGCGTGACACGAGCACTCCCGAGATATATACCGCAACAGGCGTGATTCAAACACCACCTGCGACTGCCTCCACACACGCCAAAACAACACCTACACGCGAAACTTTAAGCTCTATTTTCCCTTAAACATCCATACCGGACAGTTTTCTTAAAATGCTTTCGGCGAAGATCACTTTCGTGCACTAGACTTCCTTTCAAAACGAGACACCACAATATTTCAGCACTTCCGAGAAATAACAATGCTTGAGAGAACGCTACGGCGAGGGGTAAACTTGAACAACGGAGGCAGTGGCTCTCCATCATAGTTGAATCTAAACTATAATATACCATAGTACTGCTCATACATACAATCCATACTTTTATTATAAATGTAAAATTATATTTGTCTGCATTTTGACGAAATTTTGTAGCGATGTAGGTTGCAAGCTTGGGACGGACGTAGGCTATTTAAATATGTAGACTACGATGATGCTTCTATGCTCTAATATCTAATAGCTAGCTTGTTCATCTTCGGACGAGGTTCTGGGTACGATTCGGGCAAAAACCAAACAGATATGCGTTGACATTTTTAGTGTTAGTTACTAGCACAGAGTAAAGAATTTGACGGTGTTGCATCCTCGTGTCTTGGAGACGGCGTCGGTCCTGCGCCTGACCTGTCTCCGGTTGTTTAGGATAGCCGCCCCATTAGACTATGAGAGTGTAGGAATAGAGAATGCACCTATTTTGGCGCACACGCTTGTGAAATACATTGCCTACTGCCTATAGTAGAACTTGTCACCGTTGTGATTGGCCGGCACGGCTAAATTCAATTAGTGGAACATGAGTACAAAGTCCAATCCGCAAGAGCCAAGAATAATGAAAATGTGAAATGGCGGATCCGACCTGTGTTTTAATATTGTGAAATGCTTCGGATTGCTGTATGCGTAATTTACAAAGCATTTTCCTAAGTTTTTATTTTCCTAATTTGACAACCCTAAAAAAGCTGTGATCTGAAAATACCAGGAAAGTGGGCGACTCACGTGTATGAAATACTTTGAAAGGCTCCGTTGTGTTTCATACTTTTAAAGTACTTCAGCCGCTCGCTTGTTGCGAATGTTCGTAAACAATTTTTGTATTTTATTGTTATTTTTAAGCCGTTTGAAGATCGTGCCTGTTAGCATTTAATTGCTCAAGGTATTATACCCATTACAAAGAAATTCTGCTCCGGAACATAAACAAATATATTAAGTTTTTATAAATTCAGAAGAAAAGTAGGTTCTACCATCTTTCATTTTATTCTAGAGACATATAAGTACTTCTGTCTGAAGGATTTTGGCTGTTCGAGGACCCTTAAATGAAATAAATAAATAGAAGTATGTATTATAAAAAAAATATATACATACTAACTACCTACATAATAACTACGTAGGTCTATGTTAACATTTATCTTTAGAAAGTTTAACTGATGCCTGTATTAGAAAAATATAAAATATTTAGCTTATTTGTTGCAGTTATTTCGTACTTTTTATCACAAAACGTGAAATCCCCAAAACGTGACACACCCAAGTTTAACTCGATTGAAGCTTAAATACCCCGAAAACCGAATATCAAACAGGTCAGTCGCCTTTTAAGCTGAAGGTTTCGACACAACTATAGCGAGGGCAGTGCGATGCGATGAAGCGTGTCTAGTAAACTCAAACGTGAGCCTAAACCGGACGCACGGACGGACAAAAATGGAACAAAAAAATAACAAAGTATGGCGGTATATGTTATAAAGTCACAGTTAAAACCCGTCTGTTACAACTTTACTCCTACAAAAATAAACACTACACGCTGAGACGACAAAATAAATCATCCCCATGTTTACGTGTAGGGGAGGTACTTATTTTACTACTTTGTTGGCGTGATTAATACCCATGCCAAATTACAGCTTTCTACTACTAAGATTCTTTGAGCTAAGCCACGGATGGCCGGATATGGCGAAACTATAAGGGTTCCCCTGGTTGACTACGGAAACCTAAAAAAAGAAGAACTAACGCAGACCGAAATCTGATTACCTTGACTCTGCGCAAACTTCTTAGCCCTATCTCTAGAGGTTTTGTAAAGCGCTAAGCAAGAAGCTTGCAAATGAGAAAGTCGATGGAGCGAGCGAAGCGAGGCGGCGACATCCGTAGTTAAACGAATCTGCTATGTGTAGCTGAATGAAGTAACGACGCGACGGGGTAAGTCTTTTGGCGGGTACGGATCAACTACTTGTAACAAAGGTTTTTAGTCAGAAATAGTTCTACTTAGTAAAACGGGTTTTAACTGTGTATTTACAAATATTTATAATAGTAGAAGATCCGAATCTAAATCGAAACGTACAGGTTTGATAAGAGAATCAAATTTATTTTATAATAAATTTCATATATTAGAAAATAAATTAAAAATGGGTAGACAACAGAAATCCTGGACAGAATATTTTTAATTACTTTTCGAAAAATGATTTTTCATAAAATGTTGCAAAATGAAGATAATAATAAAATTTTATACTGGACTTAAAGTATAGAGCATATAGAATGTGCAATCGTAGGGTAGACTATTATTTCCATTATTTATCCAGGTAAATAATAGGGTAGACTATTATTTCCATTATTTATCCAGGTAAATAATAGTCTACCCTACGATTGCACATTCTATATGCTCTATACTTTAAGTCCAGTATAAAATTTTATTATTATCTTCATTTTGCAACATTTTATGAAAAATCATTTTTCAAAAAATAATTAAAAATATTCTGTCCAGGATTTCTGTTGTCTACCCATTTTTAATTTATTTTCTAATATATGAAATTTATTATAAAATAAATTTGATTCTCTTATCAAAAAGGTACGTTTCGATTTAGATTCGGATCTTAGACCATAAAATAAATGGTCGTTTATAGTATAGAACAAGTCCGTTACAGTCCCTTATAGTATAGAACAATGCAAACGTTACAGTTTCGCAACAGGGGTTATTTAACAAATGTTTAATTAATATAATATTTACAATGATGTTATTATGATTTATTTATGAATAACCATATTATACGAGTATTGAAAAGGAATATTTAGTTGTTGTGTTTATAATAAGCGTATTAAATATCATAATAAGTACCGAGCGTATTCATATTATGTGAAAAACAGGTCAGATTACGTGGACGAAATTAATCAATGACTGTATGATGATGTATGAATGTATGATCATTCGTATCCTCGTATTTTTTTTAATAGAGAAATTATTAGATGTTAAATTTTTAAGTGTGCAACCACAAAATAGGTAATAGTACGTTGGTGTAACCTCTCACTCACTTGCTTCTCCATACGAAGTTAGTTCATCTATTTTGTTCTAGATCAAAACAACGATATTTCGATTTAATTAACAAATTAAATTGAACCGACTGGCAACCGAACTTTCAGAATTGAAGAAATTCTATATTTAGATGAATTATGAATAAATATACGCATTTATTCGTTGCTCTCAAATAATAAATAATTACGCACAATATATTATTAATGAGACCGAGAATAATTATCCACATCGAAGTCGGTTGCTAATTCTATTAATCCCCGATCCAAATCTTAAAAGACAGGGTAATGTAAAGCGGATGCCGTTGAAATAGCTGGAATATCTCAAACAAGAGTTGTCGGGGTGGATGAAATAGGGAGTATCCGATGTCCGCTCGGGGCCCGAAATAATGCCATTTCCGATGGGGCCCGGCGGGCATGTCGACAACGAGATTAGGGAAAAAAGACGGGAATTTAATAACACTACCGACGGAGGACTTGTGACAAATAAACACACGGGATACACTGCGTTATGGGTCACGTGACGGTTCGATATACTTACCCGCTGTTTATGTTGACCTGGTCATTTCGCACTTGAAAGGTAATGTTCAGGAATTTATATTATGTGTTCTTCTTTGCAATTTTTGGGTCCAGTTGTAAAACGAGGAACCCTTATTAGCTTCGACTAGTCTGTCTGTTAGAGTATGTCATAGCCATTTTACAAATCTACCGTACTTATGAAAGGCACTGTCTGTCTGGCTGCTTCGCTTTAACGGCTCATCTTTCCAGCCGATTTAGATGGGTACAGACATTAGGTTGTATCACATGTAAGAATATAGGCTATTTTTTATCCCGGTTTTTTTTATCGCGTGGGAATAAAAAAAACCTTAATCCACGCGGACGAAGACGCGGGCATCATCTAGTTTACTATATTCACCCCCTCTTCGAATAGGTATTCTAAAATAATTTGAGAGTTTTCTTCGTCAGTTGACCAGTTAGTTACTTTTGTACACATTGACCTCCGTTGCCCGTGAGACCCTGCTTTTTAAATCCCGTGGAAACTTTTACAAAACAGTTTGTGTGGAAATTAGAAACTTTTTTTTTGTATTATAGTAATAATACTAAAAAAAAGTTACCACGGGATAAGCGTATGGATCTTTAATATTTTTTTCTATTAAATGGTCCCTGTTTAAAACTTTTAATTTTATTTTCACGACAAATCAGTATTCAAACTGCTATTCATTTTGAATGCATTTAAATAAAAAGTGTTTATTGTAAAATTTTACCAGCTTTTAAATTTGCGGTGTCTGCGGTATCGGCTAAGGTTCAAAAAGCGGAAGTTCACTAAAAACGTTTCGTGATAAACGGGCACGTGACCGGGACCACGAGTCTAACCACAGCGTAGCTACTAAGAGCATAACAAAAAACATAAATTTTTGACCATTCGCGACTTGCCAAGCGATAAAATTGTGTAATCGCCTCTTTTAACATGTACTTACGTATGTTGTTATTGTATGTATGATATAACTTGACTTCAGTAATTAAGCAACTAGTTTTTCATGACATATAGATTAATTTATTCGACACTAGCTGATGCCCGCGACTTCGTCCGCGTGGATTGAGGTATTTCGGTTCCCGCGGGAACTCTTTAATTTTCCGGGATAAAAAGTAGCCTATGTGCTATTCCAGACTATAATATATCTCTGTGCCAAATTTCATCCAGATCCGTTCATCCGTTGGAGCGTGATTGAGTAACAAACATACATCCATACATACATCCATCCATCCAAACTTTCGCATATAGATTAATTTATTCGACATAAGATATTAATAAGTACCTACAGATAAATAATATTATAGGAATTAAAATAATAATTTTGAAGTACACCTGTCACTCAAATTGCATATATGCCCTAACGGGGTGACATGTCAATTATTGTACAATTGTTCATGTTAAAATGCAAATAAATGAATCTGAATCTGAATCTGTATGCTATGGCCTCGTGTTTTTATGTTATGATCAAAAAGCTTCCAGATTCCAAGATATTTCCAACTCTCCAGTACGATTAATTATTACAGTCGATTGTTTTTTTTATTTTAAAAATGTTACTTTAGCATAATAATATGTACAAAATGATGCAAGATATTTTAATCAGAATTTTTACAAGTAAGCAAATTATGTACCTAGTGATTGCCTCTGCCGTTTATAGAATCTATCTTGCAAGGATTCTTCGCTTCATTATTAATTTGCTAATAATATTATTGAGCTATTTTATATCTCATGGGCGTGATTGAGAGCTCGATTGCTTGTGGGATGTCTAAAGATAATATTAAATTGAGTACAAGTTATTCTTGAATTTTCAAAGATAAAAATATGAAACCTATACTTTTTCGCCTCCAGGACTGAAGCCTATCTATGTTCTAATTTCGTCAAATTCTAATAACGAATGGAACGTGAAATGAATACACACAGATTCACTTTGCATGAATAATATCCGTGGATGGATTTTAATCAAATCTGTTTGTCCGTCGGTTTGTCTATCGGTTACGTTTTCGTTAAACCGATTTGACGACATTCAGGACAGAAATAGCATCGCATTAAATCTATATCCATAGGGCCAAGTCGCGCGCATCAGCTAGTTAATAATAATATTAGTATGGATTTTAATTATGAATAGGTGTTTACCGTTTATGAAACGTGGACTTACTGAAATATTTACTCTACCCAAGCTCTACGAAAAGTTAATTTAAATACTCGCTCCGCGGACAGCGACAGATCGCCGCCACTCCGCACCTACTTTGCATTAATATCCGCACTTTTATGTTATTCAATATAGGATTGCGTGTTACCACCTAATTTTGTATCTAACCACTTTGTGATAAAATGTTATTTTACAGTTTAAACTGTGTTGTCAATTAAACTGTTATCTAGAAACATAGATATTTTATCTATGTCTACAAAACATTATTTGGTTGTACCTATGTTGATTAAAGTTATAGTCTTCAAGTTAATCTTACATTAATTTCAACTTTTCGTAAAATAAATTCCTTTTATAGGTAGGTAGTAGGTAGGTACCTATATTTTATGTTAATTAATATTTATAATAATAATTTTTAATTAATATTAACCATTTAGCGTTCTCACTGAGCATTTTGTTTGCGTTATATAATTTTTTGCCTATTATTGCCTACCATTATAAACAGCATTTCAAAGTTAAAAAATCGCTTCAGTTGTTTCAAAAAAGAGGCTGCGCCTGGAATTCATGCCGTATGCGACGATTCTTCAAAAATGATTGTTTTCACACAATATTTCCGCTTATAATACGCTTTGACCAAACAATTTACTTTAAAGGTGTGTCTACGAGAGAAATGTAAAATATTTGCCATAGCCAAATTAATTAAAAAAACAATTACTGATATCAATATCGTTGACAAAATGATCACAAAGGAAGTGTTAACGCGGAAAATTGCACAGCACTGCATATATGGCCCACCCATTTATTGACCCAATGAAGTGGAGTAGTCCATCAATTAACGTAATTGAGTTTATGTTTCAATAAACTGTCACAGTATCGATTCCTCGGCAGCCCAACGCAGCACGGTGGTGTTGTGATAACCGCTTTTGTAGGGTCACGCTTGTAATATCTTATGGCATAATTTGGTTTAATTCTCTAGTGATATAAAGATAAAACACATAGGCCGCCTTGCATGTAAAACCGCCTAAACTGATTTTTCACGTCAATCCTGGAATTTTATCAAAAAATTACAGCATCACGACATTTTACAGTTTAACCGAATCAGTTTAAGCACTTTTGTGCTAGAGGGCCTTAAAACATATTAACGATGTGCAAATTGACCTAAAATGGTATTTGTGCAATACAATTTCACAAGTGTATCTAATTCAATAAACTTATGTATGTTTAACGTATAATTTGGTGATCACAATAGATTGAAAACGATCACTCAATAATCTACATTGTCGCGTCATCAAGAAGTAAAACAGATAAAGTATCTAATTAACAAGCGTAAGTACTTTAATTGAATAACGTAATATATTTTATCTACACTAATGTTATAACATTCTACTTATGTTTCCAATACTTGACTTATAATTACTACTGTTATAGCGCAGATAACAAAACACTCAATTTAAGCAATTTCACATGATGGTATAATATCCACATCGATATCGTAAAATCTCATTAAAACATCAATAAAACGCGACCAATTAACCTGGCGAGCCTTATGTCAAAATCCTCATACAAGTTGTATAAAATTTTGATATAAGCTGGCTTTTGAAAACAGTTGGGTTATACGTGAAAACTTCGTCGAAACTACTAAACTTACATACACAAAACTCTTTGGTAAGATCTTGTGCCAATTAAATAAAAAACGAACAGCGCGCGCTCGCTCCTGATTGGCCCTGCGCGCGCAGCTGCGCTCTCATTGGTTAGATTTTAATGGCGGCAAGTTCACTGTGACAATACACGTACGCGATAAACTATTGTCAGCTTTTACTCTTGTTGTTTGATAAATTGCATTAGTGAAGATAAAGTAGTGTATGCAACTGCATATAACACGGGTATTAAAACACTCGTTACTATTATGAAACTCGCTGCGCTCGTTTCATAAACTCACACTCGTGTTTTAATACCCTTCATTATATGACAGTTGCATAAACTACTATTAATTACAAATCCAAATTAAACTAAGTACCTACATAACAAAAAAACAGAATCCTATATGAATTAAATTATTAATGGCGTCTTAACTATACCTATAATGGAATATAAGTATTTCAATATAAACAAAGTACAAACTGTATCAAACGTTTCAGTGTATGTCAAGAAGTTGGGGGTTTCCGCAAGTGTTTGAAGCTCCTCAAGTTGGCGAATCAAGTCCATAATAGCAAACAATACGGCTATCGGCGACCGATCCGACTGCGGTGTTAACTTCGCCGTTCCGAGCTCAATCGGTCCCGGACTCTAACTTGCGGAAATCTTTTGCTCTGAGAGCTGGTGAGGATTTTTGAAGAGAGACTTGCCAAAGCGACCATGTTGAGGAGCTGTAAGTCAATACGCAGTTCGAAGACTTTCGTCTTCAAGTACTGAGGATTTTGAACGAGCGCCTGCTCGTTTGCTCACCTGATTATCGCCGCCCATGAACATTTGCAGCAACAGAGGAACCGCCACACGTTTCCGTATTTTGAGGTTAATGGCAAGATTCAGCTTTTAGCAGCTTCCTATATTATTATACATTGAGGGACAAGTGGCCTAGTGGTGGCCTAACTCATATCAGTCGATTGCGATTGTTAAGCAACGTTGACCCAAGTCGGTAACTGGATGGGTGACCGAATTTGGAGCTTCAAATTAAGCCTTTTCGTTTCCTCCGTGCCTCGGAGAGCACGTTAAGCCGTCGGTTCCGGTTATTATCACTAATATCTGATAATAATGGTTGCCATAAATCTAAGATTTAAATACTCTTAGTGGAGTCGTATGCGGAAGGACATGGGAACCCACCGAATTAATTTCCCAAGAAAACTCCTACCATTATAAGAGTGATGGAAAGGGGTCACGAGCCTCAGTTATGAGGAATACGACGCAGAGAGAGAGAGAGAGAGAGAGAGAGAGATAATTTTACGTATGAAATTTTCCCACCAGCGCTACGGCTGTATTGAAACTTGCACAAATCTTTGCACTTCGGCTAGACTCAGGCTTCCTTTTGACAAGCGGGGTGGCCGGTCACGGTTTTCACGCTCGCTCAACTGGCATTCCTCGTACTTGCAGTTTCAGATGCGGAGGTGTTAATCGGCTCTATGAGCGGTTTATTCTTGAGTTTACTACTTACCCAGTGTAGCTACTTTGATGTTTATGGTTGCCGTTCGTCGAACGAAATATTTTTTTACTTTCTGATTTAAGCAAAGGAACTTAGCTTTTTTTTTTTTTTTTTTTTTTTTTTTTTTTTTTTTTTTTTTTATCCAGTACAAGTTAGCCCTTGACTGCGATCTCACCTGATGGTAAGTGATGATGCAGTCTAAGATGGTAGCGGGCTAACCTGTTAGGGGCATGGCAGTTATATTAAACCCATACCCCTATTCGGTTTCTACACAGCATCGTACCGGAACGCTAAATCGCTTGGCGGCACGTCTTTGCCGGTAGGGTGGTAACTAGCCACGGCCGAAGCCTCCCACCAGGCCAGACCAGGGAAAATCAGAAATTATAAATTCCCAAATTGACCCTGCCGGGGATCGAACCCGGGACCTCCGCACGTTAAGACAACAGCGCTACACACTGCGCCACGGAGGTCGTCAAAATGCAAATCAAATGTCATTGACAAAATGCAAAGAAACTTTCCATACTCGCTTGTGGTAATCCAATTTTTGGTTACAATAATGTCACAAACTTAGGAAATACTTCAAAGAGCCCGTCGTCGGAGACACCTTAGCAATAGGGTTGATAAAAACTGGATCAAATCAGCAACTCTTTATCAAACTTAAAAACGCGCTTCTAGTAAGAAGTTTGTATGAAATACATAGTTGTGACGTCATCTAATTTCAACGCACTTTTTTTCTTTAATCTATAGTTTAAATTGGTTATCAAACAGAAACTAACAGAGGATGTAAATTTTAGGTCTTTTGGAAGACCTTCTATTTAATAATCAGTAAGAAATAATATATTTTTGCACACAGGCATCATCCCAATTCTTCGGGGTTACAAGGGCGTGACGGGGGACGCTTTTAAATAGCGACCGGCAGAAGTCGGGACAACAAACTTTAAATAAATTGCTTAGTCTACTCATGTGGTATTAATAGTGGATCTCTAGCTACTACCGTAGCTACTTTGCCCGCATACGCGATCATCAAAGTCGTCGTCTCACTGTATGTAATGTTTATGCTGTGGTATTAACACCTTTCACTAGAAAGCACAACATTGAAGAAACCAAGCAACAGCTAAGTACCAATACGGCATTAGGTACTCATATTATTTGATGTATACTAATGTCGGAGTAAGTTGGTGTCGCCGCTAATAGAGGCACGAACTTGGCAACGGCCTGACAAATGCGGTTCCACAGACGAACTTGCTCCGGCTAAGTTTGAAGCCCCCTATGTCGATACACTTCGATACGGATCAGCTAAGTTTTATTGTTAGCAATCAAATCTGATGCATTGAACGTACACAAGTACCTACTAGTATTAGCAGGAATGTACTGCAGGGCGATTATGTAAAACCTGTATCAATCATTGTAACAGTATCAATTGTTGTGATTGGCTGAATTTATGGTATTCTTGCTGCGTCAATGGATTTTGTCCAATAGTGGAAGAGTAGTAACCAATCAGAGGTGATTGCGATCGTTACACTGTAGCTGTCATTTTTAGCCGATCGCCCTGCTGATTAGATTATATCAACCTCCGTACTTAGATTTTAGCTTCATTACTACTCACCGTGTATTACATGTTTCATCATCATCATGTCAGCCTGTGGACGCCCATTATTGCACATACTCGTAGTATGCTTTTCCCAAAGATCGCCACCACACCCGGTTCTCAGCCTATATCTCACTACTATATATACTTACTTATCTTCTAACTATTCAGATTCAGCTTCTAAACTTACTTAAATATACATATCAAAAATTTCGGAACCGGCAGGATTTGAACCTGCGTCTCTCTGGGAATCGCGCCCTGAGCGCATTGACCACTCGGCCACGGTTCACTTACCGTGGTTTTGAATAAATCCTGTTTTATTTGACCTCTTAAAAAACGGATAGCCTATGGTGGCGGATGGTAGCCTAGCGTAGAAAATGTTTCGGGGGATACTTGCCTCGTGCGGGGATATGTCACCTCGATATTTTTTTTTTTGATAGAAACAAATTTACCTATATTAATTTTATTCAAACTTAAAGTTACTTATCTTATTAGTAAAATATTAGCATTTATCTTAAAAATACAATTATATGGCAACCAACTTTGGCATTAACATTAATTATTACCAGAAGCTACGGTTTTCAACTTTCCACATCTCATGCAATAGCTTTTGAACGTTGTACAAGTTTCATGCAACCACATTCGACAAATCTCACATTCAATCCAATCTGATTTTGATTTAGTACAATGCTCAAAACATTCTGCGCAATAATTATTATCAATTGAAACTTTTTGGTCGTATTTTCTACTATTGAATTAACGTTTTTGACTTGTAATATTTTTTGAGTGTCTCTTATCGATTTTTCGTCCTTTTTTCTTTTGATTGGTAGTCCTTCGGTAGCTTTTCCTTTAGATCTTTTTGAACTTAAATTATTTTTTCATTTTCACTGTCAGAGCTTTTACTTGGTTTTGTTTCATAAAATCTGCGCTATCAGTTTCACTGCTAGTCATATCAACATATTTTTCTGGTCTTTTTCTTTTTTTGCGGTTGCCCTTTTTTCTTCTCAATGCTTTTCTTGTTTCCAGCTGGTTTAGCTTATACTGTCTAGGATTTTTTTTCTCTGTGATGATTTTAGTTTCCTTAATTTTATTTGTTTTCTTTATTTTCTCTGCTTTATTCTTCTTCTGGACAATTTTATCGTTGGAATTTAAAATTTCTGCAGATTGTTTAGCTCTTTTAGTCATGCTCTTGGTATTCTTGGTATAGGAAATGATTGATGTAAAAATTTAGATGGTGTTTCATTTTCAAGATTATGCACTGAGAAAAAAGACCTTCCGAAATACGGAAGGTATTATCGTCCCTTTTGACTCAGTAGGAAATTTACCTTTCAACTTGGAAGGATATTATTACCGTCCAAAATTTCCTTCCAAACAATGTCTGCCTTCTATTTTGGTGGGTAATTCGTACCTTCCAAATTTCGGTCGGAAATTCCTACTGAGTCAAAAGGGAAGGTAATTTTTGGAAGGAAAATAAATGACGGTAAATACATACTTGGTCATATTTGTTCGGTAAATATAAATAACCTTCCAAATCTAGAAGGTAAAGACATAATATTACCTACCTAAGGCGAAGGCGAATACGGAGCGGGCTTTTGCAAAATTATAGGCTTTCAAAACGCCCTGTCCCAGCAAGGGTGGAAGCAGGGGTCCGTATACCACCTATGATTTATGCTCTGCTATGCGCTTTCAATGAATGTCCCAACTAGGTGGAAGCACCACTTGCCACGATGCAGGTACCGATACAAGCGGACTTGGCGATATATATGTGTTTGACCGGCGCCACCCTATACCGCGAGCCAATATACGCGTAGCGACATCTAGTGGTCGGGTCGGGTACTACATTCGGTGTTACAATTTCTATTTAATAAAACTTATTCGTTTTCCTTCCGATACCGAAATATTCCAATTTGTTTGGAGAGATATTATCATCTAATTTAGAAAGATGTTCCTTGTGTTATTTTCTCCATAATATGTGATCCATCTAATTTGGATGGTAATTCCTTCCAGCGAGCCTTTCTAATCCCTTCGTTTTTGATGGAATAGTAATGTCACTTCATTTCCTACTAAATAAGAGGGTAAAATATCCTTCAATTTCGAAGGGTAAATATGCGTTTTCCTTCCGACACTATACCTACCGAAAAATTATAATTGATTTAGAAGGATATTATCATCTAATTTAGAAGGATACTCCTTGTGTTATTCCCTCCAAGTGTGATCCATCTAATTTGGATGGTAGTTCCTTCCAGCGAGCCTTTCTAATCCTTTCTTTTTTGATGGAATAGTAATGTCAATTTATTTCCCACTAGTTAAGAGGGTAAATATCCTTCAATATCAGAAGGTTAGCTGCGTTTTCCTTCCGACAACTTTGGATTTGAATTCAGAAGGACATTAACATCTAATTTGGAAGGATAAATTTGGGAGGAATTATTATAATGCATCCTTATTTAGTAGGAATATTTAGCTGGAAGGAAATTCCTTCTTGGTTAATTCCTTCCAACAAATTTCCTTCCTTTATGTTCTTCCGTATTAGACGGATAAAATTCATTACCTTCCAAATATCGGTAGGAATTTGGCAGTACCCCGATTCAGAAGGTAATCGGTGGAAGGAAAAGACCCAATTTTGGAAGGAATCGGTTTTAGAAGGTAAAAATCGGAAGGTAAACAAGGAAATTTTTCTCAGTGTGGTTCTGTGGTTCATTTAAAGATGTCAGCGATGCCAATGATAGCTCAGTACCATCAAAGACTAAGGCTAAACAATAACAGAAAGAGTTAAAAGGCTTGAAAACGGCCTAGGTGGCGTGTGATTTTGGTTCACGCTATTCTGTTCAGCCTCATGTAAAACAATCATTGATACCTTTCTGTTTTTTATCCAATTCTTCGAACGCAAGTGGTGAGCTCTCTTCTGTGACTAGATATGTTAATAATTAACTCAAGAAAGGAAAAGGTAGAAATTTCATGCCCACAAACTGTCCACGAATGTAGTCCAAAATATTAGCCGAAGCATAATATTATACCTCTTATTATATGTTGTCGCCATGTTGTCGCGTATGCCCAAGGTCGCAATAACACTTGTAATTTTTTACAGAAGTAGCGTAAGTACAAAAGTATCTTACTTATCTAACAATTGCGTCAGATACGCGACTTACAAGACTAACCCTGGAATTCATAAACGTTGGGTAACCAGTCTCTGGCAAAATGCCGTTCACGATTCGCGTAGGACTTGAATGTAGAATCAACCTTTGTTGCAATTCATAAACGTTCGCCAGACAATCTCCTAGCTGAATGGAGAAGAAATGGAGATGTACAGAATATTGTCTATTGATTGACATGTTATCTGTGGAAATTCTCTATGGATGTCACTTTGACGCACTGAGTCACTTAAGTGAACGTCAATGTTTGTTTACAAACAAACATTGACGCGGTTTTCAATTTCCAATGGTTTCCAATTTTAGGGAATAATAGAAAGCAAAGACCGAAGCGAATTCGAAATTTACGTGGTAAAACGCTGACGAATGATACCACCTTGATAGCGGTGATGCGCAACTTCATGATTTGTATATCCTGCATAAAGTCAGAGACGGCCAAGGCTGACGGTACATCCTGGGCACGTACATAAGAATCGCTCTGGAGCACCTTTGCAAAAATATCGCGAAGATATGTTTGTTCGCAGATAACAAAAGTGCAGCTTACTCTCCATAAACTGAAGTCCAGTAGAACTACTTCAGCTCTTACGAGTACGTTCTAAACTGTTCCGGCATGGTGCAAAGATGTGTTCATCAGTGCAGACTTTTGGCCTGAGGGCATAGTATACCGTCGTTACAGGAAAGCGAGAACAAGAATTCCTTCTGCTTCATAAGACTATAATATACTTATTTTTAGAATTGTGTTTATAGTATTTTATGAATTATATTGTATTGTGTTATAATTATGATTAAATATTGTTGCCTGATTTAAATAAATAATTCAATGTTAAGATCAAAGTTATCATGTTCTTGCTCAGTCACTGAAGTAATAGGATACCAAATTTCGAATCTATCAAACCTGTATTGGTAGTTGCTCTCATACTTTCTTCAACATATTATGATAATCTGCAAATAGCTGAAGAGATTTTCTTGAATCATTGCTAAGAACACTTTCGATCAAGTTCTCTAAACCAAAAAAATAAATCAAAATCGGTTCATCCGTTTGGGAGCAATGCTGCCGCAGACAAATACACAGATGCACAAACACACACACCCTCTTTTAGCGTCGGTAAGTAGTCAAGACTGAAAGACCATGAAGGTACTTACAGAGCTAGTTTTATGGCATTTATACATGGCTTTATATAAAAATTATATTTTTATTTATGAATGAATAAGTACAGAAAACTACAAAATGTTATAATCCATTTAATATTATTTTAACAATTAATACCAGGCTGAAGAAGGACATCATTTATATTTTTGACTGCTATTATGATTCTTGTATTGCTAGCCACTTCCTTTTCGCCTCAAGAAATGCACATATCATAACATGAGGTCATCCAACCAAATGAATTAATCCACGACCTTTATTCTAACTTCTTCACACAAGAACTTGGCTCAAACTGAGGATAGTAGAACAATTGGAATTGCCTTTAGGTACTGTGTAGTCCATACATTAACTGTAGTTCCTTTATTTTGCGCTCGATATTATGTACCTATTATTCGTCAACATCCTATGTCCTATGGGATAAGTACAGAGTCATTATAAAAATTTTCTTCTTTCTTGTTTACCTAGTTCTGTATACCATCAATTAGCCTTTGCGTCTACTAGCCTTGCATCTTTATGTAAGCTGGCCGATTGTGGTATCTTTCAAGAGTCCGTCCTCATGCGGCACTTCTTTCTTCTGGCAATAATTCATAGCCATCGTTTCAATCCCTCCCCGGTCCACTATTAAATACTGAGCACGTGCCTCTTCTTAGAACGAGAAGGGTAACTTCCGGAAATACCCGTCTGTATCAGGACAGCATAAATCGTCGTAGTTTTATATGCACTGGCTGTAATTAGCGATTTCATCATCAATGTAAAGCCATCATTCGCTTTACACTACACTTTGGATAATTGGTGGATTTATTGGTTTTACCACAAGTACAAACTTAGAAGAACATGTTGTATATGACTCAAATCACATTTTTTCTTCGATTTTTTATTAAAAATCAAGATTTATTACGCACAAATAGCCCACAAAATACAAAAATAAAGCTATGTCAAACTCATGTCATAGCAAAAGCCTCGTTTGATTGCATTGTTTGATTGTGTCTGATTCGCGGAAATCGGCGAATCAGTATTCAGCCGCTGTTAGCGACCGCATGGAGAGTCTCTTTCGACTATGAAATGCAAAAGAGAGTCTCTTTCGACTATGAAATGCAAAAAGCTTGAATTCGATACATAGCGCTTGAGACGTCTCGGAAAAGAGCCGTTCAGTCGATTATGAATTCCACTGTTAAACAGCCTTGTTCGTAAGTTACTCATGTAAGCAACTTAAATATGTAAAACTTACAAGTGTAGTTGTGGCCTAAGATGTATCAATACGAGTATATTTGTAGCCAGCATAAATGACCTTACTTATCGTAATATCGCCTCCTACAATAATTAGTATGGATAATAAAAGTAAATGGATACGGATTGCGTCGAGTCCAAAACATGGCCGCTAATTTCCCCGCGGTACACTGTCTAGTAAGATTGTGAGAAAAAAACACCCACTCACTATATACGACTTAAAAATAGTAAAATAAAACATAAAGGTGCGCTTTATTTTAATCCATCCAATTTAAGGGAGTTAAATAGGGAATGAACATTGATGTAGAATTTTAGTACCTATTCTATTTCAATGGGAATGAAAGTAAAAAAGTCTGTATTTTTTTCATATCCATGAAGGGTTAAAAACAAAGACATATTTGCTCCAAGATTTTGGTCTGTAACGAGGCTTTGGCCGTGGCTAGTTAGTAGCTACCAGCCTACCGACAAAGACGTACTTGCCACCAAGCGATTTAATGTTCCGGTAGGTACGAGGCCGTGTAGAAACCGATAAGGGTATAAGTTTTATATAACCACCGTACTCCTAAAAGGTTAACCCGCTACCATCTTAGACTGCATCATCACTGACCATCAAGTGAAATCGCAGTCTAGGGCTAACTTGCAGTGGGATAAAAAAAAGGATTTAGAGAAACTATTTTTTTATGAATTTTCAGAAATTCCACCCAAACGAAGCTGGGGTGGGTCAGTTGATACTTAATAAAGTCTATGTTTATAGTTCAGTGTTTTGTTATTTATAAAAATAATAGTTGTGTAAATTCCATAGAGCATGCAAGTCACGGGCGCGCGGAATGTCGATGGAATTTCATTTCGTTAGTGGTGCGTCCCGGGTTGCGGATTCCTGTGGTCGCCCGCAACTTCCCACTTATAGTCCGCCCATTCATTGTTCCCCAAAACTCTATTGCCCGAATGAACCTTTCATTCATTACGCGGACACAACCTTCGCTTCCTTTTGTTTATCTGTATTTGTCCCAAAACGGCCCTACCTTATACACCGCATAATTATAACCTCAATCAATTGCCATATAGCACACTATACCTACAGACATGTACTCTAAGTAAAAAAAAATTGGTAGTCATAGGGACTGCCGATGGAAGTGAAAACGAATATTTAAAATAATTAAAAAAAATATAAACCTTAAAACTAAGGCGTTAAGGTTTAATTACGAATGTAGTATATTTATGTAGTTCGCGATGTAGATCGCATGTCGCAGTCGCATGTCGGTGACACGAATCCACAAATTTACCCCCTTCCAAAAAGTGCTCAACGAGGCTAAAGAACTTTTCACTTCAAAAAAACTGTCAGAATAACGCTACATAGAAGAAGGGAAAACACTATTGACGGGAAAGGACAAAGCATTCGCAATATGCGTTATCTCCATATATATTACTAGAGGACGCCCGCGACTTCGTTCGCGTGGCATAAGTTTTTTAATTCCCACGGGCACTCCTTCATTTCCGGGATAAAAAGAAGCCTACATGTCACTCTCCAGATCCTTAACTATACCTACCCATGCAAAAAATCACATCGATCCGTTGCTCTGTTGCGGCGTGATTGAAGGACAAACTCTCTATTTAACGTCCTTGGGGATAGAAATTTCAAAACTGTGGAATACGTATTTCATAATTATAAATCGGAAGCCCAAATACCAAGTTTCAGGCCTATAACTTGAAAAATGACGGACTTTCATTCAAATTTTCAATCCCTATTTAACCCCTTTGGGGGTGAAATTTTTAAATATTTTGACACACGTACTTCTTTATTTTTTACCAAAAGCCAAAATATCGAGTTTCGTAGATATAACTTGAAAAATATCTTGTAAAATGAAGGACTTTTTTTACAAACTTTACTCCCCTATTTTAGCCCTTTGGGGGTGGATTTTGAAAAACTGTGAAACACGTATGTGTTCATTTTTAACCAGTAGCTCATATACCAAGTTTCATGGATATAACTTGAGAAATGACGGACTTTCATACAAACTTTCAACCCTTATTTCACTCCCTTAGGGGTGGAATTTTGAAAAATCCTTCCTTAGTGAGCGCTTACGTCACAAAAGGAACCTACTGTCAAAATTTCAAGTTTCTAACCCCAGTGGTTTAGGCTGTGCGTTGATATATAAGTCAGTCAGTCAGGACTTTGAATTTTATATATATAGATAAAAGTGTATGACGCGAATTTTTAGTCCGCCCGTTTGTGTTGTCTCTGTTGTATTTTCGCTCTAAAACGTCACTAGTATGCTGAAAGTATGCAAGAAAAATTACTTAAAGTATGAGTGACTATAAAATCAAAAAACGCTTTACGCTAAGAGGCTCAGTGTTACATAATTTAGCAGCGAATCCAATTTTCAGCGATCCATTAGGCACAGTTAGAGTTGAATGCCATGAAATATTCACAAAAGATAACAACGCTCACGTCATAAGATGAACACGATTTCTGACCTGTTTTTATTTTGAAGCTGCCTGAGCAAGGAAAATGTGTTTATTGAAACATGTACACACAAAATACCTACATATTTTCCGTTTCCTTTGCCAAAAAATTAAAAAAAAAAATGTTTTCTTTTCGAAGAGTAAAAAGCTTCCATCAGGTTTGACTGCGTCGACAGGTTTGTTATATTAGTTGGCCTTTTTAGTTTTTTTCCATTGTATTGTGTTAGATTTCTAGTCCGGAGGCTGCCTGGCTTAACCACAACATTGTGTTTAAATCTAGATGAGAAATTGTCTCCAGAATATCACGAAAATCGTATGAACTGTAGATTGAAATCTTCAGACATTTTCTCTTTTTATATGCTTGTGAGATTTTAGAAGGTTTAACAATCGTACCAAGGACGCTCCAAGATAGTTTTATCGTGTGGGCGACCTCCCTTGCCATCTGGTGCCCTCTTCTATGCCCAGCACGACAAGGAGCTCGATGAAGCTATTCTCCAGGCGTGGAAGATCTATATCTATACTTATAATAAAACTGTAACATGTCCAATTCTGTACATTGAAGATATTTTGAAAATTTTTTTTGGAGTGCACTCATTATTCGATACTGAAGCCAAATCTGTAATTTTTTTCATTTTTGTCTGTCTGTCTGTCTGTCTGTCTGTATCTTGGCCGCGCATCACGCCGAAACTACTGAATGAATTCAAACGAAACTTGGTACGATTTGAGCCCATACTACGAGGTAGGACATAGGATACTTTTTATCCCGAAATTCTACCCCCGAAGGGGTGAAATAGGGGTTGAAAGTTTGTATGAAAGTCCTTAATTTCTCAAGTTATATTGATGAAACTTGGTATACAAGCTACCGGTTAAAAATGAAGAAATACGTGTTTCACAGTTTTCATAAATTTTACCCCCGAAGGGGTGAAATAGGGGTTGAAAGTTTGTATGAAACTCCTTCATTTCTCAAGTTATAGCCATGAAACTTGGTATATGAGCTGCGGGTTAAAAATGAAAACATACGTGTTTCACAGTTTTTCAAAATCCACCCCCAAAGGGGTGGAATAGGGGTTGAAAGTTTGTATGAAACTCCTTCATTTCTCAAGTTATAGACATGAAACTTGGTATATGAGCTGCGGGTTGAAAATGGAGACATACGTATTTCACAGTTTTTGAAAATTCGACCCCCAAAAGGGTGAAATAGGGGATGAAAGTTGGTATGAAAGTCCTTCATTTCTCAAGTTATATTGATGAAACCTGGTATACAAGCTACCGGTTAAAAATGAAGAAATACGTGTTTCACAGTTTTCATAAATTTTACCCCCGAAGGGGTGAAATAGGGGTTGAAAGTTTGTATGAAACTCCTTCATTTCTCAAGTTATAGCCATGAAACTTGGTATATGAGCTGCGGGTTAAAAATGAAAACATACGTGTTTCACAGTTTTTCAAAATCCACCCCCAAAGGGGTGGAATAGGGGTTGAAAGTTTGTATAAAAGTCCGTCATTTCTCAAGTTATTTCGATGAAACTTGGTATATCCACGCGGACGAAGTCGCGGGCATCAGCTAGTAATATATACGAGTAGATATTAGATCCATAGGCCATCAGTCTTGCTGCAAGACTATCTCTCTTTCTTTCGAATGTTCATATTCAATCCACGGCATGCAGGGAAAAATGCTATTCAATGCCCGGACACGGAGTATCGGACAAATATTCGAAGCGTCCGTCCTACGATTGTCGCAGCGCTGCGGCAGGCGACGCCGCCGTCGGTAGCCGAGCCTTAATATTGTGTTATGCTTTATCGAATTTGCATGTTTTTACTGAATAACATTCCTTTGGCGCTCGAGATCAAAGGCCGAGGCGAAAGTGATTTCGCACTGAGTTAGTCCAACAAGATTCAGCTTCGCCCCTCGGCCGCCTCTGAATAATTTTGATGTAATAAGGGAAATTGTAAATGGGCATTCGACTTTTGATATTTTGTGCGGAGTCCCCGCGTGAATTCCCTTTTGCCTTTTACACGCCGCTTCTAGTTATTCCGTAGGAGAAAAAATTAAGAATTCCAATTAAAGTCAATATCTTGACGGTATAGATAGCCTCTTTTTTGCGATCATTTAATTATTTAATGAGTATTTTAATTACTTTTGATAAGGTTATCAAATAATTATTGTAGGTTAGAGAACTTGGAGAGGCTACGGTACGAAGAGTCTTCGTAGAGATTAAACTCCATGCGTGATCATAATATTATTGTAAGAAAACTTTTGAAGAATGTTTAGTCTATACTATATACTATCCATACTATATACCTACTATATAATATTATAAATGCGAAAGTTTGGATGGATGGATGTATGGATGGATGGATGTTTGTTACTAAATCACGCCCCAACGGCTGAACGGATCTGAAATTTGGCATAGAAATAGATTATAGTCTGGAATAACACATAGGCTACTTTTTATGCCGGAAAATTAAAGAGTTCCCGCGGGATCCAAAAAACCTCAATTCACGCGGACGAAGTCGCGGGCATCAACTAGTGACTTATAATTCCCTTTTTCTTAAACGATTCATACCTACAGCTTTTGCTAGGCGTATACCTATACTAAAATGGCGCAATGAGTTTAGTTTGAACCTATTGCGTTATTATACTTTGAATGAGAGAGGTATAGATTTAATTATGGGTTGTTACAAGTGCCCTTGTATGTGCTAAACTATCCAAAATAATTTTCTCATCACGTTTGCAGCCTCACACTATTCTATGGAGTTCAAAGAACAGATTAATAACCCTAAACAGCATTAACATCAAGCACGGTTGCGGTCAGGTGACGCCATTTATATTCCTATTAAAACGCTTTATAAAATATTTATGTGCAAAATAACGTTAAGAAAACTCCGAGTTCTTTCCATGTATGTTTAATGTTTAGGTAGTGTTCGTTTGATGTCGCTTAAGGGATCAACGCCTCGTAAAGTAGCTTACCAGTGGACGAAAGACCACCTTTAACGTCTTTGCCCCTCTTTTTAAATTTATTCTTTAAGCGATCTGTCCGTGAAATTGTTGCTTAAGAACTATTTTATACAGTGGTCTTTTCATCTCTGTTGAAAACGCTTTACAAATAGCCTGCCGGAATACATTACCACCTCGTTTCGTCTTTTGTCCGCGCATTTCTTTTAGGGGATTTTGAAAACAGTTTTTTCTAATTCGTTTTATTTCCAAAATAGATTATGCCCGCAATTTTGTCCGCGTGGATTTAGATTTTCAAAAATCTTGTCGGAACTTTTTGAATTTCCGCCAAAAAAGTACGGCTACTTTTACATTGGTATATATTTATGTTTAGGTCAAAATCAAAGTACAGACCGTGAAAAGGTTAGCAATTAGACAGGTAGATAGATAGACAGACAGACATATCACCTTAACGCAAAATTCATGAATTTCCTTTTATATTAGTTTAAAATAACATATCTAAAAACATAAACTTGTTAAATTTATGTTTTGCTATTTTTGTTGCTCGCATGGATTATTCGTATGCTATTACACTTATTGACTCAAAGCCGGATCGCAACCGGTAGCGGTAACACTACGTAGGGTTGTCAAATGATCGCTAACAATCGGCTTCAATAATTAAACACCTGTGCGCCATAAAGAAAAGTTTGGAAAATCACTGAGCAACAAATTTGGAAAATTACTGAAAACTCTTATGGCAGTGTCTGACCGAAACCTTGTAGATAATACCCGTATAAAATCTGCGCAAATAAAGCATTAAAAAAAATCGTTAGGTGCAATGTTTGAAAAACATATCTGACTATGAATCATACTACATATAAATGCGAAAGTGAAATCATACTAGAAATCATACTAATATTACAAACCAACAAACAAACATGTTTGTTGGTTTGTCCTTCAATCACGCCGCAACGGAGCAACGGATCGACGTGATTTTTGGCATGGGTATAGTTGAAGACCTGGTGAGTGACATAGGCTACTTTTTATCTCGGAAAATTAAGGAGTTAACGCGGGTATCAAAAAAACTTATACCACGCGGACGAAGTCGCGGGCATCAGCTAGTAAAATATAAAAAACTAGCTGATGCCCGCGACTACGTCCGCGTGGATTGAGGTTTACTTGGTTCCCACAGGAACTCCTTAATTTTCCGGGATAAAAAGTAGCCTGTGTGTTATTCCAGATTATAATCTATCTCTGTGCCAAATTTCATCCAGATCCGTTCGGCTTTTCGGGCGTGATTGACTAACAAACATCCATCCATCCATAGGTACATCCATCCATCCAAATTTTGTCATTTATAATATTAGTGTAGATGTACTGATGTATAATTTGAAAGTATTTAATGTCATTATTACTCCAGTTATGTAGATAAGATCTAAATTACAGCGTGGAAGTACCTGACTGAAACCGTGTAGTATCAGTATTAAATGTGATCAAGCAGTTGACTCCACAATTTATACACAACTAGACTACTCGCGACTTCGTCCGCGTGGAATAAGGTTTTTTTTTTGATTCCCACGGGAACTCAATTTTTTGGGATAAAAAGTAGCCTATGTTACTTTCCAGGTCCTCAATTATACCTATGCAAAAAATCACGTCGATCCGTTGTTCTGTTGCGGCGTGATTGAAGAACAAACCAATAAACCAACAAACATACACATTTTCGTATTTATAATATTAGTATGATTGTAACGTGCAATGTTTGAAAACATATCTGACTATGAATTAAATTTAAAAAAAAAACGTAACTTTACCTCATTCTGCGACAACCCTACTGATAATACGGTATTAATCCGCGCTCAGGGGATAGGATGGAATTAATCTGGAACTAATTAGCGACTGTTGTTCTCATGTTAACATTCAAATACGTACGTTTATTCGCCGTACGTGGCGCGGCTTCATTATAATTAGCTCGCTTCGTTTTCCGTTTATTGATACGTTTTTGTTGCGATTTTTTGTTACAACATGTAAGGCAAAAAGCTTTGATACATTTTCGTCGCATATTGAAACTAGTATTTTATTTTTATTATCAGATTAGTGCTTTATAAACGTGAAACGAACTAGAAATGTAATGTATTAAATTGTCATGTAACGGGGATGACGTAAAGATCGCCAAATAGTTTCAGGTTTCAATCCTTTAATTGAAAATATTAAATGAAAGAATGATTTGATAGTTTCGAAAATAATTGGACGTATCTTTGTTTTATTAATTACTAGCTGATTCCCGCGACTTCGTCCGCGTGGATTGAGGTTTTTCGGTTCCTATCTCTCAAGTTAGATCGAACTGCACATGGTGTGCGAATTTTTTTATAATCGGTTAAGTGGTTTAGAAGTCCATTGAGGACAAACATTGTGACACGAGATTTATATATATTAAGATTATCACCATAACGTGATACTAATACAATAATTACGTATGTAATTTTTTGTGCGTTTTCAAATTATGTGCCCTAATTATAATGAACTAGCTGATGCCCGCGACTTCGTCCGCGTGGTTTAAGCTATTTTGTTTCCCGCTGGAACTCCTTAATTTTCCGGGATAATAAGTAGCCTATGTCACTCTCCAGGTCCTTAACTATATCCATGCCAAAAATTACGTCGATCCGTTGCTCCGTTGCGGCGTGATTGAAGGACAAACCAACAAACCAATGAACCAACAAACCAACAAACAAACACACTTTCGCATTTATAATATTAGTATGATTGCAAAACATAGGACGAAATTAAGGCACGAAGGCATAATGTTACATACTAAATAACTGATTTTATTTGGTATAGGTACCTACTACCTACTACTTAGGAAGGTAGCTTTATTATATCGCATGAAAATTGTAGAATACCGCCGAAATAATGAATTAACACAACATAATTGACCGAGCGAAGCGAAGGTCTCTGAGTCTACTTGAGTGAATTGGCACTTGTCCGTCCGTCCGTCCGTCCGTCCGTCCGTCCGTCTGTCCGTCTGTCAGAGCCTTATAACTTCTGAATTACTGAATGTAATTACTTCAAATTTAAATATAATATGTAAACCAATGGCCTCCCGCCGAATATGGCTTAAAAAGTTATAAAAATCTTTATTTCAGGGGGGCTCTAGAATAGATAGAAGCGAATGCGGAGTAAAATATTTTTTATAGCGTTACATAGGGTTGCGGTATATCATTTTAAAGATAATGAGGAACAGAGTCCAAAAATATTTTTTTTTTAATTTTTCCCCTAAAATTGACGAAATGGGAGGCTTTCAAAGTGGAGATTTTCTGACGTCCAAAGATGACCTCAGAACTCCCAATTTTCTGAAAGGCTGAGCCTGAAACTTGATTAATTATTTGAATTATATCCTGTACTTGAACAACAAATACTAAAATTAGATAAATATTATAAGGAAACGAAATTATTTAATTTTTAATGAGCTTCACTATTTTTAACAGATCTTCACAAAGATGGCGCTCTGTAAGTTTATGGATACCGCGAGGTCTCAGTTCGGGGCGAACCACTAGTATTTATATTTCATTTTTTATATTAAAAGTTAAAAATATGAACCTTATTTTGTTACGTTCAACATTTTATAAATAATTCCATTGTATATCAGATTTCATTGTTATATCATGTTCAAAGTGGAAATCGACATGTATTTTATTAAAGCCGCACTTATTTTCCATGCATGGGTGTTAAAATAGAAAATATATTTTTACATTATAAAATACCTCGACTAATTGGCACCTTCTTATAATGCGAAAAGGAATAACGCCTCTTTACATGAGCTTTTCCACCTACAAAGAGCATCGTACAAAGGAGCATCCTCTTTGGCAGAAAAATATGTTTCTCAGTGAATATCGATTTCAAATAACATTGCAACCTTTTCAGATAACGAGGTGACGTTTCCCCTTTTTCCCGGACTCCGCTTGTTCCGTACAGTGGGAATTTATCCGAAATAAGGAGATAACGAACCTAATGGGTGAAATATACGAGCTTCGATTGGCCTCGGAAGGTGATCGTTTGGCTGCGTTTCTCCTTAAAAAAGTCTGCGATGTCGTTGTAGTTATTATAATATTTTAAACTTTACTTTTCTATTAGGTAGAGCTGTTTTGAAGATGTGATTAAGTTTTCGATAAATGTGTTAGTCGATTCCTCATACGTAAAAAGCGGTTGGAATTCTTGATATGCAACGCCATCATAAACTCTTTAAGCTATAAATTCTTGGTTCTTTTTTTATATATTTTACAGTTAGCCAATAAATTTTTACAAAACACTGAAGCTAAGACTCTATCTTATGTTATACAAAAATATAAATTTATATAGCTATTTACTATTACATTTTAGAAAATATATCCTAGAAGACTAGAAATCTAATACTGGCCTCCATGCGAGGGGGGAATGGGTATTCGATATGCTGTAACGTTCCCCCCTTGGCCGGCACGATACTTGTTGCTGCCAGTAACTGGATCCGGCCACTTTGTGTAATAACCTCGCCCTGTATTCGGACTCCACTCCTTGTATTATCGAATAAAAGGCTGAGATATACTCGTAAGTAAGAAGTAATAAAAATCAGCGTTGCGGTATGTCAGCTGGTAGGTATACATATTGTATTGTATACCTTTCATACTGTGACACAGGCTAAAGAGGTGGCCCATTGACCACACTTAGTTTTTAAGTATGTACACAGTACATAGGTTCTTCATGCAGGTAATTAATTTGTTATAATGTAGGTAAAAAAAAAATTCAATTCAATTCAAAATCATAATGCTGTCTTTTATGGTGTGTTAAGTGTTACAAGAATAAATGATGAACTGGAGTTGTGTGTTCGAGAGCGTTTAACGTTGTTTTGGATACAAGATAACGCCCACACCAAGACCTCGCGTCCTGTTATTTCGGACCACCTGTTCTGTAGTTTGTTAACGGTCCAAGACACTTTAAACAAATTTCAAATTGTCAGTGTTAGGGCCCATTTTTGAGGTTTACTGGATAAAAAGTAGCCTATGTGCTAAAATAGAATATAATCTATATCTGTGCCAAATTTCATGCAGATCCGTCCAGCCGTTCTGGCGTGATGGAGTAACAAACATCCACCCATCCATCCAAACTTTCGCATTTATAATATTAGTATAGATGTACATTAAATTAAATCATAAATCATAAATCATTTATTTTGCAAAATTGTGGGTAATAACAGCTGTATAATATGTAGAATCTTCCCATACACAATCAACTGTCAGAGACAGTGTGCAAAAATTATATTACACTAAAATTTATATGTCATTTAAAATTTAAATTCAAAATATGTCTGGTATACAAAAAAAAATTGATCCAAGTTAAAATTATCAGTTACACATTTTATAAAGTTATTTATACAAATTTCTTTAATGTCAAACAATTTTAATATTAGTCAATATTGGCATGTTAGATTAGTATTGACTTATTAATTTTAGAATAATTATGGATAATTTTATTAAATAGGTAATAGCACTAAATTACAACTTGTCTCTCTAAAAACAAAACATGCATTTACACACACAGATTACACATCACAAATGTTAGTCATAGGAATTCCGAGTCACCGAGATATTCGCCAACACTATAGTAATTTTTTTTGTTGAGAATTGTGAAAATCACTCTTTTAAACTTCGTTATAGGTAGCTTTCTATAGCATTCCGGTAACTTATTAAATAAGGATATTGCCATACAGTAAGAGTTTTTAGAGTACAGAGCTAACCTTCTCGATGGGACCCAAAGTTGGTTTTGTGGCCTGTTCCTCCTCATTCTTGAAACTTCATTATTATTGGAGTACATTTCATTTACTTTTGGGAACAAAGTGGGATATTTTTTCACAAAGATAAGCATTTCGTATATATACAAACATGGTAGGGGCAGTATATTATTTTCCCTAAACAAAGGTTTGCAGCTGTCTAAAGTTTCAGCTCGACATATAGACCTCATACAAGCTTTTTGTTTAATAAACACCTTTGCTGAATCCGTTGAGTTACCCCATAATACTAAACCGTACCGTAGCAACGAAGAAACCACAGAACATATAATAAGAGGTTAGAAAGGCCCTAGTGCAAATTTTGTACGGAAACCGCTGTCGCCGTTTTGATCCCACCATTCTTCACTACTACTAATCTAAACGAATACACACGAGAGTTCCCATGTGTGCGTGAGGCAGAAAAAAGCGCTGCGATTGGCGAAGCTACGCACACTAGTGAAACTTTAAACTTGCGCGTGTTGTCGTGTAAAACAGCAACGTTCGCTAGGGATTGACTAAAATATTTTTTATCGATGTTTATTTTTCGTACGGTCGACAGCATGTCAATATTCATATTGTTAACTTAAGTTGGACTCTATGTCTGTAGATTTTACTATTTTATTTTAAACTAGCTGATGCCCGCGACTTCGTCTTTTGTTTATAACTACTGTTTCTTTATAAGAAATAAATAAAATAAAAAAAACAACTATGGTTTACAAATGGTTTTTATTTGAATACATCAACAATATTTAAAACACACTATACAACAAAACCAACAAACACAAAATACTATAACAATATTTCAAACATTTACGATTAAAATCTAAATCTGTAACTATCATTAAAAGTTCATAATAATAAACTCAGAAACAAATAAACTATTTATCGATACGGTGGAAAAATGCTACTCAGCCCTATCGACAAGTTACTCTTATTGGGTAATACCAGGTAACAAGTGGAGTTGATCGTTCATACGCACTACGCTTTACATTGCCGCTCGCGTACATGACTCTGTTGGAGCGCGTTGTTCGCACCAGCGATGTACATACAAATTTGCGATCCAGTCACACTAGTGAAGTAAAACATAATGTCTTTAGTATTTTCAATTAAATCATTTAAAATCAAGGTTTAATGTACTTACCGATGAAAAGATATCTTGCCATTAGTCACATTGACATTTTGGCTTCTAGCTCTGCAGGTTATTACTGCGCAAGAAGGCATTATAAACACTTTTTTGCGCGTAAAACTTCCCAAGACAGTCCGCGGCCGACTGTGGTGTGTTTTTGGTACGTTTGAACCATAGATGATCGTTCGCTCAACATAGTGGCGCGCGTGACCCGCCCACATCGCCTTTCTAACCTCTTCTTTATATGTTCTGTGGAAGAAACGTATCCATGATAGGCTAGTAAGGCCGTTTTTTTATTTACAACCTGAGTGAGCTTTTTAAGCACGTAAATAAATCGGTCGATTTTGTTGCATAAGATGTCAACATGACCTTTCCAGTTACAGAATTTATCCATCGTTACCCCAAGAAAAGTGGTGCTTTCAGTTTCTTCAATACTGTGTGAATTACATACTATATTTAGATTAGATGGAGGAGAGTTATATGTTTGAAACTGAACGTAGTGAGTTTTACTCATGTTGATATTTAAGTTATTATGATTTAACCATTCCAAAATTGACTCAAGTGTTACATTTGTTTCATTAAATTATTTAAATTTTTGGAACTCTGTTAGACAGATGGAAAAACGCAATCAGAATAAAACTGAGTTCTCACAGACCTCAATTCGCTCGCGATTATTTATTAAAATCTAAAATTGTGTTCCTCTTTGGTACTAATTTATTTAAATTAAATAGAATTGTAAGGTATCAAAATGAGTGGGCAGTTACACTTTCAACCTACCAACCTAAAATAATAACTAGAATTGTTTTTCTTTTAAATATAAAAGTGAACACCCTACATATTTATTAGAATTGTTTTCATATTAAAGGACTATACAATTAGGAATAGGTATCATAATATTTATAAAACAGTAAATGTCCTACACATTTTATGTATTGACAAATATATTTATTGTTGGAATGATAATTATATACTGTTATGTTGCTATAATACGTACCCTCTTTGCTAGCCGAAGCTACTTTTCATGCTGTGGCACAGGCTGAGGAGGTGGCCCATTGACCACATTTACTTTTAAGTATGTACACAGTAAATAGGTACTGCATTTAATTAATTTGTTGTACTACTGATTAATTTGTTGTAAACTGTTGGTCAATAAAAATTTATTTATTTAATACAAATTAATGTGTTGTACTTAAATATGTACAAATTTTTGTATTAACTACAAAAGATGCTCAATTATATAGATTGAAAACTTATAGCATATAATTTTTTTTAAGTTCAGGATTGTTTTTTTTAAAACAATCCTGAACAAAATTTTACTAGTGGTTCGCCCCGAACTGAGACCTCGCGGTAACCATAAACTTGTACATCCCATCCGCCATCTATTGACATAATTGTGAAGTTCTGTTAATAATACTAAAGCACATTAAAAATTAAATAATTTCGTTTCCTTATAATATTTATCTAATTTTAATATTTGTTGTTCATGTACAGGATATAATTCAAATAATTGATAAATTTCAGGCTCAGCCTTTCAGAAAATTGAGAGTTCTGAGGTCAGCTTTGGACGTTAGAAAATCGCCACTTTGAAAGCCCCCCATTTCGTCAATTTTAGGGGAAAAATTAAAAAAATATATTTTTGGACTCTATTCCTTATTATCTTTAAAATGACATACCGCAACCCTATATATTTTACTTCGCATTCGCTTATATGAGAGCCCCCCTGAAATAAAGATTTTTATAACTTTTTAAGCGATATTCGGCGGGAGGCCATAGGTTTACATATTATTTTTAAATCTGAAGTAATTACGTTTAGTAATTCAGAAGTTATAAGGCTCTGACAGACGGACGGACGGACGGACAAGTGCAAATTCACTCAAGTAGACTCAGAGACCTTCGCTTTGCTTGGTCAAAAATTTATGGAAACTCGATACCCAAGCCGATATTTTCAGACACTCCACTCAAGCAAAGCAAGGGCGGGTCATCTAGTTATAATATGTTTTTCTTTGCCAACAGGTTCTTCTACTTGTACCACTTCTCGTTCTACGCGTACCACTACCGATTCAACGGCCAGTACAGCAGCCTCGCTCTCGTCACATCCTGGCTCTTCATACAGGTCAGTAATTAACTTACAACTAATATTACAATGCAACCGGAAAAGCTCCAAGCGTTGGCCTTTCTTTTGCCCGTTTTTATCAGCCGCGCACAGCATCGTCATGCTGTTGGAGCATGTTAAGCGGAACTCAATAAGTGTAACCAAAGTCATCCGTGAAATGCGAATGGACCTGAAAAAGTGTAATTAGTCCCATAAGCGCTTTAAAAGTCCAGTTATTATGACCACAGTCGTCACGAAACTGTACTCAGGGTTCCGCTGCATATTTATTCAGCACACTTTGATGTCGACAGCGCCGGCAGCCATGTCCAGTTAGATAAACTGTTTGTTCAACCCGATATTAGCTCTTCACTGCAATCAAATGTTTATTAATATTACTGGACCGCTAAAACAATATTTGCGCCTCTCTTCATTAATGAAAGAATTAGTTTGTTGTGAATTGTATGCAAAAACATCTTATTCCACGCGGCGTCACGGGCATCAGCTAGTTTCTTTATATTATTAAGTTAATCCGAAAATAAACGGGAAATGTCAGCCTGTGAGCCAAATATAAATAGAATAGAGCTGACAGGGCAACAAAAAGACAGGTCATGGGGTCGAGCCGGCCGTAGGGATCATGAGCGAGTTGAAATTTTGCGCACACAAGTACCAAATGTTTGTTACTGTTCATTGAAGAAGTCACGCCTTTTATAATATTCCTAGATATTTATGACTTTTTGGGCTTCTAAAAACCTTTCCTAATCGTGCAGCATAACTAGCCTACCACCTGCAAAACCATGCTCATAACATGTGAAAATGCGTAGCCAGTTTTCCGCTTTCACGGCCTATTATTTCAAACGATAATGACGAGGTACAGAGTTTATAAACTTTTTAACTTACTTTTTAATCCAGAAAAATCAAAGAGTTCCCACAGGATTTTGTAAAAACCTTAATCCACTCGGATGAAGTCACGGGCGAGTCTAGTATGTACCTAGTTAATAAATAAACGATAACTTTTTGTTTAAGTACAATTTAGGTACAACTATAGATAGATCTTTTTCTAATTTCTATGAATAGTTCTATGTATTACAACTAAATTTTGAATGTTTTACTCTTATTTTACATCTTATTAAGATCGTTTATTTACTTAACGCCCCTTGAAATAAAAGGAAATCTACTTTTCAAAAACCACCGTTTAACTACTTACAAGTTACGATTGGCTAGAAATGACAGCAACAGTGTAACGATCGCAATCACCTCTGATTGGTTAACATTCTTCCACTAGTGACCAAAATCTATTGACGCAGCAAAAATACCATAAATTCAGCCAATCAAAATGACTGAGACTGACAATGATTGATGCAGGTTTTACATTATCGCCCTACCCGGTATACTTACTTAAACCGTTAGTGGAATTACTTAATACATATACCTAGACGGTTAGTGAAATAACTAAAGTTATAGTTGTACTGTGACATTTCACCTCTCAACCTTGTGGTTATTATTTTTAAAGTAAAGCAGAAAGCCTCTTATCCGAAGAGGCGCGGGCCCCGAGCATTTGTCAACAAATCACGTCCCCATACGTTATTATGACTTGACACTCTTCGCGCGCTTCACTTACGAAATTCAACGCGAGTTAAGATTAGGGGCGATATTCGTCGTATAAATTATTTATTGGTTGAATTTTTTAATAATTATTTATGAAGGTAATAATATGATATTTCGCCATTTCACTGTCTGTTGAAATGTGTTTTTATTTACATAAAGATTAATATTGTATAAGTATTGATTCCACTTCTGAAGACTCAATCAAATCGACTTCTGTAGAATCAATTTTGGATTTTATAATTTCTGAATTTTCTCTGGTCTGGCCTGGTGGGAGGCTTCGTCCATGGCTAGTTACCACCCTACCGGCAAAGACGTGCCGCCAAGCGATTTAGTGTTCCGGTACGATGCCGTGTAGAAACCAATTAGGGGTATGGGTTTAATATAACTGCCATACCCCTAACAGGTTAGCCCGCTACCATCTTAGACTGCATCATCACTTACCATCAGGTGAGATCGCAGTCAAGGGCTAACTTGTAGTTGATTAAAAAAATACCCTCAAAAGCAGCGTTGACAAAATACGCACCATCATCTCAATCCATCGCCGGCCCATTACTGAGTACGGGTCTTCTCTCAGTATGAGAAGCGTTTCAGCCACTGTCCAACATCCAAGTGCGGATTGGCATTCTTTTGAGCATATCATGGCGAACTCTCAGGCATGTAGGTTTCCTCTCGATGTTTTGTCTTCAACTACTTAAAACGCTCATAACTCTAAAAAGCATAGCATAACTATGCAGCGGGTGGATGAGGAAGGCAGAGGACGTGTCTGGTGGCGCGCTCTCGAAAAGGCCTATGTCCAACAGTGGATGCATACAGGCTGATGAATGGATGGATGGAACTACGCAGAGTGTAACTTTCATACTTCCTGAGGAAGCCCTTTAAAAGTCAAACACATTTGGGATTGGATAGGACAAAATTTCCGCGCGTGAGTCTGCGTCGCATGGAAATGACATTTTGTCCTGTCTCGCTTGTTGGTGCGACTCAATAAAAAGTGAGATACGCGGGCTTTTAGTGTCTATTTTTTTGTGCTTAAAAAAATAGACACTAAAAGCCCCCCGAGAGCCAATAACCACGGTTTTTGGCTCTTAAACTCCCTAAGCTTGCTGTATCTCTATCTTATCGATGGAAAATCTTCGGCTCGTGTAAACTATTCAGCCATCAAATCTGTCTCGTTATGAGCAGGAAGTAGGCAGGAAACAATCATTGAATAAAACCGTAACGAACAAATATCAAAAACGTCGAGGCGAATGGGGAGCCTCACGGAAGTAGTTGGGGGTTGATTTCCGGTGTGCGGAAGCTAGCAACACGCCGCGGACTCGCCTGTCTGACAGATGTTTCCTATTGCTGTTCAATTTTTGTAACGATTGAAAGTTTACATATTAGTTGCTCCGAGCATTTTTTATTGGGTATTTATTGTATACTTTTGTCTTGTCGACCAAAATTTTAAAGAAAACGGGTACTACTATGAGTTAGTCAATTAGCAATTAGTTTACCAAAAAAACAACAGTAATGTAATAAGGACACAAAATAACTAAGAAAAAAAAAAAATGAAAATGATTTATTTCAACATACATATTATATTGACACATTTTAAATTGTTGGACTTAAGGGAATTGGATGTTGGTTAAATATTGTAAATAATTGAAAAAAAAATAACGTAATTTAAGGCTCTACATGAATATTTTTGCACACTGCTACTAGCAGTAAATTGTGAACGGCACTAATTATAAGATAATTACTACAAATTTAATTAATTGTATTGTTACCCACAATTTGGCAAAATAAAAATTATGAATTATGAAAGAAAAGCTCAGTCAGCGAAGGAGAGACTTATGCTCGTGGTTTCTTCAGGAATCATATCAGAAATGAGAAGAGACATAATTCTACTCACTTAAGTAGTAATGGGCGGGTCACATAGGTCCAAGAATCGATAGACGCAGGGATTTCCAAGTGCTGAAATCAAATCTGCTGAATCGGCACTGGAAAACGCAGCGTTGGTAGCCCTCCCTACAAGTGGGTGAGATGATATCGAGCGAGAATATAGGAAGTCGCTGGATTCAAGTGGCAAGTGAAAGTTCCATAAAAGCGAATCGGTGGACATGTATCTCTATATCATGTATGGAGTCCATAGGTAGTTCGTTCATTAAACCCACGGAACAGGAAATCTGCTTATAAAACCTGTAGGCGACGGTGACAATAATAGGATATCATTAGAGACAACAGGACATAATTAACTCACAAATACAATTATAGAGACAACGAAGTACCTCCAAACAGGGATGTCCAGCTCAGCGAATATATATGGTGAAAAAATATCTTAGTAGGAAGAATATTGTAGCCCATCGTGTTTCTCATACATTAGATTATAGACCCAAAAAGCACATTTTGAAATAATAAATTTATTGTATTTATAGTTTTCAAATAAAAAGCTTACTAAAAACGATAGGTCTACAGAATTGGGAATCCACTTATGGATAATTGTAAAAACTTCTAAACCCATACTTACATCGACATTAAAAATTTCGTCAGTGATGTCAGTCAGTGAGTCAAAAGTTTAATTTTGTACTTTTGCCGTCAGATTCTTACAACGCGAAAATAATTTGAGACGCATTTCGCGATACTCGTCAAGGGGAACGGCGCTCTGTCAGATTACAGGGTGGGGGGAGTCGAAAAACAGGAAGGCTCTGCGGAATGCAAAGTGGGGCTTATCTTATAATCATCGAGCGTGGCACCTTATTAATAAAAATCTTATTTCATGAACTCGCGCTCGCGAACTACGTGATGCGCGTACAATCTGGACTCTTGGTCGTATAACGAGTTAGTTTTTAGAGTTCCCTTGTAAAATAAGGAACGCTTATAATTTTGTCCTGTCCGTCTGTACATCACGGCCGTTATAACATCTCACTTATACGAATATTATGAATGCGAAAGTTTGGATGGTATAACACCCGGAAAATTAAGGAGTTCCAGCGGGAATCGAAAACTTAATGACGCGATCAAAGTCACGGGCACCAGCTTATAGAATAATAAGACAAGTCCCGACTTATTCACTCATCAACGCCAAGTGCAAACCCGAGGTTTGCGGTTACCCCTACACACACAGAGACATGTTTAATTTTAGAAAAAAAATTGAACATAAAAAGCGAGGAAAGAGACAATATTTGGGTACCTCATTGGCATTGACCACCAATATACAATATTATTGATTAGGAATTTGAAAATCAGTTTTTGAAAAAGACTACTGTTTTCGAAATAATGACCGTCAAAGTTTTTGGCAAATATCACGACTACGGAACCCTGCTTTATGTGTGCTCTGAAACGCACTTTTTAAACTAGAGTTTGTTGACAAGCTATAGACTTGAGTTCAGGTGATCATGTATTGCTTACTATTCAGACCTTTACCTATTTACATAGAGAAACCATAATGGAGCGGTGGCACCAGTAGTTGACCAGCGATGGGTTTTTAGGGTTCCGTAGCCAAATTTGGCAAAAACGGAACCCTTATAGATTCGTCATGTCTGTCTGTCTGTCCGTCCGTATGTCACAGCCACTTTTTTCCGAAACTATAAGAACTATACTGTTGAAACTTGGTAAGTAGATGTATTCTGTGAACCGCATTAAGATTTTCACACAAAACTAGAAAAAAAACATTAAATTTTGGGGGTCCCCATACTTAGAACTGAAATTCAAAAAATTTTTTTTCATCAAACCCATACGTGTGGGGTATCTATGGATAGGTCTTCAAAAATGATATTGAGGTTTCTAATATCATTTTTTTCTAAACTGAATAGTTTGCACGAGAGACACTTCCAAAGTGGTAAAATGTGTGTCCCCCCCCTGTAACTTCTAAAATAAGAGAATGATAAAACTAAAAAAAATATGCAAACTTCCACCGAAAATTGGTTTGAACGAGATCTAGTAAGTAGTTTTTTTTAATAATTTAAAACTTACTACAGGTTTGTACGGAACCCTCGGTGCGCGAGTCCGACTCGCACTTGGCCGGTTTTTTGATGATGATGATGAGATGTATAGCAATATGTAACTTTTAAATTAGAAAGCAAGATTTTATTACCGTTTTTATATTACAACTAGCGGTCCGCCCCGGCTTCGCACAGGTAGCGCCAATCATCATAATAGTCCATACCCATATAATAGCCAGTCAGCACTGGACAGTATATCACATTTTACATTAGCGCTGCGATATCTCCGCACTGCCGGCCGCCTATGATTTCTATGATATTGGATAGAAGCAGGCGTTACTTTGTGGAAGTCCATGACATCGAAAAAACTAGAAGTTTAATTCGCTATAATCCGCCACAGAAGGTAAATCTATGTGGTGTAGTGCGTATCAGTGCGTACCACATAGATTTACCTTCTGTGGCGGATTATAGCGAATTAAACTTCTAGTTTTTTCGATTTCTATGATATCTTCTAAGATATCCATCTAAATTAAATGGTGTAAAGAGCGAATTTGGTCTATATTAAATAGGTACTTGAGATGACCAGCCAGTTTAGTTTGATAAGGATTAATACAATGTCAGGAAAACACCTTCGAGAGGAAATCTTTTTTTTGGACCAAATTTGAAAATCATAAAAATGTTTATTGTGAGACAACCTTAAAAGATAGATAGATATTTGCTTCCCGGACTTTTTTTAGAACTTTTTGAGAGGAACAATTCCACCATACATTGTTTTCGTGTAACTTTTATTATTTACGCAGCGCACGCCACGGAAGATCTCAGATAAAACGATTTTTTCCGACTAAATTCACATTATTGCAATTTTCGTAGGGATCTCTAATTTTTTTGAAAATAAAATATAGCCTATGTTACTCGCTAATAATGTAGCTCTTCTATAAGTCAAAGAATTTTAAAAATCGGCAGAGTACTTTTTGATTTTATCCATTACAAACAAACAAACAAACAAATCTTTCCTATTTATAATATTAGTTTAGATTGTAAAGTGGTGTTTGTTTAGAGGCTTTTTGTTGTGCCAGCACAGCACATAAAAAGTGTACCTATAATATCTCTATCACATACTGTTTGAATCCATGATAAAAATCCTTCATTCTGCCAATGCAACGTCAGGATAATGTCCGCATTATAATTCCCAAGGCCATAACCGATGGTTTAGCTAACTCGGAGGAAGTCCTAAGTAAACAAGGATCAACGGCAATGGAAGCGCTGTAAAGTGGAGTAATCTTGCAGATCTCTTACTAATCATAGTTTACACTTAGCTACACAAACTGCGGCGCGCCCGACGCCCTACATTCCTGACATCGTAAAATTTGATCTACTTACACTTTAGTATTTCGGCTATCATAACACACCGCAGTCGTATTCCACAAAAAGGTTGAAAATATTTCGACTCAACTTAGCTAGCTTAGCAAGCTAATGTCTTCGTTCAAAACCATTAGAATTAACTAGATGATCTCGCAACTCGGACCCGCGATTTAGTTCGCGTGGATTTGCATTTAAAAAAAGTGGCTGTGACATACGGACGGACACACAGACAGACAGACATGACGAATCTATAAGGGTTCCGTTTTTGCCAAATTTGGCTACGGAACCCTAAAAATCCCCTGGGGACTATGATTTTGAGATCACAAGCCTATGTCACTCTCCAGGTCCTCAATATGCCCTCCACTATACCCATGCAAAAAAAATACATGGACAAATAAAATACCAACAAACCAGAAAACAAACACACTCTTGCATTTATAATATTAATAGGGATGTACATCTTGAATAAGCTTACCTAGCTATAGCTTTATTGGTTTTTCTGTTAATCTCTGTGTAAATATTGTCATAAAGCCGACATAATCTGTTACAAACCATCTAAAAATTGATAGAGAGATACATTTTTTTTTTATTCACGTACCTTTTAAACAGGGTTAAGGTAAATCTCTAAACGATTTTAATGGACGTATAAAAGGGAACCATCTCTCTCCATTAAATACCGTTCAAACGTTTGATCCCTTTTTATATTTGCCGTGGCGATGATCGTCGGGCAGATTTGGGAGGTCGTGTTAATTAAGGCCGTACAACATCCCAATTTCATCCCTGCATTAAACTCCATGTTGTGCCTATTGATATTTGATATCATTCAAAAATTAATTGTTAAAATTCTGCCTGTGACTCATTAATGCGCAATCTATTTTTATTTACCACATAAAACTTGTAGCTTCTGTACAACAGTCCGCGTAAATTATGCCCGGATGCACATTTTTTACACAGACTGACCTGTTTTGAACAGTTTTTTTAAATCGCTAGAATTAATGACTTATGTAACCTTTCTCCTTTATTTGTTACAGCACTCCATGCTGTATTTCTTCCACCACTACGAGCTGCCGGTGATACTACAGCAGGCGCAACTGCAACAGCTTCTATTAAGAACTCACCACGGCATGGGAGGAATGATGGGCCTCGCGGGTATTGCCGCTCTAGCGAGTGGTGCGGCGTACCATGACGCTCCCGGTACAGGTACGCAAGCTACGCCTCCGACTACTCAGTCCACCACACAGACAGTTCAGAACACGGTGCAATCCACCACCCAGACAACGCCGTCCGTATCCACTGCCCAAACTAACACCACTCATACAGGAGACGTATCATCTCGAGTCACAACCACTCAAACTACAGCAACCGGCACCAATACTACAGCTATTGAAGAAGAAAGAGCTGTAGCAACTTCTATCAATGAATCCATAATGAATACAGACAAGAATATTAGCCACGCAAAGACTGTTGAAAAGCCTATCAACATTCAAGAAATCAAAAGAAAGAAATCCGACGACGATATCAAGACGGTTCGAAGTAGCAATTCGGCTACGATCAATCTTGACAGTGAAATTAATAATTTGCCGGGTAGAGCAAAAAATGATAATATAACGAACTGTAACTTCGACAAAGTTGAGAGTTTAACTTTAGACCGTAGACGAGTTGGAAGATCGGAGAACGAAGATGGTCCTCCTTTTACTAGTACAACAACAATGGTGCAACACGCTCCAATAGCGAGTCCTGAGGCTGATGATATAGACTAGATTCGTATTTAATTACCTCTATGCTTTCTCTATTAATTATAATATGCAGTTTGTATTTTATATAAGTCTAAAGAATCTGAAGTCATGGCCGTAATGTTAATAGGTAATATTTTATGAATTACTCTTAAGTGCATTTACACATGGCTATTTTTTCGCGCGCAGTTTACTCGTGCTTAATACAGCAAACGGTGCATGACGGTGCAAAGGTGAACAGACTGCGAATATTTATTAAGTTTCATTATGCGTATAAAAAAATTTTGCGTTAATCACTTTTATATAGAGCTGCACAGACTTGCGCGACAAGACCAAGCGTGTTTCTCCTCCGACAAGGACGTTTTGTCTTGTCTGGTCCCTAGTGTGATTTCGCTTTTAGTTGCGTCTGACGCGATGCTATTGCGCGTGAAAAAGTCGTCTCGTGCAAAGGTTCGAACGTAGATGGTACTTATTTATGATGGAACTTGCTAAGTTAAGCTCGGTTTAGATTATTATCTTAGTCGTGAAGAAAGAAACTATAATGTGTTTATGTAGTATACGCCGCCGTTTCAGAGGTCTTTCGGTTTCGTATTTTCGAACAGCAAATCAAAAATGTTTCAATTTGAGAGCTAATTTGGTGTTTTGTGATGTGCAAAATTGTAATAGTGCTATTTATTGATAAAGAATAATTTATAATACTCTGTATTGTATAAAATGAAATAAATAAAATGTTTAAGAAATAATACGTTGTTCTTTTTGAGTAACATATTATGTAAAACTAGTACCTACCTATTAGAAAAATAAAGATCTAGCACCACTACAGAGGAGCGGCGCGGCGCGGCACGTAACTGCAAGTTTTTTTTGTACGAGGTTGTATGTAGCTGGGCCCACTCAAGCGACGCGGCACGGAGATGCATTGCGCGACGCGGCCCCGTACAAACTCATACAAATAATAATTGCCGCTAGTGCGACGCGGCCCCGTACTAACTCATACAATTAAGGGTTTGCCGCTACGTGCCGCGCCACTCCGTGCATCTCAAGTGGGACTAGACTTTAAAACATCGCAAAATTTATTTTGGTTAAGTACTTAGTTTAAGTAAAGCATTCTGAGAGGAGACTCGTGCTCAGTAGTGAGATGGCAATGGGTTCAAATGATAGTAATGTAGTGTAGATAAAGTCTTGTATGCAACAGTTGATAATTAGGTATTAAAACACTCATATGATCCTATTATCACACTCCGCTACGCGTCGTGTGATAAACCCACATTCGTGTTTTAATACCCCTTATTACACAACTGTTGCATAAATAACTATTAAGGGATGATGTATTTGACACCAAGGCATTGCAGGGTATTGCAGTGACTTAATTCAATGCTTTGTGCCGTGCCTGTCAATGTGTTGACAACATTGAATCAAATTAATTATAGAGGCTGTAAGAACAAAAATCATATTCTATGAAGCTCTGAATGAATGGATCAATGATTAAAATAATGCAAAAAGTGTGCGGAGAAGGAAGAAGTCATGGTTACGAAACATAAGGCTTATCTTTATGCTTAGTAAACTGACAACAGATCTTCAAAAATGGTGAGGCATACGGAGAATGCGAAGGTGAAGCTGTCAATTTTTTTTTATTAACTGGCTTTACGGCTCTGGGTTGTCAAAATGTATATGACGCTGTTATGTAGGTTCAAAATAAGTCCGGCCTGATTCCTATCATTACTTATACTTTGTAATTAATTATGTAGTTCCTTGGTTGATAACTTTTTTTAATCATACCTATTAATTTTATTTTATGTGCCCAAGTTACAGCAAGATGTTTTTTGTTTATTACAAATTAGTTTTAGCTGTGTTATACACAATCAGAAACTGATTTTTGACAATGACTTGAGCCTACCTGCACCAAATTATCTCTCAATGTAATGGGCCCTTTGAAACGTTGATGTTGGGGCCAATTCACCAATGCTTCGTCGAATGGTCGAATACGTTCATCCAACGTTTCCTAGATAAACTTTTTTAATTTCTGTTAGAACTTTATGGGTAACTCTCATACGAAAAGGTGATTGTTAGTTTAAGTTAAGGCTGCCTTTACAGCAAATGTAAATATCTAAATATTTATTATGAACTGTATACTCAGTACGACTATGCTCATTTCGGCAACGTTGATAGATTTCGCACATCGACACACGATTCGAAACGTTTGAAGTTGTTTAAACGTTTCAAATGTTTTCAAACATTGAATCACTATAAAATCGTATAACCTGCATTGCCGAATTTTGTTTTCTAATTTTTACTTATATACGACTTTAAAACAAGAGAATTAAGGTCCATTATAGTCAGATGGTATAGTGTTTCGATACTCAAAGTTTGAGATCGGTAGAGCTTTTATTTTGCGCAGACAAGACCTTGTTAAAACGAGACAGATAAGTATGTCACACGCTTAGTATAAGTCCATCAGTTCTCGTTTAAACTCTGAGTAAAACCTGATCGATCACAAAGTATACTCTACAGATCTTAGTATGAATCTATCAACCTTGTCGAGATATGTCTAAACTCATGCTAGGACTACTGATTGTGTAGCATCAAGTTTGATTATTATTTTGTTACACCCGAATATGCTTAGTGGGAAGCCGCGGTGCTTGCTGGATTCGGCGTAGGTATTCATTTGATTCAGTGATTTAATTTAAGTAATAAATACTTTTGTTCAACTTTGCGTATTATTTAGACAATCCCATTAAAAGCAGTTTCACTGTGATAGACCATTAATGTGGTTGAAGTTGGTAAAAAAATGTGTTTTTATTGGCGTATGAATCCATACTTCCATACTAATATTATAAATGCGAAAGTGTGTCTGTCTGTCTGTCTGTCTGTCTGTCTGTCTGCTACGCTTTCCCGGCCCATCTTTTCAACCGATAATTAAGGAGTTCCCGCGGGAATTAAAATAACCTTAATCCACGCGGACGAAGTCGCGGGCATCATCTAGTTTAATATAACTTCCATAGGTTTAGCCCGCTACCATACATTATCACTTATGTTCCAGGTAGCAGCATCGACATAATCAGTTTTGTCCAAATTAAAATGTGAAATCAAACATCGAGGTCCAGTTTTACCAACCATGTGACAACCAGGTTACTAGGGGGAAAACTTCTGTCAGAAAAATTTCGCTGCTGCATTTATGCGATACCAGGCAGACATAATGTTGCTTCGTCAGATGCACGCTTCTGATGTTCGTCAAGTGAGAGTGGTGGAATATTTTCTGTTAATATGCAGCCGGGGTTAAGCAATCCCTGGTACGAGTGAAAAGGACAGCGCTAGATGATGAAAGCGCTTCATCGTCTTATCTTCCTTACCTATCACATAAAGAAAGTTTTCAGCCCCGCAGCATTTCGCAGCAGGTTTGTGAAGAAGCATGTCATTGCAGATTTGCAGCGTCCATGTCTTGGGGACCTAGTGGGTAATTATTAACCTATTCGATCGTGTTAAAGTTATACAAGCGCTGTATGTCTCCTGTCAAGGTAATGTTATTGAAAATTTTGCAAAATGCAAATCGTAGTTAATTTTAACCTGATCTAATAGGTAAGAAATCTCTTTTAGCCGGTTCAACTGGTACCACAAGTTACGTGACAAGTGGAAACCTTTTGGTTTGATGTTTAAGCTTTTGAGGACTAATTAACTTATTCAGTTCAATTCAGCTTTTGCCCATACAATACTATTAAGTAGCTTAATATCGAAGTATACCTACTTCTTCGATACTAAGTAGCTCATGTTCGTATACGGGATAAATGGTCATATTCATCGATATATATTATGTAGGTACTAGATGGGCCCTTTCATAGAAAAAATTGGGCGTCCGACCTGTGGAGCGCGCTCCACACCTATATAAGCCTGTCCTTGTCCTGCTTTTCAGACTAGATGGCGTTAGTAAAATACGCCCACATTCTTTGTTTGACAGGGTAAATGTAAATTGAGGTCGTTGGTCATATTCGGCTAGCTCCGATGAGTGACCTAATTTCATGTCAAGTGTGAACATCTAGGCAAACGCACTGCAACCTACGCCTCTAATAGTTTTCCTTATGGCATGATTGGCGTCCATCGCAAGCTTACCGATTGACGCGAATCATCCCTCTATGTTACATATTTTACCGTTTACGGTAAATGTAATCGGTACCTACCAGTTGCCTATTGTCTTAATATTTGAATATTTGAAAAGCAGTATTTTATTTACAATTTAAAATACCGCCCTATCTTATTGTTTAGCTATACCGCTCTACTTGTAAATCGCTACAGCTCCTTTGTCTATGTCAGGATTAGTTAAAAAGGATTTTTCCCAGTGAAATGTCTCATCCGTTGAATACCCCGAGCGTTTGCTGTCCGCTGTTTTTTCTTTGCATTTTAAATCAAAATAACTTCATTTTCGTCAGAATTTTCCACCGTCTTGGCATAATCAACGCTCGTAAAGAGTTTAAGACAATTTTGTGGAAAAAAATTACGGTCACAAAGAAGTCGCGCTCTTTTGAAAAGTTTAGTCGCCACTCGCCTCTTGAGCTGTCTGTAGCTGTTTAGACTTTCTTTCGTCTTTTACGTTAGCTGTAGCGAAACGCTTGACTGCTGTAGTTTACGAGAAACGATTATCAACCTACCTACTTACCAGTCCTACCAACTTGGTTGTGTTTATTTTACAACCGACTTGTGTTTTGGTCTACGTAAGATTTTGAATACCATAGGTAAAGCGGTGGCATTTCTGTGTTTCATCGTGAAATCTATTCGCTATTATCTTACAACCATTATTTACAAAATATGTCTGATTAATTTATTTATGACTAAAACTATTGAGATGAGTATTCTTTTAGGTATTGTAGTTTTCAAATTATACGTACCTATGTGAAGAAAAAACATGATATACTTACTGATGATCTTTACTTATCTCATATCTTTATTCTTGATGTTTTCTCAGAAGGCAACACTATTTACGGAAGCAACTTAAGGTTATATACTTACTATGTTATATACTTATGACTGCCTCGTTGGTATAGTGGTTAACATGTTCGACTGCGTCTGACGAGGTCCCGGGTTCATGTCCCGGGTTGGGCCGTAACAAGTATTGGGTTTTTGTGACAAGAAATTCTCAGTACTAGGCCGGAGTTATGAATTTAGCGGTGATTCACCCCGTGCCTCGGAGAACACGTTAAGCCGTCGGTCCTGAGCCTGCGCCTGATTTCTCTCCAATCGTGTCGGATTTTCCGTCCCATCGGGTTTTGAGAGTAAAGGAACAGAGAATGCACCTGTGTATGTACACACACACACACACACACTGTGTACCTACACACTTGTGCACTATAATATCTCCCGCGCAGATGGCTAATCTCTCTGGAGATAGGTGGCCGAAATTCGGTCGGGAGGACATTATTATTATTATAATACAATTATATACAACTGTATATTAGTTAAATACTTTGGGTATAGTAACCTATTATAGCTGTATTTGCTATAATTAGAATTGTAGAGTGGTCATTCTTTAAATAAAGGAAGTAGGATTATGTACGTCCTATAACTAAAGATCTACTCGTTCCACTCGTATTCTGCAGATTGTAATATACATACGTGTTATCCTAAAAGTCACCGTCGTCGTCAACCACCAAGCAAGACGTCCTTTGCTGGACAACCCTTTCTTGTAGGGGTTTCCATACGCCGCGGTCTTGTGCTGTCTCTCAATCTAGTCGAGCGGTTCTCTGTGATATTGTATTCGATAGGTAAAATCCATATCCATTTCTACTAATATTATAAATGCGAAAGTGTGTCTGTCCGTCTGTATGTCTGCTACGCTTTCACGGTCCATCTGTTCAACCGATTTTGATGAAATTTGGTACAGGGATAGGTTGTATCCTGGGGAAGGACATAGGCTACTTATCCCGGAAAATTAAAGAGTTCCTGCGGGAATCAAAAAATCTTAATCCACGCAGACGATGTCGCGGGCATCATTTAGTACAGTATAAGTATACCTCTGTCTAGATAAGTATCTACTTTAAAAACTTATTCTAAACTAAGCCCAATCAAGACTTGTATTGTGAAAAAAATCCTAATCGATAACCCGTTACGCGTCTTAAAAATAAAATAAAATAAACGAGGGGTTGAGAAAATATAATTTCAAATAAAAGTTGAGTCGGAGCGGTCACAAGTTTCTTAATTAAAACTTATGTCGGGTGTCACGAGGGGAGGGGACTGACCCAGAAATAAATAAATAACGCCACGACTCGCTCATTTATTTGTCTAAGGGAGTTTGCTTCGACAGACGTGTCTAATAACGTGCTACAAATAGGTACCAACCTACTTTCCTATCTCATTTTGTACCTACGCTACGATTCTTTACGGTTTACGATTACGGTAATAATAAAATTGTTATAAGTATTTTTTTTTTAATCCGAGGACAATTAATTACAAATCGTAAAATTTTAGGAATTACTCTTAAAAATATTAATAGTTTGGTAATAATCTATACTAATATTATTTTGATTTTATTTTATTTTTTAAATATTTGTGTATCGAAACTATGATATAGTTGTGATAATTATCTCTATTCTTCTTAATCCATGTTGGAACCTACAATCTCATAGTATTATTATGAACCTAAGTGAAAGAAATCTTATTTTTCACCGAATTAAGAGTACCTATTTAAAGTCAATTACACTCAATTTAAGGCCTATCGAAAAGTGATGTGATCAAAATTATACCCAACGACCGATTAAGATGAAATTATAATTTTCTTGAGCTCTAATGATTATTATCGCAGCTATAGGTACTAACTTTTAAACTCAGTTGAACGTATTTATGTGGAAAATAATACAATCATTTTTATTAACGAATTTCCATATGGCCACGATTTTGACTTGAGTTCTGTACCTACCTACCAACTAACTTAGGTTTAGTTAAGGCGATAGGGCGAAAACAGGGGTTAGGACAGAACAGGATAAAAGTACGTCGGCGTTGTATAAGAAATAGGTTTGACGACCTCCGTGGCGCAGAGTATAGCGCTGTTGTCTTAACTTGCGGACTGCGGAGGTCCTGGGTTCGATCCCCGGCAGGATCAATTTGGGAATTTATAATTTCTGAATTTTCCCTGGTCTGGCCTGGTGGGAGGCTTCGGCCGTAGTTAGTTACGACCCTACCGGCAAAGACGTGACGCCAAGCGATTTAGCGTTCCGGTACGATGCCGTGTAGAATCCGAATAGGGGTATGGGTTTAAAATAACTGCCATGCCCCTAACAGGTTAGCCCGCTACCATCTTAGACTGCATCATCACTTACCATCAGGTGAGATCGCCGTCAAGGGCTAACTAGTAGCGGTTAAAAAAAAGGTACGTTTTGTCCCGTTGCGCTAGTCTGTGCAGCTCAAATGAAAAGTACACGCACGGACTTTCTAGCCAGAAAAAAATGTTGGTCCATTGTGTGTTTTGCCTGCACTGCCTCGTTGGTCTTTTGGTTATCAAGTTCGACTGCGGCTAACGAGGTCCCGGGTTCGAGTCCCGGGTCGGGCCATAATTAAGTGTTGGGTTTTTCTGATTAGAAATTTTCAGTACTAGCCCGGAGTTAGGAAGTTGGCGGTGTTTCACCCCCGTGCCTCGGAGAGCACGTTAAGCCGTTGGTCCCGGTTATTATCACTAACATGATAATAGTCGTTAAAGCCCGCCAACCCGCATTGGAGCAGCGTGGTGGGTCTAAGCTCTAATTCCCTCTCTCCTATGAGAGTGGAGGCATGTGTCCAGCAGTGGGAATTTAATGGGCTGTAGTGGTAGTGGGAGTTTAGTAGTGTGTTTTGGCCCAAAGTAATAATTACTTTCCATTAAATAGCATTTTTTGACATTAAAATGAAACAACATTTTTAATAACAATATTTTTATTGTGGTAATAATACTTACCTAACTATTTACACAAGTGATGCAGGTAATTATACTAAATATGTACCTAAATACTTATTTCTTTTAATTAAACATAGTTTTTTAATATTGACCCACCAAGACAGTGCATCACAACGCTACGATTCAAGATCTTTATTCTTCATGGATTTCAGAATGATGATCTCGTGAGATGACCAATTATAGTGTTGTAGTCTGCAAAGAGAGAAACATTGTTAATCTTACTACATATTTCTATTACTATTACTGCTGGGTGCAAATATAATCGAAATTTTTATATTTTCTCAGTTATAGAATGAGAGTAGTTCATTTCTAGAGCGAAAATACACTAAATATACAGGGCCCACCAGGACAAAATTTTGGTGGGGAACGACACTTTCTCTCACGCTACGTAAATATCCAAAATAGAATAACTAGGGTAGGTAGGTATTGTTGTTCCTTGATTTAGTCGCTCAATAAATTATGGGCACCAATCAAATGGAAAATACTACAGCTAAAAATAAAGATAATTAATCAAAATTACAATTAATCGCGGTGATCTTCTAGGTTTCTTCTTTCATTCTTCTCAATGGCTTTCTGGTTCTTCCTCTGCCTGATGAGATTCTCCTTGTCAGCTACGTGTATTCTCAAGCAATAACATCTCGTAATGTGTGTTAATTCCCCAAGAATACACGTGACCTCCAAGTTTGAATTATCTTCAAAATCTTCGTACTTCGATCTTCCTTCTTCTTCTTCTTGGTTGTTCAATATTAAAATTAAATTGAAACAAAATTATAAAAGCCTAAACAATTTTTTGTTGAATGTTGTATGTTTCCAAACGCAGCGTTTGGAAAATAAAAGTCAATCTGTCAACTGTCACTCCGGTCTCTTTCCTTTGAGCTTTCCTTTTTGCTCGACATCTGTACAGGCATAGATTTAGGATTGGTCTCCGCTACGCTCCTGAGACCAATCCTATAGTTCGCGCGCGAGTTGAATGCAGAGTTTTTGTATGGTAACACATACATAAGCTCTGCATTCAATTCGCGCGCGAACTGTACATGTATGTGTACAGGCAAATCTCACAACAATCACATACATTGGTTTCTTTTTAAGTGCTACAGGTAGGTGCATTATTATAATGCTATATTTACAATTTAATAAAAAGTTGGATAGAGTTATGATATAGACATAAAGATAAAACTTACAATTAATTAATAAAAAGTTGGAAAGTAACATTTTTCTTTTACCTAACACGGGAAAACTAATTTTATCTTAGTAGTGTGAATGAAAATAAAGAAATGTGAAACTTCAGTAAATGGTAAGATCTTTATAACTTTAAAGTAGGTAGGTATTATGATAGCCTTAGAAGTTGCATAAAATAAAATAAATCAAAGTAACTACACATTTGAAGCATTATTTCATCTGTATAGTCATCGATGTATAGAGTAGGTAAATATGAATAACTATCACTATCTAACTACAGATTAATACCTATACCTATTATAAATGCGAAAGTTTGGATGGATGGATGGATGTTTGTTACTCAATCACGCCCCAACGGCTGAACGAATCTGGATGAAAGGCACTGAGATTGATCATAGTCTGGAATAACACAGGCTTCTTTTTATCCCTGAAAATTAAAGATTTCCCGCGGGAACCGAAAAACCTCAATCCACGCGGACGAAGTCGCTGGAATTAGCTATACCTAATATTTTGACCTAACTCTATGGGCCAAAACACACTACGGTCAAAAAATGGCTGGCGGGCTAAAATTCTGCACGCGCACTTTTATTTGGAGATGCACAGACTACCGCGATAGCACTTAACGTTTTCCCACATGACGCGAACGTTTCGCGAGGACGTTCTGCCCTTCCCTGTCCGTAATGTGTTTTCGCCCTAAATTCCAATTCCCCGTCCTATTTCTAAGTTCCTAAGTTATACTTACCTGCATTTTAAGGAAGGGTAAGTGACACAGTAAGTTAGCGGAGTGGAGTATCTACCTTGTGGTGGAGTAGTGCGTAATTTGAATTCAGAACTGTTCATTGTCATTGATTTAACCCTTCTGTTTATAAAATCGCTAAAATAAATCATTGACCGGAAATTAGAGCACTGTTTCTACTTATCCATTTCCATTTATCCGGGTCATGTCGGGCTGTATTCCAGAAGGGCATCGCTAATCGCCGCGCTGTTTGCCGCGGCACGCGCCGCCGGCACATCCCAACATAGGCCCGTAATCCGGACGGCCCGGACATCCGGGCGACCGGACTACCAGCTCGCTGCACCGGATTTAGCTGCGAACGAAACAGACACACGGTTGATTGTCGAGATTAACCCGTAAGTCTCCGTTTTAGTGGGCTTTGCTACGTTTGCACGTTTCGCTTTATATCCGGGAATCTACTGCTGGATTGTGTGTTACTTTCCATTAGGAAGAGGTATAAAATTGTGAATTGCTGTCTTGAAAACTGGATTTGGTAAATTTTTTGAGAAACAAGATAAGTGGTGTGTTTAGATCTTGCAGGACACGGTTATAAATCTTCGACTTATTCTCTAAGCAAAATATAATCCAATTTTTGTAAATGAGGAGTGTCATTTCAAAAGCACTTATTTCCACTTTTCGAATTAGACTTTTTCTTGTTATCCATTCTTACCATTCATACCCATCCATAGTAAATTATTTCAATCTTAAACACTAATTATTCCCTGTATTAGTTAGACTTCGAATAAACTAGTCTCAGAGAAATCAACTTATTTCCAGAACGCTCAAAACACATGCAAAGTGACTTATTCCAAAACAAATTGAGACTACTAAAAGAAAAGTAGCTATCTAAGCTACTTTTCGGCAACATACTGACTTATATTCCATTTTAAAGAATGGAGGTCCACGGAGGTCGCAGGTTCGATTCCCGGCGGGGTCAATTTGGGAATTTATAATTTCTGAATTTTCCCTGGTCTGGCCTGGCGGGAGGCTTCGGCCGTGGCTAGTTACCACCCTACCGGCAAAGACGCGCCGTCAAGCGATTTAGCGTTTCGTTACGATGCCGTGTAGAAATCGATTAGGGGTATGGGTTTAATATAACTGCCATCCCCTAACAGGTTAGCCCGCTACCATCTTAGACTGCATCATCACTTGGGATCAGGTGAAATCGCAGTCAAGGGCTAACTTGTAGTAAATCTAAAAAAAATATTTCATCACGACGCGACGCGACGCGGCGTTTAGTTAAATTTCAACGGACGTTATGTAAAAGTAAGAGATGCGTACCCGGCGATCGACCCTCCACAACCTCTCAAATAGGAAGACAGGCTAAGCAACTAGACTATCACCGCTTCCATTACATTTAAATAGTTATAATTTTTTAGTCTCACCATATTTCACAGCCCGAATACTAGTAAAAGACACCTTCTTCAGCCCGCGTGCCATTCGCCGTTGCTTCAACAATCGGATATCAAACGCTGCTCTATCCGCCCTCTGCCATCTCGCCTTTGATCCGCCGACGCTTTGAAGTGCCGCCTTTGTGAAACCTGCACGGATTCAGATAATGTTAGAACACTGTTTTTCTGTAATATTATTGGGATTTCTTGGTTAATTATATTGTTAACGAGCTGATGCCCGCGAGTTGGTCCTTGGGATCGAACCCGCAACCCCGTATCGGTCGTGTGTCTAAAGTTCTAAACAACTATGCTATCACCGCTCAATAGTGATTAACCAGCAATTAATAATTAATCTGTAATAATATTATAAATGCGAAAGTTTGGATGGATGGATGGATGGATGGATGTTTGTTACTCAATCACGCCAGAACGGCTGAACGGATCTGGATGAACTTTGGCACAGAGACAGATTATAGTCCAGAATAACACATAATATGCTACTTTTTATCCCGGAAAATTAAGGAGTTCCCGCGGGAATCAAAAAAACTTAAACCACGCGGACGAAGTCGCGGGCATCAGCTAGTTAATTATATTGCAAGTACAAATCGTTAGGAGTACTAATAACCTTCCAGCTATAATGAAAATCAACGCATTAAAGCATAAATTATTAAAATGTTTGAAATATTGCAAATGAAACATTAAAAGAAAAGAACGGGAAAAAGCAAAAGATTTAATGTCGGGCGCAGAGCAGACAGTCGCAAACAAAAGCTCCCATAAATATGAAGTACAATTAGACGGCAAACTGTCTGGCGGTTACTGGCCACCTGTTGGAAAACTACGAGGAACTGAGTACCGTATCCTACACCGCACGCTACTTTTTCTTTTTCTTTTTAAAATGCTTGCGCTAAAGGTTTTTTTTTCGAGATTTTTTGGTTACGGATTCTTCATATTGAATTAGTTCTTAACTAGCCCACGACTACATCTGTTTAGATTTAGGTTAAGGTTTTTTGAAGGCACCGGATGATAAAAATTCTTTTGATTTTCCGAAATAAAAGTATCTTATGTTCGTCCCCATTCGAAACTGTGACAAGGTAACAAAGAGACATACTTTCGCATTTATAATTCTCAAACTCAAAACATCTTTATTCAAAATAGGTGCCTACAAAGTACACCTTCTGAACGTCATGTTTACAAAGAATAAGACTTGATGGTGATAATTAACTACGGTATCTTAAGACTAAAGCTACGAGGGTTCCAAACGCGCCCTGGTCTGAGATATAATAATATCAAGAATGGATTTTAAATACGCAAGCGGTCTTATTTTCATTCAATTTTATATTTTGTAAACCTGCAACAATAAATCGAATGAATTCCATTGTTTTGTGAATCGTAGCACTTCGTAGCAAACGCGTAGCACAATAAAACTCCGGTGCAGAGTGTGGGCTATGGTTTTTTAATTTTTACAGTAAATATTTGCAAAAAATGTTTTTTATACATTTATACACAGGTCAAAATAAATCTATACTCATAAAAAAATTGTGTGTCAGCTCCGACGCACGACTGGAGCTTACAACTTACGAACGAAAAGTGTTACCAAGGAAACATAAAGTAAATAAAGTAACGGAGAAAGTTTGATTATACTCCCCATAAATTTTCATACCCCGTAATTATTGACCGAGCGAAGCGAAGGTCTCTGAGTCTACTTGAGTGAATTTGCACTTGTCCGTCCGTCCGTCCGTCCGTCTGTCAGAGCCTTATAACTTCTGAATTACTGAACGTAATTACTTACTTCAAATTTAAATATAATATGTAAACCGATGGCCTCCAGCCGAATATGGCTTAAAAAGTTATAAAAATCTTTATTTCAGGCGGACTCTCATAGAAGCGAATGAGAAGTTAAATATTTTTTAAAGCGTTACATAGAGTTGCGGTATATCATTTTAAAAATAATTAGGAATAGAGTCCAAAAATATACTTTTTAATTTTTCCCCTAAAATTGACGAAATGGGAGGCTTTCAAAGTGGAGATTTTCTAACGTCCAAAGTTGACCTCAGAACTCAATTTTCTGAAAGGCTGAGCCTGAAACTTGTTTGAATTATATCCTGTACTTGAACAACAAATACTAAAATTAGATAAATATTATAAGGAAACGAAATTATTTAATTTTTAATGAGCTTCAGTATTTTAAACAGAACTTCACAATGATGTCAATAGATGGCACTCTGTAAAAGTTTATTCGTTTTTGCTTACAAATAATAGCGAGGTCTCAGTTTGGGGCGAACCACTAGTATATGAAAATCGATTCTTAAAGAGGTACACTCCAAAAGTTACTTTTACTTTATTTTTTTAGCTCTTGGCAGCTATCTTTTATATATAACTGGTATGTGTAGAAAACTATAAAAGTTAAAAGACGGGAAGAATTGGAGCAATTTTTCCGCAATATAATAAGCAAAAGTAAAAGCTTTCGGCTTACAATTCGTCCTGAGGCGAGTGGTCGTACAAAGCGAAATTAATTTTAAAATACACCAAAAGAAATTAACTTTCAGCCGCGGTCGGGGGAAGGTGAAACTTTCGAACGAGGGAGCACTTGAAAGACTTAAAAATAATAAAGCGTACATTTACGTCCATGGACAATCCCACTTTCATTCTGTGCCTTACTTGGGCGTCTATTAGGGCGGAAATCAACGATGGGCATAAGGCAGGAAGTCACATTTTCCCGCACGCGCACTGTTACATGAAGCTGCACAGGACGTCAACAGGACAAAGCAAGTTTCCTATACGACGCGGGCGTATTGTGCGAACGTTATGTATTTCCGGCCGTAAACGTAGTAGCCTCCGTGGCTACGGAGTGCTACGTATCTCCGTAGCTCTCACGTACCCATTACATAATTATGTTCCCAATGCGTGGGTTTTCATGGTTTTTCAGTTCGCAATAAAGATTTTTGTAAACGCGAACATACTAGGAACAAACACAATTATTTACTTGCCGATGCCCGCGACTTCGTCCGCGTGGTTTAAGTTCTTTTTATACCCGCGGGAACTCCTTAATTTTCCGGGATAAAAAGTAGCCTATGTCACTCTCCAGGTCCTCAACTATATCCACGTCGATCCGTTGCTCCGTTGCGGCGTGATTGAAGTACAAACTAACATACCAATAAACCAACAAACAAACACACTTTCGCATTTATAATATTAGTATGATTTTTAAAATTTCATCTACCTAACTCACTTTTATATTGAGCTGTAAGATGACTGTATTTCATACTAAAATGAAAAGAGAAACAAGGTAGGCATGGATCAATCTTATCGTATAAAACTTTTAAAATGTCAAATGGTAGTTTTAATCATCCCCATGTAAACAAAACCACAAAGTTCCTACAATCCAGACTTCAGAAGTTTAATGTCCCCAGAAATAATCAAAAGATTTGTTATAATTAAATTTCGGATGCAGTACTTGGGAATGATCATTTCTCTCGGCGTTAAGAATTGCTATATTTCAGGACGTTTTAATTTTGCAAAGCTACGACGCTCCCCGCGGGGCGCTTAAGGAGTCTAGAACATTACAGACTAATTTTTATATATCTTTTTACTGGAGCAGGATAATCGAACTGCCAATCTCAACGTTGAACAAAGGAACCCGGATAAAGTGGAACTAATAAGAAACTTTCATATTCTGTGATAGCTTTGTGTGAAGAGGAAATTTAAATAGCTTCTGGATTTGATATGAATTTTGCACATAATAACTTTATTACGGGGCAAATAAAGTTTTCTAATACATCACATTATATTTGTTTTTGTTACCAATAACTCTCGCGTCTAGATGTACAGCTTATATTATGACGTCTAAGTTAGGACGCACTGACCTAGAAGGTCTCTTCCTACCTATGAAGACGTTCGAATTACATTATCATTAGGTAGGATTTACCTATCATCAGATCAGTACAAATTCTTAGGTATCAAAGACCTAAGTTGCATCAGGATTATTATCATTATTATTTATAATAGCCTAGGCAGCTTTCGTTGATGCGCCTATATCAAATCTTTTGCTTTGTCTTTAGGTGCTTATCCAGTCTGTTCTTGAACTGATTTACAGAGGTGAAGTGAAGCACTACTCAAAAAGGATGCAACGATTTTTTATATATTTCCTATTTTTTTCATCTAGATAATTATGACCCTTCCGGCTTCGGTTTTCCCTCTACTTTTAATATTGGTAGCATCGAAACAAAAGCGAATTAGCATATTCTAGGCACGTGCACTCCACCTTAGAATGTCATATCATTTTTGCAAGGTATATTCCAGTTGTATATTGTAATCGGAAAAGTTATTCCGATTACAATATACAATGTTTTATACTTTGATATTCTTTATAATATTTAGTGTGAACATTGTTTTAAATCTTCCTGTCAATTCTGGTATATTCTTCCGTACGAAATATCCAAGAGAACCGTTAATTAAGAGCTGGTCACTTGGTCTCTCTCACTTCTTATTAGTATGTAAATTACCGCCTTAGCGAAAGTCAAACCACCTTGTTTAACTTTACTTTTTATGGATAAGCGCTCCGATCCTTGATGCAAACGCTTAGCAATTATTATCAAAGTTTTTATTAGAAAACGAAAAAAAAAGTTCCTAAAGAATAGTCATTGTGGTTTTAATTTCTGATCGAGGTACTTCGATGGTTTTAGAGCTAGCTTTAGGCCTCTCAAGAGTAACAGCCACAATTTATACTTTTCAGGAGTTAGCTGAGATAAGTTTTCGTCATCCTTGGTTTTTTTAGCATCAATTTATGCCACGGCCGAAACCTCCCACCTGACCTCCCACAAGACTAGAGAAAATTTAGAAATTATAAATTTCTAAATTGACCCTGCCGAGAATCGAACCCGGGACCTCCCACGTTAAGACAACGGCGCTCAACACTGCACCAGACAGGTCGTCAAGTGAGTAGACCAAGTGTCGAAACCACAAGGCTATCACCTCTTCAAACGAGGTTATACCACCGTTAAACATACGAAATTCTGGTAGATTTCATTTCATTCAAGGTAAAGGTTGGCTTTGTACGTTATTCATTTTTCATTACGGCGCGGGATAGAGCAGTTCGCAGAGCGTTTTGCGGTTCATTAGCATTTTAATTAGCTGTCGTGTGGCAGACAAGCACCTGCGCCGCGTCGCCCTTTGCCCCGAACTGCAGCACTGTTCATTTCTTGGCGAACCTCTTTGTCTATAGCGATAAGAGTGAAGAAGAGATACATTATAAATGATGACTATTTAAAATTTTGCTTCAGTTTACTTTTTTTCGGTTTTTGAGTCTTTCGGGTGTTCGATTAAGGTTCAATAGTACCGTAATATTACTTACTTACGTGATGGCACTTGTTGAAATGTATATATTTCGCAATAACGAGAATTCAAGCGAGAACTTTATGTGCTGTTATTTGCTAAGGTGTCATTCATTTGGATAGTTACCACCCTACTGGCAAAGATGTTCCACCAAGCGATTTAGCGTTTCATTACGATACCGTGCGGAAACCGATATGGTAACGGGTTGCACGTTTCTTTGCATGCTAAAACTGAATATTTGCGTTTCTGTATGCTGTTGATAAGATCCAGCAACAAGTCTGATTACATGATCTACAGACAACAAATTATTTACCTACTAGCTGATGCACGCAACTCCGTCCGCGTGGAATACGTTTTTTGATTCCCACGGAAACTCGTTAATTTACCGGGATAAAAAGAAGCTTATGTCAATCTTCAGGTTCACAACTATACCCATGCAAAAAATCACGAGGATCCGTTGCTCTGTTGCGGCGTGATTGAAGAACAAACCAACAAACAAACACCCTTTCCCGGGGTCACAGCTGAAAATCAGCGCCTTGCTTAGTATGCATTTTTAGCATATGACGCAGACCCATTCTGCCATGCCCCTAACAGGTTAGCCCGCTACCATCTTAGACTGCATCATCACTTACCATCAGGTGAGATCGCAGTCAAGGGCTAACATGTAGTGGATAAAAAAAAAAAAAATTGTGTGTATTTCTGTCTGTGACACCAGTGGTGAACAAACTGTTTTTCTATCTTTCTGACGCTTTTATAATATCAGTATGATTACATAAAATTATAAGTTTGAACCATCAGGTACTTATGCCTCTACATCAACTGAACCCCACAGACGACACGTAGCATTAATCAAACTAAATCCAACTTATCAGACGCGTGACTGAAGTCGAACAGATCAAAGCTTCAACACCGAAATAATTCAACAGCCATAAATGAAGTTAATTACACTAGTGTTGATTTTCTTGGCAACCCCTAAGGGAGGGCAATTAAACTCTAGGGCCTCACTATCAACGTTCGAGTGTGAAAATTATATAAGTATCGATTTTACATGTAAAATTATTAGGTTAACCAATTAGGTTGATCGCGTGAGAACGTGATATTTGGCTTTTCTATACAAGAGACATATTTAAGAGGGTTTGTTAATTTAGTATAAAGTTATGTTGCCCAGGCTGAGTTTGTTGTGGGCTATGCTCAGAGTAGGGCGCGTTTGGACTTTAGTTTTAAGATACCGCAGTCGATTATCACCATCATGTTTTATAAGTTATTGGATGTCAATAAGAGTACAGTGTACCTAATTTAAATAAATAAATTATATTGAATTTGCGAATTTTGAAAGTAGCGTAGTTATTATTATTATCTGTTTTGTTGGTAGTAGATTTTTAAATACATTTTATTATTTTTGATTTTTAGAAACTTTCCTCGTGTGTGAAGCACTGTAATAAAAATTATAAGATTTTTAAATACGATATTATAAATAAATTAATGCCTTACTTATTAGTAATGTGAAAGTGCGTCTGCCTATCTGCTAACATTCAGGGCTTCCATCTAGTTATTAATATACAGTCAATCTGGATCCCGATCCGCGATCCGCGATCAATGAACGCGGACACAGAATAGATTGACATTAGATTGTCCGTCAATCCACTCTGTATATAGTTGTACGACGATCAATGGATCGCGATCATTAATCGCTGATCCAGATCTTTGATTATGAGATCCAGATTGACTGTGTACCGGGCGCCTAAGATTTTTTCATATGGGACTACCCATATGAAAAAATCTTAGGCTCCATATGAAATTATTACTTAATAATAATATATTTTGTGGTTCTATCTATAACGTGGTACTAAGTAAAGATTTTAGGTAATTCCAGCAGGATCTTAAATCGCAGATGAAGTGGTACATACATAAAATTTAATGTGAAAATCGTGAACTCAATAAATTCACAAGCATTCATAAAACAACATGATATAAATGTTTTTAATATTGCAGAATTTAATAATGATTTATTCACGTTATTTGGATTATGTTCATTTGTCCGAGTATTTCCGTTCCGTTCGGCGCGTCGGACGGGCTAATCTCGACGCGTGTTGACTCTCCTCAATAACTAACTTCAAACATAATTATCCTCCTCAATTTGCCCCAAAATTGGCGATACCCTCGGAGGGATTCCCCCGATATTGCTCGGCAAATTTCTTGTGCCAACAAGACCATCGATATCAGGATATTATTGAGGGTCAATGTTTGCTTATTTCATTATGGCCGGATTGATGCCATCAGCGTTCATTAAGATATCGGTGTGACAATGCATCCTTCCCGTTATGGGATTGAGTTTGTTTAGGTCCAGGACAGATTTACACAATTTTTTCCCTCTAGTCACTATAGAGACGATTGTATTTGCTCAATAGCTCGCTTATTTTTAAGTTTTCAACTAATTTTGTAAGTAAGTATTTAAGTTTTTGTAAGTTTGATTTTCTTTTTTTTCTTAAATTTTTTACGTGCAATCTATTTTATGAAGTAGCAATACTTTCTTGTCTATGAATGAAATTCCACTTGCCTTAGAAACGGACTACCTATAGGCTATTATCTACATGCTTTTCGAGAAATCTTGAGGTAAGGATTGGTATACAAAGTTTTATCTCTAAGTTTATTTATATCGTTAAACTCCTTTTACTGTCTTTTAAGTTAATACTTACTCATCATAGCAATCAGGTAAGTTGTAAGTAGTATTTGTTAGTGGGTAGATTAATAAATAGCGATTTCTTTTCAATAATAAAATATCGCTATTATCTATAACTTAGGTATAACTTTATTTTCAAACTCTTTCTACTGTCGCGTTGATTCTTATTTTTCTAATCACCTTCGCATTCTTACTGCCTTTTAACAGAGCTGTTAATTCATATTAACGAATCATGATGATGATGATGATGATGTCATCATCTAACGTTATATAATAAAACCTAATACCATCACTACGCATATGCTAGCGTAGAAGGCAGACGTGCATAGAAGACGTGCAATTTTGCGGCGCGTCGGCCGTTGGCGGTAATAAATTTAAAATATGTCCGCCTTGTCACAGGTCCGCTGAATACTAAGCAGACAAATAGCTCCTTCAACTCCCGATTTCTTGTAAATAAGGGGAACTGCTTAGGAAATACACACGTCTTTAAATTTCAAACGTTTAGGCACGTTTCTAGAAGGTCCGTAGGTCTCTGTATCATGTCAACCTTCGCCGATGTTTTGAGATCTGGGCACGCTTTAGTATTCTTTGTGCAACAAAAAATCATCGGTCATAATCCGCGCACTTAAATCTTTGTTACATTTCATTAGGTAAGAACTTAATTTTTGAAACTGATAGGCTACATTTTACAGGGAACAAATTTCGTTTAAGCCCACCAGAAAATAAAAATTCAAGAACATTTAATTTTATATTAAAATATGAAAAAACAACAAATCCGCGTCTCAATATAATGTTCGCGTTCCCACTTTAATCGAACGTTATAGCCCCAAAGCAATGTGCAAAATCATTCATAATGATTTTCTTCATAACCTCCGCGTACTACGTGCCAATATCCCCCCGTATGTTTTCAGTGTGCTGTAACTCGTTTCCCTACATTTAATATTCATTATTTTATATCAGGTCATACACTTTTACGAGGTGCTTAGCAATCAACCTGCGCAAGTTCAATCTGGCTTCTTGTGTCGTTTACTTGCATGATATTGCCTCAAAATAAAATATACCAAGGATTTAAGGATCTTTGGAGCTCGGAAGAAAAATTGTGTACGGCTTGTTATTAACCGACTTCAAAAAAGGAGGAGGTTCTCAATTCGTCGGAATCTTTTTTATTTTTATTTTTTATGTATGTTCCCCGATTACTCGAAGACGCCTGGACCGATTTTGAAAATTCTTTTTTTGTTTGAAAGGGTATACTTTCGAAGTGGTCCCATATAAATTTGGTGAAGATCTGATGAATATCTTCGAAGATAGATAATGGAACTCCTCAACGGATAAGAGTAAATTGCTCGCGATCAGTGTGATAGTCTTGTAAACAGTATGTTTTAACCATGCATAGCATATCTCGTTCTGGTTACATCCTGTATTTTAAAACAGTGGGGCCACTAAAAATTGTGAAATAAAAAATTTTCAAAAAAAAATAAAAACCGACTTCAAAAATCATAAACACTAAAAAGTAAAAAATAATTTAATTTATTATGTATACAAGAGTTAATTTAGTTCTATAATAACATTCTTTGGAGTCGGTGCCAATGTGGAGTCACGTCAACAATAATGAAGAGTAGGTAGACGGTTCATGCGGCTAATTGGTACCGACTCCAAAAAATGTTATTATAGAACTAAATTAACTCTTGTATACATAATAAATTAAATTATTTTTTACTTTTTAGTGTTTATGATTTTTGAAGTCGGTTTTTTTTTTTTTTTTTTTATAGCATTTATTTAGGGGTGTGGATATAATAAACTGCCAGTATTCGCTTAAAAAACTTGCAATGACATGGTTCTTGCAGTCTTATCAAGCTTGCAGTTAGGTACGTATTTTTTTATTCAGCCCTTGATAACTACAATCTCACCTGGCGGTAAGATGCAAGAGTTTGTTACTTGTGCATTTATTCTTAATCATGAATTACACTTATGTATCTATATATAATGAAGAATAATTCGTAATAATTCTTCCAATACAACTAAATGACTCTCTTTCAGTTGTATTCGAATTGTTGGGATTCTTTAGGTCACCGAACTAGGTTTCTTTAGGTAATTTCGGTCACCGATCATGTAAACAGACTAATTCGGTTTACTAATCCGGTAAAACCGAATGCGGCCGACGAATTCGGTCACCGACCTAATAATGCAAGCGCGCCATTAGATAGCACGGCAAATTATTGTTGTACTGGCTTTTACTAGCGTATCCTATTATAACTTCTATAACTATCAATTTTTCAATTTCAAACTCAAACTCACATATTTTTATTCAAATAAACTTATTAAAAGTGCTTTTGAATCGTCGAGTGAATATACTACTGGTTCGGTATGACACTCCTACCGGGAAGAACTAGCAAGAAACTCGGTGGTAGCTCTTTTTAAAAAATCATTTACAATTACATCAATGTGTAGATACATAAGTAACCTGCACTGTCCAACCAATTAAATTTTTCTACCACTTTTTATGCAGCGAAAGTTCAAAAAGTGACTCCCTAATTTGACGGCACTGCATACTAAACCCGAATTTCCATTAACCCGGCTCTGTTTACGACGAAATTCTTTTCCGTCAAATGAGATTTATTCCCTCCGAAAAATATGTAAAGTTGGAACGAGACACCTTCGGTAGGAATCATAGGGCTGAAGGCAAGATTTTCCAAATCGCTAGAATTTTTATGTACTGGACTAAGTGTAATTTGCCAAATAGCTCTGTATTTAAGTATAATCCTTGGATCTTGAACTAGTTATTTTACCAGTAAACCCATACTAATATTATAAATGCGAAAGTGTGTCTGTCTATCTATTTGCTACACTTTCGGTTTTAACGGCCCATCTTTTCAAGTGATTTTCAACTGATTGATAAAGTAGCAGGTAGTACCTAGTTGGTACCTATTTGATAAATCATGAAGTCGGTTAAAAAGAGATATTGAAGATATTTAGTGTCTGTCTAGTGAAAGCTGTGAGTCGATTACTAGATTCTGGCAACACTGGCTACATACATTTTTCAAACCTCTACAATACAATACAAATTTACTTCGTCCAAAAAATGAACGGTTTTATAGCAACCCTAACTGGAACAGAGCTGAAAAAGGGGCTGAAATTAAAATCATATCTGCGTAGTCGAGTCACGCGAAACATTAACTTTACCCCGCAATAAACCGCCCCCTTAAGAGCCTCATTGAGAATTAAAATTTGCCGGCTGATCTGCACGCTGACGTCTCCTGATGGATTACGAACATAGCAGTTATAGGTATTCTTAGCACGACCTGGCATAATTCGACACCGTTCAAAGATTTCGAACATACTTGTTTATTTATAAATGGTATAAACCCTATTGTATATGCTCAGAAAATGTCCAGTGGTCCAGAAATGAATGTTTTTCTATCTGTCTGTTCGTTACGTTTACGTATATTATTCTTTCATCCGATTGGTAAAAATTTTGTACAGTTGTTGTTGGAACGTGAAAGTATTTTATTTTTATAAATTCTTACCATTAGACTAACAAAGATGGCTGGGTAGTGGATCTCTTCGCAACAAATACCGGGCATAAGCTAGTTTAAAATGAAAATAAGAATGTATCTATATGCTATTCGATTTATTGATTTAGATTTTAGGTCATCATAATAGCGTTAATGACGAAATTAAACTCCACCATCGGCTTCGATGCCGAAAGCAGATTCTATAGAGACTACAAGAATCTTATCAGTTGCTCGAGGCGCTCATTCAGTAAGTTAGGTCAATTTTACTCTGACATTAAATGTTTCGCTACACGAGTCACGAAATCTATAAACTTTGTCGAGTTGAACTCGTTATAAGCCCTCTTGTCTAATTTCACTTTGGAAATTACATTTTGCATTTATACCCAAATCATATTACATTACTTATTAAATCCTACTGACGGTGATGTTCAATATTTTGGGTATTTTCGTCACCTGTCCGTCTATAAATAGGAGGAGAGTGTTATATTATTGTTGTTTTATTAATTTAAATTGTTCTCGCTTGGCACTGACTCCTGATTTGTTAGACGTTTATCAAAATAACTGACGTCCAATCTGATGCTTCTAATTTGGGCAATATTACAGTTTTAACTCTGTTGTACAAATCAAACAAATTATATACCTACCTGTTTATTAATTAAACGTACTTACTTACGTAAGCTAGAAAGAAAGAAAGAAAATGTGTTTTTATTTGATCACTACATGTGGTTTTAGACTAATTATAATTAATATTAAGTAGATATAGTAATATGTGACCAAATAAAGGTTTCCATCTCAGCATCATGCTGCAGCAGACTGCAGCGCTGGTTTTCAGTGGAAACCTTGATTATAAGTGAAGTCACGGACGGAACTATGAATACATATGCGTGCAATACCTTAACTTATAATATTGTTGTTACGTGTATTACATTATCTAAAATGAAAGATACAGCTTGGTACTTGAAGCAACTAAAAAGAAAAATATAATAAAAAGAGAAAACTAACTTGTGATGTATTGAGTAAAATTAACATGACATTGGTAAAATAATAACAAATAACAAATGCGGCATAAGTGCTGAAACGATAGCTAGAGATAGTTCTGAGATAATTTAAAGTGTAATAACAATACTTAATTTCAAGGTAATTTTTTTTGTTGCGTAAGTAAATAGGTTTTTAATTAAGTTTTAAAAATTCCAAAAGATTGTGACGATTTTAGCGGTGGCGGTAGAGCGTTCCAGCACTTAGTGGCCGCAAATTTAAAACTTCCCTTGAATGCTGCTGTTTTATGCCGTGGAGTGGACAAAAAGAGGTAAGAGTTCCGTGTAATGCATGCTGACTTATGACCAAACCACATTAATTTCTTGCGTAAGTATTCTGGAATTCCATTTTTAAGTACCCCAAAAAGTAGAGTGGCAAGGTGTAACTTTCTACGTGCTTCCATCTTCAAAAGATTTGCTTCATTATTGAACGGAGTAACGTGTGAGCGCGGTGGGATATTAAAGCAGAACCTGGCGCAAGCATTTTGAACGCGCTGAATAACTTTTTTTGTCCTGCTTAAGAGTCGGGGCCCGTATACAGTGTCAGCATAAATGTCAACGTAAGATAGGTGAAACAAGGCGCAACCTAACACCCCTCTATGTTTCTCGCAGTGTAGCATCGTGAGCTATATATATACAAAAATTGCAGGCATTTTTTATGCTTATAGGATATTAAATTTAAAAAATCTTTGTACTTAGCGTTAAACTTTTAAGACGCTCCGAGGCTTGAAGACTTGTTTGTCCTCTACTTTTAGTGGGTTACCTACTCCAATGCACTCCACCACCATACTTACTCCACTTTTACCTTGAAATCAAGAGTGAATTTCACTTTAAAGCATGCGCTCCTCTGCTGCATGATGGTTAATAACCATTGGTTATATACAGCAAGTTTGATTTTAGCTATGCGCTGGTCTATAATTTAAAAATTAAGATTTTAAATTCATTTCATTGAGAGACACGTCCTGTCTCATTCTACGAGTACTTATTTTGGGAGTTCGCGGTTTCTACTTCGTTCTATGTATGTTCCGAGGCGATAATGACACTCGAATTCACCCCAACCGCACCCTCGAAGCGACGAAGTCGGTGGCGTGTCTTAGGGATAATAAACTAATACGAAGATTACTATACAGTGTAAACTTGTTGGTGAATTAACCAAAACAAACGACGTCGCGTGTAAACTTGGTCTTATTAAATTTAGACTTAGAACTTCGTGTCGAGTTAGATTCAGGTGCGCTCAGACTATAATGTACTCGGAACTTGTAAGTGATTTTCGTGGATATACCTGTTATATATTTAGTAGGATATTAAATTATTGCAATGTAAGGCGAAATCATAGGTACCTTATACATTTATCCCCTGGTTATTCGGCTTCATAGAATACTCGTGAAACAAAAATATTTCAGTTTCTGAAAGCAATTGATTGCTTGCCGTTGATCAAATCAACGGCAAGCAATAAATTGTGCTTCTAGTATCATAATGATTATACGGTACGGCATAGTATAAGCAAACCCAAATGATTAAGTATTTAGGTAAAAATTTACACCAGTAATCTATTGCAACTGGCAACCACCAAAAATTCCCTTCGGTTGGAATTAAAAAAAACAGCCTTTATTCCTTGTCTACATGGAAACTCTGTGCAAAAGTTCAGCTTTCTAGACTCCTATGGATATGGCAATGATATTTTTTACATGTCTAATTTTATGGGATAGGGATAGGCGTTGATGAGTATAATAATATTTTATTAGTTTAGACTATAGAAATATAAATACTATACTACTAGTCATTTACTGCCGCACGAGTTTATTTTTAAGAAATCTCCATTGGACACAGTCATAAAGGAGGCATTTCGCAATGTAGAGGGTACAGTAGGTAAGTAGAGTGTGGATAAAGTGATGAGATCCGGGTCACCATTACGGCGCGCCGCATGGGAGGCGATCGGAGCGCTAGTGTTGGTTAGATTGCGATCATCTCCTACGAGTATGTGCGCCTAAGTGGATTGAAGTGGGACGCGGGACAGCCGGGACAATGCCTTTTAGATTGCATTTAACACGAATTGAGCAATAAAGGCTCCCTGCCATGCAACCAGGGTGATTAACTTTTTCTTACTAAATTGTACAGATTTGCACTTAATTTGTATAGTCACTTTTCTTGTTTAACTTATCAAGTAAAATGTTAATTTCTCTACATCAAGTTTTTCTAAAAGAAGGAGTGAACTTATTCTAGTTTTCTCGTTTCGTCAGTTTTAAATTAGCTTTTTGTTATCATGTAAATCTTAAACAAAATCATCACATAAATACTTCGATTTATATTAAATATCGTATCGTAAACATCTCCTAGAAGATACTTTTCTTGTTGTAACCGCAGAAATTCGTGTAGGTACGTACCAAAGAAAGAAGTTTTACTTTTGTACTTTCTTTATGATACCGTTCTATAAAATGAATAGTAGGATCGGTATCCACAAAACGTAATCGTCGAAGATAGAAATGGAAGCATTCCGAAACGTATCCATAGGTTGTAGAGCCAATGCACATAAACGCATAAACGACGCCGCATGGGAGTTGCTCAAAGCGTCGCAAGTCTTGGGAAACACCTCTTGCGGTGTACTAAGTGGATTGAGACTGTACCGCCGCAGAATTACAATTGAAGTTATAGAAATGGTATGTTAACTTATAATAGATACATTAATATAGATTTATCAGAATTTCAAGTATAACTGCTACCTACCCTATAAATACCAGCTATGCTAAGCCAGCGGACGGTAAAAATATGTCTAAGGAGCATTCATCCGCATCTTAGAACAGCATCCAAAAGAACGACGAGCTGAATAGAGGTGCGGCTATTAGAGTAGATACACAGATTTGCAGAAAGAGGCGTGGCGAACCGCAAACACACTTGGGATAAATAAAAATGGTCTTGTGAACAAAAAGTCTGCCTCGTTAGTCTAGTGGTTATCATGTTCGACTGCGGCTGACGAGGTCCAGGGTTCGAGTCCCGTCGGGCCATAATTAAGTGTTGGGTTTTTCTGATTAGAAATTCTCAGTACTAGGAACCAGGAGTTAGGAAGTTGGCGGTGTTTCACCCCCGTGCCTCGGAGAGCACGAACATGATAGTAGTCGTTAAAGCCCGCCAACCTGCATTGGAGCAGCGTGGTGGGTCTAAGCTCTAATTCCCTCTCTCCTATGAGAGGCCTGTGCCCAGCAGTGGGACGTTAATGGGATGTAGTGGTGGTGGTGGTGGAACAAAAAGTACGCTTACTTACTTTTATCACGTCAGAACAGAACATCGCGTCGTTTACCTCCGACGCACACGTTTCCAGCAAAACATTTTGTCCTGTCCAGTCCCTAATGTGTTTTCGCTCAAATGTACGGTAATATGGGCTACAGTTGGCTGAATCATCGCACGGCGTTTGTGCAAACCACGAGAGATGCTGCTTCAAGCGCACTTATTTTCATTTAAACAATTTCAACCTATATGTAAATAAGCAGAGTTTATTTAAAACGTAAGAGCATCGGCTCTCCATCTGTGGATTTGACGCCCGACACTTCTATTCTTATTTAGAGTTCTGTGGTACAAAGAGATAATAATATGTCGTAGTCCTAGCCTTATCCAACAGTGGAGGCGCTTCTAGGAATGGAAAACTAATACCAACAACAATTCACGCGTTGTGGTTAACCTCAAGTTTAGTCGTGGTTTATTCGGATATAATAGACAATGGCTGAATCGGAAAGTTATGCTTTTATTTATTATCATTAGACACTGGAGAAACTCAATATGGAATTTTTGGTTTTAACGTTCCAAGTAGTTTTAAATAATCCAGGAAAATGTAACCGTCCCTAAAGTTTTTTTTAAATTTTCCTTAGGATATATAGACAACAATAGTTCTGGCGTACGCTTTTTGCAAATTGAACTTATTAAGTTATTAATACCTTTTGAACAGAAATAATACCTTTTCTGTTTGGTTTCTATGTTTATGTATTCAGAAATAGTGTTTAATTTTAATATTTTTTTACTGTACATATTTTTTTACTATGTGATGCCCGTGACTTCGCCCGCGTGTTTTGAGTCATGACGTAATACAGACCATATAAGACACAATCTCATCATTATCTTTGGTATATTACTATGGATTCGTATGTAAATGTAAATTCAACATACCCATAATATATAAAAATGTATCTTTACAATTTATAGGGGATTACAGGAAATGGAATTGTTTTGTTCGAAAGCAAGCTGAAGAAGCCGCGGGCGGTAACATGGCATGAAATATTAACGCGGTAAATAAAATTCATACAGTTAACCTAAACAAAGTTAACACAAAGTGACGAGGGTAGATGAAAGTCGCTTGAAACTGCCGCTTTAAGCCAAGAAATCATCAGCTATTACGATACAGGGCTGACAAAATTATTTATTGTTTAATTGGTACACAAAACAGGAAATTACATCTAATTATTTCCTGTTTTGTGTATCTACCAATAATTAATTATTAATATTATATTTCAGGTATGTGTAAAATTGAAGAGTCGGTCCTTAGTTAAAACCTAAAACATGCTCAACATAAAATTACTATCAAAAACTAGTTGATGCACGCCACTTTGTCCGAGTTGATTATTTATTTATTTATTCATAAAAAAAAACAAAAGTTACAAACTTAAGAGTCTATTTGGTGTAGCATAAACTCAACTGAGTTTTTCTGTACACCAACGAGCCCTCGACATTAGGTGGGCCATAAATAATTTTATTTTAATTACATTTTCATTACCTATACTATACTATAAATATGTATTTCTGATTACCACAAATAAGCAAACTATTGTATATTATTAATTAACTAAAACTATTCCTAAACACTAACAAATAAGCGAACATAATAAATGCTCCACATTTGAAAAAAACACAATCAAATAATATATAATAATATAAATATTTTAAATGCGAAAGTTTGGATGGATGTATGGATGGATGGATGTTTGTTACTCAATCACGCCCGAACGGCTGAACGGATCTGGATGAAATTTGGCACAGGGATAGATTAAAGTCTGGAATAGCACATAGGATACTTTTTATCCCGGAAAATTGAAGAGTTCCCGCGGGAACCGAAAAACCTCAATCCACGCGGACGAAGTCGCGGGCATCAGCTAGTGTTTCATAAAAACTTGTTGACAAAAAGTTTTTAAAGTACCTATTGATGATTCAATACATACCTGATATATCGCTAAGATATTTTTTGCATTTAAGAGTAATTGGCTAGTGTCAGTTGTATAAAGAATTGTTGACTTCTCTCAAACTCTTAGGAAGCTCATTAATTAGGTTAGGTATTACATAGCTTATCATTCTTTTTCCGTATAAGTTATTGAATTTAGGTAGTTGTAGCTGTTTTACGTTATCGTTTCTGCGAGCTGAGTATACCTTCTGCACTTTCCTAAACTTTTCGTTAAAGTAATGTTCAATTAATAATGTAAATTTAATTTTATCATGAATAGGAATGATTTTACAAAAACCGAATACTTTTCTATAATCTTCTTTAAAGGCCATTTTAAATTTATTTAGGACTATATTTTCTTTTAAAATGCGCAATTGGAGTGCAAAAATAAGATGAAGATGTGGTCATGTTCTTCCATTGCTTGACAACCCATATTGTATGATCGATTCCGCTAAAGATTTGTACAGTAATAGAAGAGTTTCGTATGGTATTTTATATTTTATTAATGAGAATTTTGCTAATATCCCTCTTAATTTGTCACACACGATTGATGTGCTCTTTCCAATTTAAACGATCATCAATGACCAGGCCAAGGTAGGTGTGCTTTTCTACAATTTCTATCGTATCGCATTTACAAGGATGAAGAAGGTATTTGATATTTCAATTTTTTTTTATGTATTTTTGTCGTTGATGCAAGCTATATCTGTGCCCAATTTCAGAGGTTGAGAAGTGAAAAAGTTACAGACATACGAACACATTTTTAAATTTAGAATATAAGTAGTTGTACGCATGATAATTAAAAACAATCGTCAAATCTTAAAACGGTTTTATGTGAGAGAAATTGGTAGGAGCTTACCAACAAACTGTTATCCCAAAAAACTCGCGAGAGATATTCAACTCTCAGGCCTGCGAAAATACTAAAATTGAATAATATTAAGATTTCATTATGTTTTTTCATCTTGTAAATAAAATAGAGAACAAAGAGGCAACCCTATGTTTAACAAATAACCCTTCCCTATTTCCCGGCATCTTGTACGGATCGCTCTCGGTCCCCACTCGGTCACTGTACAGTCAGCACCAAAAGTGCAATTTATAACAATTTTAATGTAATCAGATTGTTAGGTTAGCATCAACTTACATACCTTTATTCACTTTATTAAATATAGTCTACGTAGCGCTAATCATATTTCAAGTTGCAATATTTTGGACACAACGCCAAACCAGGCCTGGCTCACTTGTCACGTGACCTGAGATATTTAACTACTGCTGCGTGGACGCTCGACGGCACTCGTATCAGTCGAGTGTTGCGCGCGGACCGTAATTATACGTTTGACTTTTACTCAAGTTCTCGTTATGGATAAACAAAGAAAGATCAGTAAACGATATCGTATCACATTAGGTCGTTTAAACTCTAATTATTAAGACCTAACTTATCGCTCTTTGCACTTCCTAAGGACCCTGAAAGGTAAGTTTGTATTATTTGCCTATCTAGGTACATAGTACATACGTACCTACTTAGAGTTCTAAACAAAACTAATATTAATACATAATGTGGGTAGTTTTATTTTTATATCCACACAAGATACAGTTTTAAACAAAAGTAAATATAAACCATAGGTAGTATCCAATATTATAGTGATAGCCTAATGGGTAGACTTCAGCCTCCAAGTCTGGGGTTCGATCCTGGGAACGCACCTCCAACTTAATTAATTAAAATATATCATTTACGGTGAACAAAAATCGTGTGTAAAGCTGAAAACATGCCTGAAGTTCTATAATCATTATAAAAAACTCTAATATGTCTGCCAACAAGAAATTGGCCAGTGTGGAGGAATATATGTATATACTAATATATTCTCATTCTGAGAAGAGCCTCGTGAGTCGTGCTTAGTAGTGGGACTAGTGGGCCGCCGATGAGTCGATGATGATTAATCCATAATGTGGGTATATTATTTTGTCTCGTAAACTCTGGCATGGGCCCCCTTCCACCCCATATAAGTGTAAAATATTCATTGATATTTCACTACTTGTGGAATATATAACGACTTTTTTTTATCCACTACAAGTTAGCCCTTGACTGCAATCTCACCTGATGGTAAGTGATGATGCAGTCTAAGATGGTAGCGGGCTAACCAGTTAGGGGCATGGCAGCATGTTAAACCCATATCCCTATTTGGTTTCAACAAAATCTATGAATAATAATATATCTTTTATCTATTTTTAAAGTAAGTAATTGTCGTCATCATTGCAACCGATTACCGACCCATAGTAATGATACCGATAGTTAGAATTTAGAAGTAGTCAACCCTAAGGCTACTCGCGCCGCGTCTGAAGGTATAAGAGTTACGCGATAGAAAGAGATATATAGAGGTAGGTATTTAATTATTTTCACTCGCAGCGCTGTGCGAGCTGAATTGCACTTTATTACGACGTAACCTGAGTCGCTGATGGTTAAAAGGTCTTCGCGGAGTAACTCTTCTGTTACTACTATTACCTATTCTGTGGCCAAACGCAGAGTAATTTTAAAATAGGACGTCGAAGATCGATTAAATGCGAGAAAGTTTTGATTTCTTAACTTTGGTATTGATTTCTTTAAAGAGTGTCATGAAAGCAAACATTATTATAAATCCTAAAACCGGTGTGTTAATACTAAATAGTAGGTATATAATTATATAAATACATTCATATTATTACGAACGTACTCGTATATCTAGTGTTATTTTTAATTATTTACACCAAGACCGAAGCGTCTCACAAAACACCAAATTCAATTTCGAAATCAATTAGGTATTTCCGAATTGCCTCTGCTGGGAATTGAATTTGGGACATACTCAATACTTTATTTATTACACGTAGGACATACAGGTGTCTCTTATGTCATGACTCGTCATGTTTTGACTCTATTACTGGTTCGGGAAGGAGATTCTACTGAGAAAAAATATTAGCAATAATTTTGTCGTCGTTGATCGCTATTAAAAAATTTTAACAGCACTCAACGGGATGACATAATAATTGCTAATATTTTTTTACAGGAACGCATAGTAAGTATAGTTTATAACGTCTTTGAAAGGTGATATCTAGAAAAAGTCCCATCCACTTGCGTCAGTTTTTATGCTGTTTACATAGGTACTGCGCATACTTTAATACTGTACAAGAATCAGCTTTTCTAATTATCGTTCATTTTTGGTAACAATAAACCGTCTTTGAACGGCCATATCTAGCGAAAGGGCCATCCAAATGCAGGCAGACTGCAACTTTTGTGATCAGTGGAGAGCTCTACATCCACCTAACACTGAATCAGCTTTTCTGGCGATGGTTACCAAAAGTGCAGTTATCTCCTATAATATAACGTCATGAAATTCGTCATAAAATTTATAGAATTTAGTTTTGTAGGCGAAGTTTTAAAATTTTCTCCTATCTAATAAATTATGCATGAAACGTGATAGCCCTATCATTAACAAGTAACCCTTCCTCGGCGCTCGGGCGCTGAAGTACTGCTGACATCTTGAATTCGAGCGATTTTATCAGTACTCGTCGCGCGCGGTTTTGGTGGTTACGCTGGAACTTGGTTAATACAATGAAAGGTTGTTCCGAAATTATATATATAGGTTAATTTACTGTATTACTGACAATTTTATTGGCGTCAAGTAATATAACACATTAAAATCATAACGTTTAAATTATTATCACAAGTCTAAGAAATAAAAAATACGTAATTTATTTTTAAGTAAGTAAATAAAAGCAATATTTGATTCAATTTGGTAATGTCTCTTCCCATTTGTGAAATTTGTAGAGTATTATTATTTAAGAATACTTCAGTTTTTGACAGTTGATATTTCCTTTACTCTTCAAATTTAACAATTTACAAAAAAATAATGTAAATGTAAAAAAAATTTAGCCAAATAAAATAAATTATATTTGCCAACCCTAACATTAAGAGATAACCCTTCCCTACCGTCGTCTTGTATACGGGCGGTCTCGTCTCCGCCGGGTCTCGGTACATTTGGCGGTTAGGTTTAAAATTCAATTTATAACAATTTGCACGAAATCAGCAGGGGTGCACCAAAAATACTTAGAACCTGTGTATTGCTGCAAAGACGTTTATTATGTTAGGGTGGTAATGAGATACGCTATTACGAGTCAACAAATAACCTATTATACTTTTATTATTTTAAACCGGCAATGAGACTTTTGTGTAGAGTTTTAGGTAATTATGAAATATGAATATTTGTGAAAACAGAAAGAAATTAATCATTGTTACACATAAATCATTTTTTCGAAAGAAATATTATAAGACTACGAAATTTTACTGTAGAGGACAGACATTATGGGTAGATTTTATTTTCGGTCTACGAACCTATTTATAGTTTTAAAAATATGTAATGAATTGTAATTTTTGTTTATTCCAATAAGATAACCCTTGACTGTGATCTCACCTGGTTGTAACTGGTAAGTGATGATGCAATCCGAAAGGTAAGTAGGTAGCGGGCTAACCTGCTATAGGTATGTAAATTACAATGAGTAAGTAAGTAGTTGTATAAATAAAAGGGCTGTAAAGGAATACTTTTCATTATCCATATTATACGAAAAATTCCTAAGAAGATATCAGTTTTAAATAAAACGAAATCGTCCGAAACTCGCGCTTCCTACATCACTTGTCACAATAAAAATTCAAATAACTTGTGCTCGCGCTCTTTGTTGTCTTTTTAAAACCGTTTTTAATATTCCTCCATCGTCTTTTCCCGGTCTATGGCAATTTCGCCTTGTTTTAAAGCAGACAAATTGAGCATTTTTTTTTGTTTATACAAGTTGAGAGCAGTTAGAGCGTGGGTAATCTCTTTTACGTTTGTTGGATTTGAGAACTCGCTATTCTTTTTCATTCGTTCGTCAACGCTTCCTTGTGTTTGTCCACGTTATTTCATTGCTTTGCCCCGAGCAGGGATTCTTCACGGGCGGGCGGACGCTCACTATGCGTGTAAATTTTTAAACTTAGTAATGTTTCTCTCGTTCTTTTTCTTGTTGCGTCTGCTCCTTTTATTCGCTCCTGTTTGTAGTTGTCAGTGCATTTCGCCTTTTCCGCGCCTCGGATCTATCTAACTGAGCGACAAATTGCCTTCCCAACGAGATCTCGAGGCTGTCCTTGTTCCGAATAAACGAATTTCTGTGAAAATGGTTTGTTGCTGCTGTTTTAAGCTTCATTATGTAGTAGATCTATTTATATAACATAAAAAAGGTGAATAGACTGGCTTTAGATCAAAGTACGTCTTAAACTACCGGGTCTTGAAATTTTGCCTGAAAGTTTTTCATTGCAATCATGTACATACATATTATTATAACTACAAAAATTTAGAGGCGCGGTGATCGAACCCCGTTCCCCCAAATAGGAAGCCGAGGTTCTAACCACTAAACTATCACCGCTTAATACTTGTGTTCGGGTATTTAATATAAAAGCTGAAATACAACTACCCAATGCATCTGTAACAGTAGGACTCGCGTATACATTACATTGTTAAATTGAAACCACTATTGAACTGCAAGGCACGAACAGTTTTCAAGTAGATGCAATTATTCTCCCCACGCCACAGTAAATGCCAATTAGTGGCCTCAATGGTAGAACTAATAACATGAGTGTTCCCTAATTCTGAGCAGACGCGTATTAACATTACAAGGCTTCCTAACAAGACGCTTGGGTCGCAAACACAGAGTTAATTTAAACTGTCATGTACTCTGTAGCTACTCTGTGGTTGCTAATGATAAACTGTATACATTTCGTAATCTAATTGAATGATATCATTATCCACAATATTATAATTAAGGCGGAGATACTTGATATTAGTTTGGTTTATTAGGGAATTATCGGTCTAATTTTGGGATTAAATCAACGATTCAGATTTCTAGACATGAAACTGATATTCGTAAGGTGAAGAAATGTTACATCAAATAAATATTGAGCAGCAACGCCCACAGATAGATTTATTTAGAGCATAGGCTCGTCTAGTGTATCTTAACAGCTGAAAATTAGCTTTTTTGCTTTACAACAGCAAAATTATTGTATACATTCAAACCGAATATCGTCCAGCTAGTTTTTATTTTCAAATTCAAATTAGCCAAAGAAAAATGTATCATTTCGTAATCTTCGAGCAGCTTAAAGATACTTTCATATCAATAACTAAAGATCTCAATAATTGGGATCCTTTCGAACATTTAAATAGCTGGAAGCTTAGTAAGCAGATTCCTTGTGGATGGAGCAGACGTAACCGCTACGTCAAAAAGATTCATATAAAAACAAGCTCCTTAAACCACGTTATTAATGCAGGGGACGGCGACCGGCCAAAGGACACGCGCGGCAAAAAGACTCCAACCAAAACACAATTTAAAAGAGAATTCTTAAAGAGCGAAGACGCTGCGAAAAGAGATAATTTGGACGCTTTTCGCCCGGGGCCCGCGTTTGTCTTTGCTATTGTGAACTTTTGTTTCGCTCACTTTTATGAATTATTTTCAGTTGTTTTCATCACCGGCAAATTCAAATGGGAGCTGCGGGCGGAGTTTCTTTACCAACTGCACACAGAATTTCGCTTTCAAACGGAGCTGAAGCAAATTTGCTGCGGTGAACGCGCTTTTGTTTTCAATAATAATTAACCCTAAATATTCCTTCTGTCCTTTAAAAAAATGCGATTGTGTAAAGAAAATCGAATTCATTTGATGGCTTAAAATTTATTGTTACGTTTGTCAAATAGCTTCATACTATTTAAGAAGTTCATAGATGCTTTTCGGTATGCAAACAATAATTGTGAAAAAAGTTCGAATCATCCGATGCTGTATTAACGATTACAATTATATCTTACACAATTGGGGCTCTGATTTCAAAAGTTAGTCACAGTAATCAATATTGTGTTTTTCTTTTGTTCATTAGTGCAGCGTATTTTTTAGCTTCTCCATTCTTATATTACACTAGATGATGCCCGCGACTACGTCTTTTCGGATTCTAAATCCCGTGGGAATTCTGTGATTTTCCGGGATTTATCCCAGAAGACATACCTACTACTTTTTAAAGTAGCAATTCAAATTAGCAAGTAGTAATTTCTTCGGGTCTTTAACTACGAGTTCATCCATGAGAAAAATCACTTTTCTCTACTGCAGCGTGATTGGAGGACATAACAAATTACCAACAAACCAACAAATACACTTTCGCATTTAGTATATGGGTTTGGGTAGTGATGTCGAGTAACGAAGTGGGTAAATTCTAGTAGGTATTATATTTCGCTTGTAACCCTTACCCCCTCGCTGTATCTTATCAAATGTAAACACTCGTTCCGGGCATTGGGCGCGAAATGTGCGCTATTATTTTTATTTCCACGCATCTCTCGCTACAATGGATCGTTTGACTTGCGCGGTTTTTTTTGTTTTAACATTACAGCTATGATCGTAAAATTCAGGATTTTTCCTTAAAAATACAACTTTGACGTGATATAGGTAACTTTATTCACAGTTATTTGTCTGTTTCTCTATGTGTAAATAGCCGAATTGGTGTACCCAGCTACGGACCTGGTTTTGTAGCTATCGATCCTAACCGTCATGACCTTTTTTGAAGTCTGTGAAAAATTTGCGATTTAAATACTCGTCTAAGCAAACTTACAAAAATTTAAATGAGAATTATACAAACGATGATAAACTTATAAGATAAACATTTAAAACATTAGAGTTTATAACTTTAGCTTTTTTATTTTGTGGTTCAATTATTTCTGTTTTAGAAATATCATTTAAACCTTTTTCAGTTTCATTCAATCTGCATGCTTTTTTTTGTTTGGTTCTGTTTTTTATCACTGTAGTTTGATGCACTGTTTTGTCTTCACATGACAAGTTTCTAAGTTGAATGAGTGCCTGAAACGTAATATATATACAACTAGCTGATGCCCGCAACAACTGATGATGACTTCGTCCGCGTGGAATAAGTTTTTTTAAATTCCCACGGGAACTCCTTAATTTTCCGGGATAAAAAGTCCTATGTCACTCTCCAGGTCCTCAACTATACCCATGCAAAAAATCACGTCGATCCGTTTCTCCGTTGCAGCGTGATTGAACAAAAACCAACAAACCAATAAACCAACAGACCAACAAACAAACACACTTTCGCATTTATAATGTTAGTACCTACCTATGATTTATTTTCATGTTTATCTATATTAATATTATGAATGCGAAAGTTTTGGTGGGATGGATGGATGTTAGTTACTCAATCACGCCCCAACGGCTAAACAGATCTGGATGAAATTTGGCACAGAGATAGATTAGTCTGGAATAACACATATGCTACTTTTTATCCCGGAAAATTAAAGAGTTCCGTGTGACGAAGTTGCATGTATTAGCTAGTAAGTAATTATAATACAATTAATTTTCATGTTTACATGTTTTAATGTTTATTTAAACCAAACTTTTTAAAATTTTAGTTTAAATAAATATTGAAACATGTTTGGTTAAAATAACTAACTACAATATAGAAATGCAGCATCTAACTTTAATGTTTATCACATCACATCATGGTGAAGAATAAGACGTCTTTAACACAGAAATGTCTCCCTTTATACTCATGTGCTTTAATCATAGTGACTTTAAATGGCATATTACATAAAAATTAGGCAGTTATAAAAGGAAATTTGTAGATTTTTTTACGGGGCCACATACTACCGTAGATCATAACATACTGTTAGCGGCATATACGTTCCGTGGGGCCCGTAAAAACGTAATAAAAAAGGAATAAATCCAGCCCCTATAGTCCCCTATGTCGCTTCCTCTATTATTATTATTATATGAACACCAAAATATTGCCTTGCTCCACGCAAGATCTGAGGAACTAATTTTTAAGATATTTTCCCTGATCGTATTATCTTTTAATAATACAGTTTTTCATGTAACATTTTGATTGAAATTCTGCTTTCATTAGGGAAATATTTGATCAGATTTTATTCATAATTTAAAGATGAAAATGTTTTACTGATTTCCCATTAATTTCTGAAGTACATACAAATATTATTTACCTCCCTAACATAAAAATATGCATAATCCAGCTAAAACTTCCCAAACTTCCTTTCAGTAAAGAGTCAAATTAGGACCACTTCGTTTATTATGTAGATCCTCACAAAGCACAATACACGCATATCTGCCACATTACAGATAGTTTATCATTTATATAGTCGCCTACCTACATACGCATTACTCTCATATGATTAATTGTAAATCATTGTTTTCCACAAGTAAGAATCATGAGGTAAATTTAACCACAAATTCTTTAAGTATTAAACAATCCTTGACCGTTGATCTATTGAGGGCTCAACCGATTTGATAAAGAATCACTCGAATCGCTTAATGGTATTCCACTAAGTTTAATTATTCATAGGATTACAGTGATTAACGTTTAATCAAAACCGTATTGCAAATAAAGCTTTCTACTCGACTGAAAGTCCCGAGAGGCGATTCTATGTTCTACTTAAATTTGTTCATAAATAGATAATAAAGGGTGCCGAACGAAGTTACCCGGCGGTTTACTAAACTGCTTTATTTGATAAAGATTGAGAAGCCGAGACGGCAAACTTTGCGACCGTGAGTGAACCCCGAACGTCTGTGCAATCCCTCAAAACCTCCCCTGTATGTTATCAAAGTATTTTCATCTCTATTGTTATCGGGGCACAGTCTACTTATGAATGAATATATTCGGGAAGTTGTTCGCGGTGTACCGTACAAATAAGTTGAGCGAAATACCTGGCGTGTTATTCTTTAAAACACTGTATTCGTCGTTGAGTTCACCGTCGAAACTATGAGTACCTAGTACATAACAACTTGTAGTTCCGATGGTGACCAATGTACTAGGTACATGTAGACTTCACTCTCCCATTATAAGGTGTCTATGTTCAATATTTTAGTCTGCTGTCGATTTAATTGTCATAACATCTTGACAAGCAATAAGTACAACACACAACATTTCTTCACTTTCAGTATTTTAACAACTAAAACAACATTACCTACTTGCGAACTTATAGTCAGATTATTCTAATTTCAGTGATGGCAAACAATCGTCATTGAATACAATCATTTTCTACACAAACGACATGGCACAGTAGTAGCACCGCCTCTTGCCGCTAATAGACATGTCTACGGTGACTTGTGAAAGGTGTCAAATTTTATTTCTTCGCTGTGTCGTCGTCGTCGTTCTGTTACAGAATTGCCCCGCTGGTACAGATTCATAGTTGAATGGATATTATTTTCCTATCAGAAAGTGTAAGCTGAGTCGATATTGCTTTTCGGTTACATTAAATTGAAGGTATTGTTGACACGTGTTCTATTGTGTTTAAACAAGACGCGATTTTTGTTCTTCTTTTGTTTTTTGTCGCTTATTATTATTTAGGTAAATAATTGGTACTTGGGGACATTACACTCTGGTAGCATTGCTTTATCTTGATTTGAGTTTCTCAAAAAACAGATCTTCTTTCTTATTTTAGGTATTTCTTTTAAGGTACCTAAGTATATCGAAATGGTTTTAAGAGATATCTAAAGAAATTGTTTTTGCATACTAGCTGACCCCCGGTTTTGCGCAGGTTAACTTTCCTACAGATGGAATGTGGTTAATTCCCAGAATATAAATTTCGAAAGTGTTTAGTTTCTTAGTTTGTCCTTCAATTACGTTGCAACGGAGCAACGAATCTACGTGATTTTTAGCACACACACCTTTTAACCTGTAGAGTTCAATATTGGTTTTACAAACATAAATGCACTCGGATAGTTTTACTGGTTAACTACTAATAGGTTATAACTAAACCTTCCTCATGAAATGATGTTAAAACCGAATTGAATTCTTAAATTTAGTTACTAGCTATAGCTCGCAATGTCGTCCGCGTGGAATAAGTTTTTTTTAATGAGCCACGGGAACTCCTTAATTTCCGGGATAAAAAGTAGCATATGTCACTCTTCAGGTCCTCAACAATAGCCATGCAAAAATCACGTCGATCCATTGCTCCGTAGTGGCGTGATTGAAAGACAAACCAACAAACCAACAAACAAACACACTTTCGCATTTATAATATTAGTATGATATGATTAGTATGATAATCGATTAGGTACAAGGACAATAATGTGAACTGGGACTATGTTCTATAGGTACTATTTAGAAATATTTCATTGAAAACAAACCATCGTTTTTATGGTAGGCCTTTTTAATTAATTTAAGTGGTGGTTTCATAGTGAGGGGCGATTGGGCAGTATTTTGGAATGGCCCGCACTCGTTTATATTTCGGGCACCGCGCCACCGCATTGTGTTCCGTAGCTGGAGGTAGACAATTTTATTTTCCGCTTTTTGGGTAATCAATAGGGGAAACCCGACGCCCCTTAACAACTGAACGGAGATCGTTATGGGATACGGAATCGATATGACTGTGTTTTTTTAGAAAAATCTATAAGAACTGAAAGACGAATAAGTTTTACAGAATAGGTTTTATGAAAACTACTCGTATTACCACAGAATAGGTGTACGTTGTACATTTACTAAATATTAGGAATTGGATGACGCCTGCGACATGTTCCGCGTGGATTATGCTTTTGAAAATTCTGTGAGAACTCTGATATACTGTGATAGAATAATTCAAGATGTCAAAATCGGTTTTATTGGATGGATTATGATAAAGAAATTAACGGAATGGCAAACCGACACACTTTCAAGGTAATTATTCGATGTATGCATTACTCCATTAATTAAAAACTAATGGTCGATGGTATTAAATACAATATATTATGATGAGTAAGTAGGTAAATGAGAGTTTGTCTTTTATTTATTCTTCGCAGAGTTGACCAATTAGTAACAATTAATATAACATTAAATACATAGGTTATACGTCTAGAATGGCTACAAAGTTGCAAAAATTTTATCTGTATCCAAATAATCTTGTCGTTCAACTCGTAGGTATATATACTGGTACCTACAATACTTGTTTGTTATTTATAACAAAATATCATAACCGATGTTCACCAATGTTCAAAATCCCGAACCGCAATAAAGCTTCCTTACGCTCGAGCGGAGAGCGAAAGACAAGAGGCAAACATGGCATTATTGCGCGAGCGGGTACGTTGAAAACTGATAAATTATTTCCACCGATTGAAGGTTTATGGTTTCCTGCCCAATAGATTTGTTACGTCGATAACAATCGGAATGAAAGCGACCGGCAGACGCGACCGTCTCGAGAGGATGATTGAGCCGGGAAATAGGTCCCCGAGCCGAACGCACTCTGCAACTTTGCCCAACGTATTTGTGGAGTCTTACGACCCCCACTGCTCTAATGTCGTGAAGATTACGAGTACCTATGCTAGTGCGTACGTTAAATAAAACTGAGACGCTATTTAAAAGATGTTCTAAGGATCTTTTAAATTACTTAACAAGGTTAAAATTGTATACCTGTCTAATAATTATAAGTTGTGATGTGTTACGTGGATGACAATTGGAATGCGAGCGACCGGCAGACGTGATTGTCTATAAGAGAGGATGATTGAGCCGGGAAATAGGTCTCCGAGCTGAACGTACCCTGTAACTTTGCTCAACGTAGTTGGGCTTACGACCCCCAGTGCTCTAAAGTCGTGAAGGTTATGAGTATGTTAGTGCGTACATTATATAAAACTGAGTCGCTTTTTAAAAGCTGTTATGTCCTAGGGATTTCTTAAATTAATTATTTAACAAGGTTAAAAATTGATACCTGTCTAATAATGATAAGATAAGTTGTGTTACGTGGATGACAATTGGAATGCGAGCGATCGGCAGACGTGATTGTCTCGAGAGGATGTTTGAGCCGGGAAATAGGTCCCCGAGCCGAACGCACTCTGCAACTTTGCCCAACATAATTGCGGAGGCTTACGACCCCCACTGCTCTAATGTTGTGAAAAACGAGAATGTTGGTACACAAATGAAATACAACTGAACAAATGAAGTTTTTTAAATCAAACTAATTTTTTTTAAATATGTGTCTTTGAGGCACAATAACATTTTGTTTGTTACTTTGTTAGTTAAATGTTTTTTTTTTATCTGGAATGGAAGCAGGCCGGAGGCCGTGCTTTGCCGAATTTTATATAATAAAATCTGCCCTGTAAAGGCTTCTGGAGGCTGCTGCCACAATAATTTTGGTATTTTAGATACTTACAATAAATACAATTCATGAGGAATTTTTGTGCTGTAAAAAATGCCTTCTGAAGCATTTTTGGGTTCCGTAGTAAAACAAAGAATCCTTATAGTTTCGTCTAAACTCCAGTCCGTCTGTCTGCCAGTCTGTCAAAACCATATAAGACATATTTGTTATATTCATTGGTAGTGACCAACTATGCGGTTATTAGAACTTGAGTCAACTCGAATGCCAACATTTTTAACAACTATTTTATTGTGCTACAGAATCCTACCTTACGTGAATTTTGACAAATTTTTACAAGCTTATATTAATTAGTTTCACATGTCCTGGGTGTCTGTCTGTACATAACATTTGACCCGGTTTTGGATTGAGCTGAAATTTTGCATACATGTTTAGTTTTGATATCAATGCATGGTTAGAAAAGTGACGTCAAACTAAATCTAATAATTATGGCGGACTGCCAAAGATGAGGGACTAGTTATTTTTTATGCTCTCCATGGAATGGGTATCAATTAAAAGGGTTTGCTGAGAAGAATACAATAAATATAGTGACGTCACTCTAAATTCAATATATAGCGGACTATAAAGGCTTGGTTTTTAATAATATTATCTTGTTTTAGATTTTGTTTTACTTTAACTTGCCCTTCATCTAGAACAAAGCGAAAAGCCGTGCTAGATGTACGAGAATAATCTAATTAGACATATCGGATTTGAACTGACTACCTTGCTGATTTCAGTCCGCACTCCAAACCTAAGCTGATAAAACAAATCACACTCACTACCTTGCTCGTAAATACAACGCTGGGTTTTGAAAAAACCTTTTTACTTTCCCAAAAGGTACTAAATTTTGATACTCGATCAGGCGAAAGCGCAGCCGTTCTGTATGTTTGTGCGGCAATAACTTTCAATTGGCCACTTTTTACCGGTTGCCAGTTTTTCAGTGGGCTTATGGAAACAAACTATCCGGATTAAACCGAAAAATACATGAATAGGATTGGTTGGAATTGACTAGAAATAGCGTCGGAAGTTATTTTGTCTCTACAAAAAATAATACCGGTCAATCAGTGTATGCTCCTAGGTACTTTAAATTCTATTTTAATAGGTAGTACAGAAAACCTGAAAGAAATATAGCCTCTTTTTTAATCTTATCTAAGCAGTCTTTAACCTAATATTCTTAAAAAAGGTTTATTGCAAATCGACCCACAGTTCCTGTAGTACAGCATCCATACCTACCTACTTATATAAATGCGGAAGCGTGTTTGTCCGTCTGTCTGTTATCTTCTATAATTTTCATCCCTAATTGTAATTAATGTAAAATTATACTATCTTGTTTTACTATTATTAAAATAAATGACGAGCCAAGAAAAAAATCTGTTCACTATTAATACCCTTATTTTTATTGGCTCAAAGAATTCCACCCGGTGTTATTATTAAAACAGTGCAAACAAACCGAGGCGCCTGCAATTAAAACGATCGATTACTCATCGAATCTCATCCGATTTTGAGATGATACTGAAGTGAGTAGAAAGCAATTAGAACGAGAAGCCTCTCGGGCGTACGGTGTTTTGTTGATAATTCAATAATCCAAGCTCCTGGCGGATCTCTTTTCACTACGCCTCTGGTCCCCCTTATTCCCCTATTAACCCCACCCCTCCCCCCTTTTCCCGTACAACGATTCCGATAACATTCTTACGTAATCAGTTATCTTGTTTTTTCATTTCCCACACAATATTTAAGGACTTCCTAAGTACTTTGCGAGAAGTTATTTAAGTCCCAAATATTGCTCCGATACAAATAAAGTTAAATTGGCAAAGTTGTTTACGGGAAATATGGATACAGGTGACATCTATTACGATTCTGAAAAAATCTAACGCACTTTTTTTTATATCGGAATAAATTAGTTAGGCGAGATCGTTTGAAACTTTCGAGAGAGTTTGTGAAAGTTTTGGTTTTTTACGGGTCTGCGAACATCAGCCGAGCGATCGCGTAACTTCTGCATCAATCATTGTTACAGTATCAATTGTTGTAATTGGCTGAATTTATGGCATTCTTGCTGCGTCAATGGATTATGTCCAATAGTGGAAGAGTGTTAACCAATCAGAGGTGATTGCGATGTATCAATGATTGATGCAGAAGTTACGCGATCGCTCGGCTGTGTTATTTCAGTAATTCCGTTTTGATTTTTTTACAAGATTTTGCACGCAACTTTGTCCGCGTGAAATTAGGTTCTTCAAAATCCCGTGTAGCCTAAATTTGGATAAAATACCAATTTTCATGAATATTATTTGACAAGGACGAACTTGCGTACAAACTTCTATCCCATATTTAGTAATATCTTATTATTTTGAAATTTTAATTGACAACAGATATCTTTGTTTATTTTTAGTAGTAGGTAAGTAAGTTAACACCCGTGTGACGCCGGAGTGAAGAACTGCTCCTATAATAAAATAAAACAAAACTAGTTTAATGGTTGAACTAATCAGTTGAACTATAGTGAGAAGTACCCATAATATTCATGTATCGTGAGTAGATACAAAATATAATATAGCGAAGAATGGAATTGACTCCGTGCAATGGTAATAGTTTAACGGTTGAACTAATCAATTGAACTAGTGGGAAGGATACCCATAATATTCATATATCGTGAGTAGATACAAAACATAATATAGAGAAGAATGGAATTTCCTCCGTGCAATGGTAATAGTTTAACGGTGAACTAATCAGTTGAACTAGTGGGAAGTGCCCATAATATTCATGTATTGTGAGTAGATACAAAACTTAATATAGAGAAGAATGGAATTTCCTCCGTGCAATGGGTAAAGCTCTACTAATAACGCGGTCGATTTGTTAGGTCTGTGCTTAAGTGAAAAATATCGTCGTTGGTTAGATGGCAGCGTTGTGCAGGGTAGCTTTTGCAGTAGGGGAAGCTCCGAGTATGTGGGGAAATTAAACAATTAATTAAATTACTAGTAAAATGTATGCTTACGTGGGCTCGCCTATATCGGCCGCGCGGGCTTTTATTAAAACAATATATCTTTAAAATGCTTCACCACTTAGTGCGGCTGTTTGTTTCACTTTATATAATAATAAAGTTAATGGCCGTGTTGGTGTTTCAGAGCTTAATGTTATTGTTATGTTATAATATATTAGTGTTTCATACATAGCTCGTGTTGTAGTAACTAGGTAAATGATTTCAAGCTTTTAATGTTTTTTTTGCGTTGACTGCTACAAAAAATCATTTTCCGGAGGCTTTTGTTAGTTATTACTTACATAGAAGCATGAAAAATCAGAGTTCCCCCGAGATAAGTACAAAAAGTGTGTGTGTGCAGTTTAACACGGCAGAAGTGAAACTTCAGAAAATAAAGCCTACTTAAACGAGATAATGAGATACCTAAATGTAATTTGTATTCTATATCATTATCTCGCAGGCTAAATCCTATTATGAATATGTTTGTCTGTTTTTAGTTTCGCTTTTTCGTTTCATCGAATTTTCAAATCACAACGATTCTAAAGAAGTCACTTCAAAAACCTAATTCCACGCGGACGAAGTCGCTGGCATCATCTGGTATTATAAACCTAGAAAATCATTCTTGTTACATAAAGTTTAATGAAAACTGAATAAAATTCACTAACAACAAATGAACAATTCCAAAACAGTTTCGCAGCTAATCTACGTCTTCTATTCGCGACCGCGCCCGCCATTTATCATACGTCACCATTTTCATTCATTATGGCCGGCTTACCTCGCGTCAATCTATTTTAAACTTTGTTACACGTAGACCACAAGACACAAATTACTTTGGATAAATTAGTATACCACTTACCCGCACTAAACTAATTTACACTCTATACATTTGGTATAAAACTTATATTGCCATAATAAATTTACAACGTCACTATTCTAATGTGTTAATAGCTCTACCTTTATATCTTATTTTTGTCCGACTCATTAGTCGATTGGTGTTGTTGAATTAATTAGTGAGTCGTTGGTTTTTTATGCTTTAGCAATGACTTTTGAAAGGACAGTAAATTAAGTTCCTTAATCAATCGTTAATTTTGAGTAGTAAACTTTATCTAAATAAGTATTATTTTCATGGACTTGCAGAGAAAAGTTGTGGCTGGCGGACAAAAACTTCGTGTCATTCTTTTTTATATGGACGACACACTAGCGCGACAGGATAGAACTACGTTCCCTTGCGATGTGGACTTATATTCCTGATAAAAGTTTGAGCGAAACATTCACGAAACTTTTATTGCGCAAACTTTTATCAGGTTTAAATATTTAGCGCGTTTAGTCCTTTAATGTATTTGCGCTTTGATTAAATACAGAAAACTTGAGTCTTTCTGCAGTCCCGATTTTTTTCTTCTGGTACGATAATAATTATTGATCCGTACCTACATAAAAAATTACCTACTCTGCATTTGAAAAAATGACAAGGTAATAATTTTTAGGAACAACTCACACTTGACTAAAAATTGCCTATGATAAAATTGTTTTTGCAAAAACAGAGCTAATGGTTCCTAGCACAGTTGCCCTGTATCTCCTATGGTTTCTGATTTTCAACACAGTTTGAGTCCCAGTTAAAAAAAATACATTAAATATATTGAGTCTAAACAATACAATGAAGCTTTATAAAAAACGACACTCGATTTATTTTTACAAAAAAAATTATGATTTTCTCCAAAATTGCTATCCGGAACTACTAGAAAGACGATTATGGGTACAAATGACCGTAGCGGCGTAGAGGAAACGGAATATTGAGATTTTCCGGAGTATTTTAAGCGTAGCGTTGGAGAGACCGATCCGATACACGTTCGGCAAATTAAAAGCAGTCCATGCGTACGGGGCATTGTGGAGGAGGCCCGCGTTTTATTGTTACCGATTTGTCTGCACGGGAAAACACAAATGGCGTGGAGCAGGGTTAAGCTCTTTGTTAATCGAACGCGCCGATGTTACCGATAACGCTGCGGTATCCCGGATCCGGAGTCTGGGGCCATCTCGTTGAGTGAATCGTAACGACTGCCCTGAGATTTTATTACATGCCCATTTGATGGGTAGGAAAGGCTGTAAACTATTTGCTGCATGCACATCATTTGATATAAGCAAAGTAACTTTTAGCTGATGAAGAATTTTTAGTCGATGTCTGGCTATGATGAAAACTTAAGCGCAAATCGAAACTAATTAGTAATTATCTACTGTTCCCTCTGAATCCCTGCCTAAAAATCTGCCGTGATATGGATAGCAACAGTTCTATCTACTATTAGCAATGAAAATCACACAGGAGCACAAACCAGCATTGTATAAATTTGTCCGGTAAATGTATACTCAAATAAATAAGAGATTAGAGATCTCGTAGAGGTCATGACATACTGGTTGGTCGTAGAGTTCCCAAAAAGGTAATGAAGTAAGTACCATTTTGGAAACAAAGTTTAAACCGTTTTTTGAAAGGTAACTTGTATTTACTGTGTCGTGAAATAAATTAGGTGCATTTGTTACCGACACTACAAATTACAGTAACACATAACAGGATAACACGGCTTCACTTTCAACGCGCTAAAATATTAAAACGACGAAGTCGCCTTTGCGTTGTTGCTACGATGGCACCCCCCCCGGAAAGAACTCGTGTGAGAAATAGCCTCAAATATCTCGCGACTATCCGGGGGATCCTTGTCCCTATTTCCACGGGATCGCGCCGAAATGACAACAGATTTAGGGTAAGCGTGAAGCGAAGTGTAAAATGTATCCGAGCGCGCTACGCCTTATATGACATTCTTTTGCACCTCATATAATGTAGCGCGACGAGGCGATTCCGTAATCTGCCTTTTATTAAAAACATGTCGAGTCGCAAACGTCACGGCCTTTGTAAAGCTCGTGTACTCGATATTTTGACGACAACTTTGGTGAAATGTTTGGATTGCCTACGTCGCGTCGTGAGAAAGCTTTATTTAGCCCAACGGCTTAGCCTGGCAATTCAGAGAGGCAATAGGGCCTGCAGAATCTTGGACAGCCTATGAATGATTATTGAGGAAACGATTTGCATTGAGCGAAAATAGCGTCCTTAAACGCTTTGCTTTGTTTGAGTAAATATGTAGGTAGAGCAATCATTTTCGATCAGACGTTTAGATTTTTCACCGACTTTTTGAGCGAAGTGGCTCAATTCGGTGAAAATGTTTGATAGGTATACAAAAGCAAAGACAACTTTTAGTCTAAATATAACAGAAAAAATTCCACTTACATATGCATGTTCATAATTTATATGTATTTTGGGACTGAAAGACTGAATTCAACTTCGTAAAGTATCGAAGTCAACGCAAAGTTGTAAGACACCCGAACAACGATAGGGCCGCGACGGCGACGAGCCTGTAATTAGCTGTAATCCGAACTTGCCAACTTCTGTAATACGAGGCTTAATTAAATATTACGGTCCCATTGTTACCACCAAACAGCCTGTTAATTATTGAACCTTTAAACTTATGTGCGTGTTCGTTTTACCTTTTCCTGATAACTTAAATAATTATTAATTTGCACTTTCTTAGATAATATCACGCACTTTTGAGATCATTGTGGAGAACTCATGCAAGCAGGTATTCCCACGTTTTTTTGTTTTACTGTTAAAGCGGAGTACGAATTACGTACGCTATCCAATCCGCACTTGGCCCGCGTGATAGATTATGACCGAACAGAAAAATTATACTTAGATACCTACTGATAGCGGGAAAACGATTGCCTTATTGCAACGGTTCGGATTTTGTTTTTATGTATTTCATAGTTTCGTTTTAGTTTGATATTTAAGTACTTATTAAGTATTGTTTTCTTGAAATGAATTAAAAATATGATGTCGAAATACAAATTAATGCGTGTTATTACAAAGTACCTAAAGTTCATAACATCCTCGAGGCACTCATATGCATTGAAAGGTATTAATTCATTAATATTCGGGAAACGCTGAAACTAGGGGCCCGCGTGACCCGATAGGACCTCTGCCCAGAGGTGAAACGCCACAATCAGCCTTTACCCTCATTTAAATATCAAAACAGCCTTCCAAGCCGCTTCACTTGGTCTATCTCCCCGCAACATAACACAAACAAATTAATTCGAATAATGAACCCTAATAAATAGAGATCTGTTTACCCCATAAAGAATAAATGTTATAATAATTGGGGCAATACAATTTACAGTTTCGAGTTCTAAGGGTGAATTAATTTCGAGTAAGAACAACCTAACAATAACACGACGAGTGTTTACACTTTACAGTTTTGAATTTTGATGCCGGTTCTACTTTGGAGTCTCTACCCCTAACAAAGTTGGTAGAAAATAAACTAGGAATCATGAGTATTTATAACGGAATTCTGTCAAAAAGTTAGAAGTTGTAAATCCATACTATATTGTAATATTATGAATTGTAAAAGTGTGTCTGCCTGTCTGCTATGCTTTTTCGGCCAATCTGTTCAACCGTATATGACGTAACTAGATGATACCGACACTTCGTCCGCGTGGATTAAGTTTTTATTAATTTCTAGGGGAACTCCTTAATTTTCCATGATAAAAAGGAGCTCATGTCCTTGTCTCCGGGATGTAAACTACCTCTATATCAATTTCATGACGTCACAACTGTGACGTCATCAAATTTCAACGCACTTTTTTCTTTAATCTATAGTTTAAAATGGCAAACTTAAAACTAACCGAGGACGTGAATTTTAGGTCTTTTTGAAGATCCTCTATTTAATAATCAGTAAGAAATAATTTATTATTGACATAGGCATCATCCCTATTATCTTTATCTCTATCATGTACCCTACACTTTTTATACAACCTATCTCCTTCCAAATGAGTGCTGTGGAAAAATCAATCTGATAAAGTGTGTACACCTCAACTTTCAGCAGATAAATATCTGTAGGTACTTTATTTTGATAGAAATAAGGTTTTATTACCTGCTTGCGTACCTATTCATAATTTACTCTAGGTACAAGAAGTGGCATGCTGACGCATTTAAGTCACCTAGTAAATGTCCAATTAAAGCTTGTGTATAAGTACTATAGAAGTCTAGGCATCTTTTTACAAGCGATAAAAGAATGAAGCTTACGCCGCCGCGCCGGCTGAGTGAATTGATATACAAACAAGTCACCTCTTTTATTATACGACTACAGACTATTTAAGTATCGTCCTGTTCCACGCTATAATTAGCAGCGGCGCCATTGAAAGTTTTAATTGAAAAGGCTTTGTGCAGTTTTATAGCCTGTGAACAATTTTGGACTCAGAGATGGTGTGGCTTTCCGCTTTATCTTGACGCCTGTCGCGGCTGTCCCGGCGGGACGGTGACGGGAAATATTTCGTCGCTTCATTTTAGTAAAGACCTCCCGGAAAGAATTATGAATATTATTATCTTCTGGGGCCATACTGCCAACACATAAAGCAATACTTAAGCAATATTACTCAAAATGACTGTTTGATGTACCTTGACGTTCCTAATATAAGAATTATAATTCTAAAACACGAAAGTCAAGTTGTATGAAACAATCAAATAATGTATGTAAAAAACAATGTAGCGATTCCTTAAGGCTGTAGCGGTATTTTTTTATTTTTTTTTATAAGGATTCTATACAAATTAACTGGCTTCGACTTTATACCTAACATAAAACGGCAACCGCGCGACGCCGCGGTAGACGGACGAGCGCTCCGCCCCTCGCCTAAGTGAATTCCGTTAATTAAACCATAAAAACTTCGATAAATTAAGATCCAGCCGATTCCCCTCTCTAATATAGTCCTGTCTCTAAAGATTTCAGATGCAAACGACATCGATACAGGCGACCGGCAGGGAACGCGGTATAAATTGTTTCTAACACCCTTTTACTGAGCTTTTACCCCCATGCATTTGTTTGTGGCTTCATTTAAATTTACTTATTGTACCATTGGATCTAATGAAGCGAATTGGGTTATTTATTCACAAAGATTCAGCGATAATGCAGCTTTAATAAAACCTTAATAAAACCTTTTTGTGTACGTCGCGCCGTTCAGTTTTAAATTAAGTAATGTAAAGTAGCCCATTTGCAAGTGGGAAAAGTGTCTTTATTTTGGGGTATTTTGTTCTGAAGGAAGCTAAATTGTCACTTGCTTCTCCCCTTTTCACTTTCGAGGCGATGAATGATGATATATTTATTACACGGCACAATTTACAAAGCGGCTGTTGTATTTTTTGAAAGTGATGAAGATTTGGAAATTTCAAAGTACTTATGAAAAGAATCATCACCATCATCCTCAACCGATAGACGTCTACTGCTGGACATAGGCCTCTTGCAAGGATTTCCATACGCTGCGGTCTAAAATAATGAAAAGAATATTTTCGTTTAATTTTGTTTTAAAGAAAATTTTCTATATTTGTTAAATATTAAATCATGCCAATTTGTATAAACACAACAAACTCAAAAATACTTGGGAGCGTCATACGTACCTCGCAGCATCCAAAAATCTTGTGCTAAAAGCTTTATTCAACGCGGCACAAGAGCTGGCAGCATGGATGGATACGTATAAAAACACTAGCAGCCAAGTCTGATAGCCAATTCAGAGAGGCAATAGCGCCAATGTCCATAAATGCTTTTGTAGAAAGGTAATTTTGTACATAATTTAATATTACTTAGTTGTTTCATGTAAAAATAATAAACGTTCTGTTTTAAGTTAATATTTACCGAAGCTATTATATTAACAAGAAAACCCTCCTTTTGATATTTTAATAGTCAGCCAAAATTTTTGGGATGAGTAAATGATGAGTGATGGGTTTGGGTATCTTAAAGAGAAAACAGAAAATAATTCGGTAAAGGACAACATGTAAAAACTGATATAATCAATTACAAAAACTCAATGGGGCGAGGTTGCCTGCATACACATTATCATACGAGTAAATGTCTACATAGAAACACTATATTAATTACTGATGGACAAAGCAATAAGCCGTTGATAAGCGATAAGGCGCACCCCTACATTGGACTTGTGTGGAAATTCTCATTAAGGTTGCTTCTCATTGGTCGCCAAAGCCCGAGCAACTGCTGGTCTATTCGTGCGAAAAAGCTCAAGACTACAATCTCAATTGATATAATTGTCTGAATTCATGTTCTTCTACAATATTTTGGCCGATTTTAAAAAAGAGAGTTACCCAATCAGAGTTACATTGTAGCTTATTTTATAACTGCCGTTGTTGGAAGAGCCTGTATATTAATTAGTTATTACTTGACGCCTAAGATTATAAAATGTTTATGATAATATAATACTTACCATCCTTGCTTCAGGCTGCGGCTAGCGAGTCTGATTCACGGTACAGGTATTATAATCATAATCATTTATTTGCTGATCGTAGGTGAGTACATAACAAGTTGTTACAATAATAATATTATAGTTCCGAGCCACAATCTGCCAATGCATATGGAGTGTAAATTATTACAGATACAATACATATTACAGATTATTCCTATTCCTTTCCCCTATTTATTAGTATTCTTTTACCCTGACAAATGTCATGGTCGAGGGATTATGAAGTTGCAAATCTGACTTTCATCTAAAACCTATAAGAATAATCATCATACCGTTATGTATTCAAAGAAAGATGTGGCTCGATGCCTCTACGTAACACGAGTTCGTATCTCCAAATCAACGCTAACCGTGGCATGCACAATCGCGAGCCGTGTAAAGGCATCTTTACATTGGACTTGTGTGGAAATTTTCATTAGTGAATTTCGAGGTTAAACTGTTTGAGTTAGCGGTAATTGCTCCGTGTGTATCGCACGTTCGCGAAGACTTTACGACGTTTTGTTTGGATTTTAAACTGTATGGTTTTAAATATTAATTTTCACATAACATTAGACTAACCATCGACATCATTAAAACTTTTACAGGGAAACAAAGCTGAAACAATCCGCTGAGCTGAAGAAGGAATGTGATCGCTACGAAGCGATTAAGCCGCATATAAAATGTATTCTTCTTGTTTCTTGCATTTGTTTGCAGGTATTCTTTATCTTTTGGAGTGGTGTACCTACCATCTATACTAATATTATAAATTCGGAAGTTTGGATGGAATGATGGATGGATGTATGAATGTTTGGATGGATGGATGGATGGATGGATGGATAGATGTTTGTTACTCAATCACGCCAGAACGGCTGAATGGATCTGGATGAAATTAGGCACAGAGATAAATTATAGTTAGGAATAACACATTTTATCCCGCGGGAACCAAAGAAGCTCAATCCAGGTGGACAAAGTCGCGGGCATCAGCTAGTAAAGCTGTAGCTGTAGTTTGTTTTTTATTTCTTGTGTAGCAATTTAAAGAGTTTATCTATCTATCTATCTATCTATCTAGTATACAAATCAATTTTTTAATGATAATTACGTAACCACGGACGTATGATGGCGGGACGATATCGTGACTATTACGCGCGCATTAGGTACGTGTACGCTGTGTGCAGTTAAGTAACTCCCAACAAAATTTTGGTTTCTTTTTATAGAAGGCATTGTAAAATTTCCTCTCGCAAAAGCACAATTCACATCATTTTAATGTGCTTATTTTACAAATTAAACTTATTCCTAAAGTAAACAAAACCTAATTAAATATTGCTTGAGAACACACGAGTCTTATTCTACCCAATAAAGTTAATAAGAACATTTATTTAACTTACGAAGTTCTATCAGTCGGCGGAAATTCAAAAGAGCCAAGAATAAGGCAGCGCTTGGTCTATAGCAGACGCTCGCAGCCGTTGGAAAGCTCAAATAAAACTTTCCGGTTAGGAAGCAAATCCGCAGAACAGATGTCGCCAACATTTTCTACCAATAAAATCTTTTCGAGCACTTTTACCCGCTTTGAGCGAAAGCAGTCAACAGGTGGCCCCTTTATCAATTTGAATGTAATTGCCGTTTAGAGCGTTTTTGAAACTCTCGGGTCTGCTATTCATGGAGTAGCTATTGAAAGTTTCTCCACAAAAAGATTGGTTGCAAGAGGTAAATGATGATATCGTGTTGGAAATATTAAAACGTCTTTTATGGCTATGATTATTAGGCGTTAGGGTTTTTTCTCGAAGTAAAATTAAAAATAGCCTAAAAAAATTAAAACGATTTTATGAGACCTAGACTAAAGGGATATTTTTTGACCTTCAGTTTCGCGCATTAGTATACGTTCTCTAATGTTGAAGGCGCGGTTTTAATAAACCGACTTAGATTAATATTGGAGCTGAATTAAAATCTAATTCGCTGAATTAGAATTTAATCTTATCGGTGCAGTGGTTTGTGTTTATGTGCGTATTAACGTATAAATAAACTATTACAATTTTACAATACACTAATCCAAGAAATCTTAAACAGCTAGAACTATTATAATCACTTAAACACTGCAAGTTTGCAGTTCAACGTAGCAGCGCGTAGAGAATAATCATTAACAGACATTAAGTCCATAGCCTGGCTTTTAGCGCCACTGAATGCGAAGCTAGCGTCAATTAACACTAAGCCGACATCTGACCCAAAGGTGCGCCACTGCTGCCAAAATGCCAACCAATTAGTGTGAGAGCCGGTGAATTCAGAATAATGAAGTGTAGATTGATGTTACTTACGGACGATAAATTGCCTATGGCGCGTTTACATTCGGTCGGTTACGGTTTAGCCTTATTCGACTGCAACCCGTTTGCGGTGATCGACCTGGTGTAAAATAGTTCCGGTTGGCCGTACCGATTCGGTCATAACTGACTGGGACACTTGACTTTGGCCGAAAACCGAACATAACTGACGCAACGCATTCGGTCACTGAACTTATGTAACCAGCCCCCCGATTATGTAAGAATTGTCTATCAAATGGTAAAGGAGCAGCGTCAAAGTAATATAAACCATAACTGCATTGAATTAGAGCTCAATTTCGCGTATCCATTCTTATACGTTTGAGTATCGTACATACCTAAACGTATAAGAATGGGTACACGTAAATGAGCTCTAATTTAATGCTGTTATGGTTTATTTACTTTGCCGCAGATTTTTAACGATTTCATCGGTCATTCGTACATGATTAGGGGGCAGACCCATCCGGTTACCGAATTTGGTTAAGCTGAATATGGCCACCGCATTCGGTCACCGAACTAATGAAAACGCACCATAAGCCCATCCCTTTTAGCATCACATGAGATCTTAAAGGCTTTCGGTGTTCGTGTCAAGCGACAGATAAGCTGGCGTCGGGCTAACAGCTTGCCAATTAATCTAAGAGCCGGTTGCATTGAAAACTGTTTTATAAATTCACTAAATAGAGCTACTCGTGTCTCGTTGGCTCCGAGACTAGACATTAAATCGGTTGGTTACCTGTTAATAAAATATTTAAATAGTCGGTAGTCCAAAGCTCTAACCATACATTAATTAATTGTATGGTACCTGCTTACTAAAGCAAAACTAAAAGAATATTGAAAAGACCAACTATAATAATATATTTATTGATTCGCTACTATGTTAGATTAATTTTATGTATTACAGATTTTTTTAACGATTTGTCTATATAATAGAGACTGTTTGGAATAAGTTAACGCACTTGCCATTTAAATATTCGCGAGAGGTACTGTCGTCGCACTTGTACCTAATGGATAAAAAAGCACCGGCTGTGCTTCGGCCGAAGATTTAAGTGATTTTATTTTTATGTTCAGTTTATATCACAGCTAGACGTAAAACTTTAATCCACTCATGGCACAAGTTTACTCGCGGGTTTAAGTGGTTTACTATCGGAAGTCACATCCTGCGGTCTGCGCTAACTCCACATTCCACGCTCAGTTTACGCCAAGTTTCATGTCATCCCCAGTACTCGAGCGAAATCTTTTCAACTTTCCAACATCGAGGCGTTTTGTTTTGTTCCTGCGCTCTTGAAAGAATTAACTGATCAGTTTACGAAAGCACAGCTGGGTGCAGCAAGCTGGATGCCATCTTGATTAGTTGTTTGATCGATCGTTTGCATAAATTTTGTTACGATTATTCTTTCCCATCAACTTTCGTCGTTTCTGGGTCCATAATCAAGAAATAAATATTATGATGGGCAAGATATCTATATACTAATATTATATAAATGCGAAAGTTTGGATGGATGGATGTTTGTTACTCAATCACGCCAGAACGGCTGAACGGCCAAATTTCATACAATTGTATGAAAGGGGACTGTCCACTTTGTATGGGGCTTTCGGCTTGGAGTGGACAGTCACTGAGAATAATAATTTTATATTAAGTTAGTAGCACTAACAAGTAGGAATAAGAAAAATAATAAAGTTTTGTGTCCAGGTGTTACATATTTTGTTTTTTGTGGATGATTATAAGAAGGTTTCTGAAATAAAAAATCATTGTTTTTGTTATTTTTGTTTTATTATTCTGATTCATAAGTTATCAGAATGTTATCCAAAAACTGGGCAGGTAGATTTATAGACTCTTGGTACCTTGCCCAGCTCAAAAACCTAAGACTAAAATTAATGTAGTAGCGGAATGTTACATTGTCAAACGTCATGCTCTGACATTGACAGCAGGGCGATTATGTACCTGCTTCAATCATTGTTACAGTCTCAATTGTTTTGATTGGCTGAATAAAGGTTGCCTGGTGGAGATCAATTTTAGTGATAAGACCGCCTTTGCGCACTTGTTTTTCCTTTTTAACTTTTTTGTTTCTTTTTAATGTTTTGTGTGGCAATAAAGCATTTCTTCTCTCTCTCTGGGCTTTTCCGCACTTAAGCATAAGTGCCCGTTGAATAAAGCATTTATCTATCTATCTATCTATCTTGGAAGTTCCCGTGGGATTCATAAAAACTTATACCGCGCGGACGAAACCGCGGGCATCAGCTAGTAGGCTTATATATAAGAATACTCACTAAACGGGTCTACGGCGTGCGTGGCGACTTGTTCCTGGTCGGCGGGGTCACTCACAACTGATACTGAGGACGTAGGACTTACAAATAATTGTCATGAAATGGGCACATCAACCTGTCCATCGACTCACCATGCAGTTGCAACAATATTGTTTTAAATAGCTTCTCTGCCTGACCTATTGTTTTCATATCAGTGAAATTCGGGGGTTCCGTGTTCAGTCCGAGGTCAATATTAGGGCTTCGATCAGTACCGGTAGGATTGCCAAGGTATTCGCAAATAGCGTCATCGGTGTGTATAGAAAAACGGGAAAAAACAAAAATGATAACAAGTAATATTCACTTTTCAATAACTCCTGGACCATCACCAACATTAAACACCACAATTCGAAATACCTACGAATGCGAAATCATTTATTTTGTCAAAATGACAAGTCCAAAGAGCAAGAGTCTATAGTTTAGGGTTGCCAAAAAGTCATTTTCAAGAAACAGGTAATTAATCGATTAAATCGATAATCGAAGTTAATACAATAATTAACTCTTTGCTTTTTATTTATTCAATAACAATTTACCTAATATAGTTTATATTTCACAATAGTTAAATGTTCTTTTACTAAAAGCACTTTTGTAGATGACTTTTTCTTTTTTATTCGATTTAAAAATATTTTTATAAATAATCGATTAAAAATTAATCGATTTAAAAATATTTTTAAATCGATTATTTGTTAATAATTATTATTTGTTTAAGACTGGCAACATGGCGTAATCAAATCACCAACCGGAAATAAATAATTAATGAATTAAAATACTTATTTAATAAAGTTTTTATCAGTTTTAAATATTGATACAACTGAAAACAACAAATAAACATGATTTAATTTATCAAAATTTTTGGTTTAATTGTTTTTTTGTATGTATTCTGTTCACGCCAAGCCGAAAATGGACAGTTCCCTTTGGCACAGAGATAGATTATAATCTGGATTGGCAAATTTATGAGTTCCCGTGGGAACCAAAAAACCTCAATCCACGCGGACAAAGTCGCTAGCTAGTAATTAATAAACTCTCTCTGTTCAGTTCATTACACAGCGGGATAAAGGATTTAAATCCTCTGGTGGCTTAAATTTACTGGCAAAAGATCTGAGTAGTTTATGAGCAGAAATCCCGTCGCCTCGGTCTGTAATAACTCGATATCGAACGCTCACTTTAAGTTTGATGTCACTTCCATTGCGCGTGAAATCTTAAACCAGCAACAAGTTGCTGTGAAAAGATTTGGAGATTTTTATTCTAGAGTTAAGTTTTAGTGAAAGATTTTTAGTTTACAAGGACCAGTAGCCAATAATTCACTGCTTGTTTGTTATTTTTGCTTTTTAATTGTACCTACTGTAAATATTTATTGGATTTGCATTATCTTGATCTGAATAATATATCACGTGCAAGCATGTTAGTGGTATATTGGGGCTGATTCTGTAGTGCACAATCTCTAAACTAAACTAAAATTAGAGCATTACAAATATTGCTAACCCTTTCATAATACTCCCTACGAAAAGGGACAAAACTAGATTTAAAGCTGCCATTTTAGTTTAGTTTAGAGATTGTGCACTACAGAATCAGCCGCACTATCATATCTCCATCGAGGAAAATCGCTCTTGCAAGTAAATGCCAATGGTATGGCAATTGCAGATAACTTTTGATGCTGAATGCTGGTTCTTCTCGTTAGGAATGGTTCTTCATTCTGAACCAGCGGTAGCAGTGGCGTGCAATTCATAGAGGCATAAAAGCACTGCTAGCCCAAATGGAAATACGTCAATGCTCATTTTCTTAAACAACAGTCAGTAAATAGGTATTCTGACTAACTAATGCCTACCCTAGCTTCAAGCCCTGTGCGCGCCATTGAGTGGTAGATTCACTCAAAGATTCAAAAGCACTTGTACAAGTTTATTTGAATGAAAAGCACTTCAATTTGAATTTATGTTAAAGTGTACCACTACCTAAAATAAATTTTAGTAATACTGAGTAGGTCTAGGTACAGTACCGTAATGTACTGTACTCCTACCGTACTGGGCTGGAGTACTGGGCTAGTTCTTTATTTGCGCAAAGGATCAGCCTAGCTGTCCAGCGCGGAAATTCAGCCAGCCTCTTCTTCTATCTTCTTCTTGCTACCCTTCCACTCGGGCATGATAATTGTATAGTACCTTATTAGATCAGGCTAGGAAGCTATAGATATTGTAAGTCGCTCATGTTTCAAAGAATTTATAAAAATACATCCATTAACTCAATCACTTATAATGTGATGTGCTCATAATAGACTAACGTATCCTACTATAAAATGTTTACACCTCCCGATTGGAGGCATTTAAGAGGAAGCTACCGTCGCATTTACCCGGTCATTAAGCATAAAAGCAAACGGCTCTATTAAAGCTGAATTGATGAGTGTAAAGCAATCCGGTTTAAATGCCGGACGGGCGGGACTCAATCTGGGAACACGGCATAAAAGCGGCATTAAAACGCTCAAGTCGCCGCTGGAGCGTCTGCGGTTCGAACTCGTCTGTGGCCCAAGTACAAGCGAAAGCGTTAGCTTTGCCAAAAGGTACATGCGATTGTAACGTACCTATTATTCCTGATTTTTTTTTCTGCAGGGAATACTATAGTTTTGTCAGCAATCTTTGCGGCTGCCTAAGCGCAGGACAGTCATTGTTCTATGTTGTTGTTGTAATAAATTAATTCCTACATTGTCTCCTTCATTCATTCATACGTGAGCGACAAACGCGACTACTCGACTCGATACGACGCGACGTTGTTTGATTATGTTGTATCAAAATCAAAAAAAGCTGACCATTTGCGTTTGACGCCTACCTACGTTTTCGCGTAAATAAATTTAAATTTTCTATAGAGTAGTATCGCGTCGCGAGTTGCTTTCGTTGCTCACCTAGGACAACAGGTCAGCAACGTTCAACACTGACGACTCATGTTCCTGTCAAGGTCATGTTCTCGCGACACAAGAAAAATATAATAGGGATGATGACAACTCAATCGAATCGGCAACTCTTTAGCAAACTTAAAAACGCACTTCTAGTATGGAAGTTGTATGGAATTTACAGTTGTGACGTCATAAAGTTTCAACGCACTTTTTTTTTAACCTATATTTTAAAATGGTTATCAAACTTAAAACTAACCGAGGATGTGAATTTTAGGTCTTTTAGAAGAGCCACGATTTAATAATCAGTTAGAAATAATTTATTTTTGATATAGGCATCATCCCTAGTCTCTCATCTGCGATAATAAATTGATCGAAGAAGATTGTATGATGTATTACTGCAGCAAAATATATTGTGCCTATTCAGCACATTTATGTTATTTTATAGTTCGTGAAAAGACTGAAATGCTCTCACTTTGTACCACGGTCGACGAGGGCGGTTATTATACCTACCCCAATAATAATAATATGATCAGAGTTTGCATAATGCCGTCATAAGGGGACGACTCGCCGCATATTTGAAAAGTTGTGAACTAAACGACACGAATGCAGCAACTTGCAGATTTGTTAACAAACTATGGTGCAACTATTTTAATAGTAACACAAAATTAAAGTGCAAAATTAAATTTAAATTATATAATAGCACCACCGATCGACCGATAGGTACTTACATTTTAATTGATCATTTTAATACGCCTCTAGTGCGACACAAGGGAATAAATTATAAACAAGTTTTTTCTCAGAAAAACAAAATTATTGGGCAGCCAGGGGTATACTACGATAGTTTAACCACTAGACAAAAGAGACAATAAAAATAACGTATGTATAAAAGTACGATAGTCTCAACCACACAAACGTGTCCCATAATGCTCTATAGTACCACTAATAATACGAGTACACGTATACACGCGTGTGACGTCACGGACGGGACGCGCCAGACAAATATTTTTCCATTTCCTCGCAGACCCTCCGATTCCGGCTTTGAGTACTTATGGGCCCTGATACACTCGTTGCGGTGCTTATTACTTATTTCTATTTCCGGCCAATGGACGTTACGGTTTTTTTATATTGTCCTCGGATTCGATACCGGAATTTTCAATTAGCGTAAAGGAAATCTTGTATAAAAATTGGTTTTCTTTTTTGTTTTCGTGTTAACGAAACGTATGTGGAATAATTTTTTTTTTTTAACAACATCAGTTTTTTTTAATATTGATTTTACACAATGTTCATTGTTGAGACGTATCTCCATTCCATCTCGTACAGTAAACAGAAAAGTCTTGACTCACTGACTGACTCATACCTAGGTAAGCCGACGCTGCATTTCGGTGGGCGGGTCTGTTGACGTGATGATGATTTCGGTCTGCATGAACATAGGTTATTTTCTTTTTAAATCGCTTAGATTTATTGAAATCGAAATCTCATCTAAATCATTTAACGGACCGTGCAAAGGTAGCGTAGGACCGTAGGACAGACAGACAGATTGAAATACAGACAGGCACTGTTGCTTTTTTAATTATAGTTTGGTTTTTAAATTAAGTATTCTCGCTCCAATGTAAATAATGTAAACTACGCGTTTTGCACACTTCAGAAATAGAAATTCGCCAAATGTAAAAATACTATCCGAAAGTGGAGAAGTGTTAAGTGGGTAGATTTCTTGAGAACGCATTAGCGGCCGTAGCCTGGGTACAAAGCAATATCGATCAGCAAACAAACCGAATGCCAGGTGTCCCCCGGACAAACAGGCGACCCTCTGGCTCAACGGCCCACAAGGCCCCAGGCCCCAAGGCTCGGGCCCCTTCTCAAATCCCATATTGCCTGCCGCGAGGACGGAAGCACAATTTTATAAGTTAAGGGATTTGTGTCAATATTTTACTAGGATAGGAAGGTTACATACGTATACCTAATGATACGTCATTTTATTCAAAGTTATGTTGCGTCATGCTTTATTTACTGTAATAGCAAAATTCCTCTGCGGATTTTACTCTGGGATTCTATCTTTCAACAAATCCGTTAGTTAGATCGTCTCAAAATAGCGTACCTGTAAAAGTTTTGGAATTTTTTGGATTCATTATTTGTTAATAATAATTATTATAAGCTATAAAAAATAATAACCATTAATAATTTTTTTTCGATACGCTGCCGTAGCGCCAAATGGTGATAATTTAACAATTAGTGGCGATCAAAATAATTGACTTTGGTATTTTGAAATTGAGCCTACGAGCGGTTCTTCATTTAATACGCGCGTCGCTTTTGCGTGCCTTTATTCCACTGAAGGCTATTAGTTAGCTATTGCTACAATGCTACGGCCTACGCCGCGCTGTAGACTCATCTCTGTACAAACTCTATTTAAACGGAACCACACCAATTATTTAATAAATTACTTAATTGCCCAGAACGTTTACAAATCGTTCTAGAAATTTTCCAACAAGTTGTTAAGTAAGTATTTTTGTTATGCCCTTGTTTGAAATTCGTAAGTGTATCAAGATTTATGGAATACATTTTAACGCTCCACGTGGCGAAGGAAAAATACGAAAATGCGATCGGGTAAGATGAAGTTTCAAAAGGAAACTGTTGTCTTTGTTTCGTATGTTTGGAGGGCCTTGTGATACGTATTAACTTGTAAATGTATATAATATGTAACTGCTATGAAATATGGCGTAACTGATTTACGGATAACGGAATATAACTTCAGTCTTAGGTTCTATATTAGGTCTTATAATATTATGAATGTGAAAGTTTGGATATTTGTGTATTTGGATAGTTGTGTGTTTGGATTGAGCCGATATGACTGACTTTTGGAATGGAGTAAGCTTATACCCTGAAATAAAATATTTTCTTCACGATAATCAAAAACCTTGATCCAAACGGACGAAGTCTCAGGAATAACCTAGTGTTTTTTATGTTATTATTTCATATTTGAAAATGTAGTCGGAACTGTTTTGAAAACCATGAATTGGCGTGTATATTCCTTTGGAATTTTCAGTCTACCGAATTCTGAAAAGGTATTGACAGTTGTCTTACCATCTAGAGAAAGGAATTCGTAAAAATACCTATAGTGTTGAGTATAGGTGTGTTCACTCTAGCACAGAGACCCAATACCTTACCACTATTAATATTCATTCATGTTTGTTTATGAAATAATAAATTAACCGGTTGATCTGCATCACTGCACCTGTAAATTAAACGGCTGAAGTGAACATTCAGAATCTTTGATCGCCCCGAGCCCCGCGGAGACGGGAAACAAAGTTAGCTCGGAAGCCACGGCGTACTTCTTAAATTATTCTCCAAAAGATTTTCTAATTTGCTCGCTCATCTCGACTCCTTTTACGAGGAAGTGGGTGCCGCGAGCACGAACACATGCGGTCCTTTATCACTCGACAATCTAATCTAAACCTTAAGCTCCCGAACTAAGGGCTCTTTATTCAGTGATCTCAATTCACACGTCCCCGATGCTACTTTTACTGCCACAAAGTGCCGGCAGACAAATGTGTGCTTTAACACTTATTAATATGATTCAAATCTCGTGAAATGACGAGACACATGTTTTGTGGGGTATTCGGCCCGCGTGCGTCCTTTGGGTAATGTTACGTAATAGGCAGAGGCTGTGATTTTGTCAAAGGTAAGAAGATTGGCTGCGTTAGTGGTAATTTCCCCGACCGAGATAAATGTGGATTATGTTGGCGCTAATTCGAAATGTCAATTAAGATTTAATGCAAGTAATTACATATGTTTAGGTAGATAGAGGTAGCCTAGTTCCTAAGCCTACTTCCTATCCTACTATCCTTCTAATAGGTACCTATTATAAATGTGAACCATTGAATGTTTGTAAGTTAGGATGTTTGTAACATACTCCTTCACGTCAAAATGACAACCGATTTGGCTGAAATTTAATGGGAAATGGAATGAAGCCTCTGCCTGCCTGAAGATCTTATAACCTGAACTACCTTGTAGCATTAGTTTTAAGATACCGTAACTGATTATGACCATCATGTTTTATAAGTAATTGGACGTAAATAAGAGTATAGTGCACCTAATTTAAATAAATTAATTTGAATTTGAATTAGTCTAAATTCTATCCCGGAAAATTAAAGAGTTCCCGCGGGAATCAAAAACCTTCCATTACTATCAGTTAGTTATCTACTATTTATATTTTGAGGAGCTCATTCGCACTATTCTATGCGTAGGCATAGAATAGTGTGAATGAATAGTATGAGTGAATAGTAGTATAAAATATTTTTTCGTTTACATTCCTTAAATAAATTATAATTTAAGAAAATGTCTTGGAAATACTTCTTAATTTCAGCCCTCCTGAGGAACTCGTACAAACGAGGCCACGCCAAGAGAAAATTCAAAGCGAAATTTTTAAAATGCAAAATTTAATTACATTAGGCGATTTTTCATCTCCGTAACAAGATGCAAGAACCCTCGAGTCACTTTGGTTGCGTGACCTAATTTGAGGAACCTTATTTTGCTCACTTAATTTACCGCATTCGTTTACTTTGCGAATGAGGGCGAAATTTTTATTTCTCTTCGCGGAAACTTAATTGAGAGGGAGGGTGGAAGGGGACACAATCCACGCGTTGCAGCGATACCGTACCTTTCTACCTCTATAAACATTTATTGTCGCTCTACATCTCACTAACTTCACTTTTACAGAGTTTTATGTCCGAAAAATTTACGCGAAGAACATAGCTTGCGGCCTTTATTGCGGGGGCGGAATGCGGAGTCCCCGTAATTGAATGTAATTTCGTTAGCTTCTTTCGTTTACCGCTGTAAAATAAAATTTTACGTCTTATTTATTGTCGCAACAATATCTGTACTCTCCTGTCGCACGTACGATTGCTCGTAAAGGCATTGTAATAAACTTAAGCAGTGAGTGATTTTGAATTTACTCGCCGAACTTATTCTTCTATATATATAAATCTCGTGTCACAATGTTTGTCCTCAATGGACTTCTAAACCACTTAACCGATTATAATAAAATTCGCACACCATGTGCAGTTCGATCTAACTTGAGAGATAGGAACCGAAAAACCTCAATCCACGCGGACGAAGTCGCGGGAATCAGCTAGTATTATATGTATTTATTTGCCACTCCATCGGCCTGTGTCACCCGTTGTACTAGATGAGTGACAGAAGAGACGCCACGCGACGCGACGACGAAATGAATGTCGTATCTTCGCGACAACGTAGGCCACGTGAAGGGTCAGCTACTGTTTGATACTGTCGCGTCGCGTCGCATCACGTCGCGTTGCCGCGTTTGTCGCCCGCCTAGGACAATACCTTAAGTTCCATAAAATAAATAAAGAAAATCCGACACGACCGGAGAGAGATCAGGCGCAGGACCGACGGCTTAACGTGCTCTCCGAGGCACGGGGGTGAAACACCGCCAACTTCCTAACTCCGGGCTAGTACTGAGAATTTCTTGTCAGAAAAACTCAACACTTATTATGGCCCGACCCGGGACTCGAACCCGGGACCGCAGTCGAACATACTAACCACTACACCAACGAGGCAGTCAAAATAAAATAAATAGTATACATCATAATAAATAAATATAAATACGTAATGTACCTATAAATAAACATTTCCCAAAATAGCTCGCGTAAATTTTACCAGCAATAAAAACAGAGAGAGCCTCGTGCGGTGCTCTTAAAAATTTAATTAAATTGATCGAAAGTGCGATGCAGCTCAACTCAATTAGTTGTTTTCCAAAGTAAATATCAATTACAGAAGCGTCGATGGAAAATATGTTTTCCGTTCTGCACTGTAGGTATAATATCAGGTTTTGTAGTAAAAAATATGCCTGATTGATTAGGTTGCGCTGAACCGATCTTGACCAAATTACGTACAGAAATAGATTTCAATCTGGAGACATACTTAGATACTTCTTATCCTGGAGAATCAATAAGTACCTGGAAGGTTTTTAGAAACCTATATTATCCACGCGAATGAAGTTAAGGACGTCAGCTAGATGTTATCAATTAATTTGAAGTTTTTTACTAAAAGGATTGACTTGATTTTTTGCATGGGCACACAGACCTCTAGTTATAGGTATATAAAAGATCATTGCATGGGCATAGGTAAGGACTTGGACATCGACATAGAATACATTTAATCCCGAAAAATCAAAGAGTTAGCCCAGAATTTTCAATCCTAAGCCTAAATAAACGCGGACAAAGTCGCGTCATAGTAAATAAATTGATTTTAATGGGACCTAAAATTTCAAAATAACGTTAAATAATAATTTCATCACGTTAAAACAATACCTCAAGGCATAATTTATGTTAATGAAGAAGTGAAAATCGATAATCGATTACTACTGGATGACGTCCTCGCACTCGTATATTTAAAAGTGACAGCTCGTAATAAGGCTTTTAAAATGCGCCATTCGTTATGGAAATTAAAACCGAATATTTATTTCGTGTTTAAAATAAAAGAACGAATTACCTCATACATTATCGGTGAGGCAACGATATTATTATATTGTGAAGTAACACTTTAAATACCTCAAGGTATTTTTAGCAATTTAATTACCGGGGAAATGATAGATTACCGTGGAACAGCTGCTGTCACATTTGCAGGATATATTCATTCGCAGAGTGTTATTCGTTTTAGTCCCTTATAGTTATTGTGTGTCTCCGGCATTGTACAAATCAACTAAGAGCTATACGATTGAACCAGTTAAAGATTTTTTTACCACTACTTACACAAAAAGCGAGAGCCGAAAGAACAAATGGTTAAATACTCTCCTTGACCGATTTACTCGTTGAATATTAAAAAACATCAAATATAATAAATATTATAAATGCGAAAGTTTGGATGGATGTATATGGATGTATGTATGTTTGTTACTCAATCACGCTTCAACGGCTGAACGGATCTGGATGAAATTTGGCACAGAGATAGATATAGCACATAGGCTACTTTTTATCCCGGAAAATTAAAGAGTTCCCGCGGGAACCGACCCGCCTCAATCCAGGGAGCCTCAATCCACGCGGACGAAGTCGCGGGCATCAGCTAGTCTTTCTATAAGTTTGCTATCAGAATAATTAATTCGGTAACTGTTATTATTATAAGATATGTCATACTCAAACTCAACTCAATAAATTAAATCAAATCATACTTTATACTATACTATCATACTTTATTAATATTATAAAATGCGAAAGTGTGTTTGTTTGTTGGTTTGCCCTTCAATCACGCTGCAACGGAGCAACGTATCCACGTGATTTTTGGCATGTGTATAGTTGAGAACCTGGAGAGTGACATAGGCTTTTTAAGGACCCAGAAAATTAAGGAGTTCCCGTGGAAATCAAAAAAAGGTAAACCACGCGAACGAAGTCGCGGGCATCAGCTAGTTAAAGATATCTCAAGATGAGTTGAAATATCTTTAATCGTTACATGATACTCGTAGAAGAGTGTATTTGAATAAGGTTCAACATACGAAACATTCAGTTAAAACCGATTAAAACTGCTCTAAAAGAAAAATCAAGACAAAAGTTTAGGAAGACTAAACTTTGTTCATTAACGTTGAATCTACGTGTAAGATTTTACACGAGTGCTTGCATGCACGTAGTTAATTATCACAATTAGTTTAACTCTCAACGATGGTTCTTAAGTTTGTAATATCTTCACAAGTGCTTCACGGTAACTATTTAGGAACAACTAAAGTCAACAGCAAATTCTTATATTAGTTCAGAGTTTCGGAGTGTTTGAATTACGCGGTTTTGTACGCGTTACTAAATAAGTTTGCGTAAGTATAGAGTTTAGTACCAAAGATTGATTTTTGTGCTTCTTGTGTGTGATGACTAGTGATGCTTTGTTAATGAGGAACAACTATCAACAGCGAATTCTAATTTCAGTGGTTTAGAGTTTCGGAGTGTTTGAATAGCGCGGTTGTGTAGGTACGCGTTAGTAAATAAGTTTGAGTAAATATACCTAGAGTTTATTACCAAAGATTGATTTTTGTGCTTGGATGGTGACTGGTGATACATTGAACATTAGGAACAACTTAATCTTTATAAATTTGGAGTTGCAGAGTGCTTAGATTGGTACACGCGTTACTATAGAGTTTATTACCAAAGATTAATTATTATTTGTGACCGATTTGCGAGGCTTAATTTCGCCCCATACTACCTTTTACGTTTTTTATATTGTGTTTTTTACAATAAAGTAATAATATACCTGTTAGTATTAAAGTAAATTATTTGATACATAAAATATGAGTACGTATTTTATTTTATTTATGGGTATACGGTTGTTAAACCGTAGCAATTTTTAAATTAAACCTATAATCACAAATTTTAGAACATGCATTGTACAGTGCTAAATAAATCAATATACATACCTTAGTACACTCGCGAAATGTAAGCCGTTAAATTGGTGCCATAAATGGCACCGTCAAGTCCGAAAAAAGCTGGTTAACTTAGTTTTTAGAAGCTACAATGCTACAAACAAACTAACCAATTACTTACCCAACTTTTAGGGGGAAAACATTTAAACTGGAAACATTATGTTTGTGTCTGTGTGCGTGACAAGGCAAGTAAACACAGCAAAAATAGCGAATTTGTAGCTTGCGTTTTGAGAAGGCGTTGTTTGGAAACATACCTTCTATATGTAGTTATTCTAAGATACATACATATTTTGGCTAATTATGTTGTAAAGAATCACTATAAATTAAACTAAATTGACATAAACTAGAACTATCCTTTTCTCCAGGAAACATTGTTAAGTGAACAGCAATACATATAAGCAAGTCCTTTTAGTTTACCTTAGAAATGATCTACAACAGAACAGAGCCTCATGTTCTAGGTAAACTGTACAATTGTCATAACATAAATCATAATACATGCAATAGTCAGAATGCAACACCTAATTTACCGTTTAATTTCCGTTGTACTAATCTAGTTGTCTCTGGTAGGTACAGGAGGAATGTGGCAACGCATAGCAATGCCGAGAATCTAATAAAATTATCCGCCGCAATAGCACAATAACAATTACATTACGACCGTGTCGTATTATAGTATCATTATAGTGCATATAGCTACTGGGTTGGCTTAATCTAATTGGGCTACTTGATTATGTACAGTACGTGCGAATTAGTTCAAAGATTTTACACTGAAACCTGAAATTCAAATTATCGTATGATAAGGATATATTACTATCGATAAAAATGACAGTTTAATAACAATACTTAGAGCATATTATTGCCAAGCTTTCTTGTCATTTTAAAAATCCTTTACATGGTAAGAAGATTTTTCAATGAGTTTACGTTATTATTTAAATTAACAGAAACAGCAAAATACATTCGACTTGTTAATTCGTGTGTAGTCAAACCTTTTATTAGTAGTTTTAGTCGGTCATAACCATACACAAATATAATTAAGTATATAACTTGAATTAAGTAATTAATAAAAAAGTGTTAAATTTTGCCTACGGTGCGCTACGTAAGCGCTACGCTGGTACATCCGTAAATGTAAAATAACAATGTCACAATATAATCTGTAACTCTAATCTAAAATTACAATAGAAATCAAAACGCTATCCCTTTCCTAATACTCCCTGTAGAAGGGGACAGCACTAGATTAATTAGAACTGTAAGTTTTATTAATTTTTTGGAGTCGGTCTGTCTACCAATTTATGAAACTCTATTTTTAAATAGTCGAACCTACCAAAACGTAACACTATACTTATAAATTTATAGTGGCTTAGTGACATCACTAAAATTATATAGAAGGTTTCATAATATCATAAAAATACGATATAATAATAATATCTTGAGTGGATTTATGAGACGTTCTCACATTCTGCCATATTTCATATCGTCATTATTTCGCCTCACGCTTTGACTTTTGGGTGGGGGTTTAAAGGGCCCGTTGCTATGGCAACACCAGCTTTGGATTTGCCGAAAATTCTACACACGACATACAGAATATCTTGTAAGAAGTAAATAGGAGTATGGTTTCATGTACATGAAGCCTAAGACAGTTAGAAAATATTTTTCAAGAGTTTAATATACATTATTAATATTTTGATTTTGGCGCAGTGGCGAGCGCTGTGGTTTTACAAAAGGGAGGTCACGATTGAATCCCCGGCAGGATCAATCTGGGAATTTATAATTTCTGATTTTTTTCTGCCCGGAGTTAGGAAGTTGGTGGTGTTCCACCCCCATGCCTCGGAGAGCACGTTAAGCCGTCGGTCCCGGTTATTATCACTAACAATATAATTATAGTCGTTAAAGCCCGCCAGCCCGCATTGGAGTAGCGTTGTGGGTCTAAGCTCTAATTCAATCTCTCCTATGAGGCCTGTGCCCAGCAGTGGGACGTTAATGGGCTGTAGTGGTGGTGGCCTGTTGAGAGGATTTAGGCTAGTAAAAGCGACACGTATGAGTCGAATATAAATGCCACACCTCTAACAGGTTAGCCCGCTGCCATCTTAGACATCATTAATGGTTAAATTTAACTTTTTTTTTTAAGTGCCTATATCGTTATATCTGGTCTGAAGTCTACGCTGTGCCGTAAACGCGGCACCTCAAGGCATCCGGTCGGGATGGAAACTTCAGCGGGCAAATAGTTTAAGCAGTTTAACTTGCCACGCCTGTTGCTGAACAATATTGCGTTATAGAGTCGCTCCGTCTGATGTCACCGCTAGTTTACAAGCGTTTACAAGCTAAGCAAATTGACTATTGCCGCTTGTAATATTGAATTTCCATGATTTTGATAGGAAAATACTTGAACCTTGTTATCAGAGCGTTGGAGAAAACAACGTTTTATCATGTCATCTAGTGTGCGTGCTTATTGCTTCATAAGAAAGTGAATGACCCGGATGTTTTTCCGCTAAATTTTTTTTTTGTCCCTAGTATTTATTTTCGCCTTATTGATTTCTAATCTAAAGCGAATAACTATAATTATTTCAACTTTTTACTTCAGGTTTGAAATGAGGTTAGTCACATTTTGCGGGTTTACTTTTCTGTTTTTAAGTTTAGGTCGTAGTCCATCACGCTGCCTTAGTGTGGATAAGTAGACTTCACTGACCTTTGAGAACATTAATGAGTAAAATAGAGAAATCGCAGACATGCAGGTGTCCTCATCAAGTTTCACAAGATGATCTAACTCATCTAAAATCCAAAAATAACACAAAACTTATGACAAGCAAAATTACCTACCTTATACCTTACCTATTTACCTTATTTTATAACCAAAATCAGGAAACTATTTTAACAAGGTAATCATTTAAAAATATTAAGTACTAGATCAGGTGAACAAAACACTTGTTAGATAAATACCTAAGGCACAATATTAAATTATATTCTACTTTCTGTAATGTTTTGTTTGATGTAGTACCGAACAAAGCAAAATATTTATTTACTGTATCGTATTCCACAAATGTACCGAATAATCTCTTACAAAGTAATTCCGTGCTAAATAAACAACTAATAAAACATTTAAGACGCTCGCAATAACAAAGGAACGAAAAAAGGAACAATTAATTCCGGGGAAGCCACAGTTGCAATATGTGAAGCCATTAATTTAATTCAGTGTACGTGCGCCGGGACAGGGTTTTGTACCTTAATTGAGATTTAAGAAGAGCCTGCGGGATGTTTTTGTTTAGAATAGGGCTGGCACGCCGGAAGAGGACCCGCCATTTACGTCGTGACTTCTATTAGATTTAAAATTGGGCCACATATTCTACCTATTCATGCATATGCTTACTTTTTAGTTACATGTAGGTACTAATAATTCTTTCATGTTTAAGGTTTAAGCAATATACAATTATTACCAGTATCTAGTAAGATTCACAAAACAAGTAGACGGGCAGCAGTAGTAGATGTATTATTGCATGCTGTATTAGGCCCACATCTACATTCGTTGGAATATAGGTTTATTGAAAATCCTTCGGGACCTGTTTGATTTTCTGGGATTAAAAGTAACCTATGTCTTTTCCATCTATGAAACTTCTGATTGCACAGATAGGCCATGAATGCGTAGCAGAAAAATTGACAGACACAATTTCGCATTTACAAATATGGATATTTCATATGCATTATAATCAAATCAAATCAAATTAAATATTTTTTATTCAAGTAGATTTTAACAAGGGCTTTTGAATAGTTGAGTGTATCTACAACTGGTTTGGAATGCTGTTCCTACCGAGAAGAAACAGCAAGAAACTCGGTAAAGTAGGTATTTTAAACGAATTATTTTAAAAAATTACGTACATACGGGTATTATTATACACTTATATTAACTTTGGCGAGGGTAAATCTCAAACTAATTACCGAAAGTTTTAGAAATGTATATATACTCGTCCCTCTGAGATAGTTATAATAACTACTTGAATAGAATTTGGGGAGCCCAGCACGGCGGAAACATCGGGACACATTGCGGGCTGAAGTGGTTCAACCCTAGCGTAGTTCCCCGTCGCTTGTCTCCGTTAAACCAGAGTATACTGCGGAGTAATTGCACTCCACCGCTTAGCCTTTCGATTTTTACACTTTGATGCTAAAATTGTCTTTAAGTATACGGTTAAACTAAGTAACGACTAACTGACGTGATCAAAACACCACAAGCCGCAGGTTTTTAGGGGTCCGTAGCCAAATGGCAAAAAAACGCAAATGACAAATGAATGAATGAGAATGAAAATGGCAAATGGCAAATAATTAGTAGTGGCTTCTAGGTTTTCTCTATAATAAAAAAAAACCATAATAAAGACAGGATTTTCAGAGCAAAGTTGGGGTTAAGCGTTTCCCTGAAGGATAAGAGCCGATATAAGGAAATCAGCAGGTGAAGCAAGCAATCACCAAGCTGAAATGGCAGTGGGCAACTCGTGCTTGTCGTAACGGCGACGGTTTCTGGAACCGAAAAGTCCTATACTTAGTGGAGACCGCGTATTACCATGCGTAGCGGAAGTCGCCCTTCGCTACAATGGACTGACGATAAAAAAAAAGGGTAGCGTGCGGTAGATGGATGTGGGAGGCTGAGGACATGGTTGTGGCGTTCACTAAGGAGCCGGCAATGTTCAACAGCAGACTTCTTTCTACTTAGAATAACTAGCAGGCATATTTTAAAGGAATTATATTTTATATCCATACTAATTGTAAATGCAAAAGTGTTTTTTGTTGGTTTATCTTTCAATTACGCCGCAACAGAGCAACGATGAGCCTGGAAAGTGACATACCTAAGCAAATTTTTATCCCGGAAACCCAAAGAGCTCTTAGGGATTTTTGAGACCTAAATTTATTCTGAAGATAATAATTAAGCACTAAAAATATCAAGAATATAATTATCGATTACTAGCTGATGCCCGCGACTTCGTCCGCGTGGATTTAGGTTTTTCGGTTCCCGCGGGAACTCTTTAATTTTCCGGGATAAAAAGTAGCCTATGTGCTATTCCAGACTATAATCTATCTCTGTGCCAAATTTCATCCAGATCCGTTCAGCCGTTGGAGCGTGATTGAGTAACAAACATCCATACATCCACACATCCATACATCCATACATCCATACATCCATCCAAACTTTCGCATTTTTATTATTTATTTGATTCCTTTGACTTAGACGGAGTTTATATAACCTACCAAAGTCATGCACAATCCCATTAGTACATGTTCAAACATGTGTTCAGTTTTCGTTTGAACATTGTACAAAGTTAAAGAACACTCACAAAATTCATATTAAACCAGTATCCAAAAGCTTAACCACATAATGCCGAGTAAAGAGGTTATTGTAAAATAAACCTAATATTTCATTCACAAAGCGAATCTATACAAGACGCTTAATATCTTTGCTTCATACGAAATTCGTTGTATCTAATTCAGGGCTTATCTTGCCATCTGTAATCTCGCCCTACCGGGATGGTTGGAATACTTTACCTCGGTCCTCCCTCCTTCTTCCCCTACCCCCGGGCCCTGGGCTCTTGAGTAAAAGTTCATAATACCCTATTAGTGGTACAAGACTTGCCGGTTACAACTTGTTGACCTACGGCAACGGAATGGAGTCCTTAGTTACAGATACTGGGTACATAATAGCCTTTTAATGTCCCAATGATGGACAAAGGACTCTTTTATCGTTGGAGAAAAGGATATAGACCACCATGCTGCTACATTACATGTTAAAACGAATAACATAATAATTACATACCTACCTATCTAAGAATTTCTGGTAATTAAAAAAATTAAAAATGTGAAGTCTTGGGAGAGCTTAGTAAATGTGTCGGTCTGTCTGTTACCTTTTTACTACCCATCCGGGTCATAGCCCATTTGATGATCTTGAAAAATGACGGACTTTCGCACAAACTTAAATTCCCTATTCAACCCTCTTAAAGGTGGATTTTCCAAAAATCCTTTGCAACCAAACTTTTTAAAAGTGCAACCTGCGAGTTTCTTGCTGCTTGGTTCTTCTTGGTAGGGATAGTATACCGAACCAGTGGTAGATTCGCTTGACGATTCAAAGGCACTTGGAAAAGTTTATTTACTTTAAATAAAAAAAGATTATTCATCAAAATTGTAATCTTCTAACCCCAGCGGCTTAGGTCATAGACTTGGTATACCTAATTACTTTAAGCCTGTGCATTGATAAAATCCATGCTAATGTTATACATGCGGAATGGTGTCTGTCGATCTGTCTACTACGCTTTCGCGTACCTATATGCATTAAAATATATATAACACGCAAGTGCTTGTACAAAATGAGCAATATTACAGTCATCTATGTAATTACATCGGGTGAAATTTCACCAAGTAAACCAGCAAGATATGTATAATTGAGCTTTCGTCCCCCGAGAGCCGGCGTCAGGTTCACTGGAGCGAATAATAAATCTGTTGACAATCTTTAATTCCCTCTCAGATAGCGGGTCCGTAAAAATATTGTACGGAAAATGGAATAAAATTAGCTTGGAGTTTACAAGCGAACTTCGTCCAAAAGCGACAGTGATATAATGGCTATTATTTTTTTTGAACAATTTAGTAACAATTTTTTTTTATTTGTCCTTACTTGTAATACCTCCGTACCTTATTATCTTTGCCCAGTCTCTTTGCCTAACAACCTTATTACCTTTGCCTGACAAAATTACAAAAGCTACCTGCTTATTTTAGATGCTATAGATCTTATTTTGGATTATGATAAAATTATTATTATTAAAATCAAATTATTATTTGGCAAATCGATCCTGTCCTAATTTAAGTAGTTATAGATATTTTACTAAAAATAGGTTTAAGTTTCGTGTACGTACTAACACGATCCTTTTGTTGGTCGAATTAAAAACATTTTATTTATTTATTTATTATTTAAATTAGGTTAGTAAAGTGGCAGTGGGCGATGGACTTAGTTCGAAGAACCGAAAGCGTAGCGTTTTGACGGACCCACCAGGTGGACGTTGGATCCAAGCGGCGCAAGACCGCGAAGTCCCTACATTTCATTTTTTCATTTCATTTCATTTATTTATTTACTACAAGAGACTTTAAGTTCAGCTGTGGACGTCTGTCGATTGACGATAAACAAAATGTTACGTAATAATTTTATTATATCCTGAGATATTAAAAAATAAAAAGTCCCTCGTCTGGAACTCTTATTTCTCTGAATAAAAAATTCGACGAAGTATATCAATAATGCCTTTTAGTGTTTAGGGACAATTGAGTTTTAACCCTCTTTTTAGGAAACCGAGGAAAACTTGGTCTCACAATCCACCGCGCATCCCTTGCCCCATAATAAAATATGAACTACGCACTCGAAAACAAAGTCAACAGGCATAAAAATCTATTATGATGAAATATAGTGAAATTTGGGTCCCAAGCTGATATACAGTATATACGAGTACCTACGTACATTTTAAGTAAGTTAATGTTCTAATACAAAATTTTGTGCTAACAAAATGTTTTTTTTTTTTTATCCACTACAAGTTAGCCCTTGACTGCGATCTCACCTGATGGTAAGTGATGATAGTCTAAGATGGTAGCGGGCTAACCTGTTAGGGGCATGGCAGTTGTATTAAACCCATACCCCTATTCGGTTTCTACACGGCATCGTACCGGAACACTAAATCGCTTGGCGGCACGTCTTTGCCGGTAGGGTGGTAACTAGTCACGGCCGAAGCCTCCCACCAGGCCAGACCAGGGAAAATTCAGAAATTATAAATTCCCAAATTGACCCTGCCGGGGATCGAACCCGGGACCTCCGCACGTTAAGACAACAGCGCTACACACTGCGCCACGGAGGTCTTCAAAAAATGTTACTGTATCCGTTTCTATTTTTATCTATTACGAACATAATTTTGTTTTGGTATATATTTATTTAAAAATAAGAATCTAATGGAAACAATTATTGAGAACAAAATAAATAATGAAAGAAAAACGGCGGGTAAATCGAACATCCCCTGATAATAGAATTAAAAGAACTATTTTCAGCTTAATTCTAACTTGACTATAGCTTGCAGATAAGTGACTACAAGTCGTAAAACGGGAAACTGCAATCCGCACTTGCATTGCGAGTTAAAAGCCGTGAAATAATTCAAAAGAGCACTCGTTAAAATGCAGTGGGAATTTACAAACCTCAAGGCTTTATCACCTGAACCCAGCTTCTTTATAGTCGCAGGGCGAAAGCGCGGAATCATAAAACCGCAAGTAAACGCTCTTTTGCTGACATGAAAAATAGTTTACTGACTCTCTATAGGTATAGAATAGAGTAGGAGCTCAAGAGGTATATTTTTCAGCTGATTTAGATATTTAATGCAAATGGTAGGTAATTTAACCAAAAATAAGAATCTTGGACTTATTTTAGGCAGATTTTTTCCAATTGATTATAATATTGATTGAGATAGACATACATGCGGTTGAGTTCAAAGTTTTAGCGCACTTGCCCAGAAGATGCTTGATCTCTCTTTTTCGTCTTCAGTCAATTAAGGTTGGCAATTATTTGGGCTTTTTGTTCACCGCTACCTTAACACCTGATCTTGTGCTAATGTCGAACGACTGGCGAAGGTTCATAAGCCAGAATTTTCGGCTAGGTCTAGGCCTTCGTTTGCTCTTTATCTTACCCTATTTTTTGCCTACTTAATGGTTTACCCATATTTTGCAAATACTAAATTGCAATTAGGTAGATATAGTGACTTTCAAGCTACCTTGTCTACTTGATCTCTACTCTTTTGCTAGACGCGTTACAAACTGTTTATCTCAATTTTACTGCTCGATAGTACCACGTCTCTCTAATCTGAGGAATAAAACTTTATACTCAATTTTTAGGGAGCCTTTTATGGTTAACACTTTGTAGACGGAATTAAACCTTAAATGCTTAATGAGTTGTTTGCGAACGGCGCGATTAAAAACTTTTTAAAGATGTTTTTGAACGCAATTCGAGGTATTTGAAGACGCTCGGTCAAGAATCAAGATTTAAGTTTGGGTATAAGTATCAAAAACAGGTATTTTGGTAGTTAAGGTAACTATCGTCAGAATCAGAACAAAATATATTATTGATCTTAGATCGTGAGTAATGATATAGCAATCACCACTGATCAGATAACACTCTTTCGCTATCTGGTCAAAATCTGAAGCAGCAAGAAAACAATTTTGGCCAATCACAACAATTGAGAATTCTAATAATGATTAACACAGCTTTTACGAAATAGGGCTAATGTATTTACCATGCAACGGTGTGCAGTGTTTTTTTATTATAAGTTAAACTCAGCTTTATATTCTTTGAATACGGGTGATATTAGTGGGAAACAAAAAAATTTGCCTACACTCCTGCACAGTAGAATGTAGCAGCAAAGCCGATAGTCGTTACACCAAGAAATAAATCTTTCGATACTCGAAATATCGAATACTTTAGCTATTATCTTCAGCGTCGTTTATTGTTTCAAGAGGGGGTTTCAAGAATCATCGATTTTAAGGATCTCCAACCAGACACCGAATAAACGTAACCAATATCAGCTTTTACGCACCCCGTGCCCCGCCGGAAAAACTCTTATTGTTCAATAAAAACGTTATGAGGTAACTCTATTCAATGAACTCGTCTGTTATTGAAATCGTTTCGTAAAGTAGCATTTCTTATGGGGGAGGAATAATAAACGGGAGCCTGTACCGCCATTGTTGCTACTCTGATTGCTTTTATGATGATTTTTAGCTAAACAATGAGGCTTTACGATATCGTGTGTTCCACCCTTTCAAATTTCTACTCAATATATTTCTACCCGATAGCCGATAGTCTGAAAACATTTTTGGATATTCCTTTACATTAAAATCATTTTGGTATTTGCAACAATCTTTATATTTCAATAGGTCAATGTATGACTGTCTTTTGTTTAATATTCGTTACTATAACCATAGGAATATTAAAAATGTGAAAGTGTGTCTATCTGGCTTCCTGTCTATCCGTCTGTAACCTTTACGAGAATAACAATTGAAAAACAGAACCCTTAAAGTTAAGTTATCAAAAGAGGTCTATATCCAACAATGAATGAATAGACATTGACAGCCAATGTCAATGTTAATGATGATGATAATGAGGAACCAAAATTTGATATAGTATCTTTCAATTTAATATGATTGATCCTCAAACTGCTAAAATACAAAATTGAAGCAGAAGCTAACATAATTTTCTCTATAAAATACAAAAGAATTGAACAACTTAATATCAGGGGAGAGTAAATAAATTTGTTCCGAACTCTCATTCGACGCGTCATAAGTTTTCGAGAGACATGTAATATCCTAACCTAAAACTATAGCAGGCAACAAGCATTGGTGCAATTCCTTGAGGGCCGTCAGTTTTGTACCTTAGCTAGGGTTTTCATATTTGTCTTGTGTATGTACTTCGAAGTAAAATATTTTCGTTGTAGACCATTTATTTTTTCATATAATTGATGCAAGCTGATGCCCGCGACTTCGTCCTCATGGATTGAGGTTTTTTGGTCCCGGGTCGGGTCATAATTAAGTATTGGGTTTTTCTGACTAGAAATTCTCAGTAGGTACTAGCCCGGAGTTAGGAAGTTGGCGGTGTTTCACCCCCGTGCCTCGGAGAGCACGTTAAGCCGTCGATCCCGGTTATTATCACTAACATGATAATAGTCGTGCCCGCCAATCCGCATTGGAGCAGGGTGGTAGGTCTAAGCTCTAATACCCTCTCTCCTATGAGAGAGGAGGCCTGTGCCCAGCAGCGGGACGTTAATGGGCTGTAGTGGATGGGATTTCTTCAATTTTTCGGGATAAAAAGTAGCCTATGTGTTATTACTTATTCCAGACTATAATCTATCTGTGTACCAAATTTCATCCAGATTCGTTCAGCCGTTCTGGCGTGAAAGAGTAACAAACATCTATACATCCATACATACAAACTTTCGCGTTTATAATATTAGTAAGGATTTATAGCATTTTTATGTTTAAAACAAGTTTAAACAATCTACTTTCAGACAATTATAAATCTAAAATATAATATTTAATGTCGAATGGCCAACTCTATGTCAGATCGGATAGCAAGTTCTAATGAGATGACCTGGCAAAAAATCGATGAACCTCAGCTATTACTTTTTTAAGATATATTATTTCATCCATCCATCCATCAGCCTGTATGCATCCACTGCACTGAACATAGGCCTTTTCGAGAGCGCGCCACCAAACACGGTCCTCTGCCTTCCTCATCCACCCGCTTCCCGCCATCTTCTTTAGGTCATCGGACCAGCGAGCTGGAGGTAAATTATTTAGGCAGGGATATTTTTTTTACTGCTCAAAATAAGTGACTTTTTGCAAATATTTGAGATGGTTTTTAAGGTACTGTCTATTCCAATAATCTCTCTCCCACGATCTTCGGTTTTGGCTTTTATTTTCTGTCGGGATACACTGAGGAATTACTGGTTCGACGATGATTATGTATAGGATGACTCAATACCATAATCTCGTATGCAGGAAAGACTGGCCCCAACTTTCAATACCCTGGAATAAATGAAGAGTTTGATGGTCGGCTTTTACCCAATATTGAACTTTAATGCCTTTTTAGTTTTTCTCGAGGTTGATACCCCTATCTGGCAGCTAGTCGATATGTCGTCAGATATGAGTTATTTTTCCATAATTCCGGCGTGTCGGCGCGCGGTGAATTCCCAAATAAATAATAAATACGCCGCGCCAGACGTGTTCCGATGCTGCCAATTTTGTTTGTTTCTACATTTAATATGCAGCAAAGAGGCTTAGTGTTTCCGTGTGATGTGGTCTTTGAGATTTTAGACATGTGGGTATTTGTGAATAAAATATTCTGAATTTACATTTTGAATGAATGATGCTTAAAACTTATCTTTCAGGTATCTCGTCGCATCGTCTAGATTCAAGGCACCTCTATGTTTAAGTATATCATTACGTTATTTTATTTTGCAATATGCATAATCCTCTAATCTTAATATTGTAAATAAAATATTATGAATGAACCTGTCTTTGAAAGATATCATTATATTATTGGGTACAAAATACAAAGTAAGCCTATAACCAAAGGGTCTTAGGAGGCGAATTTCTAAAACCAGCTATGCACTCTCAGCCCTACGTGTAGACTTCCCTCCGTCAGACAGTCTTACGACACCCTGACGTCCCACCCGAATTATCCTTTAAAGCTTCACGAAAAGAATTTTTAAGATACAGCGTCGTAAAACAACTTACGACTACTTTGGTAAGAGTCCACCAAACCGATAGTCTTTAGGGACGTATGAACTTTTTAAAAAGTTGCACATTTCGAGACTTCCCACTTCCTTCCAAATCTCAAGGGGTGACGATAGTTATTGAAAAACAGTTACCTAGTCGTGAACGAACGACTAAGAGGAGTTATTTAATGATAGAAAACTACCAAAAAGCTCTTTATATATAGCTCTATATAGATCACTAGCAGACGCCCACGACTTCGTCCGCGTAGTTTAAGTTTAGGAACTCCTTAATTTTTCGGGATTAAAAGTAGCCCGTGTCACTCTCCAGGTCCATCTCCATTTGAACTGAAAGTAAACCAATCATTGGCCAATGCCAAGAATTACCAATGTAAAGAGACGAAAAATCCACTTTAAATGGTCTATATAGAACAATGACCTTTCATCTTCACCCGTGGCAAAGAATTTACGTCGTTTTAACTGAAATTCGGGTTCAGTCGTAACGGGGTCAGTTCACTGTAACAGGGTAGGGTTACCATCGTCCATCAGCAACTGTTATTTATAACTGTAAAATTAAAATTAATTTAAGTAAAAAAAAACAAATTACATGTATGCAGCTGTGTACCTACTCATTTGTTATTTACTCAAATATAAATTATAAATTAGATGATGCCCGCGACGTTGTCCGCGTGGATTAAGTTTTTTGATTCTTGCGGGAACTCTTTCATTTTCCGGGATAAAAACTAGCATATGTCCTTCCCCGGGATACAAACTATCTCCATTTAAAATTTAATCAAAATGATTGACCAGATGGGCCGTGAAAGCGTAGCAGACAGACAGACAGACACACTTTCGCATTTATAATATTAGTATGGATGCAAAGGTTGGATGGATGTATGGATGGATGTTTGTTACTCAATCACGCCAGAACGGCTGAACGGATCTGGATGAAATTTGGCATAGAGATTATAGTCTGGAATAGACATACGCTACTTTTTATCCCGGATAATTAAAGAATTCCCGCGGGAACCAAAAAACCTCAATCCACGCGTACGAAGACGCGGGCATCAGCTAGTAAGATACATTATTGCAACCCAAATGTCTTTGATCTACAAAAATATGTAAAAATTATACAAATTGTTATTCCGTAAACGTATTGGTTGTATACCAACTCGTACGTATCTTTCTTTAATTTAAAGTGGGAAATAAATCTATAGACGATCATAAAGCTACCTGTATCTAGGGCCTAGCGCCTATGATATATTAAATAAAATCGCATTTCATCATAATCATATCATCACTGCCTCATCTTTGAAAGTGATTACTTTGTAAAATTTCGTAAATTTAGTAAAAATCCTGTTTGAACTTCGAGCAAAGTGTTTGTCTCCAAAATGAAAGTCGAAGGTTGGCAACTAGGACTTTCATTTTGGAGTCAAACGCCCAAAATAAAAGTTGCCAACCCTAGCCGGACATGGGAAAGGCTACAATTTGCACCGGACGCTGGAGAACGACTGACACGGTCTGTGCACGTGCATTTAACAGCGAGCTGCGTTATACGGCGGGGCCTATGAGCCTATTTGCCGCACTCCGCAATCCGCATGAAGGCTCGTCTGCCGTTAGGTATCATGTAGGAATTACAGACAGCATAATATATTATCTGTTTTTAGGGTTGTTTTACAAAACAAGTCAATTGTACCATCGGTACAAGTAGGTATGCTTCTCTCATTGATTTACATAATTTGCCGTGGAGACCCTGGGGACGTGTAGTCATAATGCCAAAATTTCTTGTGAGAATTAAAAAAAAAAAATTATATGATGAGTAATTTTTGAAGTGAAAACTTCTTTAGCCGCGTTGAGCACTTTTTGGTAGGGGGTAAACTTGTGGATTCGCGTCACCGACACCGTCACCGATACCTTGCGTTGTTACGAAGACAAAAGGTCTTAAATATAAATATACTACATTCATAATTAAACTTGAATGCCTTAATTTTAAGGTTTATATTTTAATTTTTAAATATTCGGTTTCACTTGTATCGGCAGTCCCTATTACTACCATTTTTTTTCACCGCGGTTAATTGCCTCATCTTGTGACAGGAAGGGCTGGCTCATTTTTTGCGCAAAGGATCAGTCTGGCTGTCCAACGCGGAAATTCAGCCAGCATCCTTGCCACCATTCCACGCGGGCATGATTTACGAGTATATTATAGTAATTAGGTTATGCTAGGTAGCTTTAAGTTGTATAGTATTGTTTTAAAAAATGTTTATTTTACCATCGGTTGTAATGATTAACATTAAACTTCACAAATTAAAGTAATTGCACTTACCTAAGCACCTACCCATTTAGAAATCGAAAATGCAGACTGTATTTTAAATATAATCACCGATTTTCCCGTAACCAGACTCTGGAAAAACGATATATGACTAATTTACTCGCGTCGCGATTGAGACGTATCGTGTCGCAACTCAAACAAACACTCGACGTAAGTGAATAAATAGGTAACTCGACACGCCTTTCAACATTTCTTGCTTCCTTCCTTACCCTACTCGGGGTAACGCATACTCCGTCCGGGGTAACGCCACCACTTGGGGGTTAGGGTGCGTTTCCACTGAAGCAACACTGAGACTTGCACCAAACAATCCTCATACGACGACTTAATGAGTGCAGTGTAGTAGAAGGTTCCGGGTGCTGCATTAGGGATGGATGAGTAAGAAATTTAAAATTTCTTAATTGCCTCTGGTCTTGTGGGAACCTTTGGCTGCAGCCAATAGTTACCAGTCTACCAGCAAAATCGTACCGCCAAACGATATGAACATTCCAAAACGCTACCGCGTGGAAACCGACAGGGAATATGGGAACAGCTTAGATCTTCTTCTTGTCCTTTTCCCATCCTATGTGGGGTCGGCACAACATGTTTTCTTCTTCCACTCACTTCTGTTTTCCGTCAACCTTTTATTCACCCAATATGGGAATAGCCATACCACTTCTAAATTAGTCCGCTTTGTTCTTAGACAATCATTAACGCCAGTCAAGATCACAGTCAATGGCCTAGCTTAATTTCATTGAAATGAAAAAAAGCTTCAGTGAAAACACAACTTTATGGTTACAGTTTACCCAGTTGGGGGAAAGTCGGCAAACTCGATCAATCATCGGCGCACGGCGGAACGATGATCGTGTTTTGTGAACTCTTTCATTTATCTAATGAGTACCCGCCCTGTATTTATGATTATGTTTGCTGGGCGCGTTCGACAAGTCTTGATTAAGTAATCGGATGGAAGTTGGAAGTTTGCCAGGCTTCGGCCGTGGCTAGTTACCACCCTACCGGCAAAGACGTGCCGCCAAGCGATTTAGCGTTCCGCTACGATGCCGTGTAGAAACCGAAGGGGTATGGGTTTAATATAACTGCCATGCCCCTAACAGGTTAGCCCGCTACCATCTTAGACTGCATCATCACTTACCATCAGGTGAGATCGCAGTCAAGAGCTAACTTGTAGTGGATAAATAAATAAAAAAAGCTGTGCCTAAAGTAATTATGGGCGATATTTCAATTTAAGAGGATCGTCTAGTTGTAAATTTTCATACAAAAAGCGATAACGTTTTTCTTCCCGTAAATGTTGTCCAATTTTCATAATTTTTAGAAATGTTACAGATACAATGGGGCTGATTCTGTAGTGCACAATCTCTAAACTAAACTAAAATTAGAGAGCATTATAAATATTGCTAACCCTTTCATAATACTCCCTACGGAAAGGGACAGAACTAGATTTAAAGCTGCCATTTTAGTTTAGTTTAGAGATTGTGTTATACAGAATCAGCCCCAATGAAGAACTATGCTCGTACGTTTTAATTTTAAAGAAATATTGCTTATGTTAAAAGTTATTAGCGTCTAAATATCCATATTTTTGACCAAAAAACTTCCTCGGGTATTTTAATTTTTTTATATTGAACTAAACTAAAATAGGTACTAAAAAAATAAAACGTATGAGCCTAGATTAAAGTGTACTGAATCTAATGAGACCAAAATTGTCTAATTTCGTAAACGTTTGGGGGGGTAAAAACGTTATCACCCGAAACAATATTTCAAGAATAAAATGTAGGCATATGCCTACTGGACTTGCAACTCTCTCTATCGCACGATACGGAGAAGGCAGCGAAGCGTTGTGAAATAGATAGCATTATTGAAAATACCTACTCGCGTTGTGTTTCGTCACTAGACGATAGTCTTAAGATTTAGATGCAGAAACTTTGATAAGTTTAACCAAATTGGGCGTATTTTATTTATTAGTAAGTACCTAGATATTTTGTAGCCTGGTTTAAAAGTTAAAATAACTCCGCTTCAAACTAAAATCTGTAATAAAGTAAGTACCTACCTAGAAAGCTCCGTTTAAAATCTTGAGTTTCTAGATGTTTTGAATTGTACATAAATACAGTCAATTTTTCCTATATTTTTATAAGGATAAACAGCTACATATTAAAGTCAGGAATTTCGGGATACAACAAATACGACTCATACTTACTACCTACATAAGTGTTCCATACATGTTTTAGTGTATCCTTCTATTTTAAAACTTTATTTTTATAAGGTGCTAGAAAATGTTAGGTTTAAAAAGGAAGCCCCATCTTAAGGGTAGGTACCCTGTTACGCAAAATCGTATAATGAAACAAAGGACAACTATTCCCTCCATATTGGTTGTTATTGCCTTTGTATGGAATTTAATTCGACAAGTTACAATACAGCGAAGTTGCCGACCCCTTTCACTACTACTTCAAAGGGTTTACGGCCCTGATATTTAATAATTATTTGGGAATCTGTGTCAGGCTTGAAAAAGTTTCGAGTGAACAAGAGCGAATACGATGTAACCGTGTAGTAACCGTTATGGGTTTAATATAACTGCCATACCCCTGTTAGATTAGCCCGCTACCATTTTAGACTGCACCATAACTTAAGACTGAATAAGATCGCAGTCAAGGTCCAACTTGTATCATCATCATCATCACCGTGTGCCTTTTTCAAAACGAAGTTTGGCGGTCATCACGGGCATCTATTTTGAGCCGCATCTTTTAGCTTTGGGTAGCTTAACCCTGTTTACCCCCTTATATCGTCTAACCACTTGCGCCTTTGGCGACCTGCCCCTCGATTGTCTAAAAGTTGCCGATCAAATCGTCAAAGTTCGGCGTCAAAGTAAAATAAACCATAACTGCAGCATTGAATTAGAGCTTAATTTCGTGTATCCATTCTCATACGTTTGTCTCATAGGTATGTACGATACGATGAGATTTAAGCCTCTTTATTTTCAGATTGAAAAGTACAAGTACAATTACCTATTGTATCGAAAGCACTATTTTCGACACTCCAACAACTAAGTGTAAGTCTTTCTAAATTCAATCAATTCCAAAAGTTGAAACTATTTTTGGAGAAATGAAAGACTTATAGAACTACTCTATCGTCTAATTATTTATGGTACTATTTTATGTAGTTAGTACTATTATAGTAGTCTATACTGTACTATTATAGTATAAGTAAACTTTATTGTCAATAAATACATATTTTATTTTATTTATTTATTTATACTATACTGCTATAATTATATTATGTAAGTACTGACGATAATTACGTCTTTTTAAATGAAAAATGCATGTTCATAACGGTTCGAAAATGGTCAAAATTCCTCCTCCATTTTTTTAAACTCAGAGATGCTTTTATTTTCGAAATCACGTCTTTTTCATGTCTTATTAATTTAATATCAGCTGTCCGAAACACACGTATTGGTGCTCGCCACGCAATTCCGTAGCCATTATTGTAATAGAGTTGAGAGAAGAGAGAGAAGCAAACAGAGAAACTTCCCAACGCACTAAGCGGATATTGGATTTCTAACTCCAGGTTAAAGGTTTCATACACCGAATTTTAATTTTAATTAAGGTACATTCACACTAGTCTCATTAAAGGTTTATTAGGTGTTTTAAACGCCTTTCAGACAATGAGGAATCTAGTGAGGTTGCGTCGTTTCTTGGTTAGGACTTGGGTCAATATCTAAGGTTATTTCTGAACTAGCTCGTGTCTAGTCGGATGAGAGACTTCTGCCGTGCCTATAGTAATCATCAAACACTAACGGTAAAGTCATACAATTATCCGTAAGGATGTACCGCACAGCGTATAAACCAGCGATATTTTTGTTTTAATTCTAGTAGGTACAAGTTTTACCAATGGTCCTTGTTAGTCCCAGATTTCTTATACGTCACGGACTCGAGGGCCTACAGACTATTCTAGTCTAACAAGCTGCCCACCCATCCCAATGTCATCCTAAGCCAAGGTTTTTTTTATTACAGGCTCAAATAGGCTTGCGCTTGACGACAATCATGCTTAATACAAAGCAATGATGAGGTCTAGGTTGGAGCGCGTTTATCTAGATTCTATAAGATGTCTATTCACTCTTGCCTTAAGGTAATTAAAATATACGTGGCATGAAATAGATGCGCTGGAAGGGCATTCCACACATGTTTGAGCCTCACAGAAAGCGTCCTTAAGAAGAAGTTGCTCTTCGATATTTCCGAGCCCTAGGGCTCACTCCCAACTTCTCGGTAATGCCTTTCAGTCACCCGGTGTCGCTGTAAGTAGGGCCTACGCAGCATACTAAATCCGAAAAAAAACGCCTGCTAGACACTAAATACGGCAACCACCCGGAAATCCACCGTTTGAATAACGACTCCATGTGTAAAGGCTCTAATCGTGTCCGCAACGGGGTATTAAATTTTGAAGCGCTCAAACTTGCCTCCTAGTGTTCATTACAGAAAGTTGGTGAAAATTCATACAAGTCTGAGTTGTAATGAACACCGCACGCGAACTTGCTCGGCGTCCGTGCTGCCACACGCCGCCTTTTTGAAGAATGCGCTGCGCTTTATTTAGCAAATTAAAGCAATTTTGGTGTAAGCAAGTGGAAAGTTGTTTAACAACGAAAATGTGATGCGGTTTTACTTTACGTATGTTAATTTTGGATAAGGAGTTTAAATATAAGTTAAAACATTTTGCTTGGCTCCGCTTACGTTGTGTATTGATTATATTATACTACTCTGTCAAGAAAGTATCGGGAAAAGGTCTATAATACACAAAATGTTAATTATTATTCCAAATTTATTGTATCTCCTTCAAAGTAGGCCCCTTCGGAAATAATACACTTAAGCCAACGAATAATCCAATTTTCAAAGCATTTTTTAAAGGCATTTTTCGGAATCGACTTCAGTTCTTGCCGCGAATTTTCTTTTATGTCTTCTATCGATTGAAAACGGGTGCCACAAAGTGGTAATTTGAGTTTTGGAAAGAGAAAAAAGTCGGCCGAAACCATATCCGGTGAAAACGGTGGTTGTTCGATGGTATTTGTTGAGTTTTTGGTCAAAACTTCATTCACAATGATGGCCTTGTGCGATGGCGCATTGTCGTGGTGCATCCAAGAATTTTCTTTCCACAAATCTGGCCTTCATCGTCGTTTAAAATGATACGAATCGATTCTTGAGACACAGAAAGTTCAGCAGCTATCTCTCTCAAACTTGAATGAGGACTTTCAGTCACCATTTCTTTCACTTTAGCGATGTTAACTTTAGTTGAAGACGTTGATGGCCGACCAGAGCGAGGCAAATGTTCCACCACATCTCGACCACTTTTGAATGCATGGTACCACTCGTATGCACGTGTTTTTGATAATGTCGATTCCCCGTAAGCTTTCTGCAACATTTCCAGCGACTCTGAACACGAAATTCCATTTGCGATGCAAAATTTGAGACAAACTCTTTGTTCGATATTTTTATTCATTGTAAAAATCGCAAAACACTATTGAGATGAACTGACAAAATGGCGCACTGTAAACAAAGTAAATAACAATTGACGCTCAAACTTCGCGGCAATATAGACGACAGTTGTGCCAACTTAGCGACAAAAAAGAATTTTTGAATTGAATTTGGAATTAGTAACAAATGATGAATTCCTGGTACTTTTTTGACAGAATGTATACCAGACAGCCTGATGGTCCTAATATTTTTGCCGAAATTCAAATATCATACTTGAAGTAGGTAGGTATAGTTCATAGTTAATTTAATTTATTCAGGAAATATGATTGAAAATTATATACTACAATACTAATAATGCAAAAGTGTATTTGGCTGTCTGTCTGCCTTGTATGTTTTTAGTTTTTACGATCTGTTCAATCGATTTTGATGAAATTTCATGCAGCAACATGTGCATGTCATGTTCATGTGCAACACTAGCTTCATATACCTACATGAAGCTTTATAGAGACATAGGTTGTATCCCGGGGAAGGACATTAGCAACTTTTTATCCCAGAAAATCAAAAAGTTCCTCCGTGATTTTAATAACATAAATTTACGCGGACGAAGTCGTGGGCATCACCTATTCTAGTACTTACAATGATATAAAAATATCTGGAAGTCTAAACGCCTACGTAAGTAACTATTACTATGTACAGGAATACCTTTTATCTTTAGAAAAGTAGATGATATGGACTAATTATTCGATTATAGCTGGCTTTATTATAGTACCTAAGTACATCGTAAAATTGTGCTAGTAAGTACCTCACTGGGTAAGCATAGAAATAATGCTTCGATTTTTTTTTTATCCACTACATGTTACTTAGCCCTTGACTGCTATCTCACCTGATGGTAAGTGACGATGCAGTCTAAGATGGTAGCGGGCTAACCTGTTAGGGGCATGGCAGTTATATTAAACCCATACCCCTATTCGATAATACATTTATCTATCTTTATGAACTTGCATTTTTAATTAAAAATAAACCTTCCCGTTAAACTTTTACAAAAAGTCTTCAGTTAATTCAAAATCGATATTCGGTTCCATACGATTGGACCTTGATACCGATAAATATAATCTACCAACGTTCTATATAAATTAGAAATACTAAAACATGAATACATTTTATCGTTTAATAAATTCACGAAGCTGAAGAATTAAGAAACAATATGCTGTGACCACGACAAAATTCCTTCCACTAAAAGTATAACTACCTAATCGGTTCAATATCAATATGTATTAGGTTGATACGAATTAGCTCTGAAAACGATAATAATCTACGATATGTTTCGGATGATCGTAAAAATACAAAATCAAAAACCCATTCTTCTATATATTTACTCATATAATAAAATATGCGAAAGTGTATCCATCTGTCTGTCTGTCCATCCGCTATCTATTCACAGTCCATCTATTCAACCGATTAAGATTTGGTTGAGATAGGTTATATCCCGAGCAAGGACATCAACGGCTGCTTTTTTTTTTTATCTCGCAAAATCAAAGTTACCCCGGATTTTTAAAATCTTAATCCATGGGGACGAAGTCGCAGGCATCATTGTATTTTACGTTTGCTTATCAACCGATGGTAGAGTCTTAAGCTAGACTTGAAGCAGCATACCTAATTGGCACAAGATATCTTACATGAAATAAACTTTATAAGTATTTGAATTTAGCACTTTTAAGACACCGAGCTAAAGAATAAAGCAACACAATAAATTGGCACAAAATCCTATTCCTGTGGCACGGATTTTATATCAATTTATACAAAGACGGCAAGCAAAAGAGCGGCTGCGGCAGACGTTAGCTGTTATTTTAAGTGGATTAAGGACAACGCATTTCAGATCTAGTTAAGCTTCCGTCGTAAAGCTGCGGGAACATCGGTTGCACTTTGCTACCAAATCCCCTGTTTTAGAATTCTTGAGGTTTTTGGTCTTTTGTCTTAAGATATAGGTATCTAATGGAATTAAGTGTAAAAAATAACAAACTTGGGAAGAAGTTGATGACAAGGAATTATATAGCATATTTTTTTTCTATTTAACGCTTAGGTATATCAGGTTTGTCAATAAGGATCACGCATATGAGTACCGAGAAAAAAAGCTCTTTGCAGAAATGATATCATCAAATTAGCCGAGAAGGCCATAAATAATAATAATGTCCTCCCGACCGAATTTCGACCACGGCGGCCAATCTCAAAGAAGATATTATAGTGCACAAGTGTGTGCGCTTACACAGGTGCACTCTTCGTTCCTTTACTCTCATAGCCCGATGAGACGGAAAAACCGACAAGAAACATCACGTTCATGAAGTTACAGAGGTAATGTCTGCAACAAATGAAACCCTGGGTGACTAGATGAGTGGCTTGACTATGGTACCAGACTAATTTGCCAGCCATCCAGTGGTACCTGAGGAGGCAGACTCTTCACCAGGACCAAAGGCTTGTATGGGTAAACTAGACCATACTCAATACCAAATGCAGGTGAGGAGATCTCGTAGGTGTATTAACGGTAATCCCAAAGCTAGCTTAGCTAATTCTAATTCAGTAACACCGTCCCAGCGCGGTGCTATAAGAACTATCAATTATTTCGAGCGAATACCTACTAAGCATTTCTCGGATCTAGAGATCTCTACCTACATAAAAAGAAAGATAGATGGCTTCCCGTCGATCGCTGCACCTTTATTAGTTTAATATGTATTTCTTTAGGCTTATAAGCAGTTTTTCTTATACGTAATCAGCAAAAAAGTGATTCAACATTCAAACGTAATTTTTTTGTCGTACACTAGGAAACAAATCGTGTGGCATGTGGGCTTGGGCACTAGGCAAGCACCCGCATGGCGTTATCACGGACGCGCGTCGCCTCCATAATGTGCCGATCGATATTGTTATCACCACTCCAGGCTGGTGTTATGAAAGTTGTAAGTATCCCTTATTAGCCGTACCACCTGCAAAAACATTGCAGATACGTGTATTTGTAGACCTATTAAAAATCCATGCTTGTCACTATACGGTGCTCTTTTGGGCTACCCCTATAACCAAATAATATTGTAATCAATACGTCCTACTATTAGGTAAAAATGCGAAAGTGTTTTAACGTCACATTCGCTTAACCGCTTTTGATGAAATTTGTAGAGAAACAGCTTGCATCCCGAAAATAGACATACTTTTTATCTCGGGATATCAAAGATTTTCCCCGGAATTTAAAAAATCCAATCAGCACGGACGAAGTCTTGGGCAAAGTATATATATTATTTATTATAATATTGTATAAATGCGATAGTGTCAGTTTGTTTGTAACTTCATCAGGCGAACCGATTGTGACAACGTTTGGTACTTACAGAGATATAACTTGCATCTCAGAGACATAGGCCTATATATATATCTTACCTCGGAATATCAAAGAATTCCCAAGGAATTAAAAAAAACCGTATCATCCAGAATTATACGTATCATCCTACTCTATTAGGTATAGGGTAAACCAGGCAAACGTGCCCCACAATTCGAATAATTGAAATAAAAGGATTTTTTTATTTAGAATGTATTTATTTAAGTAATCAGTCTTAACCTCTGACTCAATTGACATAACAAAAACTAAAAAAAATCTTCTGAAATATAAGGAAAAATAACTGAGATCAAGTTTTTTTTTAAATGTAGGGTAGGGCACATTAGACTGATACATCAGTCTTATGTGCCCCAGCAAAGCCTCTCATTTTGACGTCTTTTTTCCTTTTCCTTTCCCTTTATTTTTTGCACAGCACTTATCGCATTTCTCTGCATGTTTTGGAATAAAACTTTAAATCAACTATATTTTACCGAAAAAATACATTAACTTAACGTAAAACTAGGTCCAAAACAAGTTCACATAGTCGTACAAACCTTTTATTCACTTTTTCTCACTAAAAGGAAATAAAACCCGGCACTGTGTTGTTCACATCGCCGCCATATTTGTGACACTAACCTATTACGATCAAATTAGCGCCAAATTTTACAACGCATCTTTGAATTTTGCGAGTGGGGCACGTATTCGACTGGGGCACGTTTGCCTGGTTTACCCTATTAAATTTGTTCTAGTTTTTGGCCGCCCTTTTAGGTCTAGAATAGATAGGTTCTATTTTTATATCATTAAATTTTTTTCCGTGAAACCAATTGCCAACATTCTTGCTTATAAAAATCCTAAAAACCCTTAATCGATGAAAACCTAAAATAGATGGTCCAGCTGTTAAGGTTATGGTGTACCTATCCAGACAGACATTAATTGTAGTTTGTGTTTTGATTCCATTAACAATAATTTTAAAGATTTTGTTATACTCAGTTTCCACACGCCATCCGGACTTTAATTCGACTGCCGATAACTACCCAAATGCAGCCTAAGGCCCACTTGCACAAGAACTCTTAAATTGATTTAGTTAAATATTTTAATGCTGTCCCTTTTTGGCAACTACAATATTGCCAATAACTACAAATTTGCCAAAAAGGGACAGCATTACAAAATTTAACTAAATCAGTTTAAATGCCCTTGTGCAAGCGGCCCTAAGCCTAGACAAGATCCTAAGTCAAGACAAGATCAGAGCTCATTTAGAAACTTGTAATTCTAAAATCGACCTGCCGGAAATGGAACTCGCCACCTCAAGCGCTAAGATCAATGTAAAAAACTATATTTTATGCCAGAAAAATCGTCCTACTAACTACTGATTTTCTTGCTGCTTTTTTTCACTACAATCTGCTTTTATATGGTGAGGCTTAACATGTCAACAGAGCGTCAATACAGGGCAATAGAGCTAAATATATTGTAATGATTTTAAGGACAACTTGGTTTTGAACAACAAGGACAACGTCATTTCTCAGATGTATTTCGGAATTTCCAATTTAAATTGTCTCTTTTGGTGTAGTCGTCCCTACTGACATAGCCGTTACAGCCCAAAAGATTTAACATTCCGGTACAATACCGTGCAGAACATGAAGGGTTACATAAACATATAAATAAATAAATAAATAAATAAATAAATAACATAATAAGTACATAAACATATACCCCTATTATAATTAATATAATCGACATTAGATTGTTTAAAAAACACCTTATTTCGGAAGATTAATGTTGATGAAAAAAAGAGGAGAAAAGACGACTAAAGTGTTAAGAAAATAATCTTCTAGCTGTTCTTTTAATCAGCTTTTACGAGGAACTACTAACAACTGCAAGAAAGTCGTTAAACTGCAAACCATTGACCTAATATTATAATGTACTTACTTACTGGTTGGTACTGATAACGGTAAAGGAAAATCGATCATTTTCATAGTTACAAAAATTGTAAACGGCAAAAGAAAATGCGATAAGTAATATTTCTTTCGATTACTATTAGTTTTTCACGAAAAAACAATCGATATAGACTTTTTATATACGAGTCAGTGATTTTTTAACGATTAATAATTATTTAGGTAAGTACCTAAGTATTTTAAAAATAATTTACCACGTTTTCTGTTTCTTTTTCTCGTAAATCACTTTAATTTATAAGCAAGAAAGTGACGAGCAAGATTTTTCGTATGCAAAAAAAAAATTTAGAAAAGCTATTGATTATTTTTTGGCTTAATTTTAATTTTAAAAGTAATTCGTCTGTGAAATGTCCAGTTCAAACGGCCAAAATATTAAAATGACTACTCCCTTGTCGATAATTATTACATTAGCCTATTTTCTGGCGACTTTATTACCTAGTAACAAAATAACGAGGTGCGGCGGGCGGAAATTGCTCGCCGACGCCTGCAAAGCCTTGCAACCTGTTGCCGTCGGCACCGCCTTCCGCCCATCGCTACAAACCTTTTCCGGTGTGAGAGAACCACCCGAAGTTTTATTTCTCCGTAGCCCCGTAGCTTTCGTAAGACCTCCTGAAATTACTTACATACTAGACTAACTTACCATCAACGCGTAGTTGCTACCCTCTGGCGACGATTCAGCAGCGACGATTTTTTTATACACAAAAATTAATTACAGAAAACAATCAAAACTTTTTTTTTCAGGCATTTTATTTAGGTAAAAAAACTTAAAAATATAAAATCACTCCAGAAATAATATTCAAACAAATCAAATAGTCTCAGAATGGGAAATAAACGAACGAAGGAAAATAGTACGGATTGTTCGCGTGTGGCGGCTGAGTTATCGCGGTACTAGGACAGCAGGTGTTGAGAGGAGTTTGAAGAAGACGCGTCACCGCCGCCACGGCCGACTACAGAGTGCTAGCGGGCTGAACGGCTACGGGCCCCACCCCTAGCGCAGGCGCCCTGCACCACCACCGGCGCGCATGACCGACATCCTACCGAAAAGTGGAAAAGTGACTCCTACAACGTAGATATATACCAATAAGTAGTAAGTAAATATTGTATCATAATAAGTGCCAGAACAAATACATAATTTTGACCCAATTCTACAATTTTTCACTCCATTCGTCATACAGGAACCTGGACCTTCATAACGAGTAAATCACGCAAGAGGCAGCTTACGTGACCTATTTACTCCTCGGGTATAGGTATGGTTACATAAACAATTTAGAGATTTCATACCCTTTATTATCCTTTTCTAATTTGTAAATCATTAACTATCGAATTGTAAACTTCTCTGATACCACTAAAGTATCCTGTTCTAAGCGAGACTTCGTGTCCCTTCGGTAGAGTTTGGAACTTCGACATTATGCGATTGTCTGTTTCGGGAAACACACGCATCTCAAACGCGTATACGATGTCATACTTGTTGTACGCTATGTCGACGCTATGTCCACAATGTCCTTTCCCATTCATAGCGAAGATACTTTGATTAACGAACCACTGAATGCCGCCAGCTCTTTGATTCACTTTCGCAGCTATGTCACCAGCTCTTTTCCTCACTTTGTCTATTGTTGTGATCGTGATATTACGACTGGCTAGTGGGTACAATATAGCGTGACCATCACGCCTAAGAGAAACATATGTATTTATCTTAGATTTATATCTAGCAAATACATCGTTAATAAAAACAGTTTCCTTTTCTGAGCCTTGTTTTGGACCAGGATAATCTTGCGAAAATGCATTTTTAACAGGAGGGCAAACTGCCCACGAGTCATCGAAGTTTCTAGTTATATCTACTCCGAAAGATGTAATATCTTTGCCATTAGGACTGTAGTTCTTCTTCCATGGTTCACGTCTCTGAAAAATAATTACATAAAATTAGATAGATAGATAAAACTCTTATATGCACACACTCAAAACAGAAACAATAAACAAAAAGGTAAACGGTAATACAGGGTGCAAAGGCTGTCTTATTGCTAAAAAAAAATATTGAATTTTCGAATAATTATACTGTCTACAGTCTTAATATAATATTGATGACTTTATCTTATAACTAAAGCGTGTGGAATCCTCGTAGGACTCCACACACCCTAGGTATCTGTCACATCTCAGAAGAAGCCTTATAAAACTCAGCCATTGAAGAATAATCATGTAAAAAAGAATAAAACGTGAAATAGCTTAGATTTCTGGCAAAACTAGCTTTTGCCTGCGACTTCGCTCACTTTTGAGTTTGATTTCGAATGGATTTCAAACCCCTATTGTAGGGTAAACCTGGGGTGGAATTTTCAAAATTTTTTTCTTAGCGGATCCCTGCGACGAGAAATCTGTTTGTATGCCACAGCCCGATCCAACCGGTTTGAGCTGTGCGATAGATCAGTGAGTTAGTCAGTCCTTTACTTTTTACCTAGTCCTTTACTTTAGACCTTTACCTTTTTAACCGAACGAAGCGAAGGTCTCTGAGTCTACTTGAGTGAATTTGCACTTGTCCGTCCGTCCGTCCGTCCGTCTGTCAGAGCCTTATAACTTCTGAATTACTGAACGTAATTACTTCAAATTTAAATATAATATGTAAACAGATGGCCTCCAGCCGAATATGGCTTAAAAAGTTATAAAAATCTTTATTTCAGGGGGGCTGTCATAAAAGCGAATGCGAAGTTAAATATTTTTTATAGCGTTACATAGGGTTGCGGTATAACATTTTAAAGATAATTAGGAATAGAGTCCAAAAATATATTTTTTTAAATTTTACCCTAAAATTGACGAAATAGGGGGCTTTCAAAGTGGAGATTTTCTAACGTCCAAAGTTGACCTCAGAACTCTCAAATTTTTGAAAGGCTGAGCCTGTAACTTGATCAATTATTTGAATTATATCCTGTACTTGAACTACAAATACTAAAATTAGATAAATATTATAAGGAAACGAAATTATTTAATTTTTAATGAGCTTCAGTATTTTAACAGAACTTCACAATGATGTCAATAGATGGCGCTCTGTTAAAGTTTATTCGTTTGTGCTTACAAATAATAGACGTTAGCACCATCTTACGTGGAACAAAAAAATAGTCTACTGATAGTTCTGATGTCTATGAACGTAAAGATAGTTAAAACTATCTTATGGATGCCGCGAGGACTCAGTTCGGGGCAAACCACTAGTATAATTTTAGATACTAACAGTTCTAACATATTCTTGACCGTCCGGATTGGTTGAAGGCAGGACAACCCACTTAACATTCTGGATCATGTCCTTGTTTTCGCCGCAAGCCACCAGTTGCTCTATCACATACAGCGCCAGCCCTACTGACTCTGTGCCACCATCCTGACCAGCTTCTAAAAGAATGATGGGTTTCTTCACATTCGTATTATCTGCAGCTGATGGTAGGGAACTGTTTATTACTACCTGAAAATAGCCAAAAACTGTTCACGTTTCTAACGGATCTGATTTTTTTTCTTGATGTTTCATCTTTGACTTACCTATTTAGGTATCGACCTTGGTCTTGTGCTATTATGCTTTACTTTAGACTTCAAAGTTTTAGTATCAAATACTAAAACGCTGATGATTACAAAAGTAATTATAATTTTTGCTGGTTAGACCAGTTAGACAATATTGTATATTATTCGTTACTAACAAGATCATTGTAGATTCTTAAGTATTTTTAGGGTTCCGTAGCTAAATTTGGCAAAAACGGAACCCTTATAGATTCGTCATGTCTGTCTGTCTGTCTGTCTGTCTGTCTGTCTGTCCGTCCGTATGTCACAGCCACTTTTTTCCGAAACTATAAGAACTATACTGTTGAAACTTGGTAAGTAGATGTATTCTGTGAACCGCATTAAGATTTTCACACAAAAATAGAAAAAAAACAATAAATTTTGGGGGTCCCCATACTTAGAACTGAAACTCAAAAAATTTTTTTTCATCAAACCCATACGTGTGGGGTATCTATGGATAGGTCTTCAAAAATGATATTGAGGTTTCTAATATCATTTTTTTCTAAACTGAATAGTTTGCGCGAGACACACTTCCAAAGTGGTAAAATGTTGGTCCCCCCCCCGTAACTTCTAAAATAAGAGAATGATAAAACTAAAAAAAATATATGATGTACATTACCATGCAAACTTCCACCGAAAATTGGTTTGAACGAGATCTAGTAAGTAGTTTTTTTTTAATAATTTAAAACTTACTACAGGTTTGTACGGAACCCTCGGTGCGCGAGTCCGACTCGCACTTGGCCGGTTTTTTATTAATCTTACAGTAAAATAACGCGTTTTCATACCTCATACAAATTTCTTCCTTCGTGTGTTGTACTATGACTGTACACTTTAATAACACGTTCGCAGTATTCACCTAGTGCTTTCAAAAATATTGTAACCTGAAAATATTTCTCTTATTTAAGTGTAGACTAACGTATATGGGAAAGAGGCTTTGAAAACCGATGTCTTTGGAGTATGAATCTACCAATATCCCTCCATAAGAATATATCATACTAATATTATAAATGCGAAAGTGTGTTTGTTTGTTGGTTTGTCCTTCAATCACGCCGCAACGGAGCAACGGATCGACGTGATTTTTGGCATGGGTATAGTTGAGGACCTGGAGAGTGACATATGCTACTTTTTATCCCGAAAAACTAAGGAGTTCCCGTGGGAATCAAAAAAAACTTAAACCACGCGGACGAAGTTGCTAGTATTAGGTATATATATATATTTGAAAACCTAGAATAATATTTACTATTTGACCTTTTTAAATCACATGATGATTTTTATAGCTAGATGATCCCTAAGACTTCTGAACTCCTGAATTTTCCGGGATAAAAAATAGAGCCTATGTCCTTTCATGGGATGTAAGTTGTGACTTACCTCTATATCAAATTTCATCAAAAACGGTTGAAAAGATGGGCTGTAAAAGCGTTGCAGATAGATAGACAATTAGATAGACAGACAGAGAGACACACTTTGGCATTTATAATATTAGTATGGATTCGAAAGCGTGTATGTCTATAGGTATGCTCGTCTGCTACACTTTTAAGCTTAAAACACACAGGGAGCGGCCGCGGGTCGGGCGCGTGGCGGGTGACGCTGTGTGATGTCGTCCATACAAATACAAGGAATTCAACAGCCGCGCACCCGACCCGGCCCGCGCCCGACCCGCGCCCGCTTCCTGTGTGTTTTGCGCTTTACAGTCCTTCTGTTCAACCAATTTTGGCGAAATTCGGTACAGATACGTTATTTAATTCCAGGGCAAGACGTAGGCTAACTTTTATCCTAGACATTCCAGTTTTCATCGAATTTTCAAAAATATATAAATGCACCGAAGTCGCGGGTGGTATCTTTTTTTATCATATCTAATTCTTACTTACAGTACTGGCACCAATCGAAACATTTTCAATACAGGGATCCTCATCAGGTTGAAGTAATTTCTTTAACATTTGTTTATAGCATGGTCTTAAGTATTTACATCTAAAACATAAATCCATCTTCACATTTTATATAGTTAGATATAATGCGAAAGCTACGATAAATCGAAAGTGAGAGTGTTTAAAAGAGCAACCACAGAGTTTTTGCCGGCTCTTCCCAGTAAAATCTTCTTTCTGAACCGGCGCAGTTGGAGTATTTTCTAAGACAATTGCATGTGCAATTGAAGTTCTAGTGGACTTTACATAGAAAAAAACGACATTTTAATCTAGAAGGAATGCTACATTGTTTTTGATGCTCCTTTTATACATACCCGCATTCAGTCCCAGTAGCTGTACTCAATATCACTAATAAATAATAAAGAAATAATTTATTGTTTAATAGTTCAGTCAATATTCACATTATTTACATAACTAAATTTCAAACGTACCGTACCTGATGTGAGAATGTAAACTAAAATTTTCATATTTTTATTACAACTACATAAATTCAATAACAAAAATTGCTCAACAGGTATTCCATATTGAAGGCATAAAATTCGATTGCATGCAGATTTTGCTCTACCTAGTGTAAAACTCAATCAGATTGAAAAATTTATATTGCTGTTGCAAAAATATTAAATTTCTATCGAGATTTAGGAGGATTCAGGATTAGGCAATAAAATAATTCCAAATGGCGATAAAAAAACTTCCAAAATTTAATTCATAAGTTATTGGAACAAATAATATGATTAGATTAATCACTTTATCCTACATTCTGCTTAACTAACTATAGTAACTAATAGGTAAAAGCTGTTACATATCTTAGGAAAATTAATAATCTAGAATCTAGATTGTATCCGGTGCTATATCAAAATAGGTTTCTTTTGAAATGACGAAGGGATTTTGAATAATTGGTTAAAAGCTTTATAGATAAAATAAAGTCATCCCGCGATTTAGCCTGATCGCACATTAGAGGAAATGCTGAAACCCCAGAGGCCTCGGTTGCTTACCGGCCACGGGGCGACCTAAAATCCGCTTGGTTTATTTCATTGCACTGTAATCCAATGGTACATTGCACTAGTTTCTCGCTTAATTGAACAGGGAAATAGGAAAATAATCATATTAGATGTGGGCAATATTATACATGCAAAAACATGTCTGTCTTCCAAAATACCTTTTCACAGCCCATCTGTCTATTCGATTTTGACAAAATTTGGTAGACCTACAAATCCGCACGTAGATAAATATCGAAACCTCAAAAATAAATACTTCGTCTAGTTCTTCAATAAACATGTTTTTTTTAGCTTTGCTGCGCGGTTAATGCTTGCAACTCGTTACTGGTATTGTGCGATCACCATTAGGGTGATTGGCCAGTTGGATGTGGTACAACCACCTCCACCACTTGCTCCACCCACTCGCGGGAGCCTGAGGTTATAATTTTAATTTTCCACTGCAGACTGGTTCGCTAGGCTACCTGGGAACATCGTAATATACAATTTGCACTCAGTAAGTAGCTTACAAAGAATACATAATCATTTATAAATTCAAAGAAAATCCTTTGTAATTTTTTTCTAAACGGAGATAGGTATAAATCCTTTGTAATTTTTTTCTAAACGGAGATAGGTATTTCGCCAGATTTATATCTGTGTACTAAAGACTTTTCATTTAACCTTAAACCCCCATTTTATTCTAAAGTGTTAATGTTAGGACCACACTAGGGAAACGTCAATGCTTATATCATCACGATAAATACCCTATTGCTTCAATTTTTAACGCGACAAGTGAGCACTATTATAGACATTGGGTACCAATCAATTAATTTACCTACGAGTAGTATGGTTAAATTAGATTTTTAAATATTTGCTTTTTTATTTGGAAAATGAGACGAAACATCAAGTTCCCTTTACGTCTTACGTTTTCAAAATTTTAAAGCATTAATAGGTGAATATGCATTCTAGGTGTTCTTCCGTTTGATCCTTCGCTGCGAGAACGTCTGATCCACGAGATGCGTGCACGAGGATCGAACCCGCCCCTCCAACTAGGAGGCCGAAGGATAACCAATAGAGTTCACCTTATATCACCGCTGTCTACAGTTACCTCTATCAAAATTTTTAATACTTACTCTCCAAATATTGTGAGCTTTCCCAGTAATATTTAATATTATTTACGAGAGTTATATCGGATATCGTGTTCGGAAGCCATTCGGATGGAAAATTAAAGGTAAATCGTAATATCATCGAAGTATTCTAGGTATTGCATCCGTGCAATATTGAGTCAGCTTCATGAGCTCTTCACGGAAATTGAAAATACGTTGTTATGTTGGTACATATTTCACTTTGAATATTAAATTGAATATAGGTACTGCATTTGAAAGTAGGTATGCAAGAAACATATTTTTCATATAACCTGCATTGAAAATGTGAGTTTCAATGCCTGTTGAGCCACCCGAAACTAGTCAATTTCAGACGAATACGTCATTCAGTGTGTAGAAAACCATCACTTTCTGCCCTAGGGCAGCCCTCCTTTGAATCTTATCTCAGAGAATCTTTTGTTATTTCAAACCTTTTTAATTGTCATTTTAACCATCAATTTTTTTTTAATCCACCACCACCACTACAGTCAATTAACGTCCCACAGCTGGGCACAGGTCTCCACTCTCATAGGAGAGAGGAAATTAGAGCTTAGACTCACCACGCTGCTCCAATGCGGGTTGGCGGGCTTTAACGACTATTATCATGTTATAATAACCGGGACCGACGGCTTAACGTGCTCTCCGAGGCACGGGTGTGAAACACCGCCAACTTCCTAACTCCGGGCTAGTACTGATAATTTCTAGTCAGAAAAACCCAATACTCAATTATGGCCCGACCCGGGACTCGAACCCGGGACCTCGTCGACCGCAGTCGAACATGCCAACCACTAGACCAACGAGGCAGTGCAATTGCAGTTCTGAGGATTTTGTATGAAATATTGAATTGTGACGTCATCAAAAGTCAGGGCAACTTTTTACTTTTATCTATAATTTAAAATGTTTGTAAAACATAAAATTAACAGGAGATGCGCATAATATAACGTCTTTTGCCAGGTCCTCTATTATATTTAATAATCACTAAAATATAATTTATTTAACTAGTTAGTTATGAAATACCCAATGACAGTTTTATTTTATTTCAGCTACAAGTTAGCCCATGACTGCGGTCTCACCTGGTGGTAAATGATGATGCAATCTAAGATCGGGCTGCGCTGATTTTAGCAGTAATTAAAATCATATGTATATGTAATAAGTAGGTAGTATTGTATGTAGTTAATATGTATAATATATTATATTTGTAATTTGCGCATCATCCCGTTTGTATTCTCTCCTCCTGTCTCCATAGGTTGTCTGGAAGAAATCGCCTTGGGCGATAAGACCGCCTTTGCCTATTAGTAGTCGACTGTATAGTCCTATTAGTAGTTTTAATGTCTTCTTTATTTCCGTGTACTTGTGTGCAATAAAGATTTAAATAATAATAAAATACCATCTTTCATTAGTCGAACCTATTTATTAATTAGCATTTTTATTTTATTTCCCTACAAGTTAGTCCTTGACTGCGATCTCATCTGGTGATGATGTAGTCTAAGATAGTAGCAGGCTAACCTGTTAGGGGTAGGGCAATTTTATTAACCCATACCCCTATTCCACGCCTAAAGACATGAAACATAAATAAATTAGCTGTCTTCCACTCGAGGATTTCTTAATCTCTTTTCCGCTTGTGGTGGAAATTCTTCCGCGATTTGTGCCGCAAACACTCTAAAACCTTCATAGAACTGTGGTAACACAACACGTAATAGCCGTTCAGGGAATTGGAATTCGTAACCGTCTGTAAGCTCCATCGTATAAGAGTATGGGACCCCAACTACACCGAACGCGAAATCATCGCTTCCTCCAGCTGCCGGGTACCATTTCCCTGCACTCATCACCCTGAACGGTTTCCCTCCTGCCTTTTGCACTGCGGCTGACACAGCATGTGCCAAGCTATCCAACTTCTTCCATTCCTGAGGCAGGAAGTCCCCTGTGTAACCCCAAGGGTACACCAAATATTGCCCATAAGCATGCAGGGAAACGTACAACTTCAACCGATTCCTGTACTCCATCATGACGTTTCGCACCATCCGAGTCTCTACTTCTGAGAAGGGTTCGGGCCCAGCATAGGTCTCTGTGTCGCATGGGTCTGATGATACGCCGCTGACCGCCCATTTGAAACCGTAATTGCGGTTGCCGTCAACACCGTAACAGCCCAAACGGTTGCTCCTGGACCGCGTCTTTCTCCACAATCGGTTCTGCAAACAGTATTCGAAAAGTCAGTTTAAATGTTTTCTGGCGACCTTTTTCTTGCATTACTTAATTTAGGTAGTTTGAGTTTAGGAAAAAGATGTATTTCTTGTATTATATTTAAAAGGAGGCCTTCACGTAAACTTATTACTATCAAATTCAAATTCAAATGTTTTTTATTCAAATACTTTTGAATCGTCAAGTGAATATACCTGCCCCCCTATTACGTAAGAATTGTTCATCAAACGTTTAAGATTTTTGTCAAAGTAAAATAAACCATAAATGCATTGAATTAGAGCTCAATTTCGTCTGCCCATTCTTATACGTTTAGGTATGAACGATACTCGAACGTATAAGAATGGATATACGAAATTGAGCTCTAATTTAATGCCGTTATGGTTTATAAACTTTGACGACGAACTTTAACGTTTTGATCGGACATTCTTACATGATTGGTACCCTGGTTTGGAATGCTATTCCAACCGAAACCAGCCAGCAAGAAACTCAGAAGTTACTCTTTTTAAGAAATAACACAGAGGTTTGTCATCTGTGTGTGATATATTGTAGTGCATTTAAAGAGTGTGTTCTAACACAGGTGCACATCCCTAATCCCTTACGCTCATGGCCCGATGGGACCAAAACTCGGACACGACCAATAGTGATAACTTACAGATCGTCTAGTGCGTGTGTACGTATACCCATCAGGGTTGACGACGGGCAGAATGTACCAGTCCACGCCATCGAGATCACGTCGCGCCTCGGGGTCGTTGACCAATCTGTGGATCAGATACACTGCCATGGCCGGCGCCACCCACTCGCGCGCGTGGATGCCTGTGAATCAACAATAACTGTTCATGCAACTGAGCAGAAGAAATGATCTTTGTCTCTGGGAACTGGTTCATGTTATGCAAATCACAGGACGAAGACCTCGTGACAAGATAATATGTAGATCGGGCTGTAGTTTAATTGCGATAACCAAGTAATTAAGATAATTACATGTTTTATTCCATTTTTATAGTAAACTAGATGATGCCCGCGACTTCGTCCGCGTGGACTAAGGTTTATTGTTGCCCGCGGGAACTCTTGAATTTTCCGTCATAAAAAGAGGACTATGTCCTTCCCCGGGATACAACCTTTCCCTGTACGAATACTGATACGATTTCATCAAAATCGGTTGAACAAATGGGCCGTGAAAGCGTAGCAGACAGATAGACAGACAGACACACTTTCGCATTTATAATATTAGTATGGATGCATAAAATTAGATTCTGATAAATTAGACTAGACCAGGGTAAATTCGGTCGGTCCTAAATTAACCCTGCTGAGGATCGAACACAGTGGATGAAAGGTAGGTAAGTACTTAAATGTTTGTATCGCGTGCGCTACGACTACTTACGCTCTTATTAAAGGGTGTTATGCAGGCCGAGTGCGAGTTATTTTGTGTATTCGATCGCGACAACCATTGACTAACGTTGACTACTTACTATTCATAAAGAGCGCCAGCTGTCAAGCGCTAGACAATTCCATACAAATCGTAGTTAACGTTGCCGCAATCGAATGGGTAGAAAATCTCCCACTAGGCACTCATCAGCAATGACATTCAAAAAAAGAGAGAGAGAGAAAAGCAATTTGGTTCATAAACTTACCAGCATCAATAAACATAATAGGATTTCCCGCGCTGGGGTCTGAAGAGATCTTGACAAGTTTCATACGCATCCCCTGATAGCTGACTCCTATATTTTGCAGAGTTACCAAATCAGGATGTGCTCTCGCCACTTTTTCTATGAATTGTTGAATCTGTTGAACGAAACCAATAAATAAGCATGAAATTTTTCTATGTACTTTTGATTCAGTTGAAAATAATATGTTATATTCTAAAATGTTATAGTGGTAAAATGTGGCACGAGAAAACTCGTAGAAGAATAAAAGTGACAAACCTAGCTCAAAGGATGTAGTGTCAGTATGCAAGTCATATCCGTCGTAGAACCGATGGCCGATGGGATAGACATACGTTCTGGATAACCTCTAACAATTTCTACATACCTAAATCACGACTTTAAAGTAAACAATAGTCGTTGAAACGTCAAAAAACTTGTATTTCCGCTTTCGTACCACAGCTCAGACCAAATTGAATCTATACCATTGAGGTATTATGTACTAACGATCTATACTAATATTATAAATGCGAAAGTTTGGATAGATGGATGGATGTTTGTTACTCAATCACGCGAGAACGGCTGAACGGACCTGGATGAAATTTGGCACAGGGATAGATTTATATAGTTTAGATTACACACAGGCTACTATTTATCCCGGAAATTTAATAGTTAGAAATCAAAAAACCTACATCCACGAGGACGAAGTCGCGGGCATCAGCTAGTGTTACAATAATTTAAAGCTAACGAAATAATCAACCTTACAATACTAACCGCTTCAAAAGAATGATATTCGAACACGAACTCTCGTTGAACTCTCCTCTTTGGCGTTCTATCAGGACTTTCAAGTAGTCTAAAAGAAAAAAAAACATTTAGACCGGACGGAACAAAAAGTGTATGCGCGAAACAATCAATGGCGCGAAACGTCCGCGTTGGAGCGGAAGGGCGTTGGTCCGTCAGACATTTTTTTAAAGTTTTCGCTCTGAAAATAATAGAACTGCAAAATTAGTAGGTACATAAACGATTAAAGTTCTCGTTGTACTAATTTTGTCATAAATCATATTACAAACTCGTCTGTAGGTAGAATTCAGCATAACCACAGAGGCACAGAATAGGTAAATAGATATAACGTTACTTGTTTTAAATATAAAAAAGTTTACTTAAATGTTATTTTATTAAACCGTAAATAATCAATCATCCGGATTTTACACCATTGATTTCTTTAGCGACATCCGGAATAAAAATACTGGAAATACTAAAAAATCTAGAAACAAAAATGACTTTACCTACTTAGTAAAATGCTCGTGCTTGTAGTAGGTTTCTTGCAATGGATTGAAGTGATTACTGATAATGATGATGAAGTAATATTAGTAAAGCACCTACCTTCCGTAATTAGGTTTGACATCGTAGTCTAAGTATTCAGTCTTAATAAAGTCTTGTACATAGGGAATCTCGTCAGGTGGCACCAGAACATCGGTGCTGTCGTTAAAGCTTCGACTTCTCTTCAGAAACTCTAGCCCGTGCTTTGGGTCTTCGAGACTTCTCAACGCCTCGATGTGTTGTGTTTTTGTTGGGTAGATTTTTATTAGAGCATAACTGGAAGATAAAAACAATAATATTTTAATCGCTAACTTCGTCGTAAGACAATGCGTACAATGCTTAGGTATAAATATAAATTGCCATGTTATGTCTTTATAACATTTCTATTTTCATTCTTGTTATAAAATAAATATAATAATATCAAGTAAATATAGTAATATATAAGTCGCCTCCTTCCAAAGGATCCACCTAAAGGCTAGGTAACCTTAGATAAAAATGTGTTCTAGAAATTCAAAATGTAGGTACGTACTCATCATATTTGTCTCGTGTATTGCAGCCCACTTGCCAAATGCTCACCAAACCTGGAAAAATAGAAAACATATTATTCGTAAAATAATTGGGAATGCTTAAACAAGACGTCAGATATTAATTTCAACATACTTATTTAATTTTAACTATAAAAATGAAAAGTATTAATACAAATACATATATAAATACGAAACTGTGTATATGTCTGACGCTTTAACTTTAATTACAACCGATTATGACGAAATATGGTATAGATAATAGATTGCATTCCGGAAAAGGCCCCGAAAAATGCTAAAGTTCCCGCAGAATTTTTCAAAGACCTAGATCATCGCGGGCATCATCTAGTAATGGATAAATTATAGTTAGTCATCTATGAAATGTTGCGCAATTTCTTATTATGTAAGAATTTAAAGCGTGCCAGAGAGCTTTGAAAACCAACACAATTTCTCTACACAGCGATATAAATGAGGTAAATCCCGTAATTCCCTCTAATGGGACGAAGAAGCGGAGGTAGTTCCTTTAAAAACCCACCATTAAGAGTCGAGGACACGACGTTTGTGACTTAAATATCTTAAGGTAGGGTTCCAACTCATCATTTCAGTCGCCTAACAGTGAACAGATTTTGAGGGGCATTAGAGGTGCACGAAGTAAATATAAATAAATAAAATCACAAAATCGGAAAATGCCCACTAATCTTCACTAATTTGGTATGATTTATTCATCTGAATTCAGTAGGTACCGTTACTTTTGTTTACTTACGTGTTAAGTTATTAACACTGTAACAATAATTTAGTTTTACGAAGACTGGTAACCCAACGATTATGAAACTAAACTTCTAAACTTCTAGGCTGTTAAACTTCTCCTTTGTCGCCTCGCCTTCTCTCTCTGGAGTCGTAACTAAATCAATGTTGAATTTACTGTATAAACATTGCGAGTACTCATTACCCGACTGCACCATCTTTTTTTTCTTTTACCTCCTTATTTTTTGGGACTTCAATCTTTTACACTGTGTTCTAACTTGATTGGCCAAAGTTTTCTCGATAGGTACCAATTATTTTCCGATGATTCGCGCTAAAATTTATATTTTTTTCAATTTTATTCGGAAACGGTAATTTTTTTTCTAAATTGTCAAAAACAGTAAGTATGTGAGTCTATTATTTAAATAACTACTTAAATAGTTCATTCTTAAAACGCTATACTTTGACTTTTCCTCCCTTTGCGCCCATTTTTTTTTTCATTCAAATAAATCATTTTTCATTTTATGTTGCTTTATTGTCATCTCTCTCCCGGTACACAAAAGTGAATAAATCCATCCTTCTCACGCTCTTCGCATCATGAGGGGCTCTTAAATGCTCCAGCCTCCAAGCGCAGCGTCACAAACGCTGACGTCCGCCACGTGTATTGGACGACTATCTTAACGCGGTATTTGCGTGGAGCGATTCTTTAATTTGCGGCGACTTTTATCGTGTTTCTTTGGCTTCGTGTAATTGAGCTACAACGGCCCGATTCGATCTGGCTTCCACTGTGGACCAATTCCGAACCAATATCATTAGAGCCGCCCTTTGATCACCCGAATCCCCGATAATTTTAATTTAATACAGATGGAATTTTTCGATTGAAATTAACTGCAACGCTCTATGGAACGAAGCCGGGCCGGTCCTTTGATCAAATATTATACTCCATTATATTTGATCGGAAATGTTGATTTTATATTATTAAATTCTTCTTATTAGCAATTTTATTACAGGCCGCTTCTCTATAGTTAGAGACATTTAAATAGAAAGTATGCCTTTTACGTATTATTCAGTAAATTTACATATTTTTGGAGACTGAGGTACTTGCTCATTTACTATTGGAGACTTAATTACTTATTTTAATAAAAAAAATTGTATTATATTCTCCCCCCGTGATCGGTAAATTAAGATTGTAACTTTCGTTTGAATAACTCTATGTAAGAAAGGTCCTATTAACTATTGCAATTTTCGAGAAGCGACCGCCGTGCTTTTCGATAAGAAAATTAATTAATTTATTTGACTATTCAGAATAGCTTTGTAAAAGTTTAAATAATTCCAAAAATATATGATCTGATAATGGGTATCGTTTTTATTAACTATTTTATTAAACAGACAAACATACGATTATATAATAAATAGGTACATACAGGTAATAGTTGTACCTAGTTAGTAATAAGTTCCTAATAACCAACAAAGAGCAGTAAATATTCTTAGTTTGCATTCATACCTACCTACATATTTTATACTTATGCATTATCGTATAAATTATACCCAGGCATATCTAATTCATATTAAATAAGTATTAAGTACTTAAGTTCATGAAAATCCGTAATCGCACGCTTATTTAACGGCGTTCGATTATGTATAGTGTTAAATTATGTTTTTTAGTTTATGTAATTTCACGTGAACGCTTCTATCGATTATTATGACTAAAATTACCGTTAATAATATACAATACATACCTATATCAAGAAATCACTCATGAAGTTTTCCTCACGGCATTTTCCTTCTCCGTTATAGCAAGTGGTATTTGCTTAAAACGCATTAACTCTGAAAATAGTTAGAGTTGCGTGCCCGGGATCAATCCCTATGACCTCCGAATAGGAGGCTGATATCTTGATCTCTAGGATATTACCGACGATCTAATTATACTACACGGGTAAAATCTAGTCAAATAAATGATATATGATTTATTTATTTCACACTAGTGGGCCCGGCAGACTTTGTCCTGCCCTGGACCTCGAACCCGATTGCAGCGCCCTCTACCGGGTCCAATTGTGAATATAAGCCATCCCGGGGTCCAAACAAACCCGACAACGACGACGCGACAAACACTGGCTATGACACCGACTCCGCGCGCAGTGGAGATCATATCGCCCGCAGCGCGGAGCCCACCGGATTTGACTACAGCTCCGCGCGCGACGGAGACCATATCGCACGCAGCGCGGAGCTCACTGAACTTGACATTATCTCGGCGCGCGACGGTGACCCACTCGCCCGCGGCGTAGAGATAACAGGATTTGACACGGTTCCAGCGCGCGACGGTGATGACGTCACCCGCAGCGAGAACCCAACTGCGGAGTTGACAACTGGCCCAGGGGCCTGTAGCCTACAAGGCAGGCCCTAGCCGATTCATGGCTAGAAGACATTTACCGGGGTACAAAATTACCCCGCGCCCCGCCCGGGTAAGGAGGCCATGCCTCGAGGCCCGTACCCCCGCTTGGCCCTGACGGGCCAATCGGAGGAGATCCGTGGACCACCAAACAAACCCAACAAAAAAAGAATTAGCGAAATTGGTCCAGCCGTTCAGCCGTGATGCCGTGACCAAGGGAAATAGGGATTCATTTCTATATATATATATATAGATAGGACAACTTGTGTCACTTATCAATGATTCAAGACTACCATCGGAAATCTGACAAAAAGCTGCCCCCCGATTGTGTAAGGAAATCGTTATCGTAATCGTTTGTCAAACGTATAATTCGACCTGTATAAGGAGTTCACAGATGCCTGCACGTCCAAAAGCATATAATATGAACTCCTTAAACAGTTCGAGTAATACGTTGATTTCGATTTGCTTAGACAATTGGGCATCTGATATAAATAAAAATATATAAACAGAAATACCTAATCCGGCCTAATTCAATTGTATGTAATCTTGGCGTTTAAGTTTACGATATCTTTTGAACTCATATTTTATAATTTGTGCATATTCTAGTAAAAGATCGTTGAAATTCAATTTCTAAATCTCTAAAAGTAGATGGGTGCAACCTCAAATATCCCTGCTTGTACTGGCTCAGAGAAAGTGCTTTATTTATAACAAAACGTAGAGAAATGTGGCGCAAATCGAGACTAGGGAAACACATTTTACTGTCTATTAAAACCACCATTAAATATTTTATATTGAATACTGTATATCATAAGTTATTATTTGTGTCCAATAAATAGAACTTTATAATTTAAAAAAAACAAAGAGCGAAATAATTTTATAAAATGTATACTCACCGAACACAAAATATGTTATCCAGGTGTCCATTCTAATAAACAATTGTCATTCAAGCCACCTATAGATGCCGAAAACTAATTTTAAAAATAAATATATATTTTTTATAAATAAAGGTGACTTATATTACTTTAATCACACGCGCATCCGTGCTAGCGTGCCAAAGCTTAGTCGCGCACTGCAATATGCGCGTGCGCAGGTCGGCGCCTGCGCACGCGCATATTGCAGTGCGCGATATTCGATATATCCCCAATTTGCGCTTAATCGGATCAGAAGGGCATTCCTAAAAGGTCTTTTACCCTTGCAAAACAAACCCTTTGAAGTCCGTAGCTTCATATAGATAGGTACTATTTATTTTTAATTTCAAAAGTATATATTCGAAACCAGTCCTTTGCTCGCAGCTCATAAACAAACAAGAAAAGCTACCATGTAGCTTCGCTTGATTGCACTAATTATATTATGTGTACAGAGCCTAGCGAATTTATATACATGCTTTTAATTTGTAATTCTCTGTTACAGGTGGAAAGCATGGTTTAATGGCTTAAGTCATAAAATAAATTAAAACTGTGTTATCAGTTCGTACGCTGTGGTTTTCTTAATAAACTTTGCTTGAAACTTGTTACAAAGTTATTTCCATAGAGATGAAAAAAAAAAAAATTTGCAATTTTAAGTACAAAATACTAAGCGAACAAGTGTATTAGTTCAAAAAAAAATTGCCTAAATGTACCTATATAATCTATGTTAAAAAATATAGACGAACTTGCTCTACCTTTGATTCCGTATTTATCCTGAATAAGTACTTAAGGTCAGTGTGCCGACTTATTTCAGCTGCCGGCCCGAGTACCTACCTATTCACCGCGACCGATAATATATATCTTATATCTTTAACTCCTTTTTAGGGTTCCGTATTTATCCTGAATAAGTACTTAAGGTCAGTGTGCCGACTTATTTCAGCTGCCGGCCCGAGTACCTACCTATTCACCGCGACCTAGCGGCACAGCGGTATGGCGTTGCGAGCGTTGACTACATCTGCGCAGTCGTCGAAGCTGAGCTGCGCTGCGGCTTGCCAGGTGACAAAGAGGTTTATTACTTATTTTAGTAATAAGTAGTTGCTTTATTAAAATAGTTCGAGTAACACACATACAAAATGCCTAACGAAGTCGACAGCAAAGGTGATTTCTAGAGCTTGCTTACATAAAGAACCTCTTTTAAGGGTCGTATCACAAAGTTTAAAATCTATGTCATGTCGATATATACCGCGAACCGTTTTACTGCCGCGTCCGCGTTTCAGGTATCCCTGGTTATTTTAAAACCTGCAAGCAAGAGGGCGTACAGGGTTATCTTCGGGTCTTCAGAGAAAGAGCCAAAAATAAATATAGCCCGAGGTCAAGGCATAAGACTGGTATAATGTATGACTTAAAGCTTCTAGTTACTGATTTCAAGATAACCTTTGTGTCACTATGCCAATGAATGTAGTAGTAAGTATTACCATATAAAGTGGTCTAAATAACAATTTCTAAAAAGGCCCAAATTCATCTACGCGACCGGGCAGGGAATGAGCCATCGTTTTATGGACCTCGAAACACACGTTCACTTTCTTATACTCTCTCAACTTCCTTTGTATGCACTACCAGCCACAAACAAAAACAAACCTGACACACTTAAAACCGATACGATCGCCATAATGAATGTTTTATTTTCATTGATGTTCAATATCGCTATTAACTTTTACTTTTCCATAGTACACGAGCGATGTATAATCTTATCAGAAGTTATCTAATAACAAGTTTATAATAAAAGTGGCATTTTGACATGTGACTCGACAGGTGAAAGTGTTACCTACCATAATATTGGGGAAAAACCACGTATTTTTAATGACTCATCTTTCTATTCAAGGAATTCAAAATAACGTCATCGATTATCTCGAAAGATCAACAAGTTTTCTAAAGATGCTAGATAGAATTTTCAGGTATTTTTTCAGGTTAATTAATATTTATTTTAATTGTTCATTTTTATAAAATTTTTGTCAGCCTGTTTGATCCTTAAAATAAAAATTAGGGATTTGTATTTATTTATTTATTTATTATGTATTATTATGTATGTCGTTCAGTATCGGTTTACCCTTAATAAGGTTAGGTACCTAGGTTCCCGAGAAACAAGCTATCTGTACCAAACTTAATCAAAATGAAAGTGCCGTGCCAGACACATTCGTATCCATTCTTATATTATAAATGCGATAGTTTGTCTGTCTGTCTATCTGTCTGTATGTGTATTTGTCTAGGATAGGAGACTTTATCCTGGAAAATTAAAGAGTTCCCGCGGGAATATAAAAACATTAATCGACGCGGAGAAGCCGCGGGCATCATCTAGTTAATGATATTATTTGTGGATATAGACTATGAATTAAATAATAGGTAATTGAGCCTTTTAATTCCGACATATACCTGTAACATTAGTAACTTTAACTTCTGGTGACAGAAGGGCTGGCTCATTTTTTGCGCAAAGGATCAGCCTGGCTGTCCAGCGCGGAAATGCAGTCAGCATTTTCGCCACTATTCCACGCGGGCATGATTTATATAGTACCTAGCTGATGCCCGCGACTTCGTCCGCGTGGAATAAGTTTTTCAGTTAATTTTCCAGGATAAAAAGTAGCCTTTATTACTATCCCACGGTATAATCCCCCTATAATGGTGAAACACGTACTTCTTCATATTTTAACGAAAGCCCAAATGCTGTTTCATGGCTATAACTTGAGAAATTAAGGATTTTCATACAAACTCTCAACCCCTATTTCACCCCTTCGGGGGTGGAATTTTAAAAAACTGTGAAACACATATATTTTCATTTTCAACCCCCAGCTCATATATCAAGTTTCATGGCTATAACTTGAGAAATTAAGGACATTCATTCAAACTTTCAACCCCTATTTCACCCCTTCGGGGGTAGAATTTCGGGATAAAAAGTATCCTATGTCCTACCTCGTAGTATGGGCTCAAATCGTGCCAAGTTTCGTTTGAATTCATTCAGTAGTTTCGGCGTGATGCGCGGCCAAGATACAGACAGACAGACAGACAGACAGACAGACAGACAGACACAAAAATGAAAAAAATTACAGATTTGGCTTTAGTATCCAATAATGAGTGCCCTCCAAAAAAAATTTTCAAAATATCTTCAATGTACAGAATTGGACCTGTTACAGTTTTATTATAAGTATAGATAGATGTACAGAATTGGACCTGTTACAGTTTTATTATAAGTATAGATAAGATTAGGTTAGGCTAGCTAGCTTTAATTTCTATTGTATTGTTTTCAAATAAATGTAATTTTTAAAGAAAAAAAAAAAAACTTTAGTAAGGATAATATTATCTTGAAATGAAATCACTTACGGCCATATTATTTTATGTATATTTAAAACAGATTTAAGTTGATCAGCGAACCTCGTTGCCCTTGTTCGTAGATTTCCATATATATGTGAATATCACATCAATGACTCTTCTCCAAACCTGAGTAAGGGCACTGTCCTGGAAATTCACAGTTTCTCCATCTGAGTTTACATCATCATACAGCTGCATTACCAATTCTAGAGCATACGGAATGCCATACACCTATAAGTAAGGAAATTCAATGGTTATGTCTCACACTGTGTGCGTATTCCTCATTTGTGAGGGTCTTGACCTCTTTCCATTGATTACATAATGGTAGAGATTTCTAAGTATTATGTGTTTCATGCCAATTGCAAAACGATACGACAAACAGCCAATAATAAAATAAATCTAACTGTAATATTGTGATACGTTAATTTGCAACGTTGGCGTAGTAACTGGCGTAAAAGTATGGGGTTCAAGATGGTAGTGATAATGACTGGGATGGACGACAAAATGTGCTTTTCACAATTAAGCCAAGGATGAAACTCAAAAGCTGGCTTCTGACCTCAAAAGTCGGTTACCCACCTAGACAACAATTGCTTGACCAAACATCGAATCATGCGCCATCGCAACTGGGCTACAAGTGATGGGAAAAATCCATATTAATATTATAAACGCGAAAGTACGTCTGTCTGTCCATCTGTTTGTCTGTCTGTCTGTCTGCTACGTTTTAACGGCCCATCTTTTCAACCGATTTTGATGAAATTTGGTATAGAGATAGGTTGTATCTCGGGGAAGGACATAGGCTATACTTTTATTCTGGTAAAATTAGGGAGTTCCCGCGGAAATTAAAAAAAACTTAAGTAATTAACGCGGTCGAAGTCGCGAGCATTATCTAGTAATAAATATAAGAAAAAAATGACGTCGAGTTCAATAACTAGTAGGTTTTTGCTCGCTCATTATTAACCGTTCATAAGTGTATACAGGTTTATAATGAGCGAGCAAAATCCAAATTATTATAATAAACCATACCGTAGAAGCGTAATCCACGCTGGATCCGGATACCTTCCCGTACCAATTAAATAGCGTCTCTACAGCAACTGAGTATACTTGGAAACTTGCATTTCTTATCGCCTCGTCTATCTCTCCTTTTAAATCTATATATTTATCCTCGTCTGCTATGGAATCGGTGTGACCTTTTGGGTATAAAACTGCATCCCCCTACAACATAACTTACCTACTATTTTATATGTTTGTTAAATGACGACCTCCCTGACGCAGTGGTGAGCGCAGAGGTATTTTTGTGGTCCGGGATCGATTCCCAGCAGGGTCAATTTGAGAGTTTCTTGCCGGCTCTTCTCATAGAATCAGTTTTCCGAACCGGTGGTAGAGAGAGAGAGACTTATCATAAGTGACGCAAGTTGTCATACGTGAAATAAATAAATCATTTCATTTAATTAATAATTTATAATTTCTGAATTTTCTGAACTGGTCGTCTGGTGGGAGGCTTCGGCCGTGTCTAGTTACCACCTACCGGCAAAGACGTACCTACCGCCAAGCGATTTAGCGTTCCGGTACGATGCCGTGTAGAAACCAATTAGGGATATGGGTTTTATATAACTACCTACCGTACCCCTAACAGATCCGCTACAATCTTAGACTGCATCATCACTTACTTACCATGAGGTGAGATCGTAGTCAAGGGTTTACTTGTAGTGTAATAAAAAAAATAATACATAGTCGAATTATTTTGACGATAATCAAAAAGAAGAGTAGGTTATATTTACTGTTTGATCAATAGGTATTACTGTTTAGTGCACTGATTGCGAGTAATATATTTGTGAGTTTTCTGCTGAATGCCTCTATTGCCATTCTACTTATATCAAATCTCCAGTAAATCTAATAAATAATAATACTTTTACGGTAATACTTTTCAAACTAGCATTAATTTACATTCAACGCGTAGTAACATCGACAAATAGCAAATACCAACTGCATCTCATATTTTAAGAACTGCAATTTCAATATCATCATAATACCTTAAACGTTTCAGATCCATATGTGCCTGCATGCACGTTTAAGTAAGCAACAATTTTGTGGCTGTACTTATGGAATATGTCACGTATGGCCCGAGTTTCTGCTTCCGAAAAGGGCACAACGCCCGGAAACTCTTGGCTGCATGAGCTGATAGAACGGTTGTTGCCCCATGCGACGTCGAAATTTCGATCCAATGCAACGCCAGCGCACTCGGTTTGTGGGGCGACGTTTTTGTTCCAGATATTTAGATTGTAGGGCTAAATTAAACAAAATGAATACAAAAGTGCTGCAAATCTCGTACGAGTGAATAGAGATGTTACCTATGTCATAAATAAATTATTTATTAGTGATTATTCATTATAGGGTCTTCCATTAAGACGGAAAATATATAGGTACGTCATCTGTTACTTAAATTTGATGAAATTGATTTATCAAATACAATACCTTTAAAAATATAACAGGCGTTTGTGAACACTGTACTTAAAGTTTATTATTACTTAAATGTCATTCGTTTTCCATCCATTGACGGATCAACATTAAAGGCACTAATTTCTGAACTTAGTGTTTGATTTGCCCCATTGTGTGCCTAAACATACAATAAGGAATCATAGCTAAGTTGATCTAAATAAGTAGTTGTAAAGGCGATTAGCAACCAACAAGTAGCATTAACAAGAATCCGACAGGATGCAGATTTTCACGATTTTCTAGACTTTATTCTCTAGATATTGAATAATTTGAAAAATTATTCAACGATGGTGCAGATTATATTTAAACTTGAAAAATAAAAATAAAATACGCACTTGTACAAATGCATAACCGTCTGGATTTGCCATAGGTATCAAAAATATGTCAAACTTGTCCAAATGCTCAACGTAATAAGACACAAGTGTAAGCAATGATGGTGCCCACGACAAGCATTGAAGTGATCTTATACCCATAACGCTTAAGCCGTGCACGATAAATATAATTTTCTTCTGCGGCTTGTCATCGGCGTACTTATCATCATCAGCCCTGAAGTAATTTTCCTTTTCTTTTGTAATTTTGAGTAGGACAATGTCTTGATATTCTTTAGTACGGCCGATCACTTCCAATGTAACATTTGAATGCGGTATGTACCGAGATATCTTTTCAAGTTGCTGTTTTATCTAAAATAATATAATAAATAAGATAATGCCCGCGATTTCGTTCGCGTGGATTGAATTTTTTCTTATTCCCGCGGGAACTCCTTAATTTTTCGGGATAACAAGTAGTCTATATCCTTCCCGGGATGCGACAACCTATAGGTAGGTATCTAAATTTCATCAAAATCGGTTGAAAAAATGGGCCGTTAAAGCGTAGCAGAAAGACAGACAGATACACATTAGCATTTATTTATTATGGATTTAATATTTACTTGCACAACTTGCAGCAATTATTAAATTATTATTAAAACTGTTTAATATAGCTTGAAAACTTACGCTATATGAACTTAAGTTTTCACTGATCGCAGATTCATTTCTTTCATATGAATCACTTAATTGGATAACCCTGAAAAGTTTAGTGTTTCGGTATTTATAACCAGTAACTCAGCACCATACTTAGTAGTAGATAATATAACTAATATTATGTTTTCCAATATGTTATTATTATTTGAATTTTAAAACTAAATGGTAATAAACACATGGTATTTATTATTACTTACGTAGTTTCTTCTTGCATCAAATGCATTTTAGTCATTCTTGCAGCTCTAAAAGACATAAATCCGAAATGAAAATAAAATCTTTCTTTAAATTTATTCCTTCATAAATACGAGTACAGACCTACTGCTATAAAAACATACTGTGAACTTAAATCGATATAATAATAAATCTTTTGAATTTAAAAATTATAGAAATGGTACTATAATTAATAACTTGTAAACCCTTACGCTTTTGTTGTTGATTTTTGCAATATTTTAGGCCATTTGCTCTTGGCTTCGTGTTTTCTGCAATTAATGTTTAAATAGTGTTAGACGGATTAAAGCGAGTTTGTACAAGCCCTATGGTAGAAAATGGATAGTGGCGGGTGTTGTGTGAATTTCTAAATGCTTAAGTATAATAATAATGGTGGATAAACAGTTTCCTTGTATAATTAGGTACAGAAATTATAGACGTTTAAAAAAATCTAAGGATTCCTATTCCTATACCTATACCTACTTATAAGATTTTAAAATTGATATTACATAAAAATCTACATACCTACCACGTTTGAAAGCGCTAAATTGTAACAATTCTGAACGGATTTCGTTGAAGTTTTCACAAATATACAAAATTTATTTCGGATCATATTCCAAAGACCGCAAGTTCTACTGTTATCACTTACAAGATGATGTCCGCGTGGATTAAGGTTTTTGCTTCCCGCGGAAATTCCTTAATTTTCCGGGATAAAATGTAGCCTGTGTCAAAAATGTCCTTCTCGGGGTTGCAACCTCCCACTGTACCAAATTTCATCAAAATCGGTTGAAAACATGGGCAAAGCAATCTGTTATAGCGTAGCAGACAGACGGACGGACGGAAAGACTGACTGACAAACTTTCGCATTTATAATATTAGTATGGATATGGATTAAACCACCCATGCGAAGCCTCATAATCAGCTAACATAATATAGGAATGGTATATTAACTTACTTTATTTTTATTATGTTGTGCCGAAAAATAGGTTTATCATTTTTAGTTAGTTGCCTTTGTTTCATCGTTGTTAAAGGCAATAGTTCATTTAAATCGAGATCAGGTTTCCTTAAAAAAATATAATATTAGTTAAGTAAATATAGTGCTTTAAACGGTAGATATACATAATATATAGAAGACTACGTTCTCAAAAGAACTTACCAAAATTCCAAGTCATCTTTTTTAATCGCTGAAAAATTTGAAGTATGACCTGTTTTATCTAAAACTAGTTAATTCATTTAAATTATATTGTTAGCACATGAAAAATTAATTTCACGCTGTTTGTTGAACGCTACCTATGTTAAGTAACACTTAATTAATAAAAAATATAAATAATTATTAAGATTAATGTGGTTCAACATAAAATATTGTAATACGCTCGTGTACCTAATTAATATTTTGTTACCTTTACTTATTTCACATTGTGTTTCAACAAAAATAAATATAGCCAATAGCACATTTTGCATCATAAAATCGCAATCTTAACAACAATAAAAAATAATATATTTGAAAATAATATGACAAGGCATATCAAAACGATATGTTTTATATTAGTTATATAATAAGAAACGGCTATAAAGCAATTGGTTATGGTTATTGGTTACTTTAACATATATAGGAATATATATAAGTAGGTACGTAGGTTAGGTTTAATAAAGGTACACTAATTTTGTGCTTTTTCTCACGTGAAATTGTGTTCAGAAAACAAACTGGGTTCAGCTGCACAGCCAAATACCTTAAAAATTTGGCCAAGTGCGAGTTAGACTCGAAGAAAAAGATTTTATTTCATAGATGATGCCCGTGACTTCGTCCGAAGGTTTTCTAAAAAAAAATCCTATCGGAACACTTCAATTTTTTATCTATATCTGTCCCCGAAATGCAATTATCATACCTATACAAAATTGCGTCTGAATCAGTTAAAAGATTTGTCTTGAAAAGGTAGGAAACAGACGTCTTTTGCATTAATTATACTATTAGTATGGGATTATGGACTAGTAAGTGTGATTAAGATGTACCTTTGGATTCTAAGGTCCACTTGCACAAGGCCGTTAAACATGTATAGTTAAGTAAAATTTTCTATACCTGTCCTTTTTATGTCAACCTCGAAATAAACTAATCAAAAAGCGACAGCTTTTAAATAATTTAACTAAGGGCTGATTTTTCAATCGTCAGATAAAGTTTATCGGAGGAATAAATTTGACGTTTTGACAGGTTTTGTATTGAAAATCTGCCAAAACGTCAAATTTATTCCTCCGATAAAATTTATCTGACGATTGAAAAATTAGCCCTTAATCAATTTAAGCAGTGTTGTGCGTGTCGGCCTAAAGGTACAAAAGACTCAAAACGAAATGAGCTATATACCGCATCTTAAATCTTGACCGCGTGGACATTAAAAATCTTACGATCCTTGGAAGTGTTGCTTTACTGGTCATAGCCGTTATACCAAAAATCTAAAGGAAATGTTTTGCCCCAACAAGTTACAAGATTAAGCGGAATTAAAAGATCAACATCCAAAGTAACTGACATACGGAAAACTGCTTATCGGTACTTAATCGGCCTAAATTAAATAACATCAAAATCATGAAAGTAAAAACTCCGTTTTCTTATCCAAGTTCAGAGTGTAATTTTTTTTTAATTACCATTTGCATAGAGAAAACCCGATATGAAAACTTCATTGAATCAGTTTCTTCTCATACAATAGTAAAACAAAAAAAACGGCCAAGCTAAATCCTTGTACCTAGCTGTGGTACCTAGAAGGCTGAAAATTTGCACAGAGATTCAAAATGCGTTTTATTCCAATAAACTTTCAAAGTATATAAGGCCGGATTTTTCGACAACCACGAAGCTTTAGTCGCAGGCTGTCGCTAGAATCTTATAACTTCGGCGTCACATGTAAGTCCTCGTAAACGCGCATTAAGATTTACGCCAACACAAAAAAACTGTTAGGGCTCCCTGCCCAATCTTCACCCGAAGGTTGGGCTGTAATCGGCCTTAGGCTTTAAAGCTGCTATTAAAAGCGACCTAAATAACTCCATTGGTGCTTTTTGAAATATATTTATGCATTTTATTCGTGGCTCTTTTATCGATACATGTTTAATTACGGCATTATTATATCTTATAAGGTTTTAAAGCGTGTATCTACTTATTTACTCAGAACATTTGGTAAAAGGAAGTCGTACACGGGAATGACCCTGTAAAGATTTTAATACTATTTTATCGACCATATTTATTCAGTTCGCCATAAACGGTAAGTCATTTGACTTAGGTCACGATCTGTTACAAAAAACAATACAAAGCAAAAATTTTATCGTGTGTGAAAGTCATTTGACGTCATGACATTCGACCGTGGGTGTGGAGTCCGTGTGCTTTGACATCACATTTGACATCAAGCCTTGCGTTAGTCGTCTTAGAAGGCTCCGTCCCCCAGTATAACCCCAGTCCCCTGTAAAACTATATTAAGTAAACTGTGTTTTGTTTTAGTGCCACTCCGTCGAAAGAAGTGTGTAATGAAGCCAAAACAACGGTGGCAACATAGTATTTTTTACAACCAGATTTATAAGGTGTTAAACCTCACAAACACGGACTGGTCACGAAAGTCTACACGATATTGACCGAAAGTGCAGTAAAATTGAAACCACTATGCCAACGAAGTAAAATATTAACAAACAAGTAACTTCCTTCGTAGTGGACGAAAATTATATTGTTGTTAAACGTTTTAGTGAACTACAGAGCTGTTTTTTAAATCCACCTATTAAAATCCGTAAGGGAATGAAATTTAAGGCCAGGCTGCTTCTTTTCCCGGATAATCTAATGACAGCCTGGAAGGCTACTTCTTATCCCGGATAATCTGACGACGCTAATTACAATAAAACTGGAACTTAACAGCCGAAATAATATCATAATGATACTGATACGTAACTAAACGTTCCGCTATTCATTTTTTTCACGAGGAAAATTTATTTTCATGTAAATTAATGATAATAAATGTCAAGTCATTGTATAGTAATATAAAGTAAGTGGAGCTCGGAGTTCACCCTTCTATGAGCTTGGTCGCGTTTTTACGGGTGTTTTAAAATAATGTGTGAATTTATGCGTAGCGTAGGCACCAGCTTTTTAAACTTTTATTTGTAAGTAAAGGGTTGTTTACGGCTTTGCAGTGCACATCAAAATTTTTTGAAATAGAGGCACCTTACGCGATACGCCCTATGATTTTCAAAGAGTTGCTATCTAAACTTGGTGGAGAGACGCTATTATATTATTATCATCGTCATGGTATGATATTATTTTATTATAAAAAATATACAAGGAAAAACTAATTCACGCGCTCCTCCGCCCCATGTACCTATACGTACGTTAGGGCTTCCAATACCGGGATCCCGGACTTTTTTCGCCGGTTTTCAATACCGGTATTGGTGACACTATAAACGAAACAGTGTCTATTGCATATATTTCTTTTTAGATGCCACTGTTTTTTATTCGGCTAAGTTTAAAACTTGTATCTTAAGCATATTAGCTCAAAAAGAGCGCCATTATTGCTTAAAACCAGTGAAGAAAAGTCGTTTTTGTTCACTCAGAGGAAAAAATTAGTGTTTCAATTTAGATCCCTGTGGCTTGGCATTTCTATTTCATTGTCTCTCAAAACGTTCAGAAATCTCATTTATAACTAATGCATATTTTATTATAATATATTTTCTTATAAATAATAACTATTGAATTTTAGATTAATTTGTGTTTTGATTAAATTATCGTTTTCTTCGACTTCGATCGACTTCTTGCAAAAATATCGTTTATTACTCATTTAGTAGTCGCAATACATTTTACTATAGTGGTTTAACGCTCAACGACCTCAGCAGAGTTCCTCAACAGGTGGGCCTAAAAATGAATATGAGCAAGACAAAGATGATTTCTAATGCACACGTTCAGCCCCAACCTGTTTTAGTTGAGAACTCTGCACTCGAAATTGTTGATAAGTACATATACCTAGGACATACAGTGTAGTTAGGTAGGTCCAATTTCGAGAAAGAGGTCAACCGCCAAATCCAACTCGGCTGGGCAGCGTTAGGAAAACTCCGCTACATCTTCTCGTCCAAAATTCTGAAGACGAAAGTTTTCGAACAGTGCGTGTTGCCAGTGATGACTTACGGCTCCGAAAAATGGTCGCTAACTTTGAGCTTGATAAGAAGGCTCAGGGTCACTCAGCGGGCTATGGAAAGAGGTATGCTTGGAGTATCCCTGCGTGATCAAATCAGATATGAGGAGATCCATAGGCGAACCAGAGTAACCGACATAACTCGAAGAGTCCAAGCTTAAGTGGCAATGGGCGGGGCACATAGTTGGTAGAACCGATAGGCGTTGGGGTCCTAAAGTGCTTGAATGGCGGCCTCACACCGGGAAGCAGCGCAGTGTTGGACGACCCCCCACTAGGGGGAAGGACGATCTCAAGCGTGTCGCTGGGAGCCGCTGGAAACAAGGGGCACAAGACCATACCCTGTGGCGATCCATGCAGTAGACCTACCTCCACTTCCAGCAGTAGATGTCTATAGGTTGAAACGACGACGACGATAGTAGTTTTAATTACAATCATCGACACTAATTTCACTCATTATTTAAAATTTCCAGCCATATTTATTTAATTTTGTGTGTACGTTGAGAAAGTGCGTCACAAATATACGTTATACTATAAGTGCAAAATTCAATGGAGGTTAAAAATATATATTTCGTAAGAATTCATCCGAAAATAGTTATATTTTAAAAATCGTATCTACAGTTGATATTCTGGTTGATATTGATTATTTGATAATAATATAAGTATTAATAAGATTGTATTTAAAATGATGTGATGGAGTCTCAGAACGTTACGTGCAAAAAAAATCTCGCTGAGTGAAAAAAACGGCTTTTCTTCACTGAATTTATGCAGAAAAGGCACTTTTTTGAGTTAATTTGGTAAAAAAAATTTTTTATGAAAAAACTGTTTAATGAATGAACGAGAAGTTTAATTCGCTATAATCCGCCACAGCAGACAAATCTATGTGGTACAGTGCGTGTCCTTCACTAATAGCATGCGAACACCCACCACCCAGCAATTCGCACCGGCACCGCACCAAACCACACAAATCTTCCAAATCACTCTCAACGTACGTTTCACTCCGAAACCGGAGCATCTTCAAGAGATGTTGACTCGACAATGCACGATTGTAAAGTGACGAACGTGTCGAAGGTTCCGGCTTTTATACCTTCTTGGCATGACTCATACTGAAGCCCCGCCCCCTCCCCGCCTATTACTGTATAAATTGAGTAAAGGTGAATTTGATACATTTGCATTTTGCTACCGGCACATGTATATCCAACTCGTAATCTAAGCTGCCTGGACCATGTAATATTAAAAACAAACAAAAAAACTTTTACACTCGTTCTGGATGCTTTAATTACAGATCATTCACCGGTCATGCTTTTTTGTGATCAAGATGTTTGTGACCCCAATGGAAACCGTACTAATAAGCGCTTAGATTTGCCAGCTATTATTACCTCGGTGGAGAAGACAGATTTTTCCTCTCTTTACGATGTCGATGATCCAGAAGAAGGGGCTGAAATCTTAGTAAATAAGTTGACAGCAATAGTCCAAACCCATTCTCGTGTTCGTCTAGTTCCTAAGAAAAAACAGATCCTAAAACCTTGGATCAGTAGAGGCCTCTTACGTTGCATGCGGCACAGAGACAGATTGTTTCGAAAAACTAAGAAAAACCCCAACGACGAAACCCAAAAAAATATATACATTCGTTACCGGAATTTTTGCAACAACCTAATTAAAAAACTGAAGCGTGAGTATGAACAAAATGAATTTTTACGAGCTAAATCTAAACCTAAAGCTACATGGGATTTAATTAAACGAGTGGCAAATCTTGAAACAAAAAAGGATAGCCATACAGAGCTGTTAAATATTGATAATAATAGCACCAGTGCTGTTAATATCGTTAATAAATTTTTTGCCAGTATTGGTGAAACGTTAGCCTCAAAGGTCAGGGCCTCAAATGGCAGTTGCAGTATTTCCATTGTAAATGACCCATGCTTCAAATCTGCGGCACAGTCTAATTCCATGGTTTTATATAGCTGTGATAAGGAAGAAATAGAGAGCATCATTCTTAGTCTACGAAATGACTGTGCTGCAGGTTGGGATGGTATTTCTTGCAAACTACTAAAACAAGCCAGGCATGTTCTTTTACCTGTTCTCACACATTTATTTAATATGTGCTTCACGAAGGGAATATTCCCAACTGTATTTAAAAGAGCGGTTATACAACCCATATACAAAAGCGGGGACAGAAACAGTGTCAACAATTACAGGCCAATTGCGATCCTTTCCTCCCTATCTAAAATATTAGAAAAACTAATTAATAATCGACTTACTAAATACTTAAACAAATATAACATTTTATCAAACAATCAATATGGTTTCAGAAGTGGTATATCTACGGAGGATGCTGTTATGGAACTTACTAGTACAATAACAGCAGGTTTGGATGGGAAGGACAGGGTTGCTGGCATTTTTCTTGATATGTCTAAGGCGTTTGATACTGTCTCGGTCCCGCTTCTAATTCATAAATTGGAAGAAATTGGTGTGAGAGGAACGGTTCTTGATATTTTTAAGAACTATTTGGAAAATCGCTCTCAATGTGTTAAAATTGGTAACTACATAAGTCAAGATGAAATACTAAATTATGGTGTGCCACAAGGCAGTGTGCTTGGCCCAACACTATTTTTAATTTACATTAATCAACTATGTAACTTTTATCTACCAAATGTTAAAATATTTGCGTATGCAGATGACATGGCTATAATTGTCAGAGGTAAAAATTGGACAGAAACTAAAATGATTACGGAACAGGCACTAGAAAAGATCATGACATGGCTATCAACTAATCTTCTGTCATTAAATTTAGAGAAAAGTAAATGTATAACATTTTCAATAACAAAAAAATCCCAACCTCAACAATCGTTTTTAATAAGGGCTCATACATGTGGATCAAGATCGGCTGTCTGTGGATGCAACATTCTCGAACGTGTTGATTCAATAAGATATTTGGGAGTCATTGTGGATAGTACATTATCATGGACACCCCAAATAAATAAACTTGTTGGCCAAGCTAGAAAAATGATTTATATATTTAGGAACCTAAAACCGATACTTGACACAAAAACACTTAAAACTGTCTATTTTGCTCTTGTACAATCAATAATGTCCTATTGTATCACTATTTGGGGCAGCTGCGGGAAAACATTACTGTTACGGTTGGAACGAGCTCAAAGAGCTATCTTAAAAGTTATGATAGGTAAGCCAAGACTCTTTCCAACACGTGAACTGTATTCTCTGTGCGACGTCCTAACTGTTCGACAACTGTATATTCTAAATGTTATCATGCGCAAACACAAGGAGCAACATTTTGATCCTGACTTATACCTACACAAGAGAAGGTTCGACAAAGTGTGTCAAATCAAACCATGTAGAACTGAGTTTGCGGGAAGACAATACTGTCATGCTAGCTCAATCATTTATAACAAAATAAATTACCACTTAAACATCTACCCCGTCAATATCCGAAGCTGCAAAATTCTTACAACTAAATGGTTAAAGACACTTTCATATGACGACACAGAAGATATTGTAAAACTGAAATAATAGATTCACACACATACTCTTACACACACACATACACACACACACACACGGTCACACACACACACACCACACACACACACACACACACCACACACACACACACCACACACAAACTAACTTACTTGTAATTAACGGTTTTTGTATTATTTTAAAATAATAATTTTTATTTAAGTTGAATAATTTGCATGCTAATTACATATAACTATCTCCGATATCTTTTGTAAATTGTAAAATCTCAATCTGGAGGTGGGCGATAATAGCTGTAACACAGTTATTAACTAACACAGCTGTTACCGTTCCCTAGTTATTAAGGTACCTCTGTAACATTTGTCTGAATAAATTATTTATTTAAAAAAAAAAAAAATATTATTCAGATCCGTTCAGCCGTTCTGGCGTGATTGAGAAACAAACCTCCATCCATCCATCCATACATCCATCCAAACTTTCACATTTATAATATTAGTATACCTAGATTATAAAATCTATAGATATTCTAAAAATCTAGATAGAAAATCTAGTGACTCTACCATGATCTTCCAAGACACACTCAGATATGAACTTGTGCCCGATACCTTTAAAATGGGTTACTAGACTTGCTATCAATTATTTTGAAAAAAATATTAAAAAGGCTTGTATAGATATAAATAAGCGAAAAATATTATGATACTCTCTCAAAGAAAAATTTGCAAAAATGTTCAAAGTAAACAGACTTCATGATGATTTTACAGAAAACCCACATGAAATTATTTTCATATTTAAATAATTTAATGGCATGATAGGCATCCGTTTCATAAAATATCACGTCGAAAACAATCCGGGCAGTAAATAGCACTGTCAGTCAATTTGCTTTGGACTCTCTTTGCAAATAATTTGGGCATTCGTGAAATAATTACAGCGCGTTGTTGTATATATGAAAGCTGCCTTTCAAGCGAGTTTTTCAGTACTTTTTAATAAAATTATTCGTAGAGACATATAAAACATTAAAGAGATTAATTTAACAGGAATTTCTTGTAAGTAATAGACGCCAAATAAATAAGATACAATTTAGGTTAACGATAATAGGTATTATGTTTTATAGCTTTTATTTATATAATACCTAATTAAGGACAAATTAAAAATTTACACGGCTACAGAAGCTGTGTTAGCCGTGAAGAGAATACGAGCAAAGTTACACAAAAATGAATAATCTAGTTAACTTGGAATTTTCAAAGCCTTAATTAGGTATTTACTAGTCAAGACTCTACCATCGTGTCCAATGAATAAACACTCTAAATATCTACTTAGTATCAATTATCCACACTTTTTTGTCAATTATATAGGTACCTACCCAATCTTCGATTGTAGGTAGGTATAATATGCTTTTTTGTATATAGGTTTCCGTAAGCGGTTCTCAAAGAAGGTATAATATGAATCTAAAGTACACATCACGATTAACAGCACGAAACAATGAATTTTAAGTAGAAAATCCCGTATTCAAAATCGATATCATTAACATACATCCCCCAGCGAGCCGTGTTTAAATCGCAGTAGGGTTACGTTCTCGGAGTATGGTCGAAACAATCTCATTTCCATCCGTCAATTACATTAGAAATCTCACTCGGGCTACATTTACATACTGGACTGATGCATGCACTTGTCCTGATTGCTTGAATATCGATAGGAAGGTGGCCAATGCTCGTTTTATATATCCTACAAGGTATGTTCCTATAGTTTAGTTGCATGGACAGGATTCGAGGCCAGTGTAGCACCAAGCTACATAGGTTCAATGTCACCTATTTACTGACAGGTGATGATGAAAATTAATATTGCGCAGGGTACCTAAGCAGTGTTTATTATATGCGTGAATGGACCTGCACACCACTGAATATAGTCAGTTTCTAGGGCAGGTGGAATTCCGTTCATACCTACACATGAAAGTCATATTATGATAAAACTATGTTCTTGGACCAACTAATATGTTCCTTTTTATTCCAAAAATGTAGATTACATCGTAAAAAGAGACAAAAGTAAACAAATTTACAAAAACTTAAATAAAAAGTTTGGTAAAACAAACGAGTTATATAATAGTTAGGTACACGATACTTAATAGTGGTAAGTACTAAGATTTTTACGATGGTCAAAAGCCGGAGAAAGCCCACATGAACTTCAGCAAAAGTATAACTGAGTTGTACACCTAAAATGTACAGATTTGTAAAATATAATTTTCATAATTCCTACTCCCATGTGGCTCCAGTATTTTGGAAATCTAAAAAATAATATTCCTACCTATTAAATTGTAAGGAAACAACATTTCATAAGCTCCTAAGCCGGCTTGTATTCCGCACCCCGCATTACATTTTCGTATAACAAAACCGAATACTCTCATCATTTGCATCGCTGTGTTCATCGCCTGCGATACACTTGAAGTTTATAAGCGTCCTCGTCATTTTCGGCCATAGGAAATTAAACTGAATCTCTATTAGTAAATAAGAACAAAAATCGTGTACTGTGAAATTTGTAGATACGACATTAGTAACGTACGTTAATATAATAGCCATGTCAAAAGCACTGCTCGAGTGACGCGAATACTTTCCGACTGCTTGCCTTTATTTTATTGTGCATGTTTTAATATTAATTGTAAGTTTTCTGCCCCGATGAACGAGCGACGACATAATGCAAATGTAGGTACACGCTTGTCAAAACGTTTCGTAGCCGTTCGTTGCACGCGCGATTTAATAATTTTGTTTTCACCTACTTAGGTTTTAGGACAGGAGAGTTTAACACATTATTCCATACCACATAATACATAATAGTACCTACCTTTCAGCCATAAGTACTAATAATGTCACATCGATACTTGTTTATAAATAAGTAGGTATAGAGTTTAAACATAATTATTAGAATTGCCCTAACCTGGTACCTAATGCACTGAGAATCAAAACTCAAAAAAATATGAGAAAAGGAGTTCACGTAATCAATGAAAGCTTAAAATCTTTAGAATTTCATTCTATTAAAATACAATATTCAATGAAAGTGTACCTACATGTAGACTGTAGAGCTACAGTTGTGTACATTGAATTATATGTACAAGGTTGTGTAGCGCTTTTTATAACTAAACCGGTACAGCTAATAGAAAAAACAATACAGTAAATTATAATAATTTGTTCTAAATATCTCTAATATCTAAATAAACTAAATATGTCTAAATAAACTATTCAAATTTTTTATTTTTTATTTCTTACAATAATTACTACAAATGGCAGTCATATAAAAGCGAAAGCCATATATATGACTTTACAAAATAAAATAGCTAAGTAATTTTGTTTTTAAAGAAAAATTTTGCTTTGAAGAAAGTTTATAAAGTTACCACAACTTGAACGAATTTTATTTCGCATTTTGTTAAGTTTCCTCGGTTGGTAGGTGCAGAAACAGTAACTTTGCCAAACATTTAACAAAAGAAAACGTGAGGTTTTTGAATTTCTTTTAACCATCAACCGAAGCCTGAGGACTTTTGCCACGTGATATCTTACAATACTCTTATTTTAATTCTATAGGAGCCAAATATAAACGTGCATAATGATTTGGGAAACAGCTTCGTAGGTACAGGTGGAAATTATAAAACTTCTTTGAAACATTTTTGCGTCAGGAAAAATCCCGAAATAGCTTAAATACGTACGTACCTGCGTAGGCAGAGATGTAACGTACATAGACCCAGGTACTCAGTTGTTGTCCGTCTGTAAAAATAGACTATATAAAAGCTGTAAGACGCGCTATGGTGGATAGGACGATGTTGCCGCGAACTAGCGATGAAATCATGATACGATGATACGAGTTATAAAAGATAGATAGATAGATAGATGAATACTTTATTGCACACATAAAAGAATACAAAGTAAAGTTTACTAAAAAGTAGGTATGCAAAGGCGGCCTTATTGCTTACTCAGCAATCTCTACCAGGCAACCTTTGGTGAGAGGATTGAACAGGTTGTGTAGGGTAGTGTGGCACAATATAATACACGTTATTAATAAGTAAAATAAATAAATATAGATAACAACTAGTATGGCGCGTGGCTGCGCGGCCCGCTAAAGCGGACCGCGTTATGGACCGCGCGGTCCACTGTCTACTTACTCGCTGTCCTACTATCCTGCCCCCCGATTATGTAAGAATGGCCGATCAAATCGTCAAAGTTCGGCGTCAAAGTAAAATAAACCATAACAGCATTAAATTAGAGCTCAATTTCGAAACACGAAATTGAGCTTTAATTCAATGCTGTTATGGTTTATTTTACATTGACGCCGAACTTTTACGATTTGATCGACAATTCTTACATAATCGGGCAGCTGGTTTACTGTCTACGTGTTCTGATCTGAACAACACACTGCTATGCTAGTGAGCACAGTGGAAGCGCCAGCGCCAGCGCAGCCAAGCGTCCGACGTAAAAGAAAATTCTCATAAAGGAAAAACATAAAACAAAGACCACCAACCCCCCCGCCCCTCCCTTTTTGTTTGAGCAGCCCCTAAGTAGGTACCTATCTTTAATACCCTGACCGTGCTCCTCACCCATCATCCGAACCTTCGATCATCATCACCATATTTTTTCTCCGAACCACTCGTCAAAATGGGAATTCTTCCATAAAAACAAATCTTGAAAAGAAACCCGTAGTCTTGCATAGTTCTACACTTGTAGCCTCTTCAATATTCGCCATACATTTTCTATGGAAAATAAATTCCGCCATCTTGATTTTTTTTCCTGTTCATCAAGTAGACCTTCATGTCCCGATCATCTTTTGCCAAGAAACCACTCTTCCATCTTTTATACTCTCCGTGATAGACACCGACGAAATTTGTATGGCGGCCATCTTAAATCCGCCATTTTGAAAATTTTTTCAGCTCACTTTCAATTGGATGAAGTTTCGAGTGACATTTGGTCGAGCACCCCCCAGCTATCTTCAATACCCTTTTCTATGGAAAAATAAATTCCGCCATCTTGCATTTTTTCCTGTTTATCAAGTAGACCCTCATGTCCTGATCATCTTTTGCCAAGAAACCACTCTTCCATCTTTTATACTCTCCGAGATAGACACCGTCGAAATTTGTATGGCGGCCATCTTAAATCCGCCATTTTGAATTTTTTTTCAGCTCGCTGTCAATTGGATGAAGTTTCGAATGACATTTGGTCCAGCACTCCCCACCTATCTTCGATACCCTGGCTGGTGCTCTTCATCCGTCTTCGAAATCCTCAATCATCAGCTCTCTCCGTATTTTTCCTCCGAATGAATTTTTGTCTTCTTTACGAAACGATGAGTGAAAAAAAAAATGTTCATACAAAATTTTACAGGAGAGGTGATCAATGAGTCAGTCAGTCAGCACGAGCAGCTATATATATATTAATAATAACTAGTGTTTCGCTCTGTGCGCGAGCTGCTAAAGCAGCTCGCGGGCTGTGTTAGTCTCAAATTTTGAAGGATGGGTGGTGGAGTTTCAGCTTTATGCAAAAAATATGGGATTAGAAAAGGAAAATTAAAAAAGGGAAGATCACAAACATAAGTTCTTTGAAAGGAGTCGCATACATGAGCTACTTTATAATATTTTTTTAAAGATAATATACTATTTTTTAAAGAAACAGTAGGTATACATTATGTGAAATTAAACAAAAATTGTTATTTTTTTAAAATCAGCCACGTATTTAAATATTTGACAGAGCGAAGCGAAGGTCTCTGAGTCTACTTGGGTGAATTGGCACTTGTCCGTCCGTCCGTCCGTCCGTCCGTCCGTCCGTCCGTCCGTCCGTCCGTCCGTCCGTCCGTCTGTCAGAGCCTTATAACTTCTGAATCGCTGAACGTAATAACTTCAAATTTAAATATAATATGTAAACCGATGGCCTCCCGCCGAATATGGCTTAAAAAGTTATAAAAACCTTTATTTCAGGGGGGCTCTCATAGAAGCGAATGCGAAGTAAAATATTTTTTATAGCGTTACATAGGGTTGCGGTATATCATTTTAAAGATAATTAGGAATAGAGTCCAAAAATATTTTTTTTTAAATTTTTCCCCTAAAATTGACGAAATGGGGGGCTTTCAAAGTGGTGATTTTCTAACGTCCAAAGTTGACCTCAGAACTCTAAATTTTCTGAACTCTCAAGCCTGAAACTTGATCAATTATTTGAATTATATCTTGTACTTGAACAACAAATACTAAAATTAGATAAATGTTATAAGGAAACGAAATTATTTAATTTTTAATGATGATGATATTTTTAACAGAACTTCACAATGATGTCAATAGATGGCGCTCTGTGATACCGCGAGGTCTCAGTTCGCGGCGAACCACTAGTTATAATTTTATCCAGGAGTAGAACATTAAAGATAATGTATATTGAAGATTATTAAATGGCAACAAAACGGTTTTTTTTAGTTCAAGCCTGTATTTAAATTCCTTCTTGTAAATAATTTAAGCTACGTGAAAAATCATTCATTCATTGTTCATTGGAAATTATTTTATCTACTCCAGCATCGAAAAGTTCGAACGAAACCGGTAAATTTCAAAATGACGCTGATTTTATAAATTTTGGTAACAGTTTCCTGTTTTGTGATATTAGGGATCCTCAGATATCGAATTTGAACGAAATCGCTACAATAACAAAGAATATCTAAATGGCACTGATTTAAATTTTGGTAACAGTTTCCTGTATTGAAATCCCCGGGGAGTCCTAAATATCGATTTTGAACGAAATCGGTTGATTTTAATAAGTAATTTCAAAATGGCGCAGATTTTCTACAATTTTTGTACCAGTTTCCTGTTTTGTGATATTAGGGATCCTCAGATATCGATTTTGAAAAAATCGGTAAATTAACAAATAATTCCAAAATGGCGCTGAATTTTTAAAATTTTTGTAACAGTTTCCTGAATTGAAATCCCAGGGACCCCAAAATATCGATTTTGAACCAAATCGCTCAATTAACAAAGAGTTTTAAAATGGCGCTGATTTTGTACAACTTTGGTATCAGATTCAGTTTTGTAATCCCAGGGAACCCTAAATATCGATTTTGAACGAAATCAGTCAATTAACAAAGAATTTCAACATGACGCTGATTTTTTAAAACTTTTGTATCAGTTTCCTGTTTTGTGATCCCAGGGAACCCTAAATATCGATTTTGAACGAAATCGGTCAATTAACAAAGAATTTTAAAATGGCGCTGATTTTTTAAAACTTTGGTATCAGTTTCCTGTTTAGTGATCCCAGGGAACCCTAAATATCGATTTTGAACGAAATCGGTCAATTATTAAAGAATTTCAAAATGGCGCTGATTTTTTAAAACTTTTGTATCAGTTTTGTGATCCCAGGGAGCCCTAAATATCGATTTTGATCGAATTCGGTCAATTAACAAAGCATTTCAAAATGGCGCTGGTTTTTTAAAACTTTGGTACCAGTTTCCTGTTTTGTAATCCCAGGGAGCCCTAAATATCGATTTGGAACGAAATCGGTTAATTAATAAATAATTTCAAAATGGCGCTGATATTTTCAAATTTTGGTACCGGTTTTCTGTTTTGTAATCCCAGGGATCCTAAAATATTGATTTTGAACGAAATCGGTCAATTAACAAAGAATTTAAAAATGGCGCTAATTTTTACAACTTTGGTATCAGTTTCTTGTTTTATAACCCCAGGGAGCCCTAAATATCGATTTTGAACGAAATCGGCCAATTGACAAGGAATTTCAAAATGGCGCTGATTTAAATTTTGGTAACAGCTTCCTGTATTGAAATCCCAGGGAGCCCTAAATATCGATTTGGAACGAAATCGGTTAATTAATAAATAATTTCAAAATGGCGCTGATATTTTAAAATTTTGGTACCGGTTTTCTGTTTTGTAATCCCAGGGATTCTAAAATATCTATTTTGAACGAAATCGGTCAATTAACAAAGAATTTCAAAATGGCGCTGATTTTTTACAACTTTGGTATCAGTTTCTTGTTTTATAACCCCAGCCCCCCTAGCATGGGCCGAGACAATTTTCTCCCCGAGGAAAGGATAAAATTTTTATTCCTAAATAAATAAATAAAAACGCTAAATAACGGTGGATAAATAGTCCCTCGAGTCCCCGTGAAATGTCAAACGGGGATAAAATTCTTCTCTCCCCTGTTGCCGTGCTCTGAGAAGTGGATAAGTTAATTTTATCTCTTGTCAGTGGATAAAATCGGGGGATAAAAAGTTTATCTCCGGCCCATGCTAGCCCTGCTGGGAGCCCTAAATATCGATTTTGATCGAAATCGGTAAATTAACAAAGAAGTTCAAAATGGTGCCGATTTTTTTTTAAACTTTGGTATCAGTTTCCTGTTCTGTAATCCCAGGGAGTCCTAAATATCGATTTTGAACGAAATCGGTTATATTAACTAATTTCAAAATGGCGCTGATTTTTTTAAAATTTTGGTACCAGTTTCCTGTTTTGTAATCCCAGGGAGTCCTAAATATCGATTTTGAACGAAATCGGTCAATTAACAAAGAATTTTAAAATGGCGCTGATTTTTTAAAACTTTGGTATCAGTTTCCTGTTTAGTGATCCCAGGGAACCCTAAATATCGATTTTGAACGAAATCGGTCAATTATTAAAGAATTTCAAAATGGCGCTGATTTTTTAAAACTTTTGTATCAGTTTTGTGATCCCAGGGAGCCCTAAATATCGATTTTGAACGAAATCGGTCAATTATTAAAGAATTTCAAAATGGCGCTGATTTTTTAAAACTTTTGTATCAGTTTTGTGATCCCAGGGAGCCCTAAATATCGATTTTGATCGAATTCGGTCAATTAACAAAGCATTTCAAAATGGCGCTGGTTTTTTAAAACTTTGGTACCAGTTTCCTGTTTTGTAATCCCAGGGAGCCCTAAATATCGATTTGGAACGAAATCGGTTAATTAATAAATAATTTCAAAATGGCGCTGATATTTTAAAATTTTGGTACCGGTTTTCTGTTTTGTAATCCCAGGGATCCTAAAATATTGATTTTGAACGAAATCGGTCAATTAACAAAGAATTTAAAAATGGCGCTGATTTTTTACAACTTTGGTATCAGTTTCTTGTTTTATAACCCCAGGGAGCCCTAAATATCGATTTTGAACGAAATCGGCCAATTGACAAAGAATTTCAAAATGGCGCTGATTTAAATTTTGGTAACAGCTTCCTGTATTGAAATCCCAGGGAGCCCTAAATATCGATTTGGAACGAAATCGGTTAATTAATAAATAATTTCAAAATGGCGCTGATATTTTAAAATTTTGGTACCGGTTTTCTGTTTTGTAATCCTAGGGATCCTAAAATATCGATTTTGAACGAAATCGGTCAATTAACAAAGAATTTCAAAATGGCGCTGATTTTATACAACTTTGGTATCAGTTTCTTGTTTTATAACCCCAGGGAGCCCTAAATATCGATTTTAATCGAAATCGGTAAATTAACAAAGAAGTTCAAAATGGTGCCGATTTTTTTTAAACTTTGGTATCAGTTTCCTGTTCTGTAATCCCAGGGAGTCCTAAATATCGATTTTGAACGAAATCGGTTATATTAACTAATTTCAAAATGGCGCTGATTTTTTTAAAATTTTGGTACCAGTTTCCTGTTTTGTAATCCCAGGGAGTCCTAAATATCGATTTTGAACGAAATCGGTCAATTAACAAAGAATTTTAAAATGGCGCTGATTTTTTAAAACTTTGGTATCAGTTTCCTGTTTAGTGATCCCAGGGAACCCTAAATATCGATTTTGAACGAAATCGGTCAATTATTAAAGAATTTCAAAATGGCGCTGATTTTTTAAAACTTTTGTATCAGTTTTGTGATCCCAGGGAGCCCTAAATATCGATTTTGAACGAAATCGGTCAATTATTAAAGAATTTCAAAATGGCGCTGATTTTTTAAAACTTTTGTATCAGTTTTGTGATCCCAGGGAGCCCTAAATATCGATTTTGATCGAATTCGGTCAATTAACAAAGCATTTCAAAATGGCGCTGGTTTTTTAAAACTTTGGTACCAGTTTCCTGTTTTGTAATCCCAGGGAGCCCTAAATATCGATTTGGAACGAAATCGGTTAATTAATAAATAATTTCAAAATGGCGCTGATATTTTAAAATTTTGGTACCGGTTTTCTGTTTTGTAATCCCAGGGATCCTAAAATATTGATTTTGAACGAAATCGGTCAATTAACAAAGAATTTAAAAATGGCGCTGATTTTTTACAACTTTGGTATCAGTTTCTTGTTTTATAACCCCAGGGAGCCCTAAATATCGATTTTAATCGAAATCGGTAAATTAACAAAGAAGTTCAAAATGGTGCCGATTTTTTTTAAACTTTGGTATCAGTTTCCTGTTCTGTAATCCCAGGGAGTCCTAAATATTGATTTTGAACGAAATCGGTCAATTAACAAAGAATTTCAAAATGGCGCTGATTTTTTACAACTTTGGTATCAGTTACTTGTTTTATAACCCCAGGGAGCCCTAAATATCGATTTTGATCGAAATCGGTCCATTAACAAAGAATTTCAAAATGGGGCTGATTTTTTACAACTTTGGTATCAGTTTCCTGTTCTGTAATCCCAGGGAGTCCTAAATATCGATTTTGAACGAAATCGGTTATAAATTAAATAATTTCAAAATGGCGCTGATTTTTTTAAAATTTTGGTACCAGTTTCCTGTTTTGTAATCCCAGGGAGCCCTAAGTATCGATTTTGAATGAAATCGGTAAATTAACAAATAATTCCAAAATGGCGCTGAATTTTTAAAATTTTGGTAACAGTTTCCTGAATTGAAATCCCAGGGACCCCAAAATATTGATTTTGAACCAAATCGCTCAATTAACAAAGAGTTTTAAAATGGCGCTGATTTTGTACAACTTTGGTATCAGATTCAGTTTTGTAATCCCAGGGAACCCTAAATATCGATTTTGAACGAAATCAGTCAATTAACAAAGAATTTCAACATGACGCTGATTTTTTAAAACTTTTGTATCAGTTTTGTGATCCTAGGGAGCCCTAAATATCGATTTTGAACGAAATCAGTCAATTAACAAACAATTTCAACATGGCGCTGATTTTTTAAAACTTTTGTATCAGTTTCCTGTTTTGTGATCCCAGGGAACCCTAAATATCGATTTTGAACGAAATCGGTCAATTAACAAAGAATTTTAAAATGGCGCTGATTTTTAAAACTTTGGTATCAGTTTCCTGTTTAGTGATCCCAGGGAACCCTAAATATCGATTTTGAACGAAATCGGTCAATTATTAAAGAATTTCAAAATGGCGCTGATTTTTTTTACTTTGTTATCAGTTTTCTGTTTTGTAATCCCACAGAGACCTAAATTATATCGAATATGAAAGATTCCATCTCTAATACTCTCCGAGACAGACACTGATGAAATTTGTATGGCGGCCATCTTGAATTCGCCATTTTGGAGATTTTTCAACTCACCGCCAATTGGATGAGGTTTCGAGTGACATTTGTTTGAGAACCGCCTCCCTTCAATATCTTGGCCGTGCTCTTTACCTGTCTCCGAAATCCTCAATCATCAGCTGTCTCCATATTTTTCTTCAAGTTATATTTTCTGATTTATATACGAAGCCATCAGTGAAAAAAAAATTTGTCATGCAAAATTTTACAGGAGGGAGTTTTTGGGGAAAATCTCGAAAACTACCCCAAATGTGGCAACACTTAGATATCTCGATACTGCCGGTCGAGTTACACAATCGATCCATACATGTCAACTTTCCCAAATGTTGCCAATTGCCACAAAAATGTGATCGAAATTTTCAAAAACACAAAAAGAATACAAAATGGCCGCCACCTGGTTTCACAGAAACATTTTACATAGTTTTATACTGTTCCCGTGAACTACAGGATATACCGCTTGTGATGACGTTTCAATTTTTCATCTCGCTCGAACCCAGCCGAAATGATCGCCCCTGAAAAAAGACCATGTCGAAAATCACTTTTACTTTGATAAATTCCAGTGTTGCCAGACTTGGGCGACGAAATTACCCAAATGTAATTCATACAAGTGAGACACGTGGTTGCTCGTACTCGAATCTTGCAAAAAGTCCGTATTTAGATTTTTTTTATTTTTGGGGTAAATCTTGAAAATTTCCCGAGAAATGGGGTAATCTTTTTTCCCCCAATCCATACCTCGAGTCTGTACACACAATCGCCCCGTAGAAGTAGAAACGCTCCGACGTTGCCAACTGTGAGAAATTGGAATTTTAAAATTGCGATTTTTCGTACCTCAAACCGAACGGACGCCGCGACAGCCGCCATCTTGAATTTTTAAAAACCACTCCCATTTTGTCAAAATACAGGATAATTGTAGGCGAAAAAAAGAAAAAATCATGCTCGACTACGCCGTTTCAGATCTGTGGCTCCGCGGTTCGGGGTCGAAACATCAAAAATTTGAAAACACTGCAGCTCGGCCGCCATCTTGTTTTTCCAATTTTTTTCACTTTCTCTATTGATCGTTTACTAATTTCTTCAATCCTTGCGAGTTTTAACGAAATCGGTTAAAAAACAAAAGAGTTGCAAGAATCACGTCGGCCGCCATCTTGTTTTTCCGAAATGGCATAATTTTTCCGTACTCCCATCTCGCACCCGAACACATCTTCCGTACATCATTGTATCGTTTCTGTCTCTTTCTAGGAGAACAATAAATTACGTCAATGAGTCCTAATCGCCATATAATTTGGTATGAAAAAAAAAAATCCGCCATCTTGAATTTTTTTCTTTTCGCTAAATAGATCTTCTCGCCCTGATCATCTTTGGCCGAGAAACCACTCTTTCATCTTTTATACTTTCTGAGATAGACACCAAATAAATTTGTATGGCGGCCATCTTAAATCCGCCATTTTGAATTTTTTTTCAGCTCATTGTCTTTTGGATGAAGTTTTGAATGACATTTGGTCGAGCACCCCCCACCTATCTTCAATACCTCGGCCGTGCTCTTTACCCGTCTCCGAAATCCTCAATCATCAGCTGTCTCCATATTTTTGTTCAAGTTTAATTTTCTAACGTGTATACGAAGCCATCAGTGAAAAAAAAATTTATCATGCAAAATTTTACTGGAGGACATTTTTGGGAAAATCTCGAAAACTACCCCAAATGTGGCAACACTGTTGAGATATCTCGATACCGCTGGTTGAGTTACACAATCGATTCATACATGTCAACTTTCCCAAATGTTGCCAACTGCCTCAAAAACGTGTTCGAAATTTTCAAAAACACAAAAAGAATACAAAATGGCCGTCACCTCGTTGGACAGAAACATTTTACACAGTTTCATAATTTTCCCGTAAACTACAGGATATACCGCTCCTGATGACGCTTAAATTTTTCATCTCGCTCGCACCCAGCCGAAATGATCGCCCCTGAAAAAAGACCATGTCGAAAATCACTTTTACTTTGATAAATTCCAGTGTTGCCAGACCTCGGCGACGAAAATACCCAAATGTCATTCGCACAAGTGAGACACGTGGTTGCTCGTACTCAAATTTTGCAAAAAGTCCGTATTTCAATTTTTTTATTTTTGGGGTAAATCTTGAAAATTTCCCGAGAAATGGGGTATTTCTTTTCCCCAATCCATACCTCAAGTCTGTACACACAATCGCCCCCTAGAAGTCGAAACGCTCCGACGTTGCCAACTGTGAGAAATTTGAATTTTAAAATTGCGTTTTTTCGTACCTCAAACAAAAAGGCCGCCGCGACAGCCGCCATCTTGAATTTTTAAAAACTACTTCCATTCTGTCAAAATACAGGATAATTGCAGGCGAAAAGAGAAAAAAACATCATGCTCGACCACGCCGTTTCGGATCTGCGGCGCCGCGGTTCGGGGTCGAAAAATCAAAAATTTGAAAACACTACAGCTCGGCCGCCATCTTGTTTTTCCAATTTTCTCCACTTTTTCTATTGATCGTTTCCTAATTTCTTCAATCGTTGCGAGTTTTAACGAAATCGGTTAGAAAACAAAAGAGTTGCAAGAATCACGTCGGCCGCCATCTTGTTTTTCCGAAATGTCATAATTTTTCCCTACTCCAATCCCGCACCCGAACACATCTCCCGTACATCATTATATCGTTTTCTGTCTCTTTCTAGGAGAACAATTATGTCAATGAGTCAGTCAGTCAGTCCGTCAGTCAGTCAGTGAGTGAGTGGTAATCGAGCTATATATAGTATAATTAATAATTAATATATATTATACATATACATACACAAATAATACATACATAAGGCATACATAAATTACACATTTAGTTAATATTACATAAACATATTAACAAATTACGATAGAGATATTAGGTATTTAGTTATTATGGCATGGCGTAGTTGAGAAAATATTCTTTGAGACTTTTTTTTAAAAATAGGTAAGGATTTGGAGTCTCTGATATGTTTGGGTAGAGAATTCCATAACTGCACAGCATACACCGTGTACGACTTACTGTAAAATTTTGTACGACTGCAAGGAGTTTTGAGTTTATAGAACGCACGCTTGGTAGAACGCAGCTGCATATGGCGATCGACAGCACCGAGATAGTGGAAACGTTCTTTAAGATAGCTGGGAGTATGAGGAGCATATAGGATAGAGAATAGTAAGGAAAGAACATGAAAATTTCGACGTAACCTAATTGGAAGCCATTTGAGACGAGCACGATACGCACTAACATGATCAAATTTCCTCAATCCATAGATAAATCGAATACACATGTTCTGTAAACGCTCAAGCTTGTTTAGTAACTCCTCAGTGAGATCCGTGTAACTGCCATCGGCATAGTCCAGTATAGGTAAGAGGAGTGTTTCAGCTAAGGATATCTTAGTTTTGACTGGAAGGAGATTCTTCCAGCGTTTTAGAGAGCCGATAGCAGCAAAAAGGCGTCGGCTGACGTGGTTAACTTGCGGTACCCAGGAGAAGGAGGAGTCAATAATCAAGCCGAGGTTTTTAACAGTGGCACTGAGGGGCAAGATCGTGTTATCCAGCACAATTGGTTCTACGGAGTTAATATCAATCTTACGGGTTTGAGCTGGGTTGCCGACAATGATGACCTGTGACTTACTGGCGTTGATATTAAGGCCATAAGACTTACTCCAAGAACTTATTTTACATAAATCTGAATTCATTTTACTTATTCCAGCTGTAATTTGATCTACAGGTACAGAGATATATATTTGCAGATCATCGGTGTACAGGTGGAAGGAAGAGGAGAGGAGATTGGAAATAGTATTAATAAAAATAGCGAAGAGTAAAGGTGATAGGACACCCCCTTGTGGAACACCAGCCTGAAGGTAAGAAAAGGAGGAGGAGTCATTATCAACACGGACACATTGCTTTCGGTTCCATAAGTATGAATGAAACCAGCTGACTACTTCCTGCGATATATTATTAGACTTCAGAATGGCTAACATTAAATCAAAGTCAACGGTGTTGAAGGCATTACTGAAGTCCAAAAGAACAATAATTGTAACGAGCTGGTTATCAAGCCCATGTCGAATGTCATCGCATATCTTTGTGAGCGCAGTGACAGTGCTGTGTCCTGGCCGAAAACCTGACTGAAGAGGATTAAGGAGGTTATTATAAGATATGTAGATGCGAAGTTGAGAGGAGACTAGAGAACGTCTCAGGTCCAGCAGGGCGAAGCAGAGCGGAGATGTGCTTAGCGGGCCAATCAGATTATTGATAAATGATGCGATATTTTTTCACGTTAACTGGTGGATACCGTCTGAAATGCCGGGCAAAGCACGTCACTTCACAATTTATTTATTTCACGCAAGACAACTTTTGTCATTTATAAGAATTCAAACTCTACCACTGCACCGGTTCGAAAATCTGATTCTACTGAGAAGAGCCGGCAAGAAACTCATTTATTTATCATTTATTTTCTACTAGCTGATGCCCGCGACTTCGTCCGCGTGGTTTAAGTTTTTTTGATTCCCGCGGGAACTCCTTAATTTTCTGGGATAAAAAGTAGCCTATGTCACTCTTCAGGTTCTCAATTATACCCATGCCAAAAATCACGTCGATCCGTTGCTCCGTTGCGGTGTCATTGAAGGACAAACCAACAAACCAATAAACCAACAAACAAACACACTTTCGCATTTATAATATTAGTATGATATCTACTAGTAAGAAAAACTAGACATACGTAAAACACATCCTATTTTTATATTTTGATAGTTAGGTGCTGTGGTTAGGTGAGTATTAGTGAAATAATCGCGGTTTTGCCACATGTTGCAACTCCCACCGGCCGTCTCGGCTTTAACGACCTGTCATACAGTTGTGGCAGCTCGACGTTGAAGACTTGTATCTCTGGCTTTCATCTATTCTGAATGGACTCATTATTTTTGTTTGGTCGGCCATATTGTGTTTGTTGTTCGTTGTCGATTCAAATCTTGACAAACCCGCTCACAACTAAAATTAACACATGCCAAGAAATTTTACAGGCATTTCTAAACTATATAAACCATGAAATACATTAAAATTAAAATTTAAACTTTTTTTTAATCATTTATTGAAAACTATACAATAGAAATTTAAACTAGGTAGGTACTAGGTAAATAGAAATAAAAATAGAAATAGAAATGATTTATTTCATGTAGGACAACTTGTGCCACTTATGTAAAGTTGTAAGAATCTACCACATATAAATATTAAAAATATCATGGAAAATATCAAAATGGATAAAACGGAACGTCAAAATGGAGTAGTGCTTAAAGAGGAAACCGGACGCTCTAGATTTAAACAATAAACGTAGTTTTTATAGACATTTTAACCTTGACCTTATTCGGAATAATAAATCCATAGTAATTTCGGTTTTAATTTTTAAACCTTACTGGCAAAACGGAAATCCTGCACATTGTCCCGAATCGGAGGGCAGTTACTGGTCATGTCCTTTCATCCAGATCCGTAGCCGTTCTGGCGTGATTGAGTAACAAACATCCATCCATCCATCCATGTATGTCCATCCATCCAAACTTTCGCATTTATAATACAACTAGCTAATGCGCGCGACTTCGTCCGCGTGGATTGAGGTTTTTCAGGAACTCTTTAATTATTCGGGAAAAAAAGTAGTCTGTTATTCCAGACATTAATCTATCTCTGTGCCAAATTTCATCCAGATCCGTTCAGCCGTTCGGGCGTGATTGAGTAACAAACATCCATCCATGCATCCATACTTCCATCCAAACTTTCGCGTTTAAAATATTATTAGTCGTAGGTTAATTATTACAGTTTGTTGATAGTTTTTGAACTAAAGAATCCAGCACTCCCAATAATATACCTATTAAACTTATCAGACCTCCCTTTTTACTGTTACCCTTTTATTTATTTATTTGAAATGTAAAACTGTAAAATAGTTTTTTAATTAAAAGAAATTGAGGAAACGTATACGTATTTTATTTAAACGAACTTTATTAAAAATAAAGAGGATTGTATAAGGTCAGCGCCATCTTTTGATGAGTAGAATAACTAATTCACAAGAGCCATCTACTGACAGTATTATTAACTTTTAACTACTACTCGAAAGTAGATGGCGCTGTAACCTTTTATTAGAATTGTGTACACTGCCATCTATTGAAGTAAAATTAACCCACTTAAGAACATTGTCACTGCCATCTATTGAAATAAAATTAACCCACGTAAGAACATGCTTCTCTCTAGCACGCTAGAGGCCGTTATTACTAGGCTCGCTTTCACTTCCTAGTAATAGGGTTGCCACTAGCCACAGAGTACATTATATGCCACTAGCCAATAGCCATAATTTTACCTTCGGCTATAGGCGCCTAGGCGGTTGGGCGTCTCCTTGTTTTTATCTACGGTCTTGATTCTTGTCTCTTGACTCTTGGGCGAATGACCGAATGAAACAAAATTCAATCCCTGATGCTTGACAAATCATTGAATGCATCCCAAATCCCAATCAATGAGTAAATCCCAATCTTTTTTTTCTGGTCGGTGATCCCAATCCTGAAGAGTTTTGGTGACTGGAATGGGTACGCCCGGTTCCCGGGACAGTGTTTGTGGTGTGTGTGACACTTTTGTTCTGTTTTGTTTATGAATCAAGATTTTTAACCTAACTTCCCAGTTCCCATCTCACAACAACAAACCAACAAACGAACGAAACGTAAGTACATAATCATTTGTTTATATTTTCACTAAGTAATTATGTATTGTACTTACTTAACTTGTTGGTAACTCATAGGCTAGGTTCTCCGCTCTCATTTATTTCTACTTAACCGGACCGGGTGGACATGAACATCCATGGTTTCGACTTTTCGAGTCTTCGATACCTACATCGTACACGAGAAACTTTCAAGTTATCGCCAAGATGATTCTTGATGCCGTTCGAATAAGGCTTGTATATGGTAGGTAATCTCTCACGTGATGACATAGATTCTAAAGAAGAACAAAAAATAGTCAACTGTAGGTACCTACCTACCTGTATTTACCTACTCTGAAAAAATTTGGTATGTAACTTATGTAAATACCTACTTCAACAGTACATTAATATCTATATGTATATTGTATACGTAGGTACAAGTACAAATAGTTCTAATTCAAACCATAACTTAATAATTTCAAATATGTATATCATTGTAAATAAGTAATATGCATACTTACTAGATTTCAAAGTAGTGTTCCTACTTACATTTCTATGCCTACTTCCTCTAAATAATAAAAGTACTCATTACATAATTAATTAGTAGTACCTACTACCTACATTAGGTACCTACTTATGTAAGGAAAACCTCAATACTTAACTGAGTTAATTTCCTCATGACTTAATCTTTTTTTGAATCTTATAGTTAAGTTTACAGGTTGTTACTAAGTTAAGAATATTAAGAAGGTAGGTAGGTACATAAATAATTTAGGAGATAAGTGAGCAATGAATTAACAAAGAAACTTCTTTCTTTAAAAAAACCTTTCTTTAAAAAAACTGGCCAAGTGCGAGTCAGGTTTGCCCAATTCGGCTAAGGAAGTATTTCATTTTTCCATTGTAAATTATGGAACTTTTAAAAATGGTATTCGATAGAAAAACCTAACTATGGCATTTAAAACCCCCCTGACCCTTTTCAATAAATTACTAGGTAGGTATTAAAGATCTACTTACAGTTTACTTTATTACTTAAAATAAGTACCTAAGTACTTACTTGAGTAAATAATTTGTTTTGCTTACCCTTAATAATAATTTAAAATAATTACTGTGTAAGCTCAGCCTGCTAACCTGCATTGGAGCAGCATGGTGGGTCTAAGCTCTAATTCCCTCTCTCCTATGAAAGTGGAGGCCTGTGCCCAGGAGTGGGACGTTAATGGGCTGTAGTGGTATGTAAGCTGACTTATCTGTATTCCGTACCATTCAGTTTTGACTGGATGAACTTAAAAGTCACCAAAACAATTTGTATTGTATCCAAAGAAATGCATAATGTATTTGCAAAACTAGGTTATACAAGTGTTATGGGACCATTTAACTGTTAATATGGTGTTAAATTACTCAGCATGTTAATTTAGGCATTTGTAACTGATCCTACTCATATAACTAATATGTCTGGCTCATGTCACTTAAATCCTGTTAACCCAGATACTTTCATTTGCATTGGCACTTAAATAAAGTGGATTGGTTAGTGGTTATTTATTAATTAACATGCATCAAGTTGCTTATGATATGTAACCCTATTATGATTTTATAACTCTCTTTAATGATCCCGTTCTGTCTTAGTGAAGAGTTAGTTAGTAGCATTTTGTATTGTGTCCATACTAAGTATAATATTATAAATATACTTTATAAGTTTATACTTATACCTACTTATTATAAATGCGAAAGTTTGGATGGATGGATGTTTGTTACTCAATCACGCAAGAACGGCTGAACGGATCTGCATGAAATTTGGCACAGAGATAGATTATAGCCTGGGTTAGCACATACCTGGGTACCAGGCTACTTTGTATCCCAGAAAATTGAGGAGTTCCCGCTCAAAACCTCCTCAGTCCACGCAGACAAAGTCGCAGGCATCAGCTAGTAATATTATAAATATGAAGTTAAAGTTTGTTTGTTTGGTACCTATGCTTTCACGGCCCATCTTTTCAACCAATTTTAATTGTCAGTAATTATGGACAGAGGTTGTGTCCCATACCCCGAATAAAGGAAATCCTGGAAAATTAAGGAGCTCCTGGGATACCTACTTAAACAACTTAATAAAAAAAACTTAAACTACACGGACGAAGTCGCGGGTAATAACTAACATCATGTCATAGTTACCGTACTCTTGTTATTGTCAATAAATTCAATAAATTAGGTTCCTGAAGATTTCTCGCGGGATTCCGGTATACCGAGAATGAATTTTTACTTCTTGCTAACAAAAGCCAAGCCGTACATCGCCCGTTCTGTTAGCTACAAACAATGATTGGCATTGATTCGTCTACTTTTTCTCGTCTCTTCTAACTGTTCTTTGTGCATCAAAATAGGCAGACGAGACGAGCGTCAGCCGTCAATAGAACGTCGGTGTGATTGATTAAGTTTCCATACCCATTAAAAGATAAAATTATCAGGAACTGGATGCCCGCGACTTCGTCAGCGTGGATTAAGGTTTTTTGATTCCCGCGGGAACTCCTTAATTTTCCGGGATAAAAAGTGGTCTATGTCCTTCCCCGGGATATAACCTACCTCCATACCCAGCAAAATAGGTTGAAAAGATGGGCCGGGAACGCGTAACAGACACAGACAGACAGGCACACTTTCGCATTTATAATATTAGTATGGATTGAAGCTGTACTCATTCACGTTGATTTGTTTTTGTCCTCATAGTAGGTATCTTGTTCATATTAAATTTGTATCATAATTATTACGGTCTAAGTACCTATTTCCAAGCTAAATTATTATTGCTTCCAATGGCTTCCAAATGTACCGATATGGATCTAGTTATTGTGTTTGAAATGTGACTTGATCGAGCTCTGATTGTTGGTTCTTAGGTCTATGATTTAGGAAATCTGTTCAGCCGTTTGAAGACATTCTAGATCCAAGTAGTTAGGTAACTACTTAAGTTACATAATATTTTGCCCATTATAGATTAAGACATACTTACCTACATTAGAACAAGCAATTTGCTTGTTATTGTGGGGGTCTGCAAACGTTGCTTGAAGCAGCTCGTAGAGAGCTGGTAGAACAAGATCCAAGCGGGCGCAAAATCGCGGTGTGTGGAAGTCCCTACGAGATACACTATATCCATCGATATATATTATATACCTATGTAGATACTAGATGGGCCCTTTCATTGAAAAAAGGTGGGCATCCGACTTGTAGGGCATGTCCCTCACCTGCATAAGCCTGTCCTTGTCCCCGCCATAGCGCTGTCCCGGTTTTCAGACTAGATGGCGTTAGTAAAATAAGTTCACATTCTTTGTTTGACAGGGCCCGTCTATGTAAATTGAGGTCGTTGCCTATATATCCTGATACACTATATCCATCGATATATACCTATGTAGGTACTAGATGGGCCCTTTCATAGAAAAAAGGTGGGCGTCCGACTTGTAGGGCATGCCCCTCACCTGCATAAGCCTGTCCTTGTCCCCGCCATACCGCTGTCCCGGTTTTCAGACTAGATGGCGTTAGTAAAATAAGTTCACATTCTTTGTTTGACTGGGCCCGTCTATGTAAATTGAGGTCGTTGCCTATATATCCTGTAGTTAATATAAGAGACTACCTCTTTAACCTGTTATTAGATTACAAACTGGGTCACCCATGTCCATTCTAGAAGCTAATAATTATAACCTTCGTAACGTTAACCAGACAAATGAAATTGTTTCACAATAGTTGGCTAGACAAGTTAATTATCCTAATGCGCTATTTCCACCGTTATTGGGTTAGGTACGTTTATACGGGAATTCGCATGTATTGTACCTATAGTTCAACTTCAAAGCATCGCTTTGTACCTGAAAATTTGCAAGCATAAAAGGCTAAAAGCTTGCTAATTTATTGTTTGCAAGAATGGTATCACTATGGACGTCACTTACTGGTGTTATATCATTCTAGCCTTCGCCTTACGCTTTTGAAATGTATGCTTCGTTTCACTTTGAACCAATGTCATTTCACAAACACATTAGAATTTTACTCTCCTTTCCAGTCTTTTTCATTAAATTTAACCTCAAACTCCGTTTTACAGTGACATTCCTTCATAGTTCACGATAAAGTAACTATTCTTATAGTTTACGACCCAAGACATCACACCTATTACGCTTTCTATTTTCATACAAGTACCTATCTTGGGAAATAGATAGTGTGAGGTGTAGTGTGAGTACTGAGAAGGTTTTACTTAATTACTTACTATAAAGTGATGTAGTTAGCCTTAAGAGGTCTCTACTCTGGACTACGGGACATTGATAAGCGAAGAGAGTAGAGACATGAATTTGTAGCAGTAAATTATGGATGGTGGATTTGTATTGGGTACTCTCAGATGAGCGTTTGGACTTGCGTAACTTTAGTTTACGTAATAATTAAGTTATTAAATTTAGTATTCACTATTAGTTGTTAATTTCAATAAAATTCATTCAAAAAGTGTTCAGAATTAAATACTTACAAACTTTAAGATTTCACGAAATAAGAGTTCTGACTGGCTCTGATCTTGACCCTGTAGGTACAGTAGATGACTTATCGATCTATTTGGATTTTGGTGGTACAAAATGCGTAACCGCGGGGATTAATATCAATATAGAAGAGCGTGAAAGTTGGAATTAATTAGTTACCAGTTAACTTTTCGAGCACACGGCAGTAAGACCGTGGACCTCAAATGGCTCTGATAGTTCCTTAGTTATGCTTGTATTATAATTAATCTATGGTTATGATTTGTGAGATGGTGATAATAAAAAAATAAAAAAAACCCGGCTGAGTTTGTTGTGGGCTCTTCTCAGACCAGGGCGCGTTTGGAACCCTCGTAGCTTTAGTTTTAAGATACCGTAACTGATTATCACCATCATGTTTTTTATGTAAGTAATTTTTTACGTCAATAAGTGTACAGTGTACCTATATTGAATAAATGAATTGAATCTTGAATCTTGAATCTTGACCGTAGGTACCTTACCGTACCGTAAAGGCAGTAACCTTTGCACATCATCTTACTTGAAACAAACAGTACCTACTTACTTTTAAAGTGAAAATCATAACTCTATTTTGTCTAACAGTAGTCTTTAATCTACTCTCAGCCTAAGTAACGTTAATCTCGTTTAGTTCAGTTCAGTATGAGTCACAGAATCTGTGATTTGCTATTAGCGCTGGTTGCTAGCTGCGTTATCACGCAAGGTTGTATAGAGTTTGCAATGTGGCGCCAATTGTTGTTACTTTTAAATGTTTACACGTTACGCAACGCATAACGTATTATGTAGGTAGGTAGGTACCTATAATTATTATCTTTATAGAAACTAAGAGCCAACTTGCAAAGTCAGCGTCTAATGAAACCAACTTGTCGACCGCCGAATTTCTTGCACGTCTTTATCTATAGTTGACTAACAAGACAGTTCGTCGGTAATGGGTCTAAGCTTTTGTTAGGTTTTAGGTTTTGTTATAGGTATTTCGATACTCGGCAGCCTAGATAATATTATGTAAATTATTTGTACTTAGGTATGTTTCCAAATCTTTGGATAGTTACTTTAAATAATCTTAATAATAGATCTAAGTAATTAATATTACTTAGGTACCTTAGATAATTAGTATGAAAGTTTGGATGTTTGTAGTTTCATGTGCCCAGGTTTGTACCTATTATTTGGATGTTTGTTACTCGTTCACACCACAATGACTGAAACGATTTCAAACGAGTAAAAAATTCCTGCGGGAATCAAAAACCTTAATCCAATTGGATGAAGTCGAAGGCACCAATCTAGTAATGACTAATGGTAATAAATAGTTACCTACTGCTGTCGAACTAATATAATGTGCATAGTTATACGCATACATAGTTTATTTAAACTTGTTCATTAAACTAATTACTTCTATTGGCGCCAGTTATCGTCATACGAATACATAATTATTAATTAAATAACGAACTCATTCTATGCGGCTAATAAGTAGGTAGCTAAAGCTATCTTACTTAATTAATATAAACCGAGATAACTTTTAAGATAGTTAACGCTCATTTGTATCATACTAATATTATAAATGCGAAAGTGTGTTTGTTTGTCCTTCAATCACGCCGCAACGGAGCAACGAAACGACGTGATTTTGTGGCATGGGTATAGTTGAGGACCTGGAGAGTGACATAGGCTACTTTGTATCCCGAAAAATTAAGGAATTCCCGCGGGAATCAAAAAACTTAAACCACGCGGACGAAGTCGCGAGCATCAGCTAGTTGTCTATTATTATTGCACAACATTTTCCTAGAAGTCGTGTTCAAACTTCAACGCTTCCTTGTGCGTGTATAATATATATATTTTTTTTCAATTTAGGTACAGCATGGTAAATAGTAATTCAGGTCTAACTAAATCTATTGCTATCCTTTCAGGGAGCATTTTGAAACAGATAGCGATACATACCGGATAATTTAGTTTAGAGTCTGCTTTTTGATGCAGAATGATGAATAGTTTCACCGAAAAAATGACAAAGAATTATTATAAGGTAGGTAGGTACTAGGTACATATCTATTATCTAGTTTAAAAGATGAAAATTACGGTTCGATATCTTACCATAATTGACCGAACGAAGCGAAGGTCTCTGCCCCCAATCATGTAAGAATGGCCGATGGAATCGTTAAAGTTCTGCGGCAAAGTAAATAAACCATAACAGCATTAAATTAGAGCTCAATTTCGTGTACCCATTCTTATACGTTTAGGTATGTACGATACTCAAACGTATAAGAATGGATACACGAAATTGAGCTCTAATTCAATGCAGTTATGGTTTATATTACTTTGACGCTGAACCTTTACCATTTGATGGACAATTCTTCCATAATCGGGGGGCTGAGTCTACTTGAGTGAATTGGCACTTGTCCGTCCGTCCGTCCGTCCGTCCGTCCGTCTGTCAGAGCCTTATAATTTCTGAATTACTGAACGTAATTACTTCAAATTTAAATATAATATGTAAACCGATGGCCTCCCGCCGAATATGGCTTAAAAAGTTATAAAAATCTTTATTTCAGGGGGGCTCTCATAGAAGCGAATGCGAAGTAAAATATTTTTTATAGCGTTACATAGGGTTGCGGTATATCATTTTAAAGATACTAATTATCTTTAAAATGATATACCGCTACCCTATGTATATATAGAAGAGTATAGTAGTAGAGTAGGAATAGAGTCCAAAAATATATTTTTTTTAATTTTTCCCCTAAAATTGACTAAATGGGGGGCTTTAAAAGTGGAGATTTTCTAACGTCCAAAGTTGACCTCAGAACTCTCAATTTTCTGAAAGGCTGAGCCTGAAACTTATTTATATATAACTTATTTATTTATATTATTATTTGAATTATATCCTGTACTTGAACAACAAATACTGAAATTAGATAATTATAATAAGGAAACGAAATTATTTAATTTTTATGTGCTTCTGTACTTTTAACAGAACTTCACAATGATGTCAATAGATGGCGCTCTGTGATACCGCGAGGTCTCAGTTCGGGGCGAACCACTAGTTTTATTAGTGGTCAACTTTAGGACATACAGTGGGGCTGATTCTGTAGTGCACAATCTCTAAACTAAACTAAAATTAGAGCATTACAAATATTGCTAACCCTTTCATACTACTCCCTACGGAAAGGGACAGAACTAGATTTAGCCATTTTAGTTTAGTTTAGACATTGTGATAAACAGAATCGGCCACATTACCTAGAATCTACAAAATCGCTAGATTCAGATTCAGATTCAATTCATTTATTCAATATAGGTACACTGTACACTTATTGACGTAAAAAATTACTTACATAAAAAACATGATGGTGATAATCAGTTACGGTATCTTAAAACTAAAGCTACGAGGGTTCCAAACGCGCCCTGGTCTGAGAAGAGCCCACAACAAACTCAGCCGGGTTTTTTTTATTTTTTTATTATCACCATCTCACAAATCATAACTAAGGAACTATCAGAGCCATTTGAGCAAATCATTGCCAGGCTTCCTTGTCGTTTAGGTAATCCTTTACATGGTAATAAGATTTTTCAATGAGTTTACGTTTTACATTAACTTTGAACTTGTTCAGAGACATCTTTAACATGTCTTCTGGGAGCTTATTGTAGAAGCGGACACTGGTTCCAACAAATGAATTGCTAATTTTACTAAGCCTAGAAGCAGGCATTACAAGTTTATTTTTATTTCTAGTATTTACATTATGACAATCACTTTTCTTCTTGAATTTATCAATGTGTTTATGCACGTATACTAAATTTTCAAATATATATTGGTTGTGCACTGTCATAATTTTGATTTCTTTAAATTTATCTCTTAGTGACTCTCTTGGTCCCATATTATATATGGCTCGAACAGCCCTCTTCTGCAGCACAAAAACAGAATTAATATCAGCAGCATTACCCCATAATAATATACCATATGACATAATGCTGTGAAAGTAACCAAAATAAACTAATCTCGCCGTTTCTACATCTGTCAACTGACGAATCTTTTTAACCGCATATGCAGCAGAACTAAGTCTGTTCGACAAGTCATTTATGTGATGGCCCCATTGGAGTTTAGCATCTAACGTTATTCCGAGAAAAACAGCGGTTTCCACCAAATCTAATTCCTCATTCTCCAGTTGTACTGTGGTTTTAACCTGTTTAACATTTGGTAATGTAAATTTAATGCACTTTGTTTTTTTTCTATTAAGGAGCAGGTTATTAGCTTCGAACCACTGCACTAGTTTAGAGAGAGACTTGTTCACTTCATGAAGAGCTGTTTCGTATCGATTTATTTTAAATAATAACGAGGTATCATCGGCAAACAATACTATCCCATGATTATCCTTAGCGAGATAAGGAAGATCATTAATGTAAATGAGGAACAGAAAAGGTCCTAAAATTGAACCCTGTGGAACCCCTATTTTTACAACTGACCCGGAAGACTGCTTTCCATTGACGTCAACCTTTTGTATTCTATTTTTTAAGTAGGACCTCATTAACTTCAGTGCGACATCCCTAATTCCATAATGGTGCAGTTTTCTGACCAATGTTTCATGTTCAACACAATCAAAAGCCTTGGATAAATCACGGAAGACGCCAAGTGCATCACGTGATTCCTCCCAGGCTTCAAATATATTCTGAATTAACTCAACACCGGCATCGATTGTTGAGCGACCCCGAGTAAAACCAAACTGTTTGGTATGCAATAAATCATTATCACCAAAATGTTTAAGTAATTGAATTAGAATTAATTTTTCAAAAATTTTACTGAAAGTGGGTAGTACAGATATCGGTCTAAAGTTAGTGGGATCACTGGTACTACCTTAAAAATAATAATATCGCATGTACCTATTTTTTTCATTCTAAGTGTTTTAGTTTAAGTTTATTTTTAAATTTCAAATGTAACATGCAGGAGTGCTCAAATAAAGACTTTTCTTTCTTTCTTTCTTTCAAAGTGCCTCCTCCCAACGCGCGTCCAAATTCTGACAGAATTTTCTGATAATAAGTATAATTAAAAGTTTAATTAAAACTAAAATAAACAAATATTATACATCAATATACTAAAAACTAACTAGTGGTTCGCCGCGAACTGAGACCTCGCGGTATCCATAAACTTACAGAGCGCCATCTATGTGAAGTTCTGTTAAAAATAAAATAATTTCGTTTCCTTAGAATATTTATCTAATTTTAGTATTTGTTGTTCAAGTACAGGATTTAATTCAAATAAGTGATCAAGTTTCAGGCTCAGCCTTTTCTTTTTAAGCACAAACGAATAAATTTGTACAGAGCGCCATCTATTGACAACATTGTGAAGTTTGTTAAAAATACGTACGCTCATTAAAAATTAAATAATTTCGTTTCCTTATAATATTTATCTAATTTTAGTATTTGTTGTTCAAGTACAGAATATAATTCAAATAATTGATCAAGTTTCAGGCTTGAGAGTTCAGAAAATTGAGAGTTCTGAGGTCAACTTTGGACGTTAGAAAATCGCCACTTTGAAAGCCCCCCATTTCGTCAATTTTAGGGGAAAAATTAAAAAAAAAATATTTTTGGACTCTATTCCTAATTATCTTTAAAATGATATACCGCAACCCTATGTAACGCTATGAAAAATATTTTACTTCGCATTCGCTTCTATGAGAACCCCCCTGAAATAAAGATTTTTATAACTTTTTAAGCCATATTCGGCGGGAGGCCATCGGTTTACATATTATATTTAAATTTGAAGTAATTACGTTCAGCAATTCAGAAGTTATAAGGCTCTGACAGACGGACGGACGGACGGACGGACAAGTGCCAATTCGCCCAAGTAGACTCAGAGACCTTCGCTTCGCTCGGTCAAATATTAATCTAAATATAAAATTAATTTAAAATTAATCCATATAAGTTAAAGGAACTAATGGCCGACAGGGAACTAAAGGATGACACTTTCGGATAAAACCTCAAAAATTAAGATCAATATTTATCATAGAATAAAATCAATTGAACTTACAGACACCTAGAGCCATAATGTGGAGTCACGTCAACAATAATGAAGAGTAGGTAGACGGTTCATGCGGCTAATTGGTACCGACTCCAAAAAATGTTATTATAGAACTACATTATCTCTTGTATACATAATAAATTAAATTATTTTTTACTTTTTAGTGTTTGTGGTTTTTGAAGTCGGTTTTTTTTTTTTTGAAGTTTTATTACAATAGAAGAGTATAAACTTATAGTTACCAGATGCATATAAATTATTGTTACTGTTCCATTGCAATTAATGTTTTTTAGAGAAGAGCAAAGTTCGCGGGCTCCTTAATGTGTCGGCCTAATAGTTCCTTAATTACCTTACCTACTAACAAAAAATAAGTACAATTAGTTATAATATACCTACGGCCGGGCTAAATCTATGAACTAAGTCCAAATTCCAAACCATAGGTATTATCTACTACCTATCTAAATTAGTACATGGACTAATAAATTTTATTCGTCCAATTTATTCGTCCATGATCTAGTAATGATACGTTTATGATCTGATCTGACGTCACCTTGGGACGTAATATCGGAAATTGACCGCTAACCCTCCATGTGTCCACCATATTAGCAGAGCATTAGTCACTTCCTGTCCGCATTAAGGATTACCGTCATTTATAATTTCTTTATTGAGCTTGTGTTGCGAATTTATTATTTCTTACAGGTTTATTGTCTCATCTATAGTACTGTTTAGCACGTAGGCGCTGTTTGGAATTCCTAAAGCACACATTGTCAGATATAATTATCCCAATAGCACTTATTAAGTAATTAACATTCTAGCTTTTATAACATGGTTACAAAAGAGTTTCTGGATTTGCCATTCCATCAACCCACAACTAGCTTCTGGAGTATGAAGGCTCTCTGGGAATGTGTAACCAAAAATCCGGGGCTGTAAAGCTTATCTATTGAATAGATATATATATATATCCCAAATCGGTGTCTACGAGGCATATTACCGGAACGCTAAATAGCTTGGTGGCACGCCCCAAATCTTCGCCGGCAGGGTGGTATACTGGTAACTAGGCACGGCCGGTCTAGCCCAGAGATAATTTTTCAATTATAAATTCCCAAACTGCCCCTTGCGTGATTCAAACCCGAGACCTCCCACTTATAAGCCCACAGAGGTGCTCAATACTGCAACAGGGAGGGCATCAAAATTACATTAATTAGGTATTTCATACGACTTGGCAACCGACATATTTGAATAGTCAGCCCATCAATTTATTTTCACAGTCGTCTTTAACTCTTTACGCCAAACAATTATGGGTCAATAGTCGCTCCACTTTGCACAATAGAATTGCCTCCGCCCGTTGCCACTCATTGTGGCTATAGTGATTAATTCAGGACAGGACAGAAATGTGTTCCGACGATCTATTGGGAATTAAGGCCAGCGACACTGGATAGCGTCATCGAATAATGACCGCTGGTGCAATTCGGTTTATAACTATGAATTCCATAAGTCATAATTAACCATGTAGCCTATAATATGACTGTGTCTAGGTTATAGTGGTAGCCATTATGGCCTATTTAGTTATTCCTTCCATTGATTTCTATCGCAAGCAATCAAAACGATCATTTAGCTACGCGTAGACACAAATGTGTGTTTAATGTTCGTAAGTGGTACTTACAAGTTGAGTATAGTGAGCCCCCTGACTGATGGACTCCTGAAAATAAACCAGAAAGAAACTCAGCATTTAAGTACTTACTTACTTATCTATTGCAAATATAGCAACACTATTATATATTTCATTGTAATAATAGAGCTTTCTGTACTCGCGTGGCAGAGTCATCAAATGTAGATATCTAAAATCAAATCAAATCAATATTCATTTATTCAATTTAGGTACACTTATTGACGTCCAATTACTTATAAAACATGATGGTGATAATCAGCGGTATACGAGGGTTCCAAACGCGCTCTGGTCTGAGAAGAGCCCACAACAAACTCAGCCGGGTTTTTTTACTACCCCTTCTACCTACTTGTCACCTGAAAGCCTGTGAAGTAGGACTTGATTTGTATTTGTAAATTGTAACACTTCTCTCGCACAATAATTAACATACTTAAGCAACTCAGATAATAATACATTCTTCGAGAGTTGAATGAACTTCTAAAATAGTCGCATACGAGTGAGATAGTAATATTTATTTTTTATCATCTGAGAAAAAAAGCATTGCAACTAAAATGATAAAATTTCTTAGTACTCTACAATTCTTATCTATTTAATTATCTACATTTCGACTTTGTTTTTGTCGTATTGTTAAATCCCATTTTTCCAGCATGTATAATATTCGCCTATGTATACATATTCTCTCATTCTACAGGAGTAATATTCTTTGTTGCTGAGTACTGTGGTCTGTGACCGCTACACACATAATGGTAGCGGGTTTCTTTTTTAAATAATAATGACCCTAATCTACCCATATTCAAAAAGCTCGGCCGTTTAGCTTTAGACTTTTCCTGATACGCTTTTAATCTTCTAAACTATTTCCATAAATCGGGTTGAATGACCTTGCTTTTCCGCTATTTACTTAACATTTAAGATTTGAAATATCAAAATCCTTTTACTACTCAAGTCATTTCTGGACAGCCAGCCCACACTAGCCGCCCACTCTAACCAGATTTCTTCCAGTAAAACTTGTTGTAGGGAACTCAACTGATCTCGTGTTAATCTCGCAATAAAACTCTCACAGTTGTTGGTTTTCGTCTATTTAATACCTTGTTCTCGTTGTTTTATCTCTTTTCTATATCGATTCAGCTGATGTTTCTGTCAGTCAAGATTGAGAAGACATTTCAATTAAACCTGCTCTCTTGGGTATTACAAAATCGTAATCTAAGATAGGTATTACAATACAGACAGAATAAATGCTTAGTTCTTCGAACACCTAAAGCAAAACATCAAATTTATTCTTCAGATAAGGTTTACTTAGCGATTGTGAAACAGGCCCCTTAAGAATAGCCAAACCCTTTTATTCAAAAAACTGTACAACCGGAATAATATAATTCCCATTATATGATTAGGATTATATTTTTATACCTACTTGTAAGCCCCATTCGATAAATACATTTTTATTACTGACAGTATCTTTCCTCAGTTTGCACTAAAGATGTCACCAGGAACGGTGTCGTATATATTTGGATTGGAGCCCGATTCCTCAGTTCAAACTGCATCTGGATTTTACATAAGTGACTTTATGGATGCTTTAGTTTAAATGATTGTGTGGATGTTGGTTTTGTATTATGAAATTCATTCTGTAAGTAGGTACCTACAGAGTATGGACATAAGATACTTACAATAAATTCTGTTAAGCACATCTGCTTTTCTTCTATGTCTGGTAGTCCTGTGATCCGAGTATCACATGTTGTCAGATGTTTTTGTTTTGTTTTCATCGATAATTTTAATGTAATTTTCATTATATGAATCACATGCTATGTATCATGTATAAACAATTTCGGACCACATTCAGATTCAGATTTCAGAGTTAATATACGTACTATGTTCTTCTTTTTTGCAATTAGGATTATAATTGGCTAAAACTTGTTCGACATAGATAGATAGATAAACTCTTTATTGCACACACTTAGAACAAAGACATTAAACAAAAAGGTTAAAAGATAAAACAGAATGGTGCAAAGGCGGTCTTATTGCTAAAGAAATCTCTTCCAGACAATTGGGGAGAGGAGATTATCTAACAAGAGCGCGGGATAGTGCAACGACACACACGATAGGGACATAATATTATTGGCTAGCTATTAATCATTATGTACCTATCATTTCAAGTTTCCTAAGGAAGGGAAGCTTTGTCCCAGGCAAAATACTACTGGTGATCTTTCTGATATTGGAGACCTGTGCCAAATTCCATCAGTTCAGTGTTTGTCTTGAAAAGGTTGCTTACTTTACAGTTACTGAATAGTGAATACAAGTTGAGAAACCGATGTGAGAAACATACAATTTGCTATATTATTAAAATTTATTATAACTAAATATTCTTAGAATGTAATACATTAAAATGCTAAAAACTAAATATTAAACTAACTATAAAATAAATTTAAAATAAATCCTTATATACCTACTAACAATAAAAATAAAACCCTAATCAAAAATACCATCCCTGGTTGCCCCTGGGCCAAAGGTACCCATCAAGCTTGCAGCATTGCCACGCTGAATGGCGATGGATAACCTTTGAACCAAGTAGGAACCAGAACGTGGGTCGCAGCCCTTTTCCCTCTTTTGCTATAATATATACTTGTTAAACCATTATCTAACTATTTTCTTGCCCAACTACCGCCTGTAGACAGTATTAACTTGTCAGGTGAAGCCACAAATAAAAGTGGTCCACTATATTTTCTAATCCCACCCGTCGTCTGTGCCGTGCACGCGAAGCCTGCGTAGGCTTAGCCCGCTTTGAACACATTTAACCCTTTCTATCCGCTTAGGGATATCGGGTTGCGAAAAACCCATCCTTAGTGGAGTGTTTACTTACTGAAAGAACGAAATTCTACAAAAGTATTGACTTTCCAGGTCTTAAGGATCAGACTTTATGTGAAGTGGAAACAATTTTCAGGTTGGGTACTTAGCTTTATCTTGTCTTTTCGTTTTCAACTGCAAACTTATATCTATATATATAAAATTCAAAGTCCTGACTGACTGACTTATATATCAACGCACAGCCTAAACCGCTTTGGTTAGAAACTTGAAATTTTGACAGTAGGTTCCTTTTGTGACGTAGGCGCTCACTAAGAAAGGATTTCTCAAAATTCCACCCCTACGGGGGTGAAATAAGGGGTTAAAGTTTGTATGAAAGTCCGTCATCTCTCAAGTTATATCCATGAAACTTGGTAAATGGGCTACCAGTTAAAAATAAAGATATACGTGTTTCACAGTTTTTCAAAATTCCACCCCCAAAGGGGTAAAATAGGGGTTTAAAGTTTATATGAAAGTCCTTCATTTCTCAAGCTAAAGCCATCAAACTTGGTATATGAGCTGCGGGTTAAAAATGAAGAAATACGTGTTTCACAGTTTTTGAAAATTCGACCCCCAAATGGGTGAAATAGGGGATGAAAATTGGTATAAAAGTCTTTCATTTCACAAGTTAAAGCCCTGAAACTTAGTATTTGGGCTTCCGATTTAAAATTATGAAATATGTATTCCACAGTTTGGAAATTTCTATCCCCAAGGACGTTGAATAGAGAATTTGTCCTTCAATCACGCCGCAACAGAGCAACGGATCGATGTGATTTTTTGCATGGGTAGGTATAGTTGAGGATCTGGAGAGTGACATATGCTTCTTTTTATCTCGGAAATGAAGGAGTGCCTGTGGGAATTAAAAAACGTATGCCACGCGAACGAAGTCGCGGGCGTCCTCTAGTTTATTATATTTCTTGTGAGTTATTTAGTAATGACGTAATTCTTGCACCTCCAGAGAAGGCTGTAAAGCTTACTAACTAGTCATTGGCCATGGAAGGACTGACTGGTTTTTGAAACTACACTTGTAAAAGACTGGTCCTTTAACTGACTGACTAATTGACAGATCTATCAACCCACTCAAACCGCTAGGGCACAACTGGGGTAAGTAACTTGAAATTTTGAGGCTTGTTTAATAATGTTGGCACTTACTAAGAAAGAATCTTTGAAATTGAAAATTCCTAAATCAAATAAATAAAGTAAAAGATAAAGTAAAGGAATAGATAAAGTTTGGATGGATGTATGGATGTATGGATGTGTGGATGTATGGATGTATGGATGTATGGATGTTTGTTACTCAATCACGCTCCAACGGCTGAACGGATCTGGATGAAATTTGGCACAGAGATCGATTATAATATGTAAACAGGCAAGTTACTATATATCCCAACGGGCTCCATTTATGCACGGATATTAAACCAGCCTACTTTAAACTTTGATTCATAAAAGTATTCTTCAGTGTTTAATTAAAAACATGCCTTAAAACAAAATGGTCCATTAAGCTCTCGCAAGTCAAATATAATTAAGAATATCTAATTAAAACTTGTTTTCATGTCGCCCAGTGGTCCCATTCTAGTCTGAGAAACTTGAAAACTTGAGCCTACGAGAGTTTTATCTCGTAAACTTCACAAATATGTATTCGACGAAAGTTTAGTACAGCGCGGCGGCCGACGATGCTTAGTGATTGAGTGAATAACCTAAGAGCTTGTGTTAAATGAACATTGGAAGAATAAATTGCGATTTACCGGCGTTTTTCGGTCGAAGTTCTTCAAAATTGGTTAAGCGGTTGGGCCGTGTAAAAGTAACAGACAGACAGACTTCCACATATTTTGTCATATTACTAAGAAGTATAGATTTATTTCATTAGACCTTAGTAATCGAATACGATTAAAAACACTTTAGCGTGAAGGTATAAACAATATGTTTATACCTTCACGCTAAAGTTCTAAACGATACACTATAGTTAATTAAAGAAAGAATATGCGATCTGCACGATAGTCCAACTAGAAACCGCCATAATAAGGTCGTGACTCCATCGCTCCGCCTCAAGAAAGTCCGAAGGTCGTTCGTGGGAATGAGCTTTCTATTTTATAACAATAAACAATATGTTTATACCTTCACGCTAAAGTTCTAAACGATACACTATAGTTAATTAAAGAAAGAATATGCGATCTGCACGATAGTCCAACTAGAAACCGCCATAATAAGGTCGTGACTCCATCGCTCCGCCTCAAGAATGTCCGAACGTCGTTCGTGGGAATGAGCTTTCTATTTTATAACAAAATTCCACAATCTATTTTAACTTGCCTTTACACAAGTTTAAGAAATCCATTAAAAGTATGCTTCTGAAAATGCTTATTATACCTACTGTTGAAGATTACGTAAATGACAAAAGAGCATTTGACTCGCTCCAGCAATGCTAAGGACAGCGGTTACTTATGTACATATAGTAGGTATACATTAATGAAATTGTAAATTACATATTTTTTTCAAAAGAGCAACCGCCGAGTTTCTTGCTGGTTCTTCTCGATAGGAATGGTATTCCGAACCTGTGGTAGATTCACTCGATGATTGAAAAGTATGTACTTGTAAAAGTTTATTTGAATAAAAAACATTTGAATTTTGAATTTTTGAATAATAATAATCGACCGTCTGACTATTCAATAGCCAACTGTTTAAAACTTAAAAGTAGTAAGTAAGTATAATATAATAATACCAGTAAACCCGATTTGACCGATTTTTTAGTTTTGTATACGCAATAAAATACAAACGATTTTATTGCTACTACCCGCACTCCGTGTCTGGTACACAAAGCGTCAGGCGAGCTTTTTATATCATACCAAAGATATTTAATGCAGCAAAGATAGAAGGGGATAACAGACACCAAATGAAATTGGCCAATTGACTTTTTATGTACTTCCAAATTGACAACGAGACCTCTCACTCATACTAATATTATAAATGCAAAAGTGTGCTTGTTTGTCCTCCAATCACACCGGAACAAATCGACGGATCGACGTATAGTTGAAGACCTGGACGTAGGCTCCTTTTTATCACGTAAAATCAAAGAGTTTCCCCGGGACTATTAAAACAAATCCACGCGAATGTAGTCGCAGGCATCAATTCAATTCAATATTTATTTATTCCTCTATGATTTATTGAATAATCACGAAATAGAGAGGAGCATAGAGATAATATTATGTAGGAGAGGAGTTAACGAAATTTTGTTCGTTCGTTTGCGAAGTTTCGTTTGAGAGAAAGAGAGTTGACCCCCTGGTCTAAGAAGAGTCCACTACAAAGTAATCATTTAATAAGGAGAATAAATTGTTTTTATTCAGGTGGCAGCATTTTATTAATACGCAAGATTGAATGTCAATTATTCCCAGCTCCCTGTTCATACTAGCTGACTGAACTTGAAGCGTAAAGCAGGAATCCCACAGAAGTATAGACGAGCATGTAACAGGGTCAAGCAAGATGTATAAGAAACAGCGTGATTAATTGTGAGATTCTTTACCCAGGCCCATAATATGTCTAATGAAACTTCTGTAAGTAGGCGCGGCGGTGGTCATCAATTTTCGCACGTTTCCGGTACAGCCACTCTACTCGTTACTTAACTCTCTTCGTATCATAGCATTTTTTTGTTACAACATCATACATGATACAATCGTGCAGTGGTCCTGCACATGTGCTTGACATTGACTCAAATCTGTTTGTGTTGATTTGTTCGTGCTTTGTCCGCCATATTATACTGTATACAACTGGGTGGTAATAACGACTGGAACAAGGGTTATTAATGAACGTATACAAGCATATTGTTGCGGCAGTGGCACACAGTTCTTAATTTATAAGGAGCTTTGTGAGAGCGACTCATACTCAAGTAGTGAATTATAAATGTTATAAAGAAACCTCTTGTTTTAATGTACATTATTGTAACTTTAATTATTGTATCTATAGAACTGTAAATACAATAGAAAATAAAGTTTGCTTTTTCCAAGAAGCTTTTTCGAAGTGCACTCGGATAGTAATAGTTATTTGTTATACAAGAGTGAAAAGTTGTTTTTTAACCGCGTGCTCAATTTTGATGACCGAGCAAGCGAAGGATTCTAAAATTGAATCACGAGCGGAGCGAGTGATTCAAAAATTAGAATCCTGAGCGTCAGCGAGGGAATCAAAAGAGCACTAGGTGAAAAATCTTTTCACTCGAGTGCAACACGTAACTTTTCATCCCACCTCAGCGAGGAAATGACTAAATGCAAAAAAAATCACAAGATTAAATTCAATTCTGTTAATTTCTTCGTCACTAGAATCACTCATTTTAGGTTTTTCACTTATTTTCAATTTTCTTGTTTTTAATCGGTTTTAATTTTAAACAATATGACGTGAAAGAAAATGGTGCGCGCAAAGCAAATTAAAAAAGTACACCAAGAAGGTTACGAGTGTGAGTTTTTAACAAATTAAAAACGATTGTATGGAAATTCGGCACCATAGAGGTACAAGTAAATAGGTTTTAATGATGTTTTGAATTCACAAACTTCATAGACGAGTGATATTTACTAACGTGCACACGATGTTCTAAATTCAATTTACTTTATCCTCTAGAGGATAATAACGGCTTTTACCATCAGATATCGAAGAATAAAAATACTCTTTCCGAGATGGTGGGATGAAAAATCAATTTACTGAGTGGTTGGATGATAGAGTATGCCTTACCATGTAGGCATGCTCGAGGAAGGATATTATAAAAGTTTGTACTTCCTACCATAATATCTTATTATTAGCTACTAAAGTTTAAATATTAAAGCCTTGTAGAGTTTTATCATGGTTCAACGCACATATTGTGTTCTGTGGTTCAACGTGTAGCTATTAAGTATTATTTCATTAGAATGATAGACTTTTACAGACTGCTTTCGAAACGTCATATTGTGAATCTACCGCTGTTGGTTCGAAATTTCGGATACCCTATATTCTATTTCTAAACATGTATGAATTGTAAAATATACTCGTATCTAAGAGATACTAGCTTATGCCCGCGACTTCTTCCGGGGTTTTTTTTTATCCACTACAAGTTAGCCCTTGACTGCGATCACACCTAATGGTAAGTGATGATGCAGTCTAAGATGGTAGCGGGCTAACCTGTTAGGGGCATGGCAGTTATAATAAACCCATAAACCCATAACCCCTAATTGGTTTCTACACGGCATCGTACCGGAACGCTAAATCGCTTGGCGGCACGTCTTTACCGGTTAGGGTGGTAACTAGCCACGACCGAAGCCTCCCACCAGGCCAGACCAGGGAAAATTCAGAAATTATAAATTTCCAAACCCTGCCGGGGATCGAACCCGGGACCTCCGCACGTTAAGGCAACAGCGCCCAACACCGCGCCACGGAGGTTTTTTTGGTTCCCGCGGGAACTCTTTAATTTTCCAGGATAAAAGGTAGCCTATGTGTTATTCCAGACAATAATCTATCTCTGTGCCAAATTTTACTCAGATCCGTTCAGCCGTTTTGGCGTGATTTAGTAACAAACATCCATAGTCCATACATCCATCTGTCCTAACTTTCGCATTTAAAATATTAGTATAGATTAATCAATCACAAAACACCATACAATTTCACACTCGACACAACTTTGCTTTTATAAAACAGTAAACACCCTCGAAACCAGCATAATATAAATAATAAGTACATATTATAATAATATAAATAATAAATATATCCCACTTCAGATGAATTCAAAGTTATTCTAAACGGCTAAACAAAAATTAGTCAGTTGAATTTGAATACGATTTATCAATGTTATCTCGTATCTAAATATTTGTGAAGGCCCTTTTAGCAGTTCGGTTTATTGGGATTTGAGTTACCATTCCGTTAGTTTTTTAAAACAGGACTTTTTAAGAGGTACCGAATATCTGTGGGAAGTGGGAATCTAACGCATAGCTGTTATCCCAAGAAATCTTCTACCATTATGTGATTTGTAGAAATGGTTCATGATCCCTCAGCAATGAAGAATTATTATGTACAAAGAGACAGTTTTTCTAATTCAATAGTAATTAATCTTCGCAACCGCATTTAGTTGTTGTTTGTTGAAAAACCAACCATCAAACTCAGACTAGCTGATACCCGCGACTTATTCCGCGTGGAATAAGTTTTTGTAATTCCTACGGGAACTCCTCAATTTTCTGGGATAAAAAGTAGCCTATGTCACTCTCCAGGTCCTCAACTATACGCATGCAAAAAATCACGTCGATCCATTGCTTGGTTGCGGCGTCATTGAAGGACAAATCAAACAAACCAACAAACAAACACACTTTCGCATTTAAATATAAAAAAATATTGTAGCGGATAGCTCTTATTACTTAAAACAGAATATGGTTATCCTAGTGTAAGTTAAACAAACGACGGGCCACACACATTGGGTGAGTCAGTGATGATGGCGTTACCTCCATATGATATTGCCAAATGGTATTAAGGTCGAAGTAAATTGTTTTTATTTTAAAAAACTATCAAAGGAAACACAAATGTTGTGTTTGATACAAAATTCTTGCTATTATCTAAACAAAATATGTAGATTAATTCTAACGATCGAGCTTTATCTTTAAGAATTCTGCATATTCCTTTCCTTTTATAAAATGCGCAACGAATTTTTAATATTAAGTAATTTTCTCAATCCTCAACATAATTTATTCTCTAGAGTCTAGAGTGTAGGGGAACTGACAAGCGCTATTGAAGTAAAGGCGATTATGGATATCGAGGGAGCGTCTTCTTTAGATAACAGAAACAAGGGTAGGTAGGTAAATCAATACATCAATGTTTAGGGTGAATTGCACCAACGATGTTTATGGTTAACGTTAAATTTGCCCACCAAAAGCTAGCCAAGTAAAGTAGCACAACTCAGAAGGTCTCTATCTTTTCTCACATCCATGATTGAGATTATGTCAAACTGGTACAAAATAGATGAACACAGACTTTTGCAACTCAAAGTGGTTGTTTTTAGGTAGTTTAAGACCGTTTACCCGTACTTAATCCCATTGGTTTGACCTTATGGGACACTAGTAGATGCCCGCGACTTCGTCTGCGTGGATTGAGGTATTTTGGTTCCCGCGGGAACTCTTAAATTTTCCGGTATAAAAAGTCGCCTATGTGCTATTCCAGGCTGTAATCTAAATTTCATCTAGATCCGTTCAGCCGTTCTGGCCTGATTGAGTAACAAATATCCATCCATACATCCATCCATCCAAACTGTGGTAAACGTGTATAGAGCTGTTATTGAGATGTCAAATTATATTCATTCATTATCATTGCGTGCTTAACCTATAATTCAAACTAATCCTGAAACGGCTTATGGCAGTTTTATATCCTGCATAATTTATATTATATCCATAGTTTACATCCATGTACGTAGCACGCCCGATTAGTATTTCGTATTACTACAGCAATATACTAGCCGCCAATACCGGGTTAGCGAACCTAAACACGTGTCCATTGATATATCAATTTAGGTATTGTAAATATCTGTGTTGTAAATGACGCGTGCTAAAATATTTTTGGTATGCAATATGAAATACTTGTACCTAGGTATTTAGGTATAAATAGCTAGATAAGCTATTTAAGTGTATGTATAACACTTAAATGGCTTATCTAGCTCAGATGCAGATTGTTTTGTACAGGAGTCAAAGAGTTCGAGTTGTTTCGCTTCAAACTTCAATGTTTTTTTATTCATAAACGTTTACAAGTGCTTTTGAATCGTCGCGTCGATTGAATCTACCATTCGGAATGACATTCCTACCGAGAAGAGCCAGCAAGAAACTTGATGGTTGCTCTGTTCAATCAAAAATTACAATCATAATTAGGATACAAGTAACTGCAGTCCCAAGCATAGCTGGAGCGAGTCAAATCCAATCGCTATTATCTGTAACCCGATTATGATGAAACTAGACGATGCCCGCGACTTCGTCCGCGTGGATTAAGGTTTTTTGATTCCCGCGGGAACTCCTTAATTTTCCGGAAGCTCCTTAATTTTTTTTAGCCTATGTCCTTCCCCGGGATATAACCTACCTCTATACCAAATTTCAGCAAAATCGGTTGAAAAGATGGGCCGGGAAAGCGTAGCAGACAGACAGACAGACAGACATACAGACAGACACACTTTCGCATTTATAATATTAGTATTAATATTAATTATATGTTATATTGGACTAGCTAAGCAAGAACTCTTCGATTGTCCAGGGTAAAAGGTATTCTGATTCAATCCCCAAGGATGCATGCTATTTCTGTGTAACCGTTAATGGGTACGAGATTAGTGGTTAAACCCTCTTAGGTAAGTAAGGGTTATTTAGCTACTCATGTGGTTGAAATGTGAAAAAGTAACACTGGATTTAACGTCCAGTCTATAAAAGGAGGCCAGTATATTTTTAAGCTGCAAGTAGTTGCGAAATCGGAAAGTTGAGAAATGTCATACCTGTATGTAGGTAATTTGCGCTTTCATAAACGCTATGTGCAATTAAGTACATAAATGACTCTTTAAATGTAGAATGTGGCTTGACTTGTTCATGTTTAAAACTTCTCATCTTTAAGGATCCTCTATTTTACTGGTAAGACATTAACATAGAATCCCCTTGAAGATGGAAGATAATATCTAAAAATATATTTTCGGCGTGGCCTGGCGCCAAGAGGAGTAGGTAACTGTATTAAGTTGTAGCCTCTCTAACGCCACTACGAATGACTACTTTCGAGCAAGTCTCATCCAAACGAGATGTAAGTAGTACTTAATATTCCTTAAATAGGTAAGTTCCTACTTGATATTACTGGACCCCTTTCATATAGCGCCTTTTACGTGCCACTGTGCCCGATTTTCCGCCATTTGACACCTAGCCGAAGGGCATCCCACGCAATGTGTTACTTTTGTAAATGGCAGTACGTTGGCGATAAGGTTTATGTTATATTAATCGATTTTAAGGCAAATATAAATTTGCTGTGGGTTTCAACTAAAATTAAAAAAGTAGTAATAATAAATAGGTATTAGGTACTTTAACATTTATAAATATTTATACGACTTCGCTTCGATTTCAGAATAATTAGTTATAAGTATATACTTTTGTAACTCCGTGGGAACTCTTTTTAAGGTTCCGGTATATAATATAAGTAGCCTACTCCCGTCTTCCGGATGCTATATCATACACGTTATCTCTTTCTCTGTACCGTAATGTGAAATCAGACGGACAAACTTTCGCATTTATAATGTGGATAACAACTATTGACTACATCATTAGTATAAGTATGAAAAACAAAGGTAAAGTTCAAATGAATTCACAACGAATCGCTAAAACACCGCTTAAAACATGATGTAAAAATATTAACATCGAAAGATCCTGGAAAAGCCCTAAACAAACAAGGAAAACAAACACAAAAATCATATAAAACCAATGCATTAATTAACTATGAGGAAGATGGGAACGGGATTACGACAAGAACTTTACATTCCTAAACCTCGTATGCGGATAAAGATAAACAATGACGTGTATAATTAGTTATGTAGTTATGAAAATATTAATCCAAACATTTGAGGAACGTTGATAGATATTTGTGCACCCCACCCCGAGCAGAATATCGGGAAAAGCGGGGTATATATCTCACCCCGAGCAGAATTTGTGTAGTGGTTGGTAAAGAGTGTAACATACTTATTACTTACCTATCTGGTCATCGATAAAGATTCTTGCAGGCGAATTTGTTGCTGGTTCTTCTCGGTAATTATGGCATTTCGAATCAGTGCTTGCCGATTGAAAAACACTTGTAAAAGTTTATTTGAATGAAAATCATCTGAATTTGAAAGCTGCGAGAAAGCTTTGTTGCACCATTAGTGGATTTATAATTTCTAATTAGTCGCTGGTCTGGTCCAATAGGAGACTGATGTGGCCAATTTTCACGCCCACTGTCACCAGAGCGATTTAGCGTTCCGGAACTATTCCAGGCAGAAACTCGATAGAAGCTCGTATCTACCTCTATTAATTTCTTCGAAAAGTTATGTATGAAACTGCATTCATCTAAGACTGCATCATCGTCATCATAAAAGGTGAGAGCGCAGTCAAGGGCTAATTTGTTATTGCTGAAACTGATAAAAGTGTGTATGTATGGGCGATTAGGCAATCTCCTTAGTTCTGAGTTCTGACACGAGTAATTTAGGTAAATTGGCTCTACTGGAAACTCTAAATTCTTGTGCTCTTACTTCTTAGGGTATAATATTGAGATTAGAGATCGTTGCTTCAGTGTGCTTCAGTCTATAAGACACTACAAAGTTTGCTTAGTATCGCGTGTTCAAACAGTAGGCATTGTGTGACCCAGTTACGTTGCCAGATACGATCTAATCAGAACGGAACCGCCCGCCGGTGAAATTTACTAAAAAGCCTTTTTGTTTCACAAACTTCCACTAATCTTGGCGTGCAAACTTGACAAACGGCACCAAATACCAATGGCAAATCGTCTAAGTACGACTCTACACGTAAACCTATTTGCTTTGTTGCCATACGAACTCTAGTGATTGTTTTATTTTACTAAAGTCGTATATAGATAGATAGTTTTGATAGGTTTGTTCATACTTATACATTCTTTAGAGTTTTCTTGAATAACTAAGCTGACTGTACGCTTTACGTCTTAATAGTTCGCGATAGTAAGTAGCATATGCCCGTCTGTCTGCATCAACATCACTGATTTTGACAGTACAGATAAAATTTCTAACCCTGAGACCCAGTATTAAAAAAATCTAATTCCACGGCGGACTTATTCGTGGGCATCATCAAGTATCAATTACTTAAGTATGCAAGCATTCTTCTTTCTGCCCTACTTATCTGAAAGCATTAATTAGGAATTTTGGAAGATTGATCGTCTTAATCGTCATCTATCGATCAAAATGTTGCTTTATTAATACAGGAACATCCAATCTCCTTTGAACTGTTGGTCAGTGGGTAGTGGGTACCATAGTCAATAGATAAAGTTATGATGGTCTCATAGTTTTACGCCTACGCCTTGAATACTTTCAAGTGTCGTAATATAATTATGTATTATTCCATATAGTAATAATTTTATATATATGCGCCTAACCTACGTTTATCGTACGAATTATCATCAATATCTCTACCTCGGGCGTAATTATTAATCAGGGACAGATAATTATTACTACGATTATGGTTATTATTACTTTGGCCCTGAATCTCGTCTACCGTTAATAAAAATTATTCGTCTCGTTCCTAATGTAAATTATTACAATTACTGAATAATTCGCGTAGCTGAATTGTAATCTATGCAGATTGTATTACATTACAGGGCAGCGTGTCACATCTGGTTACACGAATATTAACTAGTGGTTCGCCCCGAACTGAGACCTCGCGGTATCACAGAGCGCCATCTATTGACATCATTGTGAAGTTCTGTTAAAAATATCATCATCATTAAAAATTAAATAATTTCGTTTCCTTATAATATTTATCTAATTTTAGTATTTGTTGTTCAAGTACAGGATATAATTCAAATAATTGATCAAGTTTCAGGCTTGAGAGTTCAGAAAATTTAGAGTTCTGAGGTCAACTTTGGACGTTAGAAAATCGCCACTTTGAAAGCCCCCCATTTCGTCAATTTTTGGGGAAAAATTAAAAAAAATATATTTTTGGACTCTATTCCTAATTATCTTTAAAATGATATACCGCAACCCTATGTAACGCTATAAAAAATATTTTACTTCGCATTCGCTTCTATGAGAGCCCCCCTGAAATAAAGATTTTTATAACTTTTTAAGCCATATTCGGCGGGAGGCCATAGGTTTACATATTATATTTAAATTTGAAGTAATTACGTTCAGCAATTCAGAAGTTATAAGGCTCTGACAGACGGACGGACGGACGGACGGACGGACAAGTGCCAATTCACCCAAGTAGACTCAGAGACCTTCGCTTCGCTCGGTCAATTAATTGGATTATCATATTACTTAGGTACCTATTTGCGGACCTACACAAAGTAGATCGTATTAACGTATTTATCTATTACGTAATTAATTTCCGGCATACTTAATTAGTCGGAAGTCGGAACCCTATTTCGTGTATCTATTATTTAACCATCGTCTCTTTCAAATTTCATTTCAATCCACTGTTTAAAAAGTTCCATCCCATTACATTTAAAGGAATCTATTTGATGCGAAGTCGCATCAAATAGATTCGGACCGTACCTACCGTGTGAATTTAGATTTTTTGTATCCCAAGGAACCTTTAATTTTCTTAAATAAAGAAAACGCAAGTTGCAACCGATGTCTATTCCTAAGTCAATTTAATGGACGAGCCGTGAAAGGTAACAGGCAGACAGACGGACACTCTTTCAATCTATACTTATAATAAAACTGTAACAGGTCCAATTCTGTACATTGAAGATATTTTGAAATTTTTTTTTGGAAGGCACTCATTATTCGATACTGAAGCCAAATCTGTAATTTTTTTCATTTTTGTCTGTCTGTCTGTCTGTCTGTCTGTCTGTCTGTCTGTCTGTATCTTGGCCGCGCATCACGCCGAAACTACTGAATGAATTCAAACGAAACTTTGCACGATTTGAGCCTATATTACGAGGTAGGACATAGGATACTTTTTATCCCGAAATTCTACCCCCGAAGGGGTGAAATAGGGGTTGAAAGTTTGTATGAAAGTCCTTAATTTCTCAAGTTATAGCCATGAAACTTGATATATGAGCTGCGGGTTGAAAATGGAGACATACGTGTTTCACAGTTTTTGAAAATTTGACCCCCAAAAGGGTGAAATAGGGGATGAAAGTTGGTATGAAAGTCCTTCGTTTCTCAAGATGTTTTACAAGTTATATCAACGAAACTTTTTATTTTGGCTTACGGTAAAAAATAAAGAAGTACGTGTGTCACAGTTTTTCAAAATTCTACCCCTAAGGGGGTGAAATAGGGGGTGAAAGTTTCTATGAAAGTCCGTCATTTCTCAAGTTATATCGATTAAACTTGGTATACAAGCTACAGGTTGAAAATGAAGAAATAAGTGTTTCACAGTTTTTGTAAATTTTACCCCCGAAGGGGTGAAATAGGGGTTGAAAGTTTGTATGAAAGTCCTTCATTTCTCAAGTTATAGCCATGAAAGTTGGTATATGAGCTGCGGGTTAAAAATGAAGACATACGTGTTTCACAGTTTTTCAAAATTTCACCCTCAAAGGGGTGAAATAGGGGTTGAAAGTTTGTATGAAAGTCCTTCATTTCTCAAGTTATATCGATGAAACTTGGTATACAAGCTACCGGTTAAAAATGAAGAAATACGTGTTTCACAGTTTTCGTAAATTTTACCCCCGAAGGGGTGAAATAGGGGTTGAAAGTTTGTATGAAAGTCCTTCATTTCTCAAGTTATATCCATAAAACTTGGTATATGAGCAGCGGGTTATAAATAAAAACATTCCTGCGTGTTTCACAGTTTTTCATAATTCCACCCCCAAAGGGGTGAAATATAGGTTGAAAGTTTGTATAAAAGTCCGTCATTTCGATGAAACTTGGCATATCCACGCGGACGAAGTCGCGGGCATCAGCTAGTTTATAATAATTCAGTACATGCATTACTTAGTAGGTAATTAATATTAGATCCGTTTGGAGGGATCTACCAAGCGATATTATCAGTTCTCCGTTAGTAATTCCAAAAAGGACAGGAAGGTAGTAGGTACTACCTAGGTTTATGTACCAAAACGTGAATTTAGTGAAAAGGAATTGTTAATTAAGTCGATATGCGTAGGTAAGTGTCAACTGTCAGCTTTATACTCTAGCCGTGTTTACCTCCTCGTAAACTTGGCAAATACGTCTCGAATTCCGAAACAATCCTGCTTACAGCTTGTAATTAGAGACTATATTACACGCTTACCTATATCCATTGTCTAAACTCTAATTACACGCACTCAGTTCCGTTCGTAACGTTTAGTTTAATACAGACATGCCCCTGGCGTGTTTAAATTACGATAATTTCGTAATATTATGCTAAGTCTATCTATCCGCTAATTCGTTTTCGTAAAAATACCTCGATACAGCGCGTACAGGTCATCTATATATATAAAATTCAAAGTCCTGACTGGCTGACTGACTTATAACGCACAGCCTAAAATTCTACCCCCAAAGGAGTAAAATAAGGGTTGAAAGTCCGTAGTTTTTTAAGTTATTATATGAACCTTGATATTTGGGCTACTGGTTTAAAATGAAGAAATATGTGTTTCGCCTTTTTTGAAAATTCTACCCCAAAAGGCTGAAATAGGGAATGAAAGTTTGTATGAAAGTCCTTTATATTTTACAAGATATTTTTCAAGTTGTATTTACGAAACTTGATATCTTGGCTTTGGGTAAAAAATAAAGAAGCACGTGTGTCACAATTTTTAAAAATTCCACCGTTGAAAGTTTGTGTGAAATTCCATCGTTTTACAAGTTATAGCTATGAAACTTGGTGTTTGGGCTTCCGTTTTTAAATTATGAAACACGTATGAACTGAACACTGAACAAACCTACCTACCTTAGCTTAAAACCATGTGCACGCCACTGCTCGATAGCCCAGGATAAAAAGAAGCTAAGACAACACTTGACACCTCGCATAGTCCTCTATACCTACCTGCACTCTGCACTCTTTCAAATTTAATATAAATCAGACAGAATCGGGCAACCTCAATCATTACTACTACTACTCAATTAATACTATTAATAAAAATTCTTTCCAAAAAACCGACTTCCAAAGCCACTGTAAAGTAAAAAATAATTTTGATTTCTACACACTATGTTGAAGTCGGGCGAGTACCTATAACAAAGATAGGCAAAGTTGACGCGTCAGGCTCGCCCGACTTCAACATAGTGTGTAGAAATCAAAATTATTTTTTACTTTACAGTGGCTTTAGAAGTCGGTTTTTTGGAAAGAATTTTTATTTTTAACTTTTTAGTGTAGGTACTCTAAATCCCCACGGCTTAGGAGTGCAGTACCCTGCAGCATCAGAGTTTGAGGAGTTGGAACTTGGGTTAAAGTTTGAAGTAGTTGCTTGACACCTACAATATGAATACACCATTAAAAAATCCTAAATCACTGTTTAAGGAGTTCTGTATCCTGAAGCATCAGGGTTGAGGAATTGGGAGTTGGGTTTAAGTATAAAGTCGTTGCTTGACACCTACAATATGAATTCATCATTAAAAAATCCTAAATCACTATGATTAAGGAGTTCTGTACCTTGCAGCATCAGGGTTGAGGAATTGGGACTTGGGTTTAAGTATAAAGTCGTTGCTTGACACCTAAAATATGAATTCACCATAGAAAAATCCTAAATCGCTATTGTTAAGGAGTTCTGTACTCTGCAGCATCAGGGTTGAGGAGTTGGGACTCAGAGTTGAAGCGTATACACATGACTTGATACCTACTATATGAATTCACCATCAAAATTTCCTAACTCCCTAGTTTTAAGGATTTCATGTAGTTTGGTACACCTACAGCATCAGGATTGAAGATTTGGAGTCAGAATTTTTTATGGGACCACCTCGGAAGCTTCCTCTAACCAATGAAAAAAAAAATTTTCAAATCGGTTAAGTAACCACGGAGATATGCACCGACATACATTAAAAAAAAAAAAAAACATACGTGCCGAATTGAGAACCTCCTCGTTTTTTGGAAGTCGGTTAAAAATAATAGGCGAGTTCTTGGAGGACCAGAATTTGTTTAGGACCAAACCTCAATCTCGCTCGTACCCATAAACAAGACTATTGGAAATAGGTAGGATTTATTCTAATTTATTCATGAATGAATAAATCAACGCAATACGCAGAAAATATTTCAGTCAAAACCATTTTCATGTACCAAGGTATCATAAAATATCTAGCAGCTAGCGTCGGCCGTCTGCATCATTTATAATCATAACTTATCCAGCGAACACTAACTTCGTACCTCGAAGCACTCAGCGTGATGCAAGGGCAGATATGTATTTCCCCGGGCCTTTTGTGCGTACCCCCTTTGAATTCTGACTTTATATTTGTATGAACTACGAGTAGCCAAGTTGTATGCGTGACTTACAAAACTCGCTGTTCTGACTTAGGTACTATGGCCCTATTGCGTGCGACAAAATTGGCTTTTGTTAACTAAAGTAGGTACTGGGTAACATTGTACGAAAATGCAAAATCCACTAAACATTGTAGTTATTAAAATCTGTGTTATTAAAGCTCAGATTTGAAGTGAGCTTTTGGGAAACTTTTACGAAGTTAATTACAAAGGTTTCTTTATAAAACATAAACATTACTTGTTGTCCCTTTTAAAACTTTAATTTTGAAGCTAATTAAGAATCTAGCTATGTAAGTACCTACCCATATTTTAATGAATTATGCCTAGCCTAGCCTCTCCTAGCCTCGGTTACTAAACCGCTTCTTCAAATTAAAACGAAGTGGAGTTCTACAAAACTAATTAAAACTGTATTTTTTTCTGTGATGCCGCGAAAATTAGATTTCTCAAAGTCCTATCACGTGACTCCCTCCAGGTTACGACCCTCCACTGATCCATAAAACTTTAGCGCGATGAAAAGCGTGCGTGCCAATCGAGAATGCCGAAGGTCCCGTTTAAACTTTACTACCTTCAGGCTAATGGAATATCAGCCTACACTTCCATTGACCTGGTCGACCTAATGCCCTTTATGGTGTCATGAGTCATACTTATGACATAGGTATAAACTGTATTATTTTGTTGGAATGGAATGTGTGAAAATAGATGGCAAACATTCGATTGATATTTTTAATAGATGTTGCGATTCTTGTGATGTGAGCCCTAATTGTAAATATTCAAGTTACATACAGATAGTCAGATACCTATAAATTTACCCAGTTAACGTTTACTTACTCTAATGTCGCTTCTACTAACAATCTCAGGGACCACCTTTAGCCAGCAGTGCGATTATGTAAAACCTGCATCAATCATTGTTACTATCAGTTGTGTCTATCAGTTATTTCTAAGTTTAAAAGACTGGTTTTAATTCTGAAAACATCATGCTTAAGTAGTTACATCCCTCTGACCTCGAAAACTTTATTGTTCACCTTATCCATTTTTCTATTTTCATTGAAGGTAACATGAATTAAATTCTGTCTAAATTATTTAGATATAGCTTAAACTTGTTCATACCTATTTACCTGCAGATTGCATATAATATATTATGTTTAAAATGCGCCACTTATTTAAGGAGAGCACTGTCGCCTAAAACACAGGTTTATACCTTCTTTAGGGACAGTTGGTTTTCTGTATGTACTGTAGAAGTATTAGTACTATATTTAAGAATATTACGTAAGATTGTAAAATTCAGAGGATATTTGTTTGTATATTTCTTTGATCAATAAACATTTTGTTTATTTATTTATTTATTTAAGTATTTATTTTTTCTTGTTTCAGGTCAATTATTATACGCAGAAGTAAGCTTGTAATATTATTAAGGTAAGAAACACGCTTTTATCAAAATTCATAGTATTAGAATATAAAAAATTCTATATTGCTTGCACGTAGGCAAATATAAAACAATGTGGCATATCACGCTATTCGTATTTCGTACTTTAAACTTGAGATGTTTTCCTAATAGCAACATTAAAAGTGACCTTGCTAAAAACAACGGACAAATACGAGAGCTTTTTTTTTAATATTGCGGTTTGCGCTTGACGTCAGTCACACTTAGTGCAAAGCAATGATGAGGTCTAAATTGCAACGCGCTTGTCTAGCAGATGCCTATTCTTTATTTATTTTTTAATTTATAGACTAGCGCTTGGCTATAATCAGACCTGCTGGAAGTAGTGATGCAGTCTAAGGTGGAGCGAGCTTGCCTAGAAATACTATTCACTCTTGCCTTGAAGGTACTGTTATACGTGGCAGGAAACACATGCGCCGGGAGGGTTTGATTAATTATCATTAGCGGATCGTATCAAAAACGTAGAGCAAAACTGTTTCGTGCCAGTAGATTGGACGTCCACCACATAAGGGTGCCAAGTGCTGTCGGTTTCTCGCTGTTCTGTAGTAAAACGGCTGACCGCTGAACTTCCCAAATTTTTGCTAATTCCAGTCTACACGAAACTTGCGAGGGGCTTGTCTCTTGATTATTTTTTTCCGATAAGTTATTAAGTGAATCCTATATTATTTTGGGAATAGGCTTTTTATTTCAACCCATTAATGTAATGGGTCGATCGAGTAGGAGTCTCCTCACAAAGTTGGAAGAGATCAGGCCATCGTCCACCACGCTAGCCAAGTGCAGATAGGCTAAATTTACAAACATTTGACGACATTGTTGAGAACTCCCAGACATGCTGGTTTTCTTACAATGTTTTCATTCGTCGTTAAACCAAGTAATATTTAATTAGTTAAACGCACATAAATAGTGAGTTAGAACGGCGTGCTGGGCTGTCAGCTCTGTCTTCATAGTTCATACTTCATACCTCTGCTGTCCTCTAATCTCTTTGATTGCTGAACAATACTGAGAATATTGAAATAGGCTCAAATCTGCTAAAACTTTTTCCCAGAAGCGAGACAAAATGAGAAATAGCCTGACTGTAAACATAAACGGATTTTAACAGAAGTAGAGCTACGTCAGTACTTTTGTAATCTGTAGTTGAGCGTCCAAAAGGTCTACAAAACGAAGTTTCAGTCTACGTGCAACTTTCGCGAAGCGCTTTACGCTCCGGTAATTTTTCCGATTACATTAACTAATCCAATTTCGGGAAGGACGTTAAAAGTCGTTCCAATAGTTTAACATTACTGTCTTCGTTATATAACTACGAGTACCTATGTAGTTAAAAATGAAATGTATCTCAAATTGTATCGATCAACATGCATTCATCTATTACTAGACATAGGGTTTACGAGATCCGCCAAAGCCAAATAGAATCCCGCTTTCATCATCTCCAAACTTCCTTCCTTCCTCTTCAGATCATCGGATATGGCCTCTCGGGTCTTCACTCATTGTGCTTTCTGTTATAATCTCAATTGTTGTGATTGGCTGAATTGTGGTATGCTGCGACAATGGATTTTGACCAATAGCGAAATAGCGTTTGCCAATCAGAGGGGATTACGATTCTAAGGCCCCTGTTATTTGACAGACATGACCTACGCATTGCCATTTTGGTATATTTATTTCTTTATTTAATTTTAAATGAATATTTTTCCACGTTTTCCCAAGAGTTGTCGTCCAAAAAGTCCAAATTCAAGTGACAGTCAACAGTAAACTACGATGCGCTTCACGCTCCAATTAGTTCTTGGATTAGATTAAATCCAACCTAATTTTGGGTAGCGAGCTTTTAAACCGTTGCTGTACTATCTTTTTAATTGCTCTACGTTCGTTACTAACCCAATTTTTACTTTAAATTATTTGAAGTGTAACTGCTCCACATATTTTCGCCTGAAAAATATTGCGTATTGAATTTCGAAATAATATTTTACACGTATATAAAAATCTTTTGATTCGCCATGTTCTTTAAAAATTTACGATTTTTATATAGCTCCGTGTTACCTTTTAACTTTTTATGAGAGAACTGAAATATCGTTTCATTGTAATGTCTACTTTCATCTTTATATTCCAGGGCCACATAAAACCTAACATTATTACAGAGCATCATGTTTTGTTATGTGAGTCGCATTAATTGTTTGGTTAGTGATGCTACGCCACAAAAACTATTTTTTGGTGATCATAGAAAATCCCATTCATCCGAAATAAAATAAAAAACATTATCTATTAGTGAAGGTACTTATGCGTGTTTCAATTCTCCAAATAAATTCTTGTTTTATTTGTTTCATCATAGCAGCGTGATATTCAAATGAAAAGACAGTTATCTGGATTCTTTAAGTACACTTTAACGCTCTAGACTAATCAAAGAATCTAAAAAGCTCTAGATTCGAGACTAATTTTCGCCACTACAGCCGACAAATTTTTGTTCCGAGCCACGACATTGATAAAGGCTTCGCCCCTCTTGAGTAGGGCTGTGGAAATCAGATATTTCGAGATCTCAACACCGGATATTCTTTTTATAGACCAAGTGCTGTAACAACGTTCTGTGTATTATTTTTATTACACAGATCTCTTTTATAAGGCGTATTGACTTGGTAGACACGTGGTGCTGTCGGTCAAAAATAAGTCCATATCAGGCCATATCTTGAATTTTCTTCATATGTTTAAAACTTAAGAGTGAACCCGCTAGCTCTTTTTGCTGTTGATGTTATCGGTTGCTAATGACAAGTAAGGCTGTATAATGCCTCAGTAAATGCGGACTCAGAACGTGCACATAGACGCTTAGTTTTAGTTTTCAAGTCATAGAATCTTTCGTACCACGTATCCCGTAAAAACAGATTTAAGTTCTTATATTCTTGCTATAAGAATATTTCTTTCTTACATAAGTATAAATATTTGTAGTATTTCCCATTTAGCTAAACAGAGGAAATCTTGGACGAGTGGAAACCCTAATCTCGGTGCTATTGGCCTGAAGATATAGATTACAGCAATGTGTCTAATGGACGGCAAAATACGAATTTCCTGTCTCCTTTTACTTTTTGCAGACATAATAGATTAGAAAAAAATTCTGCCTTGTTAGGAATTTGGCGTACTTGGTCTACCTGATTTTAAGGGAGAGTTGTATCAATGCTGGGAAAGTAAGATCAACATAGAATAATTATTGGTAAAATAGCATTATTGCGAAAAAGAAACAGTCCTATAGGAACAACAGATTTATGCTTATACTTGATACATTTGTGCAGGTAAGTAATGCAACGTTCGGCATGCACTCCACTATACCGTTTTTCTGTTGAGTAGAAGGGACCTTCTACTCAACAGAAAAACCAAGCAATATCCTTTTCAACACACTTGTTTCGATACAAAAAAGATCGTGTTCAATAGTAGAAACAAATAAATTAATGTACCTATTGCTTGCTCATTTCATGCAACTTCGTATTTAAATAGATAATTTCAACTTATACGTGTTTAATAAATAAAACTTTCACCCAAATATAACTTTTGTTTTTTCTGTAATAAAGAAAACTTGAAATTCCCCATTTTGTACGTGGCTAAAACGCTATCCGCGAAAAGCCAAAATTAAAGAAACCTCATTCTTTTATAGTCAACTAGCTGATGCCTGCGACTTCGTCCGCGTGGACTAAGTTTTTTCGATTCCCGCGGGAACTCATTAATTTTCCGGGATAAAAAGTAGCCTATGTATGTATGTATGTATGTATGTATGTATATTCTTTATAGCTGATGCCCGCGACTTCGTCCGCGTGGAATAAGTTTTTCAGTTAATTTTCCAGGATAAAATTAAAAAGTAGCCTATATTACTATCCCACGGTATAATCCCCCTATAATGGTGAAACACGTAGTTTCTTCATATTTTAACGAAAGCTTGAGAAATTAAGGATTTTCATACAAACTCTCAACCCCTATTTCACCCCTTCGGGGGTGGAATTTTGAAAAACTGTGAAACACATATGTTTTCATTTTCAACCCGCATCTCATATATCAAGTTTCATGGCTATAACTTGAGAAATTAAGGACTTTCATACAAACTTTCAACCCCTATTTCACCCCTTCGGGGGTAGAATTTCGGGATAAAAAGTATCCTATGTCCTACCTCGTAGTATGGGCTCAAATCGTGCCAAGTTTCGTTTGAATTCATTCAGTAGTTTCGGCGTGATGCGCGGCCAAGATACAGACAGACAGACAGACAGACAGACAAAAATGAAAAAAAATACAGATTTGGCTTCAGTATCGAATAATGAGTGCCCTCCAAAAAAAAATTTCAAAATATCTTCAATGTACAGAATTGGACCTGTTACAGTTTTATTATAAGTAATAGATATTCATTAGTCTATGGCCGATCGCCATGCGAAAAATTTTTCACAACTCGTTTTCACTGTTGAAATTACAGTTATTTATTAATTAAAATGTCTACAAGTACTAATTATGAAGAAAATGATTTATGTTGTACACCGCCCGATATAAGATGTGAAGCCCTTAACGTTATGGAAAGTTTACTACCTGAAAACTCCATGGAAAAATTATTTTTTAGTATTATTTTCTTCACAAGTGTGTTGAAAAACGTCGTATGATACACGTGTGTATTGATGATAACCGTCCTCGGCTATCTTAAGACCCTAACCTAACCTAACGGCTCGGGTCTCAATGGCGCCTCAGCGGTAATCACCAACATTACACACTTGTACCATAATGTACAAGTACCGTTATCATATTATAGATCCTCTGAATCACAGTTAACTAAACTAAAGTTAGTAACTACTACAGGTAATTTTTCCATTGAATAAAAATATTAATGCACCGAGGATGTGACACTGAAATAGCAGTGACGTCATGAAAAGGTGCTATAGGGGTGTTATCATGATTTATCGTTGGTAGATGTTAAAATGCGCGACACGGCGCCGGCGCGTGCAGTCCTGCTTGGCGCCGGCTCTTGCTAAGCGATGCACCAGGTAGATCGATTTAGATCGATAGATAGTAGGTACAATATCGTTGGCCGTTGTGTACAATACAAGTTTATGAAAGATAGAGTTGACAAACACGATTTAACTGCAATTATCAGTTGTCCTGAGACTACGATAGGTTTAAATTCTAAAATAATCGATCATCGACGTTGTCACTTTTTTAGTGTTGTGCTAAAATGCAAATTTTACAATGCTGCTATTTATAATTTGGAAGATTTCTGTAGTGTGGTGAATATCGCAGGCTATAAGCATCTATAAGTGCAAGATACACGCTGTATCACATAGATTTATCTATTGTCGCGGATTATAGCGAATTAAACTTCTAGTTCCTTCATTATCATTTACTTCCGCAAATAACGCCTGCTTCTATCCAATATAATTGGACCTACCACAGAATATTTTTCCTGTCTTGAATTCGCAAATAGAACTGGCGCCAAAGATTGAAGCATATCTCACGTCCATTCAAGACCCATAAGCTGTCGATGTTCCTTGTCTAGCGGAAGACGATAGGGAGAAATGCCATGACATCATCACTCGCGTAATGCATTCATAACTGTTAACGTAATGGCTTTGTGCGGGTAACAGATACATAACTATTGCGGGCACGTTTTAAATGAATAAACACTACTTCCGTGCTCAATTTAACCTACGGCATCGTTAGGTTGTTAAGATGGTTGGATCGTTCTTATAGTTTCCTACTTGTATTTCCTATCAAACCATTTTATTCATACGCAGAGATCGTTACTTTGGTTTATAGCTGATTGGTGGTGCTCAATAATGATCTTGTAGACAAGAGTAACTTTGTAATCTAGATTCTAGACGTTTATATTATAACAGTTTTGCTGCAATGTTATTATTTAAGGAAATTGGAGAAAACCAGGCGTTATTTTGCGGAAGTCCGTAATAATTAGGGTTTAGCGGATTATAGCGACATTTTTTTATCCACTACAAGTTAGCCCTTGACTGCGATTCCACCTGATTGTAAGTGATGATGTAGTCTAAGATGGTAGCGGGCTAACCTGTTAGGGGCATGGCAGTTATAATGAACCCATACCCATAATAATTAATTATTTGTAAGAATTATACCCTATTCGGAAATAACCACAGAACAAACATTTTGAAGTGCGTATTCCAGTCTGCATATAAAATTTATTGTTTAGATGCCCAATTCACTGTTACTAGCTATGGTCTTCGAATTCATCTGTATTGTAATAACCGGAACAAAAAGGTAGACCAAACAATACTCAATTTATGAATGGGGTATTGTTAGACATGTCACCGTACCGTATTTACCGCGTCCGGTCAAACAGCCAAATAAGTAGTTTTAGCTTTGAATGTGACAGAATGTAAGTCTGTTCTGTTACACACAGTTGTCTGTTACTGCAACTGTCTTGACTCTTGACTATATCAGAGTTTAGACTGGCCGCGTGCAAATAAATAAACAAACCATAAAATTAATATATTTGAAAAGACACGCACGAAACCAATTAAATATTATTAATACCTACTCATATTAATGCACAGTAGTGAGATAAATCTGTCTCCACTGCAGGCGACGACGGTATAATTACAAAGTATAAGAAACAGACAGTTGACATTGATATGTAGTAAGTCGGCGACCCGATGGTGCCAGATAAGGGAAACAGTGCGTGCCAGTTTAGTATGTATTTGTAGTTAGTACCATAATACGTATTAGTTAAGCTGTTGATTGTTAGCTAGATAGGCCTTTGTATCTATTGCTGGCTTTGTTGTAGTAACGTTGTTATAATTCTAGGAGACAGAGAAGGATTTGTTAAAACACATTCGTATAGAATATAACTAATAGATAGAATTCGTATAGAACATAAAACAGCAGATGTGGTTTGAACTTTTGAAGCTTTATCCTACATTCAAACGCCCTGTCCGCTATTTAAATTAAAAAACCCCATTTCGAAGGACAAGCCTAATCTTAGAATGAACCGCTGTGCAAAGGAGATTATCTTAAAGAAGTCTCAATGTTTGCATTCAGTTTATTACTTACTTAATACTTACGACATCGTTGCTATACTTCTTATAGGTAGGTATATGATATATCTATATCCATATGTATGACCTACTTATAAATCTCCTCTTATTGTGTTTAATTTACTATATTCAATTAATTGAAGTTACTTAAATTAAGTAAATCTAATACATAACATATGAAAGTACATTAAGGCTAATGGGAAAAATACTTTTGTCCTCTGAATTCAATGTTCGCTTAAATATTGTTGCCTTATATAAACGGGTATTCGGATAAAACGTAGTGATGAACGGACACGGTAGTGATGTCATTTTATTTTTTGTCTGAAAATGAAAATTCTTGTGCTTCTTTATACGGCATTAGAACTACTTTGTTCTGCGTTTTATTACTTTTTGTGATAATCTAACAATTAAAGATGCTACTCCGCTTCAGAAACTAATTAAAGAGATTTACTTTTATGTTCCTTTCTGACTCTTTCAATCAGACATAATGCCGGTCGGGTTAAAAAGGGATGCGCGCGTTTAAATCTGTTTTTATTGGGGAAGATGGAAGTCCTTAAAGGTAGCATCTCGTTAAAGAGGCTTCTTCCATTTTAGATGGACGGCATCTTTAACTGGTGTCCAAATATGGAATCGAGTACCTGTTTTATCTATTCCTGTTCCTCACTTGTGATTTCTAATGAATACAAGTTGTATTTGCTGGACAAGCAAGTAGCTACCGCCGGATATATTATAGGTACTTCTTCTTATCGTTATAAAATGCCACTAACTGGGACTTACTACTTACATTTGCCGTGGCTAGTTACCACCCTACCGGCAAAGACGTACCGCCAAGCGATTTAGCATTCCGGTACGATGCCGTGTAGAAACCGACTAGGGTATGGATTTAATATAATTCCCATACCCCTAATAGGTTAGCCAGCTACCATCTTAGAGCTACATCACTTACCATCAGGTGTGATTGCAGTCACCAGCACCTTGCGGCATGTGGAAGACCCTACAAGAGATCTATGTACAGCTGTGGACGTCTATCGGTTGACTTACCTTAAAAGGTATTTACTTTAATGGAATAAATTTTTAAATGTTCTACATTTGACGAAGTTATACTCGTACCTTCAGTTTTTTTTTAATATTTATAAATGTGATTTACTTAATAAGGGAGTAAGAAGAGCTAAAATTCTCTCCAATATAAAAGGAAAAAATACTAATATCAACCACATTGGAGCGGCCTTTGTCAAGTTACTTAATCGTCACACAAGAATACAATGCAAGTCTTTAGTTTTTGATTTACGAACGGAGCAAAATAGCGTTTCTTTTTCACCGCCAACGCACCGAGGATCGGTCGGGTGAGTCAGAGGCTATTTTAGGTTCTTTGATGCGCGTGCGTTGCTGTTGCTGAACACACTTGACTCGCTTGCAACTAATTTGTATTATAAGATCGTTAAGCCTGAGGACATATTCGACACGGCTAAACTTTTTCTTATTTGTCTTATGTCTATATTCCCATACTTATTACTTCTTTGATCAGCAGGGCTATTTCTGTCTACACAAGAGTGGGGCTGATGCTAAATTTCATCGGATCCATCCCGAGCTTTAATATTCTAAGCTGCTTCCATTTTTATAGTTTCGCTGCAGCCTGCAAGTTGCAACCGTCGAAAATTGCAGCGTAAAATTTCGTCAGTCCAGTTCTATTTTCTACTGTGCTTAAATAAGTTTAATTTTCGGATGAGTAGAAGCCCGGAAGTTAGTAGGTATAGCCAAGGCTCAAGGCGTCAGGTTTATATGCGTTCTGTACTAGATAAGTTCCCTGACAGTGACATGGCGGCTTCCACCTACCTCGATATCCATTTAAGATAAGAATTGTTCTTGAATATTGACCATGACTCTGTATATAGAGTTATTACTATAATATTTTGTAACTGTACGTTCAATTTTACGCCGATATTTATGCCGTGCTACGAGCCATGCCAATCGATACTATCAATCATACTCGTTAGTCGTTAGCGTTAGACAAGGTCTGTTGCGTTAAAAAAAACTTGCTATTCATATTGTAGATTGTAGATAATTTTCATTCACAATTCACATATTCGTTTAATGAATACGAATTTACGTAGTGGAATTACTTAATTTATAAATATTGGATTGAATCAGGCGTTACTTTGCGGAAGTTCATGATTTATTTAGCAAGAAAAAATTTACAATTATTTTGCTATAATCCGCCTACAGAATAAATCTGTATGATCAAATATGCAGTTACAAGCGAAGCACCGCTTACCAGCAAGGAAGCCAAGTTCCCAAGCAAGCAATGCCACCACCACACAGCCACCACTCACATGCACCACCACACAAGACTTTTAAACTACTCTCAACGCACGTTTCACTCCGACACCGGAGCATCTTCAGGAGATGTCGACTTCACAATGCACGATTGTCTACTTAATTTATAACCTAAATCCTGTATTTAGTTTCGGTAAAGAGCAAAACCGTTTCAAATATTTTCAAGCAATAGACACATATTGGTCATTCACTTTATTTTACTATCTTTTCACGTAATATAGCTAACTTTTTAGACAGTTAGTTGATACAAGATACCTTGTAGCTTACTCATGATTTAATTTACAAGTCGCTCTTGTCGGTGAAGCTCTCTCCATAACGTTCTTGGTCTTTTTTTACCGTATTTACTTTACTAATACTACTTACTATCCCACATTAAGTTCATCCCAAGATACCTTAATGCTATTTACAAAAAGCAGTACCGACTACCAAGGCGAAAGGAAATGTCCGTAATAAGTACGCTCATCTTCTAAACGAGGGCCATTCACAGTTGGAAGTAAATTTTTATTGTGGTTTAGCAATTAAGGCAATTAAAGAGCATCGACGGTCGACGCGCGTGGAGCTGATATTAAAGTTAAATCAATTTGATCGCTAGTAACTAGCAACTGAGTCGGGGTCAATAACACTCTAGATGCGCGCTCTTTATAATATAAGCGGTGCCGTGCTAATTATCTAACTTACTATTTCTCATTCACGATTTCATGAATAACGTCTTATGTAATTGCGCTGATTAATTGAAGAGACTATACTGAAAAACGAAATCGGTTAGTTCGTTTGCGTATTGTGTAATTAATTTTACTTAGGTTAAAGAACTGATGTATTAAGTATGTCATGCGGAGAGTATCACCAGGATCATTATTCAGTACCCACATAACGAGTTTTAACAAAATATTTTGATATTTCTAAATTTCATCGCACAATGTTTTAAATAGGAACAACAGGAATGGCTGAGTTTTTCAAAACATTCTCAAAGGTGTATGAAGTCTGCCATTCCACACTTGGCCACCATGGTAGACTATGGCCAAACCCTTCTCTGTATGCGAGGAGACTCGAGCTCAGTAGTGACTAGTGAGCCGACAAAGGGTGGAAATGATGAAGATCAGTAAACAAATTCTTGTTAATTAATAACTTACCATAGAAATCGGGATCATGTAAAGTACAGCCCTGTTTGTTGCAGATCAAAAATCGTCTTTAGATATTTTACACTTTCCTCAAACGCCTGACTACAGCCGCGAAGGATTCCACCATTAAAATAATTAATGGTGCGTGCAGTGCGTTTAGATACCTACGTTTCATAAGAAATTGTAATTTGTAGCAGCCGATCTTTGACGCTTTTTTTCTGTACTTATTGGTTGTTTTCTGTACTGAATGAACGACATCGTGTCCGTTGTCTACAAAAACTTATTTAAAATTAGGCAATAAGTTGTAGGTACTGTGTTGAAACATCACTTGAAACCTAAATATATAAACGACACGGGATTAAGTAACTATTCGGAGATAAGGGTTCCGTTCTATAGTCTGTGCCACGAAAGAAATTCCCTAGAGGCAGCGCTGTAGTCGCATTTTTGTATGTAAAATGTATTAGTTCCACTAATTGTCGCGGGATTTCGTTCGTACTTCGTAACATGGACTCTGCCTTATAAATTGTAATACAGGTACATAACCCTAAATCCCACGCGCTCTTCTTGACATGCTAACGGCTTTTAGTTGTACCAACAAAGCTCAATTTACTCCAACAATGCCATGTGAGGAAAATAGAAAATATTGTGCATACAAAATCACAGTATGCTGCAACCACGCTGGTGGACTTGAGTGCAAATGTTTACTAAGGCTGCGCTCAGAATGGCTTCAAGAAACGTTCGGAACGAAATATTGAAATATTCAACTATCTCGTGAACCAGTCTCATTAAACTGAGATTTCTCGGGAGTTCTTGTAATGATGAATATATTTTCTAATAATACCTAATCAAATCATGCCATCATCAAATCAACAATTACTCAATCAAAAGTTTAGAGAGTGGTTATTTTTACAACAGGTAAAGAAAGTTGTATTTCTCATAGTTTGTACTTCTACGTCAAGGAAACGTAGAGAAGTACAGACGATGATACGCAAATGTTATTAAGAGGACGTCTTGTAAACCAGGTAAGTTTATTTTTATGATAAAGTTAGAATCTGATTTATCAAACAATGGAATAATAACCGGAAAAGAGTGTTTTAGCATGTCTCCTAATCTGGCATGACAGCAAAGATTCGATACATAATTACAGCATTCGCAGATTTGTGATATCGACAATATATTTTATGGATGTTGTATTTACTACTATTACCTATTCTGTGGTTGTATTGAAACTGTAAACTCGATACCATTATTAACGTCATATATCGAGAAATAATAAGTACCGTTATTTGCCGTTATCACGATATGTTTTATTGTCCGTCTAACTCTTGCCTAACGTCACTAAGCCGGCAGTCACTTGAAAAATGTCCTGACATCGTTTGCATACAATAACCGGTTGTGAATAGCATGGGCGGGACGTGCCTTGGCTGCGGCCATACACAGGAATAGCACATTTTACTTTGGAGTCACGTGACCATTTCCCATGCTACCAAGTGTACAGTCGGCTACGGAAGAGGAAATGATTTTAACTTTTTAAGACCTAAATATAGACATTACGCTCGACTGCACCAATAGGTATGTCAACAGCCCGAACCACAGATTACTATATACTCGTGTGCCCGAGCGCAACGATCTCACTGGCGCAGTGGTCCTATAATTGAAACATCCCGGGTTTGAATCCCGGCAGAGGCAATGAGGGAATTTATAATTTCGTCACTGGTCTGATCTGGTGGGAGGCTTCGTCGGGGGTTGTTACCAGCCTACCTATAAGACGTATCGCCATTACGATGATTTTAAATTTTAATTGGAGCTTTGTAGTGTAGATAGGAGTTTCGTCGGTAGGTAATTGGTAAAGGAAAAGTTCGAAAAGTATTTTTTAATACAGTTGCTCAAAAAGTGGCGTATTGCAGGGACGTATAGCGTTCGGGATGTGGGCTATTACATACTCGTGCTTTTTTTTTACCTTTCCCGAACTCGTGCGTTCTCTTTCCCAACTGTCAAAATAATGTCTATTAAAAAGAAAAACCGACCATGAAGTTTTTACTAAACAAATTCATAGAAGTTTTTATGATTCATGCAAATACGTATATTTCTAAAAAGAAGCTACTAATTTGTTTCAATATCAGATTTAATGATTTGATTGAATGAGTTTGGTGGTTTCATTTCATTTCATCTCATTAAATTTCATTTTCATTTCATATCAATAAAAAAATTCTACTGAAGACTTGGCTGTATGGGCATAGTTCCCTTTGCCTACCAGAATGGGTGAAGAAAAAAAAACTCTGCTTATATTCTACGGTTGGCGCCATTTTTCAGCTTTGCGAGTTTAGTTGTTTGTTGCACAAAATGAGTAATTTCGACCCTAGTTTTTTTGAATTAACACCACCGGAACTCAGTATAATTGCACAAAATCTGTGCACAAAATGCTTCGGAGAACATTTTACCGGAAAAGTCAAAAAGTCGCTACATATCTATATACGACGAATTTATAAGAAATAATTAATGTTAAGTTAGTTGAGTTTATTGTGTTTTTATTATTTTACTAGCTGATGCCCGCGACTTCGTAGGTACGCGTGGATTGAGGTTTTTCGGTTCCCGCGGGAACTCTTTAATTTTCCGGGATAAAAAGTAGCTTATGTGCTATTCCAGACTATAATCTATCTCTGTGCCAAATTTCATCCAAATCCGTTCAGCCGTTGGAGCGTGATTGAGTAACAAACATCCATACATCCACACATCCATACATCCATACATCCATCCAAACTTTCGCATTTATAATATTTATTTGATTAAATTGCTTCATTTTTTCGCAACTGTATTAAAAATAGTCGTTCAGTACACGTGCGGAACCGTCATTGCAACTTGTTCCGACTGTCAACCCTCGCCTTCGGCTGCGCCTCGGCTCGGGTAGACATTTGTTGGAACTCTTTGCAATGACAGCCTTTCCACACTTGTAATGAAATATACTATTTCGCAAGAAAACTTATTAGGAAGTGACAAACATAAGTTTAAGTTACTGCAACATTTATTTCAAAATCACACAATCGTTTCCCATACAATCAAATGGAGTAACTAGTCAAACTAAGGAAAAGTGTGCGCATTTAGTTATAGCAGGAAATGGATATTTACCGACAAGATTTAATTATGTCAAAGTGCACTCAACTGGTTAAGGGTCTTTCACACGACCAGAATATTCTCTGGATAAAGTTGCTGAGTGTATCTGAAAGTACCCATCCTGGATAATATCACCCAAACATAAAAATTATCTATCAGATCCAATGAAGCCTGAGTTCTAGACGGATGAGATATTTACATGGCATAAGATTTAACAATATCCGTGAGTTTTACAGGATGAGTTGCAATAAGGCCCTTGTTCCGAGAGGCTGCATCAAGAATGCTGGCCAAACTCCGCAGGGGGGATGGCATCTAAAGAATATTGCGTTGTTACGTTAAAAATATGTATAATAATATGTACTTATTCTGTACAGAAGAGTAGAATTCTCTTTTTAAAAAATTGGAATTGAAATAATCACCACTGCAAACTTAACTGCACCGGAAGTTCGGTCGTATGAATGGGGCTTTACATTTTACTAATTACGTATTTGGTTGGTTATACTCATGTACTTGTGGAAAGCTTTTTGACATCCATTAACATTTAATTAACCGTGACCATTTTAGAATATTTGTTCAAAGTTACTGTTTGGAAATCAGTTTTATTATTCACTCTGATTTTCAATTTTGAACTTTGTGACGATAATCTGCTCTAGTTTTTTCTGCTATGAAAGTGATCGAGATCTACATATAATACTTTTTTTGTAAATTATGTAGCCAATATACCGGAATATACAAGGAAACTAGTGGTAACTGGTAATTCGATGTATTTCTCGGTTTTTCGATTTGACACCCAGGGTTCAACTTAATACCTACTTATAATAGTTTCTCAGATTTCTTGTTTTGAAACCAAGGTTGATTTTGGAAAAGAAAGAAATTGTTTACATTTGTCGCATTAAAGTTTTGGCTACATATAAACCTCAAAATAAAATGCTCGAAGCAACACTGCTCTGCAACGCAGACAAACACAATATTTCACGAAATTCTCATCTCTACTAAGAGGATTCTCTTTGCTCTTTCATCAAAATTCATAAAGTAACGTGATGTTTAAAGATTATTAATATAAACATTTTACCGTCGCGTCGCTTCTTACTGCATCCGATAACTGGTAAGATGTACCCCGCTAAGTGTTTTAAAGCATCTCTCAGTACTCCGTAGTCAGTATAATTTCAGCTTATTCATGTTTGAGGCCTGGACACACACACAAAGATTTGCGAAAAAACCGATGATAAAAAATTAAATGGAACTGGGAATCTGTTTATTACTCTGGCATCCACCTAAATCTTAGTGTACCTAAGAGTTAAGGTACGTCACACTGGCACTCACACTCTGTTCTGTGCACACGTCTTCATTTGTCTCTCTCTGCATCGTAATCATCGAGATCCTTCTTCATCTTCTTGCTGAGGATGTCGTGCGATCGATTGTGGATTTTCGCGACATGCTGACAGCTAGGCGGATATGAACAGAATAACGCAAAACGTTACGTTACGTTATTCCTTAATTCCTTCCACTCCAGTCGCTATTTTCTCAAGGTTGTCTCAGTTACATCTCGCAATTTGATCGAAGTAGGTACTTAATCTTCCGAAGACATCTGCAGGTTGATTTACTTTTCGTTATTAGTTGTTTCAGTTAACACAGAACCGTGTTGGACACGACGCGTTGTATCTGTCCGTACCTTTACAGCGACGCAGTGCCTCTCTAGTCTCTAGTCTCTACATCTTGTGCAAACTCTTGAGCGAGCTGCGACGAAACACTCAGATTGTGTTAGCAACTAAGGCTGCGCAAACCGAATTACGTAGAACCACATAAATTATAGCTGTAGAACGTATAAGTAAATAGTAATATAGTAAACTTCGAAGACCTCACCTAACTTAGTTATTGTTAAAGTAACCTTATATGATTGAACTTATGAGATTGCGGCCTAATATTCCTTTATAACAAGCATTTCTAACGATCTACATAATATGCAGCAAATCTACTTTGCAAATTGCAAGACATTCACTATCTAGGTTATTCTTTTTATTAGGTAAACAATAATTTCTGAATTCCAAACTATTGGTGAACTTAGCTTTAGTCATGTTTATTTGTAGTTTTTAAAAACCCGCGTCTATCATTGCAGAGATAATCATCTTCGAATTATTTAAAAACAATTTGTGGAAGTAACGAATTTTTATATTTTTAAATCCTCAGCACCACACATAATAAATAAAAGTAGAGTTTACCTTTAAATCTATGGATCCAACTAATTATTATCACCTCCAAAATAAAAATTAAATATTTGTTTGTAGTTAGCTCTAGGTATGAGTTAGTACAGACTGCAATACCTTTATCACCAACACCAAGTTCTTTAGTTAATAGCATTAAACTCGTACGAATATTATTGTAGCACGACTTAATTGTTGCCCGTAATAGCTTACAATAAACAGCTTCACATGTTAGGGTAATAGCATATTGAGGCTCGGACAATACCGCTATTCTGTGGCCAGCGGCATATGGAGGTTTCTCGTGTTTCGCTCGAACCAGCTGGCATGTGGGAAACTAATAAAACAATCAAAATTTTTGAACACCACTTGCACTCACCGAATCGTTTTTGCTCAAAAGCCCAAACAATGTTTTGTTACTACGTCGACTTTTGTTTGCATTTATGACTTTAAACACTACGGTACTTTTCAAATCTAGACCACTCATTTTAATACACTCATTTAAATCAATAGAATCATACATGTTCGTTGCTTTGGTGGAAGAATATCATAAAGAAATATCTGTCAGAAAAGTTCTTCTATTCAGGGAGCGACGAGTGTAGATATGGATTTTTAGCGCAGAAGACAAGTAATTAGCCAATTTAAACTGCCCTTTAGTTTACTGCCAATTTCGCATACCTATATTAATCGACATAATTGGGGCTGTTGTTATTTGTTCGTATAACAAAAATGGATTTGCATTGAATCAATTCACTTTCGCTAATGCTGTAGATGGTTGACAGAGATGAATCGACGCCACACTGTCAAGATAAGCTTTAATATATTGCCTGTGTACACTGCACCATAAATGAGAACACTCGATTACCGCATAAACTGAAGGACGAGCTAATACTGTAATTAGTTTTATTTACTTTTTATAGTCAACCTCGTAGCTGATGCCCGCGACTTCGTCCGCGTGGATCGAGGTTTTTCGGTTCCCGCGGGAACTCCTTAATTTTCCGGGATAAAAAGTAGCCTATGTGTTATTCCAGACTATAATCTATCTCTGTGCCAAATTTCATCCAGATCCGTTCAGCCGTTGGGGCGTGATTGAGTAACAAACATCCATACATTCATACATCCATACATCCATACATCCCTACATCCATCCAAACTTTCGCATTTATAATATTTATTTGATGTTAGATGTCATTGTAATTACATTTATGTAAGAGACAATTATGCAACTTTTTATGCAACACCTACTAACATTATCCTGTGGCGAGCCGTTCATGGAGGCATAAAAGCACTGCTTACCCTAAATATCACAGCATTAATTTTTAACATAATCTGCCAGTAAGTATATACCTATCTAACTAATGCCTACTGAAACCTGTAACGCCACTGACATAATCATCAATCCCCCTAAGCGTAAAACGCACGTAAGAATTCCAATTAGTTTTGGTATACTAGGCTAGGAAGTGGCGTTTAAGACTGAAGCCCATAAAATATAGTAGGCATCCTACTCGGGGGTATGGGGTTCGATGTGCGCTTTAAACAATTAAAACCCCATTGCTATAGGTACAGGTGCATCATGAGGACACCTGCATAAACTGAGAGTTATCCACAGTGTTATCATGGTGTGAAGTCGACCAATCCCGTAGACTGTAGAGTTTTAATGTAAAGTCTTCGACCAATCCGCACCTGGCAGCGTGGTGGCCCAAACCTTTCTCATTCGAAAAGAGCCTCGCGATGAGTTGAGTTGATAAGCCTACATATCGGCGATGATTTGAGATGATTAGCCTACATTTAAATAACCATCGTCATATTTTTCACCGGATGTTAAAGATACCGTAAACTAGATTTACCTCGTGTTAGCTTTTGTAAGAATTAAGTGCTTGTCAAGGTTGATATGTAGTTAATTTAACTATCCATAGACTGAGCCGGAAAATCAAGAAGTTCTTACGGGATTTCCTAAATCCTCTCAAACTAATTGTGACTGTCTTTTGTTACCTTTCCACGACCTACAGTTGAACCTATTTTGACGAAATATCGCAAAATAATAACTTGCATTCCAGAGACAGAATTAATTAGACTACTATTAAATCCTGGAAAATCAAACAGTTCCCAAGGGACTAAAAAAACTAAAATAGAATGATCCAGCGAAAGAAGGCGTGGGGATCATCTACTTAGTTTCATTATTATATTTAAGTACTTACTCGTATTCAACTCAGTGATTTTTTAAATAGGTGCTCATACTAATTTATAATCTACACTCTGGAAAATGAAGCAGGTACTTAAGTTAATTAATTTTCAGTATAATTTTACTTTTAATTAAAGCTCGACGGTCGGCCGAAATTGTTTACATTTGAAAGGAACGTGGATACCACGAAACGTAAATCCATAACTTTGGCTTCAGCACTTAGCACGGACAGATTCCAGCTAAGGGCCAAAGCACACACAAGACTTTTAACCTCGACCCACACATTTGAACACCAATCCAACAATTCGACGATCAAACGATACGAAAAATATCGGTAAATCGTAATTCAGCTTCTTAGCAGTCGCTTAAACGTACGTTTGCCAATTTTTCCAATCCGATTTTACCCAATTTTGGCCAACGGTGCACAGAATACAGACTGAGCGCGGCTAGTGAAGTTATGACGCAGCAAGTGGCGGTGAGGCGGGTGCTCCTGGTCACTTACAATATGGTAATTACAACTTTTCTTTTTTAAACCGTAAGTCAAGGTCAATAAGCTAACTTTAAGTTGATAAAAAAATAAAAGCCGCATCTCGCCGCCACTCCACTCCGCTATATATGACGTAACACCAAAGTTCGAAGCAACAAGATTGTAGTTTCAAAATCGTCGGTTTTAAATCCTGTGTGTGTTTGAGCCCTAAAAAGGTCGTTATCCGGGAAAAACGTTATATGCGCATGAAAGAATGAAAACGTTACATTGTTAGCAGAAAATAGCTTGACTAGCTGACGGTTATCACCCATTTATTGTGTTAAAATAGGGCGGTCGTCGACCCGCGACTCCGTAACAAAAGTTGGCTTGTTAGCTGTTACGAATTCACTTACCATAATACCAGATTCCGATCATACGTTTGTCTATCACAGTTTAGAGAACCATAATCCTATAGTGGTATGCAGTTTTGTTCTTGTATTCCTTCATGGTCTAACGGGTTATGAATTTGCAAATGAATATTAGCTAGACGTATTTCAAAATCTGCAGCCGCACGTGACATTTTAAATTTCGCTTCGGGGTTTTTTAAAGTGAACAATGGCATTCAACATAAAAACACAATATTAAGTACCTATACAAAAAAAAACTACGTTACATTCTATGGTTTCATAGAAATAATAGCGTGAAGTCTCTATTCCTTGAAATAGAAGTAAGATTGTTTGAGTTGGATTTCATATTCTTTTCATATTGGAAGAATCAAATCCAAGGAAAATCTGGGCCTTACTTAGACACATTCCCATGTATTTCATGTATTTTGATAGCTGTTGACACATTAACGACATGTCGAAACTCATTGTTGGGGCACACGACGAAAGACATAGGCCAGGAGCGCGACCAACGCGATCTATTTCCGACACAAGACGTTGACCTGTTTCTATGTGCATCACAGGATGAATCAGATTTACAAGAGATACATAAATAAACTGCACCGAATACCTCGTGTTTGTATCGTAACACCGCGTTCAGAAATAAACTCATTTTACATCTGCCACTGGTTAAATTATATGGTTCTATGTAACGCATCAGTTATATATGACCGCATTGGCATGGGTATCTCTTCCTTCTCGGCTGAAATATATTTCGGAATTTAAATCGAAACTCCGACTTCGAAATAGAACATCTACCTAGGAGCCCTAATCTGACTACAACTATTTGCAAGTATTTATTAATAGCGTACACTTGTAATGTCTATACTTTTGTTTATCACTATTCACTACTCATATCCTATAGGTTAATAGTAAATAGGTAGTATGGGCTAGGGATGCAACATCGCTCATAAAAACCATCGATGTTAGGATATCGATGTTTTCAAAAGTGAAACATCGATGTTTATGAACGATATATCGATGTTTTTATCACCATTTACAAATTACATAAACTTTTGACGCCTTGTTCCTGTAATGCAAATGAATCATCGATTTATATAAACATCGATGTATCGCCTAAACCACCTTAGCTCAGTTTTCTTAATTCTTGCTTTCACAAACATCATCCTTTACATCACTGTCACTAGGAGGAGTATGTGTGGTATTTCTTTAAAAGATGTAGTGAGACATCTTTTAAAGAAATACCACACATACTCCTTAATGCTCTCATTACTACTAAATACTATGTTTTTTCTATTTTTATTTATAAGTATGTCGCTAAATTGAAAAATGTACGTTTGTGACTGAGATAGGTAGGTAATCTGTGTAGATCACGGATAGAACGCAAGATCGCGCCCTATGTCTGTGTACGACAAAACATCGTTCATAAAACATTGAACATCGTTGTTCATGAACATGAACAACGATGTATCGCCGATATTTTTGTTTCTACATCGATGTTAAAACATCGATTTTTATGAACGACTAGCTGATGCCCGCGACTTCATCCGCGTGGAATAATTTTTTTTAATTCCCACGGGAACTTCTCAATTTTCCGGGATAAGAAATAGCCTATGTCACTCAAATTTCAAAAACTGTGAAACACATATTTCTTAATTTTTGCCCGTAGCTTGTAAACCAAGTTTCATAGATATAACTTGAGAAATTACGAAGTTTCATACAAACTTTCAACCCCTATTTAACCCTCTTAGGGAGGGAATTTTCAAAAATCCTTTCTTAGCGGATGCCTACGTTATAATAGCTATCTGAGTGCAAAATTTCAGCCTGATCCGACCAGTGGTTAGAGCTGTGCGTTGATAGATCAGTCAGTCAGTCAGTCAGTCACCTTTGCCTTTTATATATTTAGATAGAAGATACATCGATGTTTGAAAAACATCGATGTTTAGTTTGCATCCCTAAGTATGGCAGCGGAAAATACAAGTAATTAAAGATAAATCCTGTGATTATCATATTAGGTACCTACTCGTAATTCATGTAAGTACATTGTCCTCGTTGGATGGTTTTTTGCTAAAATATTTTAATTTTACGGATGAGGTAAAAACAAACCACATTAAAACCACCGTTTCAAAACAAAGATTATAACCATGAAATATACCTAATGACAAGAATCATATTATGTTCGTATCGGCTATCCTAAATTTCATCCGCCCGTATACCATTGAGCTATTACCACGAAACCTTACATTTTGAATGGCAACGGTTACTATAAATCGTACCATAAATAGGCCCAAATGTAGCACATTGCACACAATACCTACAGACAATAGAATACACGGGTCTTCCGGACGGGGGACCTTTAGCGACAAGGGACGAGAGCCTTTTAGGCCCACACACAAAGAAATAAAATTACGTTACTGTACATAATTAAAAAGCAGGCAAGGTCTTACTCATATGGTACGGGATTTACTTTATTTCTATAGCCATATAGCATTGGCTGTATCTCGTACCATTTGTTGTCGGAATGGTGCCCTATTTTCGCCAGCTGTTATCTAATGGTTGGTTTGGGTGAGCGATGTAAATTCAAGTAGATAGGTGACTAGATGGATTACTAAACCACAGGTTAGTACTTGGTAGGCTCAGTTCTGTGTGAATTGTGGTAGAACTTAGGTGGTTGTATTTCCGTGCTGAATTGCACAGCTCATTATTTTTTGCGTAAAATACGAGCATACCCTCCAAGTTCCTGACAATTTAAGGGGCAATTACGCATGGTGATGTGCTGTCTAGAAATCTACTGACCCTGCAGGTGTACTCAAGTCACTAAAACAAACTGTATAAAAATGTATCTTATATGTGTAGGGCTAACTTGTAGTGGTGTAAAAAAAATATACTTAAGTAATATGTGCAGTGTTTTATTTTATGAAACACTCCCCAGATATTCTAGAGTACCCAAAATAATAACAACAGCCACTGTTTATTCTAACTTGGAAGGTGGAGGTCGCCCGCTCCTCTTAGCCCCACGAGTATTGATTTAGCTCCCGGCGAAAAAGTTTCTCTTGTAATAATAAGGATTCGGCTCCTCTTTGAAATATGAATAAGGGAACGTTTATTTTCATACTTATGTGTAACTAAGAAACGCCCTGAAATACGTATATGTACTCGTATATACTCCCTCGGCTCTATATGTCTCATTTTTGCCAACAATATCATCGAAGAGCTTATGTACATTGATATTCAAACTTACTGAAATTGTATGTGTGACTATAAGAAATTCTTAACTACGCACGTACATACTTGCTAAACAAGATTATGAAGTAGTCTAAAATATCTTCATGACTTAACTGCTTACAAAGTGCGATGAGAGTAGACCATTTATAAATTTATTCAACTTGCGTAAGACTTTTGATTGTTGCATCTTAATATTACTTAGTAAATTGTAATCCCACGTCTGATTGCATTTAAGTTTCCACCCACAGATAGATTCTCTGATTTGTGTTTCCACCCCTAAAGTGCGATGAGAGTAGACCATTTATAAATTTATTCAACTTGCGTAAGACTTTTGATTGTTGCATCTTAATATTACTTAGTAAGTTGTAATCCCACATCTGATTGATTTAATAATGCATTTAAGTTTCCACCCACAGATAGATTCTCTGATTTGTGTTTTCACCCCTTAACATTGCAATTTGCAATGCATCGTCATTCGTAAATGAATGCAGAAACGTGCGTTGACGGTTTTATTAGTGCTCAACGGATGTGTACCGTTTCCTTCACGAGTAAATTTCGTGGAAGCTTCATCAGTATCCTGATGCTGCATAGAATTTGCCCATACATCCCGTTCCATCCCATTTTTAATTCAAAGTCTACTTTTAAAAAATTAGTACGTTTCCCATTAAGTACAATAGCTTTGATGAATCTATTCGGTTACCAAATTTTATAGTACTTTTATAAAAAGTTCAGGATAACTTTGCGGGCACTGAATTGCGTCATTGGATAAGTTCAGTAACACTTTAAAACTTATTTAATTTTAAACCCCGTCTAATTTGAATCGAACTCTGGTAAAGTGTTTATTAAGTTAAAAAGGTGTAACTTTTTAAATACATATAAGCTTGAAATGTACTTCGTAGAGTAACCCAAGAAGATAGAGCATATAAATTGTAACTAATTGATTGAGGTAGGTAGAGTTTTGAGTGTTTTTTAATTGTTTATTAATTTCTCAAGAATGACAACCACAAAGCAGTTACCTCCGTGCAGAGTTCTAGTACTTACCATAAGGTTTATCATAAGTTTCATCCACTTTTCAAATGAGCCTGTTAATTTGAAAAAAATAGAAGTTCAAGATAAAAATACGGTTTTGGTCCACCGTATCTCGAACTCAAAATTAAAACTTCTTTCACGAGCGTAGCTTCAGAGTAAGTATTTAATTTTCTATGCATAATTTATGAGACAAAAATTGTTCTCTCCCTCCTGTTTTTGCGAAATTGATTCACATGATTTACATAATAATTTTAGAAGTATTTATGAGCCGCCAGGAATTTTCTTATTTACTTAGGTGCATGTAATAAAAATTACGACAAAAGGTAGAAGCCAAAAGACAATGTAACCCTTGCAAATTTTTAGAAGATAAAACCAACATTATATATTTTTAATCTAGCCTAGCTTTTAGATGTTTAATTTAACGAGTTGCAAATAATATGCAATTTAATAGTGGCTGCACAAAAGGGTCATCTTGCTAGAGTCTATTGTTACAAAGCTGATTTTATTCAGCTGCTCGTACAGCAAAGCAAATGAAGCGGATCGCTTAATTCGCGATTAACTACTGTAACTACTGTAGGCATATTTTTATAAGCCGTACGTACAACATTGTAACTGTAATTTTCTGAAATTCGCTTTCTTTCCTTGTTATACGATTTTCCTGACGAACAGGAAGTAGCTAGAAGTAGTTGATACATTATGCAATCAGTTTAAGGAGCATTCTTTTAAAATACATATAGCCTATAGAGTACCTACGCCGATGTATCCCGATCGTGTTCTCAAATGACCCAGAAGATTAGATCCCGATCGACGTCATAATTCAACTACGAAATACTTCGTATAAAAATGGGATACAATATCTCTACATCTGGATATTTGCCTCTTTATGGACAATACCAGAGTAGACATGAGCCTGCATTGTTAAATGTTCAGGGACAAAGAAGAAAATTAATTAGGGGCCATATTCATCATCGCGGGTTAACGATGCTTAAACCCAATTGTGTTTTATGCGCAACGGTAAACCCTGCCTTCGCGATGGTCTTTTCTATGTTGAGTTTCATATCGATATCTTGCGTTACATGTGTCATTTTTCTTTAATGCACATAAAGTTGCATATTGACTAGCGATTTGCAACTTTATCTGCCGAAACTCGATCTCCGTGATATTATGTTAATTATATTTGATACTTAGACAGAAATGGCTTCTCCTTTAACGTCGCGTCGAGTTGAATATTGAAACCGGACATTAGTGTACAACAATCTCAATTACTGTCTGTAATATAATTTAGTCGATATGGCCCGAACCGCGAGTCGCGACCCGTATAACCGAAAACTATAGAGTTACATATTAAGAAAACAAACCTATGTAATTTCAGTTCTGACCGCAGCATTTACGACCTGTTGCGTTTATCCAAAGCTTGCTAGGTTCCTTTGTTGGTTCCAATCTCGGGTCACATTTCTCTTCCTTTATGATGTTCACGCTTTTCTCTTCCTCATTGTGCAAATGCATGCTAATATATAGTGCTAAAACACAGGACTACAACATTGGTCTTTAGAATTGCCACTTTAAAAATACCACAAACAGAAACTACCCCAAATGGCTGCCGTATTAGATACTAATTTAAATAAATGCTTGCACTTGCCAGTAGGTATACTTGATTCTTATATTTCTTGATTCGTAGTTCGTATCCCTACTATTATATATTTAAATTGACTTTTTGCCACATTTAAGGTCGACGGTGGTGTGCGGAAAATCTCAATTGAGTTTATGTTTACGCCAAAATGAAATGACTCTGTAAACATGTAAAATAAATAAATAATAATAATTTGATATTTCACGTTCACAATATATACGAGTATGTATTGCGAAATATGGTTAGATACACGATATCATTTCCTGTTATATGTTAACTTTTTAAATAGTTTTGGTGTAGCCGTTATCCGAATCATGCATTGTACCTAATCTATAACGCTATGCTATAGTGTTGAACAATCCTTTGGTACATTAATTGTATTTCGCGACAAAATTGAATTCACCAAAATATGCACTGAGTTGTATGAAAAGGAGAATCCAGATTTTTGCCACGCCATTGCTGTGCCTGGTCTATAGTTAGTACTCGTGAGTAAAAACTAATAGGGGAACGTTGGAAAAGCTAATATGGTGTAGGGATGTTGCCAAAACTATTATTTCCGTAACCTGAAATGTCTATGCTACATTGGCTTGAAAATTCAATTAATTTTTAATTCACTTTTTTAAACCTGACATTAACACATGAATTAATAATGCGAACTGTGACGATGCTATGGGCGTCTATTAGAATTTGTCTTAAGTACTAACGTTTAATGTTTTTTAATCCCTAATCTATACTAGCTCAAAAGTGCTGAATTGATTTTACTAGTTTTCATTAATACGAGGTAAGTAGTTACCATACTTATTATTATAAATGCGAAAGTTTTTGTTGTTCGTTTATTGGTTTGTCCATCAATCGACGTGATTTTTGCATCACCCGGCATAGTTGGGGACCTGGAGAGTGACATAGGCTACTTTTTATCCCGGAAAATTAAGGAGTTCCCGATGGGCATTAAAAAAACTTAATCCACGAGGACGAAGTCGCGGGCATCAGCTAGTAGTGAATAAAAATAACTGTTGACTGCTGGTTACGCACTTCATCAAATGAATGGATTAAGATCTGGCTGGTACTCATTTCTTATGCGGATTCGACTGGGCTTCGACCTTAGTTATTTACGAGTCATCCTGCCCGCAGGCCGCAGCGGTACCGTTAAGCGTCTTCAGGAAATTGCCTAATACTTTTGTGTACTGAAACCTCGTTTAGGTAAGTGTGTCCATCTAATTTTACTGACATCCGAGGCATCTTCGATGTAAAAATACCTAAGTAAGTTTTCAACATCAGGTTTTGAGTTGAGGTTTTGAGAGAAGTTGAGTTTAGTCTGTTGTATCTCAGGATCTAACTGACCATTTTTAATCTGAGTGGTGGCCAATATGCTGACCATAAGGTCAGCTGACCATAAGGTAAGCTTTAGAACTTAGTTATTATATCTAGTTATTAATAACTACTCGTAGATAATGCCCGCGACTTCGACCGCGTGGATTGCGGTTATTTGATTCCCGCGCGAACTCTTTAATTTTTCGGGATAAAAAGTAGCCTATGTCCTTCCCCGGTATGTAAACTATCATCAAAATCGGTTGAGCAGTTGGGTCGTGAAAGTGCAGCAGACAGATAGACCGACACACTTTCGCATTTATAATATTAGTATGGATTGCACTCAAATCTTCCAGTGGGTTACGCATGATTTACGCACAATTAACTAGTTAGTCTTCGAGACCTACTTTATTTAAAGAAGAATATACTGTAATCGTAAGTACAACTTTTGTCAGAGGTACATTTTAATCAAGTACTGGTGCCGTAATAAAAGTTCGTGTCACAAAAAATATCGTCAAGCTATAGCGGCGCGTCTTGTTTGCTTTTGCTTGTCTGACCTAAATTTCCAAGTTGATAATGAAAAGCTTCGTCGTCTGTCCGTAATTTCACTCGGGAGCTCGCCGGGGACCGTTTGTTACTTTCTGTAATCACTGTGCACTGAATATATTACCACTTTACTTACCTACTCATATATCTCGCCCTCCTGTTGCTACTAAATGTGGTCACGTAACTATTTTATGACTGAAATTCTTTTTTACAATAGTTAGTGTTTGAAAAGGTGATACCTTGTGAAACACAGTTTTATACTAACGCAGTTGTTTTCGTTCTTTAGTTCTAAGTATATCTATGTTTATGAGAAAATAAATAAATCTTAAATAAATAAATCTTAAACCTTGCTTAGAGAGCAAGTATACATTCTATGATAGAAGTGCGCTAATATAATATGATATAATATGCTCTCCTATAATAGGAGATAATATATGGTGCTGGAAGGTTTATTAAACCCAAAACCCCTAATCGGTTTCTAGTGATTCTACGCAGAAATGAACAGGAATATTATTTATATTGCTTTTCGCTACACCTTGGCGACCTGAGCCAATAAAGAAATAATTTTAAATCCACAAAGCAGGGAATCGAACTCAGTTCACAATTCACAAACCTCTACACTAGAGAGCTCGCACAATTCACGATGTTTTAAATTTTTATTCGCGACATTATAAATTATTGTAGCCAGCTTTAGAAAGAGCTTACCTACTGTATAAAAAACATGTATTTTGTGTTTGCTTTCTAATTAGTTCATGCATCCATTCATATCACGTTACTATCCATACAAAGATGTGTTAACACTGCATGAAAGGAAACCGGAAAATATGACGTACTCGTAGGTACCAACAGAATGTTGCCATACTGGTAGAATAAGAATATTATTTAAAAGTTGTTATTCTTTGTAGCAAGCAAATTTTTTAACTCATATTTTACTCATCTCGCTAGTCTAACATTACTAAAATTTATGGCTGTACCATAAGTATATACCTAAGTACATAGTTATTATCAAATAAATACTTTACTCTCATCTTGCTTTTTAAAAAATCTCGCCTTGCTAAAATTTGAAATATTAAGTTAATCACAGAGGCAAAACTAAATAAATGCATGCATGTATTCTAAGTTCATCCTTATTTAGCCCTGTAAAGATAGCCCCTGTAGCACGTATTCTTATTTCCATTTTATTTTACATACAGGAATTGACTTATTCATAACTAGTAGACGTCCCTGAATTCGTCGTGGCAGGAAATTGGGAAATACATCAGACTTACAGTCGCGTCGTATTGCTTACTCGTATTATGCTTTTTGCAAAATGATAAAACCTAGTTTCTGGAAATCCATTAAATGATAAAATTAACCAAGATCAAGGCAACTAATTTACCCTAATTTTGTTTATATGGTTGAATTAAATAAAATATGTCAAAGTGGGAGTTTAGTTTTATGTATGGCTATTTTAACTTAACCCAAACTTAGGCATTGTCTACTGATCAAACAATCATCTACATGCCTATTACCTACCCAAATTCAAATTAGTTTGAAATAGTAATTGACTAGATAACTATCCAGTGTTGATGTAGAGAGAGGACATAAAATAGGCCATTAAAAGGCTTTGTTACATTTTATCTGAGCATGGGTCAAATGAATTTAACAAGCAAGATGAAAAGATGAAGCATTTCGAATTCAATCAAATTAAACAGTTAAAAGACTTATTTTACTTTGAAAAACTGATTACTTCACAAAAGGTTTTTATACGAGTAAGGAATAAAATAAACTTAGTGTTCGTATAATAGAGATCTCCCTGGAAATCTACGAGTGCTTCTATGGAAAGGTCTTTATGCCACTGTATCCTGAACATTTTGATATTGCGATTATTTGTGTTACAGCTAAGCATGAAAGTATATTTGACACAATGCTTGAATGCTTGAGTGCTTGTCTGTGCATTCACTGATTCATTGTACTCATTATTTGAAAAAATTACACTGAAATTGAATTGATGATACTAAGCTGAAACGAGTAAGCTAGTATCTGGATAATAAGAAAAATTTAAGATTATTCAATTGTCATTTCATTGTAAAAACAAAAAAAACTTAGCAATGCGTGTAGAGTTTTCATCCGCTATAATTATATATTCACACGTATACTCGCAATACATGCTTAACATTGAGATTTTTAATAATAGTGATTTTTAATCGATTTCATTTGCACAGATTCAAGCGTCTCCACTCTACGCATGGACGCGTTCGCTTGCATGATTGTGTTAAAAGACTTCCTTTTGGAAGATTTCATCGAAAATACCGATGTCTCATAAATTGAGTTTCAAATATTTCACTACAAGCTGATGCCCGCGACTCCGTCCGGGTGGTTTAAGTTTTTGTGATTCCCGCGCCAAAAATCTCAACTATACCCATGCCAAAAATCACGTCGATCCGTTGCTCCGTTGCAGCGTGATTGAAGGACAAACCAACAAACCAACAAACAAACACACTTTCGCATTTATAATATTAGTATGATACCTAAAACTAATAACGAGTTTGGAACTGTATTTCTGTGACGCGTAAAGTTAGGACTAAAATAGAGTTAGTCGACATTATTTGGAGAAATCGATAAAGTGCATTTACTAAATTGATCACCCTGCGGAATTGTACCGCAATACATCTAGCATAGCTATCCTCTTAATAGTATGTAGTCATTATACTTTTGCACCGAACAGCAAAAGCTTTATACAGACTGTACCTATGTAATTTAATAAAATCTATGCCAAGCTTTAGATCTTAATTAATTTAAAAATTACACAAATTTGAAATTGCCATTTTTAATAAAAGAGCTAAAAATGATATGTAGAAAACAAGTGAAATTTAAAACCGTACCATATATTTTAACCTTGGAATTAAGCTGTATAAAAGAAATGTAATGGCAATCAAATAATACCTTTGCGTTTTATTGGAGGGTCGAATTTCTTTACCGTGAGTCGTGACAGTGATTGATGGTATTAAAGACGACCTACTGAGGGAGTTAATAATAAAATACTATGCCATCTGCCAAACCCACAAAAGTTAAAATAAATCTAAAAATAGAAAAATAAAAAAATAGAAGAAAATAAAAACAGTGTTCAAAGCTGAAAATCAAAAGCTAAATTAATAAAAAAACGTTATCATAAGAACCAAAACCTAGGTAGGTAGGTACATACATTTACATAAAAGTTGTTTGCAGAAAGGACAGCGGTAAATAGAACTCAGATAAAGAAACCATATCTTTCAATTATTTTTTCAATTAGTAGGTATTTCTATTGAATTGTTTTGCATTTTTATAGATGCGTAAGACTAATAATCATCTACTGCAATCATCGTCGTAACTGAAAATTTTAACTCAAAAAATATAAAGTTTGCTATGACTATAGCCTAAACATAATCTTTAGGCATTACATAGATTAGGGTAATTACTTTATTAGTCATTAAGTAGTTCCTGATAAGGCATTGTTTCCCAAACATGCGAATTTGCAAATGAAAGATAAACAAAATAATATGAACCCCTACACCAGTTACCAATTCACAGAACCAGCCATCATAATAATTATGACATTAAATATAGCTGCTTAATTAATAATAAGGACCCAGCTGATCTCCAGGGAAAGAGAAGTGAGTAAGAGGCGCGGGGCGGGATCTGAGTGCAGTCGGCCAGCCGCCAGTCGCCTGCCTCGCGTCACCCGCGTCAGCCGGATCTCTGTACTGTATCTCAGCGCGCCTTTAGCCGATATTAGTGCCACGACCTGTGAATGCCAGATATTGGATTGAAACTGTGTGCAGTGTTGCTCGAAACCCAAAGTTTGTGCTGGAATTTAATTTTTTACACCCTACAACGAAGATTTCAGTTACGGCTAACACGTGAGTAACTTAAGTTTTTGTTGCTAAGTTATCTCGAAGCAAAGTAGCATCTTCAACCTAATTAAGATTTTATCAGTCACCGTGACAGATTTTTAGGGCTAAAAGCTAATTTTTTTTAATCAAAAAAGCAATTTAGATTTTAATGCTCCCAAATCCTTCGCCGCATTTGCAAAGATTTATGATTTCTTTTGAAATTTTGGGGTTGAATGTTTGGTCGTCTATTGATTCTTACCCCTAATAAAATTCACGCATTGAGAAGTGCCCTGTTTCATCCTGTGTTATTGGAAGGGAAGCGAATGCCTGGGGGCCGAACCGGGACTCGATCTGCGAAGTGTAATTTGAAAATTCTCTAACCAAGCTATTTTGTCGTTGAAATTACATTTTGGGGTGTTTAATATTTCAAACACATCGTGAGGACATGTCATGTTCTACAACCGTAATTTCATTTGCATTTTACGCATGGTAAAAAAATTACCACACCAGCTCGTGCTAGAAGCTGGATTCAGATGAAGCCTATGCGTTATTATGCCATCCTGTGGAATAACTAAATCTAATTTATCTAATAAAATAACATGGTTCTAATTTATCGAATAAAATAACATTGAAACAAGAGATGAATGACCACTGGAAGGTTAACTTAAAATGCTTAAGTAGCATATTGATTTCAAATATTATGGACTTATTTAATGTCCACGGCTCATAAAAAAGGCGGTTTGGTTAATTATTGATCAACATAAATAAGTAATTATTAATGAAATGTTATTCATTATATTACTTCCTATGAATTATGATGTAATGTCGGCTTATATGAAAGTCATTTAAAGAAATTGAATTATTTAATAGTTATTTGTGTTACATGGGGCCAAAGAAAATTTTTGTTCCCCGAGGGCGCTATTTTGAATTCAGAGCGAAGTGAACGATTCTATAGTAGAATCCCGAGCGTAGCGAGGGGTTCTAAAGTAGAATCCTGAGCGTAGCGAGGTAATGATGTACATTATCATGCAAACTTCCACCGAAAATTGGTTTGAACGAGATCTAGTAAGTAGTTTTTTTTTAATAATTTAAAACTTACTACAGGTTTGTACGGAACCCTCGGTGCGCGAGTCCGACTCGCACTTGGCCGGTTTTTTTCAATATTGTTTGCTATTTTAATATCATAGACAGGAGATTCAATAGTACAGATCTGATATAAATTGTCTTGTTTAGTCGAAACAATAAACTTGCTTGGCATTTGGCCTAATAATTGCATTTTGCTGATATGCTGAATCGACCTTCTTATTTCTATGACATGGCGTTGGCTAATTAAACTTTCAAGAGGATTTCACTCTTATTCGACTAGTATTTGTGTATGGATCTACCGAATGAATCTGTTGCTGAGGACGATCGTTTCGTTATACAATACATATAAGTAATATAATAGATTTTCGCTCAACGATATGTCTAACAATTGTACTTGGGTTTACACCAGTAATTTCAAATGATCGCACCACGCAATACCGTTGTATAATGTCAAATCAATTCTCATCAAGTGCAATTGCCGACATGTAAGCGTGCGAATATTATACAAGTGACTTATCACAATTTTATCACGTTCTGTCTCCTATGATAGACAGTCGAGTAGACGGTAGAAAATTACAGGTTGCTATAACAACGACTGAGGCACGCAAATCGTCATGCGCTGTCGCTTCGTGCTCTAGCTACTATTATGAATGCTTATTTTATACTAGTACTACTGTAGAGTTTCTTTACAGAATGCACTCATATCTTTTAAAAACCAACTAAAGATAAAGACTACCTATCTATTATTCAACTTTTACTACAACTCATTTAGCTTGCGCCTTCGCTATTGTATTTGTTTGTGTATCGGTAATCCTAATCAGATTTATATCGATATCGGTAGTTTGATTTTATGTTATGTTTGATATTCTTATCTTTAAATTTCTTAATGGCTTACGATTGCACTTGCCCACTAAAAAACAGGTAAAGTGAGCTGCAAGAGTCAATATTCTTAGCACCAAACAGCGTGGCTTCTTCTATGTCTTATGTGTTCACTGAATAATCGATAGGTACATAAAATACGCAAGCAAATAAAAACTTCAATTGTAATTGCATTTTTAATATATAAAGTCGACAAATGGTAAAATAACGACTGATTAATGCTTTCAGAGGTGCTATTGAAAATAAATAACGTTTTACTTTTGACTTACGATTTACTTTACCATTATAATATAACGTAAGGAACAATATTATGACTTTGCTATCATGTTAATCGTGCAAATAATTGGATAGCGAGCACTGTTGCGTAATATAAGCAATTGCGTGTAATGAAATGCACGCAAAATCTAATGCTCATACCATGCTTTTAAATGAAACATGGATGTAAATCTATTCTAAAGCTAAATGAAGCTAATTGTAACACTACCAAAACGTATTCCGCAGTATAATACCGATTTTTCAATTATCAAATAGATATTTTTTTTAGTCAACTGCAAATAAATTGAACCGTTGACTGCTTTTGTAAAGAAAATCTGAAGCCTTCAGTCAGTTCACTTTCAAACTATGTCTTCCAACGATGGAAAAATCGGGTTTAATTAACTGACCATTTTATTACGTTATCTCTCATTTATTTGTACAGATTTTTATAAAATTATTTCTAAACACGTTTTACATACTTAAATATATACAAAACACATTTAAAAACCACCAAGAAACCAACCAAAAAACACCAAGAAAGAAGAGAAAGCTCGCCGGTTCCCCGAGAGACACACAAACAAACTGATTCTCCCACTGTCAAAATCGGCATTGCACAGCTCAAGCCCCTATTCAATGTCAATATAAATATTTAACAATCTGCCTGACTACATTAGGAACATAGGAAACGAAGAGTTTAACAACACGCTAAAAAATTATCCGATTGAAAAATGTTACTACAATATTAATGAATTCTTAAATGACACTGACAAACACTAATAAAATCGGTCTGATACCCAAACTGGGTATCCATAGCATGCCTTATTTACTAACGACTATAATATGCTTATTAAGAAATAATGGAACTATGGAATTTCAACTAATAAAGAAATTAAAATTGAAATTGAAAAATAATCCTACTTATATAAAACTTCCACCCACTGCGGGGCCTTAAAGACCCAAGCAGCCAGTGGTCAGGGCTCCAGAGAGAGGAACTTCCTCACAATTCGCGCCGTCTCAAGGATAACCGCCTTCTGTATCCGACCCTTAATCCAACAACCAAGCGAAAGCTTCTGGAGGTGTTGATCGAAACTCTTCGCAATAAGACCGTTAACTGACCATTATTATTATGTTTTGTAATAACGACACATTTTCTTATAGCGAATAATTATTCTGAAACGGCATATGAAAGCATTGCGAAAAACAGTTTTTAAACATCAGATGGATTCTAAAATGTCTCTCAAAAAAGAAATGGGAGTCTGGCAGAATTACCTAGGCACTTTACAAGTCTGACACTACTCATTGTTGCCACTACATTCCAAACTATGCACTCAGTGTGAGGGGGAACAGCGTCACAACTCCGAAAGAGACCCTTTGACATGTATAGAGACCCACGAAAGAACCTGCAAGCTTATTACATTATGAACTTTGTACCTTAGACGTTAGAGGCTATATTAGTGAGAGTATGTGTTTTTAGTACACCATCTAACACCTTTGTAGTCCTTGTAAGTGATTTTAAAGAGAAGCATTGTCGCGACTTAAGTCTCTTTCGCTGTTAAAATCGTGTTCTTGTTTTTTTTTCGTATCTTTGCTGTTAATTCTTATTCTTATAAATCTACTTCATAAAAAGTCGCGATACAAAAAGTGTGTGCACACGCAACGATTTCTCTAGAATTGATAAGACAGAATATCATGTTTTCATTTCCCTCAATATTATTTGTTTTTGTTTTATTAACTTTCTTATCTGTGATTTATCACTAGGTCATTCAAATCTGGTTTACCTAATTACTCCTCTTTCGATTTCTGACTTTTAAGTTAAAAAGTTAACTAAAAAGGTTTTAGTTAAAAAGTTTTAACTTATGAGATTTTATTTTCCTACAAAATCAACATACGCCACTGACTAGGTAGTAGGTATTATATTTAGGTACTTACTACTTGATATTATATCTTAAATACAAAAAAAAATCATTTGTTAAAACCTACACAGTACACAGCTCTATTGTTTGCATGATAACTCGCAGTTAATAAGCGTAACAGAAGTTTATTTGTCACTGTTTTTATATTAAAGTAAGAATTAATATAAATCATGTTGGATATAAATGCAACAAAGGTCTTTGACATTGTACTTGTATTATTATCATAAACAAGCAGACACTTCGGCTGAGATCTATAAAGCGTACTTTGACTTTGCTCTGACTTTACTTAGAGTTAAAACGAGATGGACTTATGTGAGTAACATAAATCTATCTCGTTTTAACAATGTCTTAAGTCTAAGCAAAGTCAAAGTCTGCTCTATAGATCTCACCCTTAAATGACTTAGCTTGCGTGTTTATAGTCAGTCCCATAAATTATCATTATGACTACCTATGGACTAGGACTTCGTCTTTGTGGTTTAACGTTTTTGTAATACCTAAAATAAAAATTACTCCTTGTATAGTCCTCTATATGCTTAAGAAAGTTCCGCTAAAAACGGTTCTACTACTTCGAAGAATAGCCTGGGCATAGACAAATGGTAATAAAGGTGATTGGGTTATGAAAACATTAAAAATACCTTTCAATCATACTGGACATGACAGTAGACATCCTAGCAGGAGACGTAAGTCGTTGCAAGCAGGCCTGATTGCAGCCAAGCGCCAGCCTATTAATTAATAAACAAAATGATTTAACCAGGTGGCTCATGAGTAGTAATGATGCAGTCCTAAAATCAAGTCCAACCAAAAGCTTTGAACATAGTACATACTTCTATACTAATATTATAAATGTGAAAGTTTGGATGGATGGATGTTTGTTACTCAATCGCGCCAGAACGGCTGAGCGGATCTGGATAAAATTTGGCACAGAGATAGATTATAGTCTGGAATAACACATAGTCTACTTTTTATCCCGGAAAATTAAAGAGTTCTTGCGGGAACCAAAAAACCTCAATCCACGCGGACGAAATCGCGGGCATCAGCTACGAGGTTGACGCGCCTAACGCTCTTTATCAAGTATAAATTTATTTGCTCCTTTGTCTGAGGAAACAAAGCTTAATCCAATTTTAACGAATCCCTCTGAAACCTGGGGAGGTTCTTTGCGAGTACGTGTCGGAAATCTCCTTTGAAGTTACATTCCCAAGATGGACGACATAATAGATTTTAATATTTTAGAATCTGTATAATACTAGCTGATGCCCGCGACTTCGTCCGCGTGGATTGATGTTTTTCGGTTCCCGCGGGAACTCTTTAATTTTCCGGGATAAAAAGTAGCCTATGTGCTATTCCAGACTATAATCTATCTCGTTGCCAAATTTCATCCAGATCGGTTCAGCCGTTGGAGCGTGATTGAGTAACAAACATCCATACATCCATACATCCATCCAAACTTTCGCATTTATAATATTTATTTGATAATAAAGTAAAAGTTGGGTTATTTCTCTCAATGGCAATATGTCTAGGTATACTAAGCAGGTTATACGTACTGGACGAATAAGCGAAATCTCGAATCATCATCACCGTTCTACCACGCTGGTCAAATGCGAATTGGCAGGCTTCAAGTTCAAGCGCCTTTGAGAACATTTTAGAGAATTCCCAGGCATGCAGATTTCCCCACGATGGATTTCCTTCACCGTTAAAGCTAGAAATCGAGAACAGAATGGTTATTTACATAATGCTTGCAGCATACGGGGTGCGTTTACAGAATGAAACTACATAACTTACTTACTTACTTATTTTTTTATATCTTTTCGCCGTTCATTAACCTCATAACAGAGATTCAGGTAATATTTAGCTTTGTTCGTGAAAGTTCGTTCGTATAATTCTAAAATAGTCACAGCTTTATCATCCGTTAAACCGTGAGTAAGGGTCACACCAAACCTACAGACGCGGAGCCGGCTTGAGCCGATTAGAAAAGCTTTATGTCCCGTATTCTTAAAGCTCACATAAATTATGTGAGCTTTAAGAATACGGGACTTTAGAGTGAAAACGCGGCAAAATGCTGTTTCCGCGTCGCGTCGGTAGCCGTCGCGTCGCATCGGCTGGGGCAGGCGACGTCTTTTTCACTCTTAATACCATATACATATGAAGCTTTTTCTGACCGGCTCGATCTAATTCCGCGTCGATAGATATTGTGGTGAGACCCTGTGTGTCAACTGTGATGCGGTTTCTAGTTACTGCGTAATATACCCACCTAAATACACCATAAACTATAGATGCAAGCAAATCTTCTTACAGGCTTCCCGTGGTTGGAGAAACATTCTGAACCGCTAGTAGTACATTAATTAGAAACTGACGGACCTTTGCTTAGGCATATAATATGAGCTTAAAGCTGGCAAAGTAAGTGTTTAATTTAGCATCAAAATAATTTTTAAATTGATACTTTTCATCTAATCGTTTTGTATTTAAAACATGTTAAAATATAGTTTAAGTGTACGAAAGTACACACACAACACACTTATACAATAATACAATTTCGAAAACTACGAAGCCTGAAAATTTTCATTTTCCACTAGAGGACGCCCGCGACTTCGTTCGCGTGGCATAAGTTTTTTTAATTCCCACAGGCACTCCTTAATTTTCCAGGATAAATCCTATCCTGGAAAATTAAGGAGGAACTCTCCAGCTTCTCAACTATACCCATGCAAAAAATCACGTTGATCCGTTGCTCTGTTGCGGCGTGATTGAAGGACAAACTCTCTATTTAACGTCCTTGGGGATAAAATTTTCAAAAACTGTAAAACACTTATTTCTTTATTTTAAACCAGAAGCCCAAATACCAACTTTCATGGTTATAACTTGAAAAATGAAGGACTTTCATACAAACTTTCAACCCCTATTTAACGCCTTTGGGGGTGGAATTTTCAAAAACTGTGAAGCACCTATTTCTTTATTTTAAACCAGAACCTCAAATACCAAGTTTCATAGATATAACTTGAGAAATGACGGACTTTCATACAAACTTTCACCCCCTATTTCACCCCCTTAGGGGTGAAAGTTTGAAAAATCCTTCCTTAGTGAGCGCCTACGTCACAAAAGGAACCTACTGTCAAAATTTCAAGTTTCTAACCCCAGCGGTTTAGGCTGTGCGTTGATATATAAGTCAGTCAGTCAGGACTTTGAATTTTATATATATAGATTTGATCTTTCCAATAAGAGTCTCTCTCACTTGACAAATTGACCCTTAAGATACAAGAAAGCTAGTCTTAGGGTTGGCCTGTGGCCACCATTAAATCTTAAAATCTCTTTGTTCAAAAAATAATCCAAAGTAACTACTAACAACAAAAGCTCACTCTGAAGTGATCAAATTAACAACTTGCTTATTTTAGTTTCTCTATCGCAGGCAAAATAAAAGGAATAGAACAGAAACCTAACTTTCATACAGGAAAATATCACCAAAATGCTTCTTAATTAACCGACTTCCCAAAAAGGTGGAGGTTCTCAATTCGGCGCGTATCTTTCTTTCTCCTTATTTTTGAATTTTACATCTCTAAATTGTCAACCCTAAGCTCTTTAAATTCCTTGCGCCTTAAACCTATTACCGCGGATTCTTTATCAGATGCAAAATAAATCGAATCCGTTCCGAATTCATGTCGATCTACGAAGCATGAAATAAGTAGGGGCTTAGAAAGCTTCTTACTTTGATGCCACGTATAGGATTGGATTTCGAGCGAACGACCTATTTGTGAATAATTTAAAATAGATAGAGTTCAATTTTACCCTATACCCCTGAATTGAACTCTCAACAGCAAGTCACTCAAGTTTTCAGTCTTGTACAAGTTTCGAAAAGTAGGACATACAAAGAATACGCGGCCTGAACTTGTTGTGGGCTTCTTCCCAGACCAGGTCAAGTTTGTAACCCTCAGCTAACAAATAACAAAACAATGAACAAGTTTGCACCGAAAGAGACAATGAAATTAAAAAAATCCACGTTGAAGTCTTCGTCGAAGACAACGTCTCTTATGATTGAAAAATTGAAGTAACTAGTTAAATGATTGACTTTAGCACTAGCTTCGGTGATACAATGACTCCAGAGTCTAGAGTACGTTCTCTGAAATACCTGCAAAGGTACGATAAGGAAAAAGGTTAGGTTTGGCCTGTGAATCTTCATCATATTATTATCTACCAAGTAAAGCACATTCAAATGCGGTTTACGCTCAAGTACGTTTTAAAATAAATCCGCAATGAAAACCGAAATATAAAACCCTCAAATCGTAATTTTCAACCAATGAATGTACGTGTAAAAGTGAGCTATGCTCCTTTATTGAACCGAGCCGTCCAAGCGGAAATGTCGACGAGCAAAAACGACTATCTGACCGAGTAATTTGTACCTATTCATGGCCCTACGAAGCCGCTCGCGGAACAAACTGAATACGCTATATCAATTAAAAAGGAATGTACCTAATACGATCACCCCAATGACCTGACACGAACGTTGCTTTTCTGATTTGATGTGCTTAAGAGCAGGTGGTAAATGTTATGTTTTTATTTATTTATATCTCACAAATGAAAATGTGACATTATCAACATATTAAGGTTGAATTTGATTGATTAACAGGTGTTAATTGGCAGAAGTACATGATACACAAAGAACTTCGTGTTTATATTCCTCTAAACCAGCCTAATCCGGGTACAACCGGTAAGGCAGCATACATCACGGAAACTATAAATGGGATTTGGGTTATTCATTAAGAATCGTTAATTGAACATTTAAGGAAGCTACAGAAATACCTTTACATCCGTATGGCAATTTCAAACAGGAACAGCTCATTCAATGGAACGTAATGGATTAGCAAGTTGATAAATATTAATGGATGAATCGTGATTATTATTTTTGATGGAAAGTTAACCATAACGAGTAGAAATTCTTGATTTTCTTTCATGAAAATAATAAGAAATACCGGTACCAGAACATCTGGCCACAACGTATTAAAATAAAAAGTAGGACAAGGTTGTATAATATTGGTTTAATGTAAACGACCGGCTAAACTAAGAACGTTCGAAAACCAATGGTTTTATCTTTACATTTCTGAAGCCATCTGAATCAGTAGGTAATGCCAGCCAAATTCTTGTAACATGCGTTGACAGGGTTTGAGCAAGTCTAGTAACAACCCTGATCACGATGTCTTTATTGACGACGTCTACATCAAAAATTAAAGATTTATTATCTACACAGACTCACGTGGCAATTAGAGAAATTTTCCAAATTTTTGGGAAAGATATGAGTTGGGCAATCCAAAATATGTACCTATGTCTAATCAAACTTATTATACTAAGGCAAGATAAAGGGCAAACAAAGGCCTGTCCGTAGCTATGAATATCCTGGTTTGAGATCCTTCGTCAGTGGTTCAAAATGAGCAAAAGATCACTGTTTGGGATAGTGGTGAACAAAATCCAGCTACCTGGCGGTTACCATGCCAACCTCCAATAGGAGATCGCACTAGAATAAATAATTGGTTGATTGAAATTGATACAGGGAACTATTCCAGCGAGTACAATTAAATATAGTGGGTATTAACATATTCTAAAGTCTAAACCAACAAACATCTGGATAAGAATGTATGTAGAGTTCACGGTGACTAAGCGCGAGGACAATGTCTCCGTATCTCCGTCGATTCACTCTATTGATGCAATTGATTTGTCACGTAACATATGGACTTCGCCAATGATCGTGTCTGTATTATCTGAATATGTATGCTATACATTGAATCCTTATATGCGTCTGCGTGTCCTATTATCTATCCGCTCTTTAATTAACACGCCCATTTCAGATATAATAACTACCTACATAATATATTTTAGTACGAGTATCTACTTTTGTATATACTATATCCACGTCCTAAGTATAAGTAACAAGTGTGGCTTTTAGTGGGTTAATTAAGTCGCCTCGTCGATTTATTACAAGCATATCGATAACATCATACTAATATTATAAATGCGAAAGTGTGTTTGTTTGTTGGTGTGTCCTTCAATCACGCCGCAAGGGAGCAACAGATCGACGTGATTTTTGGCATGGGTATAGTCCTGGAGAGTGACATAGGCTACTTTTTATCCCGGAAAATTAAGGAGTTCCCGTGGGAATCAAAAAAAACTTAAACTACGCGGACGAAGTCGCGGGCATCAGCTAGTAAGTTATAAGAAACAAAAGTCTTGCATAATCTTTTGAAACTTAAAGACGTTGCATTATTCGACAGTAAAACTAAACTTTTAAAAATGTTCAAATTATTGTAAAAATAAATCATAGGTACTTTATTAATATTATAAATTGCGAAAGTGTGTTTGTTTGTTCTTCAATCACGCTCTAACAGAGAAACGGATCGACGTGATTTTATGCATGGGCATGATTGAAGACCTGGAGAGTGACATATGCTACTTTTTATCCCGGAACATTAAGGTCTTCCCACGGGAATTAAAAAAACTTAAACCACGCTGACGAAGTCGCGGGCATCAGCTAGTTGTTAATAATATAATGGTAAATGCTACGAATAAATGTATCATGTCGTCAGTACCACTAAGGATAACGTAACACGTAATCTGTAGGATTATGCTTCTAAGCCACTTTACCACTGACAATAGTCTAGGTATCAAAACGTTTTGATCTTCAGGATTACACGTAGTAGCTGCTTTGTTGCTGAAATCATGTTTTTTATACCCATTTAGCTATTCAGATCATGTATTTACATATTTTTCCAACAGGTAAAGTTACCCACGTCAGGTTTGTTTCGAGGGCTTTCCATCACCCGAGAACATTTTTATAGAAAATCCATAAAATGTAGTTTCTCAAGTAGGTAAGAGTGGATCGGTCCCTTCCTTTTTTGGTGTGACGCATGTAAATGGCCCCGATGCTGGACCTAAATAATTTTTCACAAAAGATTGGAAAATAAACTTTCACGTAAATCTGTTTTGCTGACGTGTCCAGTCCATATCCCTTTCAGAAATGCTTATTAACTGGTTTTCGTAGTAAATATTAATAAAAGTAAATATTAATTATTGAACACTTAGTTTATGTAAATATAAAAAAGTCAGAAGTTCTTTATGGATAAAATAAATTCACGCTTCCTTAGTTATGGTTGACAGAGAACCAAATGGGTCTTGATTTAAATGACTGTTAGGGATTTACTGCCTACTTTATTCATTAGTATATTTTAAGGTCCTCATTCCGACTAGTTTTTTAACTGTTTCAAGATTATAATCATGTTTCCGCATAACTTACATCTCTAGTAAATAAGTAAAGAGGTAGGTATACTATGTTTTGCCTCAACTGAGGTAACTGGCAAAATCGTATCGTTAGAGGCAGCGAAAGGTCTCCGTTTATCTCTCTGTTAAACCCGATACCACTGCACCATTTGAATTAGTGCGTTGCGCAGGATGCTTGCGGTATGCGAGTCTTATGCTGCTGAACATGGTTTGAGGTATAATGTCAAGAAGACTGAAGTCATGATCTTCAGGGCGGGTACCAAGTGTCCAACGTATATTCCACCTTTGAAACTCCATGGAGTAGCTCTCAATAGAGTGCACAAATTCAAATACCTTGGGCACTTGCTAACCGAGAACCTTGGAGATGATGACGATATGGAAAGGGAACGCAGGGCATTGTCAGTCCGAGCGAATATGGTGGCCCGCAGGTTTGCCCGATGTACGGATGCTGTGAAAGTCACGCTGTTCAAAGCTTACTGTACATCCTTATACTCGGCAAGCTTGTGGTTTCAGTACACGCAAAGGGCTTACAATGCGCTGCGAGTCCAATATAATAATGCGTTCAGGATTTTGTTGCGGCAACCTCGGTTCTGTAGTGCATCGGTAATGTTTACTGAGGCGCGGACAGATGGCTTCGATGCCATCTGGCGCAAGAAAACAGCCTCACTATTGTCCAGAGTCCGTGGAAGCAGCAACGGCATCCTGCGCATGATAGCTAACAAAATGGATAGTCCTCTGATGGCGAAACTCGTTCAGAGGACGAAATCCCTTTTAGTTATTAAGTACTAACATAGTGATTAAGTATTTTGTTACTAACTCCTTAGTGTTTAAGTATTAACATAGTTATTAAGTATTTATTGTTACTAACACATAATGGATCTATTGTTGTCCGATTAAATAAATAAATAATAATAATAATAATAATAATTACTCAGCCCGTATACAGGTACTATGAGAGGTAAGTTTTAACCAATGGCATAACCATTGGTTAAAACTTACATCTCATAGTGAGAGGGTGAAATTCTTGATGTTACGTACGCATCGCTGCACATCGACAAATTGACTGCCGGCCCAGATGACATCATAAACGGCCGAGGCCACATAAGTCACAACCTATTATCGACGGTGTTGAAATGGGCAACAGTTTGGACCACTCCTATAGCGATTCGCTACGCGCTGTTAAGCTTTTATTATTAAGGCATTTCTTTTATTCAGAGCTTGAACGAAATTACACGTAATTGACGGCTGACGACCCCTTTCGCGTTAAGGCTGACTTGGGTACTTAAAGTCTAAAATGCACTGAGTACCTACTGATTGCGAATACATTTCGCCACATTCGTCAAAGATGTTACGTTACTATTCATTTACATTATCTCTTAATGATGTATGAATCATCTGAAAGAATAAATATATGTTTTGCATCATACAGCAAATATCCTTATCCTTACTAATATTATAAATGGGAAAGTGAGTTTGTTTGTATGTTTGTTCCGCTTTCACGCCGTAACTACTGAACGGATCTGGATGAAATTTGGCACAGAGATAGATTATAGTCTGGAATAGCACATAGGCTACTTTTTATCCCGGAAAACTAAAGAGTTCCCGCGGGAACCGAAAAACCTAAATCCACGCGGACGAAGTCGCGGGCATCAGCTAGTATTTTTATAAAAACGAAACATCCTTTGTTAAACGCATTGCAATTAAACAATAAAATAACCGCAAAAACCTTATCAATTGTTCATAAAATAAAATAATATGTTTTGATAGTCGAATTTTACACTAGTTGTTTCCATCGACTTCGTTCCCGCGGAGATTTGTTTCCTCTAAGACAATGTGGCCAATTCTGTGTAACACAATCTCTAAACTAAACTAAAATGACAGCTTTAAATCTAGTTCTGTCCCTTTTCGCAGGGAGTTTTATGAAAGGGTTAGCAATATTTTTAATGATGTCATTTAAGTTAAGTTTAGAGATTGTGCACTATCAGAATCAGCCCCAATAGTTATAAAGTCCTAAAAGTAGTCTAATTTACAACAATAGTACCAATTAAATATTTTGATTAGTGACCCTTCTAGTATTTCATTAAGCTCTTATTTGTCCCTGTCATTTAATTTATCGGCCCATAATTGTTAAATATCAATAAAATCGATCGTCGTCGAAACCAGTGACACGCTCCATAACATCCCCCAATTTCAATTTCTCTTAAATTGGCACTCAAATTAATTTTAGTAACAGCTGCTATCGATTTACGGCCCAATCAATGTGTTACAAGGAAAAATGGTCACCCGTTTTAGCTGTTAAACAATTTATTGTAATGAACTGGGGCGCTTTGCTAATGCTTGTACAGATTCGAAATACATGTTTCCTTAAAATGGGAAAGGGATGTAATTCTGTTTTTGTTTTGTCTAAAAATAGGAATGAATCCAACTTCAATCATAAAACCGAATGTTTGCAAAGAGGTCGTGGGCATTCCGAAATTTTCGAACCACTTGACGATTCTAAAGTACTTGTAAGAGTTTATTTGAATAAAAATATTTATCTACACTAATGTTATAACATTCTACTTATGTTTCCAATACTTGACTTATAATTACTACTGTTATAGCGCAGATAACAAAACACTCAATTTAAGCAATTTCACATGATGGTATAATATCCACATCGATATCGTAAAATCTCATTATAACATCAATAAAACGCGACCAATTAACCTGGCGAGCCTTATGTCAAAATCCTCATACAAGTTGTATAAAATTTTGATATTAGGCTGGCTTTTGAAAACAGTTGGGTTATACGTGAAAACTTCGTCGAAACTACTAAACTTACATACACAAAACTCTTTGGTAAGATCTTGTGCCAATTAAATAAAAAACGAACAGCGCGCGCTCGCTCCTGATTGGCCCTGCGCGCGCAGCTGCGCTCTCATTGGTTAGATTTTAATGGCGGCAAGTTCACTGTGACAATACACGTACGCGATAAACTATTGTCAGCTTTTACTCTTGTTGTTTGATAAATTGCATTAGTGAAGATAAAGTAGTGTATGCAACTGCATATAACACGGGTATTAAAACACTCGTTACTATTATGAAACTCGCTGCGCTCGTTTCATAAACTCACACTCGTGTTTTAATACCCTTCATTATATGACAGTTGCATAAACTACTATTAAATATGTATAACTATTTGAATAAAATTGAAAGCCAACTAGAAGACGCTGGTTGCCAGCTTTGGTGTGAAGTCTTTTGACTTCCTCTCATGGCATAGGTATTTGCAACATGCGAATAAAAACTACGAGTATCATCGACATTCGAAAAAATTCACAACATACACTGTTTCACTTATATTAATGCAAGAATTAATTATAATACAATTAATATTAACCAATATGTTGATCAATTGATGTTAATCAATAAGTAGGTATGTTGTTACGGAAAAATATAATCGGTCTTTAAATTATTCATTAATTTATAGCTGTGTTGAAAGCTTATAAATTCAATTTCAGATTAAATTTTTAGTTTAGTTTCTAATTTCGATTTTAATGTATTTCGTAGTTTTAATTTGAAAAAATTAAATTAAATTTTTATTTCAAATTGGATTTTCAGATTTTTAAATGCGTAACGTAATAAAACCTTAATCTAATTATGAATTCATTAGCCCTTACGTGAGGGCACTATTTTTAATATGCAAGTAATTTGACTCATGGTTACAATATGACCTCATATTGAGTCATCTTAGTAAGCAGTAGTATGATCTGATGTGTCATGTTTGTTTTCAAAAAATCCACACTTGGAACATTTACTTAATTAAAGTTTTCCTTATGATACCTTATCATTTTCGAGTAAATCACAGACAATAATGATTATTTCAGGATTATTTTGTGACTTTACTGTAATTTCCCCACTTCCCCCTTAAAGTTTATTAGTACATAAATAGGTATTTTAGCACATGAAAAAAATAAACCAGTGAAAACAAAATAAGCACTAAATCGTAAAGAAAACTTTTATGAATAGAAAATGAAAGTAGGAGTACCTGCGAACTGTAAAATGTTCCTTTCAACTATTCAAAAGTTAACTCTCCATTCACCAGTTCAAGTTTAAAACATTTTAGCGGCGAATCTCCCGCCGCCGCTCCGGACCAAAGGGAATTACGAAAGTTTTGGAATGAATATGCGAAAACTTTTAAATGTTAGTTTGAAGCTCGCTGCGGTGATAAGCAAACTTACCTAACATGAAGAATTATTTTGGCCCGTGGAAATATTTCGTAGTGCTTTAGGGTTAAAATTTAGCTGCTAATGAGGTTAAACGTAGGTCGCTAAGTACAATCTGTTAAAGCTACATTAAGTACTTTTAAACAAATAAGGTTTTTAACTTTTTACTAATGAAGTAGCAATTTTTATTTAAGGAGTTCCAAAATTTATTGAGCTGATAATTTCGCAGAGCTACCAGTCAACTAAAAGCTTAACAATATGAGGAGTCTTACCAGAGTCAGGGTCAGGTTACTAAGCAAACGCCGGTCTTCCGATTCATTTCGGATTTACATCACACGGTGTACGTCTTCGAGTTTGTCATAGGGGCAAATGAGCATGGACATTATCTCATTCATAAACTATAGATGGTCTCGTACAAGATAGCATCATGAATTGAAAGAGCCACAGGTTTTATAAATTGCCATAGCGCGACCTGTGGACGCCATTCCTTCCGATCTTAAAGAGACGCTTCTTAAAGTGACGTCCACATATCACATGATCTTGCTGCTTGTGGCTAGCTACCTAGATCTTGATAAGATATGTCAACTCATAACTCTATGAGTCTATATGTGCGTGTGTGTGTTGGAGGTCAACCCATACTGCGCTTTAGGGCCGCTGCGGTGTCGCCATGTCATCAGCTTGGTGTCACGTTTGGTTGTATTAGCTTTGCCATTTCAGCTTTATGACCCATGTGTTACTATGGTTCTTCAACTTAATTCCCCTTTTCTGTTTTGATTACGTAAAGATACCATTGCATACTGAGTGAACCTGCCCTTTGTTACTGGACTAATCAAGTACCCGACTCTACTGACGAGAAATAGGTAACTCGCATCTTTCTTTGCGTTGAGTTCACTTTAAAAGATTTGAAACATTTCTAAGACGTTCCAACAATCGCTTACAGTTTCCAACTCTAAACCACATATAGCTGAAGTATCAAATACAAAAGGCTGACTCAATTTTGGCGGCTTCGCGTAGTTTAAACGATGTCGAGAGTCTCAGCCTGTTGTCTCGGGAAGCATTTAACAAAGACGATGTGGGAACATTCTACGAACAAACTATGTTACAAGGCTTTTACTTGAAAATTGGGTTACACACTTCCCTACTGCTAATGAGTCGGCGAGATATTTATTTACAAAATCTCTCGCTGAGTCATAGTTGGTACAACCTCTACTTTACAAGCACCCGGTACCTTTATCACTTAAGAAATAACACCGAAAACCTTCTATCAAATATAGGTTTGCCATGCTGTATGTGCTATACGTTGGTCTCTCCGTCATAAATTGAGTTGAGTCTGCGAAAGTTGGTCATATTTTCCGGTGCTTCGATTTTTCTTTTACTTATCACTTTTTGGTGTAATGTATGTCTGCATAAAAGTAGGTACTTATTACTAAAACTGTGACAACCTCTTTGACCAATCTCTTATAAGGCGAGGTCCTGATCAATTTTAGCAGTTTAAGTTACATTATTAAGGGTACATATTTTTAAATTCAGAAATTTGTAAATGGTCTACTCTCTGGCCGGTCTGATAGTCCTGGCTACCGAAACCAACCGATTATGCGTTTTAATACGACGCCGTTTACTAACAGAAAGGGCATTGCCATACACCTTACCAGTTAAGTCAAGAGTGAATAGGCATCTTCTAGGCAAGCGCGCTACACCTTAGGCTGCATCACCACTTGCAAGCATGTCTGATTGTAGCCAACCGCTAGCTAAATTTAAAAAAAGCCTGTTCTTAGCCCGCTTCCATCTCAGAATAAGTACCTTCTTTGCAAGTTGCAACCGATCGCTCATCCTTGTCCGACGTCTGTGATACTTCAAAATCCGAATTTTAGAATATGATAACACCTGAATTGCGCATTGTTCTGTTGTAAACTGCCTTCCTAAACCACATGGCTAATGTAAATAAACCGACGCAAAAACCGCGAACCTACGTCATAGTCAATTTTCTGAAATAGAACCGTTGGTTACTTGCATATTCATCACACAGCACACTACCACAGAACACTAACTATTACCAGAGTGAACGACTATTAAATATTACGTATATGACACTATCGCGATGTTACACACATCAGGTTAAGTACCTATTACGGTAAAATAATTCAGGGTAACGATCGCAAACACCTATCGCTCTTGCCATTGTCGTAGTCAGAATACTATCGTACTAGACGCAATTTCCGAGTTTATAAAGTTGAGACAAAGTATCAAATAATTCCGTGCAAGCTTCATTATTATAATGAAGAGCATGAGGAATATAATAAAGCTCGTATCTAAAATGGCGGACGAAGAAACGAGCATGATAGTAATATAAAAAACACTTTTTATACAATATGCCGCCTCTAATACAGAATATGCATCCTCTAATATAGAATTTGTTCATATTCTCCAACATAATATACCTAGCAATATTATGTTTAACAACAGACTGCGGTTACCACATTGGAATATCCTTTTATCCGATTTGAAAATAGGGGAATGGGATAGGATTTCGACGTGGCTTTGGCTCACCACGTCCTCTGTGTATTCCGTGCTAATCTTGGACTAATAACTCGTCCAAGGTACTTACTATTAAGTGATTTTTAGTGAATTAATTAAAGTTAATTTTTCCTTTAATCATGCCGCCTCAGAACTGCGGACCGACGGGATTTTTGCATGGTTATACCTAGTTGAGGACCTGTAGAGACACACAGGCTAATTTTTATACTGTTAAATCACAGATTTCCCCCGTCATTTTCGAAACCTAAATCCACGTGGATAAAGTCAAGAATCTAGATCATCTACTTAGTCCTTAATACTAACTGAACTGAACTACCAATACGTACAAAGCTTATAGAGGCGCGCGACCCTTCTCCGCCACTCGTTAAGTATTTCTCTTATCTCTTAAACAAAAGGAAACGTATAACCTACTACTACTACCACCACTACCATCTACAGCCCATTACTCCGAGGCACGGGGTTGAAACACCGCCAACTTCGTCACTGCGGGCTAGTACTAAGAATTTCTAGTCAAGAAATACCCAATACTCAATTATGGCCCGACCCGGGACTCGAACCCGGGACCACGTCAGCTGCAGTCGAACATGCCAAGCACTAGACCAACGAGGCAGTAGGCAACTACTACTAGCATAAAATAAACTTCATGTTCTACCACAGAATACTAACTATTTCTGCCTAGTTCTACACTGTAAACCGTTGTAGCCATATTGGAATATCCTTTTATCTGTGTTGGAAATAGGTCAGGACGAAGTTGGTGCGGAACAGGAAGTACAGCCTCGTTCGCTCGACTCTGGAACGAGTTTTAATACTGATGTGAAAAAAAATAAAAGAATTCTGTTGAACAGAAGTGCATTCCCCAGCTCTTTCTGATAAGTAACCAATTGTGAACGTAGGGTGATAGAAAATTCGATTTGAAGTTCACTTTGTTGTAGCACACTGAAAAAATTGGCAGATACCTACCATCCACTCCCAATAGCTATTCTGTCTTTGAGAAATATATTAACCGACATGAATTGAGTTAAGCGCGACTTATACAGAAGTGGCGAGTGATGAAGAAAGCGCAATATTCTTAGAGTTCTGCTGTAGTAGGTAGGGCAGAGATTTTTCTCACATATTATGAAGAACTGTTATACTTAGCCCAATTTAATTTTAAATACATGGGTAAGTAGTATATTTTATCAAGTATACTTACTCTAAAACAGTACCTTATCCAATAATAAGGAAAACTACGGTGCGCCAAGCGTGTAAACAGAAAAAAAATATAAATAATCTAACTCAATTCGATGAAAGTACACACGACGGATGTAAACTCGTACATTATTCGAAACTGGCCAACGTACGTATTTTAACTAATAGCCATCATAATAGCCTATAAAGGCTATAAGCAATATCTAAGCGGTGCGAACAATTCATCACGCGAAAGAAATCAAGATGCACGACATGCACTTGACCAGCTGTTTATCACCGTTTCGCGTGCCGTTTGTTATTCTCTTTTTTTTCGTATAGTATTGACATATTTTCGTTTTCGACTTTTCTACTTAACTAAAGATCTATACCTACCTACTTATATTATAAATGCGAAAGTTTGGATGGATGGATGGATCTATATGAAATTTGGCACAGAGATAGATTATAGTCTGGAATAACACATAGGCTACTTTTTATCCCGGAAAATTAAAGAGTTCCCGCGGAAACCAAAAAATCTCAATTCACGCAGACGAAGGCGCGGGCAATCAGCTAGTTAAATATAATACTTGACTAACCATACAAAAGTCAAAACTCATTTGTTTATGTGGGCACTGTACCTATACTTTTAATGTCAACAAATAATTATTAATTACCTAATTATTTATAGTAGGAACGTGATGGTGATAATTCTAACCAAACCTAAGAGGGTTCAAGCAGTCCCTATAGTCTGTGAAGATAAAAAAACCATAATAAGAATAATAAGTATTATAATATAAATATTAACCTGTTACTATATTTGTGTAATTAAACACGAGCACTACTTTTTCCAAGAACTCATTTTCGTTTTTGAATTCGTTATTTCATTCCTTTGTTAGGTCGGCACGCTTTTATAACGCTAGCACTAATCGATTGAAAGTGGACTAAACTACAATTTTTACAATTTTTGGCAGAATTTTAAGTTAGTTTATGATAACGGATGTAACATAATATATAATTTGTTTATATATATGTTCTGTTTTGTATATAATTATGTTTATAGATTCAGTTTCTATCACAAAATGTAGTATTTTTCTTCAAAAATAAATAATATGAAATCGGCTTCAAAGTATGATGAGCTGTGCAAACTGCAAAATGTATGTGTGGGGGTAGCTTGAAATGTACTGTTGTCGATCGTTCTAGTCTCTCAGTCCAGTCGAGTCCAGTCACTCTTGAAATCGGTACGACTCGTAGGTATACGGGATGAGTATCTGAACAAATTGAAATCGGCGCATAGGGGCACATACTCGTACCTAAAAAATTCAACGTACCTGCTTAAGTATCAAAGCGACTTAGTTGAGGGGAACGGTAATATACAATAGCAATACAACATAGTATAATACATTCCTTTTAGGTACTGTAGTATCACTGGTAGTAGGTACTGTAGTAACGCAAACTTAAGATAATGGATGTACGCAGTTACGAACATAAAAGCAGAGCAGTGACCTATAAAGAGCAGCTATAATCCCTTGTATTAGAAAATTACATTTTATAATGCAACAACGCGTTTTTCTCTATGGGATTTTATTGCGTTCTGTAGCTGGGCGCCTCTTTTTCTCTCCTTTACAATCTTAAGAATTCCGTGTGAACTCTTTGATTTTATCCTATGTCCGCCTCCCCAAGATCGGTCGGATCGGTCAAAATCGGTTTAGCAGATGGTACGTAAATAATTGACCGATAGACAGAGACCATATTACTATTAGGTACAAGTATTATAGTAGGTAGTAGATATATATATATATTAGTAAGTATATAAAGATTCATGGCGAACAATGGATTAACATTTAATTATAACGAACATTCACATCGCTAGTTCAGGGTAAACTGCAATATTTTAATTGAAAATATTCCCAGTAGATATTAATAAAAATTCTCTTCATTGTTGCAGGTCATACATAGTTCCTGTTACGCCGTCCCTCGCGGCTATTAATTAAACAAGTAAGTTATAATATATTCGTAGCAAAAAATACTGACAGAAAATACAGTCGAAAGAGACTGCAGACTAATAACTACATAATAATGTATAGTTATACGAGTTGAATGCAGAGCAAATGTATGGTGACACATACATTTACTCTGCATTCAACTCGCGCGCGAACTGTACCTCACAAGTGAAAATTCAGAATCAGAATCAACTGTCTTATAGGCCGATCACGTGCCTAGAGAAACTCCTAGAATCCTTACTAATATTATAAATGGGAAAGTGAGTTTGTTTGTATGTTTGTTCCGCTTTCACGCCGTAACTACTGAACCGATTGCTTTGAAATTTTGCAGACGTAAAGTTAGAAGTCCGGATTAAATAATAGGGTACTTTTTATCCCGAAAAATTAAAGAGATCCTGCGGGAACTGAAAAACCTTGATCCACGCGGACGAAGTCGCGGGCATCAGCTAGTAGCTTATAAGTATATTCCATCCCAAATTAGTTTATTTTGGCAATCAAACTCAGCCGAGTATTTTTACTCCGAAGCGGTATAGCCTGGTGAAGACACCCGACCTCCTGTAGGGGGTCGCGGGTTCGATACCCGGGCACGCGCCTACGTTTCGAAGTTCACATAACTTTAAAAAAATGTAGGAGGGGTTTTAAAAAATTAAATATCACTTGTTTCAAACGGTGAATGAAAACATCGTGAGGAAACCGGCATGCCCGAGAGTTCTTCATAATATTTTTGAAGGTGTATGAAGTCTGCTAATTCGCACTTGGCCATCGTGGTGGACTATGGCCAAACCCTTCTTTCGAGAGGAGACTTGTGATCAGTAGTGAGCTGGCAATAGTTTGATAAGGGGTTTTTTATCATAACCAATAAGTTCCCTTTCTACATAATATTATAGTCCTTAAATGGCTCACTTAGTACTCACATAAAATATTATGCTATATTGATAGTATCCGCCATTTGGCATAGCTTCAGCTGCAGCGTGGAACATTAACAAGATATTGCGCTGCGATATCGAACATTGCTACCATGGGGTGTCTTGAGAATATTATAGGGATATAGCATAATATTGTATCTGCTTTCTAGTTTAACTACATTTTTTTAAATGTTACCACAAGGTTACTCTTGACTACTATGAGTAATCTGACCTGGATAATGATACAGTCAAAGAAGAAGGCGAGTTGAACTGATAGGGGTATGGCAGTTAGGTGTATTAAACCTTTACCCCTAATCGGTTATTATTGCCGAAACTTCCCACCTGACCACAGACAAATATTTACAAATTATAAATTTATTTAATTATGTCCTTGCCGGGGATCTAACCTACACTTCATAATAAAATTTAACTAAAATTATCTTTTCGAGTTTCCACATAATGAAAAATCACCATGGATCCTTTTATAATATACTCAAGCGCACGACCCCATATTGCCTCTTTATCTGCTAATTTCATACCACTTTATTCCATTTATCAGTAAAATGGATTCCAAAACGTCATTGCAGTGAACAATATTTTGTTCGCATTCAAATTACGAAATTCTCGCCTTCTGTTCGAATCTGCGCATTACAATTTTGTTAAGTGCACCAGAATCCTAACGTGAAATGGACTGGAAAATAATCTCGAAGAGTTCACCTCCAACGGCTTAAACAATAATTTGTCATTTGAAAAGCGACTGTATTGATGCCAGCTTTGGGAAAATAAAAACATCTTTTGTGCAGAAGCAGACGTCAGCTCATTCGACAGAATAATGAATGGCCTTTCAAACACGTAACAACTTGTATTGACTATAATCCTCAATTCAAAGGACTGTTTATGCGATTGATATCTATAATAATTTATAAAATACTAGCTGATGCCCGCGACTTCGTCCGCGTGGATTGAGGTTTTTCGGTTCCCGCGGGAACTCTTTAATTTTCCGGGATAAAAAGTAGCCTATGTGCTATTCCAGACTATAATCTTTCTCTGTGCCAAATTTCATCCAGATCTGTTCATCCGTTGGAGCGTGATTGAGTAACAAACATACATCCATACATCCATCCATCCAAACTTTCGCATTTATAATATTTATTTGACTAGCTGAAGCCCGCGACTCCGTCCGCGTGGTGGTATGAAAAATAGTTTACGTCCTATTCTCATACCTACTGAATATACATATGAAGTTTCATCAAAATCGGTCAAGCCGTTTCGGAGGAGTACGGTAACTAACATTGTGACATGGAAATTTTATATACATATTAGATTATAAAATAATCTGAGCTCTATATTTTCTTACCCACTGTATTATGAAGCCGTGTTAGACAATCTGGTTGGAGTCTAGCTGATAAACTATCATATTATCTGATTTAGCAAGGCAAACTATTAGGGGTAACTCTCTCATAATAAACCCGCCAACCTAATTAAGATTAGCCTGCTTACTTAAACTACAGTCACTCATAAATATTACCACTTAATTAAGCAGTCAAGGGCTAACTTTGTGTTAAAGAAAGAAATCTACTTTTTTAAATTCATTATAGGCTTACGCTTGACCACAATCACACCTGATGGGAAGTGATGATGCGGCCTAAGATGGGACGCGCTTGCCTAGAAGATGCCTATTCACTCTTGATTTAAAGATACCCGAATTGTAATTGGTGGGAAACACAGTTTTTGCTAGAGTGTTCCAGACCCTAGCCATGCGAATAAAGAACGAAGACACAAATCGATTCGTGCGTGTGGATTGAACGTTGACGACATAGGGGTGGAAACTCGCACGCATGTATAGGTATAATACCTAATGACTATCTTGCCATCAATATGAAAAATTCTCCAACCACCATCGTGCAGAGTTTAGCACCCCGTCTAGACAGGGCGCAGGCGACTGCCGTAAATCACGTGCCAAGCTATATGAATGGTCGGGATGTGGAAGACTACAGATAAAATGCCCCCAAGGGGTAATAAAGAGCGTTCTCCGAAAATATTAAAAGTTTAAATTGGGTGGGTATCAGCTAGGTATCATGTCTGTGAGAAAACTTTAAAATTGTTTTGTTTTTTTTTTAAATTAAAAACACAGATCAATTTTTCTCGACTTACTTATATAAAGTAAGAATGATAATTGTGGATTTAAGAAACCTTCATTTTTTGCTCACACCCACAAAATTAGTTTGTAACCTTTGAATAATTGCTTCTGTATCAATTCTTGCTTTCCGAACCGACTGACCGTTCAAACTTCAAAAGAACTTTTCAAAGCCACAAATACTTTAAGCCTATTTTGAGTTCAAATCAAATTCCCCAATGCCCCAACTCTCCAAGTAAAGACTTTATCAGCCAACTGTTCATCAGACAAAACAACTCACACCCATCCCATCCCATAACGAATTCCATGCAAATGCATACAATACAACCAAATGCGCCATAGCATGTAACATCAGTGGGCGAGAAGTGAGACAAATAAATCCCCGTTCCCCGAACCAGTCAGAAGTGTTGTACCCATTCAAACACATCAGACAATTCGATTTTAAGGGGCCTAAGGGCATATATTTGCTACATGTAGAGCTTGTTTAAACCTTAGTGTGTAAGTAACCCTTTCGAACGACAGCTTTAAATACCGCACCAATAATCCGAATTCAATTTCAAATTAATAATTAAGTAAGTATACGGGGAACATTGTTCTGTGTTTCCACTATCCAGTTAATCACAACTTATCGCTTATGTTACCACTTACCAGTTCACTTATCACCAGACAGTAAAAACATAGTTTTTATGTCGATAGAAATAATTAAATCACTTTCAATGATATCGCTTTGACTCCTTGATGAACAGTGAACACCATTGTCTTTTTTATCATGGGCGCCATGTATTAACCGCCTATTAATATTAAGAGATTACCTTATCTTACTGTTTCTAGTAGTGATGAAGTTAATAATCTCTTCTCAGTGTCCCTATACTGCATATACAGTTGAAAACTACAGATATATCCAATGAAAATACAATACATTCAACGAGGGCGGTTCTTAACGTCAATACGAAGTCGTTTTGAAAATAAATGTACCGAGTGGAGAACAGTCCGCGATACGAAGAATCGTTATTGCCCACATATAAATCACAGTGCAGCGAAAAGCTGACGCTCAACGATGCAATATCGCTTTTATAAATATCACCGCATCTGTTATGATTGCCTGGTAGACTGTGGACGTATATGTCGATATTGAACGGGCCTGAGTAAACATAACTGTTGTATTTGAGTAAATGAAATGTATCATCGCTGTTTGTTTGGCAGCAATGACGTTATTTATATTGTAATATGTTCGATACCGCCAGACCTATTTATACTCATTAAACAGCGTATGAAAAACACACAGCTCTAGCCCATATTTAGGTACCTACTTCCGTGAATTCTAGGCATAGATTATTGACCGAGCGAAGCGAAGGTCCCTGAGTCTACTTGGGTGAATTGGCACTTGTCCGTCCGTCCGTCCGTCTGTCAGAGCCTTATAACTTCTGAATTGCTGAACGTAATTACTTCAAATTTAAATATAATATGTAAACCGATGGCCCCCCATCCGAATATGGCTTAAAAAGTTATAAAAATCTTTATTTCAGGGGTGCTCTCATAGAAGCGAATGCGAAGTAAAATATTTTTTATAGCGTTACATAGGGTTGCGGTATATCATTTTAAAGATAATTAGGAATAGAGTCCAAAAATATTTTTTTTTATTTTTCCCCTAAAATTGACGAAATGGGGGGCTTTCAAAGTGGCGATTTTCTAACGTCCAAAGTTGACCTCAGAACTCTCAACTTTCTGAAAGGCTGAGCCTGAAACTTATGAATTATTTGAATTATATCCTGTACATGAACAACAAATACTAAAATTAGATAAATATTATAAGGAAACGAAATTATTTAATTTTTAATGATGATGATATTTTTAACAGAACTTCACAATGATGTCAATAGATGGCGCTCTGTGATACCGCGAGGTCTCAGTTCGGGGCGAACCACTAGTCTAGATGTTTTAAGTACCTGCGCTTCTTCATGTTTTCGTAGACGTTGAATAAAATTTTTAGGAATATCGCGTAATGTCAGGTACTTGAATTCCAAAATCTCCAATGCAGATTTTGTACTGGTCGCATTTTGTAAGTGCATAAAAGCTCAGTAAACAATCAACAATATGCAACCTTGGCCGACAAAAAGCAGGGCTGCAATCGCATATTACCTTGACCAGAAAAATATAGGTTGCTCTCGGGTAATGGGTTGCCCGACATACTTTGTTCTTTACGAAACACGGGATAAAGAAGCGCAAATACAAATCTTAGATCTGTAGCAGAATGGAGGTTATACGCGTATGGCGGTTCGTATGCCCAAATAAGGAAACGGGGGAATGAGAATAATTTTTCCATGCGAAATACCTTATGCAAATGTTAAGATTTGTTGAGTCAGAAACCTGCCCGGTTTTGCTTGTGAAACGATTACTTGCACTTGCTTCACCAAAGGTCATGAATAATAATAAGTACAATCTTCATTATTTTATTTTTAGTAGATATATTTATTTATATCTGCAATGCTATTAAAATTTATATCGATGTATTTTGATCATAACTATTACTGTTTCAAATTAATGCACTAGTCGTTAACCGGTCTGTGAATAAATAGTTTATAGCTGTGATAAAATTCTAATACCTGCGACAGGACGGTAAAGTCGTAAACTAATAGGCCTCAGAAATCCAGTAATTTCTTCAATAATAGAGTAACGACTTGGCACAAGTCTTGGGCCCGATCGCTGTGTCACCTTGCAGCCTCACCACCTGATTTCAGTTGCCAATGCATTAACCTATAAATCAAGGCTATTTTGGAACGATTACTATTGTTTTAAATAGATTTATTGCTAGTTAGCCTCAGAAATAGAGTAGAGAGCCTCACATGTAGAGTTGCCTTACACATAAATACCTTCACAAAGTAAACATTGCTTGTCCAAATTCTCGACCTATGTACTTGTACCTACTTCGGAGCTATGATATTAACTTCAGTTACTGTACCGTCAAAGCCTTATCACGATCACCAAATTAGTCCTTTAGTTTTTCAACATAAGTCTTCTTTATGGTAATCGCATGCAATGAGGCGATGAGTTGATGACCCAAAGAGTTCCCGTACTGAATTTGAGTCGGACCTCAGAGTGATGTACTGTCAGTAAAATGCCTATGAATGCCGACGGGCCCTGTGACGGGCCCGATGCAGTCGAATCATTGTGGTATAGTTATTTGTATGGTATGCGATCACCTATAAAAAGCTATCGTGACCGTATGTATTTAACCGAAATAAATCAAAACGGAGGAAAAATATAGATTTTATTATTACAATTATATGCCTACCTATTAAATATCCTATTAACGAGGAAATCAGCTTAATAGATTTCAATTTAATTAATGAATTAACCATAAAGTGCTGTATAGTATTACTAGTAATATTAAAACGCTGGAAGCTGGATCTAATGGAATTACGAAATTCAATCCGTGTCTATTTTATTAATTTATATAAATCTTTGAACGTTAAAATATAATATCAGCTATTTGTTAAATTAATATTAGACATATTGCGTGCGAAAAGCACAGGCGAAAAGGTACCAATCGTTAAAACAATCATTGTTATTTTGATTAAAACTACCTATGTATTTTTAATTCCAAAATATTTATAAAAAAGAGGAAACTATCTAATATTTTTCTTTAATTATTAATCAATTGATAATAATGTATTTTATTATACGTATTATTTTATCGTCATTGTCATCTAAGTGGGCAAAGAAAGTTAATGTTAATTTGCCATTTTTAGGGTTCCGTAGCCAAATTTGGCAAAAACGGAACCCTTATAGATTCGTCATGTCTGTCTGTCTGTCTGTGTGTCCGTCCGTATGTCACAGCCACTTTTTTCCGAAACTATAAGAACTATACTGCTGAAACTTGGTAAGTAGATGTATTCTGTGAACCGCATTAAGATTTTCACACAAAACTAAAAAAAAAAACAATAAATTTTGGGGGTCCCCATACTTAGAACTGAAACTCAAAAAATTTTTTTTCATCAAACCCATACGTGTGGGGTATCTATGGATAGGTCTTCAAAAATGATATTGAGGTTTCTAATATCATTTTTTTCTAAACTGAATAGTTTGCGCGAGAGACACTTCCAAAGTGGTAAAATGTGTGTCCCCCCCCCCTGTAACTTCTAAAATAAGAGAATGATAAAACTAAAAGTTACAGGGTATTTTCTATGCCATACATCTTTTTCGGTCGTTGTAGTTTGGTGTTTTGGTGTAGTGTACCTACGCTGGTAAATTGTTATCTTGAACTACCCTCATATAATGCTATAGATATAATTATATCTCAGTTAAATACACTTTTAAAATAAGAGTATGTAAAATTAGTATTTAATGAGCGAACACAAGGAATCGCTGTGTACGGATAAACCTGATCAGGTTTTTGTTACACTTTAATATACTTACTTTAAGCAATTTATAAGAATGTATAATGTTTTAAATAAAAAAAAAAAAAAAAAAAAAAAAAATATGATGTACGAGTACATTATCATGCAAATTTCCACCGAAAATTGGTTTGAACGAGATCTAGTAAGTAGTTTTTTTTAATAATTTAAAACTTACTTGTAGGTTTGTACGGAACCCTCGGTGCGCGAGTCCGACTCGCACTTGGCCGGTTTTTTTTTGCATAGTAGGCTACACCTACTTATCTACGTTGCCAAAATCGTGATTAAAAGTTAATGGTAAGCCACCATACTTTATTTTTGTATTACTATGAGTAATAAGTTAATAACAGTGAATTATTGTTGACTGGTCATGCCTGGCAATACACCTGATTTCTTTCAACTTTCTCTGTGCCGATAATGTCAGAACTGGCTGCCGAGTAAAGAGCGATGCCTTTGTCCATAAACCGATGTTTATCATCAAAAAGCTTAAGTTCATTAACGCCCTTCACTGTAAAGTCCACCTTGTTTTAAGGTCCTTAGTCACCATATTTGCCTGACCTTTTATGATTTATTTTCGAACGTCACCTGCATACGCATGCACGGTATACGGTATGCACCCTATACAAAAGAAACAATGTACTTTTCCCCTTAGAAATACGGCCAATGACGCGTGGGTGGCCATCGATGACCGATGATTTGTTATACCAGAGAGCGCATAAGTCACACGCATAATATTTGAATAGTACAGTCAGCCTCATAATTCAATAAAATATGTCACTGAACGTCACGACATGAAAGTGTTGATTTTTGGATTTTACTTACTAATTAATATCTACTTAATATTTCAATGAAAATATTAATTCTATTTTCAAGCTAGTTTTCAAATATCTCTAATGCCCGGGATACACGAGGCTAGTTTTTCAAGCTAGGATAGCAAGCTAGTGTCAGTAAGCTAGCAAGCTAGTACTTCTGGCTTCGTGTAGACAAAACTAGCTTCATTTCTGAGCTAGTCAGCTAGTAAGCTAGTTTACAAGCCAGGATAGTTTTTAATAGGATGGAGTTCTATTTTTTAGGATAGTAGCGCCCCCCACCACTGATTTTACTATCCTGGCTTGTGTACTAGCTTCATGTAGCCGGCGAAGCTACTTTTCAGTTGGCTAGTAAGCAGGAACCACGCGTTTTGTTTATTTTTTGGCGTTAGAAGACTCAACAGAATATCAAACAAATCAGGCGTCATTCGCAAAATACTCTTATATTCGTCTAAATCTTCATTGCGAAATTCTTCCAATAGTAAAGCAGATGATCCACGATCATCTCTTCTTAAAATCCACGGTCTTGTCCACACCCGTTTTTGTAACTCTTCTTCTAGTTCGTCTATTGCGAATTGGCACAGTTTTCGAAGTAACTCCTTCAGTCGAATAGTGTTTTTTTTTCGGATGCAACTCATTTTGGACGTGTGGTCACCTCAGTCACTGCAATAGTACTAGCTTAAAATAATCCTAGCCTCATGTCAACAGAACTAGCATGTTCCAAGCCAGGTCAGCAAGCCAGGACAGTACTAGCTTGCTAGCCTAGCTTGAAAAACTAGCCTCGTGTATCCCGGGCATAAAAGTTTTAAAACTTTAACGTAATAGGTGGTAGTAGGTACAGAAGAGTTTGAAAAATTTACACCGGTTCTTGACATAAAAATGATTGCTACAAATCGGCATCACCTCTGCCGAGCGATCGGCTAAAAATGACAGCTACAGTGTAACGATCGCAATCACCTCTGATTGGTTAACACTCTTCCACTATTGGACATAATCCATTGACGCAGCAAGAATGCCATAAATTCAGCCAATTATAACCATTGATACTGTAACAATAATTGATGCAGAAGTTACGCGATCGCTCGGCTGATTGGTTAACACTCACCCGCTATTAGTCAAAATCCACTATCGCAATTATGGCGTAAGAATGTTATAGTAGGGCTACAGATCACTTTAGTTGAATTATTGAGATAAAGTACTTTTGAAAACAGTATTGATCAGTATTGTAAAAAAAGTCAAGGAGGAATTAATAAGAACGTGCATACATTTGCGTGCCATAGCAACACACGTGTATTTGATGTTGATTGTACTCCAGTACTGGGAACGTCGACATTATGCTGTAGACTGCAGCAGTGGCGAGAAATAGCCGCACGTGATTTCCGTTTTCGAAATAGAAATGCTTTAACTTTGAATATAGCAGCTTCAGAGATTTCATATGAACGTAATATTATAAAGAATATCCCATACTTTAGGCACAGACTAACTAACTTATAACTCTAAGTAACTACGTAATATAGGTAGGTTAGGTAGCATCCTACGAGAGTTGTAAGTATAGTTTTTCATAATGCCTCTTTTAAACGAATTGTACGAATGAATTAACAACCACCGAGTGTCTTGCTGGGTCTTCTGGGTAGGAATGGCATTCCGAACCAGTGGTAGATTCACTTGACGATTCAAAAGCACTTGTAATAAGTTTATTTGAATAAAAAAATATGAGTTTGAGTTTTAAAAAATATAGTCATGATGGTCGAAAATACATTAATGACGGTATTAACAATTCAGAGTACATTTTCTTAAGGCAGGAAAAACGGAAGATTGTATTTGCTCATTAACTTAGTTATTTTCAACTTATCTTCAAACTTTTTAAGTTGTTTTGATTTATCTACATTTGTCTTAAAAATTGACGATGCATTGTATATTATTAATTTTCGATTGAAATGTAGGTAACTATACTATCGCGTGACTATGAAGAAATATCCACCTGCTCCAGTTTAGTTTCTTGCTAACTTTAGGTTAGGTACCTCATCATAATAATTATTACTATACCCTTATTAAACTTTGCTTCACCTACATTAGGCACTAAACTAAGTTACATGTTGGTACAAGGTTGGTAGTTGGTACCTATTATCATAAAGTTCATAGTTTTGTTATCTAGAATAGATAAATACATATTGATAAGAACATTAAGTCGTATCCTTCGATCAACCAAACCACTGTATCCGTGAATATTGTAGTGCTATCCATATTGGCCAAATCCTACCTATACGTAAACCTTTTACCTTCTGAAATGGTTGAGAGATTCTTATCCTTCTTTTTGGGTTACATTTTCCTAATACCGCCCGTTTTATATTTGCATGCAAATGTTCGACGTCTTTTGACCCAAGACAACCCAGGGCGCTATGGAGCAATACGTGTAAAATTTTGTAGCTGCAATTTTCTCAGTACTATATTACACTGTGTCATGTGTAGCGATCGTATTGATGACGAAATTGTGCTTACCGAAGACCTAAAAATTTAGAATATAACTATAGGGCCTAAATTACTATCCAGCCTTGAATGGAACCTGGGTCCTCACACTACGCATAGCCCTTTCAAATTACTACTTCGGCGAATAGTTGCCCTTTGTAAGCAAGGACAGTTACTAAGCTGTATAATGATGATAAGATCTCCTTTTCTTAGTTTCTTGTAATGTTGCCCTGGCCAGCTGATCTCCACATACCCTCCTATAAAGCAGATTCTGTGAGCATTCAGCGGCATTCTGAACCAGTGGTAGATTCACTCGACGATTCAAAAGCATTATTTGAATAAACCTCCACGCGTTCCTGACAAAAAGGGTAGGTATTGACAGACAGACAGACGGACAACGAAGTGATCCTATTTCTCTTTCTTTCTTCCTTTCCTTCTTCTTCTTCTTCTTCGGTTTCTTTTTTCCTTTTGATGTACGGAACCCTAAAAGTACTTTCCTAAAGTTAAAATACATATAATGTGCGCTCTTGTGTTTCCTAGATTAATATAAATTGTTGGAAATATACAAATCTAGATGAGTTAGGTTTGTTGTAGATAAGTAATGAATTGGAAAAGTTGTTAGGAAACTTCTATCCAGGCTAGTCTAGAATCCCTATCCACAGTGCAATTCATTTTCAACTTTGTTTAGCCGATAGGGAATAAAATAAGCTCTATATTTCACATTTGTGAATGTTTCTAAGCATTGATATGAAACTATAGATTAGTTACTTGGATAAACTATGTAATTACCCGATTTTCACCATAATACCCATTTAGGTATTTTTTTTTGTTGCAACGGACCGACATACAGTAAGTATGTGTGTAGTGTGTACAATATGTATAGTTTAAACCACGGGGCCAAGATTCTTGAATCTTTTTCCCTAAATCCTAGACGTGAGTGACTCCCGGACTACCGACCCACGCCAGGTTTTTAAAAGCCCAAAAAACTTTGATTTTCCGATATTTATGTAGCGTATGTCTTCTCCAGGATGCAATTTCATAAAAATTGGTGCAGAAAAGCCGAATGGACCGTGAAAAGTCAACAGACAGATACACAATCGCATTTACTACATCAATTTGGAGTTATGGACTTTGGATTGATGGACATATAATAAGCGCCACTTTTATATCTTGGGATTTATTTATATCGGCGGTTGTATGCTATTAACCGATGGGCGGGCTCAGGGCCCCAATCATGTAAGAATGTCCGATCAAACGTTTAAGATTTTCGTCAAAGTAAAATAAACCATAACGGCATTGAATTATAGCTCAATTTCTTCTGCCCATTCTTATACGTTTAGGTATGTACGATACCCTAAACGTATAAGAATGGGCAGACGAAATTGAGCTCTAATTCAATGCTGTCATGGTTTATTTTACTTTGACGGAAAATCTTTAACGTTTGATCGACAATTCTTACGTAATCGGGGGGCTGATTATGACGAGTCTGATTGCCGGCTGACCCAAATATGCATTGGAATGTTCTACACCGCCTCATACTTCATTCCGGGATGCTAGTCTACATTAGCTGCCCGATTTTAATCCATACTAATATTATAAATGCGCTAGTGTGACTGACTATCTGACTGTCTGCTACAATAACTCGGCTCATAATTTCAGCCTATTTTGATGAAATTCGGTAGGTTAGGTTGCACTTGCATCCCGGGAGGTGAAGGACATAAGCTTTTTTTATCCCGGAAAATTTAATTAATCCCGGAATAAAAAACCTTTATTATATTCTAACTGGCTGATGCCCGCGACTACGTCCGCGTGGATTGAGGTTTTTTGGTTCCCGCGGGAACTCCTTGGTTTTCCGGGATAAAAAGTAGCCTATGTGTTATTCCAGACTATAATCTATCTCTGTGCCAAATTTCATCCAGATCTGTTCAGCCGTTCGGGCGTGATTGAGTAGGTAACAAACATCCATCCATACATCCATCCAAACTTTCGCATTTATAATATTAATTTAAAATAAAATTATTGATCATCATATTATTATTTGTTACATAAGAAGTAGAGGACCCTGGAACGGACATAATATGATTTTTATCCCGGAAGATCAAAGAGTTCCCGAGGGATTTAAAAAAAAAATTAAATCCCGGATGAAGTCGCGAGCTTCACCCAGCTTAGCATAATGGGGTTTGAGATCATTGAACTAGCTGATGCCCGCGACTTCGTCCGCGTGGATTGAGGATCCCGCGGGAAACGAAATCCCGCGGGATCTCTTCAATTTTCCGGGATAAAAAGTAGCCTACTATAATCTATATCTGTGCCAAATTTCATCCAGATCCGTTCAGCCATTCTGGCGTGATTGAGTAACAAACATCCATATATATCCATACATCCATCCAAACTTTCGCATTTATAATATTTGACCGAGCGAAGCGAAGGTCTCTGAGTCTACTTGAGTTGACCGAGCGAAGCGAAGGTCTCTGAGTCTACTTGAGTGAATTGGCACTTGTCCGTCCGTCCGTCCGTCCGTCCGTCCGTCTGTCAGAGCCTTATAACTTCTGAATTACTGAACAGAATTACTTCAAATTTAAATATAATATGTAAACCGATGGCCTCCCGCCGAATATGGCCTAAAAAGTTATAAAAATCTTTATTACAGGGGGGCTCTCATAGAAGCGAATACGAAGTAAAATATTTTTTATAGCGTTACATAGGGTTGCGGTAAATCATTTTAAAGATAATTAGGAATAGAGTCCAAAAATATTTTTTTTTTAATTTTTCCCCTAAAATTGACGAAATGGGGGGCTTTCAAAGTGGCGATTTTCTGACGTCCAAAGTTGACCTCAGAACTCTCAATTTTCTGAAAGGCTGAGCCTGAAACTTGATTAATTATTTGAATTATATCCTGTACTTGAACAACAAATACTAAAATTAGATAAATATAATAAGGAAACGAAATTATTTAATTTTTAATGATGATGATATTTTTAACAGAACTTCACACTGATGTCAATAGATGGCGCTCTGTGATACCGCGAGGTCTCAGTTCGGGGCGAACCACTAGTTATATTTGATTCAGATTCGAAATCTTATGTAGTAATTAATGTATGCATTCAGTATGTGGCATTAGCGCTCGTATCGTTTGACCGAGCATAGCGAAAGTTCTAATTAGTACTACCATCAAGGTAAATCGGAGAAGTTGGATTTGTATCTGCGAGCTAAATGTATTATTTAAAGATCTAAGCAATTTTTAAAGCATCGATTGGCTTTCATTGAAATATTAGAGTATACATAGAGGTCGTTGTTGATTTGAGAAATCTTAATCTCTCGGTTAAACAATAAAAGAGATTTTGTCTTTATAAATAGCGATTGTATTTAGATTATAAAGTAGCAAGCAACGAGCAGTTAGGTGATGTTTCATGTGATAAGGATTACCGAAGACATTCTGGAATATCTGTACTCCGCAGCGTCAGAGGATAATCAAATATAATCAAATATCAAATAAATATTATAAATGCGAAAGTTTGGATGTATGGATGTATGTTTGTTACTCAATCACAACCCCAACGGCTGAACGGATCTGGATGAAATTTGGCACAGAGATAGATTATAGTCTGGAATAACACATAGGCTACTTTTTATCCTGGAAAATTAAGGAGTTCCCGCGGGAAACGAAAAACCTCGATCCACGCGGACGAAGTCGCGGGCATCAGCTAGTATGCCAATATATCTCTTGTTTATCCGCCTCTTTATCGAAGAAAGCAGGCAGGATGCAGGAAGCATACAAAATTTGCACCGGTGGTAGAGTCAAAACATGACGTAACTTATGAGACACTTGTGTGTCGTTACATGGAATAAATAAATTGAGTACCTACAGCGTGTGCATGACAGAAGAAGTAACCTACTGGATAATACTTGACAACCAAATGGTAAAGACTACCATTACCTACCAATTAAAATGCAAGAACATTGTGCAAGTTGTTTTAATTACATCTATTGGGTTGTGGAATAAGTTCCTGGGGTAGGTTAATGCACAGCTTATTTATGTTTTTATGGACTGTACGCCATTGAGCCCAACGTCGTGCATTTAAATTATATTTGGAATAGTGTGGTTTCGTTTAACTCTACCTTCCCTTCCTCCGTCTGTAGGGGGACTAAGAGGGTTAGTACAATGACGACACACCCCTTGCGAAATCTCTGCCAAAATATATTTAGAGGTACATATTTATGTAGCGTGCCCTATCAACAGAATACAGCGTAGGGTTGCTGCTCTTACAATCACTTAGTTAATCCTGAAGATGGATTGGAGGGTATTTACTTACTTTTTTCCTTCTAAAATATTTTCAAATCTTAGAAGACTGAGTTATGGATTGGTCGCCGACATTTGCCTCATTATGCCTCTGTTGTTCTTTTTCCGCTCACGCTTACCAGACCGACTATAAAGCCCATTTTACACTGCGAGCGGAGCGGGCCCATTAAGGACTCCGTTCAACTCGCAATAGTAAATTGCATACTTGTGTTTCCACCAGTAATTAGTACACAAGTATGCAGTTTACTCTTGCGAGTTGAACGGAGTCCTTAATGGGTCCGCTCCGCTTGCGGTGGAAAATGGGCTTTCATTCAGTTGTCTGCGATAGGCGTTAAATGGCAGACAAGTTATACACGCTAGCTAGTAGCTACACATCTGATCGATCCTCTGCCAATTGCCAACACAAACGGTGTATTGCTTTAGTGCTTAAGCCTATACAAGTTTAGTAGACTGTGGGATGATTCGAACTACTGATGAACTGGTGCTATGTTTGCTTCTGGGAAAGTAACTGATGACTAGTAAAGATACAACCGCCATTGTTAATTTGCAAGCAGTGCACGTCATCTCTGTTTACAATAATGCTTTGTTTGTTGTAATAGGAATCAGGGCTCCCGTGTATTATGTTCATAAACAGAATGCAAATGTTAAATGTTTTATAAGAATTTGAAATCGACCAAATCCTTTATTCAACGGTTCAACCCCGAGATTTTTATCTAAAAACATTCTTCATTGAAAATGGAATTTTATTTGATTCTTGGAATATCTTAACCTTATTTCGCCATGATTACATAGCTAAATTTGTCTTATTTAAAGGAAATTTATCTTTCCTTCCGTAGTTGACTCGATCTTGAGAATAATTGGAGTGGAATTATATTTTGAGTTTCGTCTGCTATTTAAATGCTCCCTGAGGTTTCCAATTTGCTTAATTAAGCCAGGCACATAAAACAGGAATTGCTGTTTGGTTACATTGCTGGAATTTAAAGGAGACAGACATATTATTAGTGTTAAAGTTAATTAATGAATGAGTCACTGAGTAACTTATCTATTTACTTCACAAACAGATGATTTTGGAATGAAAAGGTCTTACTATAGGTATCCCAGGTATGGACGTTCTTCTTCTTCCTCCACCAAACTACAATGTGCCTCTCGTTAGAAATATAAAAATTATTACGCTCGTTTCGCTCGCGCTATCTCAATCATAATTTGCAGATGATAACTTAGTTGTAGTACTATTTTTTTCTGCTTAAATAACAAAAAAATTACGCTTTGAAAGTTTGAAGTAATTTCAGTGAGCGCCGAGACAGATTCAAAGATGCGTCCTTCTTGGACAATATTGCAGAAAAACAGTAAAAAAGTGTATACTTTTTTTTCGCTGTCTTACATCCTACTTTTATAAATAACTGCAGTCTCAGATATCTGTGGACCATTATATACCTACACTTTGTCTGTATACAGAATAATGTACAGGCTATATTAATAACATGTTTCTGCGAGAACGAATATAAAGTGGTTTCGCGACAGCATACTTAAAAGAAGGCGGGTTCTCACAAAAGCTCATTTCTATATTTGTAAGAGATCATTATGCACCAACACGCGCCTTTACTGCACAGTATCTTACTCGTTTCCGTTTGAACGCCCCAGTCCCTTTAACTGACTTATTTATTTATAAGCTATTTGTAGATATTAACTATTTTTAGTATTCCGGATTTTTAATATTCAGGTGTTTATAAATACGCTATTTACTAATGGAGTTTATTCTCTCTCCAAAGAATTTACACTTCGGAGACTATCGTTGAAAGATTTTTGATGCCCTTTTTGGTAGAGATATTATCAATATGGTAGACTTCCAATTGAGCAATGATTACCAGACTTATAGTTACATTGGCTTCTCTGGTAGATTGATTGCCATTAACAAAGTTAGTTACTAGTGGCGTTACGTACGGCTATAAACGAGAACACAACCGATTTTTCCTGATCTAATAAACTAAGTAAAGGCCGACTCCAATTCTCCCTAACTTTGGATTAGGGCCGAAACGCTTTGTAAGACGATTAAGTTTTACTGTTGTATTCAAAGGCTTATATCTTTGTCGACAGATGTACAGAATGATTTTATGAGAGCGCCGCGACTTTTGTCGCCTTGTCGCACGTCGACATGGAGTGCTGGCGGTACGTCGCGTGCACGGTCCTGCTCCTGTGTCCGCTCGCCCTCAGTCGGCACGATGACGACTTCGCCTTCGACAACAACGAGGAGTTCCAGGTCAGTGCCATTAAACAACTCTCTCCTTACTAGTAATTTTATGAGACAAGCTTTGAGACAAGTTTGACTTTTGACGCCTTGTCGCGGCAACAACAAAGAGTTCCAACTTCCAAGTCGGTGCCATGAAATTCTGACAACCAACCTAGCGCAGCGGTAAACGTGACTAGTGGCTTGATGATTGGTGAAATGAAGATCCCAGAGTTCGTTTTCCTAATTTTGACAAATACCTAATAACTACATTATATCTTCAAGTACTTACATAATTTAGGCGTACTTATTCCAAAAACATAAACATATTTTTTGCATGTTAATGTCACTAAAATTAATTGCAAAGAGAACATAATTATGTTAATTCAATTTTAATTGATTTTTATATACGTGTGTGTTCCATTAAAAATTTTGAATACGACTTTGTGCCTGTCTCGATTCTTGCGAACAATACTATCCATGACAGCATCGCTATTGTCGCTAAGATTTTACAGGCACTTACAGCAAAATATTTTGCATATAATAGGTAGGTACTTACGAAATAATTCGCCAAATTTCAATTATATTTTGGCAAAGCAAAGTCAAAAGTACACCTAGATTTATGGCATTGAAAATTTGACTGCTTTGCTTTGTTCGATATAAAACCTAAGGACAGGTCACAGCCCCCATATGAACAAGAGAAACATCATACTTCATACTAATGTTATAAATGCGTAAGTGTGTGTGTTTGTCCTTCAATCACGCTGCAACAGAGCAACGGCTCGACGTTATTTGCATGGGTATAGTTGAGGACCTGGAGAGTGACTATTGGCTACTTTTATCCCCGAAAATTAAGGAGTTCCTGTGGGTATTAAAAATATTATTCACGCGGATAAAGTCGCGGTCATAAGCTAGTTTGTGTACATAACTAAAGTCTATCTATTAGCTTGTTCAGTTACTTATTATCTAGTACCTACTACCTACTTGATTTGCATATTACTGAAATATTTATTCTAGGTGGATCTGACAGCGAATCATTCAGAAATAGCAAAGAATGGCCTAAGAAGATTATGGGGTGTTCCTGATACAACGGCCTACGTGGGACACCTCTTTAGAATGGAAATCCCCAAAGAAGCCTTTTCTGGAGAAGTGTTAGCTTATAAGGTATCTACTTTCGTTTTCAATTTTTGTTTTAGCTTTCTATACCAGTAACAAATTTTGCCGGCTCTCACATAATAAACGCATAATAACTTAGAACTTAGAAATTTTGAAATCTTACGGTAAGTCGCATGGACCATTGCCGATATGATGGCAACCGGCAACGTCTTTTATGGGCCTCGTTCACAAGTGATGAAATGTACACAACATCACTATTCGAGCAGTATTCTACAATCATCCAATTTCAATTAACATATTTATTTATAACATGTAGGACATACAGGTGTCCCTAATGTTACGTCATGTTTTGACTGTACCAGCTAATCGTAAAGCAGGTTCTACTGAGAAGAGCCGGCAAGAAACTCAGCAGTTGCTCTTTTTAAAAAAACGAGATATAACAATAAGTAAGTAAATAAATTAAATACAGTAGTGTAAGTTATTATACACTATCCTGATTCCAGCATTTAGTTAAACAATACAAAGCATCGAATTTTTTACAACTAGAATATCGCTGCAATCTTTTAGAAGCGAGACTACATCAATGTCAAAGCTGCTAGTCGATTTTAATATCTCAGCATTTAATCCGAATCAGGCTCATCAAACCCCGCCTTGCTCCGACTTACAGGCCCAAACAATGACAGGTGCTATGGCCCGTATCGCCCTGTGTCGTAGACAGTAAGTAGGTACATTTTAAACAAGTACAGTACAGTACAGTTCGCCTGCCTTTATGCGATTGCTTCTCTAAATTCTATCACTATGTCCTGTTGCCTCGTTGGTCTAGTGGTTAGCATGTTCAACTACGGCCGACGAGGTCCCGGGTTCGAGTCCCTGGTCGGGCCATAATTAAGTATTGGGTTTTTCTGTCTAGAAATTCTCAGTACTAGCCCGGAGTTAGGAAGTTGGTGGTGTTTCACCCTCGTGCTTCGGAGAGCACGTTAAGCCGTCGGTCCCGGTTATTATAACTAACATGATAATAGTCGTTAAAGCCCGTCAACCCGCATTGGAGCAGCGTGGTGGGTCTAAGCTCTAATTCCCACTCTCCTATGAGAGTGGAGGCCTGTGCCCAGCAGTGGGACATTGGCTGTAGTGGATGTCCTGTTACAGGTACGAAGTCAAGACGGTCACCGTTTACCGAGCTGGTTGGCCGTGGATACGAAGCACGGGCTAGTAAGCGGCGTGCCACAGAAGCAGGACATCGGTGCGCACGCGTTCACGGTCATCGCGCACGGACGCACGCACGGCCTCACCGCCACCGACTCCTTTACAGTCGAAGTGAGTCATTTTGTACAGTATCTTCTGCTTTATAATTTTCATCCGTCGCGCGTTGCATATAGATCTGCTGTTGTGTCAGTCTCACCAAAGTCCGCCCCATGATACCTAAGTTTTGTATCACATGCTACCGCGTAAACTAAGATGGCAACTTGCAAATCTAGCTTTCCATAGACTGATCGTTACGTACCTCATCGGTCGCACGCGTTCACGTTCAGGACGCACACACGACCTCACCACAACTGACTCCTTTACTGAAGACCTTTAGTCAGCGGCAGGCCACAAAAGCAGAAAGCTAAAAAGCACAAATTCTGTGGCGGTTAAAAATATAAAGGAATGCAATGCCGTAAAATCAAATTACGGCCAGAAAAATGGCAATAAATGCACATCAAATAAACAAGCTTTTAAAATTGTTGAGCACCAACAATAGCCGCGTGGCCCGTTTATTCTTTCACGAGCGCATAAAATTGTTTTAACAAGTGCAACATTCGCCGGTCGGATAATTCTACATGTTGATTTAGCGGCTCGTACAACTGTATACAGAATCAATAGGTACAATTCAAGACCAATGTACGCAAGTATTGACGGGAATCGCACAATAAAGAAAACAGAAAATATAATAACATCTTTAGTTTTATCTCTTTTCCGTATACTCGAGTTAGTGCGTAATTTTAATGCTGTAAAAGCAAAACAAACGTGGTACAAAGGAAAAGTGTCAATACAGGAAAATGTTGCTCCCAATTATGTATAATTTTCTGTAAAACATTTATAATAACTACCTAGCTCACCTTTTAAGGGCTACAATGCCAACTAGTCTAGATGTATCATTTAAATGCAAAGCTCCATAAAATACTTCTTGTTCCTATTATTAAAAAACCTTATCATTCACAGGTAAAGCGAGCAGATGAGAAGCTGCAATCCAAGTATGGTACATGTTTTCGCACAGAGAACAGATTGCAGTTGGTGATCCTGATCGATGGAGCATTCCATAGGATTTCGCATAGACAGCGGATACGTGCGCTCATGGAGCTCGCCAGTTTTATGGCACTTGATGGGGTAAGAAGACACATTTATTTGAATCCTGCACTGAGAGAAATATCCTTATGTGACTTCTGATTTTCTCCATGGAAAGTTCTCGAAAAGATAAACTTTTTTTGCTTTGCCTTTTCCGACTTATAATAGGAAGTATTTTGCAGTTTCCCGTTACTGTAAATAATAGGCAAAGGAGAAAATCAAAACAATAATATTAGAAAATTTCTCTCAGTGCATATAAATTCGTATGAAGTTTCATATTATTCCTAGCAGTTTCTCCTGTTTCAAAGTATGTACTATGTAGTATGTACCTAAAAGTTATTCTACCTTTTTGAATTAATTTAAGGTTTTCAATCTTGAAATAAATAGGTATTCGCCAATTATTTATTTACTTTATAATATATAAATCTCGTGTCACAATGTTTGTCCTCAATGGACTTCTAAACCACTTAACCGATTATAATAAAATTCGCACACCATGTGCAGTTCGATCTAACTTGAGAGATAGGATAGTTTATATTATATAGATTAGGATTATTAGTGCTACCCGTGCGAAGCCGGGGCGGATCGCTAGTTTACTATAAAGATTCTAAACTACCTACTTAGGTAAAATATAATAATGTACCTCATTAAATTAAAGGTAGGCATAATAAATTCAAAAGGAAACGTGCCTTCGTAGTTTGACTGTAAATTATGTGCCTATGCCTTGCGTGCTTGGTTCGCATGTAGATCTGCATTACTTATTCTTTGTTGAAAGCCTTCTATTAAACGGATATCAATGTCAACGTTTCAGCTTTAACCTATTGATCTTGTCCAATTAATTGTTTATGTATAGGGAAGTTCTTCGCTTTATTTTATTTATAATTTGATAATCGTTTTTGTAACCTGTAATTTTAATTATTAGTTATACGTTTTTGTAACAATAAATACTTGTACGTAACGGCTTGTTGTAAATACGGCAGTCTGTCTCGTTGTCAACTTTTAAACGTCTCGTCTTAAAAATTACTATTTATCGCTATAAAAGTATAAATATCTATGTAAAGCTCGTCTAAGTAAGTTTATAATATCATATTTATTACTTGAGTATATATTATGTTTATTTTATTTTTAGATTTATATCGTCATTTAAGTAAAATAGTATGTAATTATAGTACTGTTATGTAGTTTATTATATTATTGTAATAGTTAGTTGTAATAGTTTAGTAGGTTATTATAATTTTTCTTTTAGTTTACACGTGTGCACCGCCCTGTCATCATGAAACCAATCTCCTTTCTTAAAAAGGTTGCCTGGAAGAGATCACTCATAGTGATAAGGCCGCCTTTACACCGTACCAAGTTGTAAATTCTGTCTCGATTCGTTTTACATCTGTTTTGTTATTTGTTTGTGTGTAATAAAGTGTTTTTACTTACTTACTTGTATAGTATAAAAAAAAGTAAGAGTCCCGCAAGGAATACCTCATGGACCGTTTTTATTTCGCATGTACATTGATGGTTATCTTTATTTAGTGGTATCAATTGGTGTTTCATTAGTTTTATTTTTGTTCTAGGATGAGTTTTGGATGGAGCCTTACAAAACGGAATCGGCTCAGTCACACATAGTACTTATGAGCGGACCGGGATCTACAAAACGGAGAAGGAGTGAAGCTACTACTGCCATTTATTTAAATGTAAGTTTTACATTATAAAAAAATGGGCTGATGTTATTATAATGTGTGATGATGCTCCTTCGGAATAAAGCACCTAACACTTTTTTAAACGATAAATCAGCTTCATTTGTTCATCGAGCGCTGTTGCAACTTTTTCTCAAACATGTCTTTTGAACAGTCTCAACTATGAAAATGCATAAATGTAGGTTTAGAATCTTTTTTTTAAACTTATTATTCATTTTTTAATATCCCATTGAAATTTTTCAAAGTCGTCGCTTATCTCAGGTTAGATCCACTGTCTTATTGAGAGATCTATAGAGAGAACTTTGACTTTGCTCAGACTTAAGACATGCTTAAAACGAGACAGAGACAGAAAGTCAAAGTACGCACTATAGCATTAGATTTGCGTAGTCATTTAATCACGGTACTGTTTTATTTGGAATTTCAGGTGGGTTGCGGAGAAAAGTTATGGTCGCGTCACAAAGTGTTGGTTGCCGGATTGAGGGAACAGTCTCGAGATGGTACTCTCCAGCAGTTACTCAACTTACCCGTCCTGGGCTGGCGGCTGATTGGCGTCAAGCCTTTGCCACGGCTTAAGAGACAGGTATTGTTATTACTTACTAGCTGATGCCCGCGACTTCGTCCGCGTGGGTTAAGGTTTTTTGGTTCCCGCTGGAACTCCTTAGTTTTCCGGGATAAGAAGTAGCCTATGTGTTATTCCAGACTATAATCTATCTCTGTGCCAAATTTCATCCAGATCCGTTCAGCCGTTCGAGCGTGATTGAGTAACAAACATCCATACATCCATACATCCATCCAAACTTTCGCATTTATAATATTTATTTGATTACTATTATAAGTTGTCATTGGGTAAATAGTTTGTAGCATAAGACTTTGTAGCAAAAGAAGAAATACAACCAATCCGTTAAGCGAATTTCTAAGGCCAAGCAACTATCCAAAGCTCAGAGGTCCAATTGTCTAAGCAAATCGTAATCATTTGACAGCTTAAAACGTATTACTCGAACTGTTTAAGGAGTTCATACTTGCTTTTTGACGTGCAGGTGTCTATGAACTGCTTAATTAGACGATTACGATTACAATCGTAGGGGGGGCAGATCCTACTCAAATGTAGACTTACATTCACTAGCTTGCAGTCTTAACAACTTTTACAAGATATAAATACATAATTGAATTGAATATTTAAAGAAACTTAATACACACAGCTTCTAGACACTATATGTTCCAGTGGGGTAGTGAAATTACCAAAATAAACTATTTTTTCACACAGTCGCCTTTAGATGAAGGCTCGGGCGCGTACGACACGTACGATGGCGATTACGACGCGGACTACAGCGGCGACGGCGACGACGACGACGATGACTATAACACGCAGATAGACGGCGACGTCGCGCCCGTCAATGTGAGTGTCAACACTTATAAATATTCCCTACTTCGTTCTACATACCTTACAACATATAGTCCGACAAACTTATCTGACCCGGTGTCAGCGTCGCTAGTATTTTTTTTACAACTACACGTTACCCCTTGACTGCGATCTCACCTGATGGTAAGTGATGACGCAGTCTGAGATGGTAGCGGGCTAACCTGTTAGGGGCATGGCAGTTATATTAGACTGCAGTTATTTAATGTTTCTACACGGCATCGTACCGGAACGCTAAATCGCTTGGCGGCACGTCTTTTGCCGGGGATCGAACCAGCGACCTCCGCACGTTAAGACAACAGCGTTCAACACTGCGCCACGGAGGTCGTCAAAATACAAAAAAATTTGACAACCGGGTCAGATTAGTTTGTAGGACTATTACTAATAGCTCCTATTCGATTGAATGCATTTAAGTATTCTGGGTTGTACACAAATCTGTACACTAAATTGGCAACTACAAAACGCTAAGTATCCTATTCTGCTGGCCTAAAAATTATGTTTTAACAATTTGAACTAAAGGCAAAATAATTGCGCGTTTTTTTAACTAACAGTGTTCACGATATTAAAAAAAATACTACCAAGTTAATTATCTAGTTTATAAGCCAAAATGGTATGTCAAAACCTGTCCAACTATTTCAGTGCACCCTTATTTGATGTTATTAGTCCAAAATTTGAACCGTTTTTGACATACCTTAAATCTACACTAATGTTATTCATATTATGGTCATGCATAGTCCTTAGATTCGATAAAAGTGCATATCAGACTGTACCATGTTATCCCCCATTTCATTTATTCATTGGAATATCATTCATCATTTCGAATTTGAAAATAATACAAGAATCTTTATAGTACTAATTATTATTATTGGAAAATATAATAGAATTGGTTGCAGGTATCTTAGATTATGTAATAACATATTATTTATAAACCTACTACATATATATGTATAATAATCTATATACTTTTAATATTCCTAAAGTGGTTTCCAATGAATAATAAACGAGATGAAATTAATTAATTTTATTAACAGATTTATCGCAACGGTATTCAAAAAGATTTAAAAAATACGTTTTTATGTCTGCATCGTGCACGGTTTTGTATTCAGGAATATATATTACTTAGTTCTGCTAATAGGATCTAGCCAGGTTATTAATTTTGAAAACAATTTACGAACTTCTTTTAGCTGTCTAGTTACAACTTACATCGCATAGTATTTTTTTTTGATGAAATTTTGAAAAATTACTTTCATTGATACGGGTCCCTAAGATACGGGTCCTCCTAGTTTAGGGGCCAGGAATGCACTGTATTTTTGTATTAAGTTGTTTTGATAATACAGATTTCTATTTCTATTTCTATTGATGTCGAAATTTTTCTTTTGTTATTCTAAAACTACCCCTACATCAGTTATTTAAATTGTTTTTGTGTAAACATCGATGCCAAAAATTATACTTACTTATATTTTTTTGTGGCTCATTCTCTAAACTTAACCCGATGTAAAAAAAAAAATTTCCAAAGAACTGTTATGAATCGTTTTTTTACTCGATGATACTTAGATTTTGGCATAAATTGCGATAAAATGTTAATAAAATTAAATTGTATGTGGAATGGAGAATCGTGCACCCAGGTTAGACAAGGCCTTGTTGTAGATAATAATGTTATATATAAATATCGGGAACCACTGCATGGAATGATACCAAGAAAATAGCTACTATAACTCTTCCAAATAATGCCTAAGTTATTAAAATTAATGTATGTGTATAGGCACAAGGTACATTGCCGCAGACCTAAAGTAAAGTTAGGCGTCTTTTTAAAAATCTAATAACATAAACTGTTAATCTGAAACATGTAGTGCAAAAATTTGTTTGCATATAGCTAAGTGGTGCAATGTCCTTTCAAATTCACTGTTGTTCACTATCATGTTCCTTACGTAGCGGAGATAAACTTATAGCTTACTTCGCAACACTTAAAAAACGCATCGGGTCACTTTAGCTCTGCCGCAATATGCCTTGAGCCCAAATCCTAACAATGGGTCTATTTTTTAATCAATAATAAACAATACTTCTTTACAAAAAGAGAGCATTTAGTCGAAACCTCTACACATAAAAGATACTTTCCAATAAGATTCAATTGATATTACCTAAAAAGTAAACATTCACATCAAGAATCAAGATCATTTCATTTCATATCATTACATTATTGTTTCTGGTATTTTGCAGTATTATTACATAATATAATAATTGGCATAAATTACTACTGAATAATCCTATTACATATTTTAAAAAACACACATCCCATGTCTCTTCTTCTTTGTCATTCATATTTTGAGTTATCTATCTCTAATTCAAGCACTTAGAATTGGTTAATACAGATATTAGCAATGTTATCAACTTAGCCAGTTTTTAACGTTTTAGTGAAACACATTAAAAAAAAAAAAACAAATAAAAGCGGCGCAAATCATGCCATCTCAATCATACACGTTTGAGAGAGAAAAAATAACGCTGTTATTTTAGGTTTTTAAATCATTAACTTCTTAGGCGATGAGCTAAGAGAAACAATGCGGATTTTCTGCCAAAATATTACTATATTCATATACTTATTTACCGCAGTTTTTATCATATCCTTCACACCTAAAGCGTAATTGCATATGAAATTAATTTGATGTAATAGAATTTTTACAAATTAAAGTAAAGATAACATTGCTAGTATAAAAAAAAGAAAAAAAATGGGTGGCAGTACTAACGTAGTGTGTACCGCGCGGCGGCAGGTGGAAGAGCCCCCCAACCCCCCGCACCCACACCGCCACCACCACGGCCAGCCCGACTTCGCGCCACACACCACCACCGACACGTTTCAGACCGAGCCCACCGACCCGCCGACGACGACCCCAACAACCAACCCCGAAACCCCACCCACTGAAACCCCCAACACTCAACCCAACCCGAGCCCTCCCAACTCTCCTCCCCCAACTACAGCCGCGACGCTTTCCACAGAGGAACTGCAGACCACTCCCGTGTCCGCTACTACTAATACGTATACCACAGAGGTTTGTCAGAACCTGGTCTCCAAACTTTCCTTTGCATGCTTTTCGTGTAAAATTTTTTGATATTAAAATATAACATGATTGCGTAGTTGTGTGGTGGTTTGTTCTTTATCCAGTTTTCTATCTTTGCACGTCTAAAGTGTGTGTTATTTGGATGAATTTCTGCAACCGATCCACACTAGGTCCGATCCAATTGACTGACACTCAGTGGCGTGCAGCTCATAGAGGCAAAAAAGCACTGCTTACCTTAGTAAATTATAGCCCTTTCAAAATATTGAAAATAAAATTTATTCTAAGCACACTCCATGAAATAATTACATAGTTCCCGCACGGCGTAACTCGCGTCAGGTAAGCGACAGCAGGTGTAACCGATGAACGCCATCTATCGCTAGACGAGAACGCGCGAAGCCGAAAAGCTCACGAACTAACTGCCTTTTTTGCGCGTCATCGTAGGTAGATATCTTTACTATATTCACGTCATTCGTTCAAGATTCTACTCTAAATCATCAATGAATGACGCGCATATAAGGCAGAGCTTGTTGACCAATCACAAGCCGCCTTGCGTCTGCCCTCTAGGCTCTAGGAGTATGTTCCGATATACACTGCGAGCACTGCTCCAGTGCTCGTACTGGGGAGAAATTCGTTCCGTTATGGACTGACAGTATTTAGTTTACCGTACATAACGTCATTATTAATTCGGTTATAAAGTTATTATGCATTAGGTTAATTACTGAAAAACGATATTTTCTTCTAAAACAATCTTTCTTTCTTATTTTCACGTCAAAACAGCGCCAAAAAAACATAGATGACAGTATACTGTACTGCGTTCTGTTTAATACCAACCAACCATAGTAATCAGTATAACTAACAATATTCTATAAAGGAACGGCTTCGGAGTATATTAAATTGACGTCACACCTTACAGAGCTCATAGTGCATATCGGAGCATACCCTGGATTGTATTTTAAAAAGCGCGCGCGCTCGAAAGTAAAAACAAAGGAAGGTTTTATTTTCTATAATCCAAATAAGTAGCTTGATTTCTTATAACAATAAACTCATTTAAATTCAATTTAATTTATTCACATTGTCTCCCTAAATTTAAGAACGGTTTAATATCTTAAAAAAATATTAAGATCGAAAAAAACACGTAATGTTTTCGTAACTGAATTCAATAAAATAAACAAAGACTAGTCCGATTACAAAAAATAAACATTTTATAGCCCTAGGCTATACATAGAAAATAAGGATAATATTTGTTAATTGAATTAGTAAAACTCGTAAAGAAAATTAAAGATTCTTTGTTTACATTTAATTAAAAGTGATTTTTGACTCAAATTTACGCCTTTGTATTCTAGTAATTGTTTCCTGTCGTATCGGTGTACAGTGTTTTGATTTAATTTGTGAATTATAAAGTTTTGCAGAAATAAGTAAACTGTACCTAAGTAAAAAGCAATCGTATTTGTGACTTACAAAGTTTGTGTAAAGGTTTATTCATAGAACGTACTAAATTATTATTTGGAAAATGGAAGATTATTCGTGTGAAATCTGTACAGGCGCTGTGTTTACGAAAGGTACTATTATCACAAAAAAAAGTGAAAAGGTAACTCGAGTGAGTATTTTACGTTAATTATTACGATTCTTATAAGTGTGTGTGTTTCTTTCTAATAGGTACATAGTTTGTTTTGTTTTCCGTGCGTCTTATTTTGTAATAGCCGTTCGGTATGGAATGATAAGGGATATTTAATAACTTCATAACGCAGCTGTTTTAGGTATATAACCGCCGAAACATATCAATTTTCCTATGTATGGCGTAGGTATACGAGCACTGCGTGCCTAGTGCTTACCCTAACCCAAAACCCTGTGCACGCCACTGCTGACACTGCCCTAGTACCGCAAATTCAGCCAATATTTGAGGAACTGGCGAAAAAACAGTATATTTTACCGTCTGGTCATAATACTTTTTGGATCCGGTTTGTGGAACACATATTATTATCTATACTCATTTTCAAGCAAAACGGCCTCTAACTGGGCCAAAATGGAGCCTTAAGTTCGTGATTCCGATCACAACAGTATTAGGTATAGTAAAGTTAAATTCAGTTTTTGCTCCTGTAAAATTTTATTCCATGTGAGTAATAATTGTACTCTTTTGTTCGCCAGCTCCTCAATGGCGATAATCGCCATGGAATAATTACATTGCTATGGGAAGCGATCATAAATATAATTATTAGGTAAAGTACGCGCGCGAGTTGAATGCAGAGCTTTTGTATGTGTCACCATACATAAGCTATGCATTCAACTCGCGCGCGAACTATACCTACTCTTATTCCATAATATAAACGATATAAGTGGCAGAAATTTATCTAGGTATTGCTCGAGTGGATTACTTAAAGCGAATGTTTTGTGATATCGTCTTACTGACTAACATAACTAAGTCTTTTTTTTATTGTTTCATAATTATAGATTTTATAAAGGCTTGCCTTTTATCAATAGTTTTTGGTATGGTGTCGTGTCATGAATGTACCAACGAAAATTGCATTTTGCCAAATAGCTAGATGTATTAGTTTACCAGCCGCAAAACAATTTGGTAAAATACCCAAGTTTTCAAATTAGACACAGTAGATTTCATTTTTAATGCATTCCTTTAATTTTGTTACTGTTAACTATTTAATTAAATTGTATTTTTTTAAACAGGAACACAAAGTCAAGATCACGCCATATTCAGAATCTGCGTCTGAATCTACCAACGTGAATATCCTCAAGGAACCCATAGCTGTTGATCCTCGAAGGCTAGATGAGCATTCCCCGATAATTATAGTCCCTGAAGAACCTACCACGATTGAACCTGAACCGGTAAGTCTCATTCAAATTATATTTATTGTTTTCATACGGGGTGACATTTCCACGTGCAGTTACAGCGCGTCAGATGCATTTAAAACTAGCGAGCGTGATACACCCTCTTATTCACAATCATTACTTTTAAAGCCTCATAGCATTCGTGCGCACAGTATAGGTTTTATGAATCAGATTATTGAGATTGACATGTCACTTCAAAAAAAAGATATGGCGTGGCTCATTACCCACTCACTGACTGACTTATCCGAAGCGATATATCTGAGCGAAACCGCTTGCGGTCGTTAGTTATTCAATAATCGAATTTGTAGAACTTATTTTATGCGATCTGATGCACTGTGGTATTCCATAGTAATGATTGTAATTACAGAGCATATTATTAGGGCTTTAGAGTTGTTTGCAGCGCGTAAATCGTTCGTGAAAATGTCGCCGTGTGCGAAGGCACTCAAATTTAATATCACTGAATCTAACTCACATTTTGTAGATGTTTGACCTTACACTAATTTATCTGTCTTGTGTGGAAGTGGATTTTCTTAACATTGGGGTAGAATAGAAACGGACGCCCATTTTCAGTCACTTTTTAATCTGTACATACATTTAACTAATCTTTTGGACGTAAAGACAATAAAGATAATCAGATTTATGAAGCTAATATTATATAGCCGTGGGGGCTATTGCTATATAACATTATGCGTTTTCTGACAATCGCTTTTAGGGAACACCCAAGTCCAATTATATTGACAGTTTTCACGTTGCCTATATCTCTCACCTAATTGGGCTAAGGCGATCTCTTAAATATGGAGATTTGTCGGCGAAAACGAGCATAACACTCGCAGCTGAAATGCCACATATTCAGCGCATATTATACCACAAATTCAGCTAAAACGCCTGCAGAATTTTCATTTCATGAATAAAGGTCTGACCAACATATACCTAAGCAAAGTTGTCTTTACGTCCGCAAATCACATCACGTTGTGAGCGTCCGCATGGCACTTTCAGCATACCATAGTAATCAAAGAGTCCAACGACCTAACGCCGATGTCGTCCGAAACTCCAACGTCGCCGGCGCCGACCGAAGAGACCATTACCGTGCCAATGTCCACCTCGACGTCCACGACGACGACGTCCGCGCCCACGACGACGGAGACGACGTCCACGACGACCACAACGACGACGACAACGACGCCGACGCCCACAACAATTGTCACAACACCGACAACAGTACCAACTACTACACCAACACCTGAGGTTACAACGCAGGAAGTAACCAAACAGGTCTGTCAAGAATTGGTTTATCTGCATGCATCTGATACAAAAATATCGAAATTTTATATGATGAGTTAAATTTTGAAGAAAGATGTATAATGGTGCTAATTTGGTTTTAAGTAATCTCTAAACTAAAATAAAACGGGTAGGTACTTTGTAAAGGGTTAGCATTATTTTTAGATCTCTTAATTTAGTTTAGTTTAGAGATTGTACAACCGAATTAGTTCCAAAGCTAAAGTAATGACGAAGAGATGAAAAATTGTAAGTATAATGTACAAACTACCACATTGTGTGTTGGGGTGCTGTCATTTTCTAACTTCATTATTTTTAACGGAGAATCATGGTTTGGATTTTGAAATCACTTTTTAATATTACTCAAAAATTGTCACAGTAGATGCAATTTAACGAGATTACTATTAGACACTTCTTTAATAATCTTGCACCACGCAATCTCACTTAGGTATTAATTTAATTTATATAAATTACACAGTTGAAATAGTATTGAAAAATACTAACTTTCGTGATGTGTATTACCTATAATGTGTATAGAAGGTTTATTTTTATGTTTTATTTATTTTTATTGACATAGGTATACTAGAAGATTAATGTAGTACTATAACATTACGTAGTTTTTATGTGTCAGGTATAAAGAACTAACCTTAAATCTACGCAGGGGCTGATTTGTCGATCTATTTGGTGGTACAAACTACACAAAGTAAGGTGCGATCGCATGGATATCTGTACTGCCATGGTATTGATTCGTTAGAACAGGTATCCACCAGACCGGAGAAGAGCGGAGATGTGTATATGAGACCAATGAGATTATTGATAGTTGACGTGAAAAAATTATCTCGTCATGTATCAATAATCCGATTGGCCCGCTATAAACATCACCGCTCTGGTGGATACCGGGCATGTCAACCTATCGCTTCCCACACATTAAAATACAGTACACATCGCCTCCACTATCATTTAGAGGTATTTTTACCTGACAGTGTGTATCAATAAAATGTTCTTTATTCGAAAATCATGGTATCCCTAGGAGACTATGCCATCGACGGAGCGATCAAGCACGATCATCGGTCGCACGACCGAGACCGTGCCGTTCCCGATGCCGGCCAACCAGCCGCCCACGCTCAAGCACCATATGAAGAAACTCGCCATCACAGCTGGCAACGCTTTCAGGTAAATATTGGGCAGAATTACTTAAGACATTGGGGCTGATTCTGTAGTGCACAATCTCTAAACTAAACTAAAATTAGAGCATTACAAATATTGCTAACCCTTTCATAATACTCCCTACGGAAAGGGACAGAACTAGATTTAAAGGTGCCATTTTAGTTTAGTTTAGAGAATGGGGCTGATTCTGTAGTGCACAATCTCTAAACTAAACTAAAATGGCAGCTTTAAATCTAGTTCTGTCCCTTTCAGTAGGGAGTATTATGAAAGGGTTAGCAATATTTGTAATGCTCTAATTTTAGTTTAGTTTAGAGATTATGCACTACAGAATCAGCCCCATTGTGTTATACAGAATCAGCCCCATTGAGGCCAATTCTGTTGTACAACATCTCTAAATTAAACTAAAATGACGGCAAATCGCCTAAAAACCAATCTGATAATTGTAAAAATAGATTGATGTTGTCGATAGCGGGAGGCGCCCTTAATAATGAATCTCTCTGTAATCTGTCGATAAGTTGCTAAGCAACGTTGTTTTTTGAAGAAAAGTACAATACAACTCTGGACAAATAACAACGTTGCTTGGTAACAAATCGACAGATTACAGATAGATTGATTATTAATTTCGGCCGAGACGTTAGGGTCGGTTTATGCAAGATTCGTAGTTTAATCTTGCAAAGAAACCTTTAAAAAAACATTAAAAATCAGGCAAAAATACATTAATTGTCCCCAGCGATGGATTTCTTCAAAATTTCAGCGCATTTTCGTTTTGCACGCATTGTATGTGTATGTTTAGGTTATTTGTTTACAATAAAAAACTTTCTGCAAAAATATAATATTGAATTATCAATTGTTACTACAAAAACAATACGTTAAGAAAAGTTACTAAGTACGTTTATATAATTTAACTTATGGAACTTTCCAGATACATCATCCCTGCCGACCTGTTCACGGATCCTGAGGAAGGCAGTAACCTCACGTTCACGATGTATGAAGCAGAGAACGTACCTCTCAGTAAAAACTCTTGGATACAATTCATTCCGTCTGACCGAGAAGTCTATGGATTGTAAGTTTTTTTTCTATATTTTATTTAAACGTTGAGCCGCTGGATCCAGGCGGCGCAAGACCGCGGCGTGTGGAAATCCCTGCAAGAGACCTATGTCCAGCAGTGGACGTCTATCGGTTGAGGATGATGATGATGATGATTTAAACGTTACTTTTATGCTCTGTGTATAGGTGAACCTACTAAATTCTTCTTCTTCGTTTGTTTTTTGGCTTTTATTAATGCCAAGATAGCACAATTTACTTCACCAATGACACATTGCACTAAATTGATATTCAGGTTATTTTAGGGTTCCAATCCGGTTTTTCTTAGTAAAATTAAGATTGATAAATAAAATTTTATTTTTATTTTTATTTTTATTTATTTGGGTTAACAAACAGTAGCACGCAGTGCATTAAACAAACAGAATATAACTAGTTACATATAAGAGTAAATATTTGGTAAACATGCCACCAACTGCGTTAACCACAGATTACTTAATAATTATAAAATACAATAAAAGTTACACATGCCAAATTATTATTACCTACTTATTATTTTCTGACCTTAATACAATATTTGTAATTTTAAACCTTTAATATAGTTTTGAAATATTTAAATTTTTAAATTTTTAAATTTTGAAGATAACAATAGCAGTTCTATGATCTAAATTTACTCCAGTTTCATATTCCTTTCAAGATAATCAATAAGCAACCTCCTGAAAGAGCCTACACGAGTAGAAAATATGTCAATATTGCCAAAACAATCGTTATAACACTTAGTCATTCTGCATAATGGTGAGCGCTTACCAGCATTTGTTCGACATTTTATTGTAGCAAACAGTTTGTGCGTTTGACTACTGCGCACATGACTCCTAACTGGTACTTTATAACATAGTTTACGGGTTAAGGGAATACAATCATATTTATTATGACACAAATCGAATAAGAGCATAGCTTCTAATTGTTTTCGCCTCGACCGCAAGTCAAGTATATTATACTTTTCAAGGAGCTGGCCGTAAGAAAGGTAACTACGCGTAAATTTGTAGTGCATCCTACGTAAGAATTTTTTCTGGACATTTTCTAAGCTTTCACTGTACTTTTTAAAAAAGAAATTTTTCTTAAATACTTAATCCGAATAAAAAATGATTAAAAGCTGGTTAATGATTTTTAATAATGGAAACTTGTTAAAAAAGAAGAAAAACACAATTTAGTTTTGAGTGTCCACTGTCCAGTGTCTGGTAGTAAGCGAATGCTCCTGTATAAGGCGGTCAGAAAATATATTAAAATGGTCACAAAGCTTCATGGCTGCGCCCTTTGATTTACTTCATGATCTACGTTAAATGTACAGCTGTTTATATCATCCCGTTTATTTTCCAGTCCAAACATTGGTTTAATATCGCGACCTCCCTGGCGCAGTGTTGAGCGCTGTTGTCTTAGCGTGGGAAGCCCCGGGTTCGATCCCCGGCAGAGTCAATTCGGGAATAAAACCCAGCTGAGTTTGTTGTGGGCTCTTCTCAGACCTGGGCGCGCAATAATTATAAAATACAATAAAAGTTACACATGCCAAATTATTATTACCTACTTATTATTTTCTGACCTTAATACAATATTTGTAATTTTAAACCTTTAATATAGTTTTGAAATATTTAAATTTTTAAATTTTTAAATTTTGAAGATAACAATAGCAGTTCTATGATCTAAATTTACTCCAGTTTCATATTCCTTTCAAGATAATCAATAAGCAACCTCCTGAAAGAGCCTACACGAGTAGAAAATATGTCAATATTGCCAAAACAATCGTTATAACACTTAGTCATTCTGCATAATGGTGAGCGCTTACCAGCATTTGTTCGACATTTTATTGTAGCAAACAGTTTGTGCGTTTGACTACTGCGCACATGACTCCTAACTGGTACTTTATAACATAGTTTACGGGTTAAGGGAATACAATCATATTTATTATGACACAAATCGAATAAGAGCATAGCTTCTAATTGTTTTCGCCTCGACCGCAAGTCAAGTATATTATACTTTTCAAGGAGCTGGCCGTAAGAAAGGTAACTACGCGTAAATTTGTAGTGCATCCTACGTAAGAATTTTTTCTGGACATTTTCTAAGCTTTCACTGTACTTTTTAAAAAAGAAATTTTTCTTAAATACTTAATCCGAATAAAAAATGATTAAAAGCTGGTTAATGATTTTTAATAATGGAAACTTGTTAAAAAAGAAGAAAAACACAATTTAGTTTTGAGTGTCCACTGTCCAGTGTCTGGTAGTAAGCGAATGCTCCTGTATAAGGCGGTCAGAAAATATATTAAAATGGTCACAAAGCTTCATGGCTGCGCCCTTTGATTTACTTCATGATCTACGTTAAATGTACAGCTGTTTATATCATCCCGTTTATTTTCCAGTCCAAACATTGGTTTAATATCGCGACCTCCCTGGCGCAGTGTTGAGCGCTGTTGTCTTAGCGTGGGAAGCCCCGGGTTCGATCCCCGGCAGAGTCAATTCGGGAATAAAACCCAGCTGAGTTTGTTGTGGGCTCTTCTCAGACCTGGGCGCGTTTGGAACCCTCATAGCTTTAGTTTTAAGATACCGTAACAGATTATTACCATCTTATGTAACTGGACGTCAATAAGTGTAGTGTATCTACCTAAATTGAATAAATATTTATGACTTATGACTTATGAATAATTATTTCTGAATTTGCTCTGGTTTGGCCTGGTGCGTGGCTTCGGCTGTGGCTAGTTACCACCCTATCAGCAAAGACGTGCCGCCATGCGTTTTAGCATTCCGGTACGATGCCGTAGAAACTGATTAGAGGTATGGGTTTAATGTACCCCTAACAGGTTGGCCCGCTACCATTTAAGACTACATCATCACTTACCACCAGGCACCAAGTGAGATCGCAGTCAAGGGCTAACTTGTAGTTGATAAAAAAAAAACTTGAAAATAGTTTTTTTTTCAGTCTTGCAATCGCTTTTATTTTAATTTCTCAGGCCCTTAGAAGCGCATGTGTCTCGCTGGAACTTCATAGTAGAAGCGCAGGATAGCGAAGGACTCGTCGCTCGAGGGCCCCTCGACATTACAGTGCAGCAACACAAAAGTGGACGCACCATCAACCACCAGTTCATCATGCAGTTCAAACTCCTCAAACAGTACGACAACGTCGTCGACTGGCAAATACGAGCTCTCGAGGGCATCGTCAACCTCTTCCGAGATACGGACATGGACCATTTGACTGTCCTCAATGCGACACAAAACGGTGATATGTGCGAATTCGTTTGGACCAATGATACGCTGCCGAAAGATTCTGCGTGTCCTATTGATGATATCAACAGGCTTATGAAGGTTAGTAACGTTTTTTGTTCTTTTCCTAATAACAGTGCTGAAATACAAAAATACAATGCAGCAACCTAAAAATACAGTGCAGCAACTCAAAATTACAATGCAACAACACGAAAGCTGGAGCATCATTGACCAGTTCATAATGCAGTTTATGGTGCTGAAATCAAACGATGGCTGGCAATTTCGAGCTCTCGAAGGCATCATTCGGAACCCCTCTTTTCTTTTTGACGGTTAATAGGGATGACGACTACTCCATCAAATCAGCAACTCTTTATCAAACTTAAACGAGGATGTGAATTTTAGGTCTTTTGGAAGACCCTCTATTTAATAATCAGTTCGAAATAATTTATTTTTGATATAGGCATCATCCGTATTGTCCTTGCCGGGGATCTAACCATTAAATGTCCATTGAAATGACTGCTTATAAAAAATGGTAAATAAATAAATAAATAAAATCATTATTTGAGATTTAAAATACACAGAATACAAACACAATTGATTAAAAGATACAGAAAGAACTTATGGGCTAAACACTATTACTATAAACTTATATTATGTACTAAACTCTAAATGCTATAAACACTAATCTGTGTAAAATAAAATCCCAAAAAGGGTATCGACTCAGCGTAATGCGACCCCTTGATATGAGCTTCGACGTCCCGGACCGGCCCGGGCAGCCCGTCAATCTCATTACGCTGACCAATATATCAGGAAACTTAAAACTAAGATTATAAGCCAAGCTTACTCTATTTAATTTAGAAAAAGTCTATGGAACGAAAATATAAATTAAATCTTTCCAGATCATGGAATCGGATACAGAGCGCGGCAGTCCATCCGCCGGGCTAGCACGTGCGATGTCACCCGAACTCAAAATTTCCGAAGTGAAATGGCGCGGTACGGGACGGTGCGCGGGCGAGCCTGTCGCCGCGACAACTACGCCCGATACTTACCCGCCCGTCACACGGAACCAAGTCGACCACGTCACCGCTACGGCCGGACATCTGCTGGTCTACAAAGTGCCTGAGGTAAGACATACTCTGTTGTTAGGTGAGTGTTAGAAGTGAATAAGGCAGTACAGGACTAAGCGCGGGCGAGTCTGTCGCCGCGACAACGACGCCCGATACTTACCCGCCCGTCACGCGGAACCGGGTCGACCACGTCACCGCTACGGTCGGGCATTTGCTGGTCTACAAAGTGCCTGAGGTAAGACATATTCTTGTTAGATGAGTGTCAGAAGTGAATAACGCAGTACAGGACTAAGCGCGGGCGAGCCTGTCGCCGCGACAACGGCGCCCGATACTTACCCGCCCGTCACACGGAACTAAATCGACCACGTCACCGCTACGGTCGAATATTTGCTGGTCTACAACGATATCCAAATTCTTGCCTTTTTGCCTTAATTCCTCACTTCTGGTCTTTAATATACTCACTTATATTTTTTTTATTATCATCATCGAACGTTATTTATAACGTTACTTACATAGTATATTTGCCAAGATTCTGATGTCTTTTTCTCCAATTTCAGGATACGTTCTTCGATCCGGAAGACGGCGGTACCCGCAACTTGCAACTCTCGCTCCGCTTCAGCGATCGCTCAGAGATCCCTGCCGACAACTGGTTGCAGTTCGATGCTCGCAACCAAGAGTTCTATGGCGTTCCTTCTCCGAGTAACCAAGGAAGCGTGGAATATCAGCTAGTAAGTTTTTTTTATCCACTACATGTTAGCCCTTGACTGCAATCTCACCTGATGGTAAGTGATGATGCAGTCTAAGATAGCGGGCTAATCTGTTAGGGGCATGGCAGTTATATTAAATCCATACCCCTAATCGGTTTCTACGCGGCATCGTACCGGAACGCTAAATCGCTTCGTGGCATGTCTTTGCTGGTAGGGTGGTAACTTAGCCACGGTCGAAGTCTCCCACCAGGCCAGACCAGAAATTATGAATTCCCAATTGACCCTGCCGGGGATCGAACCCGGGGCCTTCGCATGTTGAGACAACAGCGCTCAACACTGCGCCAGGGAGGTTGCTGAAACAATCATATTATACTAGAACGAGGATCGTTTTTTCTTTCCCTTTATCACTTGGGGGTCGGCTCTGTTCGTTATTTTGCGCAAGAAATTCTTTCTTGAGTTGTTAATGTCGAAAAAATTCAGTTCAATTTATTTCAGGTTACACAACTCTTAAACATTATAATATTACGTCAATTATCCATACTAATAAGTGTCTGTCTGTCTGTCTGTCTGCTACTCTTTCACGGCCCATCTGTTCAACCGATTTTGATGAAATGGTGGTATCGGGATATTTTGTATCCCGGGGAAGGACATAGGCTACTTTTTATCCCGAAAAATTAAGGAGATCTCGCGGGAATACAAAAAAATTCAATCAACGCGGACAAAGTCCAACATCATCTAGTTATATTATAAACTACTAATAACATTACATTAGGTACTGTTCCTTCTTCTATGAAGCTGATTGTGGACAATACCAATAATACTTCGTCTCCAGCATTCCAGCATTGTTAAGCACTGCAACATATCTATCGCAGCAATGCGGAAAGGAAAGACACTCAAGTCTGACCGCAATCATCCTCACGCATCATTCACACACTATTGGAGCTGACCCGTGCTCTGCGCACCAAAGAGGTTGTTTAAAATACCTCTGCTTCCATTACAGATAGCTGAAGATTCCAGCAAGAAGAGCGCCTACGACAGCCTCATAGTAGAAGTGGCGAAGGCGCCCACAATCCGTCCCACTGTGGAGTTCCAGATGACGATGGACCCCTCACCCAACCTCGTTGACAGCGCCAGCAACAAACGCAAGGTTGTCGAGAAACTAGCTGCGCTGTTCGGACAGGAGGAGACCGATAATATTAGGATCGAGAGCATTTCTGACAACCCTACTACTATCATTTGGTACGTTCAACAAGCATTATCATCATCGCCAATATGTCAAATCAAAACCAATTAATCTAGTGCTGTCCCTTTCCTTAGCGAACGTTATGAAAGGGATAGCAATTTAGAGCTGTCATTTTAGTTTGGAGAATGTGTACTTCTCTGTTCTTATCTTGTGTTCCAAGACAAATTAGCCCTGCTATATCATCACATCTGCTGGTAACTGTAGGTGCTCCCTAATATAGTAGCAGTCTAACTGGCCTGGGTAAGGCAGTTAAAGGTAATCGTGAGGCAATCTACATAATTTTCTCAAAAGTATGTGAAGTCTCCCAATCCGCAGTACCAACATGTGATTAAGTCGAATACCCTTCACATTATCAGAAGAGTTCCGACGTCAGTATTGAGCCGGCCATAGATTTAAGTGATGATGATGAAGAAATCATGTTCAGATGTTGGATAATGACAAAAAAATGATCATTTTCAGGTACAACACAAGCCTACCAATGGACAGGTGTCCCAAACGTGAAATCGAGGAGCTGAGGAGAATGATCATCGTCGACGAAAGAGGCACCGTCGGAGGCAACCTCAAAGAACACGTCGACCAAGTCTTCGACAAAGACCTGAAAGTCATGTCAATCCGGCTAATCCCGCTAGGGTTGTGCGCGGAACAGAACACCAAAACTCCTAAGTCGATGGTGCCAGCCCCGCCCGGCCCTAATCTACAGAATAAGGCGACGAATGCCAGTCCGGAGTATTCTGACTACTTGGTGACGTTCGTGATACCAGCCATTGTGATCGTTTGTATGATCGTTGTTGCGGGCATCATTGCGTGCGTGCTGTATAGAAGACGACGTACTGGTGAGTGAAATTTTAATCAATATTTTTGAAGTGAAAACTTCTTTAGCCGCGTTGAGCACTTTTTGGTATGTGGGTAAACTTATGGATTCGCGTCACCGACATGCTCCGCGTCACCGACATGCTCGCGTTGTTACGAAGACAAAAGGTCTTAAATACTTATAAATATACTACATTCGTAATTAAACTTTAATGCCTTAGTTTTAAGGTTTATATTTTTAATTTATTTTTTTTAATTTAAAAGAAAAAAATGACTGCCATTTTTTTTTGAAGTGAAACTTTTTTAGCATCGTTGTGATTTGAAAATTCAATGAAACAAAAAAGAGACAAACATATTATAATAGGATTTAGCCTGCGAGAGAATGAGATAGAATACAAGTTATATTTATCTCATTCTCTCTTAGGCTACTTTTCTGATGTTTCACTTCTGACGTGTGTGAATTGCACACACTATTTTTTTTTTGAGTTAGGCTTGCGCTTGACGGCAATCATTTTTAGTGCAAAGCAATGATGCGGTCTAGATTGGAACGCGCTTGCCTAGAAGATGCCTATTCACTCTTGCCTTGAAGGTACCTAAGTTATAGGTTATTTGTATTAATATTACAAATGCAAGTCTGTCGTGTCTGTTACACAACCTAACCGAAAATTCTAAAAAAAATTTACCCCGCGAGAATTTTATCTCCATGCAGGTTAATTCGCTGGCATCCGCTTGTGACTAAACAAAAACATGTGGTTTTACCACAAAAAACTTGAACAAGCGTTGGAAGCATGTTTATTTTAATCCTGACAGATTTCATATACCTACCATTTACCAAAACTGTTTAAAGCGGCACTTTAGACATCACGTCTTACACTCGTTTAATTTTTTTGTGGTAAAAGCATTAAGTTTTTTTTAAATATTTGAATAATTTCGACATAACTACAAAATATGCTGTGCATATATTTAAAAGATGTATCAGTCGTACGGTCATACCATATAAATGTTGCTGCGGTTTTGTAAAACGGTGGCTCATTGTTTAGCCAGACCTTTAAACCGGCTTCAACATGTAATTACTAATACTGATTATTACTAACTAATAGCTCATATTCTTTTTCATGAAAGTATTTATCTAGTAGATAACAAAAGCTGTAATTATAGGGCTAATTTTTCAATCGTCAGATAAATTTAATCGGAGGAATAAATTTGACGTTTTGGCAGATTTTCAATACAAAACCTGTCAAAACGTCAAATTTATTCCTCCGATAAACTTTATCTGACGATTGAAAAATCAGCCCTTAGATAAGTTAATAAAATCTATAGATTAGTATGGGATATTATTAATTTTTATTAATAACTAAAGTATTTTAACTATAGCGGATGCGAATTCTTGACACGAAAAAGGTGATTAGTCATTAATTTATTATTATAGCACCTGATTTTATTTAGTAGGTATACTCGATTTAGGGCCGCTTGCACAAGGACATTTAAACTGATTCAGTTAAATTTTGTAATGCTGTTCCTTTTAGGTAAATGCATATTGCAGTTGCCAAAAAGGGACAGCATTAAAATATTTAACTAAATAAATTTAAGAGTCCCTGTGCAAGGGGGCCTTATAGTATTAGATTTCGCTCTTAATGTGATGTTGCTTACAATAAAACCAATGTGCACCTTTCTATATATTTATTCTATTTAAATACTATGAACACTTGCACATTTTATCGATTAGTGTACTACTAAACCTTCGCAAGCGCTAAGTACCTACCTACCATCCATACTAATATTATAAACTAGCTGATGCCCGCGACTTCCGCGTGGACTAAGTTTTTTCGATTCCCGCGGGAACTACTTAGTTTCCCGGGATAGGATATGTCCTTCCCTGGGATACAACCTATCCCTATACCAAATTTGATCAAAATCGGTTGAACAGGTGGGCCGTGAAAGCGTAGCAGACAGACAGACACACTTTCGCATTTATAATAATATTAGTATGGATTAGTATGGATGCGAAATGTGTCTGTATGGCTGCTACGCTTTCACGGCCCACCTGTTCAACCTATTTTGATGAAATTTGGTATAGGGAATCCCTATCCCTATTAGGGATAGTTTGTATCCCGGGGAAGGACATAGGCTGTTTTTTATCCCGGCAAATTAAAGAGTTCCCGCGGGAACGCAGAAAACAGTAATCCACGCGGACGAAGTCGCGGGCATCATCTAGTAGTATAATATGGTCTTCCATTAGGAATTTCCTGTTTATTATTTTCTTATCTAAGTATACTCGTAAAGATTAGAACTAGAAGCTAAGAACTGCAATGAACTGTACCTATAAAGTACATCTAACAAACTTTTTTACCTTAGCTTATTTGGATGGAATAATTTTATAAAATGCAGTCAGTGATTTTAGATAAAAGTTACATAGCTTTTCCTAACGCAAAAAAAACCACTTCTAGACAGAGACAGTTTATCTATCAAGAGTGAGAGAGGTAGAACAGAAGCGGCATTAGTGTGAGGTCACACGAGCGTAACTTTTTGTACGTTGTGCGTTTTTTTTTTAAATATATGTACCTATAGGCTAGCGCTTGGCTGTAGTCAGACCTGCAAGTGGTGATGCAGCCTAAGGTTGCGTGGTACGTAATTTGTTTGTGAAACTGGCAGTTTAGAACTTTTATGTGAAACAGAATCGGAGCTCAAAAACTTACGCTCGTCTGGCCTCACACTGGGAAATGGTTGGTTTGTTGCAATATTGCTCGTTGCACTCGGAAATGCGTATAAAATTAATTCACCACAAAAGTTCTAATTAGAGCCTTCCAACTCTTTTTTTTTATTTCTTCAACAACAAAACAGACAATTCTTATCGGAAGATGAACGCCCACTAGCCCAGCCCTATTTTCGTATTATAAGAAAATCTCTTGTGTGGTAACATCTCATATTTCGTATGCGCGTGTCTGATAAGACACAAGAAAAAATATCCTGTAATATGTATGGTCTCATACAACAACCATTGCGACTGAACTACATTTCTTAAAAGACACAAGAAATTTTCTTTTAATGCGCAATAGACCTTATCATCACTAACAATGCCTAGGGAATGACTAAATCCATCAGGGGACAGTTATTGTGCGTGAAAACTGCCACATTGGTCTTACTTAGGTGTTCCCTAATATTAAGGCATTGTCGGTGAAATCGGGCATAAGAATATTAACTATAAAAACCTAAAAATTATAATAACCATACTTTTTCAAACAAAACCAGGTAAAATGAGCGTCGGGGACGAAGAGGAGCGTCAAGCGTTCCGGTCGAAAGGGATCCCCGTGATCTTCCAAGACGAGTTGGAAGAGAGAGCGGACGCGGAGCCGGCGGACAAAAGCCCCGTCATCATGCGGGAGGAGAAGCCGCCCCTGCTCCCCCCCGCGCCCGACTACCGGCAGGGGGAGGACGCACCCTACCGCCCCCCTCCCCCCTTCGCCGCGTCCCGCACGCCGCCGCGCCCTAAGGCCACGCCCACATACAGGAAGCCCCCACCGTACGTGCCGCCATAAAACTGCCCAAACCTCCTTTTTAGTATAGAACACCCGTTTACATAGACGCGTAATGTACGACGCAATACCTGCATAGTGGAGACGAGACGCAGCGTCTTTTTTTATAACAACTTATGGTGCCCAACTATGGGAAATATAGCAGTTCCATTCCCGGATCATAAAATATAATAGATAGGTATTTCGAAGAGATGTTCAGTACAAGCCTAGAGTTATGAAGTTGGCGGCGATGCACGCCCATACTCTCCCAGTCGTGTGGGATTGTCGTCCCATGCGACTATGAGAGTAAGAGAGTGCGCAAGGGAATACATCAATGTTTGCAAACTATTTTCCTATAGTAATTTTCGAGTGACAGTTAACAGATAGAAATCACAGATTTTCCTATTCTTACTTCTTACAAGACGCCATTCCTCGGCTCCACACATTGCAGGCGTGCTTCCGTAAACGTGAGCTATGCGTAACGTGAAATAGACGTGGCTAAAAGCTAAATAGAGTCCATATTATATAACATGTTATAAACCTATTGTTGAATAACACTCGTTCATTGCTACATAACATAATTCATTCACGCTACGAGTTGACGTTATCAAACTATATTCTGTTAACATGTTAAATAATTTTGTTAAATAAATCACATATTTTAATAACGACTTTGCACGTGTTTACTGACAATAAACCGCCGAAACTTTTTTATAAAGGTCAGAAAACATGAAAAGACCTTATTAGACATCGTAAGCTAGCAGAGGATCGTTTTTGGTCCTAATCCATGCAAGAATTTTCACATTGTGCTCTAATATATTATACTTTCTAGGAATCTTAAAGACTACTCATTTTATTCCTAGTCAATGAGAACCTTAAATCGTATCTGTCTTTACGAAGCTTTTGGCTACGTTTATTCCACGTAAAACAGCCAAAACGGGCAAACAAACTATAATTATCATAAATTTGTCTGTAAGGAAACTAGTCGACTCATTCGTTTTCAGCTACTCGATATATTCATTCATTCGATTAATTTGATCAGTTAAGTTATTTTTACGAGCATTTAGGGAAGGAGTCTAATTAACAAATGCATTTATTACATACGAAAAAAATTGTAAAATTAAGCTAACGTAAACGAACCTCATAATCGACTAAAAAAAGGAATTGTGCACAATTAAACGTGACTACGAATTTCTTGTAATATAAGTTTTGAAGATGTACGTTGTATGGTTAGGGTGTCGAGATAGAGTAAACAAATCTAGTACTTCAGTAATAAAATATAATAAGTACTAGGACGTTATTGTTGGGATAGGTGATGTTACATTAGAACTTTAGATTGTCGTTTTACTAATATGTACCTATTACAATTATTGGTAGGTATTCTCAAATGAAATTGCATTGTGCTAAAAATAAATTTGGCGAAGGTAAATCCATGTTTACACATAAATATAAATTCGATTGAACAATACTAATACTAAACATTATGTATAAATTAAGTAATTATGGATTAAACAAACGTATGGTGGATAAAAATAATAATGTCATAACTCGTTAATAATGTACCGATGATGATGATGAATGGATTGTGTTTAACGTACCGATTTAAACACAATCCATTGATTATTTCTTTAGGATTTGTGTTAAAATTTGAGTAAGGAAAACTATATTATGTGTGTATCTGAAATGCAAAATTTTTGTGTACTGTTGTATTATTAGTTTACGAACTAATAGCCGACTTTAGTATCAAGGATATTATTTAAGAGCGCCAAGTGTTAAAGTTCCTGTTTTTGACATTTTATCCATAGATTAGCGCCAGCGAGACCAAATTAAATCTATTATTTTATCCATAAATTATTATTGTCCATCATAATTTGTCAATTATCTCATTTGGATTTTGGAATGCTCTTGTAAAATACGTTCCAGAATTCTGCCGTTACGAAAGATATTCATTTATTTTATCGACTTTATCTTATTATTTATTACGCAACAATAACACAATACTACTTAAGTAAGGCTAGACCAAATAAACAGTAATTCAAAGTATTGGCTAAATGAGTGTCATTTTTCGCAAAATTGTTATACATGTAATTTCAAAGAACATATCGGAAATGTAACATTAGCCTTTAGCGTAGTTCTTCCATACACAAAATATGATAGGCTATGTGTGAGTATGTATCAGTAGAATACATGAATAATGTAGAGAGAATGTGAACAAAGACTTGAGCACGCGTTTTTATCTCTATTGATAAGACTCGATGTTTTGCCTTTCACTTAAGGCTTTAGATTAGCTCCGTTTAGGAGTTTTGTGGGTATAACGCCTTTAGTAAACCGCTTGCGGCTGCATCGGTGTGCTAAAGGTGTAAGAGTATTTTAACGCAAGGCAAATGATCACAGGCGTTACTAACATCGATATATATGTAGGCAATAGATGGGCCCTTTCATAGAAAAAAATTAGGGGCCGACCTGTGGAGCGCGCTCCACACCCGTAAAAGCCTGTTCTTGTCCCTGCCATAGCGCTGTCCCGCTTTTCAGACTAGATGGCGTTAGTAAAACAAGCCCACATTCTGTTTGACAGGGCCCGTCTATGTAAATTGAGGTCGTTGATTACTAAACATCTTACATCAAATATTAAATCAGCTGTGGTGTCTAGATTCGGCCATAAAAGTAAAACTTTATATACCTATATAATAATATATCCAGTAGCAAATGTGAAAGTTTGCCATGAGGCATAAGGTACATTGCGGCATAGTCGAAGCGAAGCGGAGTGCGCGTTTTTATCGTATCGTTAAAAAGTCTGTTATAATGTTTGTGTGGAGCATAACGAGACAATAAACGCAGAGTATCTTAATTGGAAGTCGCTGAAAGCGTTTCGATTTGTTTTAGTTTTCTAGAACTTGTTTTTTAATTTAATAACAATGTACCTACATTCTGCCTGAAGTTTCGTTCGCAATATTTAAAGAAAAGACATCGCATCGCGTCGCTTCCCTCACAATGGGCCTTGTGCCTAAGCTAACTCTTATCCAATAATTAAATAAAAAACGCTTGACACGCTACACACATTTTATAAATCGTGGGTTGTTGAGGATTATTCAATTAGCTGGCGTGTACATTATGATGATAATTATTATAATATAACATATTGTGTTATACAACTGACTTAAGTTTTAGGCTACGAATAGATATTTTTTAAGAATAAAGTATCATTTTGTACTTGTCTAATTATTACCATAGGCATAAGAATAATCAAATTATGTAAACGAATAGGGACTTTGAACGAAACGAGCTATAAAATAACATTTTATTTGGATGTATTTTTTTCTATTGTATACTCATTTAGAATTTTTGCATTTATAGATCTTTTTAGCCTTATACAATTTATAGGACAGCTTAATGTTTCTTTAATTTTATTATTACTTAAGTACCTACATGTTTATTTCGTGGTAGTAGTACTTAACAGTGGTACTTATTTGTTTGTTCGCACATAACTAAATTTTAGGATTTAAAAGTAATGCGATCCTTTACACTACGTTCCATGCAGCTAAAGATCGCACTTTAATTCAAACCTTCAATTTTAGGGATTTGTGTCCAATCGAAAAGGCAACCAGCGTCCACAAAAAACCGAACCATAATATTTATATAATTTCCTAGTATTGTCTCAACGACAGCTATTATGTTCAATCACCATTCTTCTAACGCACATAATATATAATTTATGTAATTATTGAGTTTTTTTAAATTCTAATTTAATAAAATGGTCTAGTGATATTTTTGTTTTATTTGGCTCAGTAGGTATATTGTTCTAGTAGGTATGATTATTTTCAAGTACAAGTTTTAAAACAAAATCGGGAAGACCACCTGGATATAGTTTACTAGGTACACTTTTATAGTAGGTACCTAACATAGACCGCAATTTATTAAGAGCAAGCGTCATGACATCAAATAAAACGTGTTTATAGCTTGATAAAAATTAATGGCTCATTGGGTTTTCAAGTTGGTAGTCTGTTGTGGGTAACTTCGTGGGTAATTATAGAGAAGCTGTGTAGAGAAGGTACTAATTTCCTACCTCTTTGAGTAATGCACTGGAAATCCAAGACCCAGGGCCCTGGATCACCCGGACCAAGTTTAACTTGTCTCTGGACCAAGTGGCCACGCTGTGAAATATGTGGATAAAGTTCCACACATGACACACTAGCTGACCCGTACAAAAGAAAAATAAAATTAAAAAAAAAACAGCAGGCATAAAAATTAGTTCCAATTTTGGCCACCAGCCCCCCTATTCTGTAACTCAGTGCCTATCAAAAGATGAAAGCCACTGACATATATTTTGTATCCAATAAAGGTTTAATAATTAATGATATAAATATTATTTCATAGCAAACCTTCAATGGATAAAAAATATATATGTCAGTGGCCTTCATTTCTAGATAGCCACTGAGTTAGAGAATAGGGGGGCTGGTGGCCAAAATTGGAACTAATTTTTATGCCTGCTGTTTTTTTTTTATTTTTATTTTCTTTTGTACGGGTCAGCTAGTGTGTCATGTGTGGAACTTTATCCACATATTTCACAGCGTGGCCACTTGGTCCAGAGACAAGTTAAACTTGGTCCGGGTGATCCAGGGCCCCGGGTCTTGGATTTCCAGTGCATTACTCAAAGAAATAGGTTTATAAAGTATTACCAGACCTCTTTCAAATTATTGTTCCCGAAATTCGTCGCCAGCTCGCCGACTAATCGCATCGCCCCGCTACCGCCGTCGCCCCGCTACCGCTAGTTTCGTGCAACTACACACCAAGAGAATATAACCTCTACGTTTCGTACACATAGATTTATCATAGTAGGTATTTACGACAATGATTAGAAAATATCCCCCCGGCACAGACATATTAATAACTCTGTGTCCCGCTCTTTGGTGGTTTATACCACGTTTATACCAAGGAATATACTACTCTCTACCGAGAGGTTTATACTCGTATTTATACTAATCTTACCCGTCACTATACGTCACTACCGATCATTGACAAACATCAAACATGCCCCTTGATTGGTGCTTGCCACAGACTTAATAATGCTTGCTTTGGTGATTGAACCCTTTATGAATCATGGACGTACCTCAGATCAATAACCTCGCTTGAACCCACAGTGAACCTTTGTGATTAAATCTGATTGATCTGATCTTGCTGTGTCTACTCCTAATGATAACGTATGGGCGGAGCCTAAGCACTAGGGCTGGGGTATCGATACTTAAACTAGTGGTTCGCCCCGAACTGAGACCACAAGAGTACATATCCGATCAGCCCCCCTAGCATGGGCCGAGACAATTTTCTCCCCGTGGAAAGGATAAAAAATTTATTCCTAAATAAATAAATAAAAACACTAAATAACGGTGGATAAATAGTCCCCCGAGTCCCCGCGAAATGTCAAACGCGGATAAACTTCTCCTCTCCCCTGTTGCCGTGCTCTGAGAAATGGATAAGTTAATTTTATCTCTTGTCAGTGGATAAAATCGGGGGATAAATATTTTATCTCCGGTCCATGCTAGCCCTGCTGAGGGGAAGCTTCCAGGCCCATATTACACTAAACTTTATATAGGATCCTATTTAGCACCTTAAGGGCTGATTTTTCAATCGTCAGATAAAGTTTATCGGAGGAATAAATTTGACGTTTTGGCAGATTTTCAATACAAAACCTGTCAAAACGTCAAATTTATTCCTCCGATAAACTTTATCTGACGATTGAAAAATCAGCCCTAAATCATCATCCTAGAAATATGATATAATGCAGGGTTTCCCAACCTTTTTCAGTCTGCGGCGAACTTACAAGTTTAGAAATTTGTCACGGCGCCCTAACCTAGCTAGTCGAAATAGATAGGTACTTGTTAGTTAAGCAGATAATCACAAAAAATAAAACATCCACATTATGAAACTAGTTTTAATTTTTTCATTAGAAATAATAAATTTTAACAAATCGTTAAGAATTAAGAAAAAAAACTACCCAATTAATGTGATGGCTGAGCTTGGTGATCTCCACACAATTTTTCAAATCGTGGGACAAGACTTGACACCGCTACTCTCATTTCTTGCTCCACATTGATCCTTGAGCGTTATTTGCTCTTGATCACGGCAACGGCTGAAAATCCAGCTTCGCATACGAAGTTGCAAAAGGAATGAAAATTCTAAGAGCTTTTGATGTTAGAGTTGGTTATTCATTTTGAATCGATATCCAAAACTCCATCAAATCGGAACATGTAAAGTTTTGAGACTATTGTTGCAAGAGAGTTTAATCAGACTCTCCTCTTCTTGCGTTGTGAAATCTGGTGGAGCTTGGGCATGGAAAGGATCTCGGATCCACGCAAATTTTTCTACACTATCTTCGGCAAAGTATTTTGAAAACCATTCAATGGGCTTCGAAAGGTGTTCCGTGAAAATGGTCATCAGGTCTTGTGAGATAGTAAGCTCATTACCTATATGCCGCATATTTAAACAAGTGCGGAAAACTGTCTTGATCACCGCCATCTTCGTTTCCTCGCGGACGAAGTCGCGGGAATCATCTAGATATTTAAAATTAAAATTAACGTTAAAAAGAATTTTATCTTACCTACCTACTTACTTTTTTTTTTAATCTTTATTGAAAACAATACAATATAACTTGCTAGAAACATGCCCGCGTGGAATGGTGGCAAGAATGCTGGCTGCATTCCCGCGTTGGACAGCCAGGTTGATTCTTTGCGCATTAAAATAATATCTCGAAATATATCTCTTGCAGGAGCTTGCAGGTATATTTGATTGCATCTCTCTAGTTACTATAGTCTCTGGATTGCATCGTAAAAAGTAAATTTACTAACATGCGCGCATGGCTTCATAAATTAAAGTAGGTATTTTGTAATAAAAGCCAAATAATAAATAGGTAACGCAGATCTATTTATTGTAATTATCTCACAGAGTTTATTACCATAGACATTCAAATTAGTCGGATTATAAATAGGTCTGTACCACCAAAATGTCGATGGTCACGTGCTAATCACGTTGCGAGTCGCAACCATGGATGTAATAAGTACTTACGTACCATATTACATCCATGGTCGCAACTTGCGACCCATTGCTACACTACCTGTGGGTTTGTCAATTAGTTGTCAATGTCGCTTGTCAAAAAAAAGTTCAAACCAACTTCTTTCTCTGGAGTCAGCCGAGCGATCGCGTAACTTCTGCATCAATCATTGTTACAATATCAATTGTTGTAATTGGCTGAATTTATGGCATTCTTGCTGCGTCAATGGATTATGTCCAATAGTGGAAGAGTGTTAACCAATCAGAGGTGATTGCGATGTATCAATGATTGATGCAGAAGTTACGCGATCGCTCGGCTGAAGTCTGCCGAGCGATCGCGTAACTTCTGCATCAATCATTGTTACAGTATCAATAGTTGTAATTGGCTGAATTTATGGCATTCTTGCTGCGTCAATGGATTATGTCCAATAGTGGAAGAGTGTTAACCAATCAGAGTTGATTGCGATGTATCAATGATTGATGCAGAAGTTACGCGATCGCTCGGCTGGTTATCTTGTCTCTGGCTGGTCTCTGATTCAAACAATAAAAATGCGGGTAAGCGAATTATAAAAGATTTTCTGTTTTCAGCATTTTCTAGTTTTTATAAAGTCATTTTAATTCAATTTCTCATAATACACGAGCCACTGTTTTCGATTAAATTAAATCAAGAATTCTTTAGTCTCAATGGTTCACATATTCTTGATATCTCAGTTTTACCTAAATACTTATTTCAGTTTTACCATTAAACTATGGAAAAGACGTGTTCTGCGTGGGTGTTATGTCCTTCCAGGAGGTTTCCAGGACAGTATTATTATTTTAATACTCAAACAGGCGAGAAGGCATGGAGTTGGACAGTGCCTTCAGTAAGTTACTATGCATTATAATCTTTGTTAATGTTTCCTAAAAACACACTGACTTACACCAATTTATTCGTTCATTAGTACGCTGATGATTTGAGTTGTTTAAGATCAGAATGGCAAATATACCTAGAGAAGTTTTGTCTAAAAATTGTATGCCTACTGGATGTTATAGGTACTCTTCTTGAAATTGCTTTTTATATACCAAACTAACTGATGCCCGCGACTTCGAGCGCGTGGTTTAAGTTTTTTTTAATTCCCGCAGGAACTCCCTAATTTTCCGGGATAAAAAGTAGCCTATGTCACTCTCCAGGTCCTCAACCATACCCATGCCATAAATCACGTCGATCCGTTGCGGCGTGTTTGAATGACTAATCAACAAACAAACACACTTTCGCATTTGTAATAGGTATTATTATGATTGACATACCTTTAAGTGCAGGTGACACCGATCTAGAATGCTCTGAAGTGGTGGCAAATATAATCCCATTTGTATTAAGTCAGTCGGGAGCAGAAAACAGGAAAGGTTGTTGTTTTTATTGTGTTTACTGTACCAGCACCAATCAAAAACTTCAGATCATTTGAGGAGTTTGGTGTCATATTTCATACCCAGGCTATAATCTACTATGAAGAAGAAAGGGATAGTGAGATGTTTAGATCTGTCAGTTTGGATAAGAGATTTTTTACAATAGGAATTATGTTAATAAAAATATCTACTGAGGGTCACTGTAGACTCATTATAGGTGAAAGTTAACAATATGAAAACTGTCTCGTATTGGGCTTAATTTTTCTATCTAATTAAAAGGAATTGTCTTTGAAAACAGGTATAAGCTACATTATACCTAAACCTTTTACAACTTAAACAGGGCCAAACTCCAGATGGAAAAACAGAAGAAAAGCCACAGCCTAAAGGGTCATTTGGACAAGTAGAATTCCCTAAGTACCTTCACAACCATGCAATAAATCCAAGAAAAAATTATGCTCCATTAAGTAATATGAACACCCCAAATGTGACTGGGCCAAGTTTTACACCTCGAAGCAGGGAATCTGAGCAACAAGTGTCAACAACAACTCACACAAACTTCATATTAGCACCAGTACAATTCAAAGCAATACCAAATAACCCATTTTCATTGAGACTCCCAGAACCTTTGAGGCCGGACAGCAGGCAAGTTTGTGAAGGGAATGCTTCAAAAAAAAGTGTTTTCGAACCGATATTCACTAATAATCTTTTGAACGTCGTCAACGCACCTCAAAAACGTCGATCAAACATGGCCATTGAGGAACTTAGTCAAGCAATGAAAAAAGCCAAAATTAGTTCTACTCCATCATGTGCCTCAGAACAAGGTAATATTTTATCCATATGATGAATATAAGACCTTGTGTGTGTTGCCTTAGGTTGTAACCTGTGGTCTTACTACCATCACATAAAGCAGTATTATTTTAAAATAATTGCAGGTTATTATGAAGTATCTTGATGTCCCTGAAAAAAGTACTCATTATAAACTCTAAATCAAAAGCGCCAACAATATTAAAATAATATTGCTTTATGAGATGGTATTAAGCCCCCTGGTCAGCAAATGATGGCATTGAAAAACCAACATGGTGGACATGAACATTTAATCACGAATATTTTGCTACAGATACTTCAGAATGGAATTTAGATGAAGTAAAATACCACGTTACGAAATGTGATGATGATACGGCGTCGTTAGCGACGCAAAATTCAGCTAATTTGCGTCAATTCAGGAATGAAAATGTAAGTTTTTTCAATTAAAGATGAGGGGATGGGGGTACACCGTTCTAATTTTCATGGGATATAGATATTATTTTTGGGTAAAATTAGACATCTACTGCTCGACGAAGGTCTCCTGCATGGATCTCCACAAAACACAGCCTTGTGCTGTTTGTTTCCAGCGGCTCCCAGCTACTCACTTGAGACTGTCCATCCACCTAGTGAGGGGGTTAATGTGTGAAAAGATATATGAATTGATTTGGTGCTGTTGTAGTATTTAGCCTTTCTTTTGTTTTAGGTGAAAGTGTGTATAAATTTTCTGAGAAATCTCTCGACGTCAGAAAACACTGACACCTGGTATTTAGCTCCAGATGTAGAGGTTTTGTTGGACAATTTTAATTTCCTCAAAAAATTCGTTGCTGGTGGTGAGTATCTATTTTTGGTCCAACGAGAATTGCATGGTAATCATAAAAATGAACTTATTAATTAATGAAATAATTAATATGTGCTCACGTGCTTTATTCTGATGATAAAATCTTTCATCTAAAAATTTTGGAACGAAAGTTCCTTATGGGACGATGCGGAGGGGTACCCTAGCCGGCAAAAAACGTCCGTAACGAAGATGCGGTAACGAAAATGCGTAAGACTTTGGAGTGAAAACGTTGCTCGCGTTGTTACGAAGACAAAAGGTCTTAAATAAAAATATACCTACTACATTCAAAATAAACTTTAATGCCTTAGTGTTAAGGTTTATATTTTAATATTATTTTTTTATTAAAAAAATAATATTAAAATATAAACCTTCGTTTTCACTTCTATCAGCAGTCTCTATGACTGCCAATTTTTTTATGAATAGTTTATGTATGTTCGCTATACAGTGTTTAATTATTATTGTATATTTTTATGAATCATTGTAAATAAAATGAAATTGTTAAGTTAATTTTGAAAAGTAGTAGGTATTTGATTTTTATCGAGTGAGCATAGCTATTCAACGCGGCAATGCTGCCAGCATTCTGGGCACGATGCCCACTGGTAGCGGTCTTTTAGATTAGGTTTATTTAGTTTTTTTTTTTTTAGTTTTTAGTTTTAATTTTTGTGTGTAAAATGATTTAAGTAATTTGTTATGTAAAAATTTTTATCGATAAACAAATTATAAAAAATTTATACCTGAATAATTATTTTCTTTTTACGATTAGAACTTGAAATTAATATTTATGCAATAAGGAACTTCGTTCCTATCTGGTGTCCCACGACACCACACGTTTTTTTTTCACCATCGCAAGACGGCCTCATTATATCTTAAAACTGTAGCTCGGCAGTCACTAGGAGAAACCGTTTACGGTGTGTTTTTTACAAACAACCTGTTTTTTAGAATTGCAAAAAAACAAGAAAATCAATATCAATATAATTAAAAATATTGCATGCAAGCGAATGTATTATGGAATTATGTATCTAACACTTATATGCTATTATTACCAATATAGATTCTTAAACCAACAGAAAACAATAATAATTAAATCATGTTGCGCGAATTTTTATTTTATAATTTTGTTCCATAATCAGAACCAAAAAAGGGTTATACAAAAAAAGTTACCTACTATAGAGCATAAGTAAAACCTGAGCGAAGCGAGCGCGATTTTTTTAAAATTAGCTTTTGATTTGTGTTCAATGTGAATCCGCCACGAATAATTTAAAATTCTCTTTTTATGTTCTTATAGATCGGACATGTTCGGTGATGACGCCAGCGGCCGTGCTAGCCAAATTACAGTTGCTGCGTGACAATTGTCGCGCCGTAGACAGTCGTGCGACAGTCGCGGGACAAGTGATCCAGTGGCTAACTAAAAACTCCGTGTGTCGTGCGTATTTTATATACTTGATATTGTTTAAACTATAATTTTTAATATTGGATTGAAGCGTTACTTTGCGGAAGTCCATGATAATGAAAGAACTAGAAGTTTAATTCGCTATAATCCGCCACAGTAGGCAAATCTATGTGGTACAGTGTGTATCTTGCACTTGTAGCTTGCGATATTCACCACAGCACACAAATGTTCCAAATTATTAATTAGATTTTATGTTTCAGGAAGTGATAAATTAGATAACTGTTCTCTAGATGACCTTACAATACATAAAGAAATAGTAGAATATTGTAAACAAGTGAACATATTCCACGTGGTATGTATTTATTAGTTTTCGCCACATCCTTGGGAAATTGACGACCTCCGTGACGCAGTGTTGAGCGCTGTTGCCTTAACGTGCGGAGGTCCCGGGTTCGATCCCCGGCAGGGTTTGCAAATTTATAATTTCTGAATTTTCCCTGGTCTGGCCTGGTGGGAGGCTTCGGCCGTGGCTAGTTACCACCCTACCGGCAAAGACGTGCCGCCAAGCGATTTAACGTTCCGGTACGATGCCGTGTAGAAACCGAATAGGGGTATGGGTTTAATATAACTGCCATGCCCCTAACAGGTTAGCCCGCTACCATCTTAGACTGCCTCATCACGTACCATCAGGTGAAATCGCAGTCAAGGGCTAACTTGTAGTGGATAGAAAAAAAAAAAATTATTCCAAATGTGAAACTATATTTTAGTCTACTCTGATGATGTCAATTGATGGTGATGCTTGAAATGCAGCATGTCGTCATAGCCCAGGGTTGCTCTTTTTCAGAATTATTTCCTCCATATTCGAGTCATTATTTCCTCCATATTTGAGACATTGCAGCCACCACCAACACCACTACAGCCCATTAACGTCCCACTGCTGGGCACAGGCCCCCACTCTCATAGGAGAGAGGGAATTAGAGCTAGACCCACCACGCTGCTCCAATGCGGGTTGGCGGGCTTTAACGACTATTATCATGTTAGTGATAATAACTGGGACCGACGGCTTAACGTGCTCTCCGAGGCACGGGGGTGAAACACCGCCAACTTCCTAACTCCGGGCTTTTCGAATTAGGAATTCTCAGTACTACTGAGAATTCCTAATTCGAAACCCCAACACTTAGTTATGGCCCGACCCGGGACTCGAACCCGGGACCTCGTCAGCCGCAGTCGAACATGATAACCACTAGGCCAACGAGAGGAACATTGTAGCATTTGATCGATATTTTGTAAGTCTAGGATATGGTACGCCCTTCCGGCTTCCGTTTTTTCATACCCTTATAATATTGGTATCTTCAAATCAAGAGTGAATAGGCATCCTCTAGGCAAGCGCACTCCACCTTAGGCTGCACCACTACTTCCAAAAAGTCTAATTGCAGCCAAGCGCTAGCCTATGAATTAAAAAAAAAAGTAAGATTGCCACTTTTTTATTTACTTGAAAAACATCTACAATATCGTTTCCAGGTTATTGTTACGAAAAGTAAGAACTTATATGATCAGGCGAAACGGAACGACATTCACGCCTATTATTTGAATGCGTTAAAAATAATAGACCAAACAGAAAACCTTTTTCTACTCGACCCGAACAATACTAACACCTTTAAATGGCCGACAACGACTTCCGCTAACAATGTGTTCAATAGAAAACAAAATACATACAAAAATTTGGAAATTCGCGTCAACAGAAACGGTGAAAGAAGTTTGATCAATCATACTTTTGATGGAAGAGAAATTACGAACGTTTTTGAAGGTCATGCGAATAAAAACAAAAGATTGGAAGATGTCCGCATACCAGCTAGAAATGACTCAAATACAACAGAAGGTTTTTTTGTAGAGCAAAAGATAGGGGAGTTTTGCACGCAACACACACACTTGCAGGCAAATGTCATCGAAAGAATCGATGAGTGCACTTGCAGCTTCCTGCAAATAATGGAGCATTGTTTGCATAATGCATTGCAGGTATGTTAGGATCTTTTAAATTTGATCTTATCTTTAAGCCTTAGTAAGCTTATCAGCAAGACCCACAACTGTTCTCAAAAATGAGATAAACAAGTGCACACGTCACACGTGACTATCTAGGTCATAACAGGCATTATTGGCCATTTCTAAGCAAGTGTGGATGATCTTTTCCTTCTGATTTGATCTTTAAGCTCTGATCTATTGACTTACCAGCAAGACCCACAATCATACTCAAAAATTCCAGAGACAATTTCTCACGTGATTAGGCATTAAACAGGTAGAATTTCGTTCGTAGACATAAAATTACTCATTCAATTCGAAATATACCTAGAAATTATCATCCCAAGAAAACTCCTACCATTATGTGATTAATGGAGAGGGGTCACGACCCTCGGCAACGAGGAATACAACGCAGAGAGAGAGATACCCAGAAATCAAAATAACCGAGCAATTCGGCGAAAACCATCGTGCAATTTTCTACCTGCCCTAGAAACAGATTATAGGTAAGCTCATTGTGTCTAGATCTAGCTTTTCATATTTTCAGCGCATTCCCGGCACACAATTGGACCCGCCTTGTTGGTTGTACGAAGGCCTACAACTTTTAAAGGAGCTATATTACCAAAACAGGCAACTGTGCGCAATTGTGGACTATTTGGTATCGATCTGCGGATTTAGCTTGAACAACGGTAAATATTTGTTTTTAAACCGTCTCTATATAATATGCGTGTTTCCTCACGTTGCTGAATGGAATATATCTCAAAACATTGAACAACCTTCAGTATAATTTCTGAAAATCTGCAGTGCCATTGGCAAATATTCGATTTTTATGCGTTTTATTACGATTTTGAAGTTGACTCATAGGGAAACCTTCTTGAGTAATTTGCAAAGCACTTGCTGTTCGTAATTTTGTCATTTTCTTCACGATCGGTTTTACTGTTGAGCTATGGACAGACACTTTCGCATTTATAATCAGGGGTCATCCATAAAGTACGTCACACGTTAAGGGGGGGTAGGGGGTCGACGAAGTGTGACATTGTGTGACAAGGGGTGGGGGGGTCGTAAGTTTCGTGACGTCACATTTCAAAATCTTATACATCTAACTTCTAAGTGTTAAAATGCCTCCACTTTTAACGAAAGACTTAAAATATTGCCAAGTTTTGTTAATTTTTTCAAAATATGTTGGATGTTGATTATATTAAAAATAATTTAAATGAAAATAAAACTATTTTCGGAAGTGTTGTTTCTCACAAATGTGATCAACTGTGACAAGGACGGGGGAGGGGTCAAAAAATCACGAAATTAGTGTAACGTACTTTATGGATGACCCCTAATAGGTGATTGTGCCTACAAGGAATTCTTATCAGAAAAACAATACATTATTAAAAGGGTTTTAGCTTTCAATTATCTGGTTAACCTTTCAGGCATCATGCGACCGTTTATAAAGGCTGACAAATTTATAAAAATATTGGGAGCTGGAGTATTGCTGATTGAGCAGTTAGAGGTTAGTACAATGGTATTTCTTTTAATCATAAGTGAAAACCTACGTACCAACGCAAAATATCTATTAGGTCCTTAGTCCTTACATATGAAATGGGCGTTTTGTAAGAGAGGAACATAAAGGCGACTTTTTTAAAATATAATATATTTATTTAATCAAAGTATGTACCATTGCTATCTATGCACTTTTGCCATCTCATAGGTAGTTCATTGATCTCTTTACTAAAAAAACATTCGGACTAGAAACAATAAAATCTTTGAAGGCGCTTTGGACTGCCCCATCGGAGTTGAATTTTTTCCCTTGCAATCCAAATTTCGAAAAAAATGGTAATCTGCTGGAGCAAGGTCCGGGGAGTACGGTGGATGTCTTAGACATTCCAATTGAAGCTCCTCTAATTTGGTAGCCGTCAATAGACATCCGCCGTAATCGTCTGGCCAGATTTAAGAAAGCTGTATTGAACGACACCGGCACTAGTCCACCAAACGCTCACAAGTAATTTTTTTTGAGTCAATTTTCGCTTGGGGCAGGATTTGGCTGGTTCGCCAGGGTTCAGCCATTGCGATGAGCGTTTCCGATTATCGTACAGGGTCCACTTTTCATCACAGGTAATAATTCGATTTAAAATCCCTTCATTATTGTGCCGGTTGAGTAATGTAACGCAGCAGTCGACGCGCGTTTGTCGTTTTGCTGCACTCAATTCATGAGGTCCTTTCAACCTTTCAAGCTTTTTCACCTTCCCAATTTGCTTCAAGTGGATTAAAACAGTTTTATCACTAACATCGCAGCCTTCAGCTGGCTCGGGCGTGGTTTGCGATGGATCCGCTTCCAAAATAGCCTTCAATTCTTCATTATCTCGGTCTCCGGCCGTCCACGGGGCTTCTTCTGCAGGTCGAAATTTCCAGAACGAAAACGTTGGAACCAAAAACGCACTGTGTTTTCTTTTGCGACACCGCCGCCATACCCATCATTAATCCTTCGAGCCGTTTCTGCAGCACTGGTGCCACGATGGAACTCGTACTCGTACTCGTAAATAACGCGATATTTCAAGTTTTCCATTTTGTGAACTGAGTGACGCAAAGAAAAACCAAAAGAGGGAAAAACAAATGAATTAGGGTTTTCAAAACACAAAAGCATGAGAAAATAGCTGTAAAAATTTGAAATTGGAATTCCTAACCAAAGAGTAGATATTTGAGATCAAAGTAGCCAGTACGACAAAACGCCAATTTCATATGTAATAAGGACTAAGGACCTAATATTACGGAATGTACAAGTAAAGTACAAATACATTATGCTTGTTTTAACTGCGACAGAATGGAGGAATACAGGGAAACTGTCTTAGGAACCATCCTTTTTTTTTAATAGTACATTACATCGCGTTTTCTGGTCGAGTGTTAGTTAGAGGCTATATACGAGACCAGAAATGCTCTCCCGGTCGAGGTGTGTATAGTGCTTTTCTAAAAAATAAAACAAGTGACTTTTTTAAAATATATTATATTATGTAATTAAAAGAAAGTAAATAAAAAAGCAACCTACTTAAGAAATATTAAAAATATTAAAGTTAAATTAGTTATATTTGAATTCTTACTGTCTTTCAGCTTCTGATATTTTTGCATATACTATCGCACTCATCACGTCCGTGCTTCCTATCATCGCTCGACTCATACCGAGACGATATTCTTATCTTTTTGTACGACTACCCACCAATACGAAAGAAAGTAACTTTTAGATCTATTATTATGTATAACTTCTAGATCTATTATTGTGTATAACTCTTTATTATTCTATTCCATTTTTACTAAACATAACTCCTATTGTTTGTGTGTTCGGGCGAGAGACTGGCTCCCCATAGCACAGGGAATCCTAGTTTGGGGGCCAGGAACTTAGCTAGACACTGTTTCTATTCATCTTGTAAGTATTAACCTTAATAATATAGTACATTGATTAGTTATAACCAAAAATTTATATTTGAAGGTACGGCGAAGGACTGGCTTCCCATAGCACAGGGAATCCTAGTTTGGGGGCCAGGAACCTTAGCCAGACACTATTTCTGTTCTAAATTTTTTATTTGATATAGCTACCACTGCTACCTACTTCTATTGTTAAATTGTACTATATTCTATTTTATTTTATATTTTAAAACAGTGTATGTGTGTTTTCATGAATAAATAAATTAATAAAAAAAAAAAATTACTAATTGAAATTATAACGATTGAAGTTAATTCCCGCCTTTCAATATTATAAAGATAAAAAATAAATATTATACTTTTAATTATTTTTTTTGCGCTGTGAGTGCTGAACGCGTAATACGGTAGAGTTCCAAATTTAAACTATTTAGGCCAAAGAACATTATAACAAGTTACAAGATATTCAGGAAGAAAGATTCCAAATTCAAACTTATGATATGTAATGAAAATACATACATTCTTTACTGGCCTAGGCCGGGAAGTTTAACTTTCGAACTCATTTACAGGGCAATTCAAGTCGAGCGTGTGATGCCCATTGACATTAGCAAAATCGACAATTTTTGTATGCCGATTGACTTTTATATAAGGATTATTTAATAATAATTGTATGGGAGAAAAAAACCAGGACAGTAGAAGTTGGTTTTTATTTGTTTTTTTAATGTTTTTCAAAAAAAAAATAATAGAAAAACGAAACTAACGCGGAGGGTGATTTGCCCATACAAACGTGATACCGAAATAGTTTATAATTCGAGAATATTTACACCATATTAGAGATTATTTGGATTCATATTGTATTTATATAAATAAGTCCCTGAATTTATATGTTTTCAAAATACTTTCCTAAAATGAAATGTAAATGAAAATTGCGTTTTGCATATTTTTACAAGAATGACATGTTTTCCTCTTGTTTTATATTAAAATTTAAAACCAACGATATCTTACGTACTGATTGATCAATTACATAAGCTTATATTGTCAAGTTACAGAATAACAGCACAAATGAAAAACACAACAAGTTTTCATTCATCATTTTTGGTATTTACGAAACAAGACTAAATGTATAACAAACTAGCTGATGCCCGCGACTTCGTCCGCGTGGATTGAGGTTTTTCGGTTCCCGCGGGAACTCTTTAATTTTCCGGGATACAAAGTAGCCTATGTGCTTATCCAGACTATAATCTATCCCTGTGCCAAATTTCATCCAGATCCGCTCAGCCGTTGGAGCGTGATTGAGTAACAAATATCCATACATCCATCCAAACTTTCGCATTTATAATATTTATTATTTGATTCTGAACGCTCTTATTGCTATCGCGCTTGCACGCGATCATGTGTCATGAGCCAAATAGAGATAGCAATATACCGGCAAATTTTTTTTCACCCCTTGAATAGAAGTTGCAAGCGGCGATCGCCGGTCTCTTAACCGACGACTACACACGGCTTGTTTTTTTTTAGAAAATACTCGAGTTTCCAGAGTTGAGTGACTGTAAAGAAATGCTGTTCGATTTGACGGCGAGAATACAGACGGCGGAGGCGTTTCCCACTATAAGTAAGTAAGTAGTAAGTTTAGAATGCCGTCGAACACTCGGGGACGAGCCCTTTCGCATGGGAGGGGTTAACTGTAAGTTAGTTTAAGATGATTTGTGAGATGGTCATAATGACAAAAACACCCGACTGAGTTTGTTGTGGTCTTCTCAGACCAGTGCGCGTTTGGAACCCCAGCTTTAATTTTAAGATATCGTTGTAAATGATCAACATCACAGCTTATATTTTACCAGCTAAAGCCCGCGACTATGTCGCGGACTTCGTCGCGTCGTGGATTGTGGTTTTTCGGTTCCCGCGGGTCCTCTTTAAAGGGGTTCGAACCTGTTTGTATGGAAGCTGGCATAGCGACCCGCCGCCATTTTGATTTTTTTTCGAAATCGCGGCGCACGGTGGAAGTGGTATGTATGGATAGAGGACACATAGACGAACAAATAATGTCAAGTAACAAAGTACCCCAAAGTGTCACGTTACCGAGATATTTGGAGGTAAAGATAGACATATGAGGACAACGACAATCATTAAAAATAGACTTAGGAGTATTACGTGTCTACAGGCGTCAGATTGTATCCAAATAATCATTCCCAGGTTGATTATTATTATTACTGTTTATTAGAAGAGAGTACATTACATACTACTCGGAGCACGAGAAAACTACTACTATTATTAATTATTTGCCTACTAAATCGCATCGCATCGCAATGAAACGCTATATTATGTCAAAGTATCTCGCGCGCGCGGGTTGGCTTGTCTACGACTACATATCTAACTAGCTGCAATACCTCGCATCACATGTCGCATATCACTTAGCTTAAAAATATGTTTTTAAGCTAAGTGACATGCGACCAACGCGACATGTTGACTGCGTTTCATTGCGATGCGTTTTAGTAGATAAATAATTAATTATAGTAGTAGTTTTCTCGTGCTCCTAGTAGTATGTAACGTACCTACTCTCTTCTAATAAACAGTAATAATAATAATCAACCTAGAAACGATTTGGATTACAATCTGACGTCTGTAGACACGTAATAAGTCTATTTTTAATGATTGTCGTTGTCCTCATATGTCTATCTTTACCTCCGAATATCTCGGTAACGTGACACTTTGGGGTACAATGTTACTTGACATTATTTGTTCGTCTATGTGTCCTCTCCCATACATATCACTTTCATCGTGCGCCGCGATTTCGAAAAAAAAAACAAAATGGCGGCAGGTCGCTATGCCAGATCGGTTCAATCCCCTTTTCGGGATAAAAAGTAGCCTATGTGTCATTCCAGACTATAATCTATCTCTGTGCCAAATTTTCATCCAGATATGTTCAGCTGTTGGGGCGTGATTGAGTAACAAGCATCCTTCCATCCAAAGTTTCGCATTTATAATATTAGTATAGAGTATAGAAGTATAGAGTTATATTTAAAAAATTGTACCTGAGTAATAATTTACACATCATGACAGACTTACAATACGTTAAAGTCAGTGGACTTAAAAAAAACTGATTTTCGTTTAAATTTTGTTTTTTTTTCTCAGGCACAGAGAATGGGCGTTGGAATAGTATCGTCAGCGGTCTTGAAAGAACACCCCAGCATGAGGTGATTAATAACTGATTGATTGAACGGCTATATGACACAACTAGCTAATGCCCGCGACTTCGTCCGCGTGAATTGAGGTTTTTGGTTCCCGCGGGAACTCTTTAATTTTCCGGGATAAAAAGTAGCCTATTTGTTATTCGGCAGCCGTTGGGGCGTGATTGAGTAACAAACATCCATCCATACATCCATCCATCCAAACTTTCGCATTTATAATATTATTTAGTAAGTATAGATGGGCAATTTGACACGACCGGAGAGAGATCAGGTGGAGGGCTTGCCATGCTCTTTGGGCACGGAGCTGAAGCCGCCAAGGCTAACTTCTAACTCCAGACTGAGATTTTCTTTATGAAAAATCCAATACCTAACTATTTTTAGCTTGATCCGGGAATCTAACCGAGAAACATCATTCGAACATACTTACTACTCAATAAACATTAGACCAACGAGTTGTAAATTGTAATATGGATATTTAGAAACATGAAGACCTCGCAGTGGCAGTGGTCTTATTAATGGGAAGTCCCGGGTTCAATCGCAATGTGGGGCAATTTGAAATTTGTGATTTCTAAATTGCCTCGGGTCTGGTCTGGTAGACTGCTTCGGCCGTGGCTAGACAAAGACGTGACGTGAAGCGATTTAGAGTTCCGATTCTGAAACCGATTTGGGTTTAACATAACTACCATACCCCCTACCACGTGAGCCTGCTACCATCTTAGACTGCATCATCACTTAGTACTTACTACCTAACTTGTTGTAGAATTATATAAAAAAATCTCAATATCTGTCTTAAGAATTCTCCTCCGTCCGAATCTGTCTCCGTTATATAGAATGACGCAATCATATAATGATACTTTTAATAATATCGATATCTTTTCAACGCGTATTGGTGCCTTTAAGAGGTTGGTTATAGATCATTTAAAAAAATCACTCTGAATTGTTACTTACCTACTAACTGAAAATTTTCATTTTGTCTTTTTTATCTTTTTTCTAACCTAACTAATATATCTTACGTTATTATTATTTTCTTCTAACCTAACTAATTACTTAGCTTATTTTAAATAATATCTCAATGTTGTAAACTATATTATAATTATTTAGCACCTAAGTCCACTCAAAAATGTAATATTGTAATTCGTGGTTTACGTGGTTGATGCCACAGTTATTATTGTTATGCTAAGACTTACTTATATATTATGCTACTGTGTCATTGTTTGTAAACCCAATTAAATAAAAATAAAAAATAAGAATCTGTATGTGCTGACCCTCAGGTAATTAATATGAAACCTAATCGCAATGCACTCAACTATATGACTGTGTCCAGTGACAAACAAAGTGATATGAGTACATCGAGTGACAACGGTGGCCCAGTGTTTCAGAAATTGGAAAACACAGTCGATATGATAAGACAAGCTTTGACCAAAATGAAACTATTTATGTAAGTGTTGACATAGATTTATGTTAAATATTTATATTTTACTACATGAACCTGTCTTCGTCCGAGTTTAGATAAATAAATATCTCAGTAAGTATATTTATTTAGAACTTTGGCGGATGTAATTGAAAATTTAATCAAAATGACGTCATATATGTTTGGGCTCAGTCAAAAACTGTTGAGCTATAATACTTTACTATGATTTTTTAAATACATTTGAAAGTTATAGTAAAGTATTATAGCTCAACAGTTTTTGACTGAGCCCAAACATATATGACGTCATTTTGATTAAATTTCTTATTGGGCTCAGTCTTAAACTGTTGAGCTATAATACTTTACTATAACTTTTAAAATATATTTGGAAGAAATCTTGATTTTTAACAAAATCATTGAAAGAACGAATGATACTGATTTTGCACTTAATGATTTTTTAATTCACAGTGAAGTTCGAATGAAAGAATTAAAGAAAGGTGCGATTCCCGAAAGACGAAAGGAAATCCTGCGAGAGAAAAGCGTCAGTTTACTAGACTGTGCCGCTAGGATGTTCGAAACATTAAAATTGTACGTAAAGTGATAGTTTCTTCTTACGCAATATTCTTTTTTTGATAGACTAACGCTTGGCTGCAATCAAACTTGCTGGCAAGCGGTAATAAAATATAAAGATAAGGTAAAGGTAATAAAAAAAAAAAATATGGGTTCGTCCAAACATAGAGCGGCAAGTCGACGTTTGCAGACCACAATAGGGATGATGCCTACATAAAAAATAAATTATTTCTAACTGATTTTTTTATTATCAAAATAAAAATCGATACAGCTTTGGTGGGTAGCACTGCGAAAAACCACGTAGGTCTAAATTGCGTGCTCTTCCGTCAACATATCAGAATTTAAAACTATTTATAGCTATTAAAATTTAAACTATTTAAATTACTAAAAATACGTGAAGAAAACTAAAACTAAACTACCTACAATTCACAGCTACAATTTGCTTAAAAAACACGATTTTAACTTATATTTTTAATTATTCTTAGTTAATTCCATTTTAAAATAATTAGTATCGAGACTATTTATTAAGCGAGGGATCATGTATGCGCTAGTGCGGTCACCATATTTGTTCTTAGCTGACACGGTTATTAACTTTTGTTGAGATACTTCACAAGTATGAATTTTGTGAGAAACTATATTTTGTATGTCTAAGTTAAAGAATTGTTCTTTTAGAAGCTGATATTTGACCTTATCATGAATATTGATTACCTTGCAGTGTTTAAATAGAAAATTTTCATTTGTTTTGGCTTGAATTTTATTATTTATAATACACATTGGCTTTTAACGTCCTAAGTTGTAGTTGATATATGTACTGTAAGTGCGTTTTATCTGTTAGACCGTAACTGCTTAGTTTAGTCCATAAGTTATAATAGAATCGGCAAGAGCATTATAAAGCATAATTTTGACTTTGTAATTTAAACGTTTTCGAATTATAAACATATTTGCCAAAAAAGCTCTAAGCTTGTCACATACGTGCTTTATGTGCTCGTGCCAGTTGAATTTATTACCTATTACTAAGCCTAAATATTTATGTGATATAAATACTTCAATAGTGGTGCACTTCAATAGGTACAGTTACAATTAAATAGAGGGTCTTCCAAAATATCTAAATAGAGGGAGAGGTAGAGTTATTAAATAGAGGGTCTTCCAAAAGACCTAAAATTCACATCCTCGGTTAGTTTTAAGTTTGATAACCATTTTAAAATATAGATTAAAGACAAAACGTGAGTTAAAATTTGATGACGTCACAACTGTGAATTTCATACAACTTCCAAACTAGAAGTGCGTTTCTAAGTTTGATAAAGCTGATTGGCTGATTTGATTGAGTGGTCATCATCCCTATTCTGCTAGAATAAAAATAGTTCATTTTAAGAAAAGGCAAAAGATTATAATATATATTTATTTTTTAAGAATTATCTGTTTGGTAAATTTTTTGCACTTTCGTTTTTCAGAATTCAGAAAAGAGAAAATTCTAATGATCCCAGTTTTGGGAAAAAATTCGCTGTCCAAAATCCCGCATACACGTAAGTAAAAATAATATTTATATTATTTTTCCGCAACTGATGTAGTGACCGAAGTCGCAGTCTCGAGTATCAAGGGAAGTTAATGATTTCATGAAAAATCAAACATGGCGGAATAAGAAACCTATCTGTCAAACAAACTTTAAAGTATAAAATTTTATTTGAAGTTGTTAATTTGATCATAGAAAGAAACAAAGAAAAACAATTTATTCGACAATGGTGTCACAGACAAAACATAGAATACTGATGAAACAATTTCGTCTGTGACACCACCCAGAATGGGTGTACAGCTCGGCTTTAAGCCCTGCTTTGTATGCCAAAGGAGAAGGTTCATTTTAGGTGTAGTACTTGTGTACACTTTATCATGCATAGATTAAAATACATAGATTTTAATAAAAATAAAATAAATTAGAATAACAAACTAAATAACATGCAAAAAATAAAAATCTATTTCAAGTTTTTCGATATGCTTCCAAGATGGCGCCTTCAGCCATAGAGAAGTCAGTAGGCGCGAAATGTGTCAATTAATGTCATTTCTGACAAGTGACATGAGTCACCGTGATAATTTTCTTTCGAAACCGTCTCCTTTCATACAAAGCAAGGCGCTGGTTTTCAGCTGTGACCCGGGTGACGTCACAGTAACAAAATATTAATTTAAACACAACAAAAGTAAAGTTTATAAAAAGTAATAACGACGTCAATCGTCAGAGAGACGTCAGAGCTTATGGTAGTCCCAAATTTGGAATAGATCTAAGTAATGCCAATGGACGCAGTCTTAATTATTATTAAAAACATTCCTAAGACACGTCCCACTTAGGTATTTGGCAACTAATTGAATCAGCATTTTTGTATCAACATTCCATGCACTTTTTTACTTTAATCGAGCTTAAAATAAGACGTATAGTTGTGGATTTTATGTCTTTTGGGGTGTACGTCTATGTTTTAATAATCGCTTAAAGGAATTATTTTTGACATGGAAAACATCAAAACATCTCTATTGCGTTTTTTTGTAGGGTGGGTTTGCGCACTAATTAGGAACCATCGATATATACCTATGTAGGTACTATACTCTATCCACAGAGACAAGTTAATAGGGAAGACATGGACTCGTTTGTGATTGGTCAGCGATAACCATTAATGCAGTGTACAGACTACGTGTATATTTTAGTCTGATCGTGGTACCCGTACTGTGCAGACGCCCTCATATTTTATCCTTACCTATCGTTATTGTACCTGGCGTGTACCTTGGACTGTTGGTGCATTCATTGTGACTTGGCTTGTGTATTGGACTCTGTGATCGATTGCTTTCTGACAACTTGGCGCTTGTGTACTGGACTTTTCGATTGCATTTTACGGACTTCGTACATGTAAGAAGTGGACGAACCATGGCGGACAGTTCTATAACAGATTTAAATGCTCTTAAAAGAAAAAAACGTCCTTTTGGTAGTACCGAAAAAACTATGATATGGAATATGTATCAGTCCATGAGAAATGCAACACCTTCCGCTTCATACAATGATATTTCAAAAGCTATTGCTTCTTCCGTCGGAATCCATTGGTTTTCAGTTCATAGAATTGTGAAAGAAAAAAATAACAATGATGGTATTTTGAAATCTCCCAAGAAATGAACAAAAATGAGCCAAAAATGAACGCAATGGATAGGAATGTGTAAATAATGACTGATAACTTCATAATAAATGTAGAAAACGATAGCAGTGATTCGTCTTCGGATAGTGATTTATATATTTAGAATTATAATAACTACGTAAATTGAAAAAAAAAAACAAGTGTAGTCGTGGGAAGAAAGCTAGTTTAATTTAATAGTAGCGCAGTGTGTACGTACATTCAGAATGGTTTACGCCCACTGACTTTTTTTGTCTTTGTCATTTGTATGGGATTACGTGACAGAGAGAGCGCTATATTAACTAGTCTCCGTGGATAGAGTATAGATGGGCCCTTTCATAGAGAAAAGTCGGGCGTCCGACTTGTCCGACTTGCGTCATAAGCCTGTCTTAGTTCCCGTCGTAGCGCTGTCACGATCGCTCGTCGTGTAGATAATTCGGTTATTATTATGTTAACATCTAAAGTCTAATTAGTTTGGCACTGTATAATTTTTATTTTAAGGTAAAGTGTTTCAATTCACAATTATACATTTCCAAAAAAACGTTATTTAATCGTCCTATATTATATTTTTATCCATTACGCAATCATTCATTTTCCGTAACTGTATGATATTTTTTTTTACTAACTGGCCTTACGGCTTCTATGACTATGACCTATATTATCTATGACCGAGTCATACGTTTTCAAGCTGTAATTCAAGATGGCGCATATGTTGCAAGCATGTTCTCGCTTTTCAGACTAGATGGCGTTGTAAAATACGCCCACATTCTTTGTTTGCCAGGGCCCGTCTTTTTAAATTGAGGTCGCTATTAGGACAGACCCACAACCGTAGACTGAGTAAGATATATAGACGCCGCCATAACTCCTTTTCACTCCCACATGAAAGAGATGCAGTGTTGGGATGTTATACAAGATAGAATGAGAAGAAAATATGTGTTTTTCTCTCCCTTTCTGCGTGTCACGGGTTTTGTGCCTATTGCACATATTGTGCCAGACAAATTATGACGTTTGTATGACGTTTTACCTTATCGTTGTATGACGATTACCTATCCCTTTCGGTTACACGCTGACCCTGATTCTAGAGGTTCCTTCTTCTATGCCCACAACAGACCTAATCTCACTTTTTTTTTACAGAGAGTGCATTGAACATTGCCTGGAGCAAGTTGAAAATATGCACAGAGCGTTCATTTATTTATTAGAAGCCTTAAAATAGTCGTCGTCAACCGATAGGCGTCCACTGCTGGACATAGATCTCTTGTAAGGACTTCCACGCCCACGGTCCTGCGCCGCCTGAACCCCAGCTACTTAAGTACTTAATTTAGAAGTTAAAAGTATTAACGTCTATTCGAACCATTAACATAATTATTAAATTGACATCGAGGTCTTTGATTCGAAGATAATTATTTTTAGTACTCTATAGAGTATAAAGTTATTATTAATCGACGTACTTTTATCGTAGTTATTTCTTTTTTGACATCCATTGCAAATATCGTTATTTTGTGACAGAAAATTACACAAATTATTAAACGTTGTATTTAAACTACAATAAAAAATGTACAGAGAGTGCATTGAACCATTGCCTGGAGCAAGTTGAAGATATGCACAGAGCGTTCATTTATTTATTAGAAGCCTTAAAATAGTCGTCGTCAACCGATACGCGTCCACTGCTGGACATAGATCTCTTGTAAGGCCTTCCACGCCCAGGGTCTTGCGCCGCCTGAATCCCAGCTACTTTAGTACTTAGTATATGTATAAGTTAAAAGTAATATCGTCTATTCGAATCATATTAAACCATAATATATTAAATTTACATCGAGGTCTGTGATTCGAAGATAATTATTTTTAGTACTCTATAGAGTACTAAAAATAACTACTACTACTACTAGAGTTAGACTACTACGAGTACTAGAGAGTAGTAGAGTAGTATAAAGCTATTATTAAAGCTATATTACTATTAAAGCTATATAAAAACTCAGTTATTGAAACTTGTCACAATGCATAGTTTTTAATTGTTATATAATGTGAACATAAAACATACTGCTCTATAGAGTATAAGTTATTAATTATTATTAAAGCTGAAAGGTTAACACATTTATTGAAACTTGTCACAATGCATAGTTTCTAATTGTTATATATTGTGAACATAAAACATACCTACTGCTCTATAGAGTTTAAAGCGATTATTAAAGCTGAAACGTTAACACATTTATTGAAACTTGTTACAATGCATAGTTTTTAATGGTTATAATATATTGTGAACATAAAACCTCAGCATAAAACATACTGCTCTATAGAGTATAAGTTATTATTAACGCTGAAAGGTTAACACATTTATTGAAACTTGTCACAATGCATAGTTTTTAATTGTTAATTAATATTGTGAACATAAAAACTGCCTTTTCATACATATTACGAGTATATTCTAAATACTTAAATAAAAAAAATTAAGACTGATCTTGATACTATATTATATCCATATATAATTCAATATAAATAATTAATCGACGTACTTTTATCGTAGTTATTTCTTTTTTTGACATCCATTGCAAATATCAGTAGGTATTTTGTGACAGAAAATTACACACAATATTATTATGACTATCAATTGTAGTGACTATGAAAAAGGTGCATTTAAAATTTAACAATAAGCTTATTGTTTTAGTAAATATATGATAAGTTATATTTTTAGAAGAAGAATAGACTGATTGTTGCTATGAGTCATGATATTTTTAATAGTAAGCTGATTAACATATCAACTAATGCCCGCGACTTCGTCCGCGTGGTTTAAGTTTTTTGTTTCCCGCGGGAACTCCTTAATTTTCCGGGATAAAAAGTAGCCTATGTCACTCTCCAGGTCCTCAACTATACCCATGCCTAAAATCACGTCGATCCGTTGCTCCGTTGCGGCATGATTGAAGGACAAACCAACAAACAAACACACTTTCGCATTTATAATATTAGTATGATGTTAGTTATCTTTATAAGGTCAAAGCCCACTGCCAAGTTTTCTTGCAGAAGCTGTCGTTGTCATTTTTATTATTCACTAGTTGGTGCTCGCGACTTCGTCCGCGTGGATTAAGTTTTTTTGATTCCCGCGGGAACTTCTTAATTTTCCGGGATAAAAAGCGTATGTCCTTCCCCGGAATACAATCTATCCCTGTACCAAATTTCATCAAAATCGGTTGAACGATAGGGCTATTCATACCCGGATTGTAATTGGTAGGAAACACAGTTTATGTCAGTTGTGAGTTGCTATAAATTTTTCCATTGAAATATAAGGGTAACTCCTGCAATCTCTTGCGCGAGTACCTATTTAGACAAGTATACAGTGCAAGTGAATTGCCAGAGTTAACTGCCGCAAGTTTTATTGCGATTGCACATTTGTCATAATGTAATAGTATGAAAAGTTTTCTGAAATTCCATCCGAGCAAAGCCGTAACAAGTCTGCTAGCAGGTTATAAAATTCAAAATTCGAATGTTTTTTATTCAAATAAACTTTTACAAGTACTTTTGAATCGTCGAGTGAATCTACCACTGGTTCGGAATGTAATCCTGCCGAGAAGAACCAGCAAGAAACTCGGTATAAATGACAAGCCCGTTGTTATGTGTTCGTTAGATTTAAAGCAGATCGTTGCCTGTCTATATTTTTGTATTAGTCTTTGTAAGGAATGTTTATTTTTAGTTGACAAATTTAAAGAATATTGTATTTTACCTATCGTTGTGATTAGGAAGTATCTTCTTCTGTGATAAAATAATATATAATATACTCAAGTATATTGTATTTACTAAATAAAGTAAGATTAAGTTTTCTAGAATGTTTATTCTTAAGATGTTGAAGTTTTTCGATTTTATTTTTTGTTCCTACTTAGTGATTCTATATACAGGTGTGGGGAAGTATTGTCACAGAACAAATGTTTTGAGAGAAACTGAAATCTCTTTTAAGTATATTATTGTATTGGCCGCCAAATAGCTCTCTTGAAGCCGCCGTTTTTATCGGTGTTTAAAAAGTACCAAATACTAAGTGCTATTTAGAAGCTAGATATTTTACTCATTTTCGAAACTGTGACTGTACCACAACGAGTAGCCCTCTAAATATAATAAGTCTGTGCTATGATGTATAGTCCGTGTCACTAAAGAAGTCCCACGGCAATTAGTGGAACTATTTAATATAATAATTCAATTCGATTCCCAGATGTTGGCATTTTAGGTAGGCTGCTACAGGGGCACAGGTTGTTTCGCCAGTGTCGAGTATATGGATATGGCACGAAAGAGACATAAAAAAAATTGGCAGTCATAGGGACTGCCGATAGAAGCGAAAACGAATATTTAAAATATTTTTTTTTAATTATTTTAAATTTTAAAAACATTATAAAGATTAAAATATGAACCGTAAAACTAAGGCATTAAAGTTTAATTACGAATGTAGTATATTTATGTTTAAGACCTTTTGTCTTCGTAACAACGCGAGCTCGGTGTTCGCGAGCATGTCGGTGACGGTAACGCGAATCCACAAGTTTACCCCTACCAAAAAGTGCTCAACGCGGCTGAAGAAGTTTCCACACATTCGACTACTAGCGCCGCCTCCAGGGGACTACCTACTCTAGTGGCACGGACTATAAAACCTGCACCAGTCATTGTTACAATCTCAATTACTGTGATTGGCTGAATTTTTGGCATTCTTGCTGCATCAATGTATTTTGGCTAATAGCGAAAGATTGTTCGGTCAGTGATGATTGTGATCGTTACACTGCCTGTAGCAATAATTTTAATAAAACCCCAGTGCAAATTTGTTTAACTGTAATATAATAAGAAACCCTGATTGAAAATCGATATGTGCCATAAAAAGTATGTGATAATTTATGGTATTGTTAGGATGACTGACTGTTCTTCGATTATTCAAATCAAGCGAGATAACGCACAGATATGTATCTACCTATATAGTTAATCTATCTTGGTTGCGCAATGTTGAATATGTGAAGTAAGTCACTTGGGCTACCTTCAAATTAAAAGTTCGTATTTCTCAAATCATTGAAAGCAGCCATAGTGTCCTTGCAGATGCATGTTTTAATAGGTACTAACTTAGAATAACTAGCTATAGAAACCTAGTTTACTCACGAAATGTTGGTGCCATTTAAATGCCATCGTACGACGCTCGCGCAGTCCGAAAAAAGGTGGTTAACTTTGTTTTAGAAGCTACAATGCTACAAACAAACTAACCAATTACTTACCCAACTTTTAGGGGGAAAACATTTAAAGTGGCAACATTTGTTTGCGTTTACGAGGCAAGTAAACACAGCACACATAGCGAATTTGTAGCTTGCGTTTTGAGAAGGCGTTGTTTGGAAACATACCTTCTATAAGTAGGTAGTTATTCTAAGGGTACTAAGTATTTTTTCTAACTGCATATTATTACCTAGCTGCATATTATTTACTTTTCTGTTTTGTATGAATATACTTTATAAAATTATTTTCTGTAGTTTTCATTGAAATCTTTGCACTCATTTTCTGCAAGTTCTGCCCTTGACTGCGACAACACCTGCATGGTAATTATGAGTAGGTACTGAGTGATAGTGCAGTCTGCTGATGGTAGCGGATCACTTATATTTTTATTAGGTACCTACTTGTTATCATTGGCAGTTAAATTCATCTCATACTCTTACTTTCTAATATACCTACTTCTTCACGGCATCGTACCGGAACTTGACAGTACGTCTTTGCCGATAGGGTGATATGTAAGTCGTTAGTCGTCGCTGCCGTAGCTTTTCCGAGTATAAGTGTTCTGTGCCTCTCCCGCATGGTATGTCGTCTTCGAACAAATATGCTGGTTCCAAAAAACTAGCGCCATCCAGTGGACATGGTAGAGATGATTACACAGTGTTGCTATAACTAAAAAACTTGTTCAAATATTATTGAGAGTTGCCACAATTTACTCTTGTGCCGATTCGATTATGCGATTATTTATAAGGATATTTTTTATAAGGTTATTGATTGGGTTCGATTATTAGTTCGAAATTAGAATACAAATTGTCTTACGAAATTAGTTACAAATTGTCTGTACGAAATTAGTTGCAAATTGTCTTATCTGCATATTTTAAAAATGAAACATTAAAAATATTTAAGTTACACTTCAAACAGTCATCAATTTCCAATCAGTGTCCAGTTAGCATTAAAAAAAGTTATGTAATCGAGATGCTTTGACAGTTGTCCCTCCATAAAGACAACTGACCTGCTTTGGGGAAAATTCTCTCAGAAGGAACGGAGGTGGATGGGATGCACGAATATTTTATGAAGGAACCTAACTACATAAAATGGTAAAACAATGCTTTAACATAATTCGGGATTTCCCCTCTAATAGATCACTTTACTACCTACCCATCACTAGACTTTTTGAAGTGAAACTTCTTTAGAATCGTTGTGATTTGAAAATTCGATGAAACGTATTCTATCGTCGCTGTACAAGTGGCGCCACCGGACGAACGTGTAATACAAAGCGTTCCATTTTTGTAATTTTCTGTTTGATTATTTAAATGTAGCACTAGAAAGTCTGATTTGGTATTTGCTTTTTAAGTTTTATTTTAATCCGCCCAGGTTGATAAAACGAAAACGAAACGAAAAAGCGACACCAAAAAGAGACAAACATAATCATAATGGGATTTAGCCTGCGAGAGAATGAGATAGTATACAAGTTACACAGACATACAAACCAGAAGCAGACTGAACATAAGAACAAAATTGGTGTGCCAATTACGCCTACGTACAAATTTCAGGCACACATTGACAATATGCAGGGCCGAACTCAGGCAAGCACATGGCAAGCGAGGGTGAAGGATTGGACTCGTAACGCGGAATCAGACTTGAGGCGTTATCCTATTAGAATGCGATTAGGTACGCGTTCATCACGTTGGTGTCCTAATAGATATCGTATCTATAATCGCGCGAGCATCGAGATGGCAGTGGCGTGATGCGATTATCTAGAGTCAATCTTTAATCTGCACGATATTCGCTCGAATGTCGATGTTGGTTGGCCTGCCTGATCTGTTTTTATTCGTACGACCGACCTAAGTTCGCGTGAAATAGTAATCAAACCATTTTATTCGCGTCAATACATCGCGCGTGTCAATTAGGAATTAAGGACACCTACTTGTGTTCGTACGAACATTCGCGCAAACTTGCGATGATTTGGTTCTATTATTTACGCGACGAGTCACTAGGCCCTTGAAAGTTATAATCAGATAACACTATTGCCAGATTAGTATAGATACTACCGAAGCGTAGCGACCGACCTGCAGGCCTATTTAGTATCTGTGATATGCAATTAATTTGGAAGCTACGGAAAGTTGTCATCAAATTGTAGGATAAACCCTTATTTAACATTCTGTAACCTAAATTTCCAACCGGGATGCAGTTCCTATGACTTTATCTCGGTTGGGAACTGAGGTTACACAATGTAAAATGATGGTTTGATAGTTATTTGATGGACACATTTTCAGTTACTAACGTTATTTTATACCCACTGAGATACTGAATAGGCCTGCTGATTGATGATTCACTTCATGCTATATGTTATGGCGTGACACTTCACTCGAATGAAATAGTTATACTAGTAAAAAGCTAGTGTGATAAATAAGTAAAATCAGTGAAATAAATAAAAACAATCAAGTTTCAATTATTTATTTTGAACAAAACAATTTTTTTTTTAATAATTTCTTTCCGATAGATTGCTTTGCTTTGCATTATGCTTCATTCTTAAATCAACATATTTAACAATCACCTTAATCAAAAATTGCAAATGATTGAAATCATGTTCATCATTGGGTTTAAATTCACTACAATTATTCAATAAATCAGCTATATACATCATCATACTATTATAATTATTCCTTTATTCATTTTTAAAACTTTTTCACACTATTGAATTATTTTAATCAAACCATTCAATGGGTAAATCTAACCTCCCCTGTCCTTTTTGTTGATTAAGGAACACAAAAAGCTTTCTTTTTCTCCTAGCATCAGCATTTGACAAATATAACAATGGACCACTGTAATTATTTTTCTAGATATGAACCCTGCAATATAAACTGTGACGTGGTGAGTGTACTCATCCAAAGGAGTAGACATGATATTGTCAAGAAAGCAATCAACATCATCTTCATTCACGTTGCAAAGTTCCAATACATTTTTTTCAAAACTAGGACTGTATCTATAGGTTTATTGCTGCTGCTAAGTTAGTATCGGATTGGGTATTATAAATCCATCGTTATGTATTTTTAATTTTAACCTTATGATATTTTTTTTATAGGCAGACTAAAACTGAACTACATTGGGGTGATCCATCAAAACTTGATCTTCAGCAGCTTTTCTTTTTACTAGACCTTTTAGTGATGATGTAGATATATTCTGAAAACAAAAGTAATAAATAATCATTGTCTAGTATTAAAAATTTAATAGGTAATACAAATAGGTAAACAGCTACATAGCTATAAATATTTACGTTTAACTGGCAAGATAGTTTGGGTAGGTACCTAACATAGTTAAGATAAGAACAACTAGAAACTTACTTCTTGAAACGATGAATCAAAGAGCGTTGGAATTGCACTAGAAGTAAGTACGGTATGAATGCCACTGTGATCCAATAAATGTGCTTCAAAATGCTTAGAACATAGCACACTCGATGATTTGGGCTGCCAATTTTCTTCATTCATGTTGAGCAACCAGGCATTTTTTAGATTTTTGTCCTTTGGAAATCTGAAAAATGATTTGATTGATGATATAATATTTGGTATCGTTTGGCAGGAGGAGGGGGGTGGGGGGGGGGGGGGGGGGGTTTGGGGGAGGAGGGGGTGCCCCCTACCCCCCGACACTACTCCCATTACAAGGTAACGCACCGTTTTTTTTCTATGAATTTTTAAAAATCTCATTTTGAGGTTATGTTTTCGTAAATTTTTTTGATATCATGAACCTCATTTATGGAGGAGGGGAGAGGGGTAGGGGGGGAGGGGTAGGAAGGGAGGGGGTGAACCCCCCCTCCAAAGGAAAAAGTACTTTAGAGGGGGAGTTAGACTTCACCCTCTCCCTCTCACCCCCTCCAAGGCCGGTCGACGGAGCCCCGCTTCGCGGGGCTCCTTATTCTGGGACGTAAACAAAGTAAATAACCACAGAAGAGGATGGCGGGGTCTTACAGACCCCGCCATCCTCTTCTTAACCTAACCTATCCGAGTCGGAGTGCCCCCAAGTCCCGAGCTCGCTTCGCTCGCTCTTGATAGTGGGAGCGGAGGAGGAAAAAGTACCACCGCTATGCTGTCAGCAAAGCAAGGAGAAAGTGGGGACGCTAGGAATACTCCTTAGACTTCACCCTCTCCCTCTCACCCCCTCCAAGGCCGGTCGACGGAGCCCCGCTTCGCGGGGCTCCTTATTCTGGGACGTAAACAAAGTAAATAACCACAGAAGAGGATGGCGGGGTCTTACAGACCCCGCCATCCTCTTCTTAACCTAACCTATCCGAGTCGGAGTGCCCCCAAGTCCCGAGCTCGCTTCGCTCGCTCTTGATAGTGGGAGCAGAGGAGGTAAGAGTACCACCGCTATGCTGTCAGCAAGGCATAAAATGAGATTTTTAAAAATTCATAGAAAAAAAACGGTGCATTACCTTGTAATGGGAGTAGTGTCGGGGGTTAGGGGGCACCCCCCTCCTCCCCCAAAACCCCCCCACCCCCCTCCTCCTGCCAAACGATACTAAATCCAACCCTAATATTTATCTAATCTTTTATCTAATCAATCTTCAAAATATACCTACTAAACAAAACTTGAGCATGAATACGGCCCTGTAAAATTGTACAAGTATAGGAAGCGTCAAACAAGATCAGAGGTATTAATTAATTGATAAATATTGTAACAGGAATCTACTAGAACCAAAATTACTATAACTATTTACGAGTTTTGCACATAAAATAAATAGGGGCTGCTTCCAAAATGCCGAACGATTATTATTAATCTCACAGTAAACATTTATCCAAATTACGACTTCATGGTACATGAAAACTTACCGATGAAAAGTAATTTCAGGTGATTTCCTATATGAAGAATTGCCGAACAGAGGTGCACTACACTTAACCATTTTATTTTACTATTCTTGGATCTTTAGACTTGATTTTAATACAAAAATAAAAGATAAACAACTCGCAGAATAAGAGCTTGTTTTTGACGTAATTTTGACAAATTGCACCATATTGCTCTTATTGTATCTTAGCAAGATGGCGGTTTGCCTCAAGATCTATTTTGTTTATGAGTGCGTAAGTGTTGCAACAACAGAAAGAAAAGAGATAGATTCATATATTTTTGGTTGGAGAGAAACAAGCAAAGATATTATTTATTCTCTTAGATGTAGTTGTGAAAATTATGTTCAGTCTGCTTCTGGTTTGTATGTCTGTGACAAGTTATATATTTTGTCTCATTTTCTCGTAGGCTACTTTTCTGAAGTTTCACTTCTGCCGTGTGTTAATTGAGAACACACTTTTTTTTACTAGTGATGAACGGTGATTCCTTTTGTAAGGTAACATGATTTTCTCCCAATAATCGATAATCGATTTCAAACGATCATTTTGATAATCGATTGATCGATTATTGACAATCGATTCCGCACAGCATTAGATTTAGGCCACATCCCTCAGAAAAATAAAAAAATATGGCCGTCGTCATATGTACGCCAATCCAACATTTTCTTTTTGCTGTGATTGTGGTTATTTGCGTATTAAGTTTTACTTAGTTAGTTACAAAAGTTTTCAGTGCTGAGATGTGATGTGTGATTTTGGACTTTGAACGAATACTACATCTACATAACCTAAGATAATTTTGTTACTTATTTAAATAAAAATTATAAAATTCATCTACCTACTGTTTTTATTATTAATTGTACTTGATCCATAATTTCAGTATTATAATTGTACTAAATACATCCTAAGTATTTAGTACAATAATAATACTGAATAATAATATTGAGTGGTAAACAAATGAATATAGGTATATAAAGGTAGGTATATATACCTACAATATCGTTTGCCGAGTTTAAACTATGACCACTTGATGGCGCTGTTTTCGAGGAACCAAAATCTGACGTGAGATGGACATCTATTTCAGACAATACTTATCTTATACAATACTTATCTATGCTCTCCCGCAAGACATTTCAGAAATTCCATATATAATGTACTCTGTGGAAATTCCCATAATGCCGGGGATATACCCGGGACCACAGACCAAGTGACCAACCAAAACTCCTTGCCCGGGTGCCGGGACCATATTTTATATTTAATCTATACCCGTATATTCAATGTACTCTGTGTCTACACCACCGACCAGAAACAGAAGGTCTACACCCATAGAATAATGAAGACTATAGAAGTAAGATTGTGTTTTTAGTTTGTCACTAGGTAGGATTTTCCTAGTGATGGGTGGCAGTCGTTTATATTATTGTCTAACATACGTAATCTGTGAAATATAAATGATGATTTTTGTATAAAACAATCTTAAAATAGAGAATGCTTTAGTATCCATAAAGAGCCTAAAACAGTATCCATACAGTTACTTTTTATTTTTGGCTGCCTGTTAGCCGATCACGTTCAAACCAGTAAATACTTACTATCAAGTTGCAATATGGATTGATTGCAACTTGACATACTTTTCTGCCCTGGGATACCTAACTTAGAGAATATTTTTATCCCAAAAATTATAGGGTTCCTTCGGGATAGGTGATGACAGATTTTAACAATAATTATAAAAATATACAAGCCATAGGTACTATAGCTTGGCAAAAAAGTCGTGAAATAAATAGGGGCGCCACTGTCGCAAAATTTTCTTGAATTTAGCAACCCGAACTAGCCCGCATAGTACGACAGATTAGTTTTAATAATTAACTACTTTACTGAAATCAAAGTAGTACATTTATTGATTACAAATTTCTTGTTATTTATTTATTTAATACTAAAAATAATAATAAATAACCTTATTTAAACCCAAATAGCAACTAAATAATTTATAAAAGAAGGTAAAATTTTAACTATATTACTAGTTACTAAATTAATTAAAACTAAAAAAAATCTTTACGTGGTTGGCACCACACTCCTTATACTAATTACGCACGGGGTTATTGATTAAAATGCAGTTTAGTTAGTAAGTTTCAATATATTTTATTTTATTTACATACTACATGTACAAAGAATATAATTTGCCCAAAATATCGTCTTCCAAATATCCCATTTCAAAATGAAATGATGACAGTATAATACCGCAAATATCTAATGTTTTAGAAAAAAATTAGAAAAAGAATTCTAATTAGAAAAACTCGTATTATCTAAAAATTATTGCATCAGTGTAACAATCGTGATGACCTCTGATTGGCTGCACTTACGGCGTTCTTGGTGTATTAATGCATTTTAACCTTTAGCGGGAGAGTGGAAGCCATTGCGATCGTTAAACCAAATAAATTTTAGAGAATACCACCAACTTTCGTAATTATTTGATTATGATTGCTTCATGAAGGTGTAACGGAGGAACATTCGTAAATAGCTAAATACCATCGACAGCTAAAATCATACTCCAGAACCCTTCCTTTGGGCTTTGTCGTAGTCGGGTAAAAATTGGTACAATATAATATCCGATCTTATATATGTATATAAAAATCTCGTGTCACGATGTAGGTATGTTCGGGATAAACCCTGAAACTACTGAACCGATTTTGATCAAACTTCGTAACTATCTGTAATTTGGTCTAACTTAAAAGATAGGATAGTTTATTTGTTTTATTCTTATAGATAAGTTGGCGGTACGAAGTTCACCGGGTCAGCTAGTTAATTTATAAATATTAAACTTTCTTGTCGTGATAACGCCTATTTCTTGGGGTAAATTTATAGTGGGTATAGCATTTGATTTCAGTCGCCTACATTTGGTGTATTCGTTTGGCAAAAATGAGTCTTCTGTGAAATGTTTTGAGCAAATACGACTGTTATGCCGCGGTATCCTATTAGGTCTTTTTATCATTTCTATCCATTTCCTTTTTATTAGTTCATTTTTAAGGAAATCTACAACATAGAGATTAGAGAGTACATAATACTCGTATGTACGTACTAGTGCAATAATTATATCAATAATCTATTTCACAGCACTAGTAACCTAAAAGCGTTTTGGCGAAATATCATTATTATTATTAAATAAGTATGTAATTGAGTACTTAAACATATTTATTTACTTTTTCTTACCTTTGCTTACCTATTTACTAGTAAAATCCTTAGTCTTAAACAAGAACCATTGCCAAAACTCACCGATGAAACCCGACAGATTCTGTATCATTTTATTTTCTTAAACTATTGGATTTACGTCCCTCAAAGGCACAATACATTTTTTGTGGACACTTGGCTTTGATTTTAGAGCTTTATGCACCTTAGAAATTTACTTTAAATAAAGAAATTCTTAAAAATCTTTTCTGTAACCTCGAATGTAAACAAACAAATACTAAGCAACAAAATTATGTGTACAGTTAACGACCCGTATTATTCGTACAAGAATAGGGTATTTTGAATTTGACAGTATTAAAAGATAAAAGATATAATTTGACAATCTGAACCTTGTGACCAGTTGCTAATCGAATAGACACAAACAGCGATATTTTGTTTCACTCACACTTACGTGATGGTAATAAACAGAAATTGGATAAAATATAGTATTCTTAGTTTTTATTTTAGTCCTACCTCCTTAGACGGCAGTCGTAATTCCTTCCTCCAAGTCTACACCCGAGCCCGGGACCTTCCACCGCGGTCAAACCAGTGGTCACAACCATAGATTAGGAAAGTAACTCTGAGGAAATGCTCTGAGTAAATCTATTCACATCATACATATTACATCCATGATTCACATGCACAGACCACAGACCGTTCCTTCTTCTATGCCACAGACATATTTGTGGCACAGACACACAAACCAGAAGTGTACCCTTCATGTACGTACCTACTTATAGTTTTTATTTTAGTAAATATGTGTTGTAACTTCTAATACTTATTTGTGGCACTATTAAAAGTCACAAAACAAAATAAGAAGAAGAATACTTATTCTTTTTCCATCTTTTGACAAGACTCATAGCTGTTGATAAAAAGTCAATGATGTAAAGTCGTAATTCCTTCTTCCATGTAAAAAGTACTCTGTGACTTTCTCTGTGAGCCACAGACATATAAGTGCTGTGAGCTGTTGGCAGCAGAGCTTCTGTTTCTGGTCGGTGCAGCAGAGATTGGCACAGTATGTGTTCTGTGGATTGGCAGCTGTCAATGAAAAATTTGTTTGTTTACTTTAATTTCCCCGGACCCCGACCGTAGTAAATAAGTTCCTTGGCTAAACTCAATTTATATTGCAAAATAAACTCATCAAAATGGACACATCACCGTATTTTACAATAAAAGGGGTGGAGTCTCAAAGAAATCGCACGAATTTTAGTATTAGAAGTCTTCGACTGTCTTTGAAATATAGGCCTGATGTCTTGAAATTGGTTCTGAAAATGAGACAAACTATTAGAATGAAGAATGTTTTACTAAAGAAATTGAAGCGCCAGTTGAATAAGGTAAGTGGGGCTTTATATTCGCACTCAGTAAATTTTTTTCAATAGTAGTTAACTAGAAAGGATAGAAGTAGAAACACCTGCAATAACAATACTTTTTTTTTTAGAATTTTGCGAGTAAATCTACTCAATGCACGCAAATTGATACAGCCCCACCACAAAAAATAGATATTGACTCATTGAGGCAAGAGAATACAGATGCAAACCTTTCTGATAAGAACAATTCATACACTCAGACTTCAGTTGAAGAAGCTGCCGACAGTAAACTTATAGATAAAAATGTAAAAGTTACCAAGAATTCACACACACAGACTGATGACTTAAATAGAATTAAAGAAAATGATACCTCAATAATTACTGATAGCAATGAAGTGTCCTTAACTGCTTGGGATATTCAGAGTGATGGTGATAAAACAAAGAGTATTGCTGAGCAAGTGAAGGAGGTGGCACAAAATGCTCTTCAGCAGACGGGGATGGTGTATGTTGAGACGGCTGGCATGTACTATGATTACAAGACAGGGTATTATTATAACTCTGTAAGTTTTTGATAAGTATTTAAAAATTTTTTCATTGTTGGTACATGAAATAGGCAACAATATTAACTGTGAACTTGTGTGTTTATCTTGTAACCACATCTGTGCTGCTTAAAAATTCATGATGCTGTTGTGTTGCACAGTTTGGCTAACTTGGATAAACCTATAAGCTCAGGTTAATAAGGCATTTTCTTAATATAGTGGCAGCTATTTGATACTGCCCCGCATGAGTTCCTTTCTTACTTCTGGAAACCTCTGTTGTGTGTGAAGATAAAGAGTTTGTAAATGAAATCAGCATTATAAAACTCCTCTAGGACTCCATGCTCAACAGATTTACCTACTTAGTTACTACAGGGTACAGTCATACTAGTCATAATGTCATACTACACCACTATTTTCTGCAGCCCATACATATTAGGGCCCCATATAAATACTAAGTATACACACTTATACACTTAGAAAAGGAGTTTCTAACAAATTTCCGAAACATAGGCTTCGTAACGACCAATGAATGATGTTTTTGATGGTCATATCCACCACCACTTTTTAATAATACAATTTTGCGCTCTAATGCAAAAATATGCATATCACTGTGTCAACGACTGCCCTTCTAAGCTTTATAGTTTGACGATGTCATGCTATTATTATTGTAAATTTTTTAGGAACTCGGTCTTTACTACCACACAGATACAGGCTGTTACTACTATTATTCTGATGAAAAGCAAACTTTTGTGTTTCACTCATATCCAGACAAAAGTGCAATGAAGGAATTTACAAAGATTGAACCAGTTAAAAAAGCTCCTAAAAAGAAAAAGGTATTCTTTTGACAATACTATTTTGATTACTTTCGGTTAAGTCTGGGTACTCATTGTAAGGTCTCCTCAATACAGGTTCACTATTGGAAACCAATGTAAAAAAATTACTGTAAACCTTGTTGGCCATTTTATTATAATAATAAATACTATACATGCTGCATGCGTGGTGGGTCTAAGCTCTAATTCCCTCTCTCATGAGAGTGGAGGCCTGTGCCCAGCAGTGGGACGTTAATGGGCTGTAGTGGTGGTGGTGGTGGATGCTGCATCTCTGTCCACAAGCATAATATATTAGATTTTTATTGGGAAGCCTTTTTCCCAAATAAAAAGTTGTTGTTAGTGTGTTTTCTTTTCAATCTATCTCCAGATAGTGCTCAAGCATTGAGCTTATTTTGATTATATTGGTTAAGTAGTTGAAACAGTAAGAAGTAACAAACAAACAGATCCAATTTAAGTTTTGTATTAAATAAGGATGGATTTCAAAATACCTACTTGTAATGATTTACTATGAAGAGTAGATAGTCATGGTATATAAGTGTATTAAAGATGCTGTTTTATAATTAACTAATACTATGTCAGAATTTTTCACTGAGATATTTAAAACTTTTAAAATGTCAAAAAACGTCACAGTGGAAAGTTTTTTATATGAATAGCAAGCAAACAAGCAGGTGAATATTGCCGCCCGTGAGCATTTGCAGTATGAGAGAAACCACCAATGCGTTGTTTTTTTATTTTTTTTAAATGTATAGGCCAGCGCTTGGCTGCAATCAGACTTGGTTGCAAGTGTTGGCTTTTAGGAATTTTAAAATATGCTGAAAGAGTAGGTACATATCTTTTAATTATATATTTTTATTTCATTTCAGGCTCCACCATCTGACGACATAGAAAACCTGACGAAACAATTGAATCAGGTTTCACTCCGAGGCTCAACCGCCTTAGGTAAATACTATGCTAAGAAGTCGCTCCCAAATACCAACATCTGAAATGTTATATTACAGGGTAAAGAAGATGGGACAATCAAGCCAAAACGTAGGAAGACTAAGGATGCAAAGAAAAAACGGGAAAATCCTAGCAAGACAGTTGAAAAAGATGAAAAAATGGAAGTTGACAATGAAGAAAGAGGTTTAGATACTTCTGTAGAAGTAAAAGAAGAAGAGAAAGATTTGAATAGAGAGTTAGAAGATGGTGAATGCAGTGACACAGGAAGTGAGGAGTTGGATGGTGCAGTTTCAGATGCAAGCACATCAACTGCCAGTGATGATGGTAAAAGGAATACAATATTGGGGCTTTCACTTATGACTATTATGTCTGAAAAGTTGCAAAGTTATAATAATTACTAATTCTAGTTATTTCTTATAAAATGTTTGCGAGTATTACATTTTTTGAATAATAAAAAAAATAAGCTTTGCCCAGCAGTGGGATTATATACATATAACATCGTATAAAAAACGTACTAAAATAACACTAAATACAGGCTTATATAAATATAAATAAATTAATTTTTTTTAAAAATAAATATGGGTAGTCTTACTTAATTAGATTTTATATTAAAGACCTGTTTTTTTGTACTTGTATAATTGTACTTTTTACCCCAAAAGTTACTGGAAAGCTGTAAGGAAGATAATGAAATGCAGTGTAATTTCCTAATAATTTTTTGTGTAATAATTAAATTTACTTTTTAATTTTCGCAATTCAAATTCATCAAATCATCTTTTTATGCCTAGAAAAATTTTGTTTGCTAAAAACTGTTTGTGTATTCAACAGGAATATTATAGTCTTGGGTTAAAATTTAAGTTTTTTTTTTCCAGAATCGGTTGCAAAACACCATCCACCCTGCATGCGTATCATAGTACGAGAGACAGGCTTGGCCAAGCTGAAGGTGGGCAGCCTATACCTCATCACTAAGGATGGAGGAACTATTGGCAGGGAGGGAGACCACCATGCTATAGTTTTAAGAGACCATAATGTTTCTAGGGTAAGTGTTATTTAACCACGAATGTACAAATAAATAAAATAAATAAATAATATTTATCAAGTAATAAAGTAAATGGAATTCTTAACTCCGAGCCAGTATTTATTGTCACAAAAACTCAATACACAACATTTTTTGGCTAGATCCGAGAATCGAGCTTAGTACCATACCTCGTCATCCTCAGTCGAACATGCTTTAACCATTAGAGGTTAGATTAATGGGGCAGTCACTTACCTTGGCTTTAACACTAACAAATGACATTTGTTGCAGAATCATTTAAACCTGACGTACGATTTAGAAGAAAAAGCTTATTATGCGGTAGACTTGGGCTCCAAAAATGGCACCCTCCTCAACGGCAGCAGAATGTCTGAAAGCCAACAAACGAGCGAGCCAATGGAGGTAATTTATCACATAATTACATAACATTAACATCATACTACTATTACTACCATACCATACTATTTTTTTTCCACTACAAGTTAGCCGTTGACTGCGATCTCACCTGATGGCAAGTGATGATGCAGTCTAAAATGATAGCGGGCTACCCTGTTAGGGGTATGGCAGTTATATTATACCCCTATTCGGTTTCTACACGGCATCTTACCGGAACGCTAAATCGCTTGGTGACACGTCTTTGCCGGTAGGGTGGTAACTAGCCACGGCCGACGCCTCCCACCAGGCCAGACCAGGGAAAATTCAGAAATTATAAATTCCCAAATTGACCCTGCCGGGGATCGAACCCGGGACCTCCGCACGTTAAGACAATAACTAACTAATAATATAAATGCGGAAGTCTGACTATGGCTTGCTAGCTGTCGTTTGGGGACCGACATAAGCTACTTTTTTATCCTGGAAAATCATACAGAACTTTAGCTAGAGTATTTTAAATCCAGCCTATATATATATACGAGAATTCTTTTTAACAGGTTGTCCATGGCAGCATAATAACAATGGGTGAAACCAAGTTACTGTGCCATATACACGCGGGCAACGACACGTGTGGCCATTGTGAACCGGGGCTTATCATGGAAAGTAAGAATGTTACCCATCAAATAAATATTATAAATGCGAAAGTTTGGATGGATGTATGGATGTATGGATGTTTGTTACTCAATCACGTCCCAACGGCTGAACGGATCTGGATGAAATTTGGCACAGAGATAGATTATAGTCTGGAATAACACATAGGCTACTTTTTATCCTGGAAAATTAAGGAGTTCCCGCGGGAACCGAAAAACCTCGATCCACGCGGTTGAAGTCGCGGGCATCCGCTAGTACTTAATATTATACAAGTGTCTTATTTTATATCTGCTTTCCAAGAAGTCCAAATCGAAAAACAAATAAATTGAATCGAATAAAAATATAATAATAACTTAAAAGGGTCAAAAAACTTAAAAGGGTCTTATGTTGATTTTCTTTCCATACACCTTGCACTCTATGTCTTACACCTTGCACTCTATTAACTGCCGTTATAGTACGCCTTGGTTTACAAAAATATTGTATCTTAAATTATTTACATATTGTTATAATATATATATTATTGTATTGTATCATAGGCTATACCTACTAACAGATTTTTTATTTTATTCTATTATATATTATATACAATTATGTATATACATATATATATATATATATATATATATATATATATATATATATATATATCTATTTATGTTTTTGGCGCCGTCCAAGCATATTGGCTTCACGGAAGATCAGCGCTATATCCTAACAGATATAGCACATGCTGAGTGAAGACCATTTTGGGGATCAAGTCACATTACGCGTTTCTTTTTCTTTATAAATTCTTATTTTATTATTAGTTATTTGTTGTAAGTACTTGTATTATCCCCGAATAAAGATTTTCTTTCTTTCTTTCTTAATACTAGATGATGCCTGATGTGACTTCGTCCATGTGGATTGTGGACAAAGTTTTTTTATTCCCGCGTGCCCCTAATTTTTGTAATTTTATTATAGTGTTTCTCATACTAGGAAAGTTCCTAAACTTACTTAAATACATATCAAAAAATAACTCCCTAATTTTCCGGGATAAAAAGTACACATCAAAATAACAGGTACTTTCCCAGGGTACAACCTTTCTCTATACCAAATTTCATCGTTATCGGTTGAAAAGATGGGTCGGAAAGCGTAGCAGACCGACAGACAGACACTTTCACATTAGCATGGATGGTATGGATAAATGCGAAAGTAGACACACTTTTGTCTTATCTGCTAAATGTTGCACTGCTGTTTAGTTATCTCAATTAATTTTGGCCATGTAACACTATATTTCCTAGCTTATACTCATGTACATGTCTCAATAAACATTAAAATGAATTAAAACCTTATAGTGCAAGAGAAAGAGAAGAAAGTGGCGTACACGCGGACATGCAGCGTTCAGAAGCAGCATCAACTCGAATTAGCTCGATTGAAGAACAAATATGCACCGAAGCGTCTGGAGATAGAAGAAACCGCTTATAACGACAGAGCACAAGCGAGAAGAGAGACGGTCGGGTCTTCTCACCATTCGGTGAAGACTCAGAGCGCCGATATTAATACGTAAGTTCTTTTTCTTCTGTCGATAGCGTATGGTATGCTCGACCTATGCGATAGGAAGATCTTCCTCCGAGTTGGTTTTATTGCTCGGGGATCCCAGATGGGCCAACTGTTGTAGGTTGAAAGTTCTTTAAATAGTTCAATTCCGAAAGAACTTCGTAATCGTGATTCAGGCGGCAACACGTGATTGGCTAACGTTAGTACAACCCGCGCGCGAGGTCCGAGGATTCTTAAGGACTGTTGACGTAATGAGATAGAGTTGTGATTTAGTCGATATTACGTTATCGATACTAACATATCTTTTTATCTGTGCGCGTGCATTGAATTAATTATGAAATAATAATTCTATGAGGATAGTATGTGCAATAAGGAAGAAAAAACAAATTGTATCATAAAATTTCATTATAATGACCTGTACAAAATGAACGTAAAATCTAATTAATCACTGTCGCAATCAGAATAATCAGTACTTTAAGGGATTAAAAAATTAAACAACTGTTTGCACACACAAATAAACTTTTAAGTTTAGTACTATTTAAAGTACAATATACCACTGCTATCGCAAAATTTGGTACAGGGACAGGTTACATCCCGGTATAGGCTACTTTTTATCCCGGAAAATTGAATAGAGTTCCCGCGGGAACAAAAAAATAATCCACGCGGACGAAGTCGCGGGCATCATCTAGTAAATAATACATATATCTCTCTCTCTCCGGGATCGTGATAACAGATATGAACCGAACTCTTTTTGTTCCTGACAGGTTTATAGAACCAGAGAACAAGGGTTTCAAATTGCTGGAGAAAATGGGCTGGTCGAAGGGCGAAGGGCTCGGCAAGGACAACCAGGGAGACCAGGAGCCGGTAAGCTGACCATACTTTTAGCTGTACTGTATCATTAGGCGCTGGGAATTTTACAATTTTATTTACAGGATGTTACACGATTGCCCAAAAAATGGAGTGTAATGTTTTATGTATGTATATGAGTTTCCTTATTCCACCATAACTTCTGAATGCTAGAACAGATTTGGATGTGTCGAGTATCGTTAGAATCCTTACATCCTCCCAAGTGGCACTGGCAATTTTTTTTAAAGTAAATATTTTTGGCAGTTTTTTAATTTATTATTTATTTAGCTTGTTCCAACTTGCGTCTGAGCCGCCTGAGGGGAAAAAACAATTTTGTCACGGACTTTTTGAAAATTTGAACCGAATAGGATATCTCCTCATAAGCCTACCAGTGATACTGGTGACTTTTAAGAATTGATAGTTAAATGAAATGATTAATTTAATATAATAGGACCACTATACATAATAATAGAACTACACTTTTTTGTCACACTATTTGTCTCTATTTCATGGATTGACGAAATCGTGAGCTTTTATTGCAATGCATAATTTCCATTGTGATAATGCTGGAAAAACTCTCAGCCCGGCACATTATTATTATTTCTAGATTAACGACAGCTCGCGACTTAGCTACCGTTTTAAAAAAAACGGTAATCTAAGCACCATGGGCATGGTATTACTTTTCTGAAATAGTAAAGTTTTTGCTCGCGACTCCGTGTACCTACTACAATTATTGTAAAATTTAAACAAATCAGCTTTCCATACATTTGAATATCGTGGACGTATAATAATCATAATTATATTGGGTTGCTCTCAGGCGAATCTCGTGTCCCAAATTGACTATTATTGCATGTCGTGAATTAATTTTGAATGGGCAAGTCGAAGGACGATACTTTTGGACAATCTCGAAACAAACTTCTGCTGGGCCACTAAGTATAGCTTACACACTATCATTATGTTTTTTGGCTTCTAGTTAAGTGGGGCTGATTTTGATTTTTGACTGAATTTGTCATTAGCATTACAAATTGATAGAAGGTTTTGGCGACTGTAAGACGGTTCTTGGTTCTTGGTTTTTGGACAAGATATTATCGCTATCCATATAGGTAATCAGGCAGCCTATTAGGTACGGTAAAACGACAGCTACCGTGTAACAATCGCAATCACCTCTGATTGGCTAAGGCTCTTCCAAAAAAATTGCCAATCAAAACTATAGAGATTGTAGCAATGATTGATACAGCTTTTCCGTAATCGGGGGCTGTTCTTCATCGAGTCTATTTAAAATATGCTAGAATAAAGCTAACGACTGTGGAAAATACAGTTTTAGTGTATTTTAAGGCGGTTTCAGACTTGCGTATTTTTTTGCTCGTATAAGTTCGTATCGGCTTACGCGCGCCACATATTGCGCTTCAAAAAAATCCGAACGTGCGTACACTTTTTTTTTTGGGTTTTATACGGCGCTCCCAAAAACGAGCATATAATAAATAAATAAGCCATTTACAATTTACATATTACATATTATTATTTATTATTAAATTAAATTTACACAATATCAAATACAATTCAGTTAATTTAGTCAGTACAATTTAGTCAAAATTTACACAGTTATAAGTCAAAAAGAAAACAATAACATTATAATAAGTCACATTAAGTAGGTAATTTCATATTTATAGGTAAACTTAGTTTATATTTATTTGGGTAGGTACCCTTTTTTGGGTGTAGGCCTCCTCCATCATGCTCCACTTTGCTCTCTCCGCGGCGAGCCTCGTCCATGTTGGTCCTGCGACATCTATGATGTCGAGCATAATAAAACGAGCTAATAAAACGAGCATATACGCGCCGAAAAAAACCTAATCTGAAACCGCCATGTTGCGTCTATTAAGCCAGTGAAATATTTGATGGTTGTTTAGCAATAATATCCTTAAATATATGCCTGTTGGTAATCCGTGATACAGAAGAAGACATTAGTTTAAATTGCCTTTAGCCTTATGCTTCAACTATTGTCCAGAATAGAATATCTCCAGATAGGTCAAAAAGGGCTCTAGATTTCTTGATTTAATTTTAATTACTGCAATGATTTTCCAAGTCTTACTATACATATAACCGCCTATTTGCTCGGAACATAATCCAAGGCGCTAAAGCAGAAGTTCGTCTAATTTGTCTTTAGCCATATACTTCAACTACTCTCCAGAATCTCCAGATTCGTCGAACAGGCTTTTAGTTGATTTTAACCGTAACTTACTGCAATGCAAAAAAAATACAGCTCACACTATCCTTACTAATATTATAAATGCGAAAGTGTGTCTGTCTCTCTGTCTGCTACGCTTTCACGGCCCATCTGTTCAACCGATTTTCATGAAATTTGGTATAGAGGTAGGTAACATCCCGGGGAAGGACATAGGATTTTTATCCCGGAAAATTAAAAGGTTCTCGCGGGAATCAAAAATCTTAATCCACACGAAGTCGCGGGCATCATCTAGTAGTATTACATTTTATCAACTCACTATCGATTCTCTTAACTGTGAGTTGCATTAAAGCAGGCCAAATGCGGTCTGCGGGAAGTTTTTAGATTATATCGGACAACTCAAGCCGGAAATTTAGGAGCTTTATCTTTATAATTAAAGCCGATATCGGCCTATTAAAATTAATTTAATCATGCTTAATACATCCTTTAAATACCCTAAGTTGTCATACTTCTGGAGCAACAATATTCCGCAAGATAACTTGCCGCAAGCAAGAGAACTCAACCTGACTGGGAAAATAGTTCATCAGTCGAGGATTTTATTCTTTAGTATTTTTTTTATTTTTAATTCAGTACATTTATTTTTTGTTATGTGACTCTTGTGATAAAGCAACAAGTGCTAGCCCCCTGATTCGTATAGATTCGCTGTTCCATGGTCTAACTCAATGGTCTAAAAGGGAAACCGGGGCCGCAAACAAGTTTCAGATAAAGTCGTCCATCATGAGACGTTGAGAAAATCTAACGCGATGAATTATTACATCTCCATTAAGGTTCGACGTGACTAATTAGTTCACCCGAAGAATATAATAAGTATTTAAAGTTTTTTTGCAAAAAGGTTCAGGCGAAAAAGGCAAATAAAAAATCATGCGGTGGTATCGCGTAACGATTTGGAGGGATTAAGGTTCTGTCATAATAATAAATTATTTTTGCGTTCCAACTTACAATGCATTTAAATTCTGAGTACCATCGCCAAGTTCTAACGTTTGCGTTTCATTTAAATCGTTTTGTGATCATTTAAAAAAATATATAAGAATTACGAAAAAACGCGTTTGGTTAGGTGGTGAATAGTTAGACGCCAATAATTTCTCTTTCTCTCCCTTATCATCATCAACAATAAACAACCGCTAACCAACATTTATTTTAAACACAAATTGGCGGTGCCCTTCTTAGCACACGTCTTTTACATTTGATAGGTAGTAGAATTATTTAGCGTGGTTGACTGCAGTTATCACTTAACAACGTATCCTCTGCAGGAACGTTTTCATGAAAACTGTGATTGTGGAGACTCGAGATACGAAAACGTGAGGGCTTTTGATAATATAAACGAGTTATTTAATGTTGCTGTAATTCTATGTCCTCAAAATCTGTTTTAATAAAAACTAAGCAAAACTCCATTTCAATTTCCTAACATTTTTATGTAATTTTAACGATTATATCGAAAACACATTACAACGTAACTGATTTATAAATGCCATAATTATTTTATCTTTATTCGCGAGTCCCTAAAAGGCATTGAGTTGTATTGAACCGGAGGAGCAATCCACATACATCAGACAAGCTTGTCTGCTTTATATTACCGTAATATTTGCATTATATATTATTATTATGAGAAAGAAGTCTGAGTAGAACGATGTATGGAAGAAAGCCTTGAATACTTGGCTGACTTTAAACCACCAATACCGTTTTTTCGGTACTCTTTCCTCTAGTTATTCCGACCACACGGCTCAGGCTGGTTGTAGATTAAAAGCGGCTAGGTTATCCGGGCTTTTCCTTTTAAGGTAAATACTAATAATTAATAAATAATAATTTCAGAAAAATAAAGGTTGTTTTTGTGTACAAATATAGTAGGGCCGACTAGCTAGACTAGTTTAATGAATGACTTCGTAGTTCCTTGAGGTAGAGGCCGTTTTGTAAACATCATCCCCTCTAGTAAATAACAGCTCCTTGTTAAAAGGTTTATTTTTTCGCATTACCCGTCGGTCTGTAGGTCAACCGGGCGTGGGCCTACCTGCCCATTTAAAACAATTTGCGTACTTTTTTTTCGCAGTTTCGCATTAGACCCGGACGAATGACGGCCCGCCATTAAATTGTGTCCAGACTCCAGACGGTGACGTTAAGGGCATATGCTTACTAATGCTTTTTTGTGGTCCATATAATAACTTACGAAAGCGGTTCAAATGAAACGCCGTAATAAAAAAAAAGATACGCGCCGAATTGAGAACCTCCTCCTTTTTTGGAAGTCGGTTAAAAAATGCGGTTTCGGTTACAAATTTTACATACATATTTATGTAACTTAATCGACATTAATCTCTTGAAGGTTCTCTGTGCTCATACTCTACGCCGCTACGGTCTACACTCTACACTCTACGCTCTTGGGTCGATTGTCTCCTGAGTCTTCCACTCGTTTGGTTTCGTCGTCATGTAAGACTTTAGTTGGTTACCTAATCGGGTCTACCCACCCTCATACACAAGTGACCTTAGATTCCATGCCATTCCGTTTTCCACTTCTTTATGAGGTATACTTACTTTTTTTACATAGTATAATTGTTTCTTATTGAAGTAAGTAAGAGAGTAACTCTGACAGAAGTACGTCGAAAATGGCCGCCAAACCGAAAATATTTTTTACTTGAAAAAGTTACACGCTTTTTTTTTACACAACTGCCCATAAAAATTAATGTAATTTTTTCAGGGATCATGTATGTAACTTCCTTGTAAGTACCTTCAAGGCAAGAGTTAATAGGCATCTTCTAGGCAAGCGCGCTCCAACCTAAACGTAATCATTGCAAGCGCTATTCGTTGATAAAAAAAAATTTAGGTATATGAGTTTCGTTATTCCACAATAACTTCTAAATGCTTCAACACATTTGGATATAATACGGGGTATCGTTATAGTAGTTTATGCAACTGTCATATAATGAAGGGTATTAAAACACGAGTGTGAGTTTATGAAACGAGCGCAGCGAGTTTCATAATAGTAACGAGTGTTTTAATACCCGTGTTATATGCAGTTGCATACACTACTTTATCTTCACTAATGCAAATTATCAAACAACAAGAGTAAAAGCTGACAATACAAAACACATTGCGAAACATTAAATTCACGCGTACGTGTATTGTCACAGTGAACTTGCCGCCATTAAAATCTAACCAATGAGAGCGCAGCTGCGCGCGCAGGGCCAATCAGGAGCGAGCGCGCGCTGTTCGTTTTTTATTTAATTGGCACAAGATCTTACCAAAGAGTTTTGTGTATGTAAGTTTAGTAGTTTCGACGAAGTTTTCACGCGTATAACCCAACTGTTTTCAAAAGCCAGCCTAATATCAAAATTTTATACAACTTGTATGAGGATTTTGACATAAGGCTCGCCAGGTTAATTGGTCGCGTTTTATTGATGTTATAATGAGATTTTACGATATCGATGTGGATATTATACCATCATGTGAAATTGCTTAAATTGAGTGTTTTGTTATCTGCGCTATAACAGTAGTAATTATAAGTCAAGTATTGGAAACATAAGTAGAATGTTATAACATTAGTGTAGATAAAAATCTTTACATCATTCCGAGTGACAAGCTATAATTAAAATAAAACAATATGGCAGGGCACTCGTGTTTTTAATTATGTTCAATTGTTTGCAGAATACACCTCTTTCCCTCAAACTCCGTCAGCCGAAACTAATGGACTTCCTGCTTAATTTTTTTTTGTATCAGTCCAGTGTCCAGGCCTACTAAATAAGTCCAGAAAGCCAGTTATTTAAAAATTCTACGCAGTTTTTTTGCACAAAACAATGTACTTACTTACAAGTTACAACAATTAACTACCTCAAATTTCCGCCTGTTAGCAAGTTATTACACTTCCCTAGTTGAAAGACCTTTCCTTCCCTTAATATTACGTTCGGACAAGGATCATTAGGTACCCGCTAGGTATATCGTGGGTTTACATTATTCTTATCGTGCTGACGATAAATAAGCCACTATCGCCATATTAGGATTATACTGTTGCAAATAATAAAGCAATTTAACAACTGTGATTTCAATCACGTTGGACATGCTTCATGACCACGGATTACTTCTGGCGATCTACCAGATAGGCAAGTATCTGTGATGTTTAAGATTTTACTGCATTAGGTAAACGTAAAGTTTATGATTTAAATAGCAAAGGTCTTCACCCACAGCAAAACTGGTAAGGCACACAGTTTGTCGCTTGTTCTCGACTTGATGTTGAAATAATTGTTTCGTGGATCGTGGGAATCATCTAATTTCCATTGAATGAAAACACTGAAAGACATTCCCAACATCTCACGTGGAATGTCGTATAAATCGCGTCCCGTAAGTTGACCCAAAATGGCGGTCGTCTGCGCAGGTACATTGTACTACAGGGCCGAGCAAAGCATGCGCGGGGAGCGAGGGGCGGAGTGCAAAGGCGTGGGAGCTATAGTAGCGCGGCCCCTCGCGGCGCACCTCTTACCGCACTTCGTTTGACACCCGAAATGTGTTTCTGCGCATAGTTCAACTTACGCGGCGGCTATTATAATAACATGATAATTGTATGCATAATAAAATGACGTCTCACGCTCGTCGATCAATCAAGCGCAAAGCAATGCAACAATATGTGTAAGGCAATGGGACATTGTACGTGGCATACATTGTAAGCGAGCTCGCGACTTCATCTTGATTCTGACTTTGACATACTGTTGCTACGACGCTGTGACAGTTCTCAGACATGCGAATCAGTTCTCATATCACGAATCCTTAATGTTCTCGATAAGATCTTTAGTGAAGGGAATGAGTAATGTTTACTTTAACTGATGCACAACTTGTACCAGTGTACCTAAAGTCCTAAACCGTGTTCACGGAATAACACTGTTAATTTTTATTGTATTTGCTTTGTTTTTGTCATGCTAAGTTAGCAAACACAATAAAAAGTTATAAAGCAAGTTTTTTGTCGGACATTGAACGACGTTTATCACCTTAATTTAGGTTTCTTTATGCTTTTAATATAGAGTTCTGTTCATCTGTGTATGACACCAATCGCACGAGCGAAAACCAAGCGATTTTAGCGTTTCAGTACGATGGCGTGTAGAAACCGACTAGGGAAGTTTAATATAGTATAACTGCAATGGAGTAAGATGGTAGCGGGGTATCCTGGTAGGAGACCAAGTTAGCCCGCTACCATCTTACTCCATCGACGGCATCATTATCCTTCCAGGTGAGATCGCAATTCAGGGACTTGTAGTAGAATTTAAAAAAAATCTGATCCAAGCGCAAAACTCATAATTAAAAATATTATTTATATTATGTATAGACTGCAATCCCTTTCCGTTTCAACTTCCAAGAAAGCCTATAATTAATAGAGACGCGTTGAATATGGTAACTGTATAATATTCCCATCCATAATCAATACTTACGGTTATATTGGTTCGTACTTCGTAGGCAATTTAGTTATTTGTCGCACGTCATGAGTCTCGACCGCAGGGCTGCAATCAGGCGGATTGTCGCGATTCATCATCACTATCGATACGCGAACGTAATTATTGGAAATTATGGACCAGCGACTCGCGGGATGTCGATAAAGCAATTGTGCTGCATTAAGTCACATTTTTCAAATCTCAGACTGCTTAAGGGCCAGGATACATCGCGGCGCGGATTCGTTGTCATGACGCCGTGCCGTCATCATAGTTATAGATTCATAAATTCATTACTGCCACACAAAACATAAATTCGAAGAAATTTTTAAAAAATGTACAGAAAACAAAGTAACTACCATAAAGTTGCCTCTACGCTTGTCGAACCGAAGCACGAACGGAGCATCCATGCAACAAACTAAATTCGCATAGCGCAGAGGAGCTTCGAACGAGTTCGCTTACTGGTAGTGCACGTTTTTTAGGGTTCCGTACCAAAATGGTAAAAATGGAACCCTTATGGTGCGACTTTCTCCGTCCGTCTGTCACAGTCGATTATTTAACTAACCTATTCCTTTGTATACTCACTGATAGAGATACCAGTCCGCTACCATCTTAGATAGCCTCATCACTTGCCACCAGGCGAGATCGCAGCTTAGGGCTAGCTTGTAGTGGAAAAAAAAAGAGGGAGGTTCGAGGACATTGGACAGCGTATAATATGCCTAACCCTTTCATAATTTTCCCTGCGGAAAGGGACATGGCTAGGTGTAGAGCTGTCATTTTAGTGCATTTCAATTTTGCTAGTGCTGCCAAATGCAGGGGATTGGCATGACGAACTAGAAGAATTTCTTTCTATAGACCATACATTGAATGTGCTGGTGTCACATTTTGCGGTCCATACTCCATAATATTTCGAAAGAAACTCTATCTATTTCTATGTACAACCACAGAATAGGTAATGTATAACCATGTATAACGGTCAACGACGCAAAGACGCAGTGCAGTGATGTGTCCCAGCCCTAAACCATTTTTCGTATCGTGAATCATTTTGAGTATGCATTTTTTATCAAGTCAGCCTGTGGCCAAATAAAGGCAATCGGCCTTTATTTTTCGCCCGATTTCAGCTAGAATTTACTTACACGTAAAGGGACAGGATAGAGAAAATTGCAATATCTGCAGCTATTGAGTAAAGCGAACGAAATAATTCACCGAATCACTGGCCCTCATACCTGCGAACTATTGAGGCTACTTTTGGTTGTCTCTTTGATATTCTTCAACGAACTGTACTACTGCGACAAGCAACGTTGACAATCAGTTTTTTATATTCTTATGTATTATTTCTCGCGGGACTAAACAGTTGAGCAGCACTGCCGAGTGCCCATACATTTGGTATATTTGAGTCAATATAGTCATTAGACCTACCTTCTGCCTTTTGCAGTCTCCCCACAATATTATCGTTCCGGTACGATGCCGTGTAGAAACCGAATAGGGGTATGGGTTTAATATAACTGCCATGCCCCTAACAGGTAAGCCCGCTACCATCTTAGACTACATCATCACTTACCATTAAGTAGGTGAGATCGCAGTCAAGGGCTAACTTGTAGTGGATAAAAAAAAAATTTAAGTTTCTTCATTTGATCTCTAGTATTGGGATGACCTCTTTGTCCAGACTCCAGACCTCTTTGTCATCTTTAGGTTGAGAATATATTTATTTTTTTTAACTACTAGATGATGCCCGCGACTTCTTCCGCGTGGATTGTTTTTTTTATTCCCGCGGGAATTTTTCAATTAGCATTTGTCCTTCCCCGGGATGTAACCTCAACCTTCAAGGCAAGAGTGAATAGGCATCTTCTAGGCAAGCGCGTTCCAACCTAGACCTCATCATTGCTTTGCACTAAGCATGATTGTCGTCAAGCGCAAGCCTATCACCAATAAAAAAAAAAAAAAAAAAAAAAAACCTGTCTCTGTAGTAGCTAGGCCGTGAAAGCGTAGCAGACACACATACAGTCACACTTTCGCCTTTATAATATTAGTATCCGATTACTACGTGAAATCTATCTTAAATGGCATCCTCACATATGAGTACGACCAGGTGAGATCGCAAATCGCAATCACACTTACTTTATCAACGAATAAAAAACAACAACTCTAACAAAAACTTGCGATCATTTCCTGTTGGGTAGATATACCTACCTATGAAGAAAAAGAGATAATTAAAAACGCATCCATCGTCTGCCATCCCTAACGTCTGATCCGGCAACATTACAATGTTGCTAATACCTTAGCACACGCTTTACACATCATATTTCATCGCCAATGAGAAACAACCGCGGGACATGTACGTATTGTATGTCATTATCGTACACACGACCACATAAATAACAACCTATAAATACATTAATCCTTAACACGCAATACATAAGGGTTACAATCCAATGACAAGCGATCCACTAAATTGCGGTTTAACGTACTCACCAGAGATTAATATAAGTAATTTATGCTAGAGATTAGATGACGGAGATCCGATCAGAGACACACGTGTTTTTCCCTTGCGGTTACCATCTGATAGGAATTTGTCTGATGAGGAATGTAAAAACACGTTATAAATTAAGTACCTATAAATAATGACCATCTTTAAGGCACCCGGCCTTCTATACTAGGTCGCGGATTCGACCCAGGCATGCACCTTCAACTTTTCGAAGTTAAGTTACTATGTGTGTTTTGTCTGGTGGGAGGCATCGGCCGTGGCTAGTTACCACCCTACCGGCAAAGACGTACCGCCAAGCGATTAAGCGTTCCGGTACGATGTCGTGTAGAAACCGACTAGGGGTATGGGTTTAAGATAACTGTCATACCCCTAACAGGTTAGCCCGCTACCATCTTAGACTTCATCGTCACTTACCATCAGGTGAGATCGCAGTCAAGGGCCAACTTGTAGTGGAATAAAAAAAAAATTTTTGGAATAAAACATATTAAAATATGGGGAACCCCCAAAATTTATTGTTTTTTTTTATATTTTTGTGTGAAAATCTTAATGCGGTTCACAGAATACATCTACTTACCAAGTTTCAACAGTTCTTATAGTTTCGGAAAAAAGTGGCTGTGATATACGGACGGACAGACAGACAGACAGACAGACATTACGAATCCATAAGGGTTCCGTTTTTTGCCATTTGGCTACGGAACCCTAAAAACCCTTTACTTTAATTACTTTAGCAGCTGGTCAAAAACTTCAGATTTTGTGAGGATTTTGCTTTTACAGCGCGTCTCCATAATCATTAAAATCTAGTTTGTCATGTTACCAGGCTGATACATATTATTTATTGAGTCAAAAATATGCCCCTGAAATTAATAAGTAGGTCTATGTTTGTTGTATACAAAGTCTGAGATGTAAGGTCTCTTATTTCTCATCCCATCGGTCTGTCGCGCATACCTCACAATGAGTGTTTTTTCAATACTGTCGCTGGACACAAGACATACCCACTTCAGAGTGTTTGGAAATTCAAATAATCTCGGAATATCGTGAACGCTCTTCAAATATTGCTGATTTTCATACTGTTTCATAACGTCACTAAGACGTATCCTACCTCTATGGCTTCATATGACATGATAATTATTTCGGTTACACGCTAGAAAGTAGAAACAGATGAGAAACAGCTATTGGATCCTTTCAATACTGTTTATTCCGTAGATTAAGTTTTGCGAACACCAGAATCGTTCGTAGGGTGCGCTAAGTATTGTGCACAATTAAACTAATGTTTGGTCGACAAAGCTCTACATAGACAGGCACATTAAAGCATAAACGATTGTAAAAGTTCTGTTGTAAGCTACAATTTTCCCTTACCGTTTTAAATAAAATCCCGTCGCATTAAGCCTCCCTTAACTGGCGGTTAAGTACTTGTATAATAGAAATAGAGAAGCTTTTAAACTATGGGTCGCTGTGCTCGCTATGATTTACTAGATTTCAATGCAATTGCAGCGAGTACTTCCATTCAGGTGTAGCGGCTTGTTCGAGAATGCCATTTATCGAGGACCCGACGTCAGTCACATTTCAAAAGAAATACTATACACGAGTGCCATACAGTCAAATCAATAGCCCGCAAATCAATGGCGATTTTTTTATGCCGATAAATAAAAAAAAGGAGAACTTCAAAGGAAGTGTGTGCCTTTAACTTGAGCCTGCATAATTAGCTGTTGACAATGCGAATAAGTGAATAATAAACAGCGTCGCCCCACTCGGCTTCGCTCGAGATGTTTGAACAGACCTCCTTGGCCCTCGCCGTCGCGTTGCTTACACTTCGAAAGGCGACACGTCAAAAGGCTTTTTAAGAAACTTATACGAGAAGAAAATGAGCAAGAGATATTGTACGACATCCTGTATGAAAAGTTCATTTTGCAAGGGTCAAATGCAGTCCGTTTCACAACCTCTACAAAAAGGTGGAGTGTTTTAACTCATCTATAAAATAGAGAGTACGCAAAAAGCTTAAGTAGGCATCACGCTGTTTTTATGTTCATATAATACTAGATGATACCCACGACTTCGTCCGCGTTGATTAACTTTTTTATTTAAATTTCGTGGATAATCCGGGAAGAAAAGTCTACGGTACGGCCGTCTCCGGAGTGCGAATTATATCTTTATCAAACGTCAAAATCAGGGAAATCATTTTCGCATTTATAATATGTAGTAGTATGGATTCATTTGCAGATTCCTGTTATACTAACAAAACCGGCCAAGTGCGAGTCGGACTCGCGCACCGAAGGTTCCGTACAGGCTTGTACGGAACTCTCGGTGCGCGGGTTATAAATTATTAAGTTTTAAATTATTAAAAAAAAACTACTTACTAGATCTCGTTCAAACCAATTTTCGGTGGAAGTTTGCATGGTATTGGTAATGTACATCATATATTCTTTTTAGTTTTATCATTCTCTTATTTTAGAAGTTACAGGGGGGACGGGACACATATTTTACCACTTTAGAAGTGTCTCCCGCGCAAACTATTCAATTTAGAAAAAAATGATATTAGAAACCTCAATATCATTTTTGAAGACCTATCCATAGATACCCCACACGTATGGGTTTGATGAAAAAAAAATTTTTGAGTTTCAGTTCTAAGTATGGGGACCCCCAAATTTTTTTTTTTTTCTATTTTTGTGTGAAAATCTTAATGCGGTTCACAGAATACATCTACTTACCAAGTTTCAACAGTATAGTTCTTATAGTTTCGGAAAAAAGTGGCTGTGACATACGGACGGACGGACAGACAGACATGACGAATCTATAAGGGTTCCGTTTTTGCCAAATTTGGCTACGGAACCCTAAAAAGGAAACAGTTTAGAGTGTCTAGACGTAATAACTGATTTTAAAATGTTTCCTATAATTGTAGGTTAAATATTAGTTTTACTCGTTGACATAATTATGCACCGTTTACTTACGGCGTATTGAAACTAGTTTGTTCCGAGGCTCGCGACTGCACCGGCAACTTTGTAATGGAGTTCACTTAAAGGTAGGTGTGTCTCAGTCACGGTAATTACAATGTCTTTAGATATTCATAAGTACAATTTGTCTAACAAATTGTTATTTCGTAAATCACGAGTTCCCCTCCGGGTTTTAATGGCTATGTCGGTCCGGCTAAGGAATTTCCTTTGTCAGCGGCACGAGACAATGTTGCAATTAGTGTGTGAGGTGATATAAATGCAAATTTTCGCAAACTTTGTTTCTCTCGGACGTTGTTCCTGTGGAGATAAATGTGCGTTGACTTCTAGGCGCCGGAGCAAAACAAAACAGTTGCAGAAGCTCTATTAATACTTGTCGCACTACTGGTAAGGATCTGGTATGTCTATAGCCTCTTTCTAGACTCGTGCTTAAAGAATATATTATCTTTTAGAATCTAAATGATGACCTCGTTTTCGTCCGCGTGGTGTTAGGTATACGTTACTTAATAGATGTTGAGATTTATTTCTGGCAATGAATATTTTTGTTAATGGAATTTGCTTGTTCTAAGATTTTATATCAAAATTAATTTATAATTATTGTTATTTTACAGGTTTAATTTAGGTAATCAGGTAGGATTTTATTGTAGCATACTCCAAATTTAATCTCGTTAACGAATTTTGTGATATTAAAGTTGATATAAAATAACACTAAAAGTGATATAAAAATGTAATTCCAATCGATAGTGATGATTTTTAGTCTGATGTTGTTTTTCGATCAAATTATCGAAATGAATTCGATCCAAAACTAAATTTATGCCCATTTAAAATCATGACGGTTATAAAGCTTTAAAAAATATAAGTTCCTTATAATTAAGGTAACAAAACAACTTCGCCATCACAAAGTATTTTGCAATCATTTTATAAAGGTGACATAATATAGAAAGAAGTTTTTAATCATGAAATAAGAGAAATGGCAAATATCTAAATATGTAGAATAACACACTTGACCAGATAGGTACTAAAATAAACGTATTTGTAGACTATAATATGTAAATTTACTATAAACAACTTAAAAATAATTTACTCCTTACCTCAGCCTGTACCACTAATAAAGGTAAAGTTCAGTCTGAATGACCAATAAAACCATACCCACTGAATGAAAGCACCCATTTCGGTGCATGTTATAATAAGCCGCCTACAACATTTGCTTTTTACATAAAGACTGGTAAAATAGTATGTTCTATAATATGTACATGTGACACCCAGTTATCGTTTATGTTCATTTCATAAGTTTTCATATTTAAGCTTTCTCCATTCTATAGCGAAATCAGCCTTATATATTATTTGGACTGACAAACAGATCCTAAGTTTACTATGAGCTAAGCCATATTAGACCTTTATACCTCAAATGAACAATGTGTACATATGATTTATACTGAGGGATATATTATTATGCTCTGTATATATAAATTCCCTGAATTATATCCGTTAAAATAAAACTTTCTTTAGATATAAATATTCAAATATTATTTCTAGCAGCCGTGTCCAAATATTATGTATATTGATTACAAGACGTAGAGAGCTCCAGGTCGCAAAAGACGAAAGTGGTGGACAGGGTGGAACGTTAATTCCATTTTGAAAAGGGCACACGAACACGGTGATGATAACCCAAACGGAACTAATCTCGGGAAGATAATCTTACTTAAGATAACGAAACTTCCCTATGTATGATGCCCGCGACTTCGTCCGCGTGGAATATTTTTTTTATTTACCACTCTCCAGGTCCTCAACTATACCCATGCAAAAAACCAAGTCGAACCGTAGCTCTGTTGCGACGTGATTCAAGGACAAACCAACAATCAATCGCATTTATAATTTTAGTATGATGTTAAAGATAAAGTAGACACTGACTGACTGACATATCAATACCAACCAAAATATCATAGATACCAACCACAGAATGGTAATAAATAGTACAGCTACTACCACTTACAAGTTAACTCGCGATTTGGCAGACTAATTAAGGATTTTGAGAAATTCAAAGCAAATGATGTTGCGGTCTGTTATAAACTTCTTTATTCATTACCACCAGACATATGTAGGTATAGCCCGCCAATCCGCATTGGAGCAGCGTGGTGGGTCTAAGCTCTAATTTTCTCTCTCCTAAGAGAGTGGAGTCATCTGTCCAGCTGTGGGACGTTAATGGGCTGTAGTGGTGGATATGTAGGTATCCAATTTTAAATGATATCGACAGATCATCTTCAGGCAATACCTTGATAAAATTAAAACTTGATGCAAAGTTAAAAGCGAACTGTCCTGTTCATGAAATCACTTGGACTTGGTTACAGATCTCGTTTATGAACCAGGCGGAGTCCGGTAGGTTATAAAAACACTATGTCCAGCAACATTTAAATTGAAACTTTACGATTGTCTTTATCGACATAATATTCACGCGCGACGTGTAAATACCTTGATATCAGACAGACCTACCATCGGGTTTATCTAAATTTCATTGTTTTTTACAGACATACAAATAAAACGCTCTCTTTATTTTACGTATCCTTAAAGTCGTCGTAATGTTCGCAATGAATTTGATTGGCCATTGACAGTTCTGGTTTGAGTGCATTTTGAGTGTACAAGCATACATACCTGTTTGTGTATTCTTGTCACCTACGCACGGGAAATAATAAAATGTGCAAAAATACACTCCGTGTTGGCAATCCGCAGAAGATAAGGTCACCGACATATCTCAAACAATCAGCAAGCTAGCGTGGTAGTGGGCAGGTTCTGCTTGTCGTAGGGGCGATGCAATAGTCATTGGAGCTGAAAAGTTTCAGAGTGGAGACCATGTTTAGCTATTTACTAAGTGTAGTGTGGGGCGCCCATGGATACGATGGCCTGACGATATAATATTATCTAAATAGGCGGGAAGTAGATGGCTAAAGAAAAGGACTGTGGCGGCGTTTACTAGGGTAGGCCTCTGTTGAGCAGTGAACATACGTAGGTTTATATGGTGATGATGATGATTGATTATGCTTGAGTGTACATAAATATAATTAACACGACAAAGACAGCATTTCCCGATATTTAGGTGTCTTTTCTCATTTTGCCTCCGAGTTTCACGTACTATTTTCTTCAATTTGTACAACACACCAAGGCATTCTTTTTGGATACTTACATCTTCCTAAACGTTATCCTTGTGAGTCATTTTTTCTCGATTATAATCAGATCAAGTAGGTATCCGTTTGTCGAAGTATTTCGGCTTTCACGATGTTAAGCCAGCGCGTTTTTGGTCGACGTTTTTTAAAAGTACTTATTAAGTACCTACGGTCTGCATTCCAATCGACGCAAATCCTTGGTCTCAAATATCTTTAAAATCATCATGTATCGTCCAAATGAGATCGTAGTCATGTCATCGTTAAAAACATTCAGTGTTATTGATGTTTAAACATTCCGGGCGCCACGCAGCTTAAACTATAACAATAAACTGATATCCTTATGGGGTTTATTAGGCTACGATAGTTTGATTAAATAATACTGCACATTCGGATGCAGAGCAAGCGCGGGCCCAATATACCAGGAATATATCTTTCCACTAGCCAATGCCACTGTTTTATCCGCATTTAATTTTATGAGTGTCTCGGAAGCCACAGACAGAGTTGCCATTTTAAATTGTGAAAAGTCTACGAATCTTTTGCCATCTTTGATTTTTGTAATTTCATACTTCATAGGAATTATGTCGGATCCAGTGCTTAACTTTATCAATCTGTCTTTTTCTTTGTGCTCGAGGATCTTGTAGGATCATCCTTGTTTACCTAGGAATCGTCTTTGTTGATTCCCGAGCATGCTATTTTATGAATTTTTAACTTCCGGGTACCTATAGGCCTGTTTCTCATATTTTTTTGGATAGGTATTACATATGGGCCTTGGACGAATTATTTCATCCAAGACGTAGGCCTATTTTTCGTAACGTTTATGGCTTTCGAAGCGTTGTCTAATGAACTTCGTCAACTTTTAAATACATCCATTAGCTTTAATGCATTCACAGCTAGACGTAGAGTTCCCTCATCGACCACCTTCTTTGGAATTGTCCCCTCATTTTGGTGTCTAATCCAAGGCGCTTTTTTACCGACAGTCATCGATTCTGTCCTTTTCATTGCTACTAGAGCTGGCCTGTCCTATAAATTCTTTAAGCTTCTCTGGACATTTCCTCAATACAAAATTTTACGCGGTGTATAGCTTACCGCTATTTATTTTCTTAAAGAATTTATTCGAACTGCTACTAGACAATCATTGGAGGTAAGTAACTAAGTTTAGCGGGAACATAATGCATTATACTTGGCCGGGTTCGCGTGTCGTTTGTACATCTGCATAGGAATTGCAGTCGTTGGTGGAGTCGGTTTACGACCACTGGCGACCACTCGAATGCACATGCAAACAATTCCTGATTTTACGTATCATCGCCGGTAGAAATAACTACCTCTGAAGTCTAAACGGTTACCGCATTTGAGGCTTTGTTACTGTGTAATGGTTAGGTTTCATACACTGTGTTATAAGCTATATAATATGTTTGGGCTATACTGATTTTGTAGTGCATTTTTATTTTTTTACATTTGGTTTTATATTGAAGAAGGTATCTAAAGGTTATAAATGCGAAAATGTGTCTGTTTGTCTGTCTGCTACGCTTTCACGGCCCACCCATGACCCGTTCAACCGATTTTGACGAAGTTTACATTGCTATGAAAAATAACGAAGCCATATTGTGAGAGTGGGTGTGGACTTACTAATACTATCATCGCTCCACCACCACCACAGCCCATTAACGTCCCACTGCTGGGCACAGGCCTCCACTCTCATAGGAGAGAGGGAATTAGAGCTTAGACCCACCACGCTGCTCCAATGCAGGTTGGCGGGCTTTAACGACTATTATCATGTTAGTGATAATAACCGGGACCGACGGCTTAACGTGCTCTCCGAGGCACGGGGGTGAAAACCCGCCAACTTCCTAACTCCGGGCTAGTACTGAGAATTTCTAGTCAAAAAACCCAATACTCAATTATGGCCCGACCCGGGACTCGAACCCGGGACCTCTTCGGCCGCAGTCGAACATGCCAACCACTATGACTAGACCAACGAGGCAGTCAAAGCAGTAATATTTTAAAATTGCATTGCATATGAATTAGTTTATGCATGCTAGCCGCTTGAGCGTTCGCCAGCTGTAATAGTGAATAATTAAATGCAAATTTAAAATTCTGCATGTTTGACATTAACCAAAACCGACGTCTAGACATTCGCAAGCGGTATTTTAGCGAAATACCGCGAAAGCTCGACAATTAACTCCCATATAATATATCTCCTTCACACAAATACCAGCGGACTTAAATATAATAATTATCACAAATTACAATACCAATCTCTTGGCCGAAATTCCCGAAGTCACTAATTTAATATCATGTCTCGGAAACATATAAATGTAAGTGATTCTACGAATTTTGTTGAGGGAAAACGTCGCGCTAATAGGAACTAGTAGGTATTAAACATTTTGGGAAGATCAATGTATTATACTATTGTGTACCTAGTATTGGATAGAAGCAGGCGTTACTTTGCGGAAGTCCATGATTATGAAGGAACTTGAAATTTAATTTGCTATAATCCGCAACAATAGGCAAATATATGTGGTACAGTGTATCTTGCACTTGCAGCTTGCAATATTCACCACACCACATAAATCTTCCAAATTATTCTCAACGTACGTTTCACTCCGACACCGGAGCATCTTCAGGAGATGTTGACTCGACAATGCACGATTGTAAAGTGACGATCGTGTCGAAAGGGCCAAAAAAGGTATAAAAGCCGGCCCTTTCCGGCTCCTTCGTACCTAGTATTTATACTATTACAATAAAGTGCGATATTTAACCTGTGAACACCAAATGAGATCGTACCTATCTAGATCACCATCGTACTGAAATGTAACCAAATCGAATTGCTAGTTATTATTATAATAATTTGAATGCCCAAAAAGTAAACTCTTTTTCCTTATCTTCGTCTTATAACATTATCTATTATTTAATATTATTTAGACATTTACTTAGTTTTAATTTTAGTCTGATTATAACTAAGTAGTTGGTATACGTAGTTACTTACTCGTAAAAACTTCTATTTATTTAGGTATTTATTATATTCCATCAACGCGAGCCGTGCCTTCTATATTGAGCACGGTTCTCTTCTCAGATAGAGAAGGGTTTACACTTCGTCCACCACACTGACCTAGCGTGGACTGCGGATTGTCAGATTTTACACAACTTTAAGAACATTATGGAGAACTCGCAGGCGTTTCCTCACAATGTAACTCAAATAACTAGAGAGTGATTATAGAAACTAGGCAAGCGCGAGCAAGTCTGATTGCAGCCAAAGTGCTGGTCTATAAATTTAAAAATACTCCGACAAGTTTGAGAGGCGTGCGGGTGCCTGATATTCGAACCCCATCTATACAATACAACCGTATTAACCTTATGATTCATTAATACAGAATATTTACTGTCCAATCCTTAATTTTAAATATCAAATATGCGATCACAATTCGTTAGTGGGTTTCTTGTACCTACAGTCTAGGTAGCAGGTATCTACATTGACACGTCCTTTAGACGTCGTCGCGTCGTCGGTGCATTTTGATTTATGCGCCGGACCACACCATCCATGAAGTCTGGACTATCTGGGACATTAATCAGAACGGTGTGCATTCGTCATGTTGTTTGGAGTTAGGGAGGCTTCTCTTAGGGCCTGTCTGCATTATCATAAAGCCGTCATGATCATAAAACCTTTGATAAAGAGGAATATTTATTCTATTCCTCGTTTTATATTATTACCTATTAGATTTTATTCGTGAAATTGTACGCTACACTATACTAAGTGATGCCCACGGCTTCGTCTGCGTGGACTTAGGTGTTTCCAAAATCCTGTTGGAAATCTTTGATTTTCCGGGATAAAAAGCAGCGGCAATATAAGCCTCGCCTTCCCTAAATTTTCGCAACACCTGTTTAGTGGATGGGTTCTGCGCACACGCTTCACATATTTATTTATCTACACACATATTTATTTACTAGCTGATGCCCGCGACTTCGTCCGCGTGGTTTGGCCGGACCCTCGAACCCGATTGCAGCGCCCCCTACCGGGTCCAATTGTGAATATAAACCATCCCGGGGTCCAGACAAAGCCAACAAAAAAGAATTAGCGAAATTGGTCCAGCCGTGTCCCGCCCTGAACCTCGAACCCGATTGCAGCGCCCCCTACCGGGTCCAATTGTGAATATAAACCATCCCGGCGTCCAGACAAACCCAAAAAAAAAAGAATTACCGAAATTGGTCCAGCCGTTCACGCGTGATGCCGTGGCCAAGGGAAATAGAGATTAATTTTTATATTATACCCCTATTTCAACCCTTTGGGGGTGGAATTACAAAAAACTGTGAAATACGTACGTCTTCATTTTCAACCCGCAGCTCATATACCAAGTTTCATCGATATAATTTGAGAAATGACGGACTTTCATACAAACTTTCAACCCCTATTTCACCCCTTTGGGGGTAGAATTTCGGGATAAAAAGTATCCTATGTCCTACCTCGTAGTATGGGCTCAAATCGTGCCAAGTTTCGTTTGAATTCATTCAGTAGTTTCGGCGTGATGCGCGGCCAAGATACAGACAGACAGACAGACAGACAGACAGACAGACAGACAGACAGACAGACAGACAGACAGACAAAAATGAAAAAAATTACAGATTTGGCTTCAGTATCGAATAATGAGTGCCCTCCAAAAAAAATTTTCAAAATATCTTCAATGTACAGAATTGGACCTGTTACAGTTTTATTATAAGTATAGATTTATTCACATACATATTTCCTTTATTCCACATACAAAATATACAGTACACAGAAAAGCAGTAGTAGGACTACATAAAAACGTGCAAAGGCGGGCTTATTGCTAAATAATGCAATAATTATATATATAATTTTAATTATATTTATAATATTAATATGGATTTAGCGTTTCAAAAAGAATGAATTTTTGGCAGGCTCCTCTCCGTAAAATCTACTTCCCAAACCGGTGGTAGAGTCATGAGTTCTCGTAAATGAGCCACGATTTGGCATACGAAATAGAGATATAATATATTTGAATTTTAAATTTTCTGTAAATGCTTGTAAGTACCTACGTAGTACGTACCTATATACCTAAAACAACAAAAATATATCTGCCACATAGGTAGGTATACCTGGCTTATTGCTAAATAATGCAATAATTATATATATAATTTTAATTATATTTATAATATTAATATGGATTTAGCGTTTCAAAAAGAATGAATTTTTGGCAGGCTCCTCTCCGTAAAATCTACTTCCCAAACCGGTGGTAGAGTCATGAGTTCTCGTAAATGAGCCACGATTTGGCATACGAAATAGAGATATAATATATTTGAATTTTAAATTTTCTGTAAATGCTTGTAAGTACCTACGTAGTACGTACCTATATACCTAAAACAACAAAAATATATCTGCCACATAGGTAGGTATACCTGGCATGATTTTCTCGAGACTAAAAGCAAGCAAAATGACTGAATCAGCCTTATCTAATTTAAAGTGCATAGCGTCTATCGCCGTATCAGCGACTTGTATCGAAGCCTCGTCAAGTCGTCAGAGCGCGTCGAATCGCCCATCTTTACTGCACCGTCTGATGCGCCTGCGCAACAGGCTAGAATATACAGTATGCTATTTAAAAACTGGTTGCATTTTACGAGTATATTATATTCAACTGTGTTATTTGAAGCTAAATTATTTATTTGATTTGCTGACATACAGATGTTGATAGATTTTTTACATGGACAAAGTATAATCTATCAAAGTAAAAGTTTCCACAGCTTTAATCTATCTATAGTATTATAGGTAAGCACTCGTGCAAAGCCAGAGTGACTTAGCTATTCATAAATATAGTAAACTGGATAATGCCAGTGACTTCGCCCACGTGGATATAATTTTTATGTAAACCCTGTTCAACCCTGTGTAACCCTGTGGAACTCGTTGATTTTTCGAGATAAAAAGTAGCCCATGTCTATCCCTAATACGCGACGCGCAAGCCATGTCTGTACCAAACGTCAAAAACGGGTCAACGGATGGCCTGTGAAAAGTTCATGCACAGTCAGATCGACACACATTCGGATTTTTTATTGTTTGTTTTACTAAAAAAAATATTAATATATCAGTAATTAAGTGATTTTATTTAATTATTCGACATGTGCAGGACATATTATTTTTTAATTAATGTAGTATATTATGGCATAGGCCATGACTGCGCTTACCTCCGATCCTTATATATACCTACGAAGACTTTTTACCTTTTGTATTTTAATTCCATTTTCAGAATATAGGAAACCATTGCCATCAGAAACATTATGTTGTATTGTTAACCACCGACGGAAAAAGCGGGGTGCTATAAAGTTGACGCTCGACTGCGAAAGAGTCTAGAAACTATAGAAATTATCATTGCGAGCAAAGCGGACTCATTAATGACCCGGCTCATTTCGCGGTCGAGCCTCGGCTTAAGTATGATGATGACCGCGTTATATCTAAGTATGATCGTTGAGTGTGTGTGTGTAATCATAGAGCTCATCGAATAGACCGATTTAAATGCAGTTTTTTTTTTATTCGTAAGCGTGCTTATGTGGGATGTTTTAGCTTTTATGTTTGATGAAAATCTGTTCATATAGATTCAAGAATTATATCAGCTCTTTTCTCCGCCGGGGTAGGGATCTAGGCCTACATACATTTGATATATTTAAGAGTTCGGTTAAGTTTGTTGGAGTTTTTTTAAAAGTTTTACTTAATTTTTTTAACAAACTGATGTAATTTAGCTATGGCAAAAGCCAAGCTTATTACTTCCATCAGTCTCACGACCCGCATCCTACAAGTTTTTGTCTTTAATGCTTTATAATGCCCCTATTTAAAACATATGGAACAACGCCTAGCCATGGGGTTCTATACAAAAGTAAAACGACAGGTTTCTAAAAATATTTCCCGGAATATGATATGTTAATCTATTGATAGGTACTTTATGTTGTGCAAGGCGTGTCTTATAACTTAAAGGAAAGTCTGTCTGTGTATTCGCTTTTAACTTCTTATTAGCTGACCTATAAGACTAGCAAGACTTCCTGATAAAAAAAAATTGTGCATTTAATACATTCTATTATAATAGGTGTTGCCAGTGATTACATACAGTTGGAGACTTGGTCGCTAACTATGGGCCTCATAAGAAAGCTCAGTGTCACTCAGCGGGCGATGGAGAGAGCAATGCTCGAGGTTTCTTTGCGCGATCAAATCAGAAATGAGGAGATCCGCAGAAGAACTAAAGTAGGTAACCGACATTGCTCGACGTGTTGCGAAGCTGAAGTGGCAATGGGCGGGGCACATAGTTAGAAGAACCGATAGACATTGGGGTCCCAAAGTGCTGGAGTGTCGACCACGCACTGGAAAGCGCAGCGTTGGCAGACCCCCTACTCCCTGGACGAACGACATCAGGCGAGACGCAGGGAGCCGCTTGATCCAGGCGGCACACGACCGCGGCGTGTGGAAAACCTTGCAAGAGGCCTATGTCCAGTGGACGTCTATCGGTTGAGGATGATGATAATGATTATAAATAGGTATGTCGTCGTTGTCGTCAACCGATAGACCGGTAGTCCATTGCTGGGCATAAGATCTCTTGTAAGGAGTTCCTCATCCATGGTCTTGAGTAACCTGTATCGAGCGGCTGCATTCGGAGTTCTGCCAACATTCCGCTTTCTGGTATGAGGTCGCCATTCTAACAGCTTGGGACCTTAACTTTGTGAACCGCGATAAGCCGTGCTTAACTTCTTATTGATTTTGAATTTGCAGCGTACGAGTACTTAAAAAGATCCCGAGCGAATTCGCGCGCGAACGCTAGTTGCATAAATCTGATACCTTTCGCGGACATGAGCTTTAAATGACTCGCCGCGATACAGTCATCGCGTAAATTACGAATGTGTAGGTATAATAAAAACTGGTCAGGTGCGTGTCAGAACACATAAGCTAGGATTCCGTAGGTAGTCTTCTCTTTTCTAAGTTTCTCAAAGTCATAACTACACAAAGTTTTTCTTTCTCAAAGTCTTTAGCAAATACCGTGATTGGCGAAAAACATTGACGGACATTGTTCTGTAAACTACAGTCTTTTCCAAAAATATGTCTAAAAACCTCACAAAGATTTACCTCACATTTTAAAATTCCTAGGTAGATAATTAAATTAATTAATAGGTAGATATGGGTGCTTTTGAGATGAGTTACGTCGATAAGCTGCTTTCCAAATTTTAATTATGCCTCTGTGTAGCGATAAATAACAGATACATATTTTCTATAATCGTACCAAATTTCAACTTTACATCTCTAGTTGATTTTTAAAATGCCTGTAACGTAGACGGACTGGACGAAACATTAAGGGTTACTTGTTTTACTACGGGATCCTGAAAACTGCTATCAAAATTAAGAGCTTCTCGTCAAATCTTGTTTTATTTTGGATTTTTATATCTGCAAGTTCATTTATGTGATGCCTTTTTATGCAGAGCTTGTATTTTTGGCGCAACGGTATCGTATTTTATTAAAAGCTAAGGTTTTTTCTTTTCTTTTTTGGATTGGTACATCAGTTGTGGGTTGAATTTGTCTGTATCTTATTTTTATAGCTTAGTGATAAGAGGAAAAGGCTGGTCATCTAATGGTATGTGATAAGTTGATGAGTGATGAAGTCAATGGTTGGACTTCCGCGAAAAACCATCTAGTAGAATCTTCTTTGACTTTCATATTATTAAAGCTTCCCATGGAATCTGTATCATTCTGACTCGGCTGAGATCTAGGTATATATCACAGATAAGAGAATCAAGGGAGATATGTTTTATGAACCAAATTGTATAGAAACCTGCTGTCGCCAGCTTATCCCTACCACTCGCTACCAATACACATGCAACTAAATAAAAATAATAGATGAAGTCGCACTAACACACGGATACCGATAGGTAAGTGCATGAAGCACGAACCAATATACACTTTATTGTTTACCATACAGCTTTCAATTTCAATCACCGTGCATCTTACTCACACAAACGTCAAACGTTGTCGATGTGCTGTGCAAAATTATACTTTATTGTTTAGCATACAGCGTTCAATTTCAATCACCGTGCATCTTACTCACACAAACGTCAAACGTTGTTGATGTTCTGTGTAAAGTTCAATAGTAGTTGACTAAAATGGATCTATCGATGCTCAATTTCTTAATATTTGGGTTTTTGACAATGACTACCTATTATGAAAAGTGATATATTACTTAATATGTACCAAAAATAATAAGATGTAAAAAATCGTTTACATATTAGATTATTTTTAACCGACTTTAAAAAAAATGAAATAGTTGAAAGCACTTTGGCTCAAAGTGAGACGAACATATTGTGCTATTTTTCGTAGGAAACCAGCTTGGACCCCTTCCTGTAACATTTATCCACTTTTCTTTTCTTTCTGCATCCTTCGGATATCTTAAATATTAATATTAATGAGTGATATTAAATATATCCATACATGAGTAATGAGTATCTACGTAAATTGACATTATATTAATTCACCTAGTATATTTTTATACGTTTCGTCAGCTAAGTAAGTTGAGTACATTAAAAAAAATGGTAATAATTATAACTAAAAATATAGTTATAATGATTATTACTCGCGATAGTTTAAACGTTAAAATAGCAATTATTGTTTACTAAGTAGGTACTATTAATTATTGTATCACAGATTGGTTTGGTTGTTAAAATATCGACAACAATGTACTCGTAAAATTACATCGTCACATCTCTAGGGTACCACGGAAATTGATCTATCGTGCTAGTGAAAGAATCGGTAAAGAACACATAACCTGCATTGCGTCGTAAGACCGGCCGATTCATTGATAGATTTCTACTAAGCAAGCAATGGTTTTTGTTCATAATGAGATATAGACTTGTCACTTTATTAAATTTTGATACCACTAAATAATGTTTTATTGGTTTTTATGGAAATTTACACCAATATACTTGTACTTAAGTGTGAAATGAGATGCCATCTTTCATGTAATTCACTTTGCCACTTGAATTTTTACAAACAACCACTGAACAACACGGCATTTTGCTAAAAACCGAGAGAAGTGAAGCGATCGTTGAATGACGTCCGATTAAAGACAAAAATCGAAATTAAGTCTATTTTACACCTGATGAGTTCGCACGCACCACGCCCCCTTAGCATATCTCCGTTGATTCTCTGATCTGTGGTATATATAGAGTGTGTTTTGACTTCGTTCAGAGCGAAGTCAAAGTTCTTGACTAGTCTTAGCTTCGCACCCAAGTGAAGACACTTACTCGTAGTAGCTTATTCTGTTGTACACAAACTCTAAACAAAACTCAATTCTCAAATGCATCCGAAGTTTTTTTAGTTTAGGAGTATAAACGCGATTACCTTTTGAAATTATTCTAAAGGCTACCTATTTTACTTGCGACTTTTCTGGCTTTGACTTTTCACCGTTTTCTAGAGCCCCTAGTATTATTTATTTGTAGGTTTTGTTAAACATAACGCTTGTAAGTCTATGCTCGCAAGACTCGCTCGCAATATACGCTATGGTTGCAAGGGTCACTTTGTCAATTACATAAAGGTTCCTGTCGTAGCTTTTAAAAAGAAAATTAAAGTTACACCCAGACAAGCCAGACAGTTCCTTTTTATGCGTATCCATTTATCCAAGGAGTGAATTTACTGCCACTATTTGCATGGCTAAAGTGAAATCTAACAAGCGTTTAATTATTATCCTCATGCCCATCTCGAAAGCTGTGTTCGTGCGGTTATAAATAAAATTTAAATACACAATTCGTTCCTAAATGGCCGTCTAGCTACCGTGCGCCTGAGTTATGTTCTGATGGACGATGTTTTTACAATGATCAGCTATAATTTCACATGAAATATTGTAATTGTCCGGCAATAACTTATTATGGGCCGGGAGCTCCAAGCGATTATTATTTTTTAAGCGACTCGCTTGAACGTTGCGAAATCATACTAATATTATAAATGCGAAAGTGTGTTTGTTTGTTGGTTTGTCCTTCAATCACGCCGCAACGGAGCAACGGATCGACGTGATTTTGGCATGAATATAGTTGAGGACTGGAGAGTGACATAGGCTACTGTTTATCCCGGAAAATTAAGGAATTCCCGCGGGAATCAAAAACTTAAACCACGCGGTCGAATTCGCGGGCATTATCTAGTATTTCTCTCTATGTCCTTCCCCGGGATGTAACCTACCCCTATACCAAATTTCATCAAAATCGGTTGAAAAGATGGGCCGTTAAAGAGTAGCAGACAGACAGACAGACAAACGGACAGACAGACAGACAGACACACTTTCGCATTTATAATATGGATGGAACCCGTGACATGATGGACCTTTGCATTTATTAATGTAGACCTTAATAAATTTAAATGTTGCTAATTTGTTGAACAAAACAACCGCTGCTTTTCTTGATAGTTCTTCGCGGTAGGAAGGGCATCCTGAACCAGTGATTCACATGACGAATCAAAATCACTTTTAAAAGATGAATCCATACTAATATTATAAATGCGAAAGTGTGTCTTGTCTGTCTGCTTCGATTTAACGGCCCAACTACTCAACCAATTTTGTTGAAATTTGGTACAGAGAGATTTACATCCCGGGGAAGGACATAGGCTACTTTTCCCGGAAAATTGAAGAGTTCCCACGGGAATTAAAAAACATCAATCCACGCGGATGAATTCGCGGGCATCATCTAGTTAGAAATAAAGAATCCTTGTATTTTCCTTTAATTAACTTGCATCTGTTCAAGCCGATAACCTGCCGTTAAACCCCGCACGTGTTTCGAAAATTAGTAAGTGGCATTGAGATCACCACATATGGAGTTGTTGTTATCCACCCCATTGAACCCATTGATCACCAGTCTAGCGACTGCCAGACGCGTATGGCACAGGAAATCTTCACTTCCGTTCGTCTAGGTTCACTGTTCTTCTAATATATACCAGTGTTTCTCAAAGTGATGCCGTACTAATACCATAGGAAAGACGTGCACAGCATTTAATTTTGATTTGATACATGTAATTACGTACCATTAGTTAACGTGAAGAAAGGATCATATTATAAACACAAACTGTAGCGTCTGAACTCAATATACATACTTATATTATCCCTATTATTATAACCTTATGATTATCTTCTTCCTTTCGCTAGCTTACTTGCTTAAGTTTGGCAACATAGTCAAAACTCTTACATGGTTTTAAGGTATCGTACCTTCATTTAAAAGGTCTGACGTTTTTTTTTCCATTAAGTTGAGTATATAGTATATACAACCTATACTCACTAAGATTACAATCTAGCCTTAAAATTAGACTAATGACTTGAGTAATTTTACGTTAACCTAAATTTATAAATTATCTTATATACTAAGAAGTAGTCCATTAACGCCTCTTAGTCTTTCTTTATTCCATTTTAAAGACACTATGTTCTTGTGTTCTTTAAGGCAGCACTTACACTACACTTTCACTATTCACTTATCACTAAGCACTAATCACTATTGAGAACTAGCTCAAATGGTTTGGTTCTTTTAAGTCTTCTCACTAACTGCGTAACGTCGAGCAGCTGAATCGCCTCAACGTTAACGTGATGGTGAAGCCGATATTCGTGGACTTCAGCTAATTTCGCAATTATTCTGTCGACATATTCAACTTTAAGTTCTGACGTGTGTCAATGTTATTTGGTTGATCCTCCTTAGCATATCAAATATTTCGCGAGATACCATGATTGTGGATGATATTATACAAAAAGATAACAATATCGATACTACCCTACCTAAATGTATACTTGTCCTAAATGTATACTTGTGTATACATTTAGGCCAGGTAAAAGAGAAGGATTTTTATAAGCATGAACAATAGAAATATGGTAGACGACCATACAAATAGGAAGCTCTGCCCTAGACAATGAACCGCTAATAAAACCGCCGTCTATCGTTAAATGTAATTGACGCGTATGTACATACCAACCGTTTACGGTCTGGTGGTTCCCTGTATTTTTTCTCTTTGTCTATTCAATACGACACGCATTTATCTACGTGGCTCGTCTGCCATAGGAACCGTCTCGGACGCTGAATGACTAACCGATCATTATTAGCAGTGTTTGATTGCCACTGTGGACGTTCTAATTGGTACTTTGTAGCTTCTCCGACATTTTTTTCTGCTCCTCTGTCATTGTAGCGTACTTACATGTTACGGTTTCATGAGAATTTTGCACTAGTAGTTCTATTAATGGCTGAATTTAAGCTGGCAATTTTATGCGCACCACGAATATGACTGAAATAATGAAATCATGAATTTGGTGCATATAAGTTTCCGGCAAGAGCCTCTAAAAATTTTCTGTAAAACAAAAAATCTAGAAAACGTAGTACATCTAGCTGAGAAAAAGTTCTGCAATATTTGTTGTTGTGGACTCACTTATTTGCCTACAAGGCAAACCCTGCCCCCAGTAGTTCTAAATTAACAGGATGATTTCTGATCCTACTTTAATATATTATGCTGAAAATCAGCTAGCAGTATCTCCGTTTTCAGTGTAAGCTCACACCAAGGTATGGCCAGTTTACCTAATACCCAACTTGAAAAAAAACTAATGTACCTACTCTACTAAATCCATTTGACTTAGACAGATTATTTTCCCCCCCAGATTCCACTCGTCGGCAACGAAGGGACGACGGGCCTTGGTTCTGCGAGTGTACCAAAAGTAATGGTTTCTAAGACCCTAGGTCCTGCCACCCTGCGGCTAGCAGCCAAGACGAAGATGCTGCAACCTCCAGCCAAGGCCTTTCAGCAAGAAGAAGAGGATTCGGATGAACCTTAAATTATCTCCTTTTGATATACTTCGCGAGTTTCGTTTCCTATAGGTTTCGTGTAATGCAATTCGAGGGGCTATAATTTTTATGAAGTTTGTCATTTTTTATGATCGTTATCTGAGATCTAACAAAACAGACTATTATTTGCAAGTTGCAACTGGGTATAATTGATTATGTCAAATTTCTGCACAAAGTCAGGCGTTCATAGAAACCAAAGAAATGTTTAAGCTTTCCAGTGGCGGAATTAGTCGTGAAAAAGCATAGCTTACCGGCAATGAGTATTGTTGAATTATGTATTACACATCTTTATATAATATTTATTAATGTATAGGTATATGTATTATATAATATTATGTAATTAAAAGTTAATACTTTATTACATCGTTTTATTTACCAGTAAACCTACAAAAGTTTTATATTTTTTGATTTTTACATTTCAAACAATCAATAAACGATGCACATCATACTTACTAATATTATAAATGCGAAAGTGATTTTGTTTGTAGGTTTGTCCTTCAATCACGCGGCAACTTTATTTAGCGTGTTTATTTTTGTCACGGGCATCAGCTAGTACCTAAGTTATAATAATTGCAGTGTGTGTAAGTGTGATTGCAGTTGCAATCATTGTATAGAACTGAACTTTTGTAGGCATCAATAAAATCTTATGACGAATGGCCACTCCATGATCATCATACAAGATGACATCCACGATCGTCCGTGTGGATTAAGGTTGTTTCATTCCGTGGAAACTTTAATTTTTCGGAATAGTTATGTTCAAACTAACAACGCAAACTTTCGCATTTATAATATTCACATAGGATTCGGTCTAACAAAGTTGCAAAGAAAACGCTTCTATCTGTATGAAAGGGCGTATTGTGTGGACTAGCCACTGTGCGCTGTATGGGAATAAAACATAGGTACATAATACTCGTAGCATGAAGTATGAGGTAATAGGAGCACGGGCACAAAGCCTCAGTGTAAATAATGGTGAATAAACTTTAATGAAGCGTACACTGAATAGATCATTGACAAAGAGGTGCCATGATTATACTAGAGGTGGAGTATGTTTGGAACCATTGGAACACGTCAGAAATCTCTGTGTACCTGAGACGACACGGCGTGCGATCTAGAAAAGTCCAAATTATCATTCCGACTTTGCAACTTTATCTATTTTTATCCACGCATCCATAGACTAATGCTGTATCTGCATCTACGTGAGTAAGGTAAGTAGGTATCTACCTACATTGGGGCTGATTCTGTAGTGCACAATCTCTAAACTAAACTAAAATTAGAGCATTACAAATATTGCTAACCCTTTCATAATACTCCCTACGGAAAGGGACAGAACTAGATTTAAAGCTGCCATTTAAGTTTAGTTTAGAGATTGTGTTATACAGAATCAGCCCCACTGATGGTTAATCCGACACAACACACATTCTCTTACTTTCAATTGGGACGGCATTCCGCCCAGCGGAGATAGATCCGGCGCGGCGCAGGACCGACGACGTTATGAGCTCTCCAAGGTACGGAGGAGACCGACCCAGAGAAACCGACGGCCGATTCCCCTCCGGGCAATGAGAAGTTTGACAGAAAACCCCTTCTATGGATGGTTCTATAAAGGCTGCATTTTTATGGTCTAAAAGCTCTATAACTCATTGGTCATTGTATAATTTATGTAGTCTGGAGTCTAGAGCAGCCGTCGCCCCGTAATGCGCAGGAGTTGTTCTTGTCTAGCCGCCCCGTCTGCTAATAGAAGGCGTCTATTGACGTGCCAATTCAAGTTAACGCGGCCGCTCGCCTTAATGGATTCTATTAAAATTATCGCTTCCACGATGATCGAACTACGAAGTCATCCGCTATGGAAATTGTTTTGCCTAGAAACTGCACTTGACAAACGAGTAGGTACTCGGCACATCTCTAGTACCTACCTAATATAATTTAAAATTAGTTTTTGAAATAGCACTCAGAGTCAGAAGCAATACTTAGTATCTACGCGCGTGGTAGCTATTCTTCAAAAAACTGAAGGAAATGATATCATAAAAACAACGATATCTCACGTTATATTTCTCGTTGGAGCCTTCTATTTTTGTAAATTTTAGGTAGGATTCTGTAAGTAATATTCAGCGAAGAGATCAAAACGATCTTAAATAAATCGTCAACGGATTTATTGCAAAGGGATATTTATTTTAAGGTCAATTACCTATATTGATATTAAGAAATAGGTAGGTAGATATTAATTTCTGCATGCCTGAATAAATGTTTGGTTCAAGACAAATACAGCTACCTAAAAATAATATATAGGTAAGTACCTAAGTATGATTTTGTTGAAAATTGACAGCACAGCTTCATATTTTCGTCCTCGGAAAAACATTGTAGGAAAAACCATTCAGAACCATCTAAGTAGGTACGTCGACTTCTTAAAAAGTTGAATTATTGAAATACATGTTTAAATTATGTATTCGTTGTTACATACGGAGGTACGGAATACATAATACGAGGCGCCTAAAAAGTATGTACTTAATAAGTATTTATGCAGATAAAAATGCTCATTTGTCACATATGACAACTATGGACCTATGGCAGCTTTGGAGGCCGCATAACATAAAAAAAACCGGCCAAGTGCGAGTCGGACTCGCGCACCGAGGGTTCCGTACAGGTTTGTTAAGTTAAGTTTTAAATTATTAAAAAAAAACTACTTACTAGATCTCGTTCAAACCAATCTTCGGTGGAAGTTTGCATGGTAATATTGGTAATGTACATCATATATTCTTTTTAGTTTTATCATTCTCTTATTTTAGAAGTTACAGGGGGGGGGGGGGGGCACATATTTTACCACTTTAGAAGTGTCTCTCGCGCAAACTTCAGTTTAGAAAAAAATGATATTAGAAATTAGAAACCTCAATATCATTTTTGAAGACCTATCCATAGATACACCACACGTATGGGTTTGATGAAAAAAAATTTTTTGAGTTTCAGTTCTAAGTATGGGGAGTGGGGACCCCCATTTGCGGTTCACACAATACATCTACTTACCAAGTTTCAACAGTAGGTATACTTCTTATAGTTTCGGAAAAAAAAAGTGGCTGTGACATACAGACGGACAGACAGACAGACATGACGAATCTATAAGGGTTCCGTTTTTGCCAAATTTGGCTACGGAACCCTAAAAACCTAAAAGTACCTATATAAAATGACTAGCGATCCGCCCCGGCTTCGCACGGGTAGCACTAATAATCCTACTCTATATAATATAAACTATCCTATCTCTCAAGTTAGATCGAACTGCACATGGTGTGCGAATTTTATTATAATCGGTTAAGTGGTTTAGAAGTCCATTGAGGACAAACATTGTGACACGAGATTTATATATATTAAGATAAAGCTCTACATAATTCGACATCTTTAGGACAAGCTCTAGTAAAACAGTAGGTAGGTACCTACCTGAGTTGTATCTTTAACCTAAATGAAAAGAGTACCTAATTATCTAGGTAACTATGTATCTTTAAGTCTAAAGTAAATAAGTATTTTTATTCAAACATTTTCCTCTATGTAAGTAATGGGAAGGTAGCGTGCATGTTGATTTCCGTGAGTGCAGCTAAAAGCTGCTATAATTCAGTATAGGTACCTGGCAACCTAGGCACTGGATAACTACTCGATGCAGTGATTATAGCTGAAAGTTGAAACGACTTGATTGCAGTCGAGCATGCATTGTTCCTGTTCCTAGCATTAGTATTACTTACCCTTTAAAACATAAACTTACTACTTATTTTAATAGTTATTGTGTTAGGCACGTAGGTACTAGGTACCTACCTAGGCTCTGAAAGGGCCAGTGTTGTTGTCTAGCGAATAATAAAAGCCCATGCTGGCATATAAATTACCTACGTATAATTTTCAAAAATTTATGAAAAGCGCATTATAATGCCTTAACTGATGGTTGGGGTCATTAGTACGGGACTATTAGACATTGACCCTAAAATAAAAAATGTAAAGCTGATTTTTGGCACAAGTGTTCCTTGGGGTCTGAAAAGTACCTGTTCAAAAATCCCCCCCCCCTAGGCCGCGGGCTTCCCCCCCTGCCTCCTCAAACGTCTCCCCGACCACAGTTTTTTGTAATTTTCTCAAAAATGATTAAAGCTAGAAAAAAACGTTCTATGGTGAAAATTATCCTCATTAAATTGTCTACAAAATATAATAATGGTTCATTTCGATAAGACTAATAGTTTAGGAAATATGTTAACCCTTTGTGCATGAAAAGAAAATATTTTGCATGTATCGCTTTTTGTAATGTACTTTCTTGTAATTTCCATAATAACTGATAGAGCTACGAAAATGTTGTCTGAAGCAAAATGAAAGGTTTTTAAATTATCTATAAAATAATGTTTAGTTTATATTGTTAAGAATAATAGTTTTAGAGATATACCTACCTATTGTGTTAGATAACGAAAATAATATGCAAATACCGTGTACGTTGTTTTTAATTTCTGGGAAAAAAATAACAGAGTTAGGAAAATCTGATTGAAGCAGTAATAAATATAGTTAAATTACCTACAAAAAATATTTTGTTTCATTTTGATAGCACTAATAATTTCGAAAATATACCTGTCATAATTAACATGAAAACAATATTTTTCAAAATTTTACATGTTTTCTGTAATTTCTAGAAAACTATTAGAGCTAGGCAAAAAACTCCCAGAAGTAAAAATAAACACCATTTAACCAATTATTTAAAAAATATTAGTTTATAAAGATAGGACTAATAATTTCGCATATATATCCATGTATTGTGTACGTAATTAAATTAAAAAATTGCTAGAATCCTGTGTTATTTGCAATTTGCACAAAAACTATTAGAGCTGGGAAAAATCCTCGAAAGAATAATTAATTTCATTAAATTACCTACAACAAAGTCTAATGGTGTTTTTAGATAAGATCAATAGTTCGAGAAATATCGTAACCTTTATTCCACGAATAATTTTTTTTTTTTCAAAAACTGTGTAATATTTTAGAATTTTCACAGAAACTATTACAACTAGGAAAAAAAATATCAGTAGCAAAAATGAACTACATAAAATTATCTCCAAAATAGTTTTTACTGTATTCTGATAGAACTAATAGTTTCGGAAATATAGCTGCCTAACTGGCATAAAAAACTAAACCTTTGTAAAAACCCTAAATGTTTTTTGTAATTTCAAGAAAAAGTATTAGAGCTAGGACAAAAGCTGTCAGGACTTAGTACAAAGTTTATTAATTTACCTATAAAATAGTGCTTAGTTTATTTTGATAGGACTAATAGTTTTCGAAATATACCTTGCTATTGTGTAAGAACCGGTGGTACTCATGTAGACTTAGCATAATACTATGGAATAAATAGAAATAAACCCCAAATAAATAACGTCTTGTTGATTTTAGGCACAAATGATGTCCTCTTTTCTCCCCCACAACCCTCCCCCACCCCCTCCCACCCCCTCTCAAACATCTCGCCGATTGTGCTTTTTTGTAATTAAATTTCAATTCAAGTATCAAATCAAATGTTTTTTATTCAAATAAACTTATAAAATGCTTTAGAATCGTCCAGTGAATCTACCATTGGTTCGGAATGCCGTTAAAAGTTAATCTGATAAAATTATCTACAAGATGGCTGTTGGATGTTGGTGGTTCATTTTATTAGGACTACATTGTTTTTGGATAAATGCATATTGCATACCTACATATTGTTAAAAGTACTTCGACACGTAGGTATATCAGCATTTACTAAGACTATAGTGTGGTGTTGTTTTGTAGATGTATGTATATGATAATTATTACTATTAGTTTATTGTATTATAGAATCGATGATTTTCAAATAAAATGAGTAGGTACAAAGACTAAATTATTGCAAAATATTTTTCTGTCATGCACGTTTACGATCGTTATATTTCCGAAAGTATTAAGTTTATTGAAATGAAATAAAAAGCATTTTGTAGGTGATTTCATGAACTTTAATTTTGTTTTTATCGTTTTATTCCTAGGTCTTATACTTTTCGTGTAAATCACAAGAAACATACACGATTTTTCAAAAAAACCAAAAATAACTCAAAATAAGCCGGCATATTTCCAAAAGTATTTGTTCTATCATAATGATCAAAACGCCATTGGGTAGATTATTTAATGTAGATTATTTTTGCCATAGACGGTTTTTTTCTAGCTGTAATAGTTTTCGAGAAAATTATAAAATACTGCGCTCAGGGAGACATTTTAGGGGGGGGAGAGGAAAGCCCGCATCCTAGGAGGGGGGATTTTTGAGGAATTACTTTTAGGACCCTAAAGAACACTTGTGCCAAAAATCAGCTTTACATTTTTTATTTTAGGGTTCCCATACAAAGCTTGCATAAGTAGCCTGGGCTACATGTCATGCATGCTATTTGAAAAAAATACTATTAAAAAAACTTTATTATTTCGTAAACGGTAGATAATTAATCTTTTCCAAAAATTGCCTAGCAAACCATACGCGATTTTAAAATACATATTCATCGACATCGAGAAGAGTAAGATTATCATAAGATTGAGAGAAAATATTAAGAGGAAATATTTTCTTGGCTCCCGCTTTTTGTTTTCAGGCATCAGGCATCACCTACCCTGCATATTCTGTAGGTAGCGGTGATTGGTCTCTATAACTGTACCAAATCTCAACTCTGTAGAGTTCTTGTATACCTAGATAAAGAGATGAAATTTGGAACTGGATATGAAGAAAAATTTAGGAAAAATGCAAAAACCCCAAACTATTGAAAGCTACGAGTAAGTTCGTTCTAATAAAGATTTGGGTTCTATTCATAAAAGTGGTAGAATTAATTGGTAGTATTTTGAGTTCTAAGTGATCAAGCAGAGTATGAACTCGTGTCTCGTACTTTTATACGTCAGGAATGTTTCCATTGGCCGTAAACACTCGGTTTTATGCCGGGCTCGACTCATCGCTCGTTTAATTGTGGGTTATCAAACGGTTGAACATCCCTGATCGTGCAGTCTGCGATCACGTCGCTTTCGATTACTCAGCTTGATACATGACCTGCAATTTGCGAATTCGAACACGATTTATGATTAAAATAATTATTGCAAATAAAACGTCAGGACCAAAATTACTTGTGAGAGGAGGGTTCTCATCACCACTTTTTAACAAAAATTAATAAAATAATATTAATTTGCTAGTGCTGTAATTATAAAGCTCATCGTCCGCCTTCCTAATCCATCCAACCTGAATCCAAATTCTACAAATTGAAGACGAAAGTTTTTGAATTGGGCTTATTTTATGGCACCAAAACATATGAGCAATATTATGAGCCTGGTCTGATAAGAATTGGCTCGCTGGGTCACTCAGCGAATGATGGAGAAAGAGATGCTGAGAGTATTTCCTATGTGATCAAATCAGAAATGAGGAGATACGTAGCAGAACCTGAGTAACCGATATAGCTTGAAGGGTGTCTAGGCTGAAGTGGCAATGGGAATGCATAGGGCACATAGTTCGCAGATTCGATATCGATTCAACTGGCACCGGAAAAGTGTTGGACGACCTCTCGAATCACGTAGTTGTCTCAACCGATAGACGTCTACAGCTGGACGAAGGTTTCCTGGAGGGATTGCCACAGGACACGGTTTTTTAACGCTTGCATCCAGCGGCTGCAACTAGTAGGTACTTAACTAATCGTTTGAGTTCGTCCTTCCACTTTAGTGGGGGGTAAACCAAAGCTGCACTTTCCGGTGGGAGTAGGGTAAGTTACCTATATGCTAAACTATGAGCGCTAAGTATTCCTGAAATTCCATAATACGAGTATGTTGAGCTTGCTACCAGCTATTGTTTTCAAGATTGAACCCTAAAAAATATAGGTATATCTCAGTCGGCATGTCTAAAAATGAGTTTGCCTGTAGATTACCTGTAAATACCTACTTGAAGTTGGTATTTAGTGTAACGTACGTGCTTGGAACACATCGTAAATTATCTCGTGATTGTTTTCGTAAAAATGGTTTTATAATTTGATCTGCCGAGGCTGAAATAATACGTGTACACCCAATACGAAAACCACAATGCACCAATCATACCAATATAATCATTAGGTATTATATAAAGCTGCTCAGACAATTTATCTGTTTGCTGTGCCTATCGATACCTAGATTTGTGAATGTGGACCTGCATTAATTACTAGGTAGGTAGATATACCTTTAATATAGTAAGTAAGTAGGTACATGGTATTATGAGTAGGTACAATTTTCATTGATCGAAAAGAGTTAAGTAGGTATACTTACCTAACTTTGTCATTCAAAGTAAAATATTGATATTTGAGGAAAAATTCATAATTGAGGGAACAATAATTAGGGAAACTCTAGCTTGTGTTCATTCGTTTCTCAAAAAATAAGGTCGTCACTCGTCACTCGTCAGCGATCTCATCACGGTGCTATGCGGTGATAAGTATTAAGTAGGTGTCACTAGGTACCTAATACCTATACTAGGACCTAGCCGAATTCTGAAAACGCTGAAAGTTCACGAGTGATTGTTACAATCTTTGTTGTATTCTTGCTGCAATAATGGATTTTGACGAATAGCAAAAGAGTGTCAGCTTACTTGTTGGGTGATTGCGATCGTTACACTGCATGTAGCAAACATTTTACCGTAATAGGGCTAACCTGGAAGGGGTATGGCAGTGTAAATGTAAGTTATAATTAAGCCATTAAACACAACATTGTTGCAAATGCTACGCGGCCTTTGTAGCTGCCTAATTATTTAATTCCTGACTTCTTTTGTTGATATTATTAAACCTACCTAGTACTTAATTAAATTCTGAACTGCCACATCTTGAAACAAAGACAGGCAATTAGGCTTAAGCATGTAAGGTTACGTAGGTATCTTTTAGTATCAGCCTACCGAGCGAAGAGGTCATCAAGCAAACTTGAGAACGCGTTCTTAGATCATAGATGATGTAGGTTTATTAATAAAATAAAAAAATAAATGGAGCTTTTCTTTCTTTCTTTTCGTTATTCCAATTACTTAAATGAGTACAAATTACAGTCTTCGAGAAACAAACATTATTACAAATTTCCTCCCATGATTATCCCTATATTCTTTTCCATACATTTCTATCCCTCGCCAGCCTGGTTTAGGTATGTTCCGCTGCATCAGTTTCTTATATGTTTTTCTTTCAAAAGACTTAAGTACCTAATTTATGTAGGCACTTATAATAATAAGTGATAAACATATACTTACCTAATTATATATAGGTAATTATTGGACATAAAGGTTTACTAGGCCCAATATAAATTTATTACATATGGATAGTTTCTAAATAAGTACCTCGTAGGTATTAGTCTTTACAAAAAAATACGAAGTATAGTTACGAACAAAATATAGACCAATCTCATTAAAATAGTTACGTAGGAAGCTGGTATCAAAAGATAGGAATATCGCCGCAAATGGGGTCAAGACTCAAGTCTCAGTTAGCTAATATTTATAGCCTTCCTACAGATCTGTCTTCGTCTTATCGGGATCTTTCCTGATACTTCAGAACTGATGCAATGCACTCGCATTTAGGGTTACCAGATGAAAATTGAAAAGTCCTGAGAAAAAACTTGAGATTTATTCAAAAGGCACGCTAACTCATCATTCACGCCAGTTTGTGAAGGATTGTATGAATAATAATATAGAAGATATTAGCCCAATAACAATTAGTAAGGCGTCAGCGCAAAGCGAGTACAATAAAACCATACTAAAATTCTACATCAATGAATAAAACTAATCAAAAGTAATTTCTTAAATTAATGAAAGTATTGATTATTTGTGGAATTCACGTTGATTCTAATTTCTAACCTAAATAATTATTATTATCTAATTTCTAACTATAAATTATCAAATATTACGTTGAGAAAGTGCGTCACAAATATACTTTATATTGAAAGTTCCAAATTCAATGGAGGTTAAAAATATATATTTTCGTAAGAATTTATCCAAAAATAGTTCTATTTTAAAAATCATACAGTTGATTAATTGATAATAGTAATATAAGTATTAATAAGATTGTATATAAAATGATGTGATGGAGTTTCAAATTCGTAATTTTCACCTTTTACATGAAACAAACGATATTTTCGTAAGAATTAAGTCAACGCACGAATAACTATCTGAATTCTCAAAATACAAATAAATCAAAATAATCAATACTTGGTGATTTTTAAAGAAAATACAATTTCATAAAATATTGCATGATATAAAATAGAGTGAAGGAGTTACTTAACGTTTCGTGAGACAATGAAATACCTAGACATACCAATCCACAGCGTTCTAAATCCGAATTTTTTTTTCTCGCCGAGTGAAAAATACGGCTTTAAGCAGAAAAATAATAATAAATAATAAGGCGCCCTGCCTTTTCTGCTTAAATTCAGTTTGAGTTAATTTGGTACAAAAAAATTTTTTTTTAAAAACTGTTTGTAATGGTGCCGTTTGCTTCAGGAAAGGCTAGACTTAAGTTAAAAAACATCTACCCCATTTTAATTTTTTTCCAATACCGGGATCCCGGTATTGAAAAAAATCTTTCCGGTATTAATACCGGTATTGAGAAAAACCGGTATTCGAAAGCCCTAATACATACCTAATCAATCATAATATAAATCAATATTCTGGCAAAAATAAATGATTATGATTATGGTAGGTACATACCTAATGTCTTGTTGAAAAACCATGGGCATATAGGTATAGGTACCTATGGGCATGTAGGTATCACTTCCATGTGAAAAACTAACAAATACGAGAAGGATAATATTATGCTTAATATTGTTCTAAAATTTTTTTTTTTCAATATCTTTGTTATTGTGTCTATAACTAAGTTACTTATATAATAGAATCGTATTAGTTAATGTAAAAGGTTCGGAAGACGGTGACGACACTCGTAAGTCGTAACACAAGTTGTTTCAGTACGAGTGTCTAAGAACTCCTTTGGTCATAATATCTATGTAATGGAATAACATCTTTGTCTAGTTTTAAGGTGTGATTTTGTATATGTTGTTGTTGAATTATCAATAAATTATTTAATTAAATTATCAAATTATTTACAACATCCGGCCGTATTCCTGTATCTAAAGAGCCCCAAAATCCTGCAACCTCAGGGCAAATCCTGAGATATGGTAACCCTAGATGCAATGCACTCGCATTTGAATGCGGTTATTATACCGGACGCGGCCAATTATGTCGAAATCTCATAAGTGATTGAATGCAACATTGTTGCTCTACCAAACTGGTGTTTTGTTACTCGTGTGATTTTCTTTCTTTTTCTTATTTTTCACGTTATTCGAATTATTAATGTGCTGATGACCGCACGAACGATGGTTTAAACAGTTTTATTTAGCTTGATTAAATTAAGAACTTAGATTTAACTTTTACGTAGGTAATAGTTAGTGTTCTGTGCTTTTACAGAACGATTTATAACACCTGAGGATATATAGTACCTAATATAGTTATTCTGTGCCTGAGGTAAGGGTAGTATAATACAAACCAGCCTATTTGCGTTTTTTTAAATTATTTTTTGGCTCAGTAAAAAAAATTATGCAGGTAGGTACAAAATTGTTGTTAATGATTTTATCATACAGATACAGACCAGTTAACCTTTTTAGCTCATCCATTTTTGAGTTGCAATACTTTTTAGTGAAAGGTCGGGGCGACCACGAGGCAGGTGGCGCCGGGGGACTAGTTAAGGCAAGGACAGATATAATAAACGCGGCGCGGCGCGCGCGGCGGCGGGAATGTGTCCTGTTTTATATTTTAAGTCTTATTTTTATTGAAATATACTAGTTAGCTCTGCAATCGCACCTGTTGGTGAGTGAATAATCATGACGTTGTCTGATGGAAATGGACTAGCCTGGTTGGTATTTAAGAATAAATAAACCACTTAATTATGTATTTAATTTTTGTTATTATAGTTCCCTGTATTAAAAATCGTAAAAGCGTTTATGGGTACTTCTCAGGCACCTCATTATTTGATTGACTTCGGTGGCACAATTTTTTTTTGCATTTGAGACATACTAGCAGGAAATATCAAATCTAGATTTAATTTAGTTAATATTGGTAGTAAAGGGAACTTTATCGGCCCAGTGGTTACATCGTAATTCGATTTTCAAAAAATGGTGTCCACCGAAATCAATATTTTAGTCACCGAAATCAAAATAAAATTATTTATGGAGGTATTTAATATTTTGAAGACTAAACGTAAAGAATTTCAGGTTAATTTTACGATAAAATATTTTATTTTATCAACATATTTACTTACAACATAACATATACCTACTTTAATTACTTAGATTTAGGAAAATTTACGAAAATCAACTTTGTACTTATGTTATTAAATTTTAAATAAATGACATACTAAATGAAATTAAAAATAGTAACCATAACAAAGTAGGAACATATAACAGTCTCTATTTAGATCTATCATAACACACATAGTCCAGTCGCTTATTTTGAAGCGAAAAAAAACAAAATTGTTAACAGGATGGGAACAGCTGGAAATGGTAAAGTGGCATATAATGAACGTAAAAAAAAATGCGTGAGCAGGAGTTTTTCCAGATATATTTGGGGGATGAAAAGGGGTGGAATTTTGGATTATTGTGATTTCCGGCGAAAGTTGACTTCGGAGAGAAAAGTGTACAATAGAAAAGTTGTAGATCATAAAAAGATCTACCACTTTTGTATGAATGGTTTTTTCACATAACCTCAAAATCTCCGAGTAAAATGCGAAAAACCACTTTTATGGTTTTTTATTTTTCATTTACACAAAAATAATTTTATTTTGACCAAACTTGGTGAAAGTATACATTTTTGTATCTAAAATATTCACAAATTTTTTCAGATAAAAATGTTAAGAGACTTCCGAGATAATAATGTTGTTCGGCCCAAAAAAATATTTTTCAAATTAAAATTCTCCTTTGGAAAATTGTCGTAGAGACTTCTTTTAGGTCGCAATTTTTTCGTTTTGAGTTATACTTTCTTGTGAAATAATAAAAAAATACAGCCCCCATTTAGAAACATGCTCAAAAATTGGAAAAATCAAAAAATGAATTTTGCAACCATCTTTTTTTTACTAAATGTTAATCTATTTCCACCGAAAACACTGAGATCAATCCCACTGAAATCAAAATAATGAGCAATATCCCAGATTTTTACAAAAGTATCCTAAATTTATAATAATAACCTCCTTAATTGCAATCTAGCACTCATACGATATACGTTTGTATAAATTAAATAATAGTAGTTTAAATAGATATGGATAGAACAGTTCCACCGAAATCAAGTTTATGGGTATACCAAGCCACCGAAAGCGATTACTTACCTTAATAAAAGGTACGCACAGAGAGGCACAGACGTGTTGCCTATAACCACCGATGCGGCGCGACGGATAGTTTGTCTTACTCTTACTACTATTCTCGCAGTTATTAAAGTACAGAAGTTATAAGAGAATTGGAGCGCGCCACCGGTATCAATTCTAAACGTCGGACGCGAAAACAATTTGTTGTAAGTTCTCAACTAAGGCCTATTATTGATTATAAATATTATAATTTGAGCTAGTAACTAACTAGTTTCTTGTAAACACCTGCAAAATAGTGGCATATTTTATAGAAAAAAAGAAAAAAAATAATTTTCAACGCAATATGTGGTGCGGGACACGGCACCGAGGTCAATATTTCCGCGGTTTTCTTTTTTTAACTTAACTTACATAATGTTTACCTAAAAAAGGACATTGGCCCCCCCTAATATTTTGATCATATCTACCATACATAAAATTATCAAGTGGCTAGCAATCTATTTCATACAGGTTTTCGACCCGGACACGCTTTTTTGAGCCGTTTGAGAATGACCCTTATCCGCTATCCTCTTTAGGTTACGATAGTTAGTAATTATCACATTTCTCAAATCTTCTCAGTTGTATCAAGGGCGCGAGATATATACACGAGAGGCGACGGGCGCGGGTGAGGTGCAAGCGCGGCGCGGCCGTGCCGCATCTTCTATCATATTGCATACAAAATGCAAGTGACGGGACGCCAGGTATACAGAAGCGGCGAGGCGTAGACGCCGCTTGGACGCCGCTTTCATACTTGAAAGGCCACATCGCCGCCACACCTCCGCCGCGCCGTCGCCGCGCCTCTCGCATTTATGCCGCGCTTTAATCTCAAAATCATTCCTAGGCTTCAAGGGGCCTGTTATGATAGAATAGACTGCTACAAACTACAGTGTAGGTAACTTCTGATTGGGCAATACTCTTTCGCTTCTGGTCAAAATTACTGTCGCAGGAAGGATACCATAAATTCTGCAAATCACAACAATTGAGAACAGTAGCAATACCACCACCACTACATCCCATTAACGTCCCACTGCTGGGCACAGGCCTCCACTCTCATAGGAGAGAGGGAATTAGAGATTAGACCCACCAAGCTGCTCCAATGCGGGTTGGCGGACTTTAACGACTATTATCATGATAGTGATAATAACCGGGACCGACGGCTTAACGTGCTCTCCGAGGCACGGGGGTGAAACATCACCAAATTTGACGACCTCCGTGGCGCAGTGTTGAGCGCTGTTGCCTTAACGTGCGGAGGTCCCGGGTTCGATCCCCGGCAGGGTTTGGAAATTTATAATTTCTGAATTTTCCCTGGTCTGGCCTGGTGGGAGGCTTCGGCCGTGGCTAGTTACCACCCTACCGGTAAAGACGTGCCGCCAAGCGATTTAGCGTTCCGGTACGATACCGTGTAGAAACCGTGGGTATGGTTTAATATAACTGCCATGCCCCTAACAGGTTAGCCCGCTACCATCTTAGACTGCATCATCACTTACCATCAGGTGAGATCGCAGTCAAGGGCTAATTTGTAGTGGAAAAAAAAAAAAAAAATTCTAACTCCGGGCTAGTACTGAGAATTTCTAGTCAGAAAAACCCAATACTCAATTACGGGACTCGATCGCGGGACCTCATCGGCCGCAGTCGAACATGTCAACCACTAGACCAACGAGGCAGTCAGTAGCAATAACTTTTCCTTAATCAGGTGGCAGTGTACCTAACGTTCTCTATGAAACTGTCAGTGCGAATCGCCGTTGACGCGCCTTGTATGGCCAGACCCTTAGCGGCTACGTATGTTATGTTGTCTGCGCCGCTTCCTGTGCACCCCGCCCGCGCGGCGACCTCACCCTCTCGCCGCTCCTGTAATTAACTCCATATAATGTTAAATTCATCAGTAAAAAGCAGGTTTAAGGTTAACTAAAGGTATTTTCAATTGTTTAAATTGAGGAATTTTTTGGGGTGGTTTTTGTTTGAATTATTGCTATATTATGCATATGAATTTCGTTACTAAAAATTGCCTTACTATAAATAAGATATGTACCTAAGTATATACAGGAAGGTCCAAATAGTGACGTCTAAAGAAAAAAAATAGATTCCTCGTACCTAGACCTATGAGAAAATACCCCATGTAGGTACCTATGTTCAGCGATTTTTGGTAGTTTTCGAGTTATATTTTTTTTTTAGTTTTATTGTAAGATTTCTGAGGGCTTTTCTTTTTGAAAGATTTTTTCTTTTTATTTAGTTTTTTAGACTAATAGACTTTTGCTTAGGAACCCCAAAAGTTTTTGAAAATAGTGTGACGTAGACAATTTATTATGTAGTATTAATTAATAAAAATTTAGTTAAGTATTTTTAATCTAAAGTTTGTCGTCTCTACCACTGTCGAACGTAAACTTTTCACTTACGACCAAAAATTTTCCGACTTGGGTTAATGTTAAGATGGTAATTATTTTATGCAAACTAGCTCACTTCATAGCAAGTATGTTCACAAAAAAAAACACTAAATAAAAAGAAAAAAAATTTAACACTTACTCCCTCAGGAATCTCACAATAAAACTAAAAAAATTATAACTCGAAAACTACCAAAAATCGCTGAACATACATGGGGTATTTTCTCTAGCTACGAGGAATCTAATTTTTTTCTTTAGACGTCATTATTTGGACCTTCCTGTATATACTTAGGTACCTACATATCTTATTTATAGTAAGGCAATTTTTAGTAACGAAATTAATCCATATAAATATTATAAATGCGAAAGTTTGGATGGATGGATGTATGTATGTATGGATGTATGTACATATAGCACATAGGCATAGCACATAGGCTACTTTTTATCCCGGAAAATTAAAGAGTTCCCGCGGGAACCGAAAAACCTCAATCCACGCGGACGAAGTCGCGGGCATCAGCTAGTTAGTAATAAAGTGTTCTGAGTTTAACGATTTTTATAAATATCTAGATAATACTAGTAGGTATTTAATAAGGCCACGTGAAGGGTCTCCTACTGTTTGATAGTGTCGCATCGCGTCGTATTGAGTTGCATCGTCGCTTTTGTCGCTCATGTTCGACAATGACATTAGAATGCAATGCAATTAATTTCCGAACCGGTGGTAGAGTCAAAATATGGCGTAAGTCGTAACATAAGAGACACCTGTAATACGTCCTAATAGCCCAGGCTACTTGTGCAAGCTTTGTATGGGAACCCTAAAATAAAAAATGTAAAGCTGATTTTTGGCACAAGTATTCTTTAGGGTCTTAAAAGTATTTCCTCAAAAATCCCCCCTCCTAGGGTGCGGGCTTTCCTTTCCCCCCCCTAAAATGTCTCCCTGAGAGCGGTATTTTCTAATTTTCTCAAAAACTATTTCAGCTAGAAAAAAACCGTCAATGGCGAAAATAATCTTCATTAAATAATATACCCAATGGCATTTTGATCATTATGATACGACAAATAGTTTTGGAAATATGCCGGCTTATTTTGCGTTTTTTTTTATTTTTGAAAAATCGGGTATGTTTTTTGTGATTTACACGAAAAATATAAGACCTAGGAAAAAAATGACAGAAACAAAATGAAAGTTCATGATATCATCTACAAAATGCTTTTTATTTCATTTCAATAAACCTAATACTTTCGGAAATATAACGATCGGAAACGTGCATGACAGAAAAATATTTTGCAATAATTTAGCATTTGTACTCATTTTGATAATATTAATAATAATATATTAATAATTTATTTATTCATGCTATAATACAATGAACTAATAGTAATAATAATGATATCTGTATATACAAAACAACACCACACTAATTAGTAAACAATATATTATTCATACCTCCATACTAATATTAATAAGGACTCGAAGTCCTTTCAACAATATGTAGGTATGCAATATACGCATTTATCCAAAAACAATCATCATCAAGTGGTGTCACCTTCAAACTGAAGATCTTGCAGATCATTTTATCAGATTAACTTTTAACTGTAACTGCCGTTAACGGCATTCCGAACCAGTGGTAGATTCAAAAGCAATTCTAAAGATTATTTGAATAAAAAACATTTGATTTGATACTTGAATTGAAATTTGATTACAAAAAGCACAATCGGCGAGATGTTGGAGGGGGGGGGGGGGGGGGGGTAGGGGGGAGGGGGGTTGTGGGAGTGGGGAGAAAGCAGGACATAATTTGTAATTTCTATTCATTCATACCACCGGTTTTTTTGTAATTTCTATTCATAACTACCACCGGTTCTTACACAACAGCAAGGTATATTTCGAAAACTATTTGTCCTATCAAAATCAACTAAGCACTATGTTATAGGTAAATTAATAAACTTTGTATTATGTCCTGACAGCTTTTTTCCTAACTCTAATACTTTTTCTTGAAATTACAAAAAATATTCAAGGTTTTTATAAAGGTTTAGTTTTTTATGCCAGTTAGGCAGCCATATTTCCGAAACTATTAGTTCTATCAAAATAAACTAAAAACTATTTTGGAGATAATTTAATGTAGTTCATTTTTGATTATGATATTTTTTTTCCTACTTCTAATAGTTTCTGTGAAAATTCTAAAATATATATACTGTTTTTGAAAAAAATAAATTTTCATGGAATAAAGGTTGGCGTATTTCTCGAACTATTGGTCCTATCTAAATACACCATTAGATTTTTTTGTAGGTAATTTAATGAAATCAATTAGTCCTCCGAGGATTTTTTTCAGCTCTAATAGTTTTTGTGCAAATTGCAAATAACACAGGATTCTAGGATTTTTTTATTTTTTTTCGTACACAATACATGGATATATATGCGAAATTATTAGTCCTATCTTTATGAACTATTTTTTTTTTTATAATTGGTTAAATGGTGTTTATTTTTACTTCCCACAGTTTATTGCCTAGCTCTAATAGTTTTCTAGAAATTACAGAAAACATGTAAAATTTTGAAAAATATTGTTTTCATGTTAATTATGACAGGTATATTTTCGAAATTATTAGTGCTAAATAAATGAAACAAAAACTTTTTTGTAGGTAATTTAACTATATTTATTACTCTTTTAATCAGTTTTTCCTAACTCTGTTATTTTTTTCCAGAAATTAAAAACAACGTACACGGTATTTGCTTATTATTTTCGTTATCTTACACAATAGGTAGGCATATCTCCAAAACTATTATTCTTATCAATGTAAACTAAATATTATTTTATAGATAATTTAAAAACCTTTAATTTTGCTCCAGACAACGTTTTCATAGCTCTATCAGTTATTATGGAAAATACAAGAAACTACATTACAAAAAGCGATACATGCAAAATATTTTCTTTTCATGCACAAAGGGTTAACATATCTCCAAAACTATTAGTCTTATCGAAATAAAGTAAAATATTTTTTTGTAGATAATTTAATGAAGACAATTTTCGCCATAGAACGTTTTTTTCTAGCTTTAATAGTTTTTGAGAAAATTACAAAAAACTGCGGTCGGGGAGACGTTTGAGGGGGCAGGGGGGGAAGCCCGCGGCCTAGGAGGGGGGATTTTTGAAGAGGTACTTTTTAGACCCCAAGGAACACTTGTGCCAAAAATCAGCTTTACATTTTTTTTTTTAGGGTCAATGCCTAATAGTCCCGTACTATAAATGGAATACACAAATTGAGTATTGAGTATATTGACGACCTCCGTGGCGCAGTGTTGAGAGCGTGCGGAGGTCCCGGGTTCGATCCCCGGCAGGGTCAATTTGGGCATTTATAATTTCTGGATTTTCTTCACGGCATCGGCCGTGGCTAGTTACCAGTTACCACCCTACAGGCAAAGACTTGCCGCCAAGCGATTTAGCGTTTCGGTACGATGCCGTGTAGAAACCGAATAGGTTTTGGTTTATAACTGCCACGTCCATAACAGGTTAGCCCGCTACCATCTTAGACTGCATCATCACTTACCATCAGGTGAGATCGCAGTCAAGGGCTAAATTGTAGTGGAATAAAAAAAAAGAAAGAAGAAAAGAGTATTGAGTATTATCAAATAAATATTATAAATGCGAAAGTTTGGATGTATGGATGTATGTTTGTTACTCAATCACGCTCCAACGGATGAACGGATCTGGATGAAATTTGGCACAGAGATAGATTATAGTCTGGAATAGCACATAGGCTACTTTTTATCCCGGAAAATTAAAGAGTTCCCGCGGGAACCGAAAAACCTCAATCCACGCGGACGAAGTCGCGGGCATCAGCTAGTTAATAATAATTATTGTCTTACGGCAGATCGGCAGCATGCGGCAGCGATTGGCGACAGCGACTAGCAACCGTGCCGCCGACACTACTGGATCCTCTACATTTTTAATTTCGCTGCCGCTTGCCGGCCGTTTCGACTCGAGCCTATATGCTGAATATTTTCCAGTGAAAACAGGCCAGGTGACCTCAAGGGTATTAGTTATGCCGGCGAGTCTGCGCCGCTTCCGGTGCGCCCTGCGCTCTCCCTGCGGCCTACAGCCTACGAGTACAGTATATAGCAGCTGTCTGCAATAATTGACGACCTCCGTGGCGCAGTGTTGAGCGCTGTTGTCTTAACGTGCGGAGGTCCCGGGTTCGATCCCCGGTAGGGTCAATTTGGGAATTTATTATTTCTGAATTTTCCCTGGTCTGGCCTGGTTAGTTACCACTTACCACCCTACCGGCAAAGTCGTGCCGCCGAGCGATTTAGCGTTCCGGTACGATGCCGTGTAGAAACCGAGTAGGGGTATAGGTTTAATATAACTGTCATGCCCCTAACAGGTTAGCCCGCTACCATCTTAGACTACATCGTCACTTACCATCAGGTGAGATCGCAGTCAAGGGCTAACCTGTAGTAGATAAAACAAAAACCAATACCCATATCAGATTAGCCCGCTACCATCTTAAATTGCATTTTGCACTACACAGTGAAATCGCAGTCAAGGGCTAAATAACAAATTGTAGTCGAGTAGAAACAAAAAAATATACTTCAAGCAAGTACAGAATATTCATGAATATTGAATAGTATAAAATTTTAAAGGCAAAAATAATATTTACGGGCCACGGCGGGCATTTGCATTTGACGTGCCGGTCGCCGGTGCCGTGCCGGATCCGCGCCGTTCCGGTCTGCGGGGCGAGGCCTGTGTGAACACGGCCTTTGTGAACAAGGCCTTTGTTTTACGGGGATTTTCATTTTTCGATATGAAATTTTATTTGAGGTTGAAAAGATAGTAAGAGTAAGAGTTCACAAAATATCAAGGTTTAACTATGGTTAATGATAATATTGTGACTCGTGACTGTAGCCGCTTACACAATCGTAAGTCATTTTCTTTGCCTCAAACAAAAAGCAACCTGTAGTTCGCGCACGAGTTGAATGCAGAGCAAAATATGTATGGTGACACATAGGTACATATTTTACTCTGCATTCAACTCGCGCGCGAACTGTAGGTCACCATAGCCCGATGTACAGGATGCAATTTCTCGCAAATATAGTTACAGAGATGCTATAGATCATATCTTCTGTGACAGCATGAGTACTGTCAAAAATAAACTCAATGCACATAAAGTAAGCTAGTAAGGTTTAGTTAGTAATTTACTTTTTATTTTAGTTTTTATTTTCTTTGTTTTTTTGTTTTGTTAGGTTTTTGTTAATGTTTTTCGCTGTAGTTATGGTGCCTTTCTGTGCATGCCATATATGTCCTCATCCAGAAGACACAATTATATATTTTTTAATTTTTCATGTCTTTAGCTTCATGAACAATTGTAGTCAGTTTTGAGGACTAATAAAAAAAATAAAAAAATATTAAACCTATAATCTACAAGGTATCGTACCGGAACGCTAAATCACTTGGCGGCACGTGAACTTGCAGGTAGGGCGGTAACTAGCCATGGCCGAAGTCTACCAGTAGGTACCACTAGTACATACTAGACAATTAATAGTAGTCATGGAAATAGAAGTACCTATAGGTACTAAAATTATACATCAATGATTACTGACGACTTTAAAATTATAAATATCCAACTTGTCCCTTTACCTGTAGGTCCCAGTGCCGGGTTCGAATCCGGGACCTCCCACTTAAAAGACTATAGGGCTACCCACTGCGCCAAGGAGGTCATCCAAATTCATGAAATGAACGGACCTCCTCTCTTTCTCATCAGTAGTCATCACTGTCTTGTGCCACATCAAAAATAGGTACTTAGGTACCTTACTTAAGGCAAGAATCAATAGGCATCTTCAGCATTGCTTCACTCTAAGCTTAATTGTCGTCAAGCGAAAGCCTATTTCTAACTTTTATTGTAAAAATATTTATAAAGGCGAATGTTTGTATGTGTGTGTATTTTTGTTACACTTTCACGTAAAACTACTAGACGGATTTGGCTGTTTGGTATGGGTATGGATTATACCCTGGATTAACACGTATAGGCTCAATCCACGCGGAATGAAGTCGCGGATAATTACATAAGTAGGTATATGAACACAATGTTAGAAATCCATACTTAAAAATTGATTATTTTCCGTTCGAATTCTGCATAAGCATGCAGTACAAACTACATTATCGTAATGAAAAATTCCCGCGGAGAAAATGGATGAGAAACTAAGTATTTCCCGGCGGCTTGTTTTGTAATAAAAAAGGTACCTCTGCTCTTTCTGATGCGGGGTCGCCATTCCGGAATTCCAACAGGTAAGTACTTACAAAGCTTTACAAATTGCGCAACCAATAGCAAAAACTAGTTCGTGATCGTATATCCGTAACTGAATGGATTGAAGATTTAAAAATAGAAAAGCGCTTCATTCCCACCTATCCATTCATTCATCCGTTCTCGGAAAAACTACGAAGTTTTATTACTATTCTAAATTCTAAAAAGTTTACCGCCGCCGCTGAAATACTTTTGCCGCCTAAACAAAGTCTATATTTAGTTCCACAAACACTAACCAGCGCTAGGACGTGACCTCGGTCTGCTAGTTTCCTCTTAATATTTCCCACATCGACGGATTAGTAAACAATTTAGTATAAGAACATGTGGACTAATAATTCGTTGTAGCAATAAAATCAAGTAAATTTTTTTGAAGTAAAAACTTCTTCAGCTGCGTTGAGCACTTTTTGGTAGGGGGTAAACTTGTGGATTCGCGTCACCGACACCTCGCTCCGACATGCTCGCGAACAGCGACATGCTCCCGAACACCGACATGCTCGCGTTGTTACGAAAACAAAAGGTCTTAAATATAAATATACTACATTCGTAATTAAACTTTAATGCCAGAGTTTTGAGGTTTATATTTTGATTTTATTAATTTTTTTTTTAATTATTTTAAATATTCGTTTTCACTTCTATCGGCAGTCCCTATGACTGCCAATATTTTTTAAATAATATTTACAATGTGCTTTTGAATCTTCATTTTCAAATTTCAACGTTACTCCCGTCCAAAAAATACTTAGCATCGCTCAAAGATCAGAGACACCAACTAAATATTCACGAAAATATAATATACCTACTAGTATTAGGCTAGACACACCTATTGATATATGTAATACTTATATACTTACAGTATAATAGCAATTCGTGTTTTTATGAAAATAAGTAGGCAGTACGGCAGTACGTATGCCTTCTATAACAATGTTTATAAAAAGTACTTATTCAAAGTAGGTATAACCGAAAGGTTTAAATGTTGTACCGTGGTTGTACCTCTATTAAAAAGTACTAAGCACATTTTAATAAATGATTAACTTACCTACCTGGAAATCTGGATATTATTTTGCAATCATATAACAATTTTACACAAATTGAGCCTAAGCTTTCGGGTCCTCTGTAAAGCCGTAATATTATAAATTTCAAAAAAATAACGATTGAAATCTCAATATTAAAATTATTCACGGATTATTATTTACTACACGTACCTACCTATAATTAATTTTAACTTCCATTAGGTAATTAGGATTTCGTAGCATAACGAAAGAAGCGTAGCGTAACCACAGAATAGTTAAGCGTAACGCAGCGTAAGAATGTAGGTAATCTAAATATATAAAAGGCAAAGGTGACTGACTGACTCATCTATCAACGCACAGCTCTAACCACTGGTCGGATCGGGCTGAAATTTTGCACTCAGATAGCTATTATACCGTAGGCATCCGCTAAGAAAGGATTTTTGAAAATTCCAAACCCAAAAGGGTTAAATGGGGGTTGAAAGTTTGTATAAAAGTTCGCCATTTATCAAGTTGTTTTTCAAGTTATATCCATGAAACTTTGATTTTGGGCTTTCGATAAAAGGCAACCAATTTTGGCTCCCGCGGGAACCAAAAATCCTCAATCCACGCGGACGAAGTCGCGGGCATCAGCTAGTGTTACATAAAATAGTAATATTATAAATACGAAAGTGTGTTTGTTTGCTGGTTTGTCCTTCAATCACGCCACAACAAAGCAACGGATCGACATGTTTATTGCTGTATAGTTGAGGACCTGCAGATAGATGACATAGGCTACTTTTTATCCCGGAAAATTCAGGAGTTCTTGTGAGAATTAAAAAAACTTATTCAAAGTCGCGGGCATGAGCTAGTTAATAACGATTTATGAACGAATTAATTGATTAATATTAATTCGTTCATAAATCATCTAAAACGCGTGTTCTACGTAATTTAAGTTACTCTATGGCCTTGAACGTCTGCAACAGGTGACATGGAGGACGCACGGTCGCAGTCTGCAGGCTCGACTTGTCCAGAAAGTTACACGACAGTGAGAAAATAAAAAAAAAGCCTTATCCCCAAGCTACAATGTAATGACCACCGGCAATTTAGGCTTTTAGGTGTCAATCTGTAAACATTTGCAACAAATTTTTTGCTTACTTTTCTTACTTAGTTTGTATTTTACAGGTAACGAAAAAAAGCTCCACGCTCACTCGGCGAGAGCCTGCAAACGCCGCTAAATGTCATGGGTATGCAACTTTCCCAATCCGGTGCCCTTTTTTGTCATGATAAAATCATAGGATAGAATCGACTTCTGACGTATAAACTTGCCACACAAAAGACGAATCAAACGAGTGGCGAATTGCCGCCATTACAAAAATACAAAAGGGATCGTACATAAAGTACGTCACACGTTAAGGGGTGGGAGGGGTTCTAAGTTTCGTGACGTCACATTTCAAAATCTTATGATCTAAGTGTCAAAATATCAAATTTGAACTATTAACGAAAAGCTTAAAAATATTTACAACTCTATCTGTTTATTATGTAATGTTTAAATTGTTTTGTTGGCGAGTTTTCTAGTATATATTTAAAAATACCCTTTTTTTAACGGAAACGACATACCTCAAAGAAGAAAAGCAGAATCCCTTACCAACGATTTTTATGAAGCTTTGTTTCAAAATCTATTATTGTAAGCTCTACTATACCACGTACACTAGCTACGCTGCGACGTCTGCAACAGGTGCCTTGAAGGACGCGTAACCTCAGTGTAATGCATCCCTTGAGATCGTGACCTTGGCGTCAGTTACCTATCATTTATTTACGCGAACCTTTGACGCCGGCTCTCGCACTATGTCTGTTGTATGGCCCGTTACACAACTTACACGTGCCTAAGATTTTGTGGTGAAAATTTTTTTGGTAAAACTTTTAGGTCACTATACTTACTCATAAATAAAACTATAAATACATAAATAAATGATAACTACATAAATAAAATGTAAAAACCAATAATAGGAATAGTTGTGTATAATAGTGGCCTAACATCATTAAAATAGAAAAAAATCGAAAATTATTTTTAGTTTAATTAAAAAAGGGGGAAAATCGGGGGTTTGAAATTTCAAAGTATGATAACTATACAGAGTGGGATATCATATGAAAGGGCTTTACTTCTACATTCTAAAACAGATTTTTATTTATTTTTATGCATAATAGTTTTTGATTTATTGGGCAAAATGTCGAAAAAAATACCGTTCCCCCCCCCTTATCTCCGAAGTTTACCAATTGAAAAATCTGAAATAATTATGGTCAATAGAAACTTATGTATATTTTACAGGAAAAATAAAACCAACGCTCTAACTAGCATAGTTTTTTTGATATTAACAATAAACCTCTACAAACAAAGTTAGTTTTGCGGTTCATTTCGTCTTGTTTTTAATACGTCATAAATCGTAAAACTTACAACAGGTTTGTACGGAACCCTCGGTGCGCGAGTCCGACTCGCACTTGGCCGGTTTATTTATTGTTTCAGTGGTTGGTTTGACGAATGCTGCGGCAGTCAACACAACTCAAATTCCGACGACGATGTTACTCTATCGGCTATCGGAACCTCAACAATGTCATTATATCCAGAAAAGAATTTACCCACGGGGGTCGCAATATGAACTTTGGAAATCGTTCAAAGAATATAAAATATAATATAAATATCGGTTAAATAATGTATTACAACGAAATGTTCACATAGTGAAAACACCACTAATTATTAATCTCCCTGCGTCGTATTCCTCATTACTGAGGGTCGTGACCCCATTCCATTAATCAAATAACGGTAGGAGTTTTCTTGGCATAATAATGCGGTGGGTTCCCACTCCCAGTTCCCACGTCCTTCCGCATAACTATTTATTAATATTATGTAGGTACTTATAAAAAACAATACTTACAATAGAGATCATCATGGTGCGTACTTGCGCTATTGCCTTGCTGGGTGGCCGTTGGGCCAAATAAGAAGTTAGAACTAAGAAACTGGCGGTGCCTCTGAGAGCACGTAAAGCCATCGGTCCTGCGATTGATCTCTCTCCGGTCGTGTCAGATTTTCCACCCCATCGGATTAGAGAGTAAGGGAACACAGAGTGCACCTGTATTTGCGCACATACTTGTGCACTGGGTATAATATCTCCCGTGCAAATGCAACGAACCGCCAACAGTAGACTTATAAGTACGTACCTAGTAATTTAACAGTGGAATTCATAATCGACTGAACGGCTCTTTTCCGAGACGTTTCAAGCGCTATGTGTCAAATTCAAGTTTTTTGCATTTCATAGTCGAAAGAGACTCTCCATTCGGTCACTAGCAGCGACTGAATACTGATTCGCCGATTTCCGCGAGTCAGACACAATCAAACGAGGCTTTTGCTGTGACATGAGTTTGAAATAGCTTTATTTTTGTATTTTGTGGGCTATTTGTGCGTAATAAATCTTGATTTTTAATAAAAAATCGAAGAAAAATGTGATTTGAGTCATATACAACATGTTCTTCTAACAGTGGAATTCATAATCGACTGAACGGCTCTTTTCCGAGACGTTTCAAGCGCTATGTATCGAATTCAAGCTTTTTGCATTTCATAGTCGAAAGAGACTCTCTTTTGCATTTCATAGTCGAAAGAGACTCTCCATGCGGTCGCTAACAGCGGCTGAATACTGATTCGCCGATTTCCGCGAATCAGACACAATCAAACGAGGCTTTTGCTATGACATGAGTTTGACATAGCTTTATTTTTGTATTTTGTGGGCTATTTGTGCGTAATAAATCTTGATTTTTAATAAAAAATCGAAGAAAAAATGTGATTTGAGTCATATACAACATGTTCTTCTAAGTTTGTACTTGTGGTAAAACCAATAAATCCACCAATTATCCAAAGTGTAGTGTAAAGCGAATGATGGCTTTACATTGATGATGAAATCGCTAATTACAGCCAGTGCATATAAAACTACGACGATTTATGCTGTCCTGATACAGACGGGTATTTCCGGAAGTTACCCTTCTCGTTCTAAGAAGAGGCACGTGCTCAGTATTTAATAGTGGACCGGGGAGGGATTGAAACGATGGCTATGAATTATTGCCAGAAGAAAGAAGTGCCGCATGAGGACGGACTCTTGAAAGATACCACAATCGGCCAGCCTACATAAAGATGCAAGGCTAGTAGACGCAAAGGCTAATTGATGGTATACAGAACTAGGTAAACAAGAAGAAAATTTTTATAATGACTCTGTACTTATCTCATAGGACATAGGATGTTGACGAATAATACATAATATCGAGCGCAAAATAAAGGAACTACAGTTAATGTATGTACTACACAGTACCTAAAGGCAATTCCAGAACATACGTTGTTCTACTATCCTCAGTTTGAGCCAAGATCTTGTGTGAAGAAGTTAGAATAAAGGTTGTGGATTAATTCATTTGGTTGGATGACCTCATATGATATGTGCATTTCTTGAGGCGAAAAGGAAGTGGCTAGCAATACAAGAATCATAATAGCAGTCAAAAATATGAATGATGTCCTTCTTCAGTAAAATAATATTAAATGGATTATAACATTTTGTAGTTTTCTGTACTTATTCATTCATAAATAAAAATAGAATTTTTATATAAAGCCATGTATAAATGCCATAAAACTAGCTCTATAAGTACCTTCATGGTCTTTCAGTCTTGACTACTTACCGACGCTAAAAGAGGGTGTGTGTGTTTGTGCATCTGTGTATTTGTCTGCGGCAGCATAGCTCCCAAACGGATGAACCGATTTTGATTTATTTTTTTGGTTTAGAGGACTTGATCGAAAGTGTTCTTAGCAATGATTCAAGAAAATCTCTTCAGCTATTTGCAGATTATCATAATATGTTGAAGAAAGTATGAGAGCAACTACCAATACAGGTTTGATAGATTCGAAATTTGGTATCCTATTAAGTAATAAGATACCAAATAATTCAATGTTAAGATCAAAGTTATCATGTTCTTGTTTAGTCACTGAAGTCAGTGACTAAGCAAGAACATGATAACTTTGATCTTAACATTGAATTATTTATTTAAATCAGGCAACAATATTTAATCATAATTATAACACAATACAATATTATAATTGCTTTCTATTATTCCCTAAAATTGGAAACCATTGGAAATTGAAAACCGCGTCAATGTTTGTTTGTAAACAAACATTGACGTTCACTTGAGTGACTCAGTGCGTCAAAGTGACATCCATAGAGAATTTCCACAGATAACATGTCAATCAATAGACAATATTCTGTACATCTCCATTTCTTCTCCATTCAGCTAGGAGATTGTCTGGCGAACGTTTATGAATTGCAACAAAGTTTGATTCTACATTCAAGTCCTACGCGAATCGTGAACGGCATTTTGCCAGAGACTGGTTACCCAACGTTTATGAATTCCAGGGTAAGTTTGTACTTGTGGTAAAACCAATAAATCCACCAATTATCCAAAGTGTAGTGTAAAGCGAATGATGGCTTTACATTGATGATGAAATCGCTAATTACAGCCAGTGCATATAAAACTACGACGATTTATGCTGTCCTGATACAGACGGTATTTCCGGAAGTTACCCTTTTCGTTCTAAGAAGAGGCACGTGCTCAGTGGGCCGGGGAGGGATTGAAACGATGGCAATGAACTATTGCCAGAAGAAAGAAGTGCCGCATGAGGACGGACTCTTGAAAGATACCACAATCGGCCAGCCTACATAAAGATGCAAGGCTAGTAGACGCAAAAGCTAATTGATGGTATACAGAACTAGGTAAACAAGAAACAAGCAAATTTTTATAATGACTCAGTAGGTATCTCGTAGGACACAGGATGTTGATGAATAAAACATATCGAGCGCAAAATAAAGGAACTACAGTTAATGTATATACTACACAGTACCTATTGGCGATTCCAGAACATACGCTGTTCTACTATCTTCAGTTTGAGCAAAGATCTTGTATATCTTCTTTCGGTTTGAAGAAATTAGAATAAAGGTCGTGGATTAATTCATTTTAGTTGGATGGCCTCATATGATATTATGTGCATTGCTTGAGGCGAAAAGGAAGTGGCTAGCAATACAAGAATCATAATAGCAGTCAATATTTTGAATAATTTCTTTCTTCAGCCATCTATTTAATTGTTAAAACACTATTAAATGGATTATAATATTTTGTAGTTTTCTTTACTTATTCATTCATAAATAATGAATTAGCAGTTAGCAATTAGCAGTTCCAATGAGCAGGAATCTACAGGATATTCAACTCCTTACCAAATACCAATTTACAGCAGTGGTATCATGTTTGGTCTCATACCTAAGTATGGTCTCCATTGAATTATTTATTTGAATCAGGCAACAATATTTAAACATAATTATAACACAATACAATATAATTCTTAAAATACTATAAATACAATTCTAAAAGTAAGTATATTATAGTCTTATAAAACAGAAGGAGTTCTTGTTCTCGCTTCCCTGTAACGACGGTATACTATGCCCTCAGGCCAAAAGTCTGCACTGATGAACACATCTTTGCACCATGCCGGAACAGTTAGAACGTAACAGCTGAAGTTAGTAGTTCTACTGGACTTCAGTTTATGGAGAGTAAGCTGCACTTTTGTTATCTGCGAACAAACATATCTTCGCGATATTTTTGCAGAGGTGCTCCAGGGCGATTCTTAAGTACCTATACGTGTCCAGGATGTACCGTCAGCCTTGGCCGTCTCTGACTGTATGCGGGATATACAAATCATGAAGTTGCGCATCACCGCTATCAAGGTGGTATCATTCGTCAGCGTTTTACCACGTAAATTTCGAATTCGCTTCGGTCTTTGCTTTCTATTATTCCCTAAAATTGGAAACCATTGGAAATTGAAAACCGCGTCAATGTTTGTTTGTAAACAAACATTGACGTTCACTTGAGTGACTCAGTGCGTCAAAGTGACATCCATAGAGAATTTCCACAGATAACATGTCAATCAATAGACAATATTCTGTACATCTCCATTTCTTCTCCAATCAGCTAGGCGATTGTCTGGCGAACGTTTATGAATTGCAACAAAGGTTGATTCAACATTTAATGCCTACGCGAATCGTGAACGGCATTTTGCCAGAGACTGGTTACCCAACGATTATGAATTCCAGGGTAGATGTTCTACCACATGGCCGACTTTCTTTGCAATATAGTGAAAGGAAATATAGTTTTACTATGACAATTTAACTATTTGCTAGACATAATTATACGTGCTACACATGTGTAGCATTTAGTCATGTGTAGTATAATCATTTAAGCCAAATAAATACATAAATTCAAATCATATTTTCGTGTTTTACTAATTAACTCCTTAGGTTTAGCGTGCTAAATTATGGAACTCTATACTATTTCTACCCTCAAAGGGCAGAAATAGGGGATGAAAGTTTGTATGAAAGTCCTCATGATTCATAATCATGGACTTCCGCAAAGTAACGTCTGCTTTGGATATAGAAATCCAAATCCGTTATTAATTTTGGCACTGAGTTGTCATGCATTTTTAAATCGAAAAAGGATAGAGTTCCCACGGGATTCAAAACCGAAACCTAAATCGTCTAGTATATTAATAAAATGTGTTAGCAATACCCAGTACATAGTCAGAATCCAATGAAGTATGTAAGTATCACACTTTCAATTGCGGTTTTGTCTGCCTGAAGGCTGAACGTAAGAAGCCACAGCCCACAGGGTATCAGATGATCAGAATAAAGAGCTTCTTGCCCGTTTTACCCGATCAAAGGAGGGTAACTTTGTCTAACAGTTAAATGAGCGTTAAGTTCATCAGTCCCCTTAATAGGTATTTGCCAAAATACTCATTAGAGTTTGATACAATTTAAGATAAGTATGGTAAGCTTCGTGGTAGCACACCGTGTATTATACGCTACGTATTTGCGTATATGACGTCATGACAAATTCAATATGGCAGATATGACAAATGAAAATAATTTGAATATTGAATCGAAGCAAAATAAAGCGAAGAATTCAAAATAATTTTATAATTTTGTTACAGTGCTTCACACACGAGGAAAGTTTATAAACTTCCCGGCAACCGGCAGGATTTTCCTCAATTTTTATTTATTGTATTTAATTTAAGTAAATCAAATGCACCACCATACATGTACACCATACTTTTCTGGGGAAATACTAGCGAAATTAACCACGTACCATTTGTTGCGCAAAAAAGGTGCATAAGAGCGACATGTAAAACAAAAAAAGGGATAGGTGCAGACCTTATTTTAAAAAACTCAATGTTCTCACTGTTACGTCGCTATAACTATATATCTATATATATTTGAACTTGCTCTATTCATAAGGAACAATGAAAATCTGTTTCTTTGAATGAATCGAGAACGCTGTACCTAATTCCGGTGTCCCGTCCCACCCACAAAACCAAATTCTTGAGCAAAAGTGTTTGTGTGATGGCGATTAAGATATAGGTAGGTACCTATAATAAGATACCGAAGCAGTTATGGAAATGTTATAACATTAATTAATTTAAGAATAAATTACGCGACTTTTTATTAGATAATACATTTTATAACATTAATGCATTTTTTTTGCTGAAACATTTTTAAATTTTACTTATAATTTTAGATTTGACATTTCGATAATGATTAATTTATATTTTCCAGCTAACATTATTAGATCATATTTATAATTTTTAAACATTGTTTTGTACCTATATTGCACGCCCGAAGAGGCAATGTATTAATGCAATAAATGACTTTGAATCTTTGAATAATATGACAAAAATAAAAACGAATCCTTTATTTGGTACAAAAATTGTTACCCATTAGGGTAAATTTTAAAAATATACAATATCCTTGGGGTGTTGAATATCTATTCTTCTTTTAAGTCTCGAAGAAGTTGATTGGATTTTTTTTTGTCGTAGACAAGCCTAATCTTACTGATTAGGTGAGAAAAAGACAGCGCTTAGCAATTCCTTATTATTTCATCTGCTCTATATGACGTTAAAAATATATTTTTTTAAATAATAAATAAATTTTCGAATAGCTACACTAAAAATGCTCGAGATCGGTGTTGCTCTTGAAGAATACCTAACAAAAAACCAAATAGGATTATAAATTAATCGTGAAGCTACTGTTTCATTTCATAACAGACAGCTCAAATAACTTTGTAACGTGATACCGCCGTGGAAAAGTGTAAAAACGGCGGGGATAATCCGACCATGAGAGTCTGGTAATCTTTATGAAAAAAAGTTCAAGTCTGCGTGCGGTCAATAGGGCGTGGCCAGACTAATTGGAGATTTTATAATATTATGTAAGACTTGGGTTGGTTGATGTTTTAAAGTTAAGCAATGCATTTTCCTTCTTTTTCAGAGCATCGAAGTAGGTACTTATTTAGTAGGACCCAATAATAATATGATAAACCAGGGATCTGTAAGCTGAAATGACAGTGTGGTGTGGTGTTTAAAAAAGTTGCCTGCTTGCCTGCCAAACTCTATATAGTAGTTTAGCTTTTTTTTATTATTAGTTGGCCTAATTGCCACGATTTTACACGACTGTCCAAAAAGGAGTGTAATGTTTTCAGGGTTTTTGTATGTAGGTATAGTTCGCACACGAGTTGAATGCAGAGTAAATGTATGTGTCACCATACATTTACTCTGCATTCAACTCGCGCGCGAACTGTAGGTATATGTCTGTGAGTTTCTTTATTCCACCATAACTTCTAAATTCCTGAACAGATTGGATGTAAGTAAGGATGGATCGTTATCTAATCCTTACATCATTCCGAGTGACACTGGCTATTAAAATTATTTTAAAGAAATCAATATGGCAGCCGGCAGGGCAGTCGTGTTTTTTTTAATTGACTATTTTCACTTGTTTTGTAGTGAGTTTTATGCTCAGTTCGCGCACGAGTTGAATGCAGAGCAAATGTATGGTGACACATACATTTGCTCTGCATTCAACTCGTGCGCGAACTTATACCTACGAGGCTACGGCCCAGGCATATAAACGAAAGAGTTTTAATCGGCCAATTTTCTAAGCAAATCGTAATCATTTTCTTCTTTTTTTTTCTTTATTTATTTCGTAATCATCTTAAAACGTACTCGAACTGTTTTAGGCATTGATGTAGAATATTAGTATGTACCTACCTTTAGGAGTTCATAAACTCCTTACGGTCGAATTCAAATACGTTTGAGTTTTGACAAACGATTACGATTACGATTTCCTTACACAATCGAGGGGCAGTAGTGATTGCAATAATGATTAATTATTATTGTTACATTATTAGCAATAATTATTTTCACCGAACAACTCCCCAGTGCTCGTGGTCTGGAACCATCAGGTGTCAAGGTCAGTGGGCAGACGGCGTAACGTCCCGCAGGCCGCCGCGTCCTTGGCTTTGTAGTCCAGGAGCCGGTGGTAATAATAATGGTGGCAAAAAACATTTATTTATTTAAGTTACAACAATTTGAGGCATAAAAAATCAAGACAAACCTGCCAGCTCAAAAGCTATGCTGAGACATCAATTTCGTGACGATTAAGAAATAGCAATTTTGGTAATTTTGTTCTTAAACAAAGAACAAAATTACCAAAATTACGATTTTGTCGCAAAATCTATCTTTTATACCTTTTTTACTTTTTTTTACCTTTTTTTTTCGTCACTTCACAATCGTGCATTGTAGAGTCAACATCTCCTGAGGATGCTCCGGTGTCGGAGTGAAACGTACGTTGAGGGTATTTTGGAAGATTTATGTGGTGTGGAGAAAATCGCGGGCCGCAAGTTCAAGATACGCACTGTACCACATAGATTTACCCTCTGTGGCGGATTATAGCGAATTAAACTTCTAGTTTTTTCAATTATGTACCTATGTAATTGACCACTAGCTCCCAAGCTATTGGTAAGGTGCACTTTTTGCCTGACCATTGAAAGCCGGAGAAAGTTTTAATGACCGCAAATTGATTTTTTTTTGGCCAAACCACAGACGGGAATGACGGGATATGAACACGTTGGGATTTTTTTGTAAGTGTATCCACATCCATGTTTTTTTATACATGCGCGGTTTTGGAACATTTTATGGCAGTTTGGTTAGTTATGGTTGAGCTTAAGGCGTCAGGCACGAAATATGCGATGGCCGAGCGGTGGCGGCTGCGGGGCGACGGCGATCGGCAGTGACGTAATCAAAAGCATAACAAAGTTGTACGTACCAAAAAAAAAATCTGTGAAAAAAAATGAATGTCGGTGATCTACCCTGTACGTCCAACCGTACAATGTGCCGCATCATTATTCTTCCACTTTTAATTACACATTTACCTAATTTAGCAATAATTCAGTGCGCTTAACATCATCGCGACCATCACGGGTGCCACTTTAATTATAATTATTATTGTAGTAATTATAATTAGCAATCAATAAACCTTTAATTATCAAGCATTCTATCATACCATAATATCATGTCATAGACCGAACACAACCGGGATTCAAAATTACCTACCTACTTTGTTAACTTATTATGCATAATTTTTTCAAATATCTTGCTGAGTGCTCGTAAAATAGAAATTGGTCGGTAATTATTAGGGTCACTTCTACTGCCAGATTTAAAAAGTGGGATCAATTTACTGCATTTCATAAGGTCTGGAAAGGATCCTGAATCTACAGACTCATTAAATTTTAGAGCAAGATATGGTGCAATTATATCAATAACATAGCTGATTATTTTTACTGATATCCCCCATAGATCCCCGGTTTTTTGCATTGCAAAGATTTGAATAGTTTAATAATATCATATGGGGTCACATGTTCAAACTTAAACAACACACTGCACTCGGTGACATTACCCTTAAGAAGTTTAAGTGCTTCTGTTGGCGAGGAATTAAGGGAGCTAGTAGTGGTAAGAGGAATATTTCGGAAAAAATTCTCAAATGTATTTGCAATTTCCGTATCACAGTCAGCAATACGGTCATTAATTTTTAGCTCCAATTTAGGCTTCTCCACTTTATGTTTCCCAGTTTCATCTGAGATTATAATTATCCCAAACTGCTTTTATTTTATTATCAGAATTAATGATTTTTTGTTTTATATAAAGTGATTTTGCTTGTATGCAGACATTTCTAAATCATTTTGAATAATTTCTTACATATTGAACAAATCTAGGAGTGTAATTATACTGCTTTTCAGCATACAAAAAATAAAACTTATTCCTACTTTTATTAAATAGCACGTATTTATTAAATAGTACTCTATACTTAATTTAAAACTATGGGTAAACTATTAGTATCTAAACTTAATTTATATTAATGGGCCCCCTCCTCAGCCTGTGCCACAGCATGATAGGCATGTACCTACCATACCGCAACGCTGATTTTCAGGAGAAGCCCGAGGGCCGACTTCGAGACGTTACTGTGTATAAAAACAAAAACTGAATGAAATTGACGACCTCCGTGGCGCAGTGTGTAGCGCTGTTGTCTTAACGTGCGGAGGTCCCGGGTTCGATCCCCGGCAGGGTCTATTTGGGAATTTATAATTTCTGAATTTTCCCTGGTCTGGCCTGTTGGGAGGCTTCGGCCGTGGCTTGTTACCACCCTACCGGCAAAGACGTATCGCCGTGAAGCGATTTAGCGTTCCGGTACGATGCCGTGTAGAAACCGAATAGGGGTATTGGTTTAATATAACTGCCATACCCCTAACAGGTTAGTCCGCTACCATTTTAGACTGCATCATCACTTACCATCAGGTGAGATCGCAGCCAAGGGCCAACTTGTAGTGGATTATAAAAAAAAATTAACAACTTAAGTTACTTAAAGCTATCACCAGGCAAACGCAATACCATGTTTTATGGTTATTCAGTGTATTGTGTACCTATTCCATAACGTCTAGTGATTTATCACGAGTCACGACCATTACAGAATACAGGCATGGCATAAAGCGATCATGTGTAGGTACCGTCTCGTCTAGGCCTACAGTGTGTAGTGTATAATATAGTTAACAATATGACATGCGTTGTCGGTATGGATGTTAGAAGCTTTCTCACGGTATTCTCTAGATGTGACATTAGGTATTGCAGAATTAGAGATATTGCAATTTCGTTAAATATTATACTTATTACTAGCTTTTGCCCGCGGCTGTCCGCGTGGGTTAAGTTTTTTTAATGAACTCCTTAATTTTCCGGGATATTATTGGCCTTTGTTGTTTTCCAGGCCCTAAAATATGCCCATGTAAAAAATCAGGTCGATCTGTTGCTCTGTTGCGATGTGATTGAAGGTCAAACCGACAAACAAACAAACACAATTTCGCATTTGTATTAGTATGATTTTTTAATTAATAAGCGAAGGTCTCTGAGTCTACTTTGGTGGATTGGCACTTGTCCACCTGTACGTCCATCCGTCTGTCAGAACCTTCAATTAATGAATTATTATTAGCAATTACTTCAAACTCACAAATGATACGTAAGTAAATCAATGGGCTAAAACAGAAAAATGTCTAAAAATTTGAAGGGGGCCCTCATAGAAGCAAATGGGAAGAACATTATTAGATATCTAAAAATTTGCTAAAAAGCCTAAATTTTAAACGGGGACGAAGTCGAGGGCATTATATAGTTAACTAAATATAAATGCAAAAGTGTTTTTGTTTGTCGGTTGGTCCTTCAACAGGGACCTATTTCATTTTTCAACTAGAAAAGAGCTGATGAGCTTCAAACAGAACTACTATAAATCATAGCTAAGAACACTCTCGATCAAGATACCTTTCAAACAAAAAAAAAACTAAATCAAAATCGGTTCATCTACTTGCGAGCTACCGCGCGATGCCACAGGCAGATAGGTCTACTTACTCAAAGACACAGATACACACAGGTTAAACTCATAAACACACCTCAAAATGTACCCCACAGGATAATATAATAATTTACACTAGATGTATAAAAAGAGCTGCTGAGTTTCTTACCGGTTCTTCCCAGTAGAATTTTTTTCCGAACCGGCGGTAGAGTCAAAACATAGCGTACAGCATAAGAGACACTTGTATGTCCTACGTGGACTAAATAAATTGGGTATTTAGTAAAAGGGGTCAAAAAGAAAGTAGGAAACTGAAATAAAGTACACTTCACAGTCTACGACCGCGGCACGGTGCATTTCTATGACCTTGCGGCGCGGGCCGCGAGGTCGATGGCCAGCGTCTGCGTCTGCGTCTGCGCAAATCATTGCACTATTGTTACCCAAATTGAAAAACCATAAATCATAAATCATTGCTGATTATCACTTTGACTTTGGGGAATCACACTTCATTCATACCTACCTACTAATATTATAAATGCGAAAGTGTGTTTGTTTGTTGGTTTGTCCTTCAATCACGCCCCAACGGAGCAACGGATCGACGTGATTTTTGGCATGGGTATAGTTGAGAACCTGGAGAGTGACATAGGCTATTTTTTATCCCGGAAAATCAATGAGATCTTGCGGAAATCAAAAAAAACTGCAACCACGTGGACAAAGTCGCGAGCATCAGCTAGAAAGACAAATTTTTATTGAGTGGGAATTGAGTTTTCCATAGCTACAAATAGGTAAGTAACATGGTCTACATCAACATGATAATTTTAGATGTCTGATGAGTGATGTCTCAATCAATTGTCATTTATCTAACTGGCAAAGAAAGCTTAATGTTGGTCATTTATATACTTCTGGCATTTTTTTATAAAGATTGATTTTTGCCTTTTCCTGCAAGTAAGTAGTGAACATCGGTAACTATACCTACATAATACAGTATTTTTTTTATAAGTTTTGTACCTATGATAAGTTTTTTTTTCGCACTAAAATGCCTTAGCCCTAAGGTATAATATTATACAGACGGAATATTTCAGTGTGGGAATTAAGCCACAGAATAGGTAATAGTAGTAACACGAGAATCATTTCTCACTTTTACAAACGCAATTTACAGAAACTATTTTGGTCTGGTCGAGGCGGGTCAGCTAAAACAAATATTTAATACGGCGACTATAGGAGTATTATTACGATGGACTACGTACTAGCCCAATGTTTACTTTTTCCCACCAATATACAAGTAAATTGGATTAAAAAAAAGTCAATAGCCATCGCACCAATACAAATACGAAAAAAAAGAGCTTCAAAATTGCCGTAATTCAGAGCGTACATCCTCCGCAATCAAACTGTCACATCCTGCATATGGCCGCTATATCCGCGGCGTGTATGCCAGACGCGCACTTAGTATGTTCGTCCGAAACGTGATCTCGCAAACCGCCTCCCGTCTAGTGTCCACAAGCAGGCTTGTCTGGCCCGACCTCGTCTGCTGGACATTAAACCTTCTATAGATGTGCCGACAAGTTGGCTGTCGATAATAATATACATTTACTACGTAAGTTTGTAACCTTGCGTTGGTTAACTCAACAAAAATGGCATAAATGGCTGCAAAATTGGCGTAAGCGCACTCAGGTACTGCATCCTTCGCAATCAAACCTGCATAATATTATGGCTCCTATACCCGCGGCGTGTATGCTAGACGCGCACTTAATACCTATGTTCGTTCGAAACGTAATCTCGCAAACCGCCGCCCGTCTATAGTGTCCTGTCTGGCCCGACCTCGTCTGCTGGCCAATAAACCTCGGCGAAGTATTAAAAACATTTGGTTAAGAATAATATTTTATTCAACGGCTAAATATCACGCGAATCATCACTGGACAATGGCCATTCGGTCGTCTAGTTTCTTAATAATCATATTAGAAACTAGACCGACTATATTCCGCGGTGGTACTGGGGTATAAACCCTAAATATAATTATTTAATGTGGAGATCTACCACAGATAACATGCTTATAATGCACCCAAGCAACAGGCTTGCAACAGGTAGATTTGAGGGGGAGGCTGCTAATAATTAGGTAGTACCTAGACTGTGATTTAAACCCGTTCGTTCATCATGAATCGTGATCATTAGGCTGCGGGAAGATTCATGAATGGGACGTAGGATCTACGTGGCATGAGTTCCAACTCAACCCTATTTGGAATTGGGTCGTCTGTAGAAGCAAATACAAAGCTATAATTATCACTCCGTCCACACCGGTAGCAGGTACGGAGTACGGATACCGATCTATAAGTAATAGTATGGGAGATTTGAACAATGATAGAGCCTTTTACAGCTTCATAACCGTAAACTTTTATAATGAGAATTAACTAGAATTTTCCTAATTCTCACTTATAGATAAAGATTAAAAAAATCAAAATAAAATAAAAATACTTATTGAATATTAAGTACTTACCACTCGTGACAGTTAATCATTTTCTAATAGTTAGGTACCACAGCTCTAGTATACCATCAATATAATTTTATAAGTGTAGCGGAAAAATAAAAAGAGGGAAAGTAGATTTTAGGTGAAGTGGAATTCCATAAAGCGCCTGCAGAATTAATCACAATTCGTGACGTAAACCATGTAAAAATTCATTATCTACTAGCGACTTCTTCCGTGTGATTAAGGTTTTTTAATTCCCGCAGGATCTCTTTGTTTTTCCGGGATTTCTTTGGTTCCCTAATACAACTATTGTAAATTCAGGGTATCTCCCTTCCAATAGCCAAGTCAGTTCCGTCGTTGTGGCGTGTCCTCCACGGCAAACCAAAGTAACAAACATCCAAACTTTCACATTTTTTGTATTATTTAATAGTAACACATTGGAGAAACAACTTATTTATACATAACGACTTATCTATATATATAAAATTCAAAGTCCTGACTGACTGACTTATATATCAACGCACAGCCTAAACCGCTGGGGTTAGAAACTTGAAATTTTGACAGTAGGTTCCTTTTGTGACGTAGGCGCACACTAAGAAAGGATTTTTCAAAATTCCACCCCTAAGAGGCTGAAATAGGGGGTGAAAGTTTGTATGAAACTCCGTCATTTCTCAAGTTATATCCATGAAACTTGGTATATAAGCTACGGGTAAAAAATTAAGAAATATGTGTTTCACAGTTTTTTACAATTTCACTCCCAAAGGGGTAAAATAGGGGTTGAAAGTTGTTATGAAAGTCCTTCATTTTTCAAGTTATAACCATGAAAGTTGGTATTTGGGCTTCTGGTTTAAAATAAAGAAATACGTGTTTCACAGTTTTGAAAATTTTATCCCCAAGGACGTTAAATAGAGAGTTTGTCCTTCAATCACGCCGCAACAGGGCAACAGACCAACGTGATTTTTTGCATGGGTATAGTTGAGGAGCTGGAGAGTGATATAGATTATCCTGGAAAATTAAGGAGTGCCTGTGGGAATTAAAAAAACTTATGCCACGCGAGTGAAGTCGCGAGCATCCTCTAGTTTATGTATAAAATGGGAGTTTGAATAATATTTCGCGTTTGACGAGTGTAAAGGGAATGAAAAACGACTATTTCATCTTGACAAATATCTCTCTATAGTCCCACAAACATAACTGACCCGGTGACAGCGTCGCTAGTAGATCAAATAAATAGGTATTATAAATGCGAAAGTTTGGATGGATGTATGGATGTATGGATGTATGGATGTTTGTTACTCAATCACGCCCCAACGGCTGAACGGATCTGGATGAAATTTGGCACAGAGATAGATTATAGTCTGGAATAACACATAGGCTACTTTTTATCCCGGAAAATTAAGGAGTTCCCACGGGAACCAAAAAACCTCGATCCACGCGGACGAAGTCGCGGGCATCAGCTAGTATTAAATAAAATAAAAACATAAGCTAAATTTTGGATAGAAGCAGGCGTTACTTTACGGAAGTCCATGACAGTGAAATAACTAGAAGTTTAATTCGCTATAATCCGCCACAGAATCTGTTCTGTTCTGTGGCGGATTATAGCGCATTAAACTTCTAGTTATTTCACTGTCATATGCTAAATCGGCATAAAAATCAGTTCCAAGTTTGGTCACCGGGCTAGATAAGTTGGTGGGACTATAAATGGATTAGCATAGTAAACATTTGTATATAATTAGGTAGGTATATTTAAGTAGAAAATTACGGTATCCCTAATAAAATATGCCTAGCGGTATTCACAAAATAGCCGACATCTATTTCTTATTCAAAATCCATTCATTTTATGTGGAATTTACAATATAGACTCCATTTAACTCGTAAGCGGCGCGAAAGGTAGGTAGGTATGTTTTTCGATTATAAATTAAACAGGTAACCGGTCAGCTACCGCGCTACGCATTAAGTAACATTTAGCATTATTATCCGACTACGCCTAAGTCAAAAGGAAGGGTTCTGATTTTAGCCGTCTATTGTATGTATGTAAGTATGTTTGTATTTATGTCTGTTACACTGTAGCCCATAAAGTACTAAACCGATTTTGATAATTGAGGTGTTAATCGATTCGCGATTATGGTTCGGGTGCTCGGACGAATTTACCACGGGACGCGTGATATCGGCCATATTCGCCGGGGTAAGGGCACAGTTGGTGGCTAGAGGGGTCTTGCCACCAACCGTGCCACGCCATGACATGATCTACTTTTTCATACACTAGTGTCAATAATTGGACAGAAAAATGACAAAGGCACTCTCCCCTCGCCCCGGAAAAGTTAGTCGAACGTGATTTCGAGTATATAATCAAAGGTGATTTTATACGTTTTTCTTACATTTCCTATCCCGTGTTTATTTCATCCAAGTTCGGTTGGCATGGGCTACATGTTACAGGAACAGTTCATGATATGTCGTATTTTACCTCGATTTTACATCCAAAAAAATGGGCGCCATAGAATTTTTTTACCGTAGTCGGCTTACAGTTTTTAGTTAATACTTACTGCTGGTTGATATTGTGTAAACAGAGCCGCGGAGCCAGACAGCCACGAATCGAGATTGAAGCTACCTACAGAAAAACGCTCAGACGCGGAGGCGGCATAAAAACTAGCGCAGACGCGGATGTTCGCTCTGCGTAAAAAACTAGTTGCATCCATTCACTCCCGCGCAATTCAGCTTGAGGCTTGAATTGAGTTTCAAAGTTGAACCTCGTTTGTAAATATCTCTAGACTTAGTACCTAGTAGGCTAGAATACTCGTTCCTTGAAAACTGCCTCGTTGGTCTAGTGGTTAGCACGTTTAACTGCGGCCAACGAGGTCCCGGGTTCGAGACCCGGGTCGGGACGTAATTAAGTATTCGGTTTTTGTGACCAGAAATTCTCAGTACTAGCCCGGAGTTAGGAAGTTGGCGGTGTTTCACCCCCGTGCCTCGGAGAGCACGTTAGGCCGTCGGTCCCGGTTATTATCACTAACACCTGTGACTAACACGATAATTTAGTCGTTAAAGCCCGCCAACCCGCATTGGAGCAGCGTGGTGGGTCTAAGCTCTATTTCCCTCTCTCCTATGAGAGCGGAGGCCTGTGCCCAGCAGTGGGACGTCGTTAATGGTCTGTTGTGGTGGTGGTGGTGGTAGGCTAGAATAGGTAGTAAGTATAGGTGCTACCTCCGTTGAGGCATGAGAAGCTACACAAATCATCGTGGCTTCCACCAGTAAACGTCCAGTGCTAGAAGTTCTTCTGAATGGACCTCCTCAGAACGTGACGGTCTTGTCACATTGTGCCGCTTGCTTCCAGCGCGTCTTCCTGCGATTCGTTTGATTTGGTCCGCCCTATTGCGGGGTTTGCCAACGCAGCGTTTTCCAGTGCGGGAGTTGAAAACTATAAAACAACTTGGATGATTTAATATTAAGTGCTTTTATTAGAGATACAATGTTTTCAAATACCTATTGGATAGAAGCAGGCGTTACTTGGCGGGAGTCCAGGTCACCATTCCAGCACCTTGGGAGCCCAACGTCTAGCGGATCTTCGTACTCGTACCTCATCATTACATTATTTTTTTTATTAAAATAAAACTTTCCATATTTGCTAATAAACATTACTAGATGATACTCGCAACTTCGTCCGCGCGGATTTAGGGTTTTGAGAATTTTCCGGAATAAAATGTAGCCTAGGCATGTCCTCAAGTTTGAACCAAACGACATAATCCGCAGCCGTGCCGTAAAAGCAGTTAGTCACATAGACAGATTTACGAATTTACGAATTTATTTATTTTATAATATGTATAAAAAAAACAAGAAACCCAAAAAACAAATAATATGACAATAAAGATAATGGTAATAAAATAACATAAAAATAACATAAAAGTTGGATTTACATTATAATTTGGCCATTTGCGTGGGTAGTTCTGACTCCTAACTAGTTGCCCATGTATTTAGGATATCATTCCCGATTCCCGCGGAGCTTAGGGCTTTGCAAGTACCTACAACCTGTTTTGTAACAATATTATACACTAACACTATTTATTAAATCCTTTCACTCTGATAAAAACTTCAAATAAAAACAAAGCTTTACACAAAAACAAAAACAGATAGACTGACAGACTCACTTATGCATGTATAATATTAATTAAAGATATGGATTTCTAATTTTGATTTGAACCCGGCAGTTTTACGAGCGTCGGCACTCAACATCTTGATTCAAGGTTAGGTTAGGAATGTAGTTTTGACCTAAGGTTATGACTAAGTATGACTAGACAACTTTATTCGTAGCTTAAAGCTTAATAATATCGATTGTTCTATTATGCTGTTCATATTTAACTTATTTTTATAAAAAAAGAGCATATTATTAACATTTTAAACATCATGCACGCTTGCTTGGAAGTGGTACATAAAAAATAAACATTTTGTAAAGCTCGATTTGCGGACAAAAGTCTAGATAGTGTTTATTTATCCCTGTTGTTTATTTATCTCTGTTAAAAACTGATAATAATTATAAAATATCATAAAAAGATGATGTCCGCGAATTCACCCCCGATTTATGTTTTTAAAAACTGGAAACTGGCTTTTTATCCCGGAAAATGTACTTAAGATTTTTTTTCCTTTCCTGCCAAGGATGCAGCCTATCCCTGTAGGTACCTTTCATTAAAATCGGTTGACTTAAAACTGATGACTACTGACTGAACTGACACCTTCGGATATAATATAATAGGTATTATTATAGTGCGGGTAATAGGTATACCAAAGGACTGATTAATATGTTAATTATATGTTTTCAAACTAATAAATTACGAGCTTATAAAATAAATCTCGTTCTATAGAAAATAACAGGGTGGCGCTATGACGTTGTTTCTTATCTGTGATCTACGTTCGTTTGGACATATCTCATAAATTTTGTGCTAGCTGCCTGAGGCATGTTTAATTACTACGATATTGCAGCAGTAACGGAAATTCCTATGGTTGTTTGAAAGTATTTACAAGAAAGAAACTTTTACTTGCCATGTTTGATTAAGCTGGTAATGTTCATTTGACCATATCATCATAAATTTTCTCTTCTCTTTAATATTAATAGGTACTTAACTGAGAGACGGCGTCCTGCATTTCCATGCTAAGTCATGGATGACACCTTTGGAAAGTAGGTAAAACATTACCTAATACTTACGTATTTTCTTCCAAATCGATAGATTCGTTTTGGAGAAACCAATATATTACTTCTTAGGTATTTAATTCGTTAGATTGTTTTTAAAGTTTAGAATCAACTGTGTAAGAAGTAGGGAATTATTTATAAGTACCACAAATTAAAAATTCATAACAGTTTTTTTCTTGCACCAGAATAATTATACATACTAGGCAATTCATATGGTTTCGACTTTCGCCGCCTAAAAAGTTCATGCGGCTTCTAAATTTTCAAGGTTATTAAAATTAACATGGACGTGGGGTTAAATATAAATTACAATAACAATTTAGCGGACTATAAAAATACATTGACTCAAGTGAAAACTATAAAAGCCAATGTATTATTGCGATTTAGATGCGAGGTACACCAAAAGGCAAATGGTATAAAGGCAAAAGGTAAATGGTGGTAATGGCACCCAATACGCAGTGATAATTAATTAATTGGAATTAATCTCCCAGTCTGTGTATCCAACAAGGTCGGCCAGGACAAAATAATGATCGTCTACAATTAACAAGGCAGGTAGGTATTAGGTCATAGTACATCTTATGTAAAATCATTGTAAAAAAAATTGCCAGTCATAGGGACTGCCGATAGAAGTGAAAACTTATAACTTAGAATTTTAGTATTAAAATTTGAAAAAAAATAATAATAGGTACTATATAAACCTTAAAACTAAGGCATTAAAGTTTAATTACGAATGTAGTAGGTATATTTATATTTCGTCTTCGTAACAACGTGCGCATGTCGGTGACGAGCATGTCGGTGACGCGAATCCACAAGTTTACCCCCTACCAAAAAGTGCTCAACGCGGCTAAAGAAGTTTTCACTTCAAAACACATACGTAGTAATTATGTAGATATAAATATACTTAAACTGCAGACACTAATAATGCTAAGAGCGAGCTAAGAAAGAGAAGAGGGATAAAAATGTTAAAAATTGTATAGTATTGTGGATCACGGAATTTAAGACGAAATGTGGTGATGGTGGCGTGGCTGAAAGGCGAGACATTGAAGAATAGGTTTTGCTGTCGCGCTGTGCCCGAACGGCCCAGCTACTAGACTCGATAGAGACAACTGCAGCTCATGACCTATGAAAGTTGACGAATTTTAACTCTCGTATTCTCCTCTTTCCTCATTAAATACTCAAAAGAAAGTAAGCAATGCTCGAACCTGACGAGTCCAGTATCTGTCTAGTACCGAATGCAACATACGCTAATACTTGGTAAGTAGGTACCACAAATGCATTTTAATTAACTCATGCAATTACAGTAGATTGGTGTCTTCATTCAATTGAAAGTCCCTCTGGCATGAAAAATACATAAAAACCATGCTATGGTTTTAATTATAAGTCCAGGGAACAATCAGGCGGATAATCCAGTGCGGAAAAACTTCGGCCTTTAGCCAGCAGTACCTTTTGCATCACATTCTATCGGGATTACGCGCACTTTTTCGCTAGGTAAGTTTCTGGACTAAATTTGACCATATTGCATAGTCTTACGTCAACATCTTTAAAATAACGCTGTCAATCTTGCACTACCTACCAACAGGAATAGCACATCTATAATGTCCGCAGACTCCCTGAGTCATCACTCATCATAGATAGAGAGATGGTGGCAGAACAAGTTAACTAAGTCCTAACTATAATCTTCTGGCTAGCAAGTAGGAATCTAGCAAGATTACTTACTCACATACATAGATAGTATCATTCTGACTGGTATGGCAGAAATAATATAAGTATGTATGTTTTCTGGTGGGAGGCCGTGGCTAGTTAGGTACTACCCTACCGGCAAAGACGTGCCACAAAGCGATTTAGCGTTCCGGTACGATGCCATGTAGGAACCGATTAAGAGTTTATATAATAGTTATAGTATAGATTAGTTGTAATATAACTGACATGCCCATCAGATTATCCCGCTAACAGGTTAGCCCGCTGACATCTTAGACTGCATCATCAGGTGAAATCGCAGTCAAGGGCTAACTTGTAGTGGATAAAAAAAAATTATCCGCCTGTCGCTATATTTTTACTGGCATCCGGCACTTTTTGCACAAAGCTCATGAAAAGTTGTCCATTCGTCAGATTTTTATGTATCTGCGTCAATTAGTTAATAGCATTCAAATTTTCAGTTTCAAAATTATTTCAAAGATAATATTATTATAATGTTATATGATGGTTGGGAATTGGTACCTATATATTTACTCAAATAAATACAAAAATCAAATGCCAGGACCGAGTTATTAATCATTTGGACTGTTTGTACTTTGTTGTTTTGCTTATACATAAGTAAATTTTCAAACATTTTTATATACCTATTAACTAGCTGATGCCTGCGACTACGTCCACGTGGATTGATGTTTTTTGGTTCCCGCGGGAACTCTTTAGTTTTCCGGGATAAAAAGTAGCCTATGTGTTATTCCAGACTATAATCTACCTCTGTACCAAATTTCATCCATATCCGTTCCGCCGTTGAGGCGTGATTAGTAACAAGCATCCATCCATACATCCATACTTCCATCCAAACTTTCGCATTTATAATATATTTTATTTGATTGATTGATTTCAATGAATCAGTGACTCATTGCCATCCTATAAATCTTGTAAACAAGATTCACATACATAAATATACTTTAAATTATCATATATTTTTTCATCGACGAGGTTTAATACCTAGTAATAATACTAGAGTTACAGAACATGCCACCAGCACTCTATCTACAAGTTTTTGCTGGTACTTTGCGGCGATCATTTTTTGTATTAATAGACTACTAATGCACCTGTGATTTTATCTCCCTTGCGTCATTCATTACTTAGTAGATATTTTAGATACTAATTATTGATTTATCATTTTGCAGACTTGTCTGGTTTTTTGTTTCAGATACAATAAACTCGACTTGTTTTATTCGTTGCAGTTGTCTAGTTGTCGCTTCACTTAACTATTGAATTAAATAAATTAAAAAAAAAAAAAACTTGTTTTATGGTGAAAACACACTACGAACAGAAAAACGTCCACGTGAAACGCCGCCTCTTTAAAATATGGGAATCACATTTCGTCCTGTGGCTTGCGGTCGCGGTAGTCTGTGCATCTTCATATATAAGTAGTACTTTCTGTCCATCAGGCAATTTTTTTTTCCATAGTGTGTTTTCTTCTTAAGAGTATCATCATCATGCACCCAAAATAAAAATTTGGATTTCCCACTCAATAAGAAATAGTAGACGCTTTTAGACCAGAACTTTTGGTGGAAAAAGGTTTTACGAAATCAATGAAAATAGCGAAGATTACTTACTGACCGAAACCGACCCAATAAATAATTTGATAGTACCTATTTAGACGTACATATTATTAAAGAACTTATTTAAAGAAAAGCAATATGATATGAAAGAATTTTCAGGCGAAGCTAATTCAGGAAGTTTAGATTTAATTAATAGTTAGTTAAATTCACCTTAGTATAGATATTTTAGCTTACCTATATCATGTACCTATTCATAATGCATTTTATAGTGTAAAAATCAGCAAGCACTGATACATCTTGGATAAAGGAGTATGTCCATAGAAACACCATAATCAAGGGTGCTTACCATTATTACCTTTTATTACTATCGCTTATTGGCAATAAGTGGGCAATAATTTAAATAATATTTAATAACATTGCCACGAGCGGTGCTATTATAGGAAATCGATTTGTAATCGATCATTCCAATCGATATGCAACTTTCAATTTTTTCCCGCCTGGGGAACTCATAAAGCTATATAGCCTTCATCAGTCTCGTGTTTATTTTTAACACAGCACAGGTAGCCCGTGACACTCTTTGTGAACTTATCTACTCTCTATTTCTATCGATAGAAAAAGAAAAACGAAGGTTTGTGCTCAAAATCTGAATCAGAAATGATTTATTGCATGATACACATAATATTACAAAGCCTCAAATTTTTTTTTGTCGTAGATTATCCCCAACTTCTGTGTTAAAAATAATAGGGATGATGACAACTCAATCAAATCAGCAACTCTTTTTCAAACTTAAAAATGCACTTCTACTATGGAAGTTGTACAAAATTCATAGTTGTGACGTCATCAAATTTCAACGCTTTTTTTCTTTAATCTGTATTTTAAAATGGATAACAAACTTAAAACTAACTGAGGATGTGAATTTTAGGTCTTTTGGAATACCCTCTATCTATTTAATAATCAGTTAGAAATAATTTATTTTTGATTTATGCATCATCCCTATTTAACGTTCATTATTTATTTTTCTTAGAAACAGACTAGCTTAAAAACTACCCAAGATCTGAAAAACTTATCGAAATAAAGTAGCGAGGAATTCTAATCGCAAACACGTACCTAATTAAAAATGGTTTCCCATTGAACAATGTCGTTAGTAGGTACTCGGTATTTTCAGTAATGTGAAGTGAATGAAGGAGTCAAGAGTTTCGAGACGTTCGCACGATGCATTGTCCCGGCTTCCGAGAACGAGAGGGTCTTGGAAACGCACCAACTGATCTTATATTTACAATCTACAGGTACATTGCTTCGTCTGCATAACGAAACTCGAAAGTTAATGATAGTAACAATTTATAGGAAAACTACTGAGAAATTATTTCGGTGCTTGCGAAGAATTTTCACATGGGTTTTAAAATTCTTTTGGGCTAGTTTGTCCTTCAATCACGCCACAACTATGGCGTATAATATGGATACCTATTGAGGACCTGGGAGAGTGAATAGTAACAATTTATAGGAAAACTACTGAGAAATTATTTCGGTGCTTGCGAAGAATTTTCACATGGGTTAAAATTCTTTTGGGCTAGTTTGTCCTTTAATCACGCCACAACTATGGCGTATAATATGGATACCTATTGAGGACCTGGAGAGTGAATTTTTATCCCGGAAAATCAATATTTTTAAAACCTGTTCCGGGTAATCAAAAAAATCTACATATTTGATTTTCCGTAACTTTTAAAACTAATCGATAAAATCGATAACAAGATATCTAGAAGATAAATTGAGCTTTTAAAAAGATGTAGGTAAGCAGAATATGTAGTTTAACGTATAATCAACAAAACACCACAACCGCGGACCATGACGAAATAAATTACACTTCAAATCTGACCATTGTATTGCACAGAGTAATGAATGAAGTCTGCACAGAGCCAGACAAACAACATTCGGGCATCGGCGGCGTGCATCGTACAGCCGTGGTACAGCCACAGTCTAAGGAGATACGTTCGGCCTACCAGTCGTTCGACGGAGGCGTCGGTCGGCTGGAGCAACGCAGCGCGGTGACGAAGGGAAACTGGCAGAATTTTGAATGCAAAATTCTAGTCACTCTAATGTCAAATTTGTATGCAGTTTCCTAACTCTCTCAAGCATAGGTGAGAGTACCGAGCTACCTCTAGGTGCTACAACTGTCATGGTAGCCGGGTCTATCATTTGAATGGGTGTCAACCCACTGTATGAATATGTCCTTACGCCGTGGTACCGCGGTGCCAGACAATCATTATGTCATCAGTCTAGACGAGATGACAAACACAAGCCATTCTCTGTTTACCAGTTAACCACAGAATTCAGTGTGACGTCTAATAAGAAAATACTAGATGCTGCCCGCCACTACGCCCGTTTATATCCACGTTTTTTGATCCTCTCTTGAATTTTCCGGGATAAAAAATACCCTCTGTAATACTGTGTTCCCGGCATGCGGCCTATCGCTGTACCAAATTTCATCGAAATCGCTTGAAAATATAGGCCGTGAAAGCGTAGCAGACAGACACTTTCGCATATTTATAATCCATACTAATCCATACTATATATCCATACTATTATATCCATATCCATATCCATACTAATATTAAAAATGCGAAAGTGTGTCTGTCTGTCTGTCTGTCTGCTACGCTTTCACGGCTCATCCGTTCAACCGATTATGATGAAATTTGGTACAGGGGTAGGTTGTATCCCGGGGAAGGGCATAGGCTACTTTTTATCCCAGAAATTTTAAGAGTTCCCGCGGGAATTGAATAAACTTAATCCATGCGGGCCATCTAGTATTAATATAAGTATAGTTCGCGCACGAGTTGAATGTAGAGCTTATATTGTATGTGTCACCTCAGGCCCCGACTGCATTCAACTCGCGCGCGTACTGTAGATAATATATAACGCAATTTAAATTTCAGTGGAAGCCGTAGGTAATTCTAAGAAACTGTTCTAGACTCGACACGCTCTAGACTTGAGCGATGGAAAGCTGTTCATATGCAGACCAATGTAGATCAATTTGCGAAATTCACTTCGCTGTAAACTATTTAAAGAAAACTTCTGGAAAGCTGCTTTCGAAACAGCGAAAGTTGACGTAATTATTGTAAACGTGTGTAAATGTTGTAAAACACAGTGTTTCCTTATAGACATACTTAGTACCTGCCATTAAAATATCTATTTAATTATCAGTTAGGTACCTATGTAAGTGACATTAACCGGTGACAATGCATATTGACAAATTGGACGAAGGGACCTCGGGGAACTTAGCCAGCCCCCCGATTGTGTAAGAAAACCTTAAGCGTAATCGTTTGTCAAACCTATAATTCGACCTGTTTAAGGAGTTCATGCACCTGCACACCTGCCATGCATGGACAGGCCTGCACGACAAAAAGCATGTATGAACTCCTTAAAAAGTTCGAGTTTATGCGTCATAACGCGTCGTAATCATTTGACAGGTCATATTAAGCTCTCATAAGCTGTCAAATGATTACGATTGGCTTAGACAATTGTGCCTCTGATGCGGTGATCGGGTTAACTCTACATTGCTCTCGATAGCCAAGGTCGATAGTGAAGCCCTGCTAGGGCAAAAAACCGAGGCAAGGCTGGGACATCATCCATAAAGGATGCTTAGTTCCAACAATATCGTTTGTGGATCATGACTTACGGCACACAGATTGTAGGTGTAGGATCACCTATAGGTACCTCCAGCAATTCACTAAATACTGCAGTCGTTTTCCAGTTTTGACTCATTTGACAGTAAGTTCGGGAAAATGTACCTACCTATTTATTTAGATACTAGCTGATGCCCGCGACTTCGTCCGCGTGGATCGAGGTTTTTCGGTTCCCGCGGGAACTCCTTAATTTTCCGGGATAAAAAGTAGCCTATGTGTTATTCCAGACTATAATCTATCTCTGTGCCAAATTTCATCCAGATCCGTTCAGCCGTTGGGGCGTGATTGAGTAACAAACATCCATACATCCATACATCCATCCAAACTTTCGCATTTATAATATAATATTTATATTTTTTTCATATTTGATATTTGATTTATTTTGTTTATTTTTATGTAATCGACAGCTTTACAGTAAGTATAGATAATAAAATAGTTTTACAATAATTTTTATTTAATACTAAAATACGGTCAAGTAAGATTACAGGAAGTGTAAAAGTAAATTATCTAAGTAGGTATGTAGTTGTTTTTAAGTTTAATTTATTTCCTGTAGTTGACTCGGGTGTAGGCGCGGACTGCTGATAATTCTAAAACCGTTTACGTAGAAGATGTCGTAGGAGCAAACTAGTTAACGGAGTAAAAGGCTCATTGCACTGGTTTCAATCCGAGAGGGGCTTGTGTGTGCACGATTACATTGTAACGTCTCGACTCTCGCTAATTTGCAGGAATTAGCACGTGCCAACGGAGACCGTCCTACTGATTTACGGCCGAGCCTACTGACAGTACAAACGCTTAGGCTGGCTGCAGGCGAAGCCATGGAAATCTTGCTAATGACTACTTATCCCAAATTAAATAAAGTGCATGCTATTGTAGAATGTCCTAAATACGGAAGAGGGCGAGACGACCTACATCAAATTTGGCGACCTCCCTGGCGCAGTGTAGAGCGCTTGGGAGATCTCGGGTTCGATTCCCGGCGGGGTCGATTTAGGAATTAATAATTTCTGAATTTTCTCTGGTCTGGTCTGGTCTGGTGGGACGCTTCGGCCGTGGCTAGTTACCCCCCTACCGGCAAAAATATACCGCCAAGCGATTTAGCGCTCCGGTACGATGCCGTGTAGAAACCGATTAGGGGTATGGGTTTAATATAACTGCCATACCCCTAACAGGTTAGCCCGCTACCATCTTAGACTGTATCATCACTTACCATCGGTGTGATCGCAGTCAAGGGCTAACCTTGCCGTCTATCCCTGAAATTATTATGAATAGTAAAGTATAGTACGTACAAGTCATAATAGTGATTAATTCATTCGCACGGACATTATAATCCACACTAATATTATAAATGCGAAAGTGTGTCTATCTGTCTGTCTGCCACGCTTTAACGGCCCATCTTTTCAACCAACTTTGATGAAAGTTGGTATAGAGGGAAGGACATAGGCTTTATTTTTATCACGAAAAATTAAGGAGTTCGAAGTCGCAGGCATCATCTAGTTCTATTATTAATTCTTTAGTCAGTTGCGCAGTTTAGTTTCTGTCGACGTACAGAGAGCTTATGTTTAATTTACGACTAAACCTACTGACTAGTGTCTGGCAGGATAGTAAATCAAACCGTGATATCAATCTACTTATTAATTCCATTGCGAACGGTCTAACTAGCGTAACAAATAAGTTGAATGAAACGTGCAATAATAATATCGCTACGTTGTCACTTGTAGTCTCTTGTTTGGGCTTGGTTTTTGTATAATTTTGAAGAACTAAATCAGATTTTGATGCTTTATCGACTTCATAACTACCTACTATGGAAAAATCACGTAGAATTTAACGCAAGCGCACATTCTCTTCCGCAATGGCAAAAGTTTATTTATTTATTCTGAACCAAAAACATAAAAAATACTTAAGCCTAAAAAATTATATACTAGACAGTCTTAAGGACACTTAAGATTAAGTGTCCTTAAGACTGTCTAGTATTTGAAGAGCTTTCTACCAGAAGCTCTAGAAACATAGAAAATGTAGAGTAGGTTGGGACTCTAAAGTTCAATTTTCTTAAGAAGGAGCGTTCTATATTCGTTACCTTTATTCTAAAAAAACAACTAAAAAAGGAAGAAAAAGCTTGACAAAATGACATCAAATATTTTAGGTGTTACATTGTAATACACAGGTACCTATTCAAGTTTTGTGAGCGCTGGCCATACAATCGATGATTTAGGATCCCTGTTGCGAAACGCCCGACGCCGCCTACCTGATCTAAAAATCTTAATAATAATATATTATAATATCGTGTAACGTGTTCCTCGCATAAAAGTAAATAAACATTCGAATTCACATAAATGTGTAATAAAAATAAAGGATCGCAATAAATATTAAAAAATAAGAACAAAAAATCCTATTTTACAAAAACGGTTGATTTATATGACCTTCCATTTCTTTTATTTTATGTTTACTTACTGCATCCAAATTCTTAAATTTTATAAGTAGGTTAAGTTTTAACAAAATAGAAACACTAATCTATGAAATTAAACAAAAATATGTTAAAAAAAGCAACCAATTAATCTTATTTTTAAAACACATCTATGAAATAATTTATATTCAAAACAGCAAGGCGTAATTCCAAAATGGTCTGTGATTCAAAACAATATAATTCGAGCAAAATATGGGTTAAAATTGTACCTACCGTGAACACTCGCAAATGGCAACCCGCACTGTTCGAAGACTTTGTATTCATTCACTACATTTCAATTGAAAATACCTACTATAGGTACCTAATGATTGTAATATACGGTACAGTATTGCATCGCTATTGTCCACAACATATTATACTTACCCAGTAAACAAGTGCAATGTAGAGTCGCCGATTCAACCAAATTCTTGGCATCGCCTGTCCGCCCGCATTACGAGTAGGTATATTTGAACGGTTTAAATCTTGTCTCGGAATTTGAAAATGGTTAGTATTGAGCACTTAAGAGGAATTCTCCCGGCGATTTCTCCATACAAAAACATTTGTCTGTTTCCTCCGTGGATAATTACAATAGAGAAAATATTCTTGCTCCATAAAATCCATATGTGTCCCTGCCATGCTCCTATGTTTTGCTTTTTTCAATAAATTAATTATTTTAAGAACAAGGAACCTTCAAAAATGACAAAAAATGGCCCAGTTTTCGTGCCATCATCAGAGATCCTGCAAATAAATTTGACGGATATAATCAAAAAAAGAAAAACATACCGGCATAGCCCGAGTCCTTCTTAAATTATTCGTAAAAAAAGAATTAAAATCGGTTCTGTTTTGGAGGAGGAAACAGAAAAATACGAGAGTAAGAATTCGACTGTTTTTCACAGGTATTATCGGTCCAAGCTGCAGTTGTCCCTATCGGGTGTTATGGAATTCTATTCGAGGAGCAGCGCGACGGCAATATAACTGTTCAATACCTATTCTCACAGTTTCCCTTTCATGCCATATCCTCTTAAATTGAAATTATATCGTTCTCAGAACGATATAATTTCAATGTAAACTCAAGTAGTTTGATGACATTTTCACAGACTTCTCACAAAGTTCAAATATTAGCCCAAGGACCTAGGAACTCACCGCATTATTCCAAGAAAAGCTACCGTTATGTGAATAATGAAAAGAAATACTACGTACATAAGAAAAAATAAAATATAATATAATGAGAAATAAAGGTACAACCCTTTTCTATGAATGTTAACATAGTAAGAAAAAGAAATTTGTTACCGAACTAACACTGAAGCCGGTGAAAAAGTAGGTAATTAATAGCTGATAGTTTTCACGCGAATGTACCTAAGACACAAATAAAACGTAATAGGTACATCAGTATCAAACCTTATTATATTTTCATTCTATATAGTTCATGATCGTATCTCGTATTACACGTAACTCAAGTCGTTAAGGTTTAAGCTTCCATTCCATGATATTAAATTAAATATTTAGTTGAAACTCAGGTTTCACGATCGTTGTCTGTAGATACTCGTATGTTTTCAGTTAACTTTATGATCATCTATGTTAACGGTTTGCCTCTTGGCCGTCGATTAGCGAAATTAGAAGTTTTAGGAAGCTTATGTTTAGGTTGATTTTCTTACTAATTACTAGAATATGATGCCGTCCGCGTGGACGTCCGGAAAATTAAAGAGTTCTCGCGGGAATCAAAAAAGCTTTTTTAATTCCCGCGGGAACTCCTTAATTTTCCGGGCTATGTCCTTCCCCGGGATATAACCTACCTCTATACCAAATTTCAGCAAAGTCGGATGAAAAGATGGGCCGGGAAAGCGTAGCAGACAGACAGACAGACACACTTTCGCATTTATAATATTAGTATGAATTAGTATGGATTCAATAGGCAAAATACCTACCTATTATAGTTACTACCACATAATAGGTACGTATAATTAATAGTTACGATACTACTTATTATAAGTACTAATAGTCTTTGAGGAGGAGTCACGGACGGACGGACGGACATCGCGAAACTATAAGGGTTCCTTGTTGACTTGACTTTTACTTACTACATTCTGTGCTACTATTACCTATTCTGTGCTTTTACTACGGAACTCTAAAAAGTAACCAACAAACAAACCAAATTTTTCATTTATTAATATTACGTTTTTTGTTTTTTACACATGATAACACTGAACTAAAGAACTTTACGAGACACATCTAAAGTGCTCGATAGGGCGATATCGCGAAGCATATTTTCAGAGATTTAAAAGCAAAAAGGAGGCCAGACCGCGGACTAATTAATTCATGCGGATAAGCAAGAGTAATTTGCATGTCTTTTAACTAATGTCGTTAAGGGCTGATGATATATGGATATTTTTATTCAGATCCTCTTAAAAGTGGCGATTAAAATTATGATTAAAAATAATTTATGTGGGTGACTAACAGCTCGCTATCACTTTTGTATCTTAAATGAACGATATTAATACTGTATACGCGATTTTTTCTTAATTTTTATTGATTGGTATGCATTTTATTACTAAGTATTGTTTATAGAAGAACTCAATCACCAAAAGAAACATCGGTAAGATACATTTTCAAAAAAAATAATTATAATTAGCACGCAGTAAAATAGTTAATCAACCGATAATATACCGATAGTTAATCACATTTCTTGTGTGGTTAATCAAAAAAGGATCAAAAGTTTTTATAAATCACTAGATGATGCCCGCGACTTCATCCGCGTGGATTAAGGTTTTTTGATTCCCGCGGGAACTCCTTAATTTTCCGGGATAAAAGGCCTATGTCCTTCCCCGGGATATAAACTACCTCTGTACCAAATTTCAGCAAAATCGGTTGAAAAGATGGGCCGGGAAAGCGTAGCAGACAGACAGACAGACAGACAGACAGACAGACAGACAGACGGACAGACAGACACACTTTCGCATTTATAATATTAGTATGGAAGTATGGATATATAGTATGGATTATAAAATTGGGTATTTGACAACTAGTAAAATAAGTAACTTTTTTCAAACGTCCAAACGCGCACAGAATGGAATTTTGTTTATAATACTGAATTGTTACGTCATCAAAGTTCGACGCAATTTTTAACCGACTTCCAAAAAAGGAGGAGGTTCTCAATTAGGCTCGTATGTTTTTTTTTTTTTTAATGACATGTCGGTGCATATCTCCGTGGTTTCTTAACCGATTTGAAACATTTTTCATTGGTTAGAGGAAGCTTCCGAGGTGGTCCCATAAAAAATTCTGATTCCAAATCCTCAATCCTGATGCTGTAGGTGTACCATACTATACATGAAATCCTCAAAACTAGGGAGTTAGGAAATTTTGATGGTGAATTCATATAGTAGGTAAGTCACGTGTATACGATTCAACTCTGAGTCCTAACTCCTCAACCCTGATGCTGCAGGGTACAGAACTCCTGAATAATAGCGATTTAGGATTTTTTATGTTGAATTCATAATGTAGGTGTCAAGCAACGACTTCATACTTAAACCCAAGTCCCAACTCCTCAACTCTGATGCTGCAGGGTACTGCACTCCTAAGCCGTGGGGATTTAGAGTACCTACACTAAAAAGTTAAAAATAAAATTCTTTCCAAAAAACCGACTTCCAAAGCCACTGTAAGTCGGTTTTTTGGTTGGTTTGTCGGGCGAGCCTGACGCGTCAACTTTGCCTATCTTTGTTATACTCGCCCGACTTCAACATAGTGTGTAGAAATCAAAATTATTTTTTGCTTTACAGTGGCTTTGGAAGTCGGTTTTTTGGAAAGAATTTTTATCACTTTAATCGATAGCTTAAAATTGTTAATCAACATAAAACTAACATACTAAAATTCTACATCAATGAACAGGCGACGTGGATATGCGGTCGATTTTCAAAATACTATTATTTTTTTACTTTACTTTGACAAACAAAATACGTCTACCTACCTATTAAAGCAGGCGTAATTCAGGTCCAAGAAAATAAAAGATTCAAGCTTAATTTATCAAGATTCAAGACGGTATAATAATTTTACAACCAGACACAAATAAACGAGAATAATTAAAAGGCATGTCTGAGTAAATAACATTCGGCAGGTCGGCGGCGGGCGGCTAGGAGCCCAGACAAGCATTTAACGCATGCCAAAAAGCAACGACCCATGAGGATGAGTATCCATACTTACGCATAACACTTATTTTGTAGAGTTTTTGACCAATGGGTCACATATTATTCGTAGCGCACTTATTGTAAGACTTATTAAGCTCATAGTGTTCTACTTAAATTTTGGCCATCGGGCCAGATTACTCGGTGGGAGTTAAAAATGGGCCTGTAAAATGACTGCAGCGTCTAAGTGTGGAAAAATCACCCAGAACAGAAGAAGAAAAATAGAATACTGATACCAAAAATAAAGTTAGCAATGCCACCTGTAGAAAGTACTTGAACAACTCAGGTTTGCTTGCAAGCGAGAACAGCTATTAGCTGGGAGAGTCTATGTCTACTCTTAGACAAGTTGCTTGATGGATTTTCCACATGTTATATCCACCACTTGTGACTTGGTTGTTATTATGATTGTAGTGCTATTAAAAAACTACAAGTTCACAAAGTCTGTTTATTTTGTTACACGTTCTTCACTTTTTACTAATTCAAATAGATAATGTGTGGTTAGTGGATAGGTACCTACATCAAATCTTAACCACGAAATATATTTTTTTTGTTTTATAATATCGCCTCACCGCGTTCTTTAGATGAAAGATGCTACTTAGTAGCAATTATTTATAAAAAAGATTTTGCATTCGAAATCAGTCAAGAATATAGAAATCGGGGTACCCACAAAGGGAAATTTTCTATAATATTTAAGAATTTCTAATTACATATTGCATTACTAACAACACGTACTTACCTGAAACTACAATTAGGTAGTCTAACTGCTACCTACTAATATCTTCCCTAGTCCCTATCCTTAGTTTGTTTGTTTGTTGTCCCAATCCCAAAGACCACATGAAACGTGATAAATTGAGACATTCATCGACATATTATGCCCGTTGATGTAATCCTGTGCATGCATTCCGCGGAGTCTGAGCTTTTGTTGTATCCTTTGCTAAGATACTTACATAAGTATAGAAAAGCAGAGCGGCTAATTGAAACATTTGTGAAACATCCAGTGACCCACCAGTCAGTGTAATACTTGTAACGTAATTTATTTGTTATATCGTCTACTTATTGTAACCTTTTTCTTTTTTAAGAAAAGGGCAACTGCTGAGTTTCTTGCCGGCCCTTCTCAGTAGAATCATCTTTCCGAACCGGTGGTAGAGTCTTAAGTCTTAATGTATCATAAGCGAAACAAGTTGTCCTATGTGAAATAAATAAATAATTTATCATTTTATATTTTTTTTGACAAGTTTGTTGTAAGTAAAACAAGTATGTTTGACAACTCTGAATCAATTTCGGGCTACCTGGAAAGTAAGTTAAGTATTCTCTGAATTTCACGGGCTTTTGAAACGTGCTTTAGAAATTACTAGCTGATGCCCGCGACTTCGTCCGCGTGGTTTGGCGGGACCCTCGAACCCGATTGCAGCGCCCCCTACCGGGTCCAATTGTGAATATAAACCATCCCGGGGTCCAGACAAACCCAACAAAAAAAGAATTAGCGAAATTGGTCCAGCCGTGTCCCGCTCTGAACCTCGAACCCGATTGCAGCGCCCTCTACCGGGTCCAATTGTGAATATAAACCATCCCGGCGTCCAGACAAACCCGACAAAAAAAGAATTAGCGAAATTGGTCCAGCCGTTCACGCGTGATGCCGTGACCAAGGGAAATAGGGATTCATTTTTATATTATACCCCTATTCCCCCCCTTCGGGGGTGGAATTTTGAAAAACTGTGAGACACATATGTTTTCATTTTCTACCCGCAGCTCATATATCAAGTTTCATGGCTATAACTTGAGAAATTAAGGACTTTCATACAAACTTTCAACCCCTATTTCACCCCTTCGGGGGTAGAATTTCGGCATAAAAAGTATCCCATGTCCTACCTCGTAGTATGGGCTCAAATCGTGCCAAGTTTCGTTTGAATTCATTCAGTAGTTTCGGCGTGATGCGCGGCCAAGATACAGACAGACAGACAGACAGACAGACAGACAGACAGACAGACAGACAGACAAAAATGAAAAAAATTACAGATTTGGCTTCAGTATCGAATAATGAGTGCCCTCCAAAAAAAATTTTCAAAATATCTTCAATGTACAGAATTGGACCTGTTACAGTTTTATTATAAGTATAGATAGAGTATAGGTACCTATGTATCACCTACATGCTAACACAGCTAAGCCCGCAGAACTATGTTGCATATCTACCCAACAGGCTTTTACAATTTTAGATGAAAATTACCTGGGTTTGTTTGTTTTGGCCGTTATTACTGGCCAACCACATAACAAAACAAAAATAGTCGCCAGGTTTCTTTTTACATGTGACCTTACAAAAGCCGGGTCAGGGACCTAGGTAATTATCTCTTCAATTCACCTCTCTTTGCAATTGCAATTGGATAACACTCGATTTCGCTTTTGGCTATAATCCACTGTCGCAGCAAGAAAACCATACTAAGCCAATCACAACAATTGGAGTTTGCAGCAATGATTGATACAGCTTGTACGAAATACAGCAGCTACTGGTCTGCCGATGAGTCTTTGCATGTCTTTGCTACGCAGCATGATTGGACGTCAGGGCGCACTCTAACTAACGAAGAAATCAGCTTTTATATTTTAATATAAGTGCAGCTTTGGCCAAATAGCAACTTTTTCTTGACTAATTAGTAATCAATTTGCCTTGTCTGATACTAATAAAACATTTAAATATCTTAGATTCTTTGAGGTTAGATAAAAAATGACATTTACGTGAATGAGGACGCGACGATCACGATCTCGGATGCTTTTTTGTGCCAATTTAATTTGACAATAACAAATGACACGTTCATCGGTGGTTTTACTTTATTTACATGATATGCGGCACGTCGGCCTGTCCTATGCATTTTGGAGATGACATGAATCTATTTACTCTTTAAATGTCAAATTCTCGGACTTTGCAGAATTGCAAAAAAGGAACTCATTGAGTGATGGTGAGTGTAGATTTAATGCTCTAACTATAACTAATAACTATGATTGTGTGAAATATTGTCTATTTGGAATTAGACTGATTAGAAATTAGAATAACCTAATATAGATGAAATAGGTTTAAGTCACACCTATTTTATTATCTTGAAGTAACTAGGTATGTATTTTTATTATATCATATCATTTGTAACTATGCACAAAAATAATCGAGGCACTAATAAGTTATCTATCTATCTATTTACAAAATATAGAGTCACGTCATTCTTGTGCCTACTTATTCTGTTTTGTAGGTAGGTATTTTCTTGAAATTCTCTAACGTCGGACACAATTTCCAAAAAATAATACTATAAAGATTTAACTGGACGATTTAAATATATATTATATATTTTATTTTATTTCAGAAAGCTTTTATATTGATGAACATTTACTTTAAAATTTTTGTCTAGCTGTCTGTGAATTTGAATGCAACTTAGCTAAGCTTACTGATACCTTATATATTTTATAAGGAATTCTTTAGGAAGGAGACTCTTTGGAATAGGGGATGAAAGTTTTTGGTGTTGTTACTACCCACCTACATAGCATAGATTTCAGATCTGATGAGTAGTAGGGAGCCCGATATCCTCAACAGGTCACCAATCAAAATGTTACGGACAATCCGACACGATCGCAGAGAGATTTTAAAAGCGCGGGACTGACGGCTTTACGTACACTACGATGAATGGGGTCAAACACCATATTCTTAACTCCGGGCTAGTAGGGAAAATTCTCCGTTAAAAAACCCATTTACCTTATTTAATTTTGAGGTCTAAACCGGACGTAATGGAACCTAGGAACTCGCAGTCGAAAATGTCCTAACACTCTTAACCACCAGATCAAAGAGTTGAAACCTCATACTCGATGATTGTGACTAATATTCTGGCAGCCGTTCCAAGAAGCGTTGCGTCACTGGATTAGAATTTCATTGAAAGATGTTCAAAAGCGGATCACAGTGGCGACAGGAAATAATATATTGAGTTCGGAAATCCGTCTGTTCATCTTAGTAACAGCTAAACCAATATAAATAATAAATATAAGTTTATTTCAAGTAACTCATACTCATAGACTCATATAATTATTAAAACTAAGTATATATTAAACTAGATGATGCCCGCGACTTCGTCCGCGTGGTTTACGGTTTTTTGATTCCCGCGGGAACTCTTTAATTTTTCGGGATAAAAAGGAAAAAGGCCTATGTCTTTCCCCGGGATACAATAATTACTATCTCAATATCAAAATCGGTTGATCTTGGACCATAAAATCACAGGACGGATCGGGCTGCAAATTGCAATTTGGCATCATGGTTTTCCGGTGAAAATAGCTATCTATCTATGACGTAGGCAGCAGCTAAGAATTGATTTTGAAAATTGAGAGTGAATTGATCTGCGGTTTATTAAGTCCATGATTTACCTACGTATTAAACTACCTGTCCAAAGATATATTTATGTATGTATATGTCACCTAAAACACCTTTTTCAGCATAGCATAGGTGAACCGTACACGATAACTCAGACAAGTATTCCAAAGCTTTGATAGTAGTTACTATACTACACCGAACCTGTGCCGAAATAGTACCCTAGTACTATTTCGTACTAGTACGTAGGTACCTACTTAGGTACCTACCTATAAAAATATATTAACAGATTTCTTTCAGATAAGTACTAAATTACCTAAATTAAAATTAATTCAAGTAATTCAGAATGGCATTCAAAACACTTTAATTTAATTTATTACTATTTATTGAATAAATTAAATACCTATCTGAAACTTTAAAACAAAAAAAGGAAGTAAATGTTGAATATAATTAACATTTGAATTATATAATATTTTATGATATCGGCAATATCGGTGACTAATTGAGTTGTGTGATGGCGCCATTTCAAAATAATTTATTGTTATTATCGATTGTTTTATTGCATTTGCAAGCTCATGTTTAGGCATGTTAAGCCTTAAAATATAAATTTCTGCTCATCTCATATAACTTTTTTGCCGTATACATACCTAAAGCTTTTTTGACCGGTTCCACGTCGATAGATTCGGGGAGACCCTTAGGGTCTAGATAGACAGACTGCATTAGGACTGCACGCCGACTAAAAAATTGCAGCTTCGAAGCGGTTTTCCTACAGTTAACAAAACTGTAAAGGAACTGCATTACAACTGCAATAGAACTGCGCATCAGCTTGTTCATTTCCATTAGAACTGCACACCGACTTCAAGCGGACTGCGCAAGTATGGAGTTTCGATGCAGTTATGCCAACTGCTTTACATCGAAATCCAATTTTCGAAAAAAATTAAATTTCGTCCAGGTACTTACTACTTTTGGCCCGATCTGGAATATAAACTCAAGTCAACGAAGCAGTGAACTTACCCTCAAGATCGGTTTACGTAGCACTAACCTAAATCTTTGAGACAGAATTGTAAAGTTTTACATAGGTATATTGTGTAGTATTATCACGTACAGCGGACGCCTGCGTCCAAGTGCGGAAAATAATCCCAGGATACAAAAATGTATTTATAGGTTATAGTATTTAAATCGCAAAAAACTAAAATTCGGATTGGAGTCTACTATTGACACGGAAAATTAGTAAACTTACCACGGGATTTTCAAAAATCGAAGTCGCAGGCATCACCTATTATTAAAATAATATTATATACTAGCTGATGCCCGCGACTTCGTCCGCGTGGATCGAGGTTTTTCGGTTCCCGCGGGAACTACTTAATTTTCTGGGATAAAAAGTAGCCTATGTGTTATTCCAGACTATAATCTATCTCTGTGCCAAATTTCATTCAGATCCGTTCAGCCGTTGGGGCGTGATTGATTAACAAACATCCACACATCCATACATCCATCCAAACTTTCGCATTTATAATATTTATATTTGATATAGCTGATGCCCGCGACTTCGTCCACGTGGACTAAGTTTTTTCGATTCCCGCGGGAACTCATTAATTTTCCGGGATAAAAAGTAGCCTATGTACTCGTATGTATGTATGTATGTATGTATATTCTTTATAGCTGATGCCCGCGACTTCGTCCGCGTGGAATAAGTTTTTCAGTTAATTTTCCAGGATAAAAAGTAGCCTATATTACTATCCCACGATATAATCCCCCTATAATGGTGACACACGTACTTCTTCATATTTTAACGAAAGCCCAAATGCTGTTTCATGGCTATAACTTGAGAAATTAAGGATTTTCATACAAACTCTCAACCCCTATTTCACCCCTTCGGGGGTGGAATTTTGAGAAACTGTGAAACACATATGTTTTCATTTTCAACCCGCAGCTCATATATCAAGTTTCATGGCTATAACTTGAGAAATTAAGGACTTTCATACAAACTCTCAATCCCTATTTCACCCCTTCGGGGTGGAATTTTGAAAAACTGTGAAACACATATGTTTTCATTTTCAACCCGCAGCTCATATATCAAGTTTCATAGCTATAACTTGAGAAATTAAGGACTTTCATACAAACTTTCAACCCCTATTTCACCCCTTCGGGGGTAGAATTTCGGGATGAAAAGTATCCTATAACCTACCTCGTAGTATGGGCTCAAATCGTGCCAAGTTTCGTTTGAATTCATTTAGTAGTTTCGGCGTGATGCGCGGCCAAGATACAGACAGACAGACAGACAGACAGACAAAAATGAAAAAAATTACAGATTTGGCTTCAGTATCGATTAATGAGTGCCCTCCAAAAAAAATTTTCAAAATATCTTCAATGTACAGAATTGGACCTGTTACAGTTTTATTATAAGTATAGATGAAAGCTATATCGTTTAAACTGGCACCGAAATAAAGCCTAAATCGTAAAACTTAAAAATAAACTGTTGCCAAGTGGTTTTTGTGCGAGTAACGCGATTTTTTGCCGGTGCCGTCAAATAAGCGCCCTTGAAAAGACTTCAACGCTGTACTTTACGTTAAGTTCAATGATCCATCTTTTAATTTAGAGACACGATTAATTTGACGGATATCACACGATTAAGTAATCTTTCGTAATATATTACAAGTTCATAATATTATTAGGTAAATTACAAAAAAGTAACATAGGTAAGTAAATAGTTTTTTTTTGTAAATACTTACGAAAAACTTAAACGAAATTATCTTGTTGTAATAGATTTTATAATTTTGTTACAGTGCTTCACATACAAGGAAAGTTTCTAAACTTAAGTAGGTATTTAAGTAAGTTTAGAAATATGTAGATGATAAAATTTCATCAATATTTTCTTTTATTTTTGTATCAACAATGTGTTAGTGAAAATTATTTTTCAGTTTTCCAATTTCTGTAAGATGACGTCGTGTTCGTACTGAGGAACAAATATGTAAAATGTTTCTAACATAATATAATCTTTCGTGAATCTACTTTTATTTCGGTAAGTAGAGTCATTTTCTTCTCATTTTCATGTTTTTGCCTTTTGATTGGGAGTTTCAATAGAATAGATCAATTAAAGTTATATTATTCATTTGTTTTTCGCTTTGGCAAGTATGGTGCGGGAGTCAATTGTTTTAAGTGTGTTAGCTGATAATTCCCCGACTTGGTTATCGAAGACTTTCTAGTTTGTAGGTACCTATCCTTTTAAGTTATCATTCTTTTTTTATACTGTGTAATGATTTCTATCTAAAGGTATGTTAGCCTTGCATTTTATTTTAATTGGTTCGGGATAGTGCGGGTCGTAGATTAGTACCTAGTCAGAGGCCCAGTGGTAGGGTGCAGGGTGTTGCAGGCTGCAGCTCAGATGGCGGCCAGAGTGCATTCCACTGATCAGTAGCGGACACGTCAGTTGCAACTAGGGCAGGCATTACTTAGGTAGGCAGTAGGCACCCGGCAGGGTCAATTTGGGAATTTATAATTTCTGAAATTTCCCTGGTCTGGCCTGGTGGGAGGCTTCGGCTGTGGCTAGTTACCACCCTACCGACAAAGACGTGCCGCCAAGCGATTTAGCGTTCCGGTACGATGCCGTGTAGAAACCGAATAGGGGTATGGGTTTAGTACAACTGCCATGCCCCTAACAGGTTAGCCCGCTACCATCTTAGACTGCATCATCACTTACCATTAGGTGAGATCGCAGTCAAGGGCTAACTTGTAGTGGATAAAAAAAAAAGCTAGTGTGAAATAAAGTTTAGGTAGTATCGACTAGGATAGCATAGCAATCATAATATTATACCTCTACGATAGCAATGCATTAACGCATCTGTGAGCTGCGCACCACAGCCTCGGAGGCGTTTGGCGCGCCTCCGCCACGCCGCCCGCTGCACTTGCACCGCGGCCGCCGCTGACCGCGCGCCCTCGCCGTCGCCGCCGCCGGTGGCGGCCGGCGCTGGGCCTCAGTCCGCGTCGACTCTCCGCTAGGGCCACACCGATGGTAACGGGGCGCGCGGGCGTATGCGTGGCGCGGTGTCTCAAGCGAGTGGCACGCGTGGCGCGCGGCGGTGCGCGCACGTGCCCGGCCGGCGCACGCGGTGGCGGCGCTCGGGGCGCGCTCGTCGCAGTTCCGTGGCGGCGGGCGAACAGCGCAGAGCGCCGCACGCGCCGGCATGCGACGCTAGCCCGAGCATGCGGCTGCCCTTGCTGCCGCTGCTCGTGCTGCCGCTCGTGCTAGTGCGTCCGGCAGCAGGTGAGCACTAATATTTTTTTATATTCTCCCTAGCATTTGCTTTTTTTTATTTAAGTGCCAGTGAAAGCTTACGGTAAAGTTTATACGTTCTTTCCCGATCCCGAAGTTATTTTAAATCAGGCTTTCGCGGTAACGATAATTAATTAAAATTAGTCGGTCACAATCAAATGTGATAATTCGGAGTCGCTCGACCGGTAAAGCGACTCCCGTTTCGCAATATCGAAGCGGCGCGGCGGTTAAACACTTAAAAAGTCCTCGCACTCGATTGATAAGCGTAGTGTTCGTATTTTTTAACCGACTTCTATCACGCGGCAAGTCGGTTTTGTTTTTCTTCGAAGTCTCACCCGGACCCGAGTGAACTGTGTAAATCAGTCCAATTTACCTGAAACTTGGCAAAAACTTGGCAAACAAACCTCAAATAACAATGCCCGGCAAGAGTTTGGGTACAGTTTATTCTACTAACTTTTGAATAAACAACATTACACCGCAGACTCATAAAACGATACAATTAACACCCCTATTATTTTAAATATACGTACGGTCTATGTCGTTAATTTTTCTTGTCAAGTAGATTTTAATTTACTGTCGTTTTACTCTGTATTAAATTAGTGTTATTGAATTATTACTTACAAGATGATGCCCGCGACTTCGTCCGCGTGGATTAAGTTTTTTTTAAATCCCGTGGGAACTCCTTGATTTTCCGGGATAAAAAGTAGCCTATGTCCTTCCCGGGGATACAACCTATCCCTGTACCAAATTTCATCAAAATCGGTCGAACGGCTGGGGCGTGAAAGCGTAGGTAGCAGACAGACACACTTTCGCATTAATTATAATATTAGTGTGGATATGGATTAAACCTATTGAATGTTATTTACCGTTATTTCGGTTTTTTACACACTGGAAGCGAAAAAACGCGCCGCGGCCCTAAATATGCATATATCCAAACGTCAACAACCTGTGTGCGTATATTTTACATTCATCCATCAATAACTTCTTGTTAAACTATTCTTGCTCTAGGATTTTATTCAGATATACAAAAAATGGTAAAGTAACTTTCAACTTCAACAACATAATTCATATATTCATGTACCTATATTTATTAGATACGACATTTTTGTTATCATACCCCATTAACATTAATGGAATACGCTAGATGATGCCCGCGACTTCGTCCGCGTGGATTAAGGTTTTTCGATTCCCGCGAGAACTCTTGAATTTTCCGGGATTACAACCTATCCCTGTACCAAATTTCATCAAAATCGGTTGAACAGATGAGCCTTGAAAGCGTAGCAGACAGACAGACAGACACACTTTCGCATTTATAATATTAGTATGGATTTTTGTTACATATTTAAATAGTTTTCTCTGTACGTCATCGATCAATCGCATTTATAGCATAACTAGCTGATGCCCGCGACTTCGTCCGCGTGGTTTAAGTTTTTTGATTCCCTCGTGAACTCCTTAATTTTCCGGGATAAAATGTAGCCTATGTCACTCTCCAGGTTCTCAACTATACCCATGCCAAGAATCAGGCCGATCCCTTGCTCTGTTGCGGCGTGATTGAAGGACAAACCAACAAACAAACACACTTTCGCATTTATAATATTAGTATGACTGAACGGAAAGAACTGATTTTTCAAGTGATATGATGAACTTGAACGGCAATCGCCAAAAATTAAGAAATTATTCTTACATGCAGTGGCGTGCAGGTGAATAAGCATTGCTTATCCTAGTAGTTATTGCCTCCATGCTCTGCCTGAAAATAGACATATTTATAACCTGGCTTCGAACCCTGTGCACGCCACTTCTAAATTAATAATTAACTTCGATGCTTATATTATTACAGCGTCAAAAAGGAAACCATCTTATCCAGCATTTCCCTAATTTAACAATGTGGCCACACCTTTACTGATTGTTATAAAACCAAGAAAAAAAATGAAAGAAAAAAGATCTATCAAGTGCCAATTTATCTTTCGATATACTTATAAGATCAATGACCGGACAGATACATAATATATTATAATATATTATAATCATGCGTATTGTATTCCGCGAGCATTTTTTCTAAAGGCTCTAACTATTTCTTTATCAGATTTGATTATAATATTTTCAATAATTCGTAAAATATGTGAAAGTACCAAAATTTATATTATAAGTACAATTAATAGAAGTAAAACAGGTCAAAGTTAATCCATACGAGGTATGTACCTAAACTACTTCATCCGTATTAATTTAAGTTTTATATATTCTCGTGAAAGCTCTCTGATTTTCTGTAAGCTACCACACACATCATACCTACCACTCTATACTATAGAGCGACAAAACTCAAAACAGGTTAGATGGTGTCTGTTTATCACATTTTCACGGCTCTACCAAAGATGACAGAAACGGAACAAAAAATTTATTATATTAATATATAGGAATTCATGCAGATGACGTCGCGGCCATCAAGTAATGTCTTTACCAAAAATAAGTCTAACATATTCTTAAAAAAATACACATTTCAAATATAGTAAGAGTACCAAGGTACAAAACTTATGCAGGTGCCTTTTTACAAGACCCGAAAGCGGTCAAGTACGTACTCGTAGTACTACTTCCTTTGAAACTCAGTCGCCATTCGCGAGCAAAGGTTGACTAAGAATAAAACGTATAATTTGAAAAAAATTACGTTCACGTAATTCTGGCTGACTTGCCTCAGCTCACAGTTTCACACAAAGTATTAATATGTAAAATATGTAATACTTTGTAACTAATTCTACTATCCACAGCCTCCAAACTTTTCCCTAATTATTAGAAAATAATATAATAAAACTTACATTCAGATTATATTACATATTTTGTAATAATTAGGCAAGTTTTCCGGAAAATAGTTTGGGCTGTTATGTAAAAGGGTCAAATATCTTAAACGTATTGCTTTCTTTATAAGTTTCAGTATCGCTCAGTATTAGAAACAAACTACAAACTTATCGAAATAATAATTTTAAGTTATTTAAATCTGACAATTCAAAAGAAAATAATATCCCCCTATGTATTTGCGGATTAAGGTATTTTAACTTCCCGCAGGAACTCAATTTTTCGGAACAAAAACAAGCCAAACCAAATTTGGTCGAAATTGAAACCGACGCGACGCCCAAACGTAGCTGACAGACAGACATAGTATCGCGTTTATAATACTAGTATGGATTCATATTGTGCCAGTTTTCGTATCATCCGAATTCCTTTACCATACTTATTCTAAAAGCAAAGCCAGTCTAAGATCAAAAAGTTTATACTTTCCACAAGCTCTCGCTCAAGGGTCAAGTGTTTTACAACTTCCTTTAACCTAGACGGAGTAGCGAGTAGGTACCTGGTTGCAAATGTAAAATGTTTAAAATTCAAATAATGCAACGTAGGGTCAAACGTGAAAGACTCAACATGGACTCAATGTACTATAATTATGTTAATATAAAAACGCATTAATAATACGCATTTATTAAAGAAAAATATGGAAAATTACAATCAATAGTCATGCTTCGTAAATCAGAAAGTAAAGGTAAACCCATTGGACTCCGGCAAGGACTCATAGGGTAGAGACCGAAAATGAATAGAATACATAAACTGGATGGGAATGCTATTCCTACAAAGAAAAATCGTCAAGAAACTTGGAAGGTCTATCTTTTAAAAACTTCAAACTTCAATCTTTTTATTCAAATAAACTTTACAAGTGCTTTCAAAAAACCTTTACAATAATCTATATCTATATCTATACTTATAATAAAACTGTAACAGGTCCAATTCTGTACATTGAAGATATTTTGAAAATTTTTTTTGGAGGGCACTCATTATTCGATACTGAAGCCAAATCTGTAATTTTTTTCATTTTTGTCTGTCTGTCTGTCTGTCTGTCTGTCTGTCTGTCTGTATCTCGGCCGCGCATCACGCCGAAACTACTAAATGAATTCAAACGAAACTTGGCACGATTTGAGCCCATACTACGAGGTAGGACATAGGATACTTTTTATCCCGAAATTCTACCCCCGAAGGGGTGAAATAGGGGTTGAGAGTTTGTATGAAAGTACTTAATTTCTCAAGTTATTGCCATGAAACTTGATATATGAGCTGCGGGTTGAAAATGAAAACATATGTGTTTCACAGTTTTTCAAAATTCCACCTCCGAAGGGGTGAAATAGGGGTTGAGAGTTAGTATGAAAGTCCTTAATTTCTCAAGTTATAGCCATGAAACTTGATATATGAGCTGCGGGTTGAAAATGAAAACATATGTGTTTCACAGTTTTTCAAAATTCCACCCCCGAAGGGGTGAAATAGGGGTTGAGAGTTTGTATGAAAATCCTTAATTTCTCAAGTTATAGCCATGAAACAGCATTTGGGCTTTCGTTAAAATATGAAGAAGTACGTGTTTCACCATTATAGGGGGATTATACCGTGGGAAAGTAATATAGGCTACTTTTTATCCTGGAAAATTAACTGAAAAACTTATTCCACGCGGACGAAGTCGCGGGCATCAGCTATAACGAATATACATACATACATACATAGGCTACTTTTTATCCCGGAAAATTAATGAGTTCCCGCGGGAATCGAAAAAACTTAGTCCACGCGGACGAAGTCGCGGGCATCAGCTAGTCAACAATATAGTAGGTATGCATATTATATTATTACATACATAATATATTTAACCGCAGTATCGCGCATTCCTGGAGCGAATCAAATCCACGCTTTTTTATCATTTAACTATTTAATAATCTTCGATTGTATAGGTAGTAGGTATGCTAGTTTTCAAGAGCGTATTGCCTACTTTTACAAGATTTTTAAACTTGTGTTGTTGTAAAGACAAGTCTATTATTTGTACGCTCATTTGAACGAAAGACTTTTGGTCTTTCTTGAGGCTGAGTGAAGAAGTCACAAGTCTATAAAAAAAATAATGGGCAGTCATAGGGACTGCCGATAGAAGTGAAAACGAATATTTAAAATATATTTTTTTTTAAATTAAAAAAAAAATCCACATGTTTACCCCTTACCAAAAAGTGCTCATCGCGGCTAAAGAAGTTTTCACTTCAAAAAATGCTCAACGCGGCTAAAGAAGTTTTCACTTCAAAAATATAAGACAATTTGCTCACTTTGTGAAGTAACTAAAAACATAATAAATTACACCAATGGCTCAAAATGTATATCCTCGCCTACGGTAACTACGGTTACTCAATATTCACTCCAATAATTGCTAATAGGTGTTTTAAATAATATGCCCATTTAGCTAAATAAGGACTTAGCGGATATCAGGTGAATTAGAGGCGGTTAAGCACCTTGATGTACGCATTCCTCTCGAATTATCTATCTTTAAACATCAATTAATGCATATTTGACTCGGTAACGTTCAAAATTATTGCTGTTTTAACGCCTTGATACGTTTTGAACTAGTTATATTTTTTTTAAATTTCACGATGCTTTCCGCTCTTACAACAGCGCATAATACTTACACTTTACTTACAACTCTATTAAATATTAATTAAAGTAAAGCTTTAAGAAGAACCTATAAAATTATAAAGATTTTAATTCGTAGTATGAGAACTCGGAAGTGGAAGCAGTGGGAGTGCTCTATACACCTTACTAATCTTATCTTATTATAAATGTGGAAATTTTGATGTTTGTATGTTTATAAGTTTGGATGTTTGTTACTCCTTCACGCCATAACGACTGCACCGATTTGGCTGAAATTTGGGATGGAGATAGCTTATACCCTGAATAACACATAAACTATATTATAAATGCAAAAGTGTGTCTGTACATGTATCCCGGAAAATTAAAGACCGAGTGTTTGGGAAGGGCCCGGAGTGAGACGCTGCCAACGTATCAATGCAGGGCCCGCCCCATAGACCACGGTCCTATAGTCATGCATGCCATCCGATCTCTTACCGTCAACCCTGAGCAAACCGGAGGGTTCCCAGTGTGCAAGGATGAACGCAGAGGTCAGAGCGCGACGGACTATGTCATTGATAACACAGTGGCGATAAAACTCGACCTGCACTTCGAACGCAACTAAGGCGACTCGAGTCGAGGAGGTCGAGTTTTATCGATTTTAATTCGGTCACCATCGACTTAGTCTAAGCCCAAGGACAGTGATGAGGCTGTCATACCAAACGTAGGCTATACGGCTAGGCGAAGTGCTGTCCAATCGACAAAAAAATACAAATAGTAATATGAAGACGGTTTTATCTCCATATAGGTAATCATACGAGGACTTACATATAAAGACATCAATATCTTTTAACGATTATTATTGTTACACGTTAGAAAAAAATATACTCGGGCAAATATTATACGGGTAGACAGGTAAGAGGTATCTAAGTATTTCTGCTGCAAGAAAATGAGTGCAAAAACGGCCGGAAACGCTCGTAGCATAGTGCCTCGTGCGGTCATTAGGTGCTCATAATGACGACTATTACTGCAAATTGCAGTTCCAATGAAAAAATTAATTTCACGTTGAAATGATTTTTCTGACCATTTTTCTGTCCCATGTACAATGTCACATCGCAGCAGTGAGTTTTTGCAGTTTCTTCTCGGTAAGGAAATCGTTCTGAATCAGTGGTAGATATACACACATGGTGGCTAAATACATTTCAATTTTCAGTTTAAGAAATTTTATAAATTCATTACTTCTAATCATTTCTAATTTTGAATTACAATGTTTGTTTGAAAGATTTTATCCTTATCATTGACCCTATCGATTGGTGCTATAAAAAAGTGACTTGATTACTTTTTGAATTTTTAGTTGGTTCGATTCGACTGGAAGAATATAATACCTATAGAAAAAGAAATAGTAATATGTAGACAAGTAATCAAATGAAACTAACTTTTATCATAAATGTAATAAAGTTGGTCTCTGTCTGCTATATTTTGACGGCTCATCTTTTCAACAGACTTTGGCGAAACGTACAGAGATAGGCTGCATCCCGGGGAGGGACAAAGGCTAATTTTTATGGCGGAAAATCAAAGATTTCCCACGGGATTTTTGAAAAGGCTTAATAACAGGCATCTTCTATTACCTACTCTATAATAATAAAAATTTATCTAGAATAGGTAATAATAAAAATGGTTTGTAGAACTGAAATAAATTTTTACTTTATAACTGTATCCGACATTATTCCTAAAGATAAAGACGCTCTCCATTTTAAGTAGGTTTACGGTTCCCAAAATATACAGACCTATCAAAATGCAAACCAATGCAATCGCGATTCGCGTTAAGTTGAAAGTTGTCTGGGTCGAACTCCGAATCTAATTTGCAAGTGTAAATAAACAACTCGGAGACGAGTCCGGAGAGCGTTGGAGGCAAGGCGGACCGGTACGGCGCACCTTGATGACTTGAGAAGAACCGCATCTTAGACACCTGCGGCTTTAGTGATGGCCGTACACTATACCACAGATATAATAATACACTATACCATGTCGATGTCGATTACCGAAGGATTCAAGAAATAAACTGTAATGATATAATTGAACTACAAATATACATATCGTGTAAACATCTTCTAAATATATATAAGGCAAAGGTGACTGACTGATCTATCAACCTACAGCTCAAACCTCTGGATGGATCAGGCTGAAATTTGACATACAGGTAGCTTTTATGACGTTGGCTTCCGCTAAGAAAGGATTTTTGAAAATTCAACCCTTATTAAAATATGGGTTTGAAATTTTCATAAAAATCTAACTTAATTTGAGTGAAACTGCGGGCAAAAGCTAGTTGTTAATAAAACAATGATGTCTTGAAGATGTAGATTTTGTACGTATTGGTACCTATCATCATTTTTAATAATGATGTCAGATTTTTGTACATGGTACCTATCATTTAGGATGATGTTGAGTTTCGCACAGAATTTGATTGTGTGACCGGTTGAAGGTTATGCGATTGTTGAGAGCAGACTGAGAAGAAATCCTGCATTTGTTGCTGTTTATGTTTATAGATCCATAACTTTGACACTAGAATATCTCAACTCTAGTAATAGTGCTCCATAATGTATTCAAAGGAATCAAAGAATATATCAATGTTATATCAATAAACTTCTTATATAATGTTGCATTTAGCAGATAACAATTAACGCAGTATGCTGAAATTTAATTTATAAATCTAATCTTTAGAGCATTGTTTGTTTCTATAAATCTTGAAATTATTTGGCGCATGATACTACAATAAAGAGTGGGGAAAGCGCTTTTTCAGAATCGTATTACTTTTATCCAAGTTCAATACCTACGTGGTTTATTAGTGTTCTACAATATGCATATTACGTCGACGCTAACGGGTTTATTGCTTTGGAATGAACTCGGCCGTCTGCATGCCAAACGACGATTCCTGGTGATCGCCCCTTTGAATTATGCGCACGGGCACGCTTACGCGTCTGCATTCAATCGCCTCGCGAGATTTATGTGTGGCCCGCCCGTTCTGCCCGTTCAACACATACAAATGATTCCTTGAATTTCCGAAGTATATGCTATGGCTTTTGAATGTTTTAGTTTTAGGCGTGCCGACTGAGAGCAAAAGTTTGGTAATTATATCGATATCTATAATATTTTCGGTACAGTCACATCACTACTGTACAACGCCGAATGCACTGCCGGGTTGCTATGCCGTTTGACTTTGTGACAGTATCGGTGATATCGATGTAAAACCTTAGGTAGGTACAGTAAATTAGTGAAGTGGATATTACCTTACTTTAGTATTGCCTAGTTGCGTTGATATAGTTGCATGTCGACTGCGGATGACGGGGTTTCAATACCCGGATCGGGCCAAGAATAATTAGATACTTTTTGAGGTTTTCTCAGTAGGTTCTAGACCATATAGCTTGGAGTTAGAAAGTTGCTGGCATTTTACCCCCTGCCTCTTAGAGCACGTTTGTCTGTCGGTCCGGATCCGGATTACTATCCGACTATGAAAGTGAGGGAATAGAGAGTGCACCTGTGTTTGCGGACACACTTGTACGTACTCGTTATGATATTTCCCGCATAGATGGGTTATCTCTGAGGTCGAGATTGACCGCTTATCGATCTATAATTCTATACTTAATATTATAAAGAGGTAACGTTTGCGAGTTTATGAGGTTGTAGGGGGTAATCTCTGGATCTACTGAACCGATTTTGAAAATTCTAGTACCAATAGAAAGCCACATTATTTGTGAGTGTCATATTAATTAACCCAAAAAATTATCGAGTTCCCGTGGGAATTTAAAAACTTATTTCACGCGGACAAAGTCGCGGGCATGTGCTAGTTATCTATATTTATAATATTATGCTTGAATCTTGGACATCCCCGACATAGGTACGTCAACATGGAAAAAAACTCAATAAAAAGACTAACGTTTGTTGCTAAACAGTGCTTGCGTTTACGGCTTACAAGTAAACAACCTGAGATAACCAGTCAAATAAAGCATCCTAAAATGTCTTACTTGATCTAGAAATTATTTTTGAATCAGATTATTCCTATTTTTACCGACTTCCAAAAAAAGGGGAAAGTTCTCAGTTGGGCGCGTTTTTATTTTTTAAATATATGTCGGTGCATATCTCCATGGTTACTAAACCGATTTGAAAAAAATTGATTTTATTATGACCGGCAGTACAATAATGCCCTGCCTTGCACCGAATAATGGTGTCATATTGGCAAATATAATGTCTTTTAAGATAGATACTGCGAAAAGTACTTAAACTAATTTACATTAATTGTACGAAGGAAATTTATATGAGTCGTCAGCCGCACGAAAATCATTTGACGACCTATCTGGCGCAGTGGTAAGCGATCTGGGCAGTGGCGGGGCAAGAGCTAAATTTGATGTGGGCAAGATACATTTTGCGAGGCCCCCTGATGGATGACGCACGAGGACGGATTTTGTTGAAAGAAAAATTTTGCAGCTACACTGAGCAAATTACATTGTACTTTTTACTATGCAAACATAGGTAAAAAGTACTAAGTTTTTCTGGTAAAAAGTACCAAGTATAGTTGGTAAAAAGTACAAAGTTACTTGGTAATTTTTATTCCAAACCGTATTTTATTATAAATAATCACTTTGTGTATTATGTGCAAATTAATATTATTTAATTTTTAATTTAATTAATTCATTTTTTTTAAATGAATAATCACTTAGAGACATTGGATGAATTTCAAAGCTTTTATTCAACTTCACCACGTCATTATAATATTGTTTTAATATTAAAAATACTAGTGGTTCGCCCCGAACTGAGACCTCGCGGTATCCATAAACTTGTACAGAGCGCCATCTATTGACATCATTGTGAAGTTCTGTTAAAAATACGGAAGCTCATTAAAAATGAAATAATATCGTTTCCTTATAATATTTATCTAATTTTAGTATTTGTTGTTCAAGTACAGGATATAATTCAAATAATTGATAAGTTTCAGCCCCAGCCTTTCAGAAAATTGAGAGTTCTGAGGTCAACTTTGGACGTTAGAAAATCTCCACTTTGAAAGCCCCCCATTAAGTCAATTTTAGGGGAAAAATAAAAAAAATATATTTTTAGACTCTATTTCTAATTATCTTTAAAATGATTTACCGCAACCCTATGTAACGCTATTAAAAATTTTTACTTCGCAATTCGCATTCGCTTCTATGAGAGCCCCCCTGAAATAAAGGTTTTTATAACTTTTTAAGCCATATTCGGCGGGAGGCCATCGGTTTACATATTATATTTAAATTTGAAGTAATTACGTTCTGTAATTCAGAAATTATAAGGCTCTGACAGACGGACGGACGGACGGACGGACGGACAAGTGACAATTCACTCAAGTAGATATGAGACCTTCGCTTCGCTCGGTCAAATATATGGTGGCCCAAATAGTGACGTCCAAAGAAAAAAATTTGATTCTTCGTGCTTAGACCTATCAGAAAATACCCCATGTATATGTTCAGCGATTTATGGTAGTTTTCGAGTTATAATTTTTTAAAGTTCTTTAGGAGATGTCTGAGGGAGTGAGTGTTAAATTTTTTTCTTCTTATTTAATGCTTTCTTCCGAACTTTTTTTTTTGTGAACATGCTTGCTATTAAGTGTACTACTTTGCCTAAAACACCACAATTACCATCATAACACTAACATAAGTCGGAAAATTTTTCGTCTTAAGTGAAAAGTTTACGTTCGACAGTGGTTGAGTCGAAATTTCAACTTTAGATTAAAAATACTTAAACTTGTCTACGTCACTTCCGACTAATTTTAAAACTTTTGGGGTTCCTAAGCTTCCTTTATTAGTCTAAAAATTTGGTACTTTACGGGGCAATATTGTGAGAAAACGGACGTCAAAGGTGGTGAGGCGGAAAATTCTGACCTTACAATTTGATTCTTAAAAATGATTTTTGCGTATTTTTGACTATTTTATAGCTTATTGCTGTAGAAAATTTCTGAATTTAAGTATTTAGCACAAAAATCCACACTAATATTATAAATGCGAAAGTGTAGACAGACAGACGGACAGACAGACAGACGTCTGACTGTCCGTCTGTCTGTCTGCTACGCTTTCACGGCTCATCTGTTCAATCAAATTTGGTACAGGGATAGGTGGTAACCCGGGGAAGGACATAGGCTACTTTTTATCCCGGAAAATCAGTTCCCGCGGGAATCAAAAAACTTTAATCCACGCGGACGAAGTCGCGGGCATCATCTAGTCATCAATATTTATTGACATCAAAGTTACGTGAAAGTTATTAGGCGTTTTTTAGTTTTAAACAGTCATTAGGCAATAAAATAACAGAATTGCACTCGGTTACTAAAAAATAGCGGCAGCACTGTAAAGAATTGCTGGCAAAAAACAGGTAAAAAATCTTGTAGGAGCAGAAAAGCTATACTTTGCTGTCAGTAGGATAATAAGAGTAAGCTATTTTAGTAACAGAGTGCAATTCTGTTTCTTTTTTGCCTAATAACTGTTAAAAACAAAAAATAACAAAAAACTTTTACGTTACCTTTAAATATCGATTATTTTTGTAGTAATTTCAATTTAACTTTTAAATAGAAGTCCGATTTTTCACAATTATGTCCCCTAAAGGACCAAATTTTCAGACTAATAAAGGAAGCTTAGGAACCCCAAAAGCTTTTGAAATCAGTCGAAAGTGACGTAGACAAGTGCAAGTATTTTTAATCTAAAGTTGAAATTTCGACTCTACCTACCACTGTCTAACGTAAACTTTTCACTTACGACCAAAAATTTTCCAACTTATGTTAGTGTTGAGATAGTAATTATTTTATGCAAAGTAGTAGACTTCATAGGAAGCATGCTCACAAAAAAAATTCGGAAAAAAACCACTAAATAAAAAGAAAAAAATTTAACACTCACTCCCTCAGAAATCCATGCTAAAAAAACTTTAAAAAATTATAACTCGAAAACTACCAAAAATCGCTGAACATACATGGGGTATTTTCTGATAGGTCTAAGTACGAAGAATCAAATTTTTTTCTTACGACGTCACTATTTGGGCCATATTATATAGTACACAGAGTGATCATTTACAATAAAATACGTTTTGGAAAAAATAACTAAATAATTTTTATCAAGATAGTATACTTGGTACTTTTTACCAGAAAAACTTAGTACTTTTTACCTATGTTTGCATAGTAAAAAGTACTTTGTAATTTTCTCAGATTCTGAAGATTTAAAAAAAAAACGAATGTGGTAGGTTAGTATTGCCAGATACTTGCTAGCCGGTGTTTTTATTATTTATTGCTAGATGAGTAGTTATATCGATATAATCTATATTTGCGTTCGCGGGCCTTGGAGGCGCGAGGCCCCTTGGACCGCGAGGCCGTAGGCGGTGGCCCACGTCGCCCACGCCCTCCGCCGCCTCTGGATCTGGGAGGTCGTCTTTACGTGGAAGGTCTCGGGTTCGATACCCGGCAGAGTCAATTTGGGAATTTATAATTTCTGAATTTTCTCGGGTGGTTATGGCCTGGTGGGAGGCTTCGGCCGTGGCTAGTTACCATCCTACCGGCACAGACATGCCGCCAAGCGTACATACTTTTGCAATTGTAATAGGGTACCTATTAAGAAGTGAGGATTTAAATATTAACGACCTTGTATTTCACAACGTACTTATATGAAAAATTCTATTGAAAAATGAAAAATGTGGGTGGTGAAAAATAAAACTAATTTCCTGACAAATAAGAAATGATCTGTCAAATAATATGTTCAAACTCATATTCCGAACTGCACATTTTGATCCATTACGTCCGTTAGTTCTAAAGAATTTTTTGGCAAATCCTCAGGAATTTGCACGCTCCTATGTCATTTCGTGAACATACAAAGTACGATATAAGTATAGTATTTCTGTTATTTTCGTTTGTAATTTACGTGTAGAAAGAGCAATGATCGCAGGAAAATTCACTATTATACATATTCAAAACAATACTAATATTAGGTAGGTACTTATAATGCGAAAGTGTGCCGACCTGTTACTGTAGAACAGCTCTGAACCGATCTCGACGAATTTTGGCACAGAAATAGGTTGCATCCTGGAGACGGACACAGGATCCAACGGAAATTGGAATAAAAGACGAAAATTTATGTAGTCGCCGGAAACTACGGGTACATAAGTAAGTACCTACCTTATATAGTAAAATTGGTAAGAATGGAGAAACTATAACGATGACAAAGGATAAGATAGTATTAAAAGTAATGAAAATCAAACCTAGGAATGTGTTGTCTACCCTTTAACTCTTAAAAACCACCTTGTCTATGTATCTATCTCTAGCCTTACCAAATAATCTGTCATTGCAATCAACATTCACTTTAAGCCATAAAACATACGCCTTTTACGCATAATTATCATTAAGAGCTCATAAATTCAAAGTTTAATTAATCTAAGATAATAATCCAACGCCGCAGACGGATTTATTTCAATAATCAACCGGCTAGACGGCTAATTATGCAAAACACGAGTATAGTTCCAGACACCTGCCTAAATATGTCCTTCAATGCCCCAGAACCGAAAACTGGGTCGCCGGGAGGCTGCCAGACGATCGCAATTTTAAATTAGGGACAAAGTTTAGAGAGGACAATTAATGCAACGTTACAACCGTCCTCGTAGCCTACCCTTGGCAACAGTTGGCGATTTTATATACGAGTACGTATTTACGTCGCGTCCTGTAAAAATTAAGAGTACTTAACTTATTTGTAATTTGTTACTAAGTCGGTACAAACTTCGGCTAAGTAACAATCTAAGGGAATCTAACAACTTAAATTTTCATCAACGCTCTCTATTGACTGCTTTTTATGCATCTAGGTTTTTAACTATCGTCACGGCCGTGGCTAGTACCACCCTACCGGCAAAGACGTGCCGCCAAGCGATTTAGCGTTCCGGTACGATGCCGTGTAGAAAATTATGATGGGGGTTTAATATAACTGCCATGCCCCTAACAGTTTAGCCCGCTACCATCTTAGACTGCATCATCACTTACCATCAGGTGAGATCGCAGTCAAGGGCTAACTTGTAGTGGATAAAAAAAAAAAAAAGTTGAAACTTGAAAGTTTGTAAACTTGATAAAACTTTTACCTATAACAAATACCAGTATCATCGAGATGATCTGATGGTCGTAACTTGTAGAGACTCCTAGCTTACCTTCTCAAACTAAGGTATGATGAGTCCATCAAGTATGGGCTCGTTTGACTTGTCTCCATGAATCGCTTGGTAACTTATTATGTGATCATAACCCTTCTTAAGTTTTGGTGATCAGTGCGAGTACGGATTGAGTATTGACGACGCGCACTAAAAAATGTTAAATCAAGCGACTAAGTTTTGGTTACCACTTTAATTTATAAAAAACTACAATAAAGCCAGTGGGATTTTTTATGCAAAATTTTCCGATGCAACAATCGCTGAGTAATGTAGCTTATCATATAAGACACATTTTATAAATAAAATTTCAGGATCCTGCTGTAAATCCGTGTGACCTTTTGTTTGTTGTTTTTATTGAATGACGACTGTACTTAAGTACTTGAAAATATAGTTCACAATTTTAGGTTTAGGATGATTCAGCCGCGTCTATCTAGTCATTATACTCATTGCCAAATCGCCTCGGAGCGTTACTAATGCCACGGAGAACCCGAAATTTGAAGCTTTTACACTTCACATTTATACGAGTATTACATATTAAACAATCAAAATTTGGGATGCTTTCCTAAACTTGCCTTACGCAAAAATAGACCAAGACCAAAAGTCTGCCGTACATAAAGTTTTAGTGCTACGTAGGTATGTGTTTTTTTAGAAAAATAATATTCTAATAAGCTTCTAAACGCGTCCAATGTGATCAATAACGCTTGGTACCTTTTGGTGACATCCTTCGTATAGAAAAATGTGTTGCGCTCTGCGCATGCGGCTCTAGTGGTTCTAGCATTTATTTACGCAGAAACAGTTAATAAAACGTAGGAGGAATTTGATTTATTCTGGCGCCAATGATATTATGCATTCTAAAAACATTTATTTTCAACGCGAAAATATTATTTTTGTCATTTCCGCTCAAAACACAAATAAAGTAATTTGTTGATACTTAGTGATGAATCAAAATAAACTGTGATGTGAGTAATTATACATTAACTGGACGATTTTAGAGGTGGCTATTCTGGGGCCATTCATGATGCCACTTAGATCAGGGTTGGCACAAACGAACTAAATAATATAGGTCCGAATCTATTTTATCGCGTTTTTATTGACTGGCTTACTATTCCTTCTGATACTGCCGTATGTAATCATCTTAAGTTCGCAGATTTCATTTACTAAAACGATAGTGCCGTTTTTTTAGAGCTACAAATAAATAAATTTATATAGGTAACTTAAGACATGTTTAACAGCGATTATATGCTGTAGGGTCCATTTAAAAAAAATGTTTGCCTAGAACGCACGTTATGCTATGAATTTATACCGTTACCGTAAGATTTGTTTTTATGTTCCACGTACTAGTTAATACGTCATACTTCAAGTAATTAACAATATAAACAGCGCCAATATAAAATAAAATTGTCTTACTCAAATCAATTATCAAATCAAGTGATATTCTGTGGACAAAATACCTATATCACTAGACTCTACATAAATTAGGGTTGACACAAACACACTTAATAAATACCTAAAAGGAATAAATATCGAAATTTCATTACTAGCCGTGCTAAATACATATAATAAGTCTTAATAAATTTGTTTACTATGTAAAATCATAACGAACAGCATTTAAAATTAAATAGATGGTTTTAAAGTGGTGTGGAGCTATTCTGGGGTCATTCATGCCACAAATAATATGAGGGTTGATTGCCACAGGTCTATTTGTGTCATTTGCGCGCATGCCGATGACGCGTTGTTTGTTTCACGTGGCTGCTCAGAATTATGAGCCAATTTTCTTACCCAACTGCAGAAGAACTATGAGTTTCTTCTTCACGTGGAATCTTTGCAATTGCATCTTTATTATCTGCAACTGTGCATTGTAGAGACATGTCATCTCCTTTCCTACCCTTTTCTATCCTGGCTCGGGTAACATTCTGAACGTATCCTATTGGAGTCGTCAAACTACAGCATATTCGGGCACGCACACAATATAATAGCCTCTTCATTTCGCTCGATTTTATACCAACTAACTAATTTTGTTACTTGAATTATTAAAAAAAAGGAAACTAGGAAAGGAAAGAATTTTCAGGAATTTCATTCGAGCGAAACCTAGGCTAGCCAGCTATTTAATGAAGAATTTAATGCAATAAAAATAGCTAACTTGGTATTTATAGATCCAAAAATGTAGTATTGTGTTGCTAATTAATCAATTAAAATAGTTATTTCTTTCGCTACCATTGTCTGGTAAGTATTATAAAAAACAACAAAGATTAATCAAAATACCAAATTTTTTACAGACCGGTCTATCTTCTATTTAACAGGAATGTGAAAAAAAACCAACCGCACATGTACTTAAAGTTTGCTAGGTTTAATTAATAAAATAACTTTAGCAACGAAAACCCGACTTGAAGCGCAAATAGCGTTCTTTTACCGCTTTCTGTGATAAAAAATCGCTTTCCTTAAAAAAATCGGGTTCGTCTTCATTTTCGAGAGTTCTCTGTATTTTGGCCGAATAAATAGCTCATGATTAGGTGCTGGGTAATCCCTACGAGGTTTCTGACCGAAACGATTCCATATGTTTTTGCTTATAGAGTCCGTACAAAACACTAAAAATGATTAAGTACTAGATACGGTCTATGTGGCTTCAGAATTCAGATCCGTTGTACACCATTAAGAAACTGTAACTAATATTGTGTACGTTCGTATTAAATATAATAATTGTTAATAACGTTACAATCAGAATCAATGCGTAACTATAGTAGTAATTACTAGAGAGAGATATGGTTTAGATTTTTCTTGTTGAGATTGTCGGCAAAACACTACAGCCCATACAGCTTTTATAACGTAGGCATCCCCAAAGAAAGGATTTTTGAAATTTCAACCCGTGAGGGGGTAAAATAGGGGTTTGAGGTCTGTATGAAAATAGAACTTGACCGAAGCTGCGGGCAAAAGCTAGTTTTAAATAATACACTGTGTAGCGTAAATACTAAAGATAGGTCGTACTGCGTACGCGCAGGACACCGCGAGTCAATGGCCGCCGTGGCAACCCGCGCCGCGCCGCGTAAACCATTATTCAATCCATTTGCATTTTTACCGGTGAATGGTGATCGCCGATACGACAGCCGCTTTATTGTGGCTTTATACAGAAAATCGCGGTTAGTAATAATTTTAATGCGCATTTTTATACGGCCGGTGGCCGTTGAGGTCAAGCGAGTCAGGAGTTGGAAATTTTATCAAAACACTGCACGTCACGGTCGTGTTTTCTCGCCCAGAGCACTTCCTTATCGTGGATACTCCGTGGCGTGCACATCATAGAAGCATTAAAGCACTGCTTACCTAAGATTAAATAGCTTCGTGCTAATTTTCCATCAGAACAGTCATAAAAAACCGGCCAAGTGCGAGTCGGACTCGCGCACCGAGGGTTCCGTACAAACCTGTATTAAGTTTTACGATTTATGACGTATTAAAAATAAAAATTACGTTTGTTGTATGGGAGCCCCCCTTTAATATTTACTTTATTGATATTTAATTATTTATTTTGAAAGGTAATATACAAGTTAATATTCTGTGAAAATTTGAACCGTCTACCTGTTACCGTTTTTAATATTGAGCAAAAAATACGAAAAAAACACGTTTATTGTATGGGGACCCCCCTTAATATATATATTTTTTTAATTTTTAGTATTTGTTGTTATAGCGGCAACGGAAATACATCATTTGTGAAAATTTCAGCTTTCTAGCTATTGTTTGATTGCAAACATAAGTATATAAAATTAAGATTACATTATCTGTATAACATTAAGATTTTACCTACGTAAACACTAAAAGTAAAATGTATTTTGACGGTGGCAACATCGTCCTCTTCCATTACCGCTTGCCATTGAAGTGGTCGGGTCAATAACCCAATTAACAATTTAATTAAATTTTAAGACAGCTATTGTGTCACAAAGTTCAATAAACTTATTTCAAAACTCTTATGTGGTTTATATTCCCACATAAATTGGTCCTTCGAGCCGGATATCACTAGCATTCCCACAAATAGATTAACTTTTTGGAAAAAATGTGTTCAAATTCAACAGTCATTTTGGAAACAGTGGCATGAACAATATCTTGTACAGCTTCAGAATCGGCCTAAATGGAAATACAGTTCTCCTAATTTACAAGTAGGCACTTTAGTAGTACTGCGACAAGATAATGTGAGCCCATTGAAATGGCCCATGGCTCGCATTGTAAAACTTTATCCGGGTAATGACGAAAAGGTTAGAGCCCTTGATGTAAAAACTAAAACAGGATTTATTTTAAGAACCAGTGTTACTAAAGTATGTCCCTTACCAATAGATTGTTAATTTTAGTTTATATATTTTAGTTTATTTTCAGTTTATTTGTTTTCAAATTATAGAGTAGCTTATGTTTGTTAACATCTTTTGCTAGGCCCGCAGTATGTTTGATTGCAAACATAAGTATATAAAATTAAGATTACATTATCTGTATAGCATTAAGATTTTACCTACGTAAACACTAAAAGTAAAATGTATTTTGACGGTGGCAACATCGTCCTCTTCCATTACCGCTTGCTATTGAAGTGGTCGGGTCAATAACCCAATTAACAATTTAATTAAATTTTAAGACAGCTATTGTGTCACAAAGTTCAATAAACTTATTTCAAAAGTCTTATGTGGTTTATATTCCCACAGCTATCACGGTTTATGAGATACAGCCTGGAGACAGACAGACAGACAGCGGAGTCTTAGTAATAGGGTCCCGTTTTTACCCTTTGGGTACGGAACCCTAAAAAGCAGCATAAGGACGTTATTTAGGCATAGTAAGGCAATAACGCCTTATGCAATAACTTCGTAGCCTATGCATGCTACTGTGGGTACTTGTAATAGATAGAACACAATAAAGCAGCTTCGAGAGATTGAATGAACCTTAAGTTGGTGTTTCAGTAAACTGATACCCGAAATTACCTAATATATCCATACATAAAAGGCTTAGAAGGAAGTTTGCTACCATGTAACGCTCTTCGTAAACTTTTCAAGGTCCATTTGCATCAGTTGCTCTTTGACTTTCCAGGATACAAATTCTAACTCAAATGTTTTTATTCAAACAAACTTACAATTAGTGCTTTTGAATAGCCATGTGAATGTACCACTGGTTTGGAATGCCATTTTACCGAGGAGTAAGTACCAGCATGAAATTCAGCTGAAAATACAGAGTAAATAGATTTTTAACTATGTACTTTCCGGCATAAAAAGTGTTTCCTATAATATCCTTCCCCGGGATACAACGTAACTATCTCTGTACCACAAGTAGCCTAGTTGCGACAACGCATATCAGTCGATCGCGATTGTTAAGCTAAGCAACGCTGACCCAAGTCGGTAACTGGATGGGTGACAGGATTTGGCCTGTTCGTTTCTTCCGTGCCTCGGAGAGCACTTAGAGCCGCGCGTCGCGTCGGTCCCGGTTATTATCACCAACATCTGATAATTATCGTAAAAACCTATAAGGAGTTGAAATAGTACTCTTATAGAGACTTAGTCGAGTCGTAGGACCTGGGAACCCACCGCATTATTATCCCAAGAAAACCCCCTACCATTATGTGATGAATGGAAAGGGATCGCGACCCTCAGCAATGACGAATACGACGCAAGGAGAGAGAGAAATATCTGTACCAATTTTCATCCAAATCGATGAACAAATCGGCCGGGGCCTGATGGTAACTCTTTCCCGGCTACTATACTACTACGCTTACTAGACAGACAGACACTTTATAATATTAGTATGGATACCGGGGTCGGTCCTGTGTTGATAAAATGGTAGTGTTGACCGCATATTGTAAAACGATACACCACACCAAAATACCGATTTGGATCGTTTCACCTCAAATGTGTAGGTGGTTGAGACTTGAGACTGAGTAGGATATGGGTCGCTATAATTTATTGTATAAGCTTTACATTTTACGACTGTAAGTAACACTTTTTTAGAAATTCAATGAAGCAAACAAAACTATTAAAATATTTTTATATGCTGTTAAAATGATTTTATATATAAAGACACTGCTTCATTTGAATATAAAATGCAATATCTTGGTGGAAAATATATTAAGTATGCGGTCTCAAAAGCAAGGCCAAAGAAAAGATGAATGGATTCTGTGAAACCATATTATGATTATATATGTTGCTTGTAGAGGAGTGGATAATGAGTTGAGGAATGACAGAAGCGAATTGAAGCACAAGACATGTAGTGCCAAAGACTTATTATATTACCTACCTGTGACCTATTACTGCGTGTTGTTCTGACCCCACATAGCGTGGGACAAGGTCAAGAAGAAGATAACTGACGCACCCCTTACAGGTTATCCCGCTACCATCTTAGACTGTATCAATATTTACCACCAGACACCAGGTGAGATCGCAGTCAAGGCATAACTTGTAGTGGAATTTCAAAAAATAAGTTTGAACAATTAATAATAATCGAACTTTTAAGTGCGCTACATTTACTTAACATTTTTTTTTTGTTACTATTAGCCAATCTGAGCTAGCCAACACCTCTTACATAAGTAGGTTGTAGAACCACAAATTAGGGATAAAGTAGCTTTTTACATTAAAGGAGAGTTTAATAGCTATACTTTCTCAGTACACTTTAAATTTTGTTTTTTTTCAATACTCTTACTCGAAAAATGCACATACAGACATCTAAGTTAAATTTACTGCCCTCGTGCTATTTATAAGCAGTTTTCTTTTAATTTTTGTAAGTCCACTTTACTTCTAAAGAAGCACTTTCTTGCAAGAAGGTTCTTAGTGATATGGACTTTGTACTTATGTAGAAAACCTACACATTTGATGTGGATTGAATAAATTAATTCATGAAATCAAAAATTGTATTTATTATATAATTAAAATTGTTTCATCAAAAAAGTAAAGGCTGAATAGTCCGGGCTGGGACCTAAAACTATGAGCTATGCAACTAAAAAAAACGCGGCGCCATAGATATTAGAGATTTAAATTGTGCGAGCTATTTTTAAAAATTTCATTGCGTTTTCTTAAAAAATATTAATTAATATGAGTGGTAATAAGTAGTGGTGGTGATTTGGAATAATAAAATTAAATCAACAATTAGGTATTTTAGATGTCGCCAAAAATCTCGAAATAAGTATGGGCGTGAGAAACCATTTTCTAGTGAGTAGGTACCTAGTACTTACCTACTCGAGTTTTATTTCAAGTTTTCTCACAAATGTATTGTTATATAATGTGATGCACGGGAGTTAAGGCATTTGTCAGCCTTCGCCTAGCATGAGTCAACTCGTATGTAAAACTGTAAAACCGAACTACCTACTATGGTTCACTGCATCAAACATCTTTTCAAAGTCGATAGAATTTAGGTTTACAATTAACACGTCTCAAGTTCAAGACTCAAATGCACAACGAAACATAGCGTTAGATCACACCAGAGAACTTTTGGTTGGCGACACAAATAGGACAATTTGTTTTGTCGTCCTCCCCGATTTTACTTTTTGTGGTAACTATTTTCATGTCAGCGTGATCATATTAGGGTTAGTGTTGAGAGACAAAATGACACAAATTGGTTCTATAGTTCTCCATTCTAGATGAAAAAGTATTAATTTATATCTAAGCATACTAAAGCAACCTAGGACATTCAAAAATGTTAAACTCTTATGGCAATCATCAGTTATTTGAGCAAAAAATATTTACATTGTTTTGTCGGATATTTTAGCCTTTTGCCTATTATTCTTACTAAAAAAAAACTGATCATATTTGTGTATAGAGATTAAAGTCGAATCACCTCATTAACATCATCCCCCGGAAAGCTCATAAGCTGCATATCAATCTACTATCTCAATTGTTGAGATTGGCTGAATATATATGGTACCTTAGATATATCCTGCGACATTATATTTTCGCCAAAAAGCTATCCAACCAGAGGAAATTGCGATGGTTCCACAATAGCTGCCATTAGCTGATAGATCTATCGACCCTGTGTGCTTAGCATGCGCACAACGAGATTATCTCGCGACGAGGGAGAGAGATGTTGTCGTTGCCGGCAAATTTTTCATTTACCCTAACATGCAGAAAATCATATCATACTAATATTATAAATGCGAATGTGTGTTTGTTTGTTGGTTTGTTGGTTTGTCCTTTAATCACACCGCAACGGAGCAACGGATCAACGTAATTTTTGGCATGAGTATAGTTGAGGACCTGGAGAGTGACATAGGCTACTTTTTATCCCGGAAAATCAACGAGTTCCCGCGGGAATTGAAAAAACTTATTCCATGCGGACGTCGTCGCGGGCTTCAGCTAGTGCGGTATATTACATGATAAAAATAGTCGACATGTAAAGGTTCGTAGAGAAAAATACCACAGATAAGAAATATTACTTTTATCTCTACTTTTGACGTAACGCGACAAGTAACATTATTAGCCTCAGTAGACAGACAGAGTTAACGGGTAGACATAATTTTACTCGTAGTGCGCATGCTAGCCATACAGGGCCATAGAATTTAGACGAAAGTCTTACAATGTGAAGGAGCCCTAACCGCCTCTCGTCTTGGTAACGGGCGGCCATATACGGCGAGCCGGGCGGCCGGTCTTTGAAAAATAGTGTCTGCGGCCCGTCTAGCGAGCCGTGAGTCGTGACTCAGCGCTGGAATCCGACCGATACGACCGTACGCGCACACGCATATCTAAGGCCGGCTGCACGATTACTAACTAATCGTTAGACTGTAATATGTACTCAGTTCAACATAAAGATGCAACTCCTCAATAAATCGATGTAGGTTGTATACTCATCGATTTGGAAGAAAGGTGCATTGAAAATGTAAGTAGGTTAGATTAAGAAATATTATTAAAACAATAGCAAGTAAGGTTTCGTTGTTAATTTAGTTCCGATGTAAAGAGTAGATATTAAGACTGCACAGAATAAAGACGTCTCCAGTCTCCACCAAAAGTCTCCATCATTTTAATATGAACCAAAAGCCATTTAATACTTTAAAACGTTTTGACAACCTCTCTGGCGCATGTGTTGAGCGCTGTTGTCTTACGTGCGGAGGTCCCGGGTTCGATCCCCGGCAGGTTCAATTTGGAGATTTATAATTCCTGAATTTTCCCTGATCTGGCCTGGTGGGAGGCTTCGGCCGTGGCTAGTTACCACCCGTAACAACCGCGGCCGTGACGTGCCGCGAAGCGATTTAGCGTTCCGGTACGATGCCGTGTAGAAACCGAATAGGGGTGTGGGTTTAATATAACTGTCATGCAGTTAGCTTAGCCCGCTACCTGCATTTTAAACTTCACCATCATTTACCATCAGCTGAGATCGCAGTCAAGGGCTAAATTGTATTGGATAAAATAATAACAACTAATCACGACTTTATAGCATACTAGCTGATGCCCGCGACTTCGTCCGCGTGGATTGAGGTTTTTCGGTTCCCGCGGGAACTCTTTAATTTTCCGGGATAAAAAGTAGCCTATGTGCTATTCCAGACTATAATCTATCTCTGTGCCAAATTTCATCCAGATCCGTTCATCCGTTGGAGCGTGATTGAGTAACAAACATACATCCATACATCCAAACTTTCGCATTTATAATATTTATATGGATGGCGTAACAGAGAACACGGAACCAATACCCGCTATTGTTCCCGTCTTCTGTACTCGGAAGTGAAAAAACGGTATAAAATACTTTTTCGTACCACTTGCTCAAAAAAGTGACATTCTATGCCACAAAAAGCGAACATAACAATAGTCATTTTTAATCTGTTAAAAACAGGGAAAGAAAATTGTACTGAATTTCATTCATCCTCTAGGGGGAGAATGTGATTTAAATTTGGAATACTTACTTACCGAAATTTATACTGAACTACATCTGTGTTTACACCATTGAGTTTGTATATAAAGCATTATACATCTTTTTGAAAAAGGAATACGCATTTATTATGCAGTTATGATTAATAAATAAAATGACGAAAACCGACGAGGCCGTATGAGCTTGATGCCTTTGCTTTTCCGACAAAAAAATATTAGTCTAGGAATTTGCCGCGTTTTTGTTTTCTTCAAATACATAAACGTTAAGTTTATTTTAATTTATTTTTATTTATAAATAAGTTAATGTTCTAAAAATACGTTACGATGTTAAATCAAAGCGACAGTGACAGTGAATTGTCGGATTCCATCAGTGCAAATGCTGCCGCAATTATAAATAATTTGCTTCCAACAAAATCCAAGGAAAACTATTTAAAAACTTATGAAGGACCAATGTTTCGAATGTTAACTTTTACTTTTAATTGTCATTATTTTTAATAAATGCTTAAATCTCATATTATTATTGTGTTAATTTTTTCGCAAATGGTACGAAAAGTAAAGTATTTTCCTCGGTGATAAAGCTGTCTTAGTCTTGGGTGAACTTAAATCCCTCGCTACACTCAGGACTCGTCTTAAATCCCTCGCTTCGCTCGTGATTTAAGTTTTTAACACCCTCGCTACGCTCGGGAGTAAACCTCGAGTCCTTCGTTACGCACGCGATTTAAATCGTCACCCGCGACAGAAGACACTGCTTTATCCCCTTGGTTAATAATCTACTATTAGAGCATGAACCATTAAGAAAAAATACAAAATATGAAATTGATGTTAGAACTCCGAAGTTATATCTTCCCATTTCTCGAGCTACTTTAACAATTTTCTAATTTTATTTTATCTCACACAAATTCAAATTAAGGCATAGACATGCACAATACATACATAGGTACATACATAATATAAACCTACTATATTATTTATAACAAAAATATCAAATTAAAACTACGGAATACATTAAAATCCATACTAATATTATAAATGCGAAAGTGTGCCTGTCTGTCTGTCTGCTACGCTTTCCTGGCCCATCTTTTCAACCGATTTTGATGAAATTTGGTATGGGGATAGTTTGTATTTACTGGAAGGACATAGGCTTCTTTTCATCCCGGAAAATTAAAGAGTTTCCGCGGGAATCAAAAATCCTAATCCACGCGGACGAAGTTGCGGGAATCATCTAGTTTAAATTAAAAACTAATAGTTATTTGACAAGAGTGAAAAGTTGTTTTTTAACCGCGTGCTCAATTTTGATGACCGAGCAAGCGAAGGATTCTAAAATTGAATCACGAGCGGAGCGAGTGATTCAAAAATTAGAATCCTGAGCGTCAGCGAGGGAATCAAAATTGAGCACGAGGTGAAAAATCTTTTCACTCGAGTGCAACACGTAACTTTTCATCCCACCTCAGCGAGGAAATGACTAAATGCAAAAAAATCACAAGATTAAATTCAATTCTGTTAATTTCTTCGTCACTAGAATCACTCATTTTAGGTTTTTCACTTATTTTCAATTTTCTTGTTTTTAATCGGTTTTAATTTTAAACAATATGACGTGAAAGAAAATGGTTCGCGCAAAGCAAATTAAAAAAGTACACTTTTGAAGGTTACGAGTGTGAGTTTTTAACAAATTAAAAACGATTGTATGGAAATTCGGCACCATAGAGGTAGAAGTAAATAGGTTTTAATCACATTATATGTCTGTGGTTTTAATCAGTTTTAATGATGTTTTGAATTCACAAACTTCAACGAGTGATATTTACTAACGTGCACACGATGTTCTAAATTCAATTTACTTTTATCCTCAAGAGGATAATAACGGCTTTTACCTTCAAATATCGAAGAGTAAAAATACTCTTTCCGAGATGGTGGGATGAAAAATATATTATTAAAAGGAGTCCCTTTAGGCAAGGTTCCGAAGATACTAGCAGCGTTCCCCCTTTGAATAGCTAGACTTATTTTCTAATTTTATGCTCGTTGGTTTATGCTACACATTTACAATCTGGCAAGGCTACATCTTCATAAGTTTGCATGCACCCTTACCTACTGCAGCACCACAAATTCTTGTATTACTTTCTTGATCCAAAAAAAGTTTAAACGGTCGAGTCTGAACTCTGAGATCAGTTTTGTTTTTGTTTTTTAAGGACTTTTACTTATCTAAAGTTGTACACCTTAAGTACCTAGGAAAACTAAAAGATCTTTTCACATATTTATATTTATACTAGCTGATGCCCGCGACTTCGTCAGCGTGGATTGAGGTTTTTTGGTTCCCGCGGGATCTCTACAATTATCCGGGATAAAAAGTAGCATATATGTTATTCCAGACTATAGTCTATCTCTGTGCCAAATTTCATCCAGATCCGTTCAGCCGTTCTGGTGTGATTGAGTAACAAACATGCATTTGAGGTTTTTTGGTTCCCGCGGGAACTCTTTTATTTTTCGGGATAAAAAGTAGCCTATATGTAACACAATACACATAGATAGATTATAGTCTGGAATAACATTCCAGACTATTTTCTATCTATCTCTGTGCCAAATTTCATCCAGATCCGTTTAGCAGTTCTGGCGTGAAAGAGTATCTAACAAACATCCATACATACATCCATACATACAAACTTTCGCGTTTATAATAATATTAGTAAGGATAGGTATATAAATATTTATATTTGAAAAGATCTTTTGTAAATACTTGGGCTTACCCCCATAAAGCCAGCCCACCCGCGCGAACCCGGGGTGGGTCATCTATAGTTTTGACTACGCAAAATACTGTACAAGCACATGATACGTTTGGTAGAATTGAAATGAGTATTTTTGTTGGCAGCCGGGATTTGCTGGTCGGGGATGGAGCGCGGCGGGCGGTGCAGCTCTGTGGCAGCGCTACGCGTCGGGCGCGCGGAGTGCTGCGCGGGAGGCGCACGAGCGCCGGCCGCCTGGAGCCCGAGAGACCTCGACAGCGGCGAGATATTCTTCTACAAGGCGCTCTCTGGCGGCGTGCCTTGTACTGCCTGTGCTGGTGAGTGGAACCATGAGATCCGGCAGACGAGCCAGAGAAATTGACATAGCAGCTCAACGATTAACGAAGCTGAAGTGTTTTTTTTTAATCGTATAATCCTGCTAGTATTTATTATGTAGCACCTTTGTTTGTTTGTGTTTATTGCACATAAAATACAATGTGCAAAGGCGAACAAAATACCTAGAGGTATTCTCTTCCAGTTAAACTTTGGTAGTTGAAAGGTTTGAAAGACAGTGCGTATAATATAAAGAGAAAAGTTTGGGAAAGAAGGAACATATTTAGGTAGGAGGTAGATAATATAATGAAGTATGATAATAATAATAATATGCAATTCAGTAATATAAATGACTTGAATAAAGAATTTAAGTAGGTAGCAAAATACATTGCAAGAAATACTTTGTGAGCTATTTTTCTGTAAGCTGAAGTGTTAAAGCTCATAGCTTGAAGAACCAAGGTCTCAATCTATTCGAATGATGGAACCAGAAAACGCAGTGTTGAAACTTGAAAGACTAGACGGAGAAGCAACACAGACGGTTTTTTTATGGATATCCTTGCAGGAGACATTCGTCTCCGTTTATCGGTTGAGAGTTGAAACAACGAGGATGACGAAGTAAAATCAGAAATCCCTACGAAAAAAATCATTGCCATGCTCGGTGAATTTCCCAACGACTATGTTTAGACACAAGAGTAGTAGGGGAGTAGGCTATATCTCAGTATCTGTCTTCTAGATGTTATTTTGCTTTGTGCCCAAATTCGCTACTATATCTATCGGTAGGAATTTACTCTATTTTGGAGGTTCTTCTAAAATCAATCAAGATCTGCTACTGTATCGGACTATGAAGATTGGTTAGAGCCTGTAGGTGGGTGAACTCAACTCCCTTCTTGTCCTTAACTGATTTGTCTTAATTAAAGATATTATTAATAACTGGTATCGAATTAAACCCTGCTTTATAATCCTGTAATGGAGCTGATATAGATAAAACCAGAACTAGATATTTTCTAACGGCGATCTTAGTTAGTGGCCATTGCATATTTATGTCTACTGGAATGACCGGAACACGTTATGGTTTCCATTAAACGCATAACGATAAACTACTGGAGATAAGTTAGTGTGACGAGGAATTTAGAGCAACGGTTCAGAAATAGAGTTCAACAACATAATTCCAAACCGTAAGTACTTACCTACTGACGGATATTTATCCGTTTGAAGATTGCGATTGAATATAATTTCTGATCTGTTAATGTTTTCATGGATATCTTCTGTCGTAAAGTCTCTCGACGGTATGGTCGATTTAACAATGTTTTTGGTACTTTTGATTTCGGGAATGAGCACATCAATATGTCATTTACGTTGCAGTTGTTATGCCACGAATGTTAATGATGATAATATGGGATAGTAATGTATCGTTACATTATATACATTTGTATTAAAAACATTGAGTCACGTGGATTGATCTGCCAAGTACCAATTCGATGCATTGTACTCGATTGATCGCCGCACCCGAAAAAATTGCTTGCAGCACCGTCGCAATGTCACCTGACTATCGATCTTCTACCGGATATAATTCAAGAGCTTAGGAAATTCACAGCCTTTATTAATCTACCCCAGATCAGAAAGAAACCAAGAGCGTTGGTATCCCTACGCGTTTTTATTTAACGTTTCTCACACTCCGAACAGCTAAGGTATGGAAAACCCTTTTAGCACCCCTATTCTCTACCACATAAATCTTAGTAAGAACATGTTAATCTAAACGCTGAACGCTGAACTTGTTTAACTTTCAAACTGGCAATTGGCAAGAGTGAGTAGGCATCTTCTAGGGAAGTGTGCTCCAACTCATTGCTTTCTATAAGACATGATTGTCGACTAGCGGTAACCCTATAGGTAAAGAAAACGGATTCTATGTGTCTTTGAATTATTCCGAGAAATTATTAACAAAATACATCAAAGCACACTGTCCACGGAATCGCAAATTGTGACGGAATACAGTAACACCTTCCATTCATATCATATACCTAAACTTTACAAAAGGGAAGCATAAGGTTTGTATGACACAATTGGCTATCAAGCTGACGGTGCCTTTACAAGTGGCAATACAAATAGATAATTCGCGATACAGAACTGGTAGAGATAAGCATTCATTGTTTCATTAGAAATTAAGGCCAGCCGTGCATTGTACGATAATAGTACCTCGGGTGAATTTGATCTATACTCAGTCGATGCAGTCGCTGACCTTCCTGGGGCAGTGGTGAGTCTTATGGTCTTATAATTAGGAGGTCCCGGGTCTGGTTAAAGAATTCGGCCGTGGTTAGATAACATCGTCGTGCCGCTAAGCGATTTAGCGTTCCGATCCAATGCCACGTATAGAATTATTAGGGTAAGGGGTAAATAATAAATGCTATATCTATTCCTCGGTCCTTTTAAAAGCGTGACAGACAGACAGACTTTCGCATTTATAAAATAAAGTACGGATGAAAAAGTCGGGTCAGTCGGACAAAAAGACCCTAATTTCATCAAGGACTTGTATGTGTCGTAACCGTAAATGGCAGTAGGTCCCAGCATGGTCACAGCGAGTCAAATGCCATAACATCACAGTAAAAAAAAACTTACGCGACAACATCTTAAAATATCCGACGGCTGACTCACCCGACATTCACGTGGTAAACACGTAGAGCGGAATAAAGTACGCTCATTAACACTGTAATTGGAATAATCGCGTCTAATTCCGTCTTGAACGTGTAACATAATGTTATCGCACAATCTACAACTATTACTGGCTAACATTTTTATAGTCAAATTAAATAATATAGTGTAAGAGTATGCTCTATTTTTTGTAGAGATTACAGAAAATTCATACGATTCAGTCGAGATAATAGATGTTCGGGTTCCAAGGTGCTGGATTGGCGACCTCGTTCCGGAAAGCGCGCAGTATTGGTATCTAGACCATTTTCTTTCTCGATCTTCGTCTCTCACTCTCTGGTTTTCCTGTCTTCTTTCTTTTGAAAGCTTTCGTCGCTTGTTTGATAATGTTGCATTGAGGAGCATTCGATTGAGGAGAAATAGTGATAAATGAACAAAAACGTTTCTTTTATTTTAGCTTCCGTTACTTTTAATGATTTCTAGATGATGCCCACGACAATGTCCGCGTGTATTTTGATTTTTGGCTCCAGTTTTCCATCAGAGATAAACTGTATTTATTTTTTAATAAAAATAATATCGGAACCTGCGTACTTTACGTTTATTATTTCTAACAGAAAAATAACTGCTTAAATCACCACATTACAACCAATAAAGTGGCGAAACCCAAAGAAAAGCTGAGGAAAAGTGCGGACACCCTCCTATGCCTCTGTTATAGGATAAGTATGGCTTAAGAGAAAGGAAAGAAAACAATGTAATAACTAATAACAATAACTAAGGCACTCAAGGTAACATATTTTTTTTGCCACATGTCAAAAATTGAGATTTTCCAAACTATTACAACTACTTTTCCAACGACCGCTCATAATAAGGTCATAGGGTTTTACTGTTGACATTATTTTATCGTCTTCCTACAGATGAAGTATACTTGTCTTTCCTGCATTTTATTATTTTTTTATTTTTTTGTACCAAAAGGTTATACAATGTGTAGAAAAACAGAAACACAGAAACATAGTGGACAAGGAAACACTTATCTTTATAAGAGATCTGTACCAGTGACCCTTGGCAGTGAGAAAGGTTGTGAAGGAAGAATGGGTACAACAAGATAATATGAGATGGAATGAAACGAGATATTATATCATAAACTTACACAAATATATCTACATACTAATGACATAAATATATACATAAATAGATAAATACATACCAACATACATATGACATACTAGATGATGCCCGCGACTTCATCCGCGTGGATTAAGGTTTTTTATTCCCGCGGGAACTCCTTAATTTCCCGGGATAAAAAGTAGCATATGTCCTTCCCTGGGACATAACCTACCTCTATACCAAATTTGAGCAAAATCGGTTGAAAAGATGGGCCGGGAAAGCGTAGCAGACAGACAGACAGACAGAGACACACTTTCGCCTTTATAATATTAGTATGGAAGTATGGATTATATTATGATGCTTAATGATATAACAGATACATATTATTAATTTATAATAATTATGATAGAGAAGATAGATAGTGCTGTATAGTGTGTGTTTGTAGTGTTTTGTACATTTTTCGGTTGCTAAGTGGAGTATATCTTCCACAGAATCGTGCGCAGGCGTGTCGTGCGGCGCGGGGCGGCGGTGCGTGGTGAGGGGCGGGCGGGCGCGGTGCGTGTGCGCAGCGACCTGCCGACGCGCCGGGCCCGTATGCGGCAGCGACGGCAAGACCTACCGCTCGCTGTGCCGCCTGCGACGCCGGGCTTGCCGCCGCCCCGCCAAGCACCTCACGTTGGATTACCCGGGACCTTGCAGAGGTAAGCTATACATCAGCAGGGTTGAGTGAGGTGCGTCGGCCCAGTGAATTACTATTGAATGGAAGCAGGCGTTACTTTGCGTAGATAATGAATGTCGACTCGGGTCCAGTCAACATCTCCTGAAGATGCTCCGGTTTCGGAGTGAAACGTACCTACGACGTTGAGAGTGATTTGGAGGATTTGTGTGGTGTGGTGCTGTGCCGGTGCGAATTGCTGGGTGGTGGGTGTTCGCACGCTATTGGTGAAAGACACGCACTGTACCACATAGATTTGTCTGCTGTGGCGGATTATAGCGAATTAAACTTCTAGTTCATCCAGTGAATTACGTCACGCCGTATATGCGTCTCCGTCGCGACTCTCTGACTGCCTCGTTGGACTAGTAGTTCGCATGTTTGACTGCGGCCGATGAGGTCCCGGGTTCGAGTCCAGGGTCGGGCTATAATGAAGTGTTGGGTTTTTCTGACTAGAAATTCTCAGTACTAGCCCGGAGTTAGGAAGTTGGCGGTGTTTCACCCCCGTGCCTCGGAGAGCACGTTAAGCCGTCGGTCCGCGGATGATTATCACTAACATGATAATAGTCGTTAAAGCCCGCCAAGTGCCAACCCGCATTGGAGCAGCGTGGTGGGTCTAAGCTCTAATTCCCTCTCTCCTATGAGAGTGGAGGCCTTTGCCCAGCCGTGGGAGTTGGGACATTAATGGGATGTAGTGATTGAGGCTAAATATGCTATTAAAGAGCATGGTATCATAGTATACAGCTCTATCTAGGGCCAGGTAGAGCATGGTTTTTAAAGTGGTCGTTGGGCGTAGCAATAAAGGTTTCGCCACCATCGCCTCTAGCAGTCCTATAGCGTCTTTACTTAGATGTAACTCAAGCTCGACTCTATTAAATAACTACCCATTTGGAATTTTCAAATGCGTCCATCCGTTCGAGCGCCTTGATGAAGCATGTTGCTTATGCTTAAAATAAACGGTCAGAAACGTCGTATCTAATCATATCTATAGACGTTCTCGATTCAAAAATTAGGCTTCTAGTTAAAATAAAATAATAATGAAATAAATAATAAACGCATAGTTAACAAAACACAGAAACAGTATGACATTAAATTTTAAAACAAAATTACATTATTAATATAAAAGCATTTTAAGTTTTGACATTGTCAAAAAAAAAACAAATAGGTATGCGCATCTAGGATCTATTTCAACACAAAAATTAAATACAAAGATAAATAAGTACCTACATAGTAACGTAAAGCAATAAATGTACCATCAATCTCACTAAAGTGCTATTAGTGAATAAAAAAGCACAATATCAAAGCCACACAGGGTTTTAATTGACGTTTTATCAGCCACTCATTGCCACGTGGCCACATTCAGCGATCCAAGTGCTGCAGCTGATGCCCGTTTAGCAGTCTGAGTAGCTTATCTTAACGTCCAATAAATTCAATTGGTAGATATCACATACTAGAGGATGCCGATGACTTCGTTCGCGTGGACTAAGATTTTTCAATTCCCGCGGGAACTCATTAATTTTCTGAGGTAAAAGCTATCACGGAAATGCTGTACCAAATTTCATCAAAATCGGTTGAAAAGATAGGCAGTGAAAGCGTAACAGACAGACGGACACACTTTCTTTCATTTATAATGTTAGTCGGGATACATTCATCACTACCTACTTGAAACTTATTCTGTAGGTACACAGGTATTACCTATGTAATTTATATGGAATAAATTTTCTTAATTCTTACTTAATTCATATAGCCACACTGCGTAAAAAGCAATTTTAAAATAATCAAATGACACGGCCCATTTAAATCTACCGAGATTTAAACGTGCCATTTAAATATACAAAAAACTTAGTTTGTCATTGACAAACTGCATCACATAGGTTCTCAAAGAGTTCATTGGCAGCCGATAATCAAGCGCCGCCCTGAAGCAATCTACATTGACTGGAGCTATATAATTACGGTCTGGTCTGAGTTCTCCACACCAGGAACTACAGGCCCGTATTCCTTTAAAGCGTATTAATCCCTGTCCTGCACTGGACAGCACACTCCTTTACTATTGCAAATTGCAGTTTCATATAAGGCTCGGTACGTCTCTATCGGGATCGAGTGTATCAGCACTATATTGACCAAACGTCCTGACAGATTTTTGGGGACAGCAAAATATCCCGCTTTGCTTTACAGAAAACTGTTAGCAAGAAAGTGAATGAAGGACAAAGATCAATATCAAGCAAGAGGTAATTTGTAAAAGTGCTTAATGACAGTTAACAGATAATTAGTTTTTTATTTTATATATGTGGTTCACTTCTGTTCACTTACGGTCTGTGTGAAAAAGTTTCATACGCCGAGGCTAGCGGGGCCGATGGCATTTTGTTCCCAACTGCCCCGCTAGCGGGGCAGAGCCAGCGGGGCAGATGGCCTTAAGTCCACTTAATTACACTGATACATTCAAAAGTGATAAAGTGGAAAAAATATGTAGATAGTATTATATTCTAAATATTTTGACCACTGTACAAAACGATATTTCCAAACACCTGTTATATAAAATAGCATCATAAATAATATACCTAGCTGAAATACATAACGAATATAATATTATTATTGTATTATCTTAAAAGTATATTAGGCGTGAATCTCAAATTTAAGAGATCTTAAAAACCATATCAAAGAAAATGGAAAATGAATGAAGGAATGAAATATTCTTTATTGTAAGTACATCAAAATACAGGAGAAATACATTTAAACAATAACAAAAAAAATAAGAAAAAAAAATTGGTGCAACTGACGGCTTTATCGCGATCTCTTCCAGGCAACAACGTTATAGGAATTAGGATTAGTGACCAAGAGTCGAGGGTGTACGTTCCAGTTTCTTATACAATGTGTGTCACTTTGAGCTGGTAAATCACTAAAACCCTATTGTCTAAGCAAATCGTAATCATTTGACTGCTTGAAACGTATTACTCGAACTATTTAAGGAGTTCACACATGCTTTATGACGCGTGCAGGCTTTCTGAACTCCTTAAATAGGTCGAATTATATGTTTGACAAACGATTACGATTTCCTTACACAATCGGCTGGTCACATGAAGACTCAATAGTTTATTGCGATGCTCGATACGTCTGGGCGAGCGTGTTGCCCGGGGTGAGTGCATGTGAATGAGACTTCTAGATACAACCACCGGTTTCCACACTGTATCTACCTACCTATACATAAGTAATGTAATATAGGATACTCAAGCTACCTATAGCTTACAGGCACATGGTAGGTTTTTAACCCCATGACGTATTAAACACACTGAGTACATGCGGGCCGCATCGTGTCGGATGTTGTCTAAAAAAGTGGGAAAAGGAGTTTCCGAGTATAGGTACGCCAATAACGCCACTACAAAGTACTTACCTACACACAAGTAGAATAGTCGATCGCAATTAGCTAGTGTGTTTGAAATGAATTTTTATTTTAAGTTTCATATTTTTTTTCGCGGGCGATTTCATGTTCCAAAATTTTTGGAGCAATCTTTGGAAAATACTTATAATTTGCTGCATTTATTTATCGAGAATATTGTAGATTAAAGTCCCAATAAGCACATATTATTGAAATATCAAAGTTAGTATATTGATAGCTTTCAAATAAAAAGGTTTTAAAAAAAATCAAAAAGTCATAGGGCCCGTAACCAGTTTACAAAAAAGCTGCACTGAATAATCTATACCTACTATAATTTATGTTATACTTGCTGCGACAATGGATTTTGGCCAATAAGGAGGTGATTGAAATAGTTAATACAGTAGCTTTAATTTAAAAGCTGCAAATTGCCACGAGAGAGATCTCTCGCAGTTCTGCTTGAGCTGCTAAGATTAATAATAATAATAATAAATCTCTTTATTTGCAAAAATTACATTTGTACATTGTATAATTTGGCCTCTATCTCCCAAAAAAGTAAAAACTGTGTTATGGGAGCTAGTGCCTTCCCTATCACATTTGTTTATTTTTTTGCAATTAATTATTATTATTAGCTTATGTTAACATGCAAATAGAATACAATTATATTAACTAAGACGTGTTTATGGTGTGGGTGTGTGGTGAATGTGTGTATGATGTGTATGTGTGTGTGTTTGTGAGTGTTTGTGTGTGTGTGTGTGTGTGTGGGGGGGGGGTACATATACGTTTGTAAGCTAGTGATAAGTGCGAAAATGTTAGTGGTTTTTTTTTTTTTAACTAAGCATAGAATATCGAGAATTATTGTGGAATTTTTAAGAGTTGTTCAGTATTTTCGTAGCTAAGATTTGTTTTGGCAGCGTAGGAATTACTATTTTTAATAGGGGTTTTTCTATCAATCGCTTTATATAGTATCGGTGCTAGGAAGTTGAACTGACGTTTCGCCAGCGCAGTTTTTATAGTTGGAGTTGGGTATCTGGATACTCTTTTATTGTTTGCTGGTAGAATTGGGACAGTCTTGTGGTGATACCTCAAAATACTTTTATATATAAATAATTTTCTTACACTAAGAACCTCAGCCTCTTCATAAAGTAAGTGTGTTGGGTATCTGTAAGGTAGTTTTAATGCTACCTTAAGAATAGCACGCTGTGCGCGTTCTAAAATAATGAAGTGTGATTTAGACGCTCCTCCCCATGATGTGATACAGTAGGTTAAAACGCATTCACAAAGCGTTTTGTAAATTTGTATCAACCGTTTTTTGTCCAATAAGGGTCTTAGGTTCTTAAATATTATTATTAATTTCCTAACCCTAGCTGCTGTTGCCATGAGATGAGGAGTCCATGTGAGTTGATCGTCTATTATAACGCCAAGATATTTTGTGGTTTTTACTCTGGATTGCTATATATTCTATTATTATTATATTCTATTGTTATTATTATTTCGACCTATTAATTATAGGTACGGTGGTACCATACTTACCTACTTACACATTTACTAGCTGAGGCCCGCGACTTCGTTCGCGTGGTCAAGCCACGGTGGTTTTTTGGTTCCCGCGGGAATTCTTTAATTTTCCGGGATAAAAAGTAGCCTAGGTATGTGTTATTCCAGACTATAATCTATCTCTGTACCAAATTTCATCCAGATCCCATCAGCCGTTTTGGCGTGATTGAGTAACAAACATCCATCCATCCATTTATACATCCATCCATCCATCCAAACTTTCGCATTTATAATATTAGATTTCCCTACCTAAAATGAATGAGATAGGTATCTATCTGCAAACTGCTTACAAATCTTATCTAGATTCTGGTAAACTGCATTGTGCAAAGGGAGCCTATGTAACAAGTATTGTAAACGTTCAGAGTTCAGACAGACGTCAACTGATTTACATTCAAACCATTTAGGGCAACAATGTTGCAAGCAGCGCAAGGCATGTGTCCGTAAGCTGTTATTTTTAGTCTGGCTTCCAGGTGTTAATATGTCAAAGTTTCAACACAACTTCCTTGCGAAATGCTTCAGCTATTTAGGATCGTGAATACTTTGTTGTTTCTAGACTTCTAGAGCAGGTGGAAAAACTAAAGATGAAACAAACCTTTAGCTCAATGGACTATTTTAAATTTTTGAACGAACTTTGTAAGGATTTCAGTTGTTGTTTTGAATATCTAAAGTAGGTACAATTATTTACGTGCAATTCTGTACGTGCAATTCATTTGTTTCCTCGTGTTGGGTCAAACTTGTCTCTAGTTCAAACTCCCTGAAGACATATACCTACCTATTGGAGAAGTTCAAAGTTTCTTGAAAACGCAAACTTTAAAAAATAATCTATTAAGTACCTACCCACAATCCATACTAATCTAAATATATAAAAGGCAAAGGTGACTGACTGACTGACTGACTGACTGACTGACTGACTGATCTATCAACGCACAGCTCTAACCACTGGTCGGATCGGGCTGAAATTTTGCACTCAGATAGCTATTATAACGTAGGCATCCGCTAAGAAAGGATTTTTGAAAATTCCACCCCTAAGAGGGTGAAATAGGGGTTGAAAGTTTGTATGAAACTCCGTCATTTCTCAAGTTATATCCATGAAACTTGGTTTACAAGCTACGAGTAAAAAATTAAGAAATATGTGTTTCACAGTTTTTGAAATTTCTACCCCCGAAGGGGTAAAATAGGGGTTGAAAGTTTGTATGAAAGTCCTTCATTTCTCAAGTTATAGCCATGAAACTTGGCATTTGGGCTTTCAGTTAGATATGCAAGAGTACCTACGTGTTTCACCATTTTTGAAAATTCGACCCCCAAAGGGGTGAAATATAGAGTTTGTTCTTCAATCACGCCGTAACAGAGCAACGGATCAACGTGATTGCACAGTTGAGGACCTGGAGAGTGACATAGGCTACTTTTTATCCCGGAAAATTAAGGAGTTCCCGAGGGAATAAAAAAAACTTAAACCACGCGGACGAAGTCGCGGGCATCAGCTAGTATTATATAAATGCGAAAGTGTGTCTGTCTGTATGTATGTCTGTCTGTCTGCTACGCTTTCACGGCCCATCCTTTCAAACGATGTTGATGAAATTTGGTATGGACGTAGATTGTATCCCAGGGAAGGACATAGGCTAAGGCTTTTTATCCCGGAAAATTAAGGAGTTCCTACGGGAATAAAGAAAAACTAAATCCACGTGGGCGAAGTCGCGAGCATCATTTAGCGATGTTTTATTTAAATGACAAGAAAGCTTGGGAGATGCTTGGGAGTTAGTTGCTCTAACGGCTCTGGTACTTAATTACAAATTAATTATTTCAAGGCAATATTATGTGAGAGGGTGATAGTAAAAAACCCCGGCTGCGTTTGTTGTGGGCTCTTCTCCCGAGCGTTTAAAACCCTCTTTGTTTTGGTTTTGAGATTAATTATCAAAAAGTTCGCCCAAAAAGTGTACAGTTTGTGTTTTTTTAAAGTGTAGAGCTTTTCCAAAGTGGAAGCCGAATTTCATAGCTTTTATTAGATATGTTTTCAATAGCGAAAGTTATTTATCCGACTGCATCAGGAGGAGGAGAGAAATTATGTTTTTGGGTGTACATAATTAATAATTATTACGCACCTACCTACTCCCGTGTAATTTATTAAGTATATTTATTTATAAAGTATGAAGAGCACAAGCATAAAATTCCCAGTTGCGACTCTATCACGTTAGCCGTTTTTAGTTGCGTGTGGAACTGAAAATGTCATCGTGCGCAAAGGATATCTTAATTCATGGAACGTCATAATTACCACCATCCCGTTCCAATAAAAACCATTTTAGATACCTGTCCTGACGGTTTCAATGGACGGCGAGTATTCCTAAACGTGTGATTAGGACACGCTATCGGCTATACAGTTAGTGTACTGGCGAGTGGCAGGATGACATCTGCTGGTGTAGGAGCAAGTGAACTTCAAGGCGTCTTAAATAAAACAAAACAGCGGTGATGGACAAGCCACAATATCCAGCTGTTACCTAGCCTCTTATGAGCTGGATTTCAAAATTATTTTGCTCAAATGACCAAGCAATTTTTAGAGCTTATTGCTCGCACTGTGTGAAAGCTTTAGTGCCAGACGCCAGTATACTAGAGTATCTTTGGCGTTGTGTAATTTTTGACCAAGGTAGCTTATTAGGACATAAGATGAAAACTTTTGTAAGTTTTGAGCCTCTTAAATACCTACGTAGTACCTAGATTTTTTTTTATTCGCACCCTCCGACATTGTGGTAGAGACTTTTAATGTCGATAGTTTTGGTCTGTAAATAGTGCCAACTCACGAGTCACGACGGTTGCGGTCGTGAGAATAGAATACGAAACTTAGACATCGTTGCTCGTCTCTGGGACTATAAGCGTAGAATGGGTGTAATTACGAGAAACCGGCCGCGGCGAGCGCTTCCTTCGTTACGCACACAGATAACGTATCTCAACTCAATGGATGTGAAAAAAGAAACTCTCACAGATTATAAATGCCCCTGTAAGAGCTAATGGACAAAAAACGGTGTACGTGTTTAGCATTATGCATAAGTAATTGAGTGCCTTTTGTTTTCGAAATTAATGGATGACCATGATACCTGCGGGCTCAAATACTATAGTAGCATTCTTGAACAGTGAATTCAGAGTTCGAATCGTGGGATGGTTCTAGTGAAAATATTTTTCTGGAACTAACTATTTTGAAATATTTTCGGGTCGCCTAAATAATGGTTGTGTGATCACTGATCACTTGCTATAGCGGTGAAAGAAAATGTGGTGCGGAAACCTACATGCCTGAGAGTTCTATGTTCTTAAAGATGTGTGAAAAGGCCAATCCGTACTTTGCCAGTATTTTAATTTTGTCTTCCCTCTTTATTATAAAGGTAAAGGTAACCTACGTCACACAGTCTACAATTTTGTTTTTTTACTAGGGTCTTATACCTAATTTAAAATAAAGAAGATAGGTGGTAGGTGCGAGGTAGGTAATAGGTATATAAAATACAAAATAACTTCCGCACTTGACCCGCTGGCCATTATGAAGAGCTCTCGGATAGGTATGCAGGTTTCCTTACGATGGTTTCCCTCACCGTTTGAAGCAAGTGATAACTATTTAATTTCTTAAAACTCACATACTTAACTTCGAAAAGTTGGAGGTCCGTGCCCTGGGATCGAAGCGACCCCATACATAGGTCGGGTGTCTTAAGTCTTAACCACCAGTGACTAGGCTATCACTGCAAATTAGCTAATAATAAGGACAAATTTTTCGAAATCCCCACGGCCGGGGGCTACCTATATTTTTGTATGTTTTCTTATATAAAGCTTATTATTAGATAAAAAGCTAAAAGCTTACATACATTTGCAGTCTGCATGGAGTAAAGTTCAACATCATAATATCATATCATCATACTAATATTATAAATGCGAAAGTGTGTTTGTTTGTTGGTTTGTTGGTTTGTCCTTCAATCACGCTGCAACGGAGTAACGGATCGACGTGATTTTTGGCATGGGTATAGTTGAGGACCTGGAGAGTGACATAGGCTACTTTTTATCCCGGAAAATTTGGGAGTTCCCGTGGGAATCAAAAAAAACTTAAACCACGCGGACGGAGTCGTGGGCATCAGCTAGTTGTAGCAGTTGTAGTATAAATGTGTTCAACCCGAGCATTACATTGATGTTATCGGCGACTGTGAGGTAAGATTGTTATTCATAGTATGGAATGGGGACGTCTGTCTGGCTACTCTGGAACTGGTTAGGTCGGTTCTTCAGATACAAATCAAATCAAAGTACCTATATGTTTATTCAAAATTGTTACCTACACAGTAAACTTATTGAACGTCAATTATACAAAGTATAAGACGTGATGGTGATAATCTATGACGGTATCTTAAAATTAAAGCTACGAGGGTCCCAAACGCGCCCTGTTCTGAGAACAGCTCACAACAAACTCAGCTGGGGTTTTTTACTATCATCATCTCACAAATTAGATCTATAATTTAAACTCGCATTGGAAGCCCGCCAACCCGCATTGGAGCAGCGTGGTGGGTCTAAGCTCTAACTCCCTCTCTCCTATGAGAGTGGAGGCCTGTGCTCAGCTGTGGGACGTTAATGGGCTGTAGTGATGTGATGATAAATTAAACAAATAACAAATTAAGTAATTTGTTTCAGCAAGAAAAGGTTTTTGAGCCACATGTCATTTTCTTTGTTCACATAAAAGTTATAGTCAAATATTTATTAGTCAAAGGTCCGATAAAAAATAATTTGTTTTAGGACCTGTTTCCCAAGCCTCGAGTAACATATTATATTATTAGTAGGTTGACGTTTTTTTCCACTTTTGACAGATATGTATTCTTAACAAAAAAACAATATTTCAATTAATAAAATTCATTTTGAATGGGTGATAGGTAGCTTACTAGATAGGTGCTATTGAATACTACATAGTGCTTTGCAGTCAGTCCTAAACCAAGCCAGCCAGATGTAGGTAGGTATACCCATTCCATACAATGATAAATCTTACCTCAGCTTACATTAGATCTTGATAACGTCAACGTAATGGTCGGTCTAAGACACATTCTTCCGGCGACGAAGGCGATATTTTATCTTGTCTTTGCAAATGCAATCTCTTCGTCTACCTAGCAGGTGACTGGGTGAAGTTACACATATCGTCTACTCTATACCCGCTTTAAAACTTGCCAGCCAATTTTTTTATTTTATATTAATGTAGGTACTACTTATCAATAAGTTAGCCCTTGACTACGATCTCTCCAGGTAAGTGAATAATAGGTAAATACAGCAGGGGGGTCACGGCCGAAGGCTGACAAGACCAGACTGTGATATTCAGAAATTATAAATATAAAAATTGCCCCTGCCGGGGATCGAACCTGTGAGTTGGGACCTCCCGCGACTTATATAAGATCACAGCACCAATAACGCGCCAACCTGGCGAGATACCTGAGTTAAGTAAGTACCTGGCGCATTATTGGTTTATCAAAAAAAGTAGCTGATGCCCGCGACTTCGTCCGCGTGGATAAGGTTTTTTTGGTTCCCGCGGGAACTCCTTAATTTTCCGGGATAAAAAGTAGCCTATGTGTTATTCCAGACTATAATCTATCTCTGTGCCAAATTTCATCCAGATCCGTTCAGCCGTTCGAGCGTGATTGAGTAACAAACATCCATACATCCATACATCCATACATCCATCCAAACTTTCGCATTTATAATATTTATTTGATTATTATTATTTGATTGATATTACAATCGACTGAACTAACCTAGGATCGTATCTTTTATAGGGTGGTGCGCATGCATCCTAACTTTCGAAGTTATGAAATAAACGTATTTATCACTCGCCTAAATAACTGTGAAGGAAAACATTGTGAGGAAACGTTCATGCCAAGGTATTTGAAGTAAGTTAATCCACTTTTATTCAGCGTGGCGGAAAATGGCCTAAGTCCTTCTCATTCTAAAAGGGGGATTCGTGGGCAGAGCAGGGGGTTTGGTTGGTGATAATGACCAACCTACCCATTATCTATAGATACGTATTCGATCTACTAGATAAAATAGTTAGGGTAATTTTGTAAAATTCCAATTCAATCTAGAGTAGGTAAACATGAACCAGGAACTAGGAATCAATTATTGATAAATTCTCGTTTAAACTCAATTTAGTCACAGACCTCGAACTATCTCGGCTAGCCAGATACAAAATAGTTTTAGCTGCTCGGCCTGATTTCGACCGTGATAAATTCTCCGTAATCTAAGCTCTAAAGTGGCTGCACTTGATCGCTGTCTAGACTAGACTATCTATCGCTGGTCTATAAACCGCGATACGATATAATCCAGTGGGAAAGGCGTCGGATATTTACAGGCCACGCTCGTTACTCTGATTTCTACTCCGTTATTATGTTACATCGGGTGTCATATTTTCTCGTTCATTGTTGTCTCTAGGTCTTGTCTACGGTTAAATATAGGTCCTCACTCAAAGTATCTAAGATAACTTACATAATAGTCCGACTAACTTTAAATCTGACTCGGTGACAGCGTCGCTAGTATATACCTATCCACCACTACAGCCCATTAACTTCCCACTGCTGGACACAACACGCTGCTCCAATGCGGGTTGGCGGGCTTTAACGACTATCATGTTAGTGATAACCGGACCGACGGCTTAACGTGCTCTCCGAGGCACGGGGGTGAAACACCGCCAGCTTCCTAACTCCGGGCTAGTACTGAAAATTTCTAGTCAGAAAAACCCAATACTTAATTATGGCCCGACCCGGGACCTCGTCGGCCGCAGTCGAACATGCATTGGCAACCACTAGACCAACGAGGCAGTCATGAAAATAACGAGTAGGTATATTATGAAAAATAAAATAAAAACGTAACTAAACAGTCAGTAAAAATTAATTCCAGTGGTTCCAATTTTGACCACCGGGTCAGTTAAGTTTGTGGGACTATACCTACATAAACTGAGCGTAAATCTGTAATTTTATGGGCGGACCTTATCTGCTGGAAATGTATTTGAAATCTCCGTTTCACATAGGCAGATTTACCTACACCGCGCAGAAAAATTAAATTCAGATCCCGAAAAATTACCTATTCTTTCTTCACTGCAAAAGAATTATTGATTTTTTTTCTCTTGATGCCTATGTTAAATAGAGCAACAAAGGCATCAATCGGTCACCTGTGTTACAATGCGGTAGGTACTTCGAAAAGCACGGAAAGCGCCTACGCCTAATATCCCTCCGGTCCGATGAAGTTTCTAGATTTATTTTATTTATTTTTATTTAATTAATTTGACATCCAAAACAGATTACAATAAATTTTGCTCTAAGCTAGTCTTATCTATATTAACATTTATTAGATCCTAGACTCTAGGATTATGATAAGTTCAAAACGTATAGGACATAATATTAGAGGGTCGCACAGCGCTCTACATGATTAAGGTTCTTATGGAAATAATAATAGGCGCGCATAGTAATACCACAGATTAATGGAAAGCAATAATACCTGGGTATAGTAAAGTTGAGCGAACAATATTTATTATCCTACTTACTTACTTAATTATCCTATATCCATACTTACTTATCCATACTTACTTATCTATACTTACTTATCCATACTTACTTATCCATACTTATATATCCATACTTACCGGTGTAAGTTGTAAAATGTCAGTCATTCAATTTCTCCCGATATCTAATTTATAAAATATTTTTTATTTTCAGTGGGAAGTTGTGAAGGAGTGCGTTGCGGCGGCGAGAAGCGTTGCGTGCTCGACGCGGAGCTCGGCGCGCATTGTGTGCGTTGCGGCGGCTGCAGTGTGGCCGGCGCGCCCGTGTGTGCGGTGGACGGACGCACGTACGCCGGCGCTTGTGCGCTGCGCAAGGCAGCGTGCGAGCGCGGCAAAGCGCTGCCTCTGGCTTACAAGGGCTCTTGTTTAGGTGAGTTTACCATCCACAATACGAAAGTGCGGCCTTTCCCTATCTGTTTAATAAATAGCTTTGTAATTGATATCTGCATTATAAATGGAACATCTGTGCAAAATTTTAGCTTTCCGAATGTTGAATGAGATGAAAATGCGCCTTATTAACCCGCGGTTAGATATGTGCACTTTATGGAGATTCTCACTGTAACATAAAATTCGCAGCGAACGCAACGTGTGCTAGGGTGCGGTGCGGCGCGGGGCAACGCTGCGTGGCGGGCGGCGAGAGCGGTGCGCGCTGCGTGTCGTGCGGAGCTGGATCATGCGGCGGCGGCGCGCGGCGCACCATCTGCGGCTCGGACGCGCGAACCTACCCGTCCTGGTGCCGGCTGCAGCGAGCCGCCTGCCACGCGGGCACCGTGGTCGACCCGCTGCACCCTGGGCCTTGCAAAGGTAAGATCATTTTCAATCAACGAACGCAACGTGCGCTCTTATTGTCTGAATGTCAACAATGGCGCCAACTGGTGAGCAAAGAAACGATAGTCCCCATTCTGTTTACCACAATCTCTAAACTAAACTAAAAATAAAACCGGCCAAGTGCGAGTCGGACTCGCACACCAAGGGTTCCGTACAAACCTGTAGTAAGCTTTACGATTAATGAATTTAATGAACCGCAAAACTAACTTTGTTTGTAGAGGTTTATTGTTAATATAAAAAAAACTATGCTAGTTAGAGCGTTGGTTTTATTTTTCCTGTAAAATATACATAAGCTTCTATTGACCATAATTATTTCAGATTTTTCAATTGGTAAACTTCGGAGATAAGGGGGGGGACGGTATTTTTTTCGACATTTTTCCCGATAAATCAAAAACTATTATGCATAAAAATAAATAAATATCTGTTTTAGAATGTAGAAGTATAGCCCTTTCATATGATATCCCACTCAGTAGGTATAGTTATCATACTTTGAAATTTCAAACCCCGGATTTTCCCCCTTTTTTAATTAAACTAAAAATAATTTTCGATTTTTTTTTATTTTAATGATGTTAGGCCACTATTATACACAACTATTCCAAATTTCATGTCGATAGCTTTAATAGTTACTGAAATAACCGACTGTGACAGACGGACGGACGGTCGGACGGACGGACGGACGGACGGACGGAGAAATTCGCACTATAAGGGTTCCATTTTTACCATTTTGGTACGGAACACTAATAACAGCTTTAAACCTAGTTCTGTCCCTTTTCGCAGGGAGTATTATGAAAAGGTAAGTAGATAATATTTTTAATGCTGTCATTTTAGTGTAGTTTAGAGATTGTGTAGGTACAACTAATTAGTCCCCATTATCTAACTAGTTAATGTTGTGGAATCTGAATCGGAATTTTAATTTACGATTGGTATTTAAATACTCGACGTGTCGTCATGAGACGACGGGTATTTACAGAGTGCCCGGGCAGTGGGCACTACCGAAACATCTTGTATATTATGTATGACGCGTCGGGTATTTACAAATATGCAAGTTTCAGACAATAATAATTATAGTCCAATCACTCCAACCTGCTAGCTAAGTGCGGATTGGCTCTGCAGTTGCTCACACCTTTAAAACTAACAAAAAAAATTTCAAAAAAATAAAATAAAAACCGACTTCAAAAACCACAAACACTAAAAAGTAAAAAATAATTTAATTTATTATGTATACAAGAGTTAATGTAGTTCTATAATGACATTTTTTGGAGTCGGTACCAATTAGCCGCATGAACCGTCTACCTCCCTTCATTATTGTTGACGTGACTCCACATTGGCATATGACCTACCAAACAAAAAAAGAATTATCAAAATCGGTTCATAATTGGCGGAGAAATCGCGTAACAAACATACAAAAAAAAACAAAAAAAAAAACAGTCGAATTGAGAACCTCCTTTTTTAGAAGTCGGTTAAAAAGATTAAAATGGAGACGGTCACGCATGATTCCTCATGATTTCCTCGCGATGTTTACCTTCACTATTAAACCAAGTGAGTGCAAAACTCCGAAAGTTAACATTAAGTATAATCAATATAAATCCATACTAATATTATAAATGCGAAAGTGTGTCTGTCTGTCTGCTACGCTTTCACGGCCCATCTGTTCAACCGATTTTGATGAAATTTGGTACAGGGGTAGGTTATATCCCGGGGAAGGACATAGGCTTCTCTTTATCCCGCAAAATTAAGGAGTTCCCCCGGGAATCAAAAAATCTTAAACAACGCGGACAAAGTCGCGGGCATCATCTAGTCTAGTATTATAAATGCGAAAGTTTGGATGGATACTATGGATGTTTGTTACTCAATCACGCCCGAACGGCTGAACGGATCTGGATGAAATTTGGCACAGAGATAGATTATAGTCTGGAATAACACATAGGCTACTTTTTATCCCGGAAAACTAAGGAGTTCCCGCGGGAACCAAAATTCCTCAATCCACGCGGACGTAGTCGCGGGCATCAGCTAGTTATAATATAATTACTAATATTATAAATGCGAAAGTGTGTCTGTCTGTCTGCTACGCTTTCACGGCCCATCTGTTCAACCGATTTTGATGAAATTTGGTACAGGGGTAGGTTATATCCCGGGGAAGGACATAGGCTTCTCTTTATCCCGCAAAGTTAAGGAGTTCCCCCGGGAATCAAAAAATCTTAAACAACGCGGACGAAGTCGCGGGCATCATCTAGTCTAGTATTATAAATGCGAAAGTTTGGATGGATGTATGGATGTTTGTTACTCAATCACGCCCGAACGGCTGAACGGATCTGGATGAAATTTGGCACAGAGATAGATTATAGTCTGGAATAACACATAGGCTACTTTTTATCCCGGAAAACTAAGGAGTTCCCGCGGGAACCAAAATTCCTCAATCCACGCGGACGTAGTCGCGGGCATCAGCTAGTTATAATATAATTTTTTTATTAGTATGTACTTAATAAATGATTTCTCTTTTTCAGAACATAAAAATATTACGGACAATAGTGTGAATGGCGAGAAAAAAAGCGAGGATGTGGACACAACGCGAGTCCTATAGTCTACTCTAGAATTAGCACTGCGGTGTTTAATAAATAGCTTTGTAGTTGGTAATCTCGGACGTGCGACGGTCCGTGAGTGTGGACGAGGGTTCCTGTACATGCTGTGTTCAAAACGGAATTGCCCAGAAGATGGAAAGAATCGAAGTTCAAGAGTCTGTTAGTATTAGGAAAAGCGACCATAATATATTAGACCATAAAAACGAAAATTTTTACTGCTTAAGACTTGTTTCGATACTGTAATCAAATTTTACCGACAAAAGTATTGATTGATAAGGATTTAAAAGGACAGAACGCGGCGATTGAGCTAGATGTCGAATGTATTCAGTCAAAATGCCAGTTTTTTTCAGAGAAAAATATTCGTAGTGACTTGTTGTAGATTTAGGAAAATCCTCAAATCTGTTGCACATTTTTCGAATATTGTAGATAAATAATATCTTATAGTTATAAATGAAAAACACTTTACATAATAAAAATTGAGCACCAAATTGTACTTAATATTTAGTCAAAATGTTAAAGATAGAAATAGAACTGTAGTTAGCACAATATTCGATGTATGCGTGTAATATTTCTATCCTAGAAAATCCTAATTGCCGTCTTGTTGATGTTCGCTACCGTGACAAGGTTCGTAGGATAAAATAATTTAAATTTTCATTGGACTGACAAATTGTTCTTAAAATTTTAATAACTTTTAGTAGGTACTTTAAGACTTAAGTAATTTTACTTCACGTAATGTGGTTTTAACGCTTATGCAATATTTATTATTAAGTTATAAAGTTTTAGTGCAATATGTTATTGAAAATTGTGTGAAATTTATGTTTACATGTTTTGTTTTGTTTTATTTTTATATGCAAATGTGTGTCTCAGGATCATAAATTATTACGAAATTCGGTCAATATGAGAATGATTTTTGAAATACTTATTTCAGTATTATGTGTATGTAAGTTTTATAATCTTTTCGAAACATTTTACAATGAAATTAGGTGACTTTAAAGACTGTAGTTAAGTTATTGTTACTTTTGAATTATTTCCAAAATGTTTCCAAGAATTTTATTTGCGTGGGTGCCAGTGATTGTTGGTTATAGTCGAGTCGAAGTAAATAAATGATGAATATCACGTATAAATATATACCTATTGAGTTTCTGGACGTCCTGCTTAGCTTTAAATAGTTTACAATTTGATTTCTTTATTAATATAGACTTTTAGTCCACATAAGTCTAAGTAATTATTATTATTTAAGTTTTATTTAGTATGTTAATTGAGTTTAATTTAAAATTATTACTGTCTGTAAGATCTCAGATACCTATATTATGATGAAAATAAAGGATCGGGCATAATTATTATTATTATTAAAAGAAAAAATTCACATACCTACTTAGTTTAGTAAATTGTTTAAAAAAGTTAATCCAAAGAAAGGTTAATCCAAAAGTTTTTCCATGTGTAGATTTGGTATTGTATTATTTGAGTAAGTTGTAAAAGTGGTTACACTTTTACAACTAACAGATATATGTATAGAACTAAAATAGCCAATAGGCACCGATACAATTCCAAGTTTTTTTTCAAAGATTACCTATAGGTGTTATAATTTACTTCGCGAAACTTACACCGCTTTACGATATAGGTAGCTTACCTACTGACGCTTTGGTAATGAAACACTTAAAGTATTTAAGTTTAAGGTATACCTAATCTTTGTCGTAAATACTTTGTGTGCTAATAGTTTTGCTACAGCTTAAACTTTGGGCGTTAATACTTAATAGTTTCGCTACAGCATATACGACTGCGTTGGTGTGCTAAAAGCGTTAGGGTCGACTTTTCAGTGACGAAATAACGTTTTTAGGTTTTAGGAAAGTTTTTGTAATGTACAGTGCGACAAAAATAATTTTAGTATTGAAAACACAACATTTTATCACACTTATTTTTATAACATTGTAAAATACGATATTACCTATTTCCTGACACATCTTACAACGCATGATAGTATTATTAAAAATTCACAGTCGGACACTTTATGCATCTTTTTGGGTAACTTTTATAGATTATTGCGAATTTTTAATAAGTTGAATATTTTAAAATTATTTTACCTACTTTTTAGGCTCGCTTATACTTAAATTAATATTGATATATACAATTTCATATCGTGGACTATATATTTTTATTACGTCTTGAGCTATTTTTATTTAAGTATACCTATTATTAACTTTACGACTTTCCCTTGTCAATTATTTTCTAAAGTATGCGTAAACCAATAAGCAGGAATAGTCAAATATCATTGACGAAAAATATACACGAAATCACAGTATACTGTATACCTACTGTAGATATAGGTACCTATACGAAACAGGTTAGCCCGCTACCAATTACCATCTAGACGGCATCATCACTTAACATCAGGTGAGAACCGTGAGATCGCAGTCGAGGGCTAACTTGTAGCACCTACCTACTTAGAATTTAATAAAAACTGAGATAGGGCAGTATTATATTTTTTTTACGAAACACGACTCCAGTTATAGTAGAGCCATTGGCCACTGTCAACATTATACATACCTATACTTAACTAGGATTATGACGCAGATGATTATAAAATCCGATGTTTTACAAAATTAGGTTCCTACCTACTTAGGTACCTACTTACTTGTTTGTTTATAAACCACCGGATATTACAATCCAACTGTGACATAATCTAATGTGGCTATAAAAGTAAGAATAGTATAAAGTAGGTAGGTATGGTTAATAAATTATAGATATTATGTTATATCTATTATTATTTATCTCCACCTGACAAATGCTACCTGTAAATTTCGGTTTACAAGGAAAATAAAAAAAAGGTTTTAAATGTTAAAAATGTTTGCAGTAGCCTAGTTAGGTAGATATATTACACTACAAAATCGATTGGAAATCATTTATTAAATTAAAATATTATATTTCCTGCTAATATGTTAGGTAGGTATAATATGACGGAAAATTATTAGGTAATTATTCTTGGTTTTTTCTTATCATTGGCCCATTTGGTATTATGTCCTACCTATAATATCAAAAAAAAGATACGCGCCGAATTGAGAACCTCCTCCAGTCGTATAAAAATATATCTACTTACAAATAATTATTAAGTGTGTGTTCCGTTATAAGCACTGCGAGCACTGGCAGTGCTCTTTACTGGGGACTTCCAGTGCTCTCAGTGTATTTCGGAACGCACCCTTAATCTCTTGCAGTTTACGCGTACTAGGTAGGTACTTATATCTAATTGTTAACTATACTACGTACCTACTGTTGTAGTTAAACTACTGAATTGTTGTAATGAACTCATTCAAACATTACAAGATGATGTATAATAATATTATATTGTCCTTGTTTCTTCATAAACATTTTACATGGATCCCCGTTTTTTATTCCTTCGAAACCCCTGACGCCGTTTAGCTTTATCTACTAGAAATCTGCATCAGAATTGGATACTTGACTACTATTCAAATAATAGTAGATTGTTCATCGAGTGACTAAAATTAGCCATTTCATACGAGATGTTTAGCTAGCGTAGCGAGGTAAGCTATAGTGTCGAGTAGAATGGCTTTTAGTCCCGTGGTAAACACTCTACTTTTCACTTCGAGTGCGAGAAAATATAATAAATAACGATTTTTAATTAATTTTTTGCCATTCTATTGTTACATTTTAATAATAGGAGTAGTTATGATCTTTATTTTCACTTAATGATATTAAGAAATAAATAATCTCATTCACTTTACCCTATGCCTTCACCTTGTATCGAAATCCGAAATGGATTAAATAAACATCCCTTTACATAAATGTATTAATTACAATAAAAATATTAAAGATTTCGCGGCAATCCGCAATACCAACTTTATTTTTCTCCATAATGTTAACAAGATCGAATTAAAAAAAAAATACAGTAAGAACCATAGACATTGAGCTGTACGCACGTACGTGTAGGTGACGATGGGTAACATTAGCACATTGACGCATACTTACATTCAACAAAGGATTGCGTGCAATTTATTTCAAAAATGGAACATAAAAAAAGTCCTAGATGGTACTGCTTATAAGACATTAGAGTGATAGAATTTTGTATTATAAAAATTCTGCTAGTTTCATTCGTTACGCCCCTATCACCCCGCCGCGCCGCTTTGCTTTGTCTAGATGCCTTCGTTGAACGACTGGTAGGAAAGAACGTATCTTATTCATGGACTTAATATATAATATACATTATTAGGACTGAGCTCTCCTTTTCAAAAAACGTGCCGAGAGAGATATGTTGAAGGGAGGATTTTATCTCGTTCTAATAGGGTGACCAAACATTTTTTAACACACAGGAAAGTTCATTTTGGCAAATACCTATCACTTGTCAGGTTGGCTGCGGAGTTTGAGTATTAAAAGAATCAATGGGAAATAAAACAAAGCGTCTGTCACTAACATTTATTTAACATTTAATATTTTAACACAAAAATATCAGAAGTCTGGCGAGTAACTATGATTATTTGCTTCGTTTTTTTAACATTTATTGAAAACTATACAATATAAATTAAAGCTAGCTAGCTTAACCTAATTACTATATAAATCATGCCCGCGTGGAATGGTAGCGAGAATACTGGCTGCATTTCCGCGTTGGACAGCCAGGCTGATCCTTTGCGCAAAAAATGAGCCAGTCCTTCTGTCACCAGATGAGGCAATCAACCGCGGTGAAATATCTTGCAAAAAATTTTTGCCACTAGGACTCCACGGCCACGACAACATACATATACTTATCCAAATTAGTCGGATTATCGCGTATTTAAATTTTAATATTTTGATAAAGTAAAATTGCCACTATTGGTCAGTTTATGAGTGATCTGTGCTATTGGTCCCACCACCAGACGACGTTGACGTTGTAGGGGGTAATCTCTGGATCTACTGACCCGATTTCGAAAATTATGTTACCAATATGAAGCCACATTATAACTCGAATAATAAAAATACTTTTTCGTGGTAGTCTGATTTGCAAAGTAAGTCGGAGAAAAAACGTTTCTTACGGAGAGATATAATATTATGATTGAGCCACCACCAGACGACGTTGACGTTGTAGGGGGTAATCTCTGGATCTACTGACCCGATTTCGAAAATTATGTTACCAATATGAAGCCACATTATAACTCGAATAATAAAAATACTTTTTCGTGGTAGTCTGATTTGCAAAGTAAGTCGGAGAAAAAACGTTTCTTACGGAGAGATATAATATTATGATTGAGTTCTGGAGAAAAGTTGTAGTTGTATTTGAGCATGGTCAAACTACTTTGACGCATACGATAATAAACAAATTATCTTTGTTATTCCCCTTACCTGTGAAAAGAAATGCCGCAACCAGCATATGATTCGCTTTTACATTTCTTGATGCAACAATTTTTGACCATTTTTGCATATTGAGAATTGAAAATAACACTAGCTAAAAGCACAACTAATGCGTCTCCACAAAACAACAGCAGGTCCATGGACACCCTGGTGATGGCACATTTCAGTGCTACCAGGGTAATTCTATATAGCTACCAAACAATCATGTTATTTTGACTATTTACTTTAAAAAATGGTAAATATAAAAAATTAAATTGTAAACATAAAAAATAAATTATATAAAAGTATTCTAAAAGCTAAAAATATTGATAATTTCTTGTTTTATTTCTACTTGGAAAAATGTTTTCTGCCACTTTCAACATTTTTTTCTACTGGCAATTGAGTAAAAGGGACACAGTACCCACCTTCAGACTATCTCTCTCGGCTCGTTTTCCCTCTGTTGAGACAGCCTAACAAACCTAATCTGAATGTCCAAATGTTAAGGTTCATTTTCGTATGACACATTATCTAGAGTACTCAGTCCTATTATTGTATATTAAGTCCATGATCTTATTAGACTGTGGGTATGTTCCGAAATACACTGAGAGCACTGTAAGGTGTGATGTCAGTTTAGTACACTGCGAGTATACTGGTTACTGCTTAAAACGGAACGCAGTCAGCACTGAAAGCACCTTACCTCGAAAACGCCAGTGCTCACAGTACAAAAATGGCGACGATTATGACGTCCCTTGGATACTGCGGCAGTTTACTGTCAGTCCATAACGGAACGAATTTCTCCACAGCACAGCTCCACAGTTAGAGCACTGAACAGTGCTCGCAGTGTATATCGGAACACACCCTGTGTCTGTGACATTCGTTTGGGCTGTTGATATTAACCATAGACTATAATTTTTTACTACCCATATTTTATGCTACCCCACCCCAGCCTGCAAAATTATGATATTTGTATTTAAAAAAATACTAATCGATAGATTTTCAATAGCTCAATTCAACTACGTTGTCCTTTATAATTGCTCACCTTAAATTATTTTATTAAAAATAAATAAAGTCGTTGAAAAAAAATTAATTTATCCATACTTTCAAACTCCTACTTATATCTTTTGATTTAAACAATATTTCAAATTGCTCAAAGTGTTAAAAAAATGCTCTAGTTGCATTTATAATTGCTCAAGTACAGTTTGGAACAGCTCCACTGTCCTTAATTATTATATAAATTTAAATAGTTTGAAACTGATAAATAAAACAAAGTACACTTTAAAAAAAAGTACCTACTCTTTGTACACGCTACCATGAATAGAGGAAAATACATAGATTGTATTAAAATTAATATAATAATTTAGAATATTATAGTAATTAACGAGAAATAAAATAATGTATAATTTATTTTACGGCCCTGGATACAAGTCCTTTAAGGCTTTTTTTTTATAATCCATTACTACTCGCCAGCAATTATTAAAAAAAAATTACTTTAATCCCTAGACCCTAAATGCTAACTTTAGTCCGCCTACGCTAAGCTTTAATGACATCTTTGCATGAGAGGTGAAAATTATTTTTAGTGATTATTCAAAATATCCACGTCCCACGTCCCCTGTCAGTTTTATGCTGAATCGAAACAATCGAGTAAAGAAAAAAAGTGCGTCGAAATTTAATGACGTCACATTTCAGAATCATACTAATTATAAATGCGAAATTAGTGTGTTTGTTTGTTGGTTTGTCCTTCAATCACACCGCAAAAAAGCAACGGATCGACGTGATTTTTGCATGGGTTTATCAGGTGACATAGGCTAGTTTTTATCCCGGAAAATTAGCGAGTTCCTTGGGAATTAAAAACCTTATTCCACACGGACGATTTCGAGGGCATCAGCTAGTGTGTAATAAGCTAGAGAACATCCCTTTTCTAGCTTAAAAACGCACAACGACAACTCAATCAAATCAGCAACTCTCAAACTTAAAAACGCACTTAGTAGGTATGGAAGTTGTAACTATGAAATTCACGTCATAAAATTTCAACGCACTTTTTTTAAAAACTAATATAGATTAATTAAAAATGGTTATCAAACTTAGAACTAACCGGGGATGTGAATTTTAGGTCTTTTGGAAGACCCTCTATTTAATAGGTAATCAGTTAGAAATAATTTATTTTTGACCGAACGAAGCGAAGGTCTCTGATTCTACTTGAGTGAATTTGCACTTGTCCGTCCGTCTGTCAGAGCCACAGATGTAGTACCAGAGCCTTTTAACTTCTGAATTACTTCAAATTTAAATAAAATATATTGTAAACCAATGGCCTCCAGCCGAGTATGGCTTAAAAAGTTATAAAAATCTTTATTTCAGGGGGCTCTCATAGAAGCGAATGCGAAGTAAAATATTTTTTATAGCGTTACATTGGGTTGCGGTAGGTAGGTATATCATTTTATAATTAATTATGAATAGAGTCCAAAAATATTTCTTTTTTAATTTTTCCCCTAAAGTTGACGAAATGGGGGGGCTTTCAAAGTGGAGATTTTCTAATGTCCAAAGTTGACCTCAGAACCCTCAATTTTCTGAAAGGCTGAGCCTGAAACTTGATCAATTATTTGAATTATATCCTGTTTACGTGGAATAAAAAAATAGACTACTGATAGTAATGTCTATGTAGCGGTTACCACAGTGTGAACTAGATGGCGCTAGTTGTATCGACACCACAGAATAAAAATACTCGACTGAAAACTCATAAGTTACATACAAATCCTAAATCACGCTATCGAAGTTTTCTGAGAATAGCGCTATTTATAGACCGTTCCAACTTACAACGGTTGGACCAGAAAGGTCCCCGGGCACAACACCAGCCCGGAGGAAGGTCTTCCTATTGGTGCGGACGAGTAGGTACCAGAGGATACCGCGAGGTCTCAGATAGGGGCGAACCACTAGATAAATGCATCACCATTTACCATAAAGGGGATAGAGACGGCTATGCCATAATACCTTCACTACTCTGACGCGTCATCTCTCTCTGTTTCATACATTAGGCATACATTAGTGAGAGACACGACACAAGAAGTCACGTGACGCCTTGCGTCGTGTCTCTCACCTACAGTACGTGTGTCCAAACGTTTTTAAAGCGGCAATCTTGTGCAGTCGCTGCGCGTCAATTATCGCGCTTTTATTGAACGTCTGCCGCGATATTATTATTATTATAATATTATAGTTCTCAAGTCCTTACAAGAACGCGGCAGAATTGTATCCTGCACACGCTGCGTGTTGCTGCCGAGCACTTGCCTCTCTACGTAGACAGAGAAAGGAATATTATTCTATGCCTCTTTAGGTTTGAATCGTTTGAATAAACCTTTTTATGATACTTGTTAGGATGTTGTCTTTGTTCCCTAGTCGAAGGATTGTTCCCTAGTCGAAGGATGTTGGTAGTACTGCAATAATCTGTGGATAGTTTAGACTGGAAACCACAGCGGCCCAGAGCCGTACTTAGCGCTAATAGTTTTAAAAAATTGAGCCGGAAACGACTCTGAAATTGACATTTACAAGAACATCATTGCACATTGACAGCTGTTGTCATCATCACTGGTTACGTCTCTGTACAATTTACAATTACAAAAACAACAACAAAACTAGATTCGCGTGTTGTGAGTTGGAGAAATTGCTTCATATTATTTTAAACTGTAATTATTATTAAGTAAAAATATATTTCAATCTTAAGGCTAAGGGAAATAAATGGAAATGGACACTGCACAGAGTGATTACTTTTCGAGCTATGAAGATTTAGAGGTACCTTAAAATATTGTATTTGTGGCTCTAGTAAAACTTCTTTGTATTCTAAACTTATTTATACTTCGATAGATTCACAGGATAATGTTAGAAGACGACCCTAGAACCGATACGTACCGCCGAGCTATTTTCGCAAATAAAGATTACTTTAAAAACAAGGTGGTAATGGATGTTGGCTGTGGTACCGGTATTCTCTCAATATTTTGTGCTCAAGCCGGTGCAAAAAAAGTTTACGCAGTCGAAGCTAGTAATTTGGCAAACTTGGCTAGTGAAGTAGTTAAGGAGAACAAGTTTGAAGATGTGATAGAGGTAATAGTTATTTTTTTTACAAAGAGTACCTACTTAATAGAACTATATTTCAATGCTTTTACTTTTAATCTAAAAATGAACTCCTGTCACTGAAGGTCAACATCTATCCGACCATAAAATTTATGTCTAAATGACTAAATAATCAATGACTGAATGCACAATTTATGTGTATTTGTGCATAAACACATTGGAGGTACATTCAATTTTAAATTAGAAGACATCTACCAAGATTGTGATCCTAGATAGACTGAAGACATGGTTCAAGTGAGACAGATAATTATGTCTGAAGTTAAAATTACAGATTTAAATGCCTCACAATACACATTACTCAGAAAAGATAGGCCTGTATTAATAAATCAACATCAAGCTAAGTGCAGATTCTTAAGTGCCAATATCAATCCTTGCTTAAGACCAATACTTGAGAACCTGCTCTCGGCTGATATTAATACAAGCCTTAGGGTTGCACGAAACGAGCAACGGCCGAGCAACGGCGACACTGGGTGATGGAAACCGAGAGCTGGTGACAAATTTTGGGAAGGTCCTTTAGGCGAGCTGAAATTGTGGAAAAATATAATTTCGTTCATTGGCAAATCCAGTTCTGCCAGTCTGGGGTAGAGCGTTTGCGGTTATTTCGCTACTGTGCAGCATATAACATTTTCAAAAAAAAATCGGAAAAACATTTTTTGGCAACTTGATTTTTTTATATTCAAATTTTATACTCATAGAATTCTAAAAAAATAATCCCAGACATTTTTGTCGATTATAAAGTATTACCAGACCTCTTTCAAATTATTCCTGAAATTTGTCGCCAGCTCTCCGACTAGTCGCATCGCCCCGATACCGCCGTCGCCCCGCTACCGCTAGTTTCGTGCCCGTACACTTAACCTAACCTGAACCTGAACCTGTGAACAGATGGGTTGAAGTTTTAACCACATGACTAACCTCACTAGGATTATTTAAAAAATAATTGCAGGTTATTCATAGTAAGGTGGAAAGAGTTACCTTGCCTGGTGACATGAAGGTAGACGCTATTGTATCAGAATGGATGGGTTTTTACCTGCTTCATGAGGGGATGCTAGATTCAGTGCTTGTAGCTAGAGACAAATTTCTTAAGGATGATGGCCAAATGTTTCCAGAGAGTGCTATGATTTATGTTGCTCCATGTAGGTGAGATTTTTGTAACAATTATGTACTTACAATATTATGTTGTAGGTTCTATTCTGCCTATCTGCTCTTAATTTGATGTACACCATCACAATCTCCATACTTAATCATACTATTATCATAAATGCGAAAGTGTGTTTGTTTGTTGGTTTGTCCTTCAATCACGCCGCAACGGATTGACGTGATTTTTGGCATGGATATAGTTGAGAACCTGGAGTGGCTTATGCTACTTTTTATCCCAGAAAATTAAGGAGTTCCAGCGGTAATCGATAAAACTTAATCCAGCATACAAAGTCACGGGCATCATCTAGTTACATATATTTTTAAATTTCTTAACAGTTGTGTAAACTTCATTGTAACTAAAAGGTTATTGAGACATGTATAAAAAAGTTCAGACACTTTTTTACCCTATGTAAAAAGTAAGGTAAGGTAAGGCAGCCTATTGTATGGTAGCCGGCCTATCGGTATTTTATAGGATACTAGCTGATGCTCGCGACTTCGTACGCGTGGATTGAGGTTTTTGGTTCCCGTGGGAACTCTTTAATTTTCCGGGATAAAAAGTAGCCTATGTGCTATTCCAGACTATAATCTATCTCTTTGCCAAATTTCATCCAGATCCGTTCAACCGTTCCGCCGTGATTGAGTAACAAACATCCATCCATACATCCATCCAAACTTTCGCATTTATAATATTTATTTGATATTTCGGTGAGGCTCAGGAGCTTTTCGATCTTGTTCCTCCTTTACCTTTCTACCACTGTACCGCAAGACGCCGCGCCGTGCGAGTTTCCACCCCTACCGTTGACGTTCCATCCACGCGTACGAAACGCTTTGCGTCTTCATTCCTTATTTGCATGGCTAGGGTCTGGAACACTACCAAATACTGTGTTTCCCACCAAAAAAGATGATGCCTATATCCAAAATAAATTATTTAGAATTGATTATTAAATAGAGGGTCTTCCAAAAGACCTAAAATTCAATTCCTCTGTTAGTTTTAAGTTTGATAACCATTTTAAAGAATGAAAAAAATGTTTCAGTGTACCACAGCTGTACACCAAATGGACAAACTTCTATGGTGTTTCAATGACATCCTTTTCTAAACACCTACGATCCAGCAAGAGCAGTAAGCCTGAAGTCATGCAAATTTCACCTGATGACCTGCTTGGTGAAGAAGAAGCAATGGCTTGGATCAATTTGAAAGATAATGGTTTAGAACTAAATGGATTCTGCATTGAGCATGTTGTAGGTTTGTATGAAAAGCAAGCAATTAATGAAAACAGGAGATCAAAATCTTTAAATGCTTGATTAAAATAAAATGGTAGAATCAAAAACCCTGATTAAAGAACCTCCTTTTTGAAGTCTGTTAAAGTGTAAATTATTTGTAGTAATAATATGGGAATTCTCCAAATGAAATATTCTGATTTACAAATTAATAAAGGTTTATATTTGAACTAACTTGCTCCAAAAGTACAGCCTGCAAAAATTCACACTAAAATATTCAAATAAATATTATAAATGCGAAAGTATGGATGGATGTATGGACGTATGGATGTTTGTTACTCAATCACGCCAAAACGGCTGAACGGATCTGGATAAAATTTGGCACAGGGATATAGGAATAACACATAGGCTACTTTTTATCCCGGAAAACTAAGGAGTTCCCGCGGGAACCAAAAAACCTCAATCCACGCGGACGGAGTCGCGGGCATCAGCTAGTATTATATAGTATGGATAACAATGGATAGTGTCTGCTACGCTTTCCCGGCCCAACTACTCCACTGATTTTGATGAAATTTGGCACGGAGATTGGTTACATCCCGGGGACATAGGCTACTTTTAACCTGGAAAATTGAAGAATTCTCGCGGGAATCAAAAAATATCATTCCACATGGACGAAGTCGCTAGCATCATCAGCATATATAATTCATAATAATATGTATTTAAATTCATGGCGAGTCTGTCGGCATGTAAACTATTCAATATTCAAAGTCCAAAGTCAAAATTAAATTTTTAAAAACTGGGTTTCATTCTACACTATTTGAAACAGGCTTTTTATGTATCCTGGAGTTCCTCTTTGATTTTTAAAAACATTAATCTTAAAAATTTATTGTAAATATTGCAGGTGCTAACAAAAGTGGCCAGTATCAAGGAATTTGCATATGGTTTGACTGCTATTTCCCTGACCTTTCAACTGGAGAAGAAATAGTGCTGAGCACATCACCTAAAGCTAAGCTGACACATTGGAAGCAAACAGTTATATTGCTACCAGAAGAGCTAAATGTTGAAGAGGGTGAGCCTATAGCTTACAAACTTGACATGCATAAAGATATAGATAGCCCCAGAAGGTAACTATTCCATTTTCAGCTATGTAAAATACCTAATTTAGTTGTACTTAGTCCTAGTTCAAACAAGTGCTTCTTTAGGCGGGCGTAGACATTCTTTTTTCTGTTTCCAAATATAAATTACGAACTCTCCTGTATTTTCCTGTTTACACGCTAGGGCTTAGAATAACTACCTATAGTAACCCAGTACACTCGCGAAATGTAAGCCGTTAAATTGGTGCCATAAATGGCACCGTCAAGTCCGAAAAAAGCTGGTTAACTTAGTTTTTAGAAGCTACAATGCTACAAACAAACTAACCAATTACTTACCCAACTTTTAGGGGGAAAACATTTAAACTGGAAACATTATGTTTGTGTCTGTGTGCGTGACAAGGCAAGTAAACACAGCAAAAATAGCGAATTTGTAGCTTGCGTTTTGAGAAGGCGTTGTTTGGAAACATACCTTCTATATGTAGTTATTCTAAGCGCTAGGGCTTTTTTTATACTGGGCGCTTTATTTTGCTCTCTGTAATAGAAAAAATAACATTAACGCTCGGCGTAATAACTGCTCGTCTGAACAGAAGCTAAGGTCTGCATATCTGTCTATTACAATAATAATAATATTATGTATTTGGTCTTTATCAACAAGTTTCTGGGCTCTCAACTAACTTTAGATACACATTCAACATTCTCAACAAAATGAAGGTCTTCATCCATTAAAATTCCACTCTTTTGCTCCCAGTGTAAGCATAGACAACTTTTTAATTCTTTATGCTCCTAATTCGTGAAACACTCTTTTGAAGCCTGATACGTCATATATTAATTGGGCTTAAATGTATCAAAATCTCACTAAAAGGTAGTCTTCAAAAAATTGTTCTTAAATAATATGGAAAACTCTGATTCATAAGAAAAAATAATAATAACTGGCAGTAATTGGGACTGCCGATAGAAGTGAAAACGAATATTTAAATTTGTTTATAAAAAGATATATATTTTATAATAATTAAAATATAAACCTTAAAACTAAGGCATTAAAGTTTTATTACGAATGTAGTATAGTTATTATTCGTAACAACGCGAGCATGTCGGAGTTCGCGAGCATGTCAGTGTTCGCGAGCATGTCGGAGCGAGCAAGTTGGTGACGGTGACGCGAATCCACAAGTTTACCCCCTACCAAAAAGTGCACAACGCGGCTAAAGAAGTTTTCACTTCAAAAAATACCTCCGAGATTACTCGATCCATTTGAATTTTGCTTTTTTTTTCAGGTACAATTTAGAGCTGACTCTATTAGACCCTGAGAAAGTGGATCACCCAGCGCCGTGTAGCTGCGACATGACCAAGTGTATTCTATTCAAGGCTGTATTGCAAGAACACGCTGATCGTAACGAGAAACAAAAATTAGAAGAGGAGAAAATCGACGACGATGAATGAAATACTTTTTCTGAAATAAACCTATCTTGCTATGAAAAAAAGAATATAATATTTTGTATCCTTGACACATTTTAAATCATAAAGACGTTGAACGTATGACTTACGTGGTTTAGATCTCATATACAAACACAGCCAAGCCAAGCATATACAAGCACAGTTTCAACTTTCAAGCGAAAACGTTGCTAAATTTGTCTTTAAATCAAGCGCGTTTGGATAGACCCAAAGTGTTTCGATGCTCGATTACTCTCAAACTTAAAATCTTGTGATAAGGTAAATAACTGGTTTACTGCTGCTACTACTGTTGGAAATTAATAACTTCGCAACAAGTTTTCTTTATGTACATTAATATCTAAGAGTACCAAATAGGTACGTAAGACGAATTCTACCATCGATGCAGTAAGCATACCTCAAAAATATAAGGAAAATAATATTATGGACGGCGAAAATTAAAATAAAAGACATTTTTTTTACTGAATTACACCTTTAATTTAATAAGGCGGAGGCAATATAAAAATAGTTTGTTAGAGTTAATATTAATAAATAGGCCAACAAAAGCACGTTTTAAGTTCATATTTCAAACAAATAAATTCATAGATCCACCGCGTCGCCAAAACAGTTCGGTCGAGGCACGAGCTCATAGGTGTGTACCACTAACACCCAAAGATCGTTAAGTACATCTTTGTAGGTCGAAGTTCAATAGCCCTATTATCAAACCTGCATCAACCATTGTTACAGTCTCAACTGTCGCGATTGGCTGAATTTCTGGTTTGTTACGTCAACGGATTTTGGCTAATAGCGGAAGTGGTTACCAGTCAGATGTGATTGCGATCGTTACACTGCCATCATTTTTACGTAATGTTTTTTCATACTAATACCGCAGTATATTGCTATATCTCGCCAAGTATACACCGCACGGACAATCGCGGAACAGCAATAAGTAGATCAATTAATCACCTACTGCGCAGATCGAAGTTCTGAGTTTTATTCATGACGCCTGCATCTAATACCGCAGCATATTGGTGACGGATTGCGTGAGTTGCGCTTCGCCGCTGAGCCATTGCATCGGTGAGTCGCATCAACAATCTCGCCAAGTATACACCGCATGGACGATTGCAGAACAGCAATAAGTAGATCTTAATCACCCACTGCGCAGGTCGAATTTCTGAGTTCTATTCATGACGCCTGTATCTAATACCGCAGCATATTGGTGACGGATTGCGTGAGTTGCGCTTCGCCGCTGAGCCATCGGTTGTAATCGAGTCGCATCAACAATCTCGCCAAGTATACACCGCACGGACGATCGCGGAACGATACCAGAAGTTGCATCAACTGCTTTACTAATTTGTTGAACCTGTGTAAGAAAAATTAAAAAAAATTAAATCGTTTATTTTTTCCAAAAAATAAAACATAATTTGGAAAAAGAAGCATCTTGGCTTTTTTAGTACTTTATATCTTTATTTTTATCTAAAATCTTTCTACTTGATTCCTACGCATATTATATGTATAAGTCGGATTTATTAACCGGATCAGCATTAATGAGCCATATTATTTATTCATCGGAACAGTTACGAATTCTTTTTCCTAAGGAGTACTTATAGGAGATACTATTAGACTACTACTAGATACTATTATAGGAGATAGCTGCACTTTTGGTAACTATCACCAGGAAGGCTGATTCAGTATTTGGTGTAGGGCTCTCTGGTTAAAATAGTGATGGTCTGCCCGCATGCGGCTGGGGATCTGACTACATAACATCTGTTATAAAAATGAACAATAACTAGGAAGGCTGATTCTAGTACAGTATTAAAGTATGCGCAGTATCTATGTGAACAGTATAAAAACTGACGCTATTCAGCGGGGCGTTCACTAGATATGGCCGCTCAAATATGTGCTATGTATATTAATTATTGTAATCACGACACTTTTTGAGCGAATACACTCTTACGTTACATTAGAATACATTCTAAACGTTATACTTATTTATAGACTTTCTACTGATACATTTAAACAATCAAACAGAAAATTACAAAAATGGAAAGTTTTGTACACACGTTCGTCCGGTGGCGCCACTTGTACCGTGGCGACAACATCCGTTTCATCGAATTTTCAAACCACAACTATTCTAAAGAAGTTCACATCAAAAATACCACATACCGTTCAGAATAGCCTCGCAAGTAATAGTCCTCCGCCTCCCTGTCGGCGACGGCTTCGCTCATGCCGCAAAAGGAGTGGCACAGTTTCAGCAGCTCCATTATATTGCAGAACACTGGGTTGTTCAGAGAGTCCATTAAATCACCAGAATCGTTATCAGACTGAAAATATAAGAAAACTAGCTGATGCCCGCGATTCCGCCCGCGTGATTTAAGTTTTTTTTTATTCCCACGGGAACTCCTCAATTTTCCGGGATAAAAAGTAGCCTATGTCACTCTCCAGGTCCTCTTATATCGATTCGTTGCTCCGTTGCGGCGTGATTGAAGGACAAACCAACAAACAAACACACTTTCGCATTTATAATATTAGGATATGAGGCGATGAAATCAGGTATTAAAAAATCCCGCGGGTACTTTTTGTTTTTCCGTGTTTAGAAGTAACCCTTGTCCCTTAAAGGGGATAGAACCGATCTGGCATAGCGACCTGCCGCCATTTTGATTTTTTTTCGAAATTGCGGCGCACAATGAAAGTGGTATGTATGGGTAGAGGACACATAGACGTGTTTGGTGGCGCGCTCTCGAAAAGGCCTATGTCCAGCAGTGGATACATACAGGCTGATGGATGGATGGATGAACATAGTACCCCAAAGTGTCACGTTACCGAGATATTTGGAGGTAAAGATAGACATATGAGGACAACGACAATCATTAAAAATAGACTTATTACGTGTCTACAGGCGTCAGATTGTATCCAAATAATCGTTTCTAGGTTGATTATTATTATTACTATTTATTAGAAGAGAGTAGGTACATTACATACTACTAGGAGCACGAGAAAACTACTACATACTATTATTAATTATTTATCTACTAAAACGCATCGCAATGAAACGCAGTCGACATGTCGCGTTGGTCGCATGTCACTTGGCTTAAAAACATTTTTTTAAGTAGGTAAGTATTGCAGACAGTTAGATATGTAGACAAGCCAACACGCGCGCGCGAGATACTTTGACATATTATAGCGTTTCATTGCGATGCGATGCGATTTAGTAGGCAAATAATTAATTATTATACCTAGTAGTAGTTTTCTCGTGCTCCGAGTAGTATGTAATGTACCTACTCTCTTCTAATAAACAGTAACAATAATAATCAACCTGGGAACGATTATTTGGTTACAATCCGATGCCTGTAGACACGTAATAAGTCTATTTTTAATGATTGTCGTTGTCCTCATATGTCTATCTTTACCTCCAAATATCTCGGTAACGTGACACTTTGGGGTACTATGTTACTTGACATTATTTGTTCGTCTATGTGTCCTCTATCCATACATACCACTTACATCGTGCGCCGCGATTTCGAAAAAAAATCAAAATGGCGGCGGGTCGCTATGCCAGCTTCCATACAAAAAGGTTCGAACCCCTTTATATTATCTTTACCAAATCGGTTTGAACAGAGTGCTTAGTGATTTTCTTCCCATTCGATTGTGACAACGTTAACAACGATTTTTTTTAAATTGTCAATCAATTACACTCATCATTAATTTGAATTAATTATGGTATAGTTAACGCTGTTGGGAGCGAATACGTAAACAATCTTTTATCAAAGGAGGTATCAAGTTGGTACTTAGGTCTACAGTCCCTTGGAGCTGTAAAAAAAATCAAGCTTCTATGTCAACGCAATCAAAAGATAAGGCCGCTTATGCCGCATATTTTGACACTCGCCAATAAATCAAAACCTATAGGATACCTCCTGTTAATCTAGAATCATGAAATTTGGCAAGAAGCAAGGTCGCACAGCACACTGCACAATAGAAGAAAATCCGAAAATCCTAAATTCCGTTACGGGTTCCGTACTCATAGGGTGTCGAATTGTTCGTCAGGCGCTAACAGTTTGGCGTCTTATGTACTTCCAGTTACTTCACAGCTGATTAGTGTTGTTATGACATCTTTCTTGTTATTTACTAAAACAATTTATATTCTGTGGTGGTACGGAACCCTTTGTGCGCGAGTCTGACTTGCACTTGACCGGTTTATTTAAGTAGGTAGTGAATATCACTTACCGAAGTAACAGTCAAGAAAGACTGGCTCAGTATATCAGCGAGGAATGTGGCGTGAGCTTTCTTCAGTCTCTCGAAATCGTTAGTCTTATTCACCGCTTCCATAAGACGCGAGTAATTGGTCTCCAAAACATCCGCTTGGAGGTAATGCTGAAGGTTGTCCATTAGGAACATCAGCTTGTTGTGTAGCTGGCACATTGAGAATCTGGAAAAAAATAATGGAGAATTAATCTCCATTAATCACTCGAATGGAGAGAAACTTATTCGAATTTATAGGACTACCTTCAAACTCTATTTAATTACTATTGGGCTGATGCCCGCGACTTCGTCCGCGTGGATCGAGGTTTTTCGTTTCCCGCGGGAAGTCCTTAATTTTCCGGGATAAAAAGTAGCCTATGTGTTATTCCAGACTATAATCTATCTCTGTGCCAAATTTCATTCAGATCCGTTCAGCCGTTGGGGCGTGATTGAGTAACAAACATCCACCCATCCATCCAAACTTTCGCATTTATAATATTTATTTGATTAACTATTTTTTAATTATATCTCAGTACCAAACTAAATAGCGTGCTAATAATAAAAATACACTAGTTTTTTAGTGTGTTTCCAAGATGGCGCCCTTCCAGCCATAGAGCCTTCCCACTGATGATAGTAGACGCGAAATGACGACGTTTCTGAGTGAAAACTGACATGGATTCACTGTCAAAACAGCGTGTTATTTTTGGGTATGTTCCGAAATACACTGTGAGCACTGTAAGGTGTGACGTCAATTTAGTATACTGCGAAGCCGTTCCTTTATAGTTAGGTATACTGGTTACTGCTTAAAACGGAACGCAGTCAGCAGTTCAGCACTGAGAGCACCTTACCTCGAAAACGCCAGTGCTCACAGTACAAAAATGGCGATGATTTGGATGTTTGTTACTCAATCACGCCTGAACGGCTGAACGGATCTGGATGAAATTTGGCACAGAGATAGATTATAGTCTGGAATAACATATAGGCTACTTATTATTCCGGAAAACTACGGAGTTCCCGCGGGAACCAAAAACCCTCAATCCACGCGGACGTAGTTGCGGGCATCAGCTAGTAGATTATAGTCTGGAATAACACATAGGCTACTTTTTATGCCGGAAATTAAAGTTCCCGCGGGAACCAAAAAACCTCAATTCACGCAGACGAAGTCGCGGGCATTAGCTAGTTTATAATATAAGTGTATGGATGTATTATTAACCTGGTAGATTGCTTGTAAGTCTTCCAAAGCGCGTGCAAATCGTGCTGAGTCTTCTTTATCCGCAGCAATAGGCGGAACATGTCGTTGTACCGCGCGAGCACTTCCGGCGCGAACAGCAAGTGTAGGGGCCATTTGAAGTCGTACTTCAGGATTATACTGGACCAACCATCAGCAACTGGTAACATAAACTCTTCTCAGACCAAGGCGCGTTTGGAACCCTCGTAGCTTTAGTTTTAATAACAAGAAAGGTATAAATAGAGGAAGACAATAACAACTGCGAGATGATTTACTAATTTGACACAAGTTGTTCTAAGTGAAATAAATAATTAATCATTTCATTCCAAATTTGACGACCTCCGTGACGCAGTGTTGAGCGCTGTTGCCTTAACGTGCCGAGGTCCCGAGTTCGATCCCCGGCAGGATTAGGAAATTTATAATTTCTGATTTTTCCCTGGTCTGGCCTAGTGGGAAGCTTCGGCCGTGGCTAGTTAGCACCCTACCGGCAAAGACGTGCCGCCAAGCGATTTAGCGTTCCGGTACGATGCCGTGTAGAAACCGAATAGGGGTATGGGTGTAATATAATTGCCATGCCCCTAACAGGTTAGCCCGCTGCCATCTTAGACTGCATCATCACTTACCATCAGGTGAGATCGCAGTCAAGGGCTATAACTTGTAGCGGATAAATGATAAATGATTTATTTATTATGGAACGTCAAGACTCTACCACCGGTTCGGAAAGATGATTCTACTGGGAAGAACCGGCAAGAAAATCAGCAGTTGCTCTTTTCTTAAAGAAGAAAAGGTTACAATAAGTAGACCCCCCAACACATACATACAACACATACGTTACAAGTATTACACTGACTTGTGGGTCACTGGATGTGAGGCCGGTTGCTTCCATGCAACCTTGATAGATAAAAAAAAGCAATCTTAACATTTTGTTAGAAATAATACCTGTACTACTATCATCTTCAATAGTGGAATTGGCGGAGATATTCGGCTTGACGTACGGCAGTTCGAAGCTGAACTTCTCTATATCGGCGCTGTTGCTGAGGAATACCGCCCGCGCTGCCAGTTGGAACGCGTGGTTCATGTCTGCAACACATTTCATAATATGTTATGGGAATATAAGCTATAAATGAGACTGTGTCTCACTGAATGGACCCCAAGAAACAGAAAAAGAAAAAAAGGACGACAAAAAAAAGATATTTTCAAGCAAATAGTCGGTACAAACTGGATGATAATAGCAAGTGATAGGGAAGCGTGGAGACAACTGGGGGTGGCCTACTCCGACTTCCGAGGAGGCGACATCTACAACAAAATAACACTCTAAAGAACTAGAATATGTAATCTATACTAATATTATAAACGCGAAAGTGTGTCTGTCTGTCTGTCTGTCTGCTACGATGTCACGGCCCATCTGCTCAACCGATTTTGATGAAATTTGGCACAGGGGTAGATTGTATCCCGGGGAAGCACATGGGCTACTTTTTATCCCAGAAAATTTAAAGAGTTCCCGCGGGAATAATAAAACCTTAATCCACGCGTACGAAGTCGCGGTCATCATATACATAGTATGTATTAAATAACTTACGTCTGGTCGAAGTCCTGGTGGTGGGCTTATCGAGCATAGGCGCGGTGAGTCTCAACAGTTCTAAGAACAATTCACCCCGCCCCAACAAGTAGAAGTCCTTCATTAGACGTAGCTCGTGCAAGAGTTGGGCTTCCTCCACGGCCACTGCCCACAGGTGCTGAAAACATTTTCAATGTGGCTAATTCGACGACCTCAATAGAATAATAATAATAATAGACGGTCCCTGTCAAACAAAGAATGTGGACCTATTTTACTAACGCCATCTAGTCTGAAAAGCGGGACAGCGCTATGGTGGGGACAAAGACAGGCTTATACAGGTGTGGAACGCGCTCTACAGGTCGGACGCCCAATTTTTTTCTATGAAAGGGCCCATCTAGTACCTACATATATATTGATGGGCTAATTAGATTATACACAATCTGTTAACTAAACCAAAGCTTAAGAAGTAAAGTTAAGAAGCTTAGGAAATGAAATGAAAATACATTTTATTGTACTCCAAACAAGATACAAAACAGATATAACTCTTTAAAAATTAAACTCCAATTAAATTAAATTTCCTGATTTTTTCAATGTGAGTAGGTAAGTAGGTATATCTAAAAGATAAGTGTGATTTGCAAATAGTTTAAAGATTCATGTTTTAATATTATTATTGTAATTTTAACTAAAATAAATTTAATTACAATTGCCTATCCCTACTTAATATTATAAATGCGAAAGAGTGTCTGTCTGTCTGTCTGTCTTTCTATCTGTCTGTCTGCTACGCTTTCACGGCCAATCTGTTCAACCGATCTTGATGAAATTTGGTATAGCATAATAGCGGTAGGTTACATCACGGGGAAGGACATAGGCTACTTTTTATCCCGGAAAATTAAGGAGTTCCCCCGGAAATCAAAAAAACTTAATCCACGCGGAAGAAGTCGCGGGCATCATCTAGTTTATATTTGTACGCCGCGCCGATGCGGCTAATGTGCTGGACCCCGTTTTATTAGACCTAACATCTTAGGTACTTACACACATTATGCAAATAAAAGAATATTCTATTCTATTATATTCAGAAGAACATAGACACATACATAAAGGCAAGAAGCTGTACAATAATTAGAAAGAGCTTAATCCAGACAAGGGCAAAAGTGTGTCTGTGTTACCGATCATCAACTGGTATTGATGATATTTGGTACAGAGATAGATTGCAATCCGGAGGACTATACCTAGGCATTTCTATCCCAGAAAGTGAAAAGAGTTCCGCGGGAATCAAATACCTAAATCCACGCAGACGAAAGTCACGGGCATTAGTATCTAGGTCACTACAATTCGGTTTCTTGTCACATAGTTATGGACTTCCGCGACGTAACGCCCTCTTGTAGTAAAATAAAACATTTAAATGTATCGCTATCCCATTCATAATTCTTCGTATCGAAATGGATAGCACATTAGACTTAAGCCTATATCAATTTAGTTTAGAGATTGTGTTCAAAATATGTACCTTACTAAACAGATAGACGACCAGAAAAGTTCTGAATTAAAATATTTAAATGCGTAGTCAGTAGTGTATACGACTTTTTTGGGAATAAGAGACTTCCTTATTATTATGTTTGTGAAAATTCTTAAGTAAATCATAAAGTCTTATACAACTGCCTACAAAGATTAATAATTATAATTTATAGGCTTCATAAAATGTAAAATATTTAAACCTTATCTCTTCTTAGTGTGCTCTGTTGTATCTAAATAAACATACAAATACCTTAATGTTTTCCCGAGTATGTAATAATATCATTAACCCATTTAGTATAGTCTCTGGTTTCTCAAGAGATGGCAAGATAAAAAAAACATAACAAAAATGGTGTGTAACGAGTTGAAGAATAAAAAGACTGAATTTCATGACGAAAATAAAACGAGTAATGTGGATTACGATCAGCTACTGTCTTCGGCAGGAGAATTTGGGCTATATCAAGTTCTGCTCATTCTTTTTACATGCCCATTTTACGTATTCGCAGCTTTCTCATACTTTACTCAACTTTTTATGACAGAAGTATCGTCGGACCACTGGTGTTGGATACCAGAATTGAAGAATTTAACTCCGACAGAGAGAAGATCGCTTGCAATACCACATAGCCCGAATGAAGTGTTTGGATATTCCCATTGTACGGCATTTGTTGCGAATTGGACTGAAGTTCTGGACTCCGGGCTGAATCTAAATTCATCGTGGCCCACGGAACGTTGTAAAGATGGATGGGAATTTGACAAAACACAAATCCCTTATCCAACTATATCCAGCGAAATGGGATGGGTTTGTGATAAAGACAACTACCAAGCAACAGCACAATCTATATTTTTTGTAGGCTCCATTATTGGAGGTCTTTGTATAGGGTGGATCGCTGATCGGTTTGGCCGGTTGCCAGCCGGCATCATCGGTAATTTAATCGGATGTTTGGCAGGCGTATGCAGTGTATTTGCTGGAAATTTTGTGGAATTCTGCATATGCCGATTTTTCATGGGCATGTCTTACGATACTTGTATGATGATGATATATTTACTGGTACTAGAATATTTGTCACCGAAATATAGGACGATTGTAGCGAATCTACCTACAGGAGTATTTTTCACACTGGGAATGATTGTATTGCCATGGTTGGCTCTTTATTGTGGGAACTGGAAAACTCTTGGATTATTAACAAGTCTACCAATGGCATTATCATTACTTGCCCCGTTTGTGATACCAGAAAGTCCGAGATGGTTGCTTTCGCGGGGTCGAGTCGACGAAGCAATATCAAAAGTTACTAGTATCGGACGAGTAAACAAAAAAGAAATTCCTGAAGAAGTTATTCGTCAATTTGAAATATCCATGAAAGACAAAACAAAGGACAATACTAGTAGTGTATTAGAAGTTTTTAGAATACCATTGCTAAGACGAATGTTGATTTGCATATGTATAGAGTTTATGTGCTGTACTATAATTTTCGACGCATTGCTGCGGAGTATAGGATCATTAGCATTTGATTTCTTTTTATCGTTTACAATACTGTCAGCAACCGAATTTCCTTCTTTACTAACGGTTTCTTTTACTTTGGATATGACTGGCAGAAAGTGGATATCGATTACTATGATGAGTTTATGTTGTATCTTTAGTATTTTGACATCAGTCGTTCCGAATGGTTTGCCTTCAGTGTTATGTGCTGTTGTGGCGAGATATGGTGTAAATATTTGTTACACGGTCGCATTGCAATGGGCGGCAGAAATGTTACCGACACCGGTTAGAGGATCCGGTACATCGGTAGTTCAGATTTGTGGATACGCTGCCACTGTCATATCACCTTACATAGTGTATTTAAAAGTGTATATACCCGGCCTTCCTTTAATAATAGTGGGTATAATTGCTGCAATAGGGGCAATTTCAGCAATGTTCTTGCCAGAAACAGCGGGCAAGAGTATGCCACAGACATTCGAAGAAGCCGAAACTCAAATTAGAGAAAGTAAGTTTTTCGATATTCCGTTTTTACGTAGAAAACAATAACAGAAAAGGATAAAGATTGAAGGTAGTTATAATTTTTTTGTAAATACATAGGTACATATATATTTCTTCAATTAAAAATGGGGTTTCCTCACCTTTGTGACACATTCCTTGATTTCCCTGACAACACCTCTCAAGTTACAAACTTCAATCACTTCAGGAGTTTTAAGCTTTTGTAATTTCTCATGAAATTCAGCTTCTTTCTCTTCCCATATTGTAAACCTTAAAACATAATAGTCAGTTAATCTAATGCTAATTAATTTATTATCTTTTTCATAATTATGACTTAATGAATGTACTTAACTCGTGCCTCGCACCATCTAAGTGTTCCATCATAATCCCCAAAACTTATTAGATTTTGATACATAATGTGGGTAGTATTGTTAAAGATAATTCAATCCATCTTATGAAGGCGAATTACGTGAGCACAACTTACAAGTGTAAACGTGAAATCATCATTAAACAATCCAGCTGAGTGTGTTGGCTTCTTCTCAGACAAGAGCGCAATTCAGTTTTTTTCCATACAAAACTAGTATTGCCGATATACAGAGATGCATATGCATCCATTCAGATTTATGCAACTTAATGAATCAATCTCCATAGAAAACAGGCACACTAACAAACCGTACCTTCTAGAATCAGCGTTAATCTTCTGCAATGTCAACATAGGTCTGTTAATAGTAAAATTATTGCTCTTCTTGACTTTCTTAGGATCAAAGCCGAAGAGTATGACCGTCTTCCCAATAAACAATATCTCCTGAGCCAGTGAGAGAGGTATGAAGTATGGTATCATGTTTGGATTAAGGTTGTAACCACAGTCTAATGGAGTTTGTTGGAGCTGTAAGAAAAAAACTTTTTCATCCCATGTATTCGAAAAGGACGACTTGGTTCGCCTTTATGTGCGCCCAAAGGTGGTGTTTTCTATAAGAAACTTTTAGCGGGCAGTAATGAGATTTTAATCCTCTTTATACTCGTAAGTGCGCCGCAATTATCTTTGCCGCGCACTTATTGAATTTGGAACATCTTAGTGTTCAGCGCCAACGCAAATTGACGACCTCCGTGGCGCAGTGTTGAGCGCTGCTGTCTTAACGTGCGGAGGTCCCGGGTTCGATCCCCGGCAGGGTCAATTTAGGAATTTACAATTTCTGAATTTTAACTAACGAAAGGGCTATATGGATATATATATTTAAAAAAAAAAAAAAAAAATATTATTATAAAGGCGAAAATTTGGATGGATGTGTGGATGTATGGTGGTATGGATGTGTGTTACTCAATTACGCCCGAACGGCTGAACGGATCTGGATAAAATTTGGCACAGAGATAGATTTAAAAAAAAAAAAAAAAGATAAATATAATCTGGAAATAGCACATACCTATGCTTTTTATCCCGGGAAATTAAAGAGTTCCCGCGGGAACCAAATTTTCTCATACAGGGTGATGAAAAGTAGAGTGTATCATTCGGGCGCAAATATATTTTTGGCTCGGGCGACGTACTTTGAATCCCTCGCTACGTTCAGGATTCTACTAAAGAATCCCTCGCTACGCTCAGGATTCTACTCTAGAATCCCTCACTTCGTTCTGGATTCAAAAAAGCGCCCTCGCCGTAAAAATATTATTTTGCTCCCTTATAATACAATCTACTATTTTTAGTGCATAAGATATTAGATAATACATTACTCCTTATCTGTTTTTTTTATTGCACCACAAGTTAGCCCTTGACTGCGATCTCACCTGATGGAGAGTGTAAACAGGTAAGTGATGATGTAGTCTAAGATGGTAGCGGGTTAAATTGTTAGGGGTAGCATAGTTATATGAAACCCATACCTATATCGGTTCTACACGGCATAGTACAGGAACGCTAAATCACTTGGCGGTACCGCTTTGCCGGTAGGTTGGTAAACTAGACATGGCTGAAGCCTCCCACCAGACCAGACCAGAGAAGATTCAGAAGATTCCAGAAGTCCCAGATAATTCCAGAACGGCACTCAGTTGTGAGGCATAGTTCCGTTCTGGAATTATGTGGGTTACTAAGGGAAACATAAATATAAAAATAATAAATAGGCTGTTTAGAAGGCTTTTGGCCATTGTGTTTGGAAATTAAAATATTTCATGAAGTTTACATTTTCATACCAAAACTGCTAGTTATTTATGAATGCACCCTAGCAAATTCACTTTATCAGGTATATTTGTGGCTGCACTCAGCTTTCTATGTGAAACTAAGTATATATAATTACTAGACTATTACCGCGACGTCACCCACGTACGTTCAAATTGTATAAAATCCTATAGGAAATCTATTAATTTACAGGATAGAAAGTAGCCAATGCCCATATCCAGAATGCATGCTATCACTGTACCAAAATTTATCAAAATCAGATGAGCCAATGGGCCATGAACAGGAATAGTTATTTTTATATGGCCTAAGACTACTATACTAAGACTATATGGGATATATATGGCTATTAGATACTTACTGTTGAAACAAGAGAAGCAGCATTTGTTGTATTATGAGATGAAACGAATGTATCAGAAGTGTCATCCTTCTTTGTTTGATACACAAAAAATTCTTCATACGGATCTCTTAAGTGGCCATACAACAGCCATGTGCAAAGTTGATTTATAAATACTGTGTTGATGTATGAAAATATTCTGCAAACAATTTATAGCACTTTTAATAATAATTTGTACATTTATACTATTAATACATAATAACGTGTAGTTTAAAAAAACTGATGACTTACAGATACCTTCAATCACAAGATATGATCAAAAGATTAACTCTAAATCGACACAGAAATTTAGTGTACGCGCACGAAATTAGCGGTAGCGGGGCGACGGCGGTAGCGGGGCGATGCGATTAGTCGGAGAGCTGGCGACGAATTTCGGGAACAATTTGAAAGAGGTCTGGTAATACTTTATAACCAACAAAAACGTCTGGGATTTATTTTTTCGAATTCTATAAGTATAAAATTTAAAGATAAAAAAATCAAGTTACCAAGAAAAAGGTTTTTTTTTGCAAATTTTATATGCTGCGCAGTAGCGAAATAACAGCAAACGCTCTACGAGTAGCAGACTGGCAGAACTGGATTCGCTAATGAACGAAATTATAGTTTTCCACAATTTCAGATTGCCTAAAAAATTCGTCGCCAGCTCTCGAATTCCATCGCCACGCTGGCGCCGTCGCTCGGCCGTCGCTAGTTTCGTGCGCGCCCCCTTAGAATGAGAAGGGCTTAGACTAAAGTCCACCGCACTATTCAAGTGCAGATTGGGAAACTTCATACACCTTTGAGAACTTTATCGAGAAGTCTGAGGTATGCAGGTTTCTTAACAATGTTTTTCTTCATCAACATAACAACAAATGATTTTGATAATTTGATATGTAATATTTTTTTAATGATCTACAATTATCTGATTGGTCTCCGAACACAAATTATTAAAATCTGTTGTTACTATTCTTCTTTTAACCCATCATAATAATTAAAATACCTTTTAGTAAAAACACACCATCTTTTCTTGTAGACTTTTATTTTAGCAGAGCGGAAGGAAGTCACAGTTCATAGATAATATTACAATAACCTTATATCATAGTTTTTACTATAGAATCTATGATCACGGAGTACATTCTTAACACAGCCCCTCAATTTATAGAGCTTTATATCCCAATTAAGTATATTAAATTATTTAATGTATCCATTTGATATAAACAAGAGATTGAATTGAACTTTATATAAAGATCATAAATTGAACATATAGAATGCAAAATTACTAAATAATATACTGATAAACATAAATTCTATTACATTAATATACTCATGTTTTAGCTGTGACCATGTAAAAATAACAAAATGTGAAACTAATAAATAGGTACTTAATACAATTTTTCTCATATTAAATTATAACTAAAAGTAAACATTGTTTTATTTATGCTCTCCCTTCTAGCATAAGTACTGATTTGTTGTTCTATTTAGCCCTACGACAAAGTCTTGGGATCAGTTTTAAACCACTAAATAGAACATTTAAATACAATCATTATTTTAATTTAGTCCTAAGTACAACATACTCTTGGAATCAGTTTTAAATATAAACTGCCAAATTAAAAACAATATAACAAGTAACTACTAACTAACTTATTACTAGGTATTTATTAGCATATTACCTAAGTTAAGTTTTTGACAAAAATACATGTGACGGTTAGCTGGTAATGCTTTAGTAAAAATATCAGAAATATTTTCATCTGTAGGTATATAAGATATGGATACTTCTCTCTTATTAATTATATCTTTTATGTAATGGTATTTTATTGAGATATGTTTCGAAGCTTTAGTATTTATTCTGTTATTAATTAATTTGATAGTGCTCTGATTATCTATGAAAATATGGGCACAAACAGCTTTATCACTGAGTATCTCAGCAAGTAGGCCCTTCAAGTGTATGAGCTCACTCACCGCATGCGCTCCCGCAATGTACTCGGCCTCAGCTGTTGACAGTGCGACACATGTCTGCCTTCTGGAGAACCAAGTTATTAAGTTGTTACCTTGATATACAACACAACCACTTGTGCTTTTTCTATCCATTTTGTCAGCTGCCCAATCTGCATCTGAAAAGGCCTGTAGTTTATTATAATCACTTGATTTTGTATACCGCAGCCCCTGTTCCTGAGTTTCTTTGAGATATCGCAGGACTCTTTTACCAGCTGTCCATAACTCTTGGGTTGGTTTATCTAAAAATCTACTTAGATATGATACTGCATAAGTGATATCTGGACGTGTATGTGTAGAAATATACAGCAAACAACCTACAAGTTCTTTAAAAGGTACATCTATTATAGTTGACGATGGTATTGCACTAAAATTTGTTTCCATTGGAGTTTTATTTCCTTTACAGTCTTGCATTTGAAATTTTTCTAATAGTTTTCTTATCAATTTTGTTTGTTTTATGTGCATCTCATTCTTGTTTCTTGTAACTTCTAATCCTAGATAATTACTAACTTCTCCTAAGTTTTTCAGTTTAAATTCTTTCTCCATTTGTTTTATTATGTCATTATCATGTCCTAGATATAAAATATCGTCTACATACAGTAACATCCAATTATTTCCTTTTCCATACAAGCAAGAGTCATGTTTTGATTGTGTAAAGCCTTCTCTGGTTATGAAATCATGAAACCTTGTATTCCAGCATCTGGGTGCTTCTTTTAAGCCATACAATGCCTTTTTTAGTTTAAGAACTTTTCCTTCACTGATTTTTAGTCCTTTTGGACATTTTATAAAAACGTCTACATCTAGATTGCCATTTAAAAATGCAGTTGGCACATCAAATTGTTTCAACGGTAAATTCTTTTGCACTGCTAGGCTCATCATTAATCTAACGGTTGATATTCTGGCAACTGGAGAATAGTTGTTTTCTAAACTAAATTGCTGGAAGCCTTTTGCTACAAGTCTCGCCTTTTTTGTACCATCTTGTTTTGTTCTGAAAATCCATTTCGTATCAATAGCTTTCTTTCCTTCTGGTAAATCTGCTAGCTCCCAAGTTCCTAATTTTTTATGTGAATTTAATTCTTTATTTATTTCATTATTCCATCCTTTGTCTAATGCCTCTTCATAATCATTCGGGTCGCTTGATAGTAAACAGTAAGCAGTGTAGAGTTCTTGATCATCTTGATATCTACTTGGCTTCTTCACTATTCTTCCTGATCTTGTTATTTTCTCTGGTTCTACTGTTCCTTCTTCAGTATCTTCATAGTCACTTTGATTTTCTATTTCATCATTTACTTCATTGTCTTGACCCTTTTGATTACTTCCTTCTGTTTCAGACGTTTCCTTTATTTGACTACATTCAGTATTCTTCTTAGTGCTTTCTTTTATTTCTTCATCATACAGAATATTTTCCTCATCATTAACATTGTTCTTCTCTTTATACTTAATTTGTGTTTCATCAAATCTAACATCTCTAGACACAATTATCTTATTACTCTCAGGATCCCATAATCTGTATCCATTCTGTTGATATCCAACAAATCGCATTTCTTTTGCTCTTTCTAGAAGTTTATCTTGTTTTGGTAGAATGTGTACCCATACTTTAGAACCAAATACTCTTAATCTTGAAAGATTTTTATTTCCAATCATTTTCTCTACTGGTGTCTGGAAGTTGATTGCTGACGATGGACATCTATTAATTTGATAAACTGCACAACGAACGGCTTCACCCCACAGCATTTTTGGTAAACCTGTATCAATCAATAATGTTCTTGCTCTGTTATAGATGGTTCGATTCATTCTTTCAGCAACACCGTTTGATTGAGGGCTATAGGGAGTTGTATACTGTATCACTATACCCTTTTCTTGACAAAATGTTTGTATTTTCTCATTTTTAAATTCACCACCATTATCTGATCTTATTTTCTTTACTTTGTTTCCTGTCTGTGTTTCCAATCTGTTTATGTATTCAATTAATCTATCAGTAGCTTCACTTTTCCTTTTCAATAAGTACACTTCACAAAAATGTGTAAAATCATCAATTATTGTATGATAGTAAATCTCACCTGTTAAAGAGGGCTCCGTCACTGGTCCTGATATATCAGTATGTATTAATTCACCAATACATTTTGAACGTGGTTTTAGCGCTGGATTAAAAGGTAATCTTGTTGACTTACCTTTCATGCATGGTTCACACGGAGTTTCACTATACGGCAGTTGCAGCAGCTTCAGCTGATGCCTGTTAGCATGACCTAATCTCTGATGCCACAAGTCATTGGAAATTAAACAAATTTCAGTTTTAAGTTTCATTTCGATAATATATAATCTACCTTTAAGATTTCCAATAACTTTAGTTTTTGAATTGCAAATAGATACACTATCATTGTAAAATTGGACTTGCAGCCCTTTTTCTAACAATTTCCTCACAGACAATAGATTGTGTGACAACTCTGAAACAATTAACCCTTCAATATCAATTTTTACGTTATCATTATAAACTAATTTAAGTATACCTTTCTTAGCACAGGTTAAGTATTGTCCATTAGCAACATATATCTTCATTTCCTTATCCAGATGTACAATGTTTGTCATATACTTTTCATATTTAGCCATTATTAAATGTTCTGTGGCTCCAGAATCCACTACTAAACGTACACTATCGTTAGCACTTTGACTTGTATCACTTGCACTGAACGCTGTGAAGGTCAACTGGGTTTCATCATCCTCTTCTTGTGTTTGTGCTACACGACCAGACTGCCATGACGCCCTGTAGTTCATGCCTCGACCACGGCTGTGGTTGTCACCTCGGTTATGTATTTGATGTCCTCTTGTAAACCGGCCTCTATGAATACCTCGTACTGGAGCTGACTGTCCCGTTCTGCACTGGAAGGATTTGTGCCCTTTTCTACCACATCTATAGCAAGTCATGAAGCTATATTGTTCATTCTCTACAGCTGTACTTTCTTTGCCTTTAAGTTTAAGTTCAGCATCTAATAATCTTGATTTGACAAAGTCAATTGTTAGTACAGTGTCAATTGTTTCAAGTGTTGTAATTACTGTATCATACTCACTGGGCAAGGTGAGCAATAGATGGCACACCTTGTCGTTTTCATTCAATGTTGCACCTGTTGATTCTAATCTAGCAATGATATTATCAAATTTCAGGAAATGATCCTGCAGTTTTTCACTAGATGTTGCTTTCAATGATAATAGTTGTTTCCTCAGATACAACTGATTGAACACGCTTTTTCTTTCAAATATTTCTTCTAAATTTTTTATCATTTGTGCTGCAGTTTTGCAATTTTTAATAATCTCAATATATTTGTCAGAAATACACTGTGTTATTAGGCTACGTGCTTTTATATCTGTTTGCTGATCATCTTTAGTCATCGCTTCCTTTATTGCTAAACCTCTCTCTTCTATTATTAGATTCACTCTAAATTTCCACGTTGAAAAATTTTCGCCATCTTGTAGCTTGGGTAATACGTTTGATGTATTTGATGAACATAACGACATCTTGTGTCTTTTAATTGTTATTGTTCTTTTACCTTTTTTAAATAATAATTGCGCAGTGGAAGCGTATTAAAATCTGTTGTTACTATTCTTCTTTTAACCCATCATAATAATTAAAATACCTTTTAGTAAAAACACACCATCTTTTCTTGTAGACTTTTATTTTAGCAGAGCGGAAGGAAGTCACAGTTCATAGATAATATTACAATAACCTTATATCATAGTTTTTACTATAGAATCTATGATCACGGAGTACATTCTTAACACAAATCTCTGTTCTGTACAAAGTTTTTACATTGCATTTTTGATTGATTGTGATGAAATGAACCTTAACAACATTAATTTAAGTCACAAATTCAGTACAACTGATTTTAATTACGAAATGTATCATTTGGAGCCCTGGCTGTAAATGCATATACGAAATGGAGCTCTTAATCCATGCCATTAAGGTTCATTTTATTTTGACACTAAAATGACTAAATGCTCGATTACAATCAATCAAATAGCAATGCAAAACCTTGGACTAAGTACTGCCTCTGCTTAAGAGGATATCGGGCTTTATACGTTTACATTTTGAGCGTCAAACTGGTGGGCACTGTTAGTTGGTAGATAAAAAAAACTGCAGTACTTACTGTATAATAGCTTCGTGTACCAATTTGTTGCCATTCAAAATATACTGATGCATGAGACTCAATATTTGACAGCCAATAAGTCTCCTCTCTTTTATAGTACTTATAATTCGATTCAATGTGTTAAATAAACCTTGATATTTTTCCACATGGCTGTACACAAATGAGAGGGTGTAATTCTGGTTGCCAATGACCAAATCTTCTACTTCTTTTAAGGTCTTTTTGTATGACTGCAGAATTTCAGATATACCTTCGCTTAGTGCTTGACCATACAGTCCATAAGATCTGTGATCTGAGGCTAATAACAAAGTTCTCTAATTAAAAAATACAAATACTGTTTTATAAACTAACTTAGGCTAATTACAAAGTTTTTTAATTAATAAAATAAACTTTATATACTGACTTCAAGAATAAGAGGTTTAACCTGTAAAATCTGTGTCATGATGTGTTTTCACTCTGGAGCCCTAGGTGTTATTTTTTAAGATAAAAATGTGATCAATTTTTATCAAGTCGGAACAATTGAGATTGTAACAATGCTTGATGCAGCTTTTTTCGGAATAGGGCTACTGGGATGAGTGGATGTCTTAGGACTGAAGACTGTATTAAGCTGTTTATTCAAACCTGTGAGAATTCTTCTAGAATGGAAGGATGCTTCTAGTAAAAAGTTTTGAATTTTATGATGACTCTTGGCAATGTCACATATTCTACTATATACTTCTGCATCTCCCTCATGTGCATAAGTAACAGGTTCGGGCTGAAAAATCAAAATTAATATTTCATTGCATATTCTTCTGGTTTTTCCTCTTATTTTATGGTTTTAAGTTCTACAAGTTGGTTTTCTTTAAATTTAAACCATAGCTAAATCTAGTGCTATCCTATTCAGCAAGGAGCTTTTTGAAAGGCATAGCATTTTTTGCTTTTGAACCATAGCATGACTCTACCAATGGGGTTGGCATTAGAAACCACCTGCACAAATTTGGAATTACTGAGGCATGGATTAGAAGTAGTTTGGACTCCTCTTTCTAAAAATATGTTTTTTCTAAAAATTTGGCAAGTGACATTTGACTCAGACATTAGAAATTGTGTTTATTCCGTTTCTTCCGTAGTTTCGTGAATGTGCTCGTGTTGATATAGGTTGAATAGTGTGACGGAACCGAATTGGCCAACCCAGACTCCACATAGTCTTGTCTGCCCTACTCCTAGAGCGTTTTTATGAAGCGCGAAGCCAGAAGCTCGCGAAGGAGGTCCTGAATGAAGCGAGCCTACGAGGCCGAGTAAAGCGAAGGGGGGAGGTGGCGAGAGAACCGAGCCGGCGACCTCCTTAGCGAAACGAAGGTCGAGTAGGTGAAGCTGAATGAAGGGCCGACGGAGCGAGCTTCTGGCTTCGCGCCCCCTACCATTCTTAATTCCTGCGGTTGGATTCTAATGCAACCCCTACCAATGTTTTGGAATGAAATTGAAACTGAGAAGAGCTAGCAAAAAACTCAGACAGCTCTTTTGAAAAAAATTAAATTATTACAATCAAGCAATACAAAGTAGATGCAAAGATAATTGCCTCATTACCAATTACACCAAATCTAAAGAATCTAAAGTATGGTATTAGTAAGTTTAGTTTACAGATTTTGTTATGAAATAAGAACACAGGTAATTATTATTTATTTTTAAAATAACAGATAAATATTTACCTGAGCTATATTGGTACTTTGAGAACAATCCCACAGAATCAGCAATGCATCATGTATCATTTTTGTAATTTAAATTCTTTGATCTTTCTTACATTTGCTGTTTCGAAAATGGTTTGGATTTTTCTATTTCTTTTTACTTTTTAGTTTTTACCTTGTTTTTACCACCGAACTATTAATGGGCGTTGCGACGACGAACCGTTTCAAAAGACCGTTTTCTGTTCTGCGACGGTGAAACCGTTTTTACGTCCTGGGTAAAACAGTCTTCGTTGCACAAACCAGTCTTCGAATAACTTGGTGCGATTTTTTATTTTACGCCTAAGAAAATACAGTCGATAGTCAATTGATGCAACGACACACGTCGTCGCGAACGTCGTGTCGTCGTCCTTATCGTTCCACGTTCGTTCTCAAAATAGTTCTTATAATAAAAACTGAACTTTTTGCCCATGATATACAGTCGATAATGTATTACCAGTAGACTAACCTATGCTGTCGTTCGTGAAGCGACACGGTCAAATTTAGTAAATGATTTTTTATAATTGAAATTGTTACCTAACAGTTGTAAGAAACTGCAACCGTTTAACTAAAAAAAAACGCAATCCTATTCCATATCAAATAAGTTTCGTTCTAAGGAACGGTTGTCGTCGCAACCGGACGGCTTATACCATCTTATTTTCAAACCAGTTGCAACGACGACCGTTTTCTGCAACCGTTTTCGTCGTCGGGATAACGGTTGCGTTTCGTCCGTCAAAAATACGACAACGACCCACCACTACACCGAACTGGTTTCCGGCACTAGTTCAATACTCTTTGCACTAGTTTAATCTAATGTATAATAGTGAATAGTGATCTGTATTCTGTGGTCTCTGGTGCCCATTTGCTGTTTGCTGGTGCCACCGACCAGAAACAAGTAACCAAGGAATATACTACTCTCTACCGAGAGCAAGTAACATATTGCCACCGACCTGGAAAAAAATCAATCTATACTGTAGACAGAGAAAGAGATAATTTATAAAAAGATTTTTATGTAGGTACCTACTTTTAGTGCTTATATTTTTATAGTTCTTAATTCTATGACTAGGAGGGCCTTTCACCCACAGACATACAAACTGGTTTGTATGTCTGTGCTTTCACCGTTATGTTGGCAGCACGTTGGCAGTAGGAAATTGACACAATATGGTCTGTGGTAACTGGTAATATGACAATACATACAACTTCCCTAGCATTGGTACCTATTATATCATAATATAATTTATTCTGTGGGCTCATGCTAATTGTCTCTGGAGTCTGGGCTTACTGCATTTTAATATTCTAGTCTATGGCTCACTGGCTCGGCCATCTATCCTCATGCGTATGCGCCGCCGTTACATTTATTTATGTTTAATTACAACTTAATAATTTTGAATATAATATGATAAACTCTTTATTTAATTATTTATAAAATCAATCAAAATGTTCAAAATCTTTCCCTCGTAACATTATGTGCTTATAAACAAACAATGGCAGAAGCTTGTAGGCTTGGGACTTTGTCTGTAAGAAAGACTGCATGCACTCAAGATGAAAATTATTGTGTTTTTAATGTTTTGAGTGTTTTTATATCTCTTGTGTGTATTCTTGCCGATTTAACTACAGGTATGGTTTGAGGATTTGTTTGGTATTGTATTTACACTATTATGTTTAGGTATTGACAAAACAATAGTTTGGTCCATGTGTGTAAAAAATAATACAAAATAATTGTTTCTCCTCTCAGATATTTTAGTGTTTGCTGAATATTGTACGGATGGTTATATATACTGGGCGTTATCTACACTGATTTTCATACTGTCTCCAAATATTTTGATTAATATTTTCTCAATGAGATGGTTTATTATTGATCAGCAATCAAATCTTCGGCACTGGATTACTCATTTCTGCCTTGTTGGACTACTGGAAAGGTAAAACAGTAAAATTTTATTTTTTATCTTGCCTATTTTTAAAAATTATTAATTAGACACATTTTTTGCAGGTACATAATATTCCTTCAAAAAGTTTTCTCTTGCAAAACTTTAGAGTCAATAAAAACTCAAAAGCTAATCAGTCAAAGAAACGATTTAAGTTTGTTGCATTTTTTGTATATCTTCACTGGAACTGTACCACAAATTATATTGCAAACATATTCAATAGTTATGTTAAATGAGAATTATCATACTAAAGGTACAAAACGGTACTAAATGCTTTTAAAATATATTTAATTACTTCAATTTATATATTAGAATAATAAGTAATTCTCTCTTTTCAGTTTTTGCATTAGTTGCTTCAATAGCTTCTGTGATATGGGGTTGTGTAACATATATTTACAGTATAGCATCATTTACCACTGATAACTTTAAATGGAGCTCTATTTTATTGAAGTTAACATGGCACTTTGGTATACTGGTTGGTCGGATTGCAGGTGTCCTATTATTTACCATAATTTTTGGAATATGGACACTTATTCCTTTGGGTAAGATTTTCTTACGGTTTTTGACGATAACATCATTATTATCAGCCTTTGATTGATTTATAATGAGTAAGTAATTTTAGGTCTCCATTGGTCTGCTATGACTTTCTGGATCATCACGCAAAAAACAACTTTCTGTCCAAATAAATTGGAGGAAACTTTTTACAATGCTGTTATGGGATTTGTATATTGTTTCTGTTACATTAATTTAAGAGAAGGTCATACAAGATATCGTTTATTGATGTTTTACACTCTAATTGTGACTCAAAACTTTGGAAGTTTGTTCCTTTATGTTCTGATATCAGATTTCGATAGACAACAAAAGTCTTGGTCAATAGCTGCAACTGTTTGTGTAACTGCTGGAACAGTCATTGGTGAGTTAAGAAATTCTGATAAAATTTGTAGTGAATTATGATACTTTTATTTTAACACTAAAATCTGTTTTTAGGTATGATTGCAATGATTTTATACTATAGATACTTTCATTCTAAAGGGCCTATCTCCTGGAAAAATGTACAGGACGATGTTGAGTTAAACAACAAAGTGGTATCTCAAATTTCTGAGAATACCAAAACTAATGGATTATGTCATGTTAGATCTTTCAAAAGTTCTAATAAAATCACTGAAACAAGGTAATTAAGTTTATTTTATGGTTAGAGTTAAAACATGACGTAATATAAGATACATCTGTATGTCCTATATGAAACAAAAAAATTGAGTTAAGTATGTATTTATATTTTATGAGTTTGTAATATTTTTCTTATTAATTACAGAAATGATATTAATGTAACAATACCACAATTACCACAAAATGATAGTGATACAGCAGATAAGAAATTCCTATTAGACCATTGGATTGCCAGATCTGGTTCACCAACCTTCACGTCAGCTCCAGTTGGAAATTTAAGTATGGAAGTATCCAGTATAGAAATATTTACTGTAGAAAATACTCCACAAACAATTATAACAAAACGAGATCACCCGAACACTAATTCAAAAATCACAAAAAAGAAAGTTTTATCCCCCACTGAACTTACGCTTAAGTTATCGTCAATTAAAAACTTTGAGAGTTCAATAGACGAAATAACTTTGAGCACTTTAAACCTTCAAAAGCGACGTGGAATTTGTTCTTCGGATGAATTACGTGATGAGCTTACAAAATTAAATTTAGCTGCTTGCAATGTTGTCAACGAAACTTTTGCTAAAACTATCAAAACTGACCATAGTTCAGAAATCAGTCATGACACAGATGGATCTAACAAAAAAACATCATCCGATTCTATAGACATGGATTTGGATTTAAGTTTTAGCGATATAAACAGTTCAGACATAAATACTTTTAATGAAAATATTGTTCAAAAACTTTGTTTAAGTGCTTTGAAAAATATTAAAGTTGGTAATCAAGATGCAGATATAGAAAATATACAAAGAATAGCTCTTGATATACTTAAGGAAATGTACACTAAGAAAGATAAAATAAAAAATGGTGTAACCAGTGAACTTATACAATCTAAGCGTGATCTTGACACACCAACTGAAATCCTATCTGTTCATGATTATGAAAATATTTGTGCAGTTAATATTGCAAGGGAAGCATGGGGTTTGAGATCATGGAATGGTTACTGTGACATAGAAAATTGGCTTCATGATGGCAGCGTAGTTAGAGACAGAAGTCGAGATACATTGACTTCGGGTAGTTCTGAAATTAGCAGTTGTCTGTCGCAAGAATTAAAGAATGCCATATTGGCTGCACCATCTCTACCTAAGAAACCGCACACGTATTCTAATGTTTTTGTGAAATTTGATAGGAGTCAAGAAGATTATGTAAATACAATAATGTGTCACTCTAATGATGATACTTTCATAGCTAAACCTTATGTGATAGATTCTCACAAAGACCCTAACCACTTAGAACCAATTTTAGAGGAACTGGATGATTTAGGTGATATTGACATATCTTGTAAAAAAAGATTAAATTCGGAAAGTTCTCTAGTTGCAACAATAGATGAAATAAGGAAAGCTACTGTAACAAATTCTCCCCGGAACTTATATCACAGGAGAGAACATCAGTGGGATTCACCTCCGTTTTTATCTTCTGAAAAAACAGAAACAAACCTGAAAAAAACAATTTGGAAAGAACCTTATAAATTTGATGCTAGCAATATAATGGAATCCCAAGTAGAAAAAGACTGTGTATTAGATGTATCACATGGTTCGAAATTTGAATCAAGTAAGAAAGACTTAAATGATTTACCAATATCTACAAAACTAAGTGTAGATATTATCAACCAAAATAAAAATATGATTCGGAGGCAAAAATCTTATTGCACAAAGACTCAAAATAAAAAACTTAATACTAAATCAGAACAGCAACTACATGATCTTTCTAATAAAGACATTGACTTCTTATGGCAACTGGTATCAGAAAACTCATTGCCACTAAATTCAGTGGAAAACCTTTCACTTAGCCGCAAAACACCATCATTGCAATCCTTAATTCAAAAGGAAACACCATCTAGTGTAACAAATACACCAGCATCTAAAGCAACGAATATGAAAAAAAATGCTAGAAACAGGCCTAGGAGGAAATTTTCTATTTTGAGGGAACGATTTGAACCAAAGATACATTTAAATTCTGATGAAGAAATCTTATATCACTGTTCCGAAAATGTAGCCCAACAAGACGATTCTAATATTATGAATGTTAAGAATCAGTTTGAATCTCTTAATGATAAAAAAGATATTCCCTGCTCCAAAAAGCAGCCGAACACAATTCCATGTGATGAAAGGACTAGCTCTATGATTGACACGCATAACATGACTTCAAAAAGCATAAAAGAAAAAAGATCTTTATTTATGAAGCAGGTGCTCAGCCCACCAAAATTTAATACGAAGTTGAGACATAAGGTGTAGTCAGCAATTTTTTTTAAGTTCCTACGTGGTTTTACTATATATAATACAGTTATCTTATAAGTAATCTGTAAGTTTTAATATTATATTTCTACCAAGAGTCAATATCAACATAGATCTCACCATAAGTGTATTAATTTTTATAATAAAATTAGTCATCAATTTTAAATTTACAGCGTATAATTTTAAAAGATTATATTACGATATTTACTTGCAAAATCAGGCAATTTGTGAAAACGAAAAATATACGAGTAATGTATATGTATTGATTTTATCAGGTTACATTAATTGAGCTCATAATTTAAAATTTAACCTACATATTATTGTGATCAGGAAATATTTAATTGCAATAGTACCTATCATACTAATATAAATGCGAAAGTGTGTTTGTTGGTTTGTCCTTCAATCACGCCGCAACGGAGCAACGGACTGACGTGATTTTTGGCATGAGTATAGTTGAGGACCTGGAGAGTGACATAGGCTACTTTTTATCCCGGAAAATTAAGGAGTTCCCGCGGGAATCAAAAAAAACTTAAACCAGACGAAGTCGCGGGCATCAGCTAGTTACTTACATTTTATAAATAGCTTTGTTTGAATATATAATGATACATTTCTGATATATTTAGTTGATTTCCAAAATTTATTATACTGTGATGTATGTGCCTTATTTTATAGTATTTTCTGCCAGTATTTTAAATTTTGTAGCCTTTTTATTGTAAATAATAAAATATATAATTGTACTCACTCATGCTTTTAATTATTTAAATTTTATTTTGAATAAATGACCGTCAATCTGACAATATATTTGAAGATCTCTCTACTGTCTTACATATCATTTACTTTTGTATATGGAGATTTTTTAACCCAATTTTTTTTACTTTTCCGTACAATTTTTCAAACATTTTCTTTCATAAGAACCTTCTCCTTACAATAACAAACACAACAAAAAAAAGAATTAGCGAAATTGGTCCAGCCGTTCACGCGTAATGCCATGACCAAGGGAAATAGGGATTCATTTTTATATATAGAGATTTTCTAAACCAAGTAGACAATATTTAAATAGTTATTTGCACATCATGCCAATCTAAAAAAATAGTTGATAGAGATTTTAAAAGAAACACTTAATTTCATTCAAATATTTATTTTATAAATATTCAATATAGCTGCCATCTCAAAATGCATAATTATTTATTTGCACTTATATACTAAAATAATTAAAAGTGCATTTTTAATACACTATAATAAATTATTATAATATGTAATCTATATTTATGTATATTTGACTTAAAATGTTTTTTAATATCACAATTTAAATTATTATTTCTATTACTTAATTTTGGATTTTGATACATTTTTCATACAGTCCACTGTCCACATCAGTCTTGTAATTCTTATCAATATGTATGAATATAAAAATAGCTTTGTATGCTGGTTTTAAATAACATTTAATAGGTTTTATATTTTGTAGGACTTGATGTTTACAACATAAAATAAGTAGTAAATTTCACATTACTTAAAGTAAACTTTAATAAAAAATATAATGGCAAAATTATATAACTGCTAAAATAAGAAAGCTGCTAAAATTTATAGCAATAAGTTTATGCATTTATAGATCTGTTGTCATTACGTTAGTAAGGAGACGGATACGGTGAGCATTGCAAGCTTTACATAAAATGTGACCATCAAGTGGATAGCAACCACGTCCCTGAGCTTCTGATGACAGTACAAGGCCGCAATCTTCGCATTTATAACAACGCACATGGAAACTTCTATCTAAAGCGACCACTCTTACAGTTTCTTCTTCTCCTTTTTCAGGCATTATTGGTAGCTCACATACACAGCAGCGTGGAGCAAATTTTTTATGAAAGTCTTCAATACAGTGGATTTGATTCATTGCATCTACCGTAAATGGTACACCATCAAGACTTTTACCACATACGACACAAGTAAAACATGTGGGGTGATAGGGTTTACCTGTAGCCCGCAAAATCCTATCTAAAATTGGGTTGTTGCAAACTGAGCATTTCTCCAATGTCTCATAATAATCCACTTCACAATATGGATAACCTTCCACTGCATAAAATGGCTTTCCTTGCAAGTTCATATTGCATTGATGGCAACAGAAACATTCGACATGGTAGACATTACCCATAGCAGTGCAGCCGGAACTTTCGCCAACCACCCTTTGTTCACATTTAATACATATGCCAAAAATATCTAAATCTTGACTGTCACTTATGGACTGCACTAGCATATTAGTTAGTGCATCAACCTCTTCCTCCTTCGGCAGCGGAGATTTCCCAGCTGGTATCAGCGTGCTTTTATAAGTTTGATTGTTATTGGCTTGTCCCACATTCATAGGTGGATTTGGATTGATAGGTTCATAAAGTGATTCGTAAGTTGACGCCTGTGAAACTCCATACTCAGGATATTCATTTTGATATATTGCAGGATAAGATGGTCTGTCCTGATTAAAGTTCATAGTAGCTCTCATTAATTCACTATAATTTGAGCTGACGGGTGAGGGTGGCGGTATATATTCTTCATTATTATGATTTGAATCAAATGACTTAGGTGGTGAGATATGAAGGGGAAGAGGTGGTGGTGGGGGTGGATTATTATACTGATATTGTGGCACCACATTACTATACATAGGTGTATACCCTTTAGTAGGCATAGATGAGTTTTGTCTGAATGGGTGGCTATGAAGTGACAGTTGTGTGACATTGGCATACTCTTTATGCATTGGATGAACATTACTAGGTTGCCGTGGTATGTTACTGTATGTTGGAGGCGGAGGGGGTGGTGGTATTACGTTATTTTGTATAGGTGATATTTTAGACGAATAAGAGGGCTCACGTACAGCGTCGACGACAGCACTACGAGGAACCTGTGGTTGAGCCTTTTTCTTAGGTGGCACAGCTGGTGGTATCTTTTTAACTTTTCCAGGTGAACTCTGATCCTTTGCCATTTGTAGTTCGGCTAATTGCTTTTCTAAGGCGTCCATATTATCAAGGCGTGACATTATAAAAATCTTTTTTCAATTTTGAAATAATTTAATTCTTCTCAACAAACCACGATAGCTTTATCAAAAAAAACATTCCCATTAATCCCAAAGTACAAAGAAACTACTTAACTAATGATCTAATCTTTCACTGATTTGATCTACTTTCTTGAGTCTCCGTTTTTTTTATTTCACAATTCACAATCACGTCATTTTTTTTTATGTCATGTTACTAAATGTCAAAGCGACATACAGTTTTACCAACTAAAAATTTGAAACCGTAGACAGAGCATAGAAATAGGACGTAGTCGTAATTCCTAATTCCATGAGATAGAGAAAGTTTGAAACCATGTTGAAAGCTGAAACTGGTAAGTAAGTAGTAAAATAGGTAATGGTAAGTGCCAACTGGTTTGTTGCAAGTTTGTTGTTTGTTTGTTGATTATCTGTGATTTCTCATTTCTTGAATAAAATTGGTCTGTGGTGGTGTTGTGTTATGCCATATCATAGAAGAAGGAATCTCTAGAATCAGGGTCAGCGTGTAACCGAAAGGGATAGGTAATACAATGAAACACCTCCCAAACGTCATACAAACGTCGGCACAATATATGGTTTGTTTGTATGCAATAGGCATAAAATCCGTGACACGCAGAAAGGGAGAGAAAAACATATTTTTTTCTCATTCTATCTTGTGTAACGTCCCAACACTGCATCTCTTTCATGTGGGAGTGAAAAGGAGATATGGCGGCGTCTATATATCTTACTCAGTCTACGTGCCATATAGACTTTAATCCAGGGCGTAGACAGAGAAAGAGATAGACAGGGCGTCAGCGTACACAATATGCGATAGCGATAGTCTCGATGCGATGTATTTTTTTTTTATTTCTATACTTTGTAGCATTCATGCGAGTCTGTTTATTGTAAACTTACGTATTAGGATATGTTTTCGTATTTCCTAATTTTTTTTATTGCAAGATAAGATAAGCTTGCGCTTGACGACAATCACGCTTAACACAAAGCAATAATGAAGTCTAGGTTGAAGCGCGCCCGCCTAGAAGATGCCTATTCACTCTTGCCTCGAAGGTACTTAAGTTATACGTGGCAGGGAATACATGTGCTGGAAGGGCATTCCACATCCTGGCGGTTCGAATCAGAAACGTAGAGCAGAACCGTTTCGTTCGAGCTGACTGGACGTCAACCACATAAGGATGCCAACGTTTTATTTATTTTTATACCGATTTACGTTTAGTTCGGCTTTTGCAGACTAACACACAGCAATACACCATCGTCTATAAGTTAAACCACTTTTTTCGTAAGCTACGAGCACAGTTACCACTTTGTCCAATTCCGATTTCGTACAAAATATGGGCGAATAACAAAAACGACACAGGATTGTCTGACCTAAACTGTCGGATAGGTCAAACAAAAAAAAGTGATACGCTGAGCAGGACAAGAGACAACATTTTCTCGCTCTGTCACTCCTTGGCATTAGCGTATGTACTCATTTCACTCACCTGTGGTATTATTAATACATTGTCTCTTGTAATATTATTACTCTATGCTTGTCTATATCTCTTTCTCTGTCTACGGTTGATTCCCGTAGCAGAGAAATGTTGATTCCCATCTTCCCATCACACATTCCCATCTGTCGAAGACTAGGTAAGTGTCGAAATATTTTGACATGCGTAGTATAGTCCCCTGTCCCACGCACATACGCACAGGTCAGACGCACAGACATATAAATAGAAGCAGACACAACATAAATTTCACACCCACATAGACAAGTGTATGCGAATCAGTGTGACTTAGTGTGACCGTGTCCCTGCAAGCAAAAATGTGTATGTATTAATTTGCTGCAACACTGTGCTACACCAACGCACACATTGACAAAAATTCAATGCGTGGCAGTCATTAAAAGACATCTATGAGACCTATGGCGTTTGTTTACATTGTGTTGTCTTGGGTGTCATAAGTTTTTTGTGAAATTTGGAGATTTATATGAATATTTACTGAAATAAAATGGTGAAGTGTTGTGTCCCCCTGTGTTACAACGCTTCGTACAGGAAAATCCCAGAAGTAACGTTCCATCGGTAAGTAAAATTCATGCTATCATGTAGCTTTGAAATGTTTTCGTATCGCATCGTATCAAGGCTAAGATATCTAATATTTTATAGTTGTTATGACGAAATATGTAGCCATGCATAATATATTAAAACTATAATATTATGGTTTTCTGTAGAAATACATGCTTTAAGTTGTTGAATAATCTTTTTTGACATTTTGAGAACTTTAACAAATTACAGGGCCGGACTCGACGACTCTTTTATTTTAAGTATATAACTTCGACTTTTAATTTCAGGTTTCCAAAGGATGAATACCTGAGAGACCTATGCATAAAAATATTAATAGAAAAGACTGGCAGACCAACTCATGGAGTGCTATATGCTCCAAGCATTTTACAGATAATCTAAGAACGTAATATATTCCGTACAATTCTATCTCCTGGTGCAATAGCGACCATTTTCAAAGAAAAGTTAGTTGAGGTCTTATACTAAGTAGGTACCAATTTACCTTATCTTCCATTAGGTGGATGAATTTCATTAATTTTTATTGAAAACCTCAATACAGATTCTAAAGCACTAATTGTAAAGTTTATTTGAATAAAAAACATGTGAGTTTAAAACACCTGTTGTAATTTTTTATTTAACCTCTTTTTGGAATAAAAATTCGATTCGATTGTTTAACAACATTTATTTGGCTTACTGCCAAGAAATTATTGTCAATAGGAACTTTGAGCTAAAATCTGGCGGTATTTACACGATATCCGTTGGTACTGTTCTTCTAAATAATATCCCCATCACCTGCGCGTCGACGCAGAGCGAGAACGACGCGAGAACCACTGGCCATGATACTGACGGAGTCCTCAGGATTTGAGTTGTAACAGGAGTTATAACTCCGCGCGCGACGGTGACGATATCACACGCAGCGCGGAGCTCACATCTATATTCACCACATTGACTAGGGTCCCGCACGTGGTGATGATTACCATTACTAGTGTTACTATATTGCAGTTGTGATCGCTTGTGATGAGGATATTATAAAAGTACCAATAATAATTATTTTTAAAATCCTTACAAATTATAGCTTCCAAATGATAGGTGTCTTTAGGTCAATTTTTTTCACGCAACCTAACCCTACATATTAATATAATGTTTTATGCAGCAACAAGGTTCGGCCCTGAGTTTTGTGTATGTGTCCGTAATGTTTTCGTGTGTTTGTAATTGCCACGCTATTTTGTACGTTATCTTGCCTCTGCTTCTCTTTATAACTCTGTGGTCAGACGTAGTCGTAATTCCTAATTCTATGGCACAGGTCCCACGAGAGTCCCACAACATAGCAAGAGAATAACTAAAAGAACTAATCTGACCCGGTGACAGAGTCGCTATTATGTATTTATCAATGAAATTTAAAAAAAGGCATAAAAATTAGTTCTAATTTTGGCCACCGGGTCAGATAAGTTTGTGAGACTACTGAATTAATCTGTGATTTTGACCACAGTACATTATCCTCACTTATCCTATTTACTTATTTACTCATTGTATTTACTTTTAACTGCAGCGGCTAGCATGGGCCGGAGATAAAAATTTTATCCCCCGATTTTATCCACTGACAAGAGATAAAATTAACTTATCCACTTCTCAGAGCACGGCAACAGGGGAGAGGAGAAGTTTATCCCCGTTTGACATTTCACGGGGACTCGGGGGACTATTTATCCACCGTTATTTAGCGTTTTTATTTATTTATTTAGGAATAATTTTTTTATCCTTTCCTCGGGGAGAAAATTGTCTCGGCCCATGCTAGGGGGGCTGGAGTGATCACCTACCACCTATCAGGCCTTTAGCAGGCTATGAAATTCATAAGGTATGTTGGGGTAAGAACGGACGGATTTCAGACCAATTGAAAAGGTTTTGTAAAAACTCAATTTTCTCGATATTTGTTAAAGATAAATTACTAAAATATGGTGCATTTGTTTAATTTTTAAACGTAGCTTAGGTTTCAATTTTGTTTATTTTTGTAAACTCAACAGTTTCTGCTTTATACGCATGTAAAAACAAGACATACTTTTTTATGGCTATGGTTAAAAAATTGTCCTTCGGGGGCAAGATCGGACGTACTTTCAAACACACTTCTATGGCTTTTAGAACAAGGTGTATAAGAATAATAAATCCGATCTTAAACGCACTACAATATATAAAAAAATGACATTTATGTAATAAAAAACATGAATGTTCCAATCGATTTTATTTATTTTTACATATAGGCATCCGATCTTACCCCCGAGTGATAATTTTTTTACATTTTGTGATTCTCAAACTTTGCTCTCTTCATAAGATGAATTATCCAGATCCGCGGGAAAGATCGGATGAATACTAGTTAGGTATTATTAATAGCTAATTTTTACTTTGAAAAAGGGACAAAAAAAGTTTTCAATGTCCGAAGTAAAGACATCAAAAATTCTATCTATCCTTTTTTCAAAATTGTAACGTTGATCTCAAGCATGGAAATTGCATAAAAACTATTTTTTATATCCATTATAAATAACATAAATAAAAATAAAAGACAGAAATATAAAAACATAAATAAATAACATAGTAAAATGAATGACAAATAAAAATTAATGCCGTAAATAAAAAATAAAAACGATACCCAAGATATAAGACGAACATATACAGACACTAGCTGATGCCCGTGACTTCGTCCGCGTGGATCGAGGTTTTTCGGTTCCCGCGGGAACTCCTTAATTTTCCGGGATAAAAAGTAGCCTATGTGCTATTCCAGACTATAATCTATCTCTGTGCCAAATTTCATCCAGATCCGTTCAGCCGTTCGGGCGTGATTTAGTAACAAACATCCATCCATACATCCATCCAAACTTTCGCATTTATAATATTTATATTTGATTTTTAATGTTATTGGGCTCTTTTCTATATCTGTACGCTTCTGAACACATTTCCATCAAAATCTCGAGATCAAAATAGAATAATCCTTACACTGTATTTTAGGGTGAAAAATATCAAAAATATTCATGTTATAAAAGTTTGACAATCCCTGCCTCATTTTGTACAGGTAAAGACCGGATGGTTTTAATCCGATCTTTACCCGAAAGGGGGAACATCGGATATCTGCTAATAGACATCCTAGGCGAATTCTGATCAGATCTATCTAGCTATTACTACTTAAAACCTAGTTTTAAGGCGAAATATTAGCAAAACAAGCTGTATTTTCGCCAAAATATGAATCTAAAAGGGAAAGGGAAAGATCGGATAGAAGAAAAAAAGACAAAAATTACCAAGTTTTTTTAAATTCACCATAACACACAAACGGTCCGTCGGAGCGACTGGCGCGAACTAAAGTAGACGCATAACAAAATGGCGATGAACATAATGATGCCAACATTAAAAAATATGGTCTTATTCGCGAGAAATTTGATGTATACGGTCTTACCCCCTTTCCGCTCTTACCCCAACATACCTTAGTACCTACCTAATCTGTGATCATATTGATCGTGCACAAATCTCTGGTGCACAATCGTCCACAGAACACATACTCCTAAGCTTCCTGCCCCCCTAGCATGGCCCGAGACAATTTTCTCCCCGAGGAAAGGATAAAATTTTTATTCCTAAATAAATAAATAAAAACGCTAAATAACGGTGGATAAATAGTCCCCCGAGTCCCCGTGAAATGTCAAACGGGGATAAACTTCTCCTCTCCCCTGTTGCCGTGCTCGCGGAGCAATCGTCAGTCGTGCAATAGGTATCACAGAGTTATTCAGTTTAAATAATGTACTCTGTGGAGTTATTACAGAGACTAGCAATAGGTTTTGGTTTAGCTAGGCGTGCTTTGCCCCCGGTTTTGGTTATATTTATTATATTATTCTATGGCTTTGCCTTTGATCATTGATTGACGTTGTTATTTAAAGTGGTTATATTCTCTTGGGTTATTTACAAAATCCGAAATTCGCGAGATTTAAGAAGTACAATAATTAAATTCGAATTACAGCGTCTCTTATAATTGTTATAATTAAAAATAAGCAAAAATGTCTATGCAGTGTCAATTATGGATGGGCAGTGTGAGTTTTATTTTCTCGTTTAACTTCAGCAAAGGATTATTTTGGTTTGAGTTATTTCTACATGTTTATTTCATGTGTACCTCATTGTAGTTGGAGCCGAACATGACGGAGAGTTTTATAATGGCTGCATTCCATCGTATGGGGCAGCGTCCACTGGCTGTGAAAGTTATGAGAAATAAATTTACTGGAGAGCCTGCCGGCTATGCATTCGTACACTTTCAGGTATGTTCTAACCTACCTTCATTTCTTCCTATGCCCATGACAAGTCTTGCGATCTTACTTGACGGTTAGCTATGATGCAGTCTAAGTTGGAACTTTAAAGAGGTACGGCAGTTTAAATAAACTTATATCCCTAATTGGTTGCTCCGCTCTTACTTACCAGATTGCTTAGTGGTAGGGCGTTAATTAGTAATCATGGTCGAAATCCTCCCAGACATTTTGAAATTGCTCTTACGTCTGCACTGTGCAGACATAAATATGGTTAACAATTAAATCTGATAACATCTTTTGTCTTTTGTTTTTAAAGACTGACGAAGAAGCCATAGACACAATGCATAAGCTCAATGGAAAGCCAATACCTGGAACATTTCCTGTAGTTCGGTTCAGACTTAACACAGCCTCGCGAGAAGCTCGTACTAACATGCAATCAGAGAGAGAGTTTTCTGTGTGGGTTGGTGACCTTAGCCCTGATGTGGACGACTATTCATTATACAGGGTGTTTGCAGGAAAATACAATTCAATTAAAACTGCAAAAGGTATGTGCTAGCTTTTTATAACGAAGTAGATCATGGCTGTGTTCCGAAATACACTGCGAGCACTGTAAGGTGTGACGTCACTTTAGTACACTGCGAAGCCGTTCCTTTATAGTTAGGTATACTGGGTACTGCTTAAAACGGAACGCTGTCAGCACTGAGACAAACACTGAGAGCTCCTTACCTCGAAAACGCCAGTGCTCACAGTACAAAGATGGCGTCGATTAATGACGTCATATATTTCCCTAGGATACTGCAGCAGTTTACTGTCAGTTATAACAGAACGAATTTCTCCACAGTAAGAGCACTGAACAGTGCTCGCAGTCTATAACGGAACACAGCCCATATAAATTAGATCATATAAATGTATCTGTTCTGACATTCACTGTGCTATTGATCCTATTGTTGTTGTCACTGAATGTGATTTTTTGGCTCTGATCTAATGATTGGAAAATAATTGCATAATGTGGCTAATTCTTGTCTACACAATCTCTACCTAAACTTAAATGACAGCACTTGTTTTATTGGTATCTCTTTCATAATTTCTCCCTGCGGAAAATCCTGTCGGATTTAGTCCTGTGAATTACAAAACAAGCGACCAAACTTTTTTTTTATTTTATTTTACTTTTTTGTAAGTAATCAACAGCGTTGCAAACTAGTATTAACAATAATTATAACTTGACATAACTATAAGGCCATAAACAATTACAAAATAAAAATATGAAAAATATTTTAACACAGTAGATAAGTAGTGTACCTGTAGGTAGAACATTTAAAAACAATATATATATTTATAAGTAAAAGTATGCGTGTGTGTGTGTGTGTGAGCGTGCGTGCGTGCGTGTGTTTGTGTAATTAATTACATTGTATTACATTCCAGTAATATTAGATGGCTCTGGCTACACAAAAGGTTATGGCTTTGTACGATTTGGCAGTGAAGATGAGCAACGCAATGCACTTTATGCCATGAACGGATACACAGGCCTTGGGAATAAGCCACTAAAGATCTGTACAGCGGTGCCGAAACCTAAGGGTGCAGTGACCACACAAAACTCTGCACCTACGACCACAAATACTGCAACTTACAGTAGTGGGACGGTATGGAGTATGATTTTATGATATAGTTCTCATTTACAAAGTTAAAACAGTTTAGCAGGTAATTTTAAAGTGCTTGAAACCTGAAGCTTGATTTGTGACTTTTTAACTTTATTTAACTTCTATTATGTTTTAAGCTTACTGTGACATGAATAGCAGATGAATAATCTAGTTTACCTTAGTAGATACTAGATACGAACCAATCGATCGAGATTCGAGACCTTCGGCCAAGTGTCGATCAGAGTATTGCCACATTAGAGCGGCAACATAAAAATTTCTATTTTTTTATGAAAAAAAGTTACTTACAGATTTTTTTTTAAATTTTAGAACATACTTTGTTCAGTATTATTGTACAGAAGCTACCAACCCCATAAGAGATTATTTGCATTTTTAAACTATCCTTGTGTACATTATTTAATTTCAGCTGCAATAAAATAAATTTTGTTTGTTTCAAGCAGGTTTTTAAGACACTATTCGCGCCAGTTTATGTAACGACCAGACATTGTTGCTTGGTCGAAAATGTGCTTTATACCTTTGGCAAATACCTAGTTTGTTTGTTGAGTTGAATCAATCAAATAAAATGATAATGACGTGCTGTTATAATTTTAGGAGTACAACCATTATTACGATCCGTCCGCGTATTGGCAAAATTACTCAGCGTGGTCAGGTTACTATGGGCAGGAACAAAACGCCGCGCCACCCCAACAGCCCGTTGTGGAGACTGCACATGCGCACACGCAGCCCCCGCCCGCCAAACCGCAGAATGACGAGTTGGCGCTCGTTGGTGAGTATCCTAAAATCGTGTTTGCGAAAATCCTAAAAATTGGGACGATGAAAACTCAATTAAATCAGCAACTCCTTATCAAATTTAAAAAAGGCACTTCTAGTATGGAAGTTGAATGAAATTCACAGTTGCGTGATAAAATTTCAACACTTCTTTCTTTAATCTATATTTTAAAATGGTTATCAAACTTAAAACTAACCGAGGATGTGAATTCTAGGTCTTTTGGAAGACCTCTATATAATAATCAGTTAGAAATAATTTATTTTTGATATAGGCATCATCCCTATTTTTTGCAATAAAGTTGGTATTACTTAGGAGGTCTAACCGTCAAAGTTAGAGGGATTAAGTACAAGATTTTTTTTGTTTAATATCTTTTATCTACTCCCATGCTATAAATCCTCTTTATCAGGTTCTGAAACAGTTAGCTAATTGCCAACATTAAAACACCCAATGTCCTAATAACCATTACATCATCCAAACGGGTGATGTAATGTTGTACTGAATTTCATTACAACACCCCTGCCACATCTGCTCGATGCGTGATAACTGTATGAATTACAAAAAAAGAACATCTGTACGAATTTCAAAAAAATAATATTGTCATACACGCGCGTTTCACTACCAGAACGCCGCGCGCTGTAAAAAAAAGTTAACAAAAAAAAAATTAAAAAAAAAAATTAAAAAATTAAAAATTAAAAAATTTTAAAAAAATTTTTAAAAAAATTTAAAAAAAAAATTAAAAAAAAATTTAAAACAAAAAAAAAAAAGTTTAAAAAAAAAATTAAAAAAAAATGAGCGGTTCAAGTTTTGAGTTTTGATGATATTATAGGTAAACCGCCGTAAGCGTGGCCTTCCTGATGGTCTGCGGGATGCGGGGCGGGAGCGCGCTCAGCCAATCAACTAGTCTGCCGGTGTCGGCCGGCAGTGACTGACGTGAACGCTAGTCCACGCGTGAAATTTTTCTAGCGACTGCTACACACGATAATATTAATCTTGCGACATGGATCAGGATAACCTACCTACTCTGCGTAATAAAAAATTAAATAGACAATCAAAAATTATGTTATTAAATGTTGCCAAATTAATATGTATATATTTTTCTATTTCCTACTTTCAATTATTATGTCTGTGATAAATAAATAAAATAAATAACGACCATTGTTTATTAATATTAGTTCTAATAAATGTAAAAATAAACTTTAAAAAATACTTAAAATAAAAAAACTCATTAAAAATATATCATAGGTGTAAATAAATATGTATATCAATCTTAAGATCAATTAAATCTCAAGATACGAGTCATTACGTCGTATCGTGTATAGCCGGTTGCATCACCCGCCCCGCGCCCCGCAAACCACCAGGAAGGCCACGCTTACGGCGGTTTACCTATAGGTTACTAGGACTGGATGTTTTAATGTTAGCAATAAGCTAACTATTTCAGAATCTGTTATAGAGGATATGTATAGATATGTATGGAATATGTTATAGTTGTTATCATGAGTGTAGATAAAGTCTTGTATGCAACAGTTGATAATTAGGTATTAAAACACTCATATGATACTATTATCATACTCCGCTTCGCGTCGTATGATAAACCCACATTCGTGTTTTAATACCCCTTATTACACAACTGTTGCATAAATAACTATTAAAATACAGTGAGTTAATTAACATCAAAGTGCGATTTGCGGCCGCCTTAATGAACTAAAAATCATTATTGGCACACTTTGAATTCAGAAAAAAAACGAGATCACCTACAGTGCCACTCTCTTTGCGTCGTATTCCTCATTACTGAGGGTCGTGACCCCTTTTCATTGATAATGGAAGGACTTTTCTTGGGATTATGCGGAAGGACCCAGGTCTGTCTGCATACGACTCAGCTAAGAGTATTTATTTTAAACACTTAGGTTTTTTTTAAACGATTATTATCAGATGTTGGTGATGATAACCGGGACCGACGGCTTAACGTGGTCTCCGAGGCACGGAGGAAACGAAAAGTCCAAATATGAACCTCCAAATTCGGTCAATCCAGTTACCGACTTAGGTCAACGTTGCTTAACATTCGCAATCGACTGATATGCGTTGTCACAACTCGTCCCTCGTTTAAAAAATCTAAGTGTTTGAATTAAAATTGTAATATTTCCGCAGATCACAAGAGAGTTATCGACGTGGATCAAATGAACCAAGAGTTCTTGGACCCTGACTTGTGTCTTTGGGACGCGCTCGAATCGTCGCAATGGTTCCCCAACGAAATCGTGGAAGCTCATTGATATAGTTAAGGACTAACAATAATTAGTTTTAATAATATTATATTTTAAGGTAAGTAATTTGAATTTGAATAAATTTATAAAAGACATTAATATCGGTGTTTTTTTTATTCTCTACAAGTTAGCCCTTGGCTGCGATCTCACCTGGTAAGTGATGATGCAGTCTAAGATAGTAGCGGGCTAACCTGTTAGGGGTATGGCAGTTATACCCATACCCCTATTCGGTTTCTACACGGCATCGTACCGGAACGCTAAATCGCTTGGCGGCACGGCTTTGCCCGTAGGGTGGTAACTAGCCACGGCCGAAGCCTCCCACCAGGCCTGTCCAGGGTAAATTCAGAAATTATAAATTCACAAATTGAACTTGCCGGGGTTCGAACCCGGGGACCTCCGCTGTTCGCACGTTAAGTCAACAGCGCTCAACACTGCGCCACGGAGGTCGTCAAAACCTTACCTACTGGAGAATCCCAACCGAAAGCTATTCGGAACCGACATTCCCGAGAGCACGTCTCGCGGGACTTCGTTACACATTAATTAAAAGGAGATCGGCGAGCTCCCATATAGTTTCCGACCCAGGGGGTCTACTCTCTTTCTCTAAAACGGAACTTCGCAAACAAACGAACGAAATTTCGTTAACTCCTCTCCTACATAATATTATCTCTATGCTCCTCTCTATTTCGTTTTCGTACACACAGACGAAGTACGGATCCATAGAAAGTTTTCGTGACCGATTGGATTGAACGATTTTGTGTGGGTCTAATAACCGACTAATTACGTTCGTTTGCGAAGTTTCGTTTGAGAGAAAGAGAGTAGACCCCCAGACTTGAGGCTCACGTTCACGCATCACTCATACCTACCTACTTTTTATACAAAACCAGACCAACAAAAAAGTTCATCAAAGTCAATCAAATAAAGATGGGAGAAAAAGATATTCTTAGTAATAGATAGGTGAGGTTAGGTTTCCAATAAATTAATAAATATAAAATGATTTCTGAATGTGAACGGTTTTAAAATTAGCTGGGTTGATTTCGCCGATCTCCTTTAGCTAAAAGGTATCACTACATTCATTGACTGTTAGGCGGTACGAAGTTCGCCGGGTAAGCTAGTAACATCATAATACTAGCTGATGCCCGCGACTTCGTCCGTGTGGATTGAGGTTTTTTGGTTCCCTCGGGAACTCTTTAATTTTCCAGGATAAAAAGTAGCCTGTGTGCTATTCCAGACTATAATCTAGCTCTGTGCCAAATTTCATCCAGATTCGTTCAGCCGTTGTGGCGTGATTAACAAACATCCATCCATACATCCAAACTTTCGCATTTATAATATTAGTAGGTATAGATTATAACGATTATGAATTCTTGTCAATGAAAATAAAACAGGAATTATTAATGCACTTCATTTATTCATCGCTACCAAAATTAAAGCTAATAGGTATAACATGCAACAATAAATTATAAATCCATGGTTTAAAATACATAATATACCTACATGGTTTAAGATACATAATGAAAAAAATCAATTTAATTCGTTTGGGATAAACATTAAGGCTTAAAATAATACAACAAACAACAATACAGTAAAAAAATAAATAAATCACGGACATTACGAAAGTTAAATTTTTTTTTTATCTACTACAAGTTAGCCCTTGACTGCGATCTCACCTGATGGTAAGTAATGATGCAGTCTAAGATCGTAGCGGGCTAACCTGTTAGGGGCATGGCAGTTATATTCCATACCGCTATTCGGTTTCTACACGGCATCGTACCGGAACGCTAAATCGCTTGATGGCACGTCTTTGCCGGTAGGGTGGTAACTAGCCACGGCCGAAGCCTCCCACCAGGCCAAAAGTGGTAAGGTAACGAAAAGTCATTGCGATGGACTTGGACCGTCCTCCGTGGCACAGTGGTTAGCGTCGGTCTTATGAGGGGGAGACCGGAGTTATCTCCGGCAGGGGAAATTTGGGAATTAATAATTTCTCGTCTGGTGGGAGGCTTCGGATTACGACCGACAAAACCGTACTGCCAAGCGATTTTGCGTTTCGGTACGATGCCGGGTAGACACCGATTAGACGACTTTTTAACTACCATACCCATACCAAGTAAGCCCTTTTTGCATCATTATTTACCACGGGTGAGATCGCAGTCAAGGGTTAACTAGTGAAATGATAAAAAAAGAACTTCTCAGCCCCCAATGAGTTAGCATCTTACTGTACTACAAAATTAAGCTAAAACAAACTATTGAAAAGTTGGGAGGGAACAAATCAATGCAATGAGATTTAACTTTTACATAAGCCATTGGCAGTCTGTACCATATTATGTATTATATGGTTACAAGTATATTTTATTTATGTAAGAATATCACAGGCGATTTTTTTGTTTTGTTAAAAATATCTATAATGATCAACAATAGTGCTAATATGGTTACTCTCAATTTTTATGACCAATTGCACAATAAAATGTTATCGTTATTAAACTTGCCCACGAAAAAGCTAGCTAAGTGCCGTAACTACCTCCACAACACAAAAATATCCTGTTTTTTGCAAACTTTTGTGGCTTTTTAAGGTGGACTACACGGGTCTGCCCGCGAAATTCAAATTTAATTTGGTTTTTTGCAATTTATAAACTAATACGACAAAGTAGGCTTATGGCATTCTAATTCCGCCAATGGCAGTATCATCTTCACAGGGTTATATAAAAATCTTTACTTGAAAGTGTCCAGTTTAAGAAATTAGTTAGACTATCGAGTTGGATGTGAGTTACTCACAAATTAGTCGATTATCTGATTAATTACTTAAACTGGACACTTTCAAATAAAGATTTTTATATAACCCTGTGAAGATGATACTGCCATTGGCAGAATTAGAATGCCATAAGCCTACTTTGTCGTATTAGTTTATAAATTGCAACTTAATAAAACTAAATTAATTTGAATTTCGCGGGCAGACCCGTGTAGTCCACCTTAATGTAAACGATAATAAGGATGATGCTTATATATCAAAAATAAATTATTTCTAACTGATTATTAAATAGAGGGTCTTCCAAAAGACCTAAAATTTACATCCTCGGTTAGTTTTAAGTCTGATAACCATTTTAAGATATTATAGATTAAAGAAAAAAAGTGCGTTAAATTTTATGACGTCACAACTGTGAATTTAATACAACATCCATACTATAAGTGCGTTTTTAAGTTTGATAAAGAGTTGCTGATTTGATTGAGTTGTCATCATCCCTATTGTCATTGGTGCTTCTAGCAAAACAGTATCCCGTCTTTTGCAAACTTTTGTGGCTTTATAACGCAAACGATAAATTATTGTTATTGGTGCAATGGTCCTAAGTAATGACAGTTCAAAAGTAGTGCTATCCTTTTCCGCAGATAATATTATTTAAAATAGCGCTGCATTTAGACCCATCAAATTAATGGAGATTTGCCTAGATGAGGACTAATCTGCGAATGAATGCACCTTCAATGTCTCACATGTAAAATAGGTGTATAACAATACATTAAATTAGTTAGTTCAGTCATGAATTAAGACATGAATTCGACAGCCAGATCTATTGGCTAACGAGTACATAACGTTGCAATTTATTTCTAGATTGGACGACCTCCGTGTAATAGTACAACTTTTACACTAATGGTCTCACAAATAAAACTATAAAATCATGGGTATTTAATCTAAAACAGCAAAGGCATTTTGATTCTGAACAGCATACATTATTATTCCTAACTAAACTTCCATATAAATCAAAGTTGAGTTATAGTGTACGAACTATGTCGTTGTCTTTTGGCTGGGCTCGGTATCAATGTTATACCACTCGGAGCACTATTATGACTTTCCACACTAGTAACACTACTCGGTGACAATAAAGGTGAAGACACATTAGATCCTTTCGGAGTACCCTTCTTCATATACCCCACTACATAGTTTAATATTGATGGTGGTAACGCAACCGGTGTCAGCTTTCCTGGACCATTCGCTATATATGTTTGTAACATTTTCTTTGCAGGAGATGATGAATCGTCCACAGTTAAAACTACTAAAGATCCAGTTTCAATATTGGTAGGTATTTGCAATGCGTTGATCGCTTCTGGTGTTTTGACTTGCAAGCTGGGGGTATTGTTCCTGCTATTGGCCATATCTTTAGATTTGGAAGCTGAACTGACTAGCGTCAGGGCAGATATTTTTGGAGACGGAGTTACTGGTTGCCTCTGTTTGGACTTTTGTTTGTTGAGATTTGATGTATGATGTCTTATGATGTCATCTGTGTTTATCGCGTTGTGGTGCATGTTAGCCTTGGACGCTTCCAACGCTTTCATTCCGCGACCTGATGAAGTAAACAATAGTGTTGGAAAATAATTATTTTATTGCTGGCACTGCATTGTATAGCACTGGAAAGCATACGCCACGAATAAGTCGCGAGTTAACGTCACGAGCTATAAAATAGTACACGATACTCGTGACTTAAGCAAGTTGAAATCCATTAATGCATGGCGCTACTAAGTCACACTTATCATCATATACCCACTATTGAACCATACTCAGGGTATGTAACTAGGGGTAGTAACTGGACTGTTAAAACTAAATTAATTAAAGAAGTAACAGTACTTTTAAAACTAAATCACATAAACTCGGTACACATAACAAACATAAATTACAATTATCAAAAGCTAGGACTAAAACTTATGGTACTAAAACTGTACAGTTTGAGGGAGCACTACTGTACAATGCCTTACCAAATGAAGTTGTTAACGAAAAATGTTTTATTAAATTCAAAAAAAAATTACTCAAACATTTCCCAAATGAAGTTTAATAATAGAATTAGTTTGTAGATAGAAATTAGTATAAGGTCACCTTATTACTGTCTAAGCATAGTATAAGTATTATTATTGTTCTCATATAAGTAAGTGAACTTTGTTCTTGCTTGAGAAAATAAATATCTTTAAACCTATCAGTCCAGTGACTAAGCCGAAAGAAATTATATTAATATAGGTACCTAAAATTTTAACAACGTCGACTCATACTCATATAAATGCGAAAGTGTTTGCTTGTTGGTTTGTTCTTCAATCACGCCGCAACGGAGCAACGGATCGACGTAATTTTGCATGGATCGGCATGGGTTAGTTGAGGACCTGGAGATTGACATATGCTACTTAACATCCTGGAAAATTAAGGAGAATCAAAAAAAACTTAAAAAACGCGGACGAAGTCGCGGGCAACAGCTAGTAGAATATAAGAAAACTTAAAAAGCAACTTACTCTGCCTCATGCGAACCTCCCTGGCGGTTTTCAAGCGCTCCCTCTCAGCTTGTTTCTCATTATTCAACTTCTCTCGTTCCACCTCTGCTTGTTTGGCCGCCAGCGCGCGCTCCTGCTCGAATTCCGCCTTTAGTAAGGCCGCGTCGAACTGTAGCGTGGCACGTAACGCCTTGTCTATTTGGGCGCCGTTTATCCGTTCTTCCTTTTTGAACTGTAATACACAATATTTTTGAAGTGAAAACTTCTTTAGCCGCGTTGAGCACTTCTTGGTAGGGGGTAAAATTGTGGATTCGCGGCTCACACACAGCTCACGCAGCACACAGAGCGGCGGCGACACGCTCGCGTTGTTACGAAGAGAAAAGGTCTTAAATATAAATATACTACATTCGAAATTAAACTTTAATGCCTTAGCGTTAAGGTTTATATTTAAATTTTACTTTTTATTAAAAAACAAAAAAAAAAAAATATTCATTTTCACTTCTATCGGCAGTCCCTATGGCTTCAAAAAATCTGCTTATAGTCCAATCAATTGTGACTAATTACAGATAGCACAGAAATAACAAAAAAAAATATAAAGTAATTGAAATTGAAGTTTTATATCCGCGACCGCATTATATCCTACACACCTTGTCTTTGAGCTGCTTCCTCGTGCGGTCAGGGAACAGCTGCGCCATGAGCGTGAAGTCAGTCCCGAGCGCAGCGAGCGCGCGGTAGAACCGCACGGTTTCCGGCCCGGTCCAGCCCGCGGCGCGACAGAAGTTCAGCTTCTTGTACTGTCCACCTGTACCCCAAGCTCCTTCGTGCACTACCGACGACACTTTACGATCGCTTTCCGTTTGTTTTATCACCTGCAGAAAAACGTTTTTGAAGTGAAACTTCTATAGAATCGTTTTTTCGTTTCGTTGAATTTGAAACGAAAAAATGTAATGAAAAAGCGACACCAAAAAAAGACAAACATATATAGGATTTAGCCTGCGAAAGAATGACATAGAATACATTAATAATAATTATATTACTTCTATAAGTTATATTTATCTCATTCTCTCGTAGGCTACTTTTCGTAAGTTTTACTTCTGCCGTGTGTGAATTGCACACACACACTTTTTTTCATTAAAAAACTGAATTAAATCCACATTATAATAAAGTTACTTTTTTACAGTTAGGATCTACCGGTTTTCACGACATAGCACATACAATATGGCTTGCATTGCGGAGTCATTTTTTTTCTGTGCGATCATGTGACCTGTTTTCTGACTAGGAGCAGATCTGATATAGGATTTTTAAAAAACCAGTCGTAGACTATCTTTTATCCCGGAAAAACAAGGCTATTCCGCAGGTGTTTTACAAAACCTAAATACACTCTGACAAAGTTGCGAAGTTATCATCGAAGTATGGGTATCGTCTAGTTTTACTAGTAGGTACTATAAATGTGAAAGTTTAGATGTTTGTTTCTTCTCAGACCACAATGACTGAATCGATGAAATTTGTAAAAATGGAGATAGCTACCTGAATTATCCCATATGCTTTTAATTTATAACCTTATAAATATAGTGATACTAAAAAACCCGGCTGAGTTTGTTGTGGGCTCTTCTCAGACTAGGGCGCGTTTGGAACCCTCGTAGCTTTAGTTTTAAGATACCGTAACTGATTATCACTATCATGTTTTATAAGTAATTGGACGTCAATAAGTGTACAGTGCACTTAAATTGAATAAATATACTTTTGAGTTTGAGTAACCCTGAAAATTAAAGTTCCGAGTATTCTCGGGAATCAAAAAACATTAATCCAAGAGGACGAAGTCGCGGGCGTCATTAATTATTAGTTTAGTTGAAAAAGCAAATACCAAGCTCTGTTCATCAAGAATGATTTCTCCTTTGGGTCCCAGCTTTATCTGTGGTACTGGAGCGGGCTTAGTCGACTTTTTAGGTGAATCTGGTGGTTTCATCGCTGCCTCCTTTTCCTTCTCTATCCTTTCCGCTTCCTGTTTCTCTTTGGCTTGTTTTAGCTTAATTTCGTCTTCACTTAGTCTGAAATTAAATATTATTTTCAACCGACTTCCTAATAGAGGAGGTTCACAATTTGGCGTGTTTTTTAGAACAAAGTTCTTTATGAAAAGTTACTACGAACTTCGGCTGTCTGGGTTTCTCTCGCGCTATATTTTTAAGTTTCGAATAGCAAAAATAGAGTAGGTACCTATATACGTTTAGGGTAATATTATGTTGTATGTTTGTTTATAGAGCAAGATCCCAGAGCCGCCAGACCTTACTTATTTTCTGAGAAACAAAATGTGTGTAATATAGTAGCTTTGGTACGTAGATTTAACATACGCATACTCGCAAATTTGGGGCGACGGCCAATTTATAGTTATAAGGTGCTAAAGGTACGTAAAAACGTTGCTAACTTTACTTATTTTCTGAGTGCTGATTTTTATGTATGTTGTACAGAATATTGTTAATAATTAATAATCAATACTCCCAGACTCATGCCGTGGGCCGTTATTTCTGCCAGACACTTTAAAGGTCGCAAAAAAAAAACTTAACTTTACTTATTTTCTGAGTCTTCATTTTTATACACGATACTCAGGAAACTGTTTCAATACTATTTGCAAGCAGCCAGACTAATCTGATGGGCCAAACATCCGCCAGACTCAATTTGAAATTTCGCTGTGATAAAATGTTGGCCTTATTTACAAGGTTTTAGGGACCTTTTTCATTGTGTGGAGTAAAAAGAACCATCAATTATTGCAATATCTAAGCCTGTGTACGAAAAGCTTACGAAAATCCACAATAAAGAGGGTGAAACGAGGGTTGGAACCTTACATGAAGGTTCTAAGTTTTTGAAGTTAGGGACTTTAAAATCGGCATTATGGTTATTAGTTTTAAATAATAATAACCTGTATAAGCAATTTTCTGAAAATCCACCCCAAAAGGGGTGAAATGGGGGTTGGAAGTTTGTATGAAAATCCTATGTTTTAGAAGTTAGAGACATGAAAATCGGCATTTAACTTATTAAGTACTTTTAAATAATAAAAACCTTCGTAAGCTATAGATAATATATTATAGCCTCTTTAGATATGCATTTTGCAGCGGGAAAATTTTATAATCTCATAGGAAATCAGAAATTATACGTTTATCTATGCTCATATCTAAATCCGAAATATTATAAATGCGAAACTGTGTCTGTCTGTCTGTCTGTCTGTCTGTTTGCTACGCTTTCCCGGGCCACCTTTTCAACCGATTTTGCTGAAATTTGGTATAGAGGTAGGTTATATCCCGGGGAAAGACATAGGAGTGACATGAGGAGATTCAGTGAGCTAGACTTAATCAGCTGTGAAGTCCTAGAGCAAAATGTGTTAAAATGTGTCAAAATGTGTCAAAATGAGCAAAAATTCAATACAAAAATATATTTGTGATATATTTGTGAAATCTACAACGTGACCTGAATAATGGACGTATATGCAGCCAGGCTTCAAGTGTTTATAAAGAGAAAAGTAACACAAGAATGTTACTTTTCTTTACATCACCCACGCGGAAGGCTATCCCGAAAAATATCCATATAAATATCCGCTTTTATTATCTTAATATTTAAGTATATTTCAATGATAATAATGATGAAAATTAAATCTAATAATTAAAATTTTAAGAAAATATTTTATTAAATGTTATTTTTAATAATCATCACTATCGTCATCGTCGAAGTTTGGTAATTCCTCATCTAGCCAATCTTGTAGGGCTAGCATGCACACAACGAGTAATATTATGTCTACCCGTTATCTCTATTTGTCTACCGAACCTAACATGGTTACTACTACCTAACTCGTTACGTTAAAAGTAATATTTACTATCTGTGGTATTTTTCTCTACGAATCTTTACATGCCGAATATTTTTTTCAGGGTAAACGAAACAGCTGGCAACGACAACATCTCTATCTCTCTCTCGTCGCGAGATAATCTCGTTGTGTGCATGTTAAGCACATTGGTGTTGAATATTCAAATCTTTATCGTCGTCAATATCATTGGTAAAATCTTCATCTGTAAAAACAAATAAATTAATAAAGTTTCGAATAGCTTCAAAATTTATAAAAACAATTTGAAGTGAGAGTAAAGTACCTGATTCTACTTCAAGGGATTCTCTTACAAAACCCGGTAATTGGTCCCCATCGAACCAGTTAAAATGGTAATTGTTGTTTTGCAACATCCGTCCGTTATTTTCAGGTTTAAAAATTATAAGTTCTGTCAAATAAGGATTATTCCAAAAGCTGCTTATATAATTCGCTGCCGAAACTGCTGCAGAAGCTCACTTTTACACGGTGGTACGTTGCTCTTATCAAAGTTCTTAACATTCTTGCGGCTATAATATATAGCATATGAAGGTTTTTATTATTGAAAATTACTTAATAACTTAAATGCCGATTTCCATGTTTTCGAAAACATAGCACTTTCATGCAAACTACTAACTCCTATTTCACCCCCTTAGGGCTGAATTTTCGAAAAATTGCTTATACAGGTCATTATTATTTAAAATTAATAATCTAAATGCCGATTTTAAAGTCCTTGACTTCAAAAACTTGGAACCTTCATGTAAGCTTCCAACTTCCATTTCACCACCTTTGTTGTGGATTTTCGTAAAACTGCTTATACAGGTTTTTATTATTTAAAACTAAAAACTTAAGTGCCGATTTTCATGTCTCTAGCTTCAAAAACATAGGATTTTCATACAAACTTCCAACCCCCATTTCACCCCTTTTGGGGTGGATTTTCAGAAAATTGCTTATACAGGTTATTATTATTTAAAATTAATAACCTTAATGCCGATATTCAAGTCCCTAACTTCAAAAACTTAGAACCTTCATGTAAGGTTCCAACCCTCATTTCACCCTCTTTATTGTGGATTTTCGTAAGCTTTTCGTACACAGGCTTAGATATTGCAATAATTGATGGTTCTCTTTACTCCACACAATGAAAAAGGTCCCTAAAACCTTGTAAATAAGGCCAACATTTTATCACAGCGAAATTTCAAATTGAGTCTGGCGGATGTTTGGCCCATCAGATTAGTCTGGCTGATTGCAAATAGTGTTGAAACAGTTTCCTGAGTATCATGTATAAAAATGAAGACTCAGAAAATAAGTAAAGTTAAGTTTTTTTTTTGCGACCTTTAAAGTGTCTGGCAGAAATAACGGCCCACGGCATGAGTCTGGGAGTATTGATTATTAATTATTAACAATATTCTGTACAACATACATAAAAATCAGCACTCAGAAAATAAGTAAAGTTAGCAACGTTTTTACGTACCTTTAGCACCTTATAACTATAAATTGGCCGTCGCCCCAAATTTGCGAGTATGCGTACGTTAAATCTACGTACCAAAGCTACTATATTACACACATTTTGTTTCTCAGAAAATAAGTAAGGTCTGGCGGCTCTGGGATCTTGGACCATTATGGCACGTTTACATTAGCTCGGTAACCGAATGCGTCAGTCGAATTCGGTTATCGGCCAACAGCATGTTTCCATAAGACGGTTATGAGTTATGACCGAATACGGTCCACTGTGACAACTTTTACGGCCTGTCACCGCGAACGGGCTATGATCGAATGCGGCCAACCAAATTACACTTAAAATTAGTCGGTGACCGAATACAGCTAAACTAAAGCAACCTAATGTAAACGCGCCATCAATTAAAATTAACAGACAGATAGACCGATTTTGGCGCGGTTTTTTCTATTATACCACCTCAGATTCGACATATTATACTCGGCCACGATGGCAGATGGATACTAATATTATAAATGCGAAAGTGTGGGAAATTCAATAGGGATGATGCCTATATCAAAAATAAATTATTTCTAACTGATTATTAGATAGAGGGTCTTCCAAAAGACCTAAAATTCACATCCTCGGTTAGTTTTAAGTTTGATAACCATTTTAAAACATAGATTAAAGAAAAAAAGTGTGTTGCAATTTGATGACAAAATTGGTCACGATTGTGAGAGATCAGACAAGACCAATGTCTCGATCCTAAACAAATTAAAAATAAAGATGCGGCTATCCAACATCTGTCTGGGGCGGATGCTCGACTACTTCGGTCACATTGCCAGGAAAAATTCAAACAGCATTGAAAAGCTCATCATCACTGGCAAGATCGAAGGAAAGAGACCCCGCGGACGAAGCCCGAGACGTTGGTTTGACCAGATAAAAGAAGCGGTCGACACTCCGGTCTGCAGTGCCTTTCGCACGGCCTCCAATAGGGAGAGATGGCGTAACACCGTGAAGGCTGTAATATCTCGAGGGAGCCACGATCCTCAAAGTTGAGGAAACGACGCGAGAAGAAGAAGAATAGTTGAGGACCTTGAGAGTGACAAAGGCTACCCGGAAAATTAAGGAGTTCCCGCGGGAAACAAAAAAAAACTTATTCCACGCGGACAAAGTCGTTAGTACCTGATAAGAAATAGATATACTTACACAAGGGGGTTCGAAGTGGGATTGTAGAAGATAAGGTCATACATTGTGAGCGTATCGCGCTGCGCGTTCTCTCGCCGCCGCCGCATCGCCATCCGGCGCCGGGTTTCCTCTTGACGACGAGTTCTATCAAAGTTATAATTTACACTATTTACTTTGATAAAGCTATTTTCAATACACTTGCTCGAAAAATGCACTTACAGAGGCAGTAAACAGGGCTTGTAAGTTAAATTTACTGCCCTCGTGCTATTTTTTTGCAGAATTTACTGCCCTCGTGCAAAATTTGCAGTTTTTATTAATTTTTGTAAGTCCACTTTACTTCTGAATAAAAAGTTTTCTTGCAAGAAGGTTCATAATGATATTGACTTTGTTTGTAGAAAACCTAAAAAATAATAACATTTAGAGTAGATTAATGAAATTAAAAATTGTATTTAATATAAATGTTGGAGTTAATTTAATCCACTTCTGGTTGCTTATGATAATTTAAATTATTTTAAGTTGTATACATCAAAAAGTAAAGGTACCCTCATGTCGAATATGCAAAACTGCAAATTAGAATCTTCTTTATTTTAACATTTAAACTATCGTGAGTGATATTCATTATAACTATACATAATATCCGGATAAACTCACGTGTTCTGTCGGAAAAATGCCCGACTAGTTTCGAACCCGTTCGGGGCCCTTATTCATGAGCCTGTTCGCGCGACGCGGCCGCTACTCGACTGCTGCGTTTCGCATGTCGAGCAGCTCGGTGCGATGGTTGAGGTGTGAGGGGAGGTGGTAATGTGTCTTCTCCCGACGACTCCTGCTGATCGTCTTCACTGGCGTCGTCATCGTGCTGTAGGTTTATCCGGATATTATGTATAGTTATAATAGAATCTTCTTCCAGGTAAAGAAGCAGATCCTGATACAAATAACTTATATAAACGTTTACTTGCTAATTTGCTGTTTGTCTCTAACTGGCGACGCGGCTGCAGCCGGCTGCGCGGTCGCCTGGCTCACACTTGAGCAAATTGAATCATTCCTCACTCGACTCACGTCTCTGTAACAATACCAAACATATAAATAAAGTCAGCACCATCTACCGGTTGTATTTGTAGCTATGTCCTTTCACACCATTGGTTGCCTGGAAGAGATCGCTATGTAGTGATAAGGCCGCCAAATTGTATACTTACTTTGTTAGTAGCTAAGTTTTCTATTTTATAATTTCCTTTGTGGTGTACAATAAAAGTATATTCATTCATTCAAAGTTTTTTTTATTATTATTAAAGCTTTATTTCCGACACATTACAACTTTTAAACAGTATTTTTTTTATTTTTTTTTATTCACTACAAGTTAGCCCTTGACTGCGATCTCACCTGATGGTAAGTGATGATGCAGTCTAAGATGGTAGCGGGCTAACCTGTTAGGGGCATGGCAGTTATATTAAATCCATACCCCTATTCGGTTTCTACACGGCATCATACCGGAACGCTAAATCGCTTGGCGGCACGTCTTTGCCGGTAGGGTGGTAACTAGCCACGGCCGAAGCCTCCCACCAGTGTTTATGAAATGGTTTGATTTTGTGGGTCAAAGCCTACTCCATCCTTTTCCATTTTTGACTTTGGTAGTCAATACACATCCAACTTTGCTCTTTTCATAGCAGGTTTTAGTTTTATTAGTACATGAACAAAAAATATTTATTATGTTATAATTAAATTAATTATTAATTTAGTAGTATTATAAAAATATTACCTATTGGGTAATGACTGCAATGTGTGAACATCATGTGCTTGGCGATCCTTTGAATTAAGGAGGCTGCGACGATTCTCATCCTCTGATTCACTTGCACTACCCTGAATAAAAGACATGTTAAACAATATGTTTATAGCAGCAATAAAAAATTTCATCACAGCTTTAATGTAACTATGGAGCTCTACAGTGGATAGTTAAATTAAAAGTGTTTCTAGAACATTAGCTACATTTTATACATTAAAATGAAATTATTCAACAACACTCCACACTATGGGTTAAGCGACTAATAAAACATGTAGGGGAGGTTTTACTTTCAAAATTTTATTTTACCATTTTGTTGGTGTGATTAATATATTGTATGTACCCATGCCAAATTATTACAACTTTCTAGTATAAATAGTTTCTGAGCGAAGCCGCGGACAGACATGGCGAAAATTATAAGGGTTCCTTTTTGGCTACGAAATTCTAAAAACCAAAACTAATGTGAGTTCCAACATTTTTTACCACTTATTCAAAGATTCAAAGATTCAAAGATTCAAAGTCATTTATTGCATTAATACATTGCCTCTTCGGGCGTGCAACATAGTACAAACAATGTTTAAAAATTATAAATATGATCTAATAATGCTAGCATATAAGGAAAATATAAATTAATCATTATCGAAATGAAATTATGAATGAAGATTATGAATCTAGCTATCTTGAATTGTGTGTATGTGTGAACACTGAATACACGTCATTCAGTGATATGAGATGTGCAAACATTTAAGTTATACCTGTACACTATTTCTTCTGAGAGGTGCCAATCTAGGAACTGGACGCAGTTTAGGACGGACTTTAGTCGGCGAAGGCAGAGGTATGATAGGATCAAAAAGGACTTCAGCATTTTCCGATATAATCTGATTCTTCAACACGTCAATAGGTTTGGGAACACTAGCCGCTGGTTTTAGTGGGACAATCCCATCCATTGCTTCATCGTCAGTACTTTCTGGGACACTTGGTATGCTGTAATCTAGAATGATTTTGAAGATGTAACAGTACATAATAAAGAACCTAATTGGCTACCCTAAGGCTTTCAAGTGTAAAATAACATATATACAAGCTGTACCGCAGCTGGGTTGATGAAGCTCATAAGTGATTTTTGTTTGTTTACACTAGCACTTGCCCCCCTTTGTGTGGGTTAAGGTTTATAAATTCCCGCAGTAAATAAATTAATAAATTATAAATTATAAAAATTAAAGTTTATAAATTCCTTAATTTTCTGGTATAAAAAGTAGCCTATGTCCTTCCCCGGGATGTAACATACCACTATACCGAATTTCATCCAAATCAGTTGAAAAGATGGGCCGTGAAGGCATAGACAAGACACACTTTTGCCTTTATAATATTAGTATGGATTTAATTCAGTATAATCAATCAATCATTCAGTTGTCTCATCCATATTTAACATTATAATTAATGCAAAAGTGTGTCACTTCTTCAGGGCCCATCTGTTCAACCAATTTTGTCAATATTTGGTACAGATACATGAGATGGACATTTTATTAGTGAAAACAGAGTTCTATCAGTATAAAAACAAGTTGTGGGCATCAAGATAATTATGTAATAATGTAATAAAGATATTAGGTAGTTAATAAAGATTCATCTTACCATCCCTAACATTATCCTTTTTAGATTTAACATTATGATCGATTTTGCTGACAATTGTCTCAGCAATTTGCAACTCATTATTATCAGTTATTTTATGTGCAGTGGGTGTAGTTCTCTGAGGAGTTTGAGGTCTCTGTAGGTCTGGACACTTGCTGACTTTAGGCGATGGAGCGATCGGTGACGCGAAGGTTTTCCTAGGACTATCCCTTCGTGCTGGGGATGCGAACACGTTATCAGAATTTTTCTTATCTATCGAGTGGTTTTTCTCTGGAGTATGTAGCACAAATGGCGTACTTGCTTTACTTAGTTTTTCTATTACACTTAAATTCTGTGGTTTTTCTGATGAAATTATTTTTTCGATCATGTTATGAGCAATGTTTTCAAGAGTTTTAGATTCGGTAACATTTTTCTGAGGCGGAGACTTATTCTCATCCAAGGGAGTGCGGGGGCTTTTAGTAGATTTCTCGAAAGTCTCCTTCACTTTATTTTCTGCTACAACAGCGTTCTTTCTTCTTGGTGGCAACGAAGTAACAGCTTTTATTCTAGCTCTTCGAGTGGACATGATGGAAGTTTTATTACCACGCGAGTCGCTATAAAACCATTGAAACTTAAACTGATATGCAATTGCATTAATAAGCTGTACTCATTGTAATGTTTAGCTCATATTCATTTAAATCCTTGTTTTAGATTATAATTCGGAAATAAAATCGCACGAGAACGACCAGCGATCACCACGACGACAGATCATAGACTATCTACATTCTACTCTACTAGTAACTTATTTGTCATTTGTCAAAACTGTCATTGCAAACGTCAAGTCTCAACATCGTAACATTTGCTGTTTTGGCACTAATAAAAGCCATAGACTAAGAAAAGAAGAAGAAACATCACAGAGAAACATCGTAACGTACGTAAGTGGTAAATACTTATTACATCCATGCTTTTAGCAGATCTATAAATAATAGAGAAGTAGCAATTTGTAACATACACGTAACATAGACACGCCTTTCACTTTTTTTTAACGTATTTCCGGTGCTGGCACACAGTACCTACTTGCAGCTTGCAGGTGCTTGCATACGAGCAACTTTCTCAACGAATACCTTACTATTTTTTTGTACTTCGTGGCATTTATAGGAATATTTCGCTAGAAAATGATGTACTTAGAACATGAAACGCCTCTAGTGAAATTATTATCTTTCGTTTTGAATAGTGATTTGCCTGATAACTAAAATTACCGCTGTGAACCTAGTGCTGCCCCTTTCCGTAGGCGTAGGGCATTGATGTAGAATTTTAGTACCTATACTAGATGTCCGATTAGCGCTTCTAAATTGTCCCCGAAAAGTTACAGCACAAAATACGAAGGTGCTCTTATTTGCCATTAGTATAGGCCAACCATAGCCAACATAACGACGCGTCAAAATGCCGTAGTGCTCATATAAAAATTGTGCTAATATTATTGTTATTGTTTGGCCAATGTTTGTGACAATGCGTCAAATATTGTAACAAACATTGACTGTTCTGGATACAGGGGATGCATGGAGTAGTATTGGTGTTTTAAAAGTATTGTTGTTTGTAGTTTCCCTGGCAATCCATTTCGTTGTGCAGTAGAGTTGTTCAAGCCATCTAAAAAACATATTATATTATGTTCAAATTCATTTTGATAAAATTGATATTACTGGAAACACACATACTTACCTACATAGTTACATAAGTACACATAAAATACATTGGGTACATAAATATAGTATAATATATACTTTAAATAAATATTATATAAAAAAAATTAGTAAAATAGAATAAAAGCCGCAAAGCCTAAATCTGAATTGGCATCAAAGCCAGTTGAGTAGAGAAAGTAGATAGTTGTGGAGAGAAGTCGGTGTTTACGTAAATTTTGATATTTACAAGTTTTAATCCCGTATTTAACCCTCTTAGTGGGTGAATTTTCAAAATTTTATTATTTATTTATTAATATAAATTTCTTCGTACAACAAGATACGTTGAATAAAGAAATCCTGTTCAAAACAAGTTCAAGACATCGAAATAAAATTGTACCTAGAGGCTTAAGCTGAGCGTTGTCTGTCAATAAATTACTTTTGGGATCTATTTACCAATTTTTTGATAAATTTTTAATAAGTTCAAACAATCATAATTAACTATTAAAAATAGAATTATCATCATGTAATATACATATTATATATTATATTATAATACAAGTTATTCTTATTGTTTAACGATAGGATTCATTTGGAATGTCGGATGAAATGTTTAGTGGATTTTTAAAATGAAACTAACTAAGGATAATTTAAAATATAAGTTACTCTTACTTCTTAAACAAATGTTAGGTAGTTTAGTTTTAGTTTCCTCGTGTTTTTACACAGATACTAATGCAGATCATAGCATTGTATAGTTATAAATATTGATAGAAGAGGAAAGAGTAGGTACGCAATTTAAAACTACGTGGTTTTTCGCAGTACTACGCGCCAAAGCTGTATCAATTTTTATTTTGATAAATAAATTATACGGTACAGGTATAACACAAATAAGTGAGTTGCTCTGGGGCGCGTAAGCTAGTAATAAATATACACGAACATACACAGCAAAAAATATTCTGCAACTCCATGTCTCCATTGTTCTATTTGAATTTCGTTCCATTGAATTTTTTTGTTTTTGCCTTACTACAGAGACAAAAGGTCTTAAATATAAATATACTAAATTCGTAACTATCCTAAATGCTAAGTATTAAGGTTTATAATAAATTGACGTTGTTGATATTGACAATGTGATGCCAAGAGTTGCGTCTAGTTCCAAAATAGTGCAAAGGTACCAATTTGGCAACGTATGACGTACCTTATTGCTTACACATTAAGTTTTATTTTAATAATAAATATTTTTATACATATTTTAAAAATTACTTTTTATTTTGGATTGAAAGGTTATTCCTACCTTTTCTCTGATGACAGAACGTCTTAAAAATTAATATTTTCTAATCGTAATGTAGCTTTATGTGTTACCTAATCTTAAGGTGCATAATTAACTGAAGTTGTTGCTAATATAATACCTTTTTCTACATTTAACAGTCAGATACTCAAATGTTTATGTGTTGTCAAATTGGGACATTTTTGTAGTCGTAATTCCTTCCTCCAAGCATTTTTGCGATAATTTTTGTTCGTGACCCTGATTCTATTACTCATTCTATTTCAATGGCGTAGGGAGTATTAAGTAAGGGATAGCAATATAAATAGAGCTGTTATTTTAGTTTAGAGATTGTTCTAAATAGAATTGGCCCCATTGACAAGTATCATAGCCGTCTCTATCCCCTGGATAGAGACGGCTATGCAAGTATTTATCGGAGTGGACTATGAGAGTAAGGGAATAGAGAGTGCACCTGTGTATGTCTTATCTATAGTATTGTTGATCTATGGTAGGGGCAATGCGTGCGAGGGAGACACCAACGCAGAATATCTTTCAAGAGTTGTTTTTGTTGCAAAGGCCATCATGGTTCCTAAGGTCATCGTTAGATTGGCAGAACTGTATTTGGATTTTGCCGACCTTTTGTTTCAGAGTTCCCCCTACAGTACAGTCTTAGTACTTACAGTATTATAATATATTAGGAATTAATATTTTTGGATGTATTTTGTTTTTTTGATCTTATCCTTATCTTTAGCTGCGTTGAGCACTATTTGGTAGTAGTAGGGAAGTCCAAGAGGGGATTTTTTGGATTTACTCCAGCGCGTCAGATATTGATAGCGTACCTATACGCCCCACGTGTCTCTGTTATCAAACGGTAGGTATGTTTGTCTGCCGGTTTGCATGGTGGGGTTGGCCGTACGGAAGTAAAAATATTGGTAAAAAATTAAAAAAAAATCGAGCTCGTCCGATATTCAGAGGAGATGTAAAGTGGACCCAAAGGAAGCTCTTATTCAAAAGACTGACGATTCTGACGTAACGCAAAGACACTGCAGTTTTTTGAAAATGCAAAGAAAACTGCCATTTTGAAATACTCGAGCGCGTCTGATTACCTATCATACAGACGGTTCAGCTTCATGTCCCAAACGTGCTGACCCTATCTCGAGCAATTTTCTTAATCTGATGATTTGAAAAAAAACCTGTTGACGCTCACCCCACTACATCTTAAGTACCTATAACCTTTTATTCTTTCAACCATCTAATCTTCAAAATCCATTATGTCTCCATGACGCTCGAGTAAATCCACATTTAGCATCATTGCCTCCCTTACCACAGGGGTAACCTTGTGGATTCGCGTGTTCGCGACATGCTCGCGAACACCGACGTTGTTACGAAGACAAAAGGGCTTAAATATAAATATACCTAAAATGCTTTAGTTATAAGGTTTATATTTTAATATTATAATTTAAAAAGAAAAAATTAGTAGTCCTTATAACTGTCATTTTTTTTTGGCCGGAGGTTATTTCTAACATAGACCTTTAGAAGCTATGCTATGACCCATGAACAACCCGATCTACAAATCCGACGCCGAAATGGAACTGGATCGGGCATACACTGCGTTAGACACCTGACCATCTACCCAAGCAGGCATTGGATTGGAACCCGCAAGGTCAAAGAAAGCGTGGGCGGCCAAAATAAATAGGGCGGCATACTATAATAAATGGGGTGAAAAAGATCGGCCTTACGTGGGGCGAACGGAAGCCTAGGGCGTCCGATAGATCGGCTTGGAAAAGATTGCCCTCTGCCCCGTAGGGGAGACATAGGATTTAATGATGGTGATGATGAACTGTGATAAATTAATTATTTTACCTATATATGGAGTCTTGATTTTACAAATTAATGTTGACTTCAATAAAACTAGAATAGGTAGGTAGGTATTACATTTTTGGATAAAATTAAGGTAATAAAACAAGATAGGTATGTTTTCTCATTCTTTAATGCATTTCCTCTAATTTTTTGACAGCGATGAGCACTTTTGGTGAAAATAGATACCAGAAATCAGTATAATATAACTATTTAATAATTAACAGTATCAATAAAAAAAACTCTTGATTTAGGTAATATAATAGGTTTCTCTTTGCTTTTATTCAGCAGCTCAACTTCACAATAAAAATAGATCTCTCCTATAAAATTTATATAATTTACAAAAGCGGTAATGTTAGGTAAATCAACAATAAATAAATGCCTCTGGGAATTTAAAACGCAATTATATCCTTTGTTTTGGTCCAAGATCCCGCGACGATCAGACCTTCGTTATTTTATTAAAGCTGAAAGTTTTTCTATGTCTGATGTCTCTACTCCAATAGAGGTATAAACGATCCCCGACTATGAAGTTTGGATCGCGGTTGCTTTGGAAGGTATCAGGTAGAAAAGGTGGCTCCTCAAATTCTTTAAAGTATTAAGCTCCGTTTCTGTATATTTTTCTTTGGAATAATATTAGAAACCACGTTGTCCATTGTCAGACACTTAGTACGATTGCAACCTCCTGTCAGACACTCTTAGATGAAAAAACAACAAACCTTCTAAAGCAACCGCGATCCAAACTTCATAGAAGGGAATCGTTTATACCTCTATTAGAGACATACTTATGTACGTAGAAAAACTTTCAGCTTTAATAAAATAACGAAGGTCTGATCCATAGATAATACCTTTATATAAACATGTCTGATCGTCGCGGGATCTTGCTCTATTTGTAGATAAATTGACAGACGTTACTCTGTGTAGTTCAACAGTAAGAATTAGGTTTATGTAGGTAATAAATCTCTGAGTACAAAGAGTGTGTTGGTTTGGTTGGTGTTAGTCGCCAAAACTGAGAACTAGGCTGCATTCATCTACTAATAAGCTACTGCGTATTGGTTCGTCATTCATTAACTAGGTATAATTATTATTTTGGCTAAAAAGTCAACATTTGCAAAATCATCTTTACAAATTGTCATGACACTAACTATAAGAATTAGTCAACGATGAAACGTGCCAAAGATGCGGCGCCGGCGGCGGTCGGCTCAACGTCTACTCTACTCTAACCGTAGGATATGTTAATCGTTGCGATTATCTATTTATTGCTAAGAAAGTTAAAAATTCGTGAAGTGCTTGCAAAACCACTAATCGCAAAAACTGGCAGAAAAATCGCTATAGGTACATACAATGAAAATAAGATCTCAATCCAGAAAGAAGTACGTAAATAAGCATCGTTCATGCAATGTGTACGTGTGGTCTCCTTCGTGGAGACGTGTCGAGTAGCGCCGAGCCGGCAGAGGCAGCGCGCTCGCCCATGCTCGCCAGTCGCAGTCCACTGCTGCTCTATCACATTTTCAGTAATTCGTCCGAATTTGTTATCGCTCCGGCCTACTTACTCACACTAAATGATCACTATCGGCAATAAATTATTTTCACCTACAATTAAAACAAGGTACGAAGTGTTGTAACTTGTAGTGCATCGAGAAACGAGACGCCTAGCGTCGCGCTCGCGCGATAATTGACTGGACCGCTGCCACGAGCGTCCCCCTATCACTTCTTAACGAACCACGCTAAAGGCGAATCCTTGTTAAATATTACAATATTTACATAAAAAAACGGTGTGAAGCTCTACTGATCCACCTCTACTTAGGAAACCGAGACAAACAGTAGGTCTGATATCGGTAGTTATACTACTTAATATTAATAAAAATAAGAAAGCATCCGTGTGCTATGGAATCGTTTGTTACATTGTGCGTGGCTTGTGCAGCGCGGTGCGCGCGATCACCGCGCCTGCGTGCCGCGCCCCGTGCGAGCGTCCGCGGAGCCCGTGTAATGTATCAAGCTATGGCACAGTTTAGGATTTGTCTTGCTTCGGGTCGGGTTGCGCGTACGACGCGCGGCTACGCAACGTTCTACGCTCTTCTACGCTCCACACTTAATATAATAATTAATAACAGTTCAAATATATAATTATTAGTAGTTTTCGTCGCTATCGGGAACGGTCTTAGATACTTATTACATTATCAACTTCCATATTTCCGCAAACGATTATAACGCATCCGTCAACAATAAAGGTCTATTTCGTACGCCAACAGAGCATTAAATAGTGATATCTTTACATTTCAGTCTAGTCTATAATTAATCATCTCTTTAGTGGCAAGGTATTTCTATGAAGACTCAATAGTTTCGTCCTTCAATATAATAACAGGTATATCTACACAACCGGGATACTTCGCGTATCCCCATCCTCGCAGCGTCAATGATATAAAATTTAACCTAAATTATAACAAAGGAGAATTAAGTATAAGATCACAAAATGAGATTCAGCGGGCGCGGTGGGCGCGCGCCCGGCGAAGTCGCAGCTATAATACTCGTGTCTACGCTACAACTAGCGAGGCGACGCGCGCTCGCACTAAGCCTAGTATTGCTATCGGTCGGGCCTCGGCCTAGCACAGGGTGCGGCGTCAGGGGGCGATGCCGGCGTCCGACTTGTGGAAGGCGGCCGCGCTGGCGAGCGGCGGCGCCTGCGCCTGCGCCGCGCTGAAGTCGTGCTCGGACTTGGGGCGCGGCAGCGCGGCGGCCACGCCCAGGCCGGGCAGCGCCACGCCCGCCATGCGGCACGACGCGGCCTGCAGCGGCTGCAGCGCCAGCCCCAGCGAGCGCTCCGACAGCCGCGCCACGCTGTCGTCCGACAGGCTCACGTGCTCCGCCTCGGCCGCCAGCGCGTTCACCACCGCGTTGATGGTGTTCCCTTCCGACGTGGTGTCGTCTTCCCGGTGTGCCACTAGGTTGGGGTTCTTGCCGATCTTGTTCAGTCGCTCGGCGGCCACGCTCTCCATGGTCCGCCGCATCAGAGGATACTGGTCTAGCACCGCGTTGAAGTGGTCCACGGATAAGGAGAAGAGATTACAGTAAGTTTCGGCGCGGACGGAAGCGACTCGCCGGGCGTTGGTCAGAAGACAAATTTCGCCGAAGTAGGAGCCATCGGAGAGGCTCGTCGCCACTTCGCCGTTGGCCATGACGATGTCCACGATACCTTCTTGAATGAAGTACATTTTATTACCGATAGTTCCTTCTTTGATGATAATGTCACCTGAAATAAAAGGAAATCATGTAGGCACATTCTTATACTTAGCTATCATAACTATATGTGTAACTAACGTATCATTTAATTTACCCGGCTGGAAGACTTCATAACGTAATTTGGTAACGACGTCTGATACAAAATTAGAATCAGCATTTGCAAAGAATGGTACAGAAGCTACAAGCGATCGGCAGTTGTAGTTGATGACGTCTTCTCGTAGCTTTTCGCTCAATTCGCCTAGAATCAATTCCTCGTCGAAGAACTTCCCTTGGTATCGGTGTTCGAAGTATTCTGTGATTCTTTGTCGCATTTCGCGTGGTAGTTTTCGGTATGCCATATATTCTTCTACTTGTTTGACCTGTAACGTAAAGGAGATTCAATAAATGCGTGTTATTAAAATTTACAACAGTTTCTCCATTGTTAATCTAGTGTAGCTACATTTAATTCCTAAACACATTTATATTTTAGGCACACCCAAATTGATTGCTGAAAAATATCAATTGTGCAGTTGTAAATCGACAAGAATTTCACCAACTCTTATTGTATTGTAATACTTGATTAAGTCTATCTACGATTTGGACATTTATGCCAGGCATATGATGGATTAGTATGGTAAAGGAATATACCAGGATTTTGTGGAAATATTATGAAGAATGAAAGCTGTCATGAACCCATGTGATAAATTAGTGATTTATCTGGATAAGTACAACAATAAGAAACGATGTATTAACAAAATATGACGCCAGTTATTCATGGAATGATAGGAAGATGTGCAAATAAATGAAATTGTGAATTAAACAACAACTAAAATATAAAGACCACGTAACGACCATTCACGCTATACTCACGTCGAGTTTCTGAAACAGGCAATAAGGACTTTAGGATTAGTTGTTAAAATGATAGGGGTGAGACGTTGATAAAATTCAAAATGAAAATTCTTTCTGAGCACAAATTTGAGTATTAAATATTATGTTTTTTATGATACATTATAATAATATAAAGGTACCCAGGATCAATCTAGGTGTTCATAACAGCTTATATTTCAATGATTAGGTATTTTGGTAGATGTGGTCGTTGTTTTGTTTGTGGTTAGGATTGTGTTTGAAGGAATTGAACCCTATTACAATTTACAGTATAATATAGTGATATCCTAGTGGTTTAGACGTCCGGCTTTCTACTTGGGTGGTCGGAGGTTCGATCCCCGTATCCGCTGCACCTTTAAATGTTCGGTGTTATGTTATTAAGAAATTAAATAACACTTGCTTTAACAGTGAAGGAAAACATCAATAAGGGAACCTGCATGCCCAAGTGTTTCTTCATAATGTTCTTAAAGATATGCCATTTCGTAATTTGTCAGCACATTGGCCATGCCCACAGACACCAGGCTGTTGGCATGGCCAAACTTTCTCATTCTGCTCTCGTGAGACTCGTATCTATAGAGCGTACTTTGACTTGGCTCAAACTTTACTTCGAGTTACAATGAGATGGACTTATGTGAGTAACATAAATCTGTCTCGTTTTAACCACGTCTTAAGTCTAAGCAAAGTCAAAGTTGGCTCTATAGATCTCACACGTAGACTCGTTAGTCTCAGCCGGCGATGGGTTGAAAGTGACAGCAAATAGATTAATTACCTTTTCACGGTACTGTCTTCTTGATGAGTCGAGACTCTGAATGAGATTGGTAGCGTGACCGAGGAACAGGGCATAGCAAGTGGCACCGGAGATCATGGAGAGCATTGTGAGCCACATATCCGTTAGCGACTGTGGTGGAAACCGGCCGTAGCCGATGCACAGCATGTGGGACATCGCCTTGAACAGCGCCCAGGAGTATTGCTCGAGCCAATAGGCTTCCTAAAAAAAAAAAGAAATACGCACTGTTAGATCATTTTTATCCTGAAAAGAAACGAGTAAGTAAAAGATGATCAAGCAAGAACAGGGTCCAGGAGCTTTTTCCTGTCTGAGCGAAAGTCAAAGTGCGCTCTTTAGCTGATCTCAGCCTTAGATAGAGACTGAAGAACTTACTAGAAAATCTGATAAATGTAATTCCTTCTATTGAAATAAAATTTTATCTCATTTTACTGTCCGTTTATCTGACATTTGGGCATTTGGAGAAGAATTAATGAATGACTCTGAAAATCTGAATTATGTAGATATTAAAACTGACCTGTAATTCATTTATTGCCACCCAAGAATTTGGAGGAAATCCCTGAAGCATCGGAACGAGGAACTGTAGGCATCCGGACCAGTGTCCGATCAACAACATCATGCAGATGAGGTTGAATATCCGCATGAACACCGACGCCATATTGAGGAACTGAGGAAAAAGCACGTAACGTTAATATCACATAGTCCGATAATATCGCCTCTAACGGAAGCCGTGCGGACTGCGCGCGACAATGACGCTCGAGTTCAAGCATCGCGATGATATCTACCGATGGATTCTTAAAGAGTGAGAAATAAAACATGAACGCGTGAGACTTCATCGTCGAGCGAGCATGCGATCGCGGCGGGCCTGCGGGCAGGGCGGCCCGAGCCGCCGCGGCGGCCCTGCCCGCCGCCCCGCGCGCCTCCCGCGCGGCCACCGGCGGGACGGGGTCGGAAACAGAAACGCCAACGAAAGAGAGAAAGCGAAGCGAGCGCAGCGGTGTAAGGACGCCGGGCGGCGCCGGCAACATGCTAAGCGGGCGAACGAGCACATGCGCGCCGGCTCGCGCCGACCCTGGTTACCTTAAAGATCAGATTGCTTTTGGTGTCGCTCTTCTTTTTCGCGACGTCGGAGCTTAGCCTTCCCCTTCTTTCCGTGCGCTTTTTTTGAAGATTCTGCAAGATCTAGAAAACAAGCGAGAAATACGAGATAGTAGGAAGAGAGCCAGGCGCGCCCGGAGCGCGGGCGGGGTCGGCGGTCGGAGACGTCGCGGGGTGAGCGGGGCGGGGCGGGGGGCGCGTGCGGGCACACAGAAGGCACTAACACCGAGCGGACGCGGGCTAGGCCCCTACACTACGGACGCGGCGAGTCGCATGCGGCACCTGCGAGGCGAGGTCGCGCGAGGCGGCGGGGTCCGCGGCGCCCGGCTCGTCGCTCGGCTGCGGGGCGGGGCTCATCTGCACACAACAGCGTCACTCGACGTCGCGCGTCGCCACCACCCTCCCCGAACTCCACTTCTCACTGACTCTCCGCACACTACTACTGTGACGTTTCACCTACTACGTGGCTAATTATCTGGTACATATTGGTGCATTATTATTTCATTATTTCGCTTCTAAGGTCTTCAAGATTGGGGCACCTATTCTAGTGACGGAAATAATATTTGATTCACCGTATTTTTTCTAATCATCTAAGTAAATGAATATTTTATTTTCTCGGATTACGCGCAAAACATTTTTTTATTACTGGATCGCGAATCTTGCTAAAGTTTAAAATGTTATTCGTAAAGTTCGGCGTTAGCGCATCTTCTAAAGGCTTTGAAAAGCAGCAAAAAATAAGAAACAAACTGGCAAATCAAATATCACGTGAATGTGGGGACGGTTTGGATCGGCAAACTAGACGCGGCGAACGCGGCGCGGCGCGGCACTGGCGCTAAGAAAGAGATAGAATCAGATATCTCGAGTGAGAGCGTGCTCAGGCAGAAAGAAGCTTGCAGAGAAGCAGTAGAGAAGTGCAGAGCGGGACGTGGGGCTCACATACAGTGGAGGGTGGGACAATGGTACAGTAGAGGATCACAACAAACTCCAATGACACGTCATTATAGGATCGCTACTAACTAGAAACATTTTAGAAATTTTATAGTAAGTAGGATTAATATATTTGCACACATTAAATTTATTTACAAAGATATGAATATTATCGCCAATCAAACATTACACAAACATTTTAAAAACATATTCCAATATCAGTTAATAAATATCATTCAAATTATGTTAGGTGTCAATTCAATGTTAGTTTATGTGAGCGTAATGTGTTGGTTAGGGCAGTGTTAGTGGATAAGTAAAAAAAATGAGCAAAAAGTTTAAAGCTAGAAGAAATGATGGCTTACATATACTTCCTCCCATTGTGATACGTATCGTACGAGCCTGGAAAGTCGTAGTAGTCGAACCAGCGATAAAAGTTTTGCTAACCGAAGTATCCTTAGCGCTCGGCCGGCGTGAAGAATTTGAAAGCTTTCACTAAAGTCCTGTAAACATAACCAAAACGATGTTATAACAGTGCCTATGTACTCGCTCGGTCCTTCTCGTGTCGCTAAGAGATCTAGAGCACCAAGACTCAATACCTGACATTTTTATACATGAAAAGTGTACAAAACATGCATACTTGCTGATAATAATTATAGTAGATTTAAAAATACGTCAGCCAAAGAAAAGTGCTGAAGCGTTACACTTTATATAATAATATTATTATTATAATCTTTTAAATTATATTTTTTTCAATTTGATTTTACGCAAAATGTTAGTGAAGAAGCTGGAATTTGTACAAGTTTAGGTATATTAAATTGAATTTGTAAATACTTATATCATTCATAATATAATAGGTAATTATGTATATTAAGTATTCATTGCGATATGACATCACTTTCCAGCCTATAATCAGTAGTCAATATTAGTAAATATATATAATATATATAAAGATACAGTATAAATATTACAATTTGGTCGTGTTGCGTATTATTGCATAATGAAAAAAAACTCTGAATAATATACGTGCTGATTAAGAATATAACAAACATAAGCTGCAACCAATATAAGGTTTATAATAAAATGCCATTGTAAATCATGCAATCAATAAAATAGAATGTTATACAAGTGAAAAGGAATAGTTTCAAAGAGTTTAACGTGCATATCAGTAATCATTTGGAGGCGTAAGAGAATCCAGAAGAAAATAATGTGATAACTTTAAGAACAGACAGTGCACCAAGAAGAAATGTGCTCATTAAAGGCCATAACCCTAGAAAGATAAAGATATCGGTATCTCATACGATCAGAAAATCACCTAAAGATAATAGCGATGAAGCGAAGAAGGGTAAAATAGAATAACATTCCATCCGATTCATATGGTTACGAATGATTGATTTCGTGCATATAGAATAGAGTATAGTTGTGAATTTTTAAAATAAAAAAAATTGAAAATGTTTCTAGAGTGCAACGATCAAACCTCTGCAAGGTTTCACATAAACCTTTACAATACGAGAGATTAAACCAAACACGAAGGCGCGTTGAACGTTCTCGAGGTAGTTGGTTAAGAATCACAATGAGATACAAAAAATAACACAAAACTAAAAATTTTCACTATAAAACAAATTAACACCCAAGCTGAAACAGAATCAACAACATAAAAGACAGATTAAAACTAGTAATAGGAACACGGCCAAATTGCAACGTACGTTTACCTGATTGAAGATTAGGAATATATAATCTAGTGGTATGCTAGAGATGAGGTCAAGGAAGAACCACGTCCTCAAATAGTGCTTTGCTATTAACTTTGGATCTAATATCACTTGTTCTGCATTATCCTGCTGCATAATTCCTGAAATGAGAAACAAAATAGATGAAGAACCATCATTAATGAGTAGGTAATTAATATATATTGTATCTAATTAATAGCTGTTGTGTAGTTAAGTAACTAGTATTTTAGGTATTTAAAAATTCTCAGAATAATAAAAAAAGCATAACACAAGATAATATCTGTATGCCACTTGAAAAGTTAGTTGATAGAGAAGACACATTTTCATGTTCAAGTAATTTAATTATTATATGTAGTAGATTTATGAATCATTGTAGATGAAAGTAAGTTAAACTGACCTGTTCTAAAATTAACAACGATATCTATAAGAAATATGGTGTCCGATAGACAATTGAAGGCTATCCATCTTGTGCTGAGGTCGTCATTGAAGAAGGAGATGGCGACGGGCAATATGATGAGGTTGGCCACCAACAACAGTAGCATGCAAAGATCCCAGTAGAACCTGAAAACAAATATAAAAATAGCGTTACGAAAATGTTCAAAGAAAACTCAAAAAATATAATAAGATGCATAAGTTATCTATAACAGGTCAGCTGCCATGAGAAACAATGGTTCAGCTTACAATTTTTAATCGCTTTCCTAAAAGCAGAAGTTTCATTTATGATTTACTTTAAATGTTGAAAGATTCTGGCACCTTAATATTTAATCTAAAGCGGTGATAGCCTAGTGGTTAAGACACCCGACCCCCTGTACGGGGTCGCGGGTTCGATTCCTGGGCACGCACCTCCAACTTTTCAAAGTAATGTGCGTTTTAATAAATTAAATATCACTCGCTTCAAACGGCGAAGGAAAACATCGTGAGGAAACCTGCACGCCCGAGACTTCTTCATAATGTCCTCGAAGGTGAGTCTGCCAATCTGCACTTGGACAGCGTGGTGGAATATAGCCAAACCGTTCTGATTCTGAGAGGAAACTAGTGTTTAGTAGTGAGCCGGCATTGGGTTTTTAAGAGAGAATATATTTTAATCAGTAGGATACAATACAGAGTCTTGTCTGTATTTTGATTGAGAATACATACTTTCTTTTTGCTATTTTCTTGAAATCTCCTACATGGCCTAATCGCTTTCTGCGGGCGTAGTTTTTAGGGCAGGTTAAAAGAATTATCGCTTAAAGTTCATAGATCGTACTTTTTGCTTCCCTAAATAAAAAGAGAACTACATAGGTCGAGAAATAACGTAATAGTAGTCCAGCCTATATATAGTATACCTTTTTGTGTCTGAAATATCCACAAATTTATTCAGATAAAAATATTAAGAGACTTCCGAGATGATCACGTTTAAAACAGCAGCATCACTTTACAAGCCAGCTGGAGACGCAGAAGACGCCATTATTCCCAATACGGCATTTCCTAAGGAGAATTTTAATTTGAAAAATATTTTTTTGGGCCGAAAAACGTGATTATCTCAGAAGTGTCTTAATATTTTTATCTGAAAAAAATTGTGGATATTTCAGACATTCAGACACAAAAAGGAATATTTTCACCAAGTTTCGTCAAAATAAAATTATTTTTGTGTAAATGAAAAATAAAAAAACGATAAAAGCGGTTTTTCGCATTTTACTCGGAGATTTCGAGGTTATGTGAAAAAATTATTTATACAAAAGTTGTAGATCTTTTTATGACCTAACACTTTTCTATTGTACACTTTTCTCTCCGACTTCAACTTTCGCCGGAAATCGCAATAATCCAAAATTCCACCCCTTTTCATCACCCATGTTTATCTGGAAACACCCCTGCTCACGCATTTTTTTTTACGTTCATTGTACGCCACTATACCATTTCCAACTGTTCCCATCCTGTTAATATTTTTTTCCTAGTAATAGTGTAATTTGACTGGTCTATAGCCCAAGTTATGTACCGTCATTAGGTATCTTATTCGATGAGAATGAGGATGATTTGATCAACATTTACATAATCACTCTAACCTGGAAGGTGTTCATAACTGATTCTGTAAAGTCATTATCCTTGTCCTAATTTTACATTGATAGTTTTTGCTATTGAAAGATTTAATACCTAATCTCCTTCATAAATAAGATTATAACGTTGAAGTGATTATTAGCTAGCTGGCAGTCAGTGCCGACAGAGGCTATTATTTGAAATGTTTTTGTCGGTCGGCCGGCACTTTTCGCAATGTGCTCAAAATGGAGTAAATGACTGTAATTTTACACAATAAGCCAGAAAAATAACCACGATTACTCCTCTGTCGGTCCTACTTGAAATGCGAATAACGTGGTCTCTAACATTTTTAACCTTCTTATCTAACACCTCCCAGTTCCCACTAAATCTTTTTTCAGGCATAGTCTATGAACACACCACCCATCATATTTTATTCAAGATAGAAAAGGAAATTATAGGCAACTAGTTGATGCCCGCGACTTCATTCGCGTGGTTTAAGATTTTTTTATTCCCGCGGGAACTCCTTCATTTTCCGGGATGAAAAGTAGTCAGGAGTAGCCTATGTCACTCTCCAGGTTCTCAACTATACCCATACTAAAAATCACGTCGATCCGTTGCTCCGTTGCGTCGTGATTGAGGGACAAACCAAGAAGCAAACACACTTTCGCATTTATAATATTATTGTTACGATTATGATGAAGATTGTAGAGCCAACTAAGGAAATATTTTTGTTTGCAATCCCCAGATATACTAGATTTCTTTTGTGCGCTTCTGATTTTCTGTGCGCTAGACAGAAAACACTAGTAAAACTAGTGTTTTAGTTTCACAGAGAGAAGGGTTATAACGTTATTACTGACAACGACTACTAAATTTTACTCGTTTTTCGTTAATTAGGAGTTTAATAAAAATAAAGACTAGCTTAGCTGGACGCGGCATAACTTTATTGACTGTGGTAATGGTGCCATAAATAAATAATGTATTTCTCATGATTTTAGATTATAGAAAACTCCATTACTCCATTCGGAAATGACTTTCAGCTTTCTGTAGGATTTTGTACAATAGTTCGAAGCGAAAAAAAGACTCATAAATCAAGATTTAAACTGTCATTGTATACATTAAGAAGATTTATTTTTGACTAGAAAAATAAACTTATAATTTTATTAAGTAAATTAACAAGCAAAAATCGCGAATACTTGGCCTATCCTTGGGCCTTGGGGGCCTTCTAGGTAATTGGAAAGTACACAGCACGTAATATAGGTAGCTTGCAGACCCGTAAGTCAGGTTAAGCTAAGCTGCTCGCCAGTTCTGTTAGCTTGAACTTTGGCTTGACACCGCGTGTCTTTTATACGGCTGATCTATTGTCATGTGGTTTGGTATTTCTAGTGAACCCTTGGATGAATCAAACAAGTGAACTACTTGGCCCCTAAGCATTTCATACCCAAATCAGTTAGCAAAAAAAGGAAGATAATCCGTTCGAAGAAACGCAATGCAAGACGACTCATGATGGTTAGAAAGCAATTAACATACTTAATACTTAAATAGAAAATAAGTAACAGTTCAACATAGAGTATGTAAAGTACGTAGATATTCAACAAAATCAGTGAGAAAAGAAATTTTTAACCAATCAGCGTAATTTTAAAATTACTGAAGCCAGAGCGGCATTTAATCCGCTGTAATTAGGAAATACGAGGCAAATACGGAAACGCGCAAATCAGGCCTAAATGCAGGCAGAGCTCGCACGTCAGCGGGCTCAGCGAACAGCTTTTGTTTGTGTTGCATTTTAAAATTTAATCCAGAGCTAGAATACGCCGGGGCCTAGCCTGAAGCTTCCATGCGTATCGATTTGTCAATGCAAAATTACTCATTCTACTGCATTAATTCAGTTCCCTTAGCTGGAAAGTTTACAATAGCATTATCGCATTGTTATCATCGCAAATTATTGTTGTGAAGGCTGAATTTCTGGTAATCTTGTAACTGTATTTTATTATCAGCTAATCCCAGATGACTGCGGTATGATTTTTTGAAGTATTTTTGAAAATGTAGGGAACTAACTACGAGTGTTTATGATTTGGCTTATTGCTGGTAATAAGATAGTTTAAGCTAGTACCTACCCACCCATACATACTTTTTAATATAATAATTAGGGTGGAGAGTAGACGATAGTTTCAAAATTTCATCCATCATTCAAGACTTTTGTTTATTTTACAGACTCGTTGTTTTCGTTGATAACTTGTACAATTTCCTACGTACACGTATCAAGATAAAATTCAACATAGGTACATTTTGATTTGGCTTGAATAATAATAAGCAGTGCTTTTCAAATTCGGCAGATGTAGATGACGATATTTGTAGATTATTTCTGCTGAATTTCCGTCTTGAAACATTTCGCGTGCATGTATTTCTGCGAAGAAACCGTGCTATTTCTGGTGGTCGATGAAACTTTGAAAAAATCTAAAAAACTAGTAGCAAAATCTGGAAAAAAATCGTCTAAGGGGAGTTGTGACTGAAGATATATAGACGAATTTGTAGGACAAAGAATTACCTTCATAGTAGGGACATGTACCTACCTAAAGATCATAATATAGCAATTACTTAGTTGTAAAGACATAAATTCTAATTGATTTTAATTAACCTTAATTTCGCGCAAACACATTAGATCTTGTGATGCATATTTATTTTACATAATATTGCGCTACCGTGAAAGATGTAAGAATTTTTTCTGAGTACCTGCCAGCCATAATCCTCAGTTGCGGGTTTATGAACCCCTTTCCAATAAATCAATAAATCCAGATACCACAAACCAATAAGAGACAACTTAGAGAAAATTAAGATTTAATTAAAACAGGAAAGATTTAGGTTGATGAATCAGATCAAAGTTTTATGAACCCAATTTCGCCTTAAAGTTCTGTCACTCATCCAGTTTTCGATATGTTTGTGTACCTTTACAGTTTATTTTTTACTCGCCAACCCGCATTGGAGCAGCGTGGTGGGTCTAAGCTCTAATTCCCTCTCTCCTACAAAAGTGGAGGCCTGTGCCCAGCAGTGGGACGTTAATGGGCTGTAGTGGTGGTGGTGGGTACAGTTTATTTCCACCGAACATTATGAAAAGATAAATAATAGTAATTTAAGTTTTAGTCCTGCCAATTTGGTAGAGTTTTAGTTAATTATAAATTAGGACTGATTGACTCTACGAGGTGAATATTGTTTCATTAACTTTTCAGATAGGTAATTAATTACCTAGCATTTTCGCGAGATCTTAATTGTGAATTGATAATAATGGTTCTGAATTCTTTATCGGGACATTAACTCTTAGATTAGATTCAAAGACAAAGTCAAAGTATATTTATTCAATTTAGGTACACTGTACACTTATTGACGTCCAGTTACTTATAAAATATGATGGTGATAATCAGTTACGGTTAAGTTACGAGGGTTCCAAACGCGCCCTGGTCTGAGATGAGCCCACAGCAAACTCAGCCGGGATTTTTATTTTTATTATCAACTGTCACATGACTGTCATAAAACGGTAAGGTTGCCACTTGCCAATCACATAACTACTACTAAAATTGCGGATGAATAATTGGTCTTTAAATTTTGATGGAGTAGGTTTATTGTTTCCTGGGTATTGCTTTCATTAGTGACGATTTGATGAACAGGTGTTTTATTGTCTAATTCAGAAAGTGCTCGTTGAAAATTTTCCGATGGCTGTACCTACGAGTGTTTTACTGCCATATTTGATTAGGTTCCCCCACACGTATAATATTTTGATGAGGTTTTTAGAACACAGAATTCTTTTTGGGCAAGCCTACATGACATAAATAATGACCCCAGACATGACTGGTCAAGACCAGTCATGTCTGGGGTCATACTGCCAACGCTAAAAGTAATACTTAAGCAATATTACTCAAAATGAAAGTTTGATGTCACGTACCTTGACTTTTTTTTAAATTAAATTCCTTAAGTAATGGAGGCGATCACTTTTAGTGATAAGACCGCCCTTTCGCACGCGTTGTTTTCCGCTTTTTTTTGTTTATAATTAAGTTATTTCTAAGTTTAAATGTGTGGCAATAAAGAATTTATCTGTCTATCTATCTTGACGTTCCTTAGATAAGGATTATAATTCTAAAACACGAAAGTCAACTATAATGAAACAATATGGCTTTAAGCGTTGGCAGTATGGACCCAGATGGAAAGACTTGCCTGAGGAGGCTTGCCTAAAAGCTGCAGCATCTTTTAGGGCGACAACACACTAAAGATAAAATCGCATAGCAGACAAAAAGTCTGTGCCGTACTCTGTCATATGGAGCGCGCACACTAGGCGACATGGCTTAACGTTGTTCCGATCCGACACGGAAGTTTTTTACATTTAAGCAATCCCGTTTTATCTTTGTTTTAGTCGTTCCAAAATTATTTTACATGGTAAGAAACACGAGAAGCTGTTCCACCAGAACCTTTTAAATAATTTATTTTAACATGACGAACAAAATTAAACCACCACCACCACTACAGCCCAATAACGTCCCACTGCTGGGCACAGGCCTCCGCTCTCATAGGAAAGAGGGATTTAGAGCTTAGACCCACCGCGTTGCTCCAATGCGGATTATCATGCTAGTGATAATAACCGGGACCGACGGCTTAACGTGCTCTCCGAGGCACGGGGGTGAAACACCACCAACTTCCTAACTCCGGGCTTAGTACCTACTGAGAATTTCTGGTCAGAAAAACTCAATACTTAATTATGGCCCGACCCGGGACTCGAACCCGGGACCGCGTCGGCCGCATTCGATTATGCCAAAATTAAACATTAATGTTAAATTTATGTTAGATGTTTAATTTTGTTACGTAATAATAATTTAACAGTAGATAATATTGATATTAGACTCGAAGGCAATGTTGGTCCATTGAACTACTCGTAACTCATTAAGTCATTTGAAGGTAATATTTAGTTAGTAAACAACTCTCACTGCTTCTCCGAAATCTTTCTGACTTAATTCAATCGAGAGGATAGCGGAATGGATTCTTGGTAAGCAAACAAATGACGTCATCTCGTCATGAAAAAAAAATTAACGTCTAGTAATTTGATTTATCATACTAATATTATAAATGCGAAAGTGTGTTTGTTTGTTGGTTTATTAGTTTGTTGGTTCACATGTTGGTTTGTCCTTTAATGACGCCGCAACGGAGCAACGGATCGATGTGATTTTTGGCATGGGTATAGTTGAGGACCGAGAGTGACATAGGCTACTTTTTATCCCGGAAAATGCGGAGTTCTTGCGGGAATAAAAAAAACCTAAACCACGTGGACGAAGCCGCGGGCATCAGCTAGTCTGTTAAAAATTTTATGGAAACGATTGTTTGGAATAGACGAGTTCTAAATCCATCACTAGGTACTAACATGATATACTCAATTGCAAAAGACTGTAAGAATATCTGACTGTATGTCGGTTACCTTTTGATTTGTCAAGATTAAATTGCTCCATGAAGCCGGAAATAGGATACGTAAGTATTAGGTACGTACTTATTTTTTATTTTTAAATTCAATGGATTGAAAAAAATCCACGCGGACGAAGTTGTCATCTATAAGTACCACCTACACCATATACACAGTACAGTACGCGCGCGAGTTGAATGCAGAGCTTTTGTATGTGTCACCAAACATTAGCTCTGCATTCAACTCGCGCGCGATCTATAGTAAATATTTTTTTAATTTGCTGAGAAAAAAATTGTGAAAAAATATAACTAACAATAAATCAATGCTGAATGATAAACTTAATGGAACTTTATCAATTGCATACATTAATTAAGTAAATAGGTAGTAATTGCACTAATTTATAGCCCGATAAATTATATGATTAACTGCATTGCACACGTAACCGGGTCATTGCACACGATGGGTCTAACATGACCCGGATATCGGTATCAAGTGATAACATCGCTTCGATGATCATTAGACACTGCTTGACCTTATCTTCTTAATGACGTCAATGCTGCAGAGGTTGATTAAATCCTATACTAATATTGTACACCATTGAATTGTACTCTTAGTCGAGTCATATGCGGAAGTGAAACCCACCGCATTATTATCCCAAGAAAACTCCTTTTTTTTTTCACGAGGGGGAAATCTTCATAAGATACCTGGCTTTTTGGGGTGAAAGCCAGGTTATATGAGATTTTTACTCACTAAAACCCCCTCGGTTTCCATCCTACGGGCCAATAATAATATTTATTTATTACATGTCGGGAAGATCCGAGATCTCATAAATGAAGAAAACTCCTACCATTATGTGTTTAATAGAAAGGGGTCACGACCCCCAGTAATGAGGAATACGACGCGAATAGAGAAAGTTTGGTTGTTTGTTGGTTTGGATGTTTGTTACTAATTCACACCAAAAATACTTAACCGATTTGCATGAAATTTCGAATGGTGATAGCTTATAACCTGAATTAAATGAGGCATTAACATAATATTTTTTCCCGCAAAATTAAAGAGTTCCCGCGGTAATCAAAGAACCCAAATCCCTACGGGCGTAGTCGCGGGTATCAGCTAGTCCAATAAAGCTTCCTCCAATTAAAATTAAAAAAAAAATGAAATGTACAGAAATGGTCCAGACAAAACAGTTTTATTATAAGTATGTACTTATAGATAAAATTTTAAATCCAACAGTAACTAAGAAAAAGTCCGAGTTAAATTATTGACTGTTTTCTTTTTAAAAATAATTAATCAACTACGAAATAATACTTTAAATTCGCAAGTGTGTATGTTATCTCAAGACGTATCTTTTTACGGCCCGACCGCGAAACCGAGCTTTAACAATTTGCCATTAAGACAGTGGGAATCCCAGGATGAGAAAGAGTACCGGGTAAGAACCTAAATAAACGAAGTCAAATGCATAAACCAGTTAATAGTTATACAACATGCACATAAACTTTAAGCATGCTCATGTATGCTCATGCCCGGCTGATTAGAGCTAGCTGATGATAATGTTCGCTTCGTGTTTGAAACGGCTTCATGAGGTTTAGGGTGCCTTTCCATCAGTGATGTGCTACGTTGCTGAGCTACGGATGTGTGTCACAGCCACGGAACTGGGAATCTGCTTAGTCTTACCCACCAATACGAGCGCTTGATCTAATATCTAGCAATCTAAGGTATGAAAATCAAGCGCCTCAATAGGGATGATGCCTATATCAAAAATAAATAAATGATAACTGATTATTAAATAGAGGGCCTTCCAAAAGACCTACACTTCACATCCTCGGTTAGTTTTAAGTTTGATAACCATTTTAAAATATAGGTTTAAAAAAAAAAGGGTGTTGAAATTTTATGACGTCACAACTGCGAATTTCATACAACTTCCATACTAGAAGTGCGTTTTTAAGTTTGATAAAGAGTTGCTCATTTGATTGAGTTGGCATCATCCCTATTGGTGGTTGGTTTGACACAGATCCGTAGCTTAGCAACTTAGAACATCTCTGGTGGCAAGGCATTGTTGTGTTTCCGGTTTCCACCAGAGATGTGCTACGTTACTAAGCTATACGTAATACGGATGTGTGACTAACCTACCAATAGAAGCATTTGACTTTCATAGCTGAGATCGCTATTCGCTAGATATTAATAGATCAAGCGCTCCTATCGGTGGGTTTGACACATTTCCGTAGCTTAGCAATTTAGAACATCTCTAGTGGGAAGGCATTGTTGCGTTTCCGGTTTCCACCAGAGATGTGCTACGTTACTAGCTACGGAATACGGATGTATGACCAACCTACCAATAGGAGCACTTGACTCATAGCTGAGATCGCTATTTGCTAGATATTAGATTAAGCGATCCTATCGGTGGGTTTGACACATTTCCGTAGCCGAGCAACGTAGCACATTTCTGGTGAAAAACACCCTTATTGTTGCATTTCCAGTTTCCACCGGAGATGTGCTACGTTGCTAGCTACGGAATACGGATGTGTGACGAACCTACCAATATAATAGGAGCGCTTGATTTTCATAGCTGAGATCGCTAGATATTAGATCAAACGCTCTATTGGCAGGTTTGACTCATCCGTAGCTTAGCAAGTAGCAACGTAGCACATCTCTGGTGTAAACGCACCTTTATTGTTGCAGATAGCCCGAGAGGTCATAGGTCCTATATCTAGCATACTGTGAGAATGTCAAGGCTTATTTATAGCTTTATATTTACAGTTCATTTCAAGATAAACGCTGCCGACATACTCTAGGACTGTCGGTGTATGGGTAAATGGCTGCTCTTACCTACAGCCTGCGAAATATAAGGTTCACTGAACGGATCAATTTGTCTCATGTCATAAAAATAGTATGTTACAAGGCTTGCTTTAGTTTGTTAAATAAATAATTCGCTATATCTATCTATCTATCTATCTATCTATCTATCTAGTTTTCCTGTAGAGAGTGAGTTCAGGAGCTTCACAACCTTGTCCCTCCTTCACCTTTTACCATAGAATAGCGAGAAACCAGGAACAGGAATTTTTTGTTCAACGTTCCTGATACGTATCGCTAAGGCTCTGGCTCCGGCGTCATTGTTTCGTGCCACGTGTAACTTAAGTAGGTACATTCAAGGCAAGAGTGAAAAGGCATCTTCTAGGGCCTGGCAAACGCGCTCCAATCTAGTTTCTCATTATAACTTTCCATAGGGTATGATTGTCGTGAAGCGCAGTCTTGCAATTAGAAAAGCATGAACTTATTGAACAAGCTGTCTTTTCATCCGATTTCGTATGCTTTTGGAATTATTCAAAATCTTTTGAATCTTTCTCCTATTTTTAGGAGTATTTTTTATAATAAACTAGATTTTAATTGCGTCTTCATTCAAGTTAAGTTCGATTACGATCGGTAGGTAGGTAAATTTCAAACACCTATTTTACCACGTAAGGTATTTTAATTTCCCCGCTGTCTAAGCGGACGCAGGACGTCTTAATAGTTCTGTTCATCTATTATTATCTGTTTGCCAAATTTCGACCAATTATCAAATGAATTCAACCAACAACTGCGCAAACCCAGACACTGTTTGCGTCTAGTTGCTTGTACTTCCACGTCATATAAATCCCGGTTTTCTGCAACTTTGTCCCGTGTAGGTAAAGTGCCTACGTCCCTAAGCACCTAAAGAAGGTTAGGTAGAGTAAATGCACGTTACTAAACCGAATAACAGATATGTAATTAGTTAGGTAGGTACTTTGTAAAATATAGGTAGTGTTATGTAAGATACCTTAACCGATTAGGGGTATGGGTGTAATATAACTGCCATGCCCCTAACAGGTTAGCCCGCTACCATCTTAGACTGCATCATCACTTACTATCAGATGAGAGCCCGAAATTAGAATTCCAGATCCACTAGCCTATCAGTTATCACTACTTGAGTACCTACATAAATTCAGAGCAAAATATTTAACACAACAAAAATTACCTTACATTTTAATCTAGAGAAAGAGTTTTGCGATTATGGTAGCAGATCGCTAAAGGTCAAGAACCGAGCACGAGCGTCTGAGCATTGTCGAGCGTGGTCGAGCGCACTCAGGCTATTCTCATTCCGAACGGAAACACAATATTATTGTCATAGCAGTTTCATCCACAAGTTTACAATAGCACTTCAATTCGATACATTTGATTCCAATAAGCATAAAGGCCAAGTGCCTGCCAATAATAAGAATGATTCAAAACGATATTTGTTAATTTATTTTTCTATTTTTGTTTATGAACGTGTATAAAGGTATGTCAAAATTTTTGTAAAAATGTCAACTTAATTATTCTCTTCGCGACTTCCGCGTGGTTTAAGTTTTTTTGATTTCCGCGGGAACTCCTTAATTTTCCGGGATAAAAAGTAGCCTATGGCACTCTCCAGGTCCTCAACTATGCCCATGCCAAAAATCACGTCAATCCGTTGCTTCGTTGCGGCGTGATTGAAGGACAAACCAATAAACCAACAAACAAACACTTTCGCATTTATAATATTAGTATGATGAAGTATGATGATGTGATATTGGATAAGTATATGGATTCTATACTTATGTATGATCTAGAGTTTTAGAAGAGTTATTATTATTTTGACATAAAATCTTTTCACAAACCACCAAAGTGTGCACCACCCTATCATCATGCAACCAATCTCCTTTCTTAGAAAGGTTGCCTGGAAGAGATCACTCATAGTGATAATGCCACCTTTACAACGTAACAAGTTGTAAATTCTGTCACGATTAGTTTTACCTCTGTTTTGTTATTATTTGTTTGTGTGTAATAAAGTGTTTTTACTTACTTACTTACTTTTTAGAGCGACAATATTGGAAATTGTGCAGATGAGATCAATCGAATGATAAGTTTTTAATTTTTTTTTCCGTTGCCTGTTAAATCATTTTGAATAGCAGTTAGCAGAAATAAGAAAAAGGTATTATATTAAAGGTATCTTACAAATCTTGCAACTAACAATAAATATTTAATCTCTGTCACGAACCAACCCTCTAAAGTCTAAAATACAGCAAAATGCTATTTGGACGTACGTAAACCTTACGTAACCTGTTGTAATAAATCTTAATCATTGCAAGGCCAAGGGCTGAATAAGGAAGCACAGACTGAGACAGTCATGCTATTATTAGGTATTAGTTCACGATGTTATTTTTATCCGACTATGAAGTCGATTGGACGATTATATAGTTAGGTATTACACTTTTCGGTTCAACTCAAATTATCCTGGTTTCAAGTAACTGATTTAGAGCAAGTGGGTTGGTATGACGCAAAATTCGTATCAGCAAAAAGATCACTTCCCAACATTGATGTAACTCGACCTTATCGAAAACTCTTTTGTGTCGCACTGTACGAATAGTATAACTGCTTTTTATGATGATTTAATTGTGCTAATACAAGGCATAGAACATTTTCTAAAGTGGCCAATTTCTTCATTCCCAACTTCCTCTGAAGTAAGAAGGTCCGTCTTTCGATTGCGATAACAATGCAAAAATGTTGCCTATACAGTTTATTAATCATCAAGACGTAAAGGTCTACGATAATGATGACAACGATTTCAAAAACAAAAAGCCTGATAAAAAAAATCATACTGTAAAACTGCCGCTAAGTGCCGCGCCGCGCCGCTCCGTGCATCTCAAGTGGGGGCTATCTTTACATTCTACTCTGTAAATCTATAACTAGTTTGGTAATAGATGAATGAGGGAGTATAGTTGCTACCGAATTAGTAACATTATACAGATTTAAAACTTAATTTAAAACTTATAATACACTACTACAACACACTTTGAACCACTCACAAATATTGAACTACCCACATACCACACACAATATAAGTAAACAATTTTTATGCGATATCTTTTGTGTTACGCAGGCTAGTAAACAATTACTTTCAAACATTTTTCATTGCGCAATGTATTATTTGAGTGATCAATCATTTTTAACTTATTCTTACACAGGTTATCTTTGTAAGCGTGGCTATTCAGTGGTTGCACTTTGTGAATTATTTGTAAGTGACAGTATAATAGGACTGGGCACCTTTTCGAATGCACATATGTTTTTTAGTTACTTTATTAATGGATGATCGCATAACAATAGGTAATGATATGAACTTATTATCGGTATCTAACTCATTTCGCTGCAACGCCGAACAGTGCAACTATTATTTGAATAGTTATAAAACTGGTCTTAAAATACTTCATGTAAATATAAGAAGTATTAGCAGCAACTTTGACAACCTTATTGTACTTCTTAAACGCATTAATTTGACGATTGATATCATAATACTGTCGGAATGTTGGCTGAGTAAATCACCGCTGCTCCCCGTGATGCAGGGATACGTCTCGTATAAGTCAACTTGTAAGAATCAAAACGATGGTGTTATTGTTTATATTAAGGAAAGTCTTGATGTTGCAGTAGAAGAGCCCGCATTCAATGAAGCGAATTGTCTGATTCTGAAAATACAGAACGAATTAGCTATAATAGCACTATACCGTTCACCGTCGTATCATAACATAACTAGCTTTATTTCCTGTCTCGATAATGTATTAACTAAATTGAGCCGTTTCAGTACGATTGCACTTATTGGGGACATAAATATAAATATAACTTCTGACAGCAAAGACTCGAACTCTGACGTATATTTGAATCTCACAGCATCGCACGCAATGCTACCTGCGCACGAGTATCCGACACGAAACATGAACTGTTTGGATCATATAATGTTAAAAACCAATAAAAATACTATCACTCTCGTGCTCGATTCCTTAATAACAGATCATGCGCCGGTAATATTGTGCTGTGATCAGGATGCTTATATTTCAACTAGCAAGAATATTGTTAAACGTACTGACATAGCCGCGGTAGTTACAACTTTAGAGAACACTGACTTTTCCCCGCTGCTCAATATAGAAGACCCAGAAAATGGAGCTCAAACTCTGATAAATATTTTGTCCTCTGCCGTTGAAAACCACACGCATGTCATATCGATCCCCAAGAAAAATCGAATTATAAAACCTTGGATAACCAAAGGCCTCTTGCGATGCATGCGCCACAGAGACAAATTATTTCGTAACACCAAAAAGAACCCTAGTGATGAAACTCAAAAGAACATATATACTCGTTATAGGAATTTCTGCAATAACCTCATTAAAAAGGTTAAACGTGAATATGAACAAAATCAATTTTCACAAAACAAATTAAAACCTAAAGCCACATGGAACCTTATTAAGCGAGTTGCAAATCTTGACTCAAACAAAATCAATAATACAGAACTTCTTAAAATAGCTAGTGATAACAATACTGCTGTTAACGCTGTCAATAAATTTTTTGCTAGTATCGGCGAGACTTTAGCCAAAAAGGTAAAAAATTCTAATAGTAGTAGTAAAACATCAATCATTGATCCATGTTTTCAATCCGTAGCACAATCAAAATCTATGGTACTTTACAGCTGTGATAAAGAAGAAGTAGAGAGGGTTATTCTTGGATTACGCGGTGATTGTGCTACTGGTTGGGATGGCATTTCTTGCTCCTTATTAAAACAGGCCAGACATGTTCTCTCACTCGTTCTGACGCATATCTTTAATATCTGTTTTTCCAACGGAGTCTTTCCATCAGTTTTCAAAAAAGCGGTTATACACCCCATCTACAAGAGTGGGGACAGAGGCAGTGTCAATAATTATAGGCCAATTGCCATCCTTTCTTCCATATCCAAAATTTTAGAAAAAATGATTAATAGTCGCCTTGTTAATTACCTTAATAAATATAATATTTTATCAAATTGTCAATTTGGATTTCGAAGTGGTAAATCAACAGAGGATGCTATTCTAGAGCTTACGAGTACAATAACAGACAGTTTGGATAGGAAAGAGAAGGTCATTGGAATATTTCTTGATATGTCAAAGGCTTTCGACACTGTTTCTGTCCCTATTCTAATTCGTAGGTTAGAAGAAATTGGTGTTAGAGGAATAGTACTCAAAATTTTTAAAGACTATCTGAGCAACCGTACTCAAAGTGTGAAAATTGGTAGTTGTATAAGCCAAGAAGAAATCTTGACTTACGGTGTCCCTCAGGGGAGTGTTTTAGGTCCGACACTCTTCCTTATATATCTAAACCAATTATGTAATCTTACCCTTCCCTTTGTTAAAATAGTAGCGTATGCTGACGATATGGCGATAATTGTTCGGGGTAAAAACTGGGCTGAAACACATACTAACGCAGAGCGGGTGTTAGAAAAGATTATGATGTGGCTTTCCTCAAATTTACTTTCATTAAACGTACAAAAAAGCAAATTTATAACATTTTCTCTGAAAAAAAACTCTCAGCCTAATGAATCATTTTTGATTAAAGTGCATAACTGTGGCTTAAATCTTGCTAACTGTGATTGCAGTAAAATGGACCGTGTTGATACTATAAAATACCTAGGAGTTATTATTGATAGCACGCTAACCTGGGCTCCGCAAATTGACAAACTTGTTGGTCAAGCTAGGAAAATGATATATGTATTTAAAAATCTCAAACCTATACTTGACACAAAAACCTTGAAAATTGTTTATTTAGCTTTGGTACAGTCGATCCTTTCATATTGCATCACAAGCTGGGGTAGTTGCGGAAAAACCCTACTTTTACGACTAGAGCGAGCTCAAAGAGCTATCCTAAAAGTGATGCTAGGGAAGCCTATTCTCTTTCCAACTAATGAGTTGTATGGTTTGTGCGATGTGCTCACTGTGAGACAGAATTACATACTCCATGTAATACTACGTAAGCACAAACAGCTACACTTTGACCCCACCCTACAAAATCGGAAGAGAAGGTCTGATAAGGTTTGCCAGATCAAACCTTGCAGAACTGATTCAGCAAGAAAACACTTCTGTAATGCTAGCTCAATCATTTACAATAAAGTTAATTATCACTTAAATATATACCCTGAAAACTTACGCTCATGTAAAATACTTACTTCTAAATGGCTTAAAAAACTGTCTTATAGTGACACAGAAGATATCGTAACTTTGAAATAATCCGCTTAACACATACACGAATAAGAACTCTCTCTCGCACACGCACACACACGTACACACACACATGCACACACTTACACACATACACACACACACGCACATACACACACACACTCTCACACACACACACACACACACACACAGTTCACTTTACCTTTACTTCAATAAGTATTATTACTAAATTCATTATGTAATTTACTTCATTATTTAATTATGTAGAATTATAATTCTCATGAAACTGTATATCTGGAGGTGGGCGTTAGCAACTGCAACACAGTTTTTAACTAACGCAGTTGTTATCGTTCTATAGTTTTTAAGGCTCCAATGTAATTTGAGAAATAAATAAATTATTAAATTATTAAATTATTTTGCAAGCATTATGTACCTTAACAAATTATCACATTCGTTTAGTAGGTAGGTTTCTATTTGTAGAGTCATTAACTTGCACATATACGTGGATTGGGCATTACAGTGGTCTCTGGAGAGAGCCCATCTGGCACAAAGTAGGATCTCATTACACAAACAAAGATACTTCTGGAACATTTTTTTACTATTTCACAATTTCATAATGGCCTTTAGCTCGCGAGCTTATGCGTATTAAACTTGAGACTTTCAATATTGATGACTGGGAGTTAATACTTTTACTCCATCCATTCAGCCCCTTTATTAAAATTGCAGTTTTTGTGTCGTGTTCCAATGTCGGAATAAGACGGTTTACTTTAGGTCTAACCTCCCTAGTCTACAGATGCATGGCGCGGCGCGGAACGTAGCGGCAAATATTTTTTGTATGAGTTTGTATGGGACCCACTTAAGCGACGCGGCACGGAGATGCACTGCAATATAAATTGTAGAAAGAATACTTGTCGTTACGTGACGCGCCGCGCCGCGCTTCTATAATGGGGATACCTAGACCTTTTTGGTTTTCTATATGTTCTGTGTCTATAATCAACTACTTACTCAATTTGAAGAAATAAAATAGTTTATTTACAGAACTGTGCCTAGTGCCACACATTACTTTACACAATATGGGTTACCCCGGCGCTACTTCATGTGACACGACTTGAAAAAAGTTCCAGCTACGCATTCTGTTATAGGTATGCCTCGTATACGATAGCATAATGTAGCGCTACAAAATTCAGGTAGTAATTGTGTAAAGAGGCGTTTTAATAATGTCTGCAAATAAAAACCTATTCTATCAATAAAAGGTGCTGTTTTGAATTCGATTATTGCTTCGATAAGGACTCAAATCACCAAAGCTTTCAAGTTTACCTACAGTCAAAGTATCGCGATATTCAATATTTGTACATTGAATATCGCGATCCACCCCTCTACGAAAGCGAATGTCAAGGGTGTCGGTTCTGACCTTTACTGCTGTTGACGAATCCGTCGGCACAGCTACAACTGTTGACAAATTGCCTACTGAAAATATTCTCTGCTTCCGCACCACGTCATAATTCCGCTACAATAAGCTATTCAAACAATAAAAGTAGGTTACGTGCTCGAGTTTTAGCTGGGAACGCGGGGATGGTCATTAAAACGTGACGTTGCCGGCAACATCATTACTAGAGCATACCTGCAGCCATCATCTAATGATAGAAACATTTGTGGGAAGATTCATAAAATCCTAATGAATACTGATAGAGATAAAAGAGCCAATTCAAAGAAGTTGTTTTTCAATGGAGTATTTTAATTAGGATTTGTACTTATTGAGTATGCAAACGTTTTACAAGTTGTAACGTATGCAAACGCTTTACCTGTAATCAATAATCATACTAATATTATAAATGCGAAAGTGTGTTTGTTTGTTGGTTTGTCCTTCAATCACGCCGCAACGGCGCAACGGATCGACGTGATTTTTGGTATGGTTATAGTCGAGGACCAGGAGAGTGACATAGGCTACTTTTTATCCCGGAAAATTAAGGAGTTCTCGCGGGAATCAAACAAACGTTAACCACGCGGACGAAGTCGCGGGCATCAGCTTGCTTAAAGTAAATCTATGCAGTTAAAACCGAGTGTCTATTTTCATAAGCATGTAAGTTAAGATGCGTTTTATACATTCTCCATCGTACCTACTACACTACGTGTGTACTACAGGTTTTTCATGGCATACTCCTCAATGTGCCTATACAGTTTCACAGGGGTAATAATTCTCTGAAGTACACCGTACACACTGAGACCATAGTAATGAAAAACTTTTCAGATTAAGTAATTTTAGTTTAGACACGTTGGTATGTGTTTTTTTCCTGTGTTTGTAATTGGGTATTTGACTACTATTCAAATAAAATATTTTATAGTTATTATTAATAGAGGATCTCCCAAAAGTCGTAATATCCACGTACCCTGTTAGTTTTATGGTGAATAACCATTTAAAAAATCGATTTAAGTAAAAAAGTGCGTCGAACTCTAGTGACGTCACATTTTAGAATTTCACTTAGGACGCGTTTTGACGTTTGAAAAAAAGTTGCTCATTTGACCTGGATTTGACTATTTGTCAAATACCCAATTATTGTGTGCAATAAAGTTCTTTCTACTTGTGTATCTTTCTAGAAGGCCTAGCACCAACGGGTCGAAATCGTCTCTAATCGACTCTTTTAAAATTGGCTAAACCCATCGGCTAAAACGCACAGCTGCAGCATGTATATCGTTCAGCCAATTACAGCAAAAGCAATTATCGTAAAGTGGTAACGATTCCAGGATAACCCCACTCCGCAGTTAAGCAATCAGTCAATTTGACAAAATCTACTTAATAAAAAAATTGCTAGATCTTTTTTGTATTGTCTGTTAGTTCTTACTCTGTATAAAATAAACACTAACGGTTTTCACTCTACAAAATAAAATGTAGCTTTCAAGTAGCGAAAATTTTTTCATCTCAAAACTGAAGTGTTGTTAAAAAATAGAAACTATAAAAACTTAAACCAAGGTCTACAACTGGAAACACCTGAAAAAAAAAATCATTTTACGTTTCTCTTTGTAGTGTCTAGTTGTTTGTACAGTCAAATTGGTGCTTCACTTTTGGAGGCTATGCTTAGAGGTTTTATGTAGACGTCCGTAGATTCCAGGCATTGGGCTTGAAATTGAGTTACGTACGTGGCCCGACTCCAGGCCTTTTACATAATGTATAAAGTGAGACTACTGGTCTACAGACCTAGAGTGCTACTGCACAGAATAGGTAATAGTACTAACCAGTAGGCCGCATAAGATAATATGGAGCTTTGGCGAAACATAAACAAACTATGCAGTTGAGTATGAAATTTGGTTTTCTATGTAAGTTACTGAGCTTTTCTGATTTTACTCTCTAACAAGTCGAGCAAACAACACACACACAGTTATAGACACATATTTACCGTGTATGTAGGTACTTGTATGCCACTGTAAATTATTGTGTCAATTGTCTATACTAATATTATAAATTCGAAAGTTTGGATGGATGGATGGATGGATGTTTGTTACTCAATCACACCAGAACGGCTGAACGGATCTGGATGAAATTTGGCACAGAGATAAATAGCCAGGAATAACACATAGGCTACTTTTTATCCCGACAAATTGAAGAGTTCCCGCGGGAACCAAAAACCCTCAATCCACGTGGACGACGCTACATCGCGGGTATCAACTAGTGTGCTATAAAAATGGTTTTTTTATTCCTATCACGCGACTCAAGCTTTAATTCCGTTTCCTAAAGCAAAAAGCTGCGAAGCTTAAAGCTTTGCAAATATACGAAATTGTCATGTATAGAAATAAGTTGCCGATACCATGCCGGAGCGGGTAGTTACGAACAGGTGAATAATTAATATCCAGTGGGATACTCTGATAGGCTAATTAAAAAATTAAAAACATTATATTTCAACGATCTCCCTTTCATTTGACATCAAAATACCTGAGATAAAACATGCCACACGATTAAATTAAAATTATTGTCAGTTTGTACATCGAGCTATTGAGGCCGAATCAATTCACATTCTCGTCGAGAGCAGCTCCTTGAGGTTGGCTTGTGTTCGAAACATCTCCAATTAATTTCAAGCGCCCCCTGAATCTCGAGGGGTGTATTGATTGAAATTTTTTCATAGGTCATATATTTTAATTCATTACCTACCTAATTATTATTAACCTCATATAGAGTCTCCTCATTAAAATGAAATTCATACAACTATTATAAAATATGCGAATGTGTGTTTCTCCGTCTATCCGTCTGTTTGTCTATGTGCTACGCTTTCACTTCCCATCTATTCAACCGATTTTACGTAATTTGGTACAGGGATAGGCTTGGCTGCATCCTAGAAAAGGACATGGCTTATTTTTATTTAGGAAATCAAACAGTTCCTCCGAGATTTTACAAAAACCTAATTCACGGGCATCCAGATGAATAATCTTATCTCAAAAAGTCCCGTTAGAGCGAAATCACATCAGGGACCGGACAGGACAAAGTGTACGCGCTGAAAAAACTTTCTTTCTCGGTCCGTAGTGTGTTTTGGCCCTAGAGACTGAAACAGGAAGGATTTACACGGGTTTTTTTATCCACGCGTGAGAAAGTCGTATACAGTCGCATACTGTGAAAATGTGGCCACATCAGTTTATATTATTATACTAGATGATGCCCGCGACTTCATTCGCGTGAATCAAGGTTTTTTGATTTGCAGGAACTCCTTAATTTTCCGGGATAAAAAGTAGCCTATGTCCTTCCCCGGGATATAATCTACCTTTATACCAAATTTCAGCCAAATCGGTTGAAAATATGGGCCGGGAAAGCGTAGCAGACAGACAGACAGACACTTTCGCATTTATAATACTACTAGATGATTCCCGCGACTTCGCCCGCGTGGATAAATGTTTTTTGATTCCCGCGGGAACTCCTTAATTTCCGGGATAAAAAGTAGCCTATGTCCTTCCCCGGTATATAACCTACCTCTATACCAAATTTCAGCAAAATCGGTTGAAAAGATGGGCCGGGAAAGCGTAGCAGACATACAGACAGACAGACAGACAGACAGACAGACAGACAGACAGACAGACACACTTTCGCATTTATAATATTAGTATGGATAGTATGGATGTACAGATCATAACATTATCATCAATATTAATTCGTTTCACATAACACATTTGGGAAATGTGGCCTATGTCGGTAATGTTTCATTTGGTTATAGGTACCTACTCTGCGGCAAATATTTACCGGTCCACAGGGAAATCATTATACTAAGCCGACGCTAGATTGGACTGCCCATATTCGGCCGAAATATAAATAAAAATATCCACGTATTTACTACATTCAATTTAAAAATTCAAGTAGTTTTGGCGTAACTTTAATACTGAAATTCAAATGCAAAATTTAATCTTTCCTTTATTATTATTTTTATGAGCATTTGCTTGAATGTGGATAGTTAGGTGCTTAAAAATATTAAGTCTAAATAAAAAAGCTTTTAAGAACTTACTAAAAAGTCTATAAAAATAATCTTCGAAAAATTATAAAGTTAGATTTAAATGGAAAATTTTATAACTTTCGGGCGCTTCCAATTTCTAAAGCATAAAAAAAGCATTGCCCTAAAATGAAATAGATGATATCCTTCGACTCGAATAACAGAACTCTTTGATTTTTCTATCTTTTTCTGTTCTGTACCAAATACTGTCAAAATCAGAATATCAGATGGACCGTGAAATCGTAGCTAGCATAAACAGACAGAAAGACACATTTTCGCATTTATAGCTTTAGTAAGTATATCTATGGTATTATTATTGATTGGGCTAAGCTATTCTAGACGATATATGAGTAATGACATATTATATTACCTGTATTAAAGGTAGCATTATCACCATCATCAAGACGTTCCTAATCTATGGTACTTACATAGGGCGTAGAGGACTTTATTTAAACGGCATAAAACGCAGATCATTCAATAATAATACACGAAAAACCTAAATCTTTAGCAAGTGATGTGTCAGTATAAGACGTAACCTTGATGTTGGAACAATGGATCAAACCCAGGTACAAAGCCCTGGACATCAGGTGCCGAGTTGAAGTGGCCTCGTTTCAAGAACTCTTCAAGTAATGCCGACGTCGCCGTCTAAATTGTTCCTCTTGTATTCAAATCTTGATAGGTACAATATTTCTAAAAGTATCTTACGTTTCGATCTCAAATAAACTGAAAGGTGTCTAAAACTGTCTCTAGGTTGAGCCCCCTGTCAAATACAGTGTCTAAACTAATATTATAAAGAGAAAATATTTGATTGTTTGTATGTTTGTAATGGATAAACTGAAAAACTACTTTCCCTATAGAAAGCTACATTATCAGCGAGTAATATGGGCTGTAATGTAAATCAACTGAGAGCTTCCGTGGCGTGCGCTGCGTACCTACCTAAGTGCGTGTGCTACCTAAGTAGTTAAAGTTACACGAAAACAATGTATGGTGGAATAGTTAGGTACTCTCAAAAAGTTATCTCCCGTGGGAAATAAAACTTATTCCACGCGGACAAAGTCGGGGGCATCAGCTAGTATTTAATATATTAGTTAAATATTATGAAATTTTAAGTGCCACATGTTTTTTTTCTCTCTAATAAGGTACAAGGAATATTTCTACTTTGTCAAAGAAAATGTTAAATTTTCAGCAATTAAAAGAAATAAGAAAGAGCATACAATAACAAAGGTACTAACTAGAACCACAAAGGAGGTAGCGTAGCAGTCCTAAACAAACTTGGGGTTGTGCGGTACTTCCGTAGGTCACGGGGATGAAGTTAGGACACGTGAAAACGAGGTCAAGACTCAAGGCCTTAGGACCACCTCGCTCGTGATAGCACCTTGCCCTTTGATCAGAAGAGATCATACTGAGATCCATACAATCTATATAATATTGTAAACTGGTTAAAATTTTATTCAAGGCTTACTAAGCAAAGTAAAGGGGTATGTAAGGCATCGTATCTATACTTCTACACTAACATTATAAATGCGAAAGTTTGGAAGAATGGATGGATGTTTGTTACAGAGACAGATTATAGTCTGGAATAACACAACTACTATAAGCGGGAACTACAAAACCTCATTCCACGCGGACGAAGTCGCGGGCATCAGCTAGTAAAAAATATATACGAGAGGTATGATCTCTATGTGTGTATATCTGTATGTGCGAATGTAGCCGGTGCGGGTAAGCTAGTATTATTGGATAATGTAATTCATTTTGGATTAACAAAAACCGATGACATTGTAAGCTAAGTGCATTGTCACGCGTGTTTTGAGTAGAATACATGTTTTGGCTATTAATATAACTTGTCATAACCTAAGGTTATTATTACCAGCAAAGTTATCACCTTTATTATTATTTGTCATTTTCAAGGTAGCTTATTGTGATACGAGCATGATATCTATCTATAATATCTATATTAATATCAATGCGAAAGTTTGGATGGATGGTTTGTTACTCAATCACGCCAGAACGGCTGAACGGAACTGTATGAAATTTGGGAAAGAGATAGATTTAATAGTCTGGATTAGCACAGCCTGGATTTTTATCCCGGAAAATTGAAGAGTTCCCGCGATAACTAAGAAACCTCAATCCACGCGGACGAAGTCGCGGTGATCAGCTAGTGAGTGATAATAAAATTATAGTATGACACAAAAAACCTACAAGTTATAACCTAAATTTATGTCGACGTCAGAACATCTAAGTACTATCGGGTGCTAATTACACTACATTTTTATTAGTATCCTTCGATTTTTATGAAACAGAGTGAAAACCTTTGTGTTAGAACGAGCAGCTTATATTATCTAGTATGTGTAGGTACGAGTACCTAATTCTCCAAAACTTTATTTGAGATGGGCCTTAGATTTTTTTAAAATGAGTTAAGACGTAGGTGTGTTTAGGTTAGGATGAGCTGCTACGGGCTACGGCGTAGAATCACAACTCGAAGGCACGTATACAATTATTAGTATCTGTTATTAATTCATCTGTGTTATTACTTTTTTTTAATGGATTGTAGTTTTCGTCCTCGTTTCTATTAATTATCATTTTTCATCACAGTAACGTCAATTTGAACTAATAAGTGAATTATTTAATCTATAATATTATGATGCGAAAGTGTGTCTGCGTCTATGTCTTCTACGTTTTTACGGGGCTGTCTTTGCAATTGTTTTTGAGGAATTTAGTACAGAGTTAGGTTGCATCCCGGCAAAGGACAAGGGCTATAATCTTTATCCCGGGAAATGAAAGAGTTCCCGCGGGAATCAAAAACCTTAATCCAAGCGGGTGAGGTCGCGAGATGAACCTCTACCGACAAACAATCTAAACCGAAATAAGTAGACTTCTCTTAAATATTTTTTTTTCTATCTATCGCAGGCCCACTACATGAGCACGGGTTTCCTCTCAGAATGAGAATGATAATAATTTAAAATTTAAACGAATTATTTGACCTAATTTTCAATTGCATATAATGTAGTAAACTCTTACCAAAACTAGTTTATTCGGATCATGCAGATGAAAAAACAGAGGAATGCATAATGCATTCGCTGCTAAAAAGTAGCTTTTGAGAAGCCGCATTTAATATTCTGTTTATAGGCAAGTAGATAGATAATACGTACCAAATCAAAAAAGTAAAATAAGTGAAGTAAAATCTTAACACTTATTCAAGGCGAAAAATAAAATATTCTCCCATACAAAATAATCAAGTTTTCAATCATTGACTCCAAGAATAAATTTTTTCGATATTAAAGAACTCATTAAGTAATTAAATATCGACAAGTTAAAACAATATGTTTTTTAGTTTAACATGATATTGTGGCCAATTCTGTATAACACAATCTCTAGACTAAAATTACAGCTTTAAATCTAGATCTGTCCCTTTCCGCAGGGAGTACCTATTATGAAAGGGTTAATATTTTTAATGTTGTCATTTTAGTTTAATTTAGAGATGGTTCACTACAGAATCTGTCCCAATATATCATTTTTATTCTATTAAATTTATATACCTATGTTCTTATCTACGGTACCCTACGTGTCCACGAAACGAATATTACTTAGTCACGTAAAATGTAATTTCCAAAACATTTTGAAACGGACTAGTTCGATTCATCATAAACTAAACACACCACATGGTGTGTTCTCATAAACGATTACGTGCTTGCAGTTTGATCTGAGCGATTTGCTTCATTTACTCGTATATCCTCGATTTGGTGCACGGGCCTACATGCCAGCACTAGCACGGGGTGGTACGAGTTTTATGTATCTGACGTCATCACTGGCTACAACAATGGATCATAAAAGGAGTATTACGTGCCTTGCCTGCACCTGTTTTGACGGCAAACAATCAAAAAACAATTGGCAGTCATAGGGACTGCCGATAGAAGTGAAAACGAATATAATAATTAAAATATAAACCTTAAAACTAAGGCATTAAAGTTTAATTACGAATGTAGTATATTTATATTTAAGACCTTTTGTCTTCGTAACAACGCGAGCATGTCGGCGCGGAGCATGTTGCATGTCGGTGACGCGAATCCACAAGTTTACCCTCTACCAAAAAGTGCTCAACGCGGCTAAAGAAGTTTTCACTTTAATAACTTACGAACGGATTAAAACAATTATTAATGAATAATGGTGACTGTCTGTCTGCTACGCTTGATGACCTAGGTATCTGTTCAAACGATATTGACAAAATTAGGTACAGAGATCGGTTGCATCCCGGGAAAGGACATTTTATCCCAGAAAATCAAACAGTTTCCACGAGATTTTTCAAAAACCTAAATTTAAGTCTGACAAGTCGCAGGCATCATCTCGTATTTTATATATTACGGCAGAACATCGAACTTTCATGAAGATTAAATAACGCTAGACAAAATAAAGTTTTTTTACGTTAGTTTTAAGTTTTCCATCAGGTAGTAACATTACGAACCATAGAGATATTTATCTATATGTATGTATGTATGTAGACCTCATCATTGCTTTGCACTAAGCATGATTGTCGTCAAGCGCAAGCCTATCACCAAAAAAAAAAAAAAGGTTATGAACCCAGTATGGTGTCATATAATATCTGACCTATAAGACTCAAAGAGTTCAAACAAAGAATGTTTCGCATAAGGCTACATGTGCGGCTTCCGTCAGCTATAATAACAAATGCTCTAAATCGAAAAGTTCTAAATCGGAATATACATAACTGGATCTAAGTTACGGATCAGAGTGAACGTAAGTGGAATACGATTGCAAACCAGTGTGGGGATTAGAGCAACATCGATATTCCGAATTCAACCGTCTCGATAATCCCTATAATCCTGACTGTCAAAAACTTCTCTTGACGTCGGATGAAAAATTACATAATCGTGGACTCATCTGTTTTTTGTAGCTTTTGCACAAATTCAGATCAAAACTCGATTTTTAAATTTCGACTCTTGGGTTTTGATGGGCAGACATTTGTCAAAGTTTAAGCAGAATTTCAGGACGCTTTTGAACTGATAAAGTTATTTCTGAATCGTTTCAGTGATATTCGCGACGACCGACACACAAAAAAACAGTCAATTTTGTACCAATCAATATTGGTACCTACTGCAGTCCTATGCCGGTTTCACTAGCAATATCTAAATGTTAGGGAACATCTAAGACCACTATTATTTTCACGTAAGTACAATAGGGATGATGAAAACTCAATCAAATCAGCAACTCTTTATCTAACTTAAAAACCGGCCAAGTGCGAGTCGGACTCGCGCACCGAGGGTTCCGTACAAACCTGTAGTAAGTTTTAAATTATTAAAAAAAAAACTACTTACTAGATCTCGTTCAAACCAATTTTCGGTGGAAGTTTGCATGGTAATGTACATCATATATTTTTTTTAGTTTTATTATTCTCTTATTTTAGAAGTTACGGGGGGGGGGACCAACATTTTACCACTTTGGAAGTGTCTCTCGCGCAAACTATTCAGTTTAGAAAAAAATGATATAAGAAACCTCAATATCATTTTTGAAGACCTATCCATAGATACCCCACACGTATGGGTTTGATGAAAAAAAAATTTTTGAGTTTCAGTTCTAAGTATGGGGACCCCCAAAATTTATTATTTTTTTTCTATTTTTGTGTAAAAATCTTAATGCGGTTCACATAATACATCTACTTACCAAGTTTCAACAGTATAGTTCTTATAGTTTCGGAAAAAAGTGGCTGTGACATACGGACGGACAGACAGACAGACAGACAGACAGACATGACGAATCTATAAGGGTTCCGTTTTTGCCAAATTTGGCTACGGAACCCTAAAAACGCGCTCCAGTCCATACTAGGAGCGCCTTTTTAAGTTAGATAAAGTCACAACTACGAGTATGTATTTCATACAACTGCCATCGGTTGTATGAAATACATAGATGTGACATCATCAAAGTTCAACACACTTTTTTCTTTAATCGATAGTTTTTAAAAATGATCATCAAACTTTAACGTAAACGTAAAACTTAAACTTAGGTGTGAATTTTAAGTCTTTTGGAAGTATTAATAATCATTAGGAAATAATTATTTTTTGACATAGGTATAATCCCTATTATATAACCGTCACATAGTGGGCTTAGGTGTTCCCTTAAATTTAGGCATTGGTGGTGAAAATGGGCATGAGACAATATTAATGAATATAGTAGACGGATTTTAATGAATATAGTAGACTTTTATGCATGCTATTTTTATTTTTTATACGACCTGCGTTTAGTGTGCGATCTGACCTTATGATAATACACAGCAGATCTAAACGGGGATAGCTATTGAAGTGAGGTTCGAGTGACCTTATTACAAAGGAAATGCCAAGATCCAGTTAATATAAAAATAAAAACAATTTCTACATGTAGGGAAATTAAGAATTAAGGAGTCTCTACGGCTATGCTATAAGATATATTACACTTCGTATTCGTCCTCCGAGATTAGCATGATATACTTGTAGTACCGTGTACGTACGGCCACTTTCACACGTTAGTTGAGGTAGCTGCAAATAAAAACAAACGCTCCCTCTTACCGGCCGATAGCAGGCCGCTATATATAGGCCCCACTCCTGCACAACTAGTCATTCGTGTTTTCGTGCTCAGCCACTTCGCACGTCCGCAAATTCGGTGAGTTTTTATTTTATTTTTAAATTATTAAATTAAAAATTAATATTTTTATTATTTATTTTTGTGATAAAAACGTAAAAGTGATTTCGGAAATTTGAAATTAAACCGATCACGTAAACGTTATCACCGAATAAGTTTGTCATCGAGTTTTTTGGAGTCTTCTACACCATCGAGCTTTTGTTTTTGAAGTCTTCTACACTGCTTGTCATCGAGTTCTTTGGAGTCACTGCAATCGCCAACACTGCCACCATCGAGTCGCAACATTGCTCGTCAGCCAACTTTCTAATAATGTGTGTTTGCGCATAGGATTTTTTTTTAGATATATACCTAAACTCAAACCGAAATTCTATTAATGTTTCTTACTCAAATAGACTTTTACAAGTCCTTTTTGAGTCGTCGAGTGGAATCTTTCACTGGTTCGGAATAACATTCCTACAGAAAAGAATCAGCAAGAAAGTCTGTTAAAATCTACCTGTCTAGACGTGGATATTATGAAATCTTAGCAAATCGGATTGCCTATGGCTACCTATTGAAGTGTGTTTTCGCATGCAATCTCTTGCCTACAAAATAATAGACTTACAATAAGTCTTAGGCGAGGCCCCCCAGGCATTGCTCAAATTTGAAGTACGTTTTCGCGTGCAATTTAATGCCTACAAAATAATAGACTTACAATAAGTCGTGGGCGAAAGCCCTCAGGCATTGCTCAATTTGAAGTACGTTTTCGCGTGCAATCTCATGCCTACAAAATGATAGACTTACAATAAGTCGTGGGCGAAAGCCCTCAGGCATTGCTCAATTTGAAGTACGTTTTCGCGTGCAATCTCATGCCTACAAAATGATAGACTTACAATGAGTCGTGGGCGAAAGCCCTCAGGCATTGCTCAATTTGAAGTACGTTTTCGCGTGCAATCTCATGCCTAATAGACTTACAATAAGTCGGAGTACGTTTTCGCGTGCAAACTCATGCCTACAAAATGATAGACTTACAATGAGTCGTAGGCGGGGGCCCTCAGGCATTGCTCAATTTGAAGTACGTTTCAATTTGGAGTACGTTTTCGCGTGCAATCTCATGCCTTCAAAGTAATAGACTTGCAATGAGTCGTGGGCGAAAGCCCTCAGGCATTTCTCAAATTTGAAGTACGTTTCAATTTGGAGTACGTTTTCGCGTGCAATCACATGCCTACAAAGTAATAGACTTACAATGAGTCGTGGGCGAAAGCCCTCAGGCATTGCTCAATTTTGAAGTATATTTTCGCGTGCAATCTCATGCCTACAAAGTAATGGACTGGCAATGGGTCATGAGCGGGGGCTCTCAGGCGTTGTTCAATTTTGAAGTGTTTTTTTTTTTTTTTTTCGTACACGATTATATATTATGAAATTATGCCTGTATTGCGTTGATTGTTTGAACTAACTATTGCAAAATCTATTTTTGAGAAGTGCGTCCTTTTACGCACTTTATTGGCACACCTTTTTTCGTACGACGAAAGTGCGCGCGCACGTGCTTGAATCTCAAAGCATCTTCGATCAGGTGCGAAAACTTATCCAAGCATTCATGTTGCCATAATATGCTTCACTATTGGGACTGCGTTCTAATGAACAATAATGAATGACTAATGTCATGAAGACCAACGATCTTACCTGCCCTGGGAGAAGTCATGATGACGCAGGCGCAAGTCCCGCCTTCACTCCCGAATCCCGACAGCAAGACGCCTTCGAGTTTTTTGTTATGATGTTTTGAGCATAGCTACTACAGCAGAGCTTTATAAAACGATACGGATCGTCGGATACAGCATCTATTAATGGACGCACGACGCTTTAATTACGACATACAGCGATTCTTTAACAAGACGTTTAATTGTCCTCAGGATTAGTTATTGCATATTAAAACTAATTCTTATTATTTAGCAAGAATCTTTCAGAAACTTACAAAGATGCTAAGGCGATAATTAAATAGAGCGCAGAGTCGAAACAGCCTCAAGCCCAAACCGCAAAGGAAGTTTTAAATCAACAGACCTGTTATGCGAGCATTTCGGCTAAGGACTTCTCATCGCAGCCATCGTTGTCCGAGATTAGGAACACTGGTAATTTTTTTAAAAAAATTTGTCAAATTTTTTAAAAAAGCAGTGGTCATCCATAACCGATGACCCTACAGTGGTTAGTTGTTTTTTCCTATAGTATTCCTATTTTAAGTGTTTCTTGTTTTGCCTCGAAATTCATTCAAAAGGCAGTCGATGGTCCCTTAGCTATAGGAGCTATATCACAAAGTGAACCTGCAGTACATTAATTTTTGACTGCAGTACTCTTTTTCCGAGTCATACGGCAAGAACATATTTACTTTAATATAAAACAATGAAAAACATTTCAATATTTTTTTTCTTTATTTGAAGAATTTAGAACAATAATTGTATTAGTGAGAACTGCTATATGACCACAACCAATCAAAAAGATGCTTAGTTTTCGGTCCTAATACATGCAGACCAGAAAGGCAACTAAATTAATTGCGCTTTTGTTTGAATATAGTTTTCCAAATATACGTTCCACAGTTATTTGGTTTATTTAAACCAAACTGCAATATTTTTTTTCTAAAAATTTCCTCGAGGCTAAGAAATTAATGTTACTCCTTTTAATCATAATAATTCTTTAATAATCTTTACAGTTTGGCAACTTAACAGTTTTATTTTATAATTAATTTTAAAATAACTTCCGTATAAGGAGTTCCGACACTACCTATAGTTATTGTTCGATGATGATTGATTCTCTTTTTAAAAAGAAATCACAAAACGAACGTCTATATAACATAATATTTCAATGAAAAGAAACAATAAGTTGCCACCGAGCTCCTGCAACTTTATTTTTTGGAATACGTAATTTATTCTTATATACATAATAATATTTTTTTTTTTAACTTTGCTACATTAGTTGGCCTTATTACTTCATCGTGGCCGGCTAAAACAACCAAGTTTTAGAAGGTGTAAATGTTTTAAATTTAAAAAATGGTAATTAAGAAACAACGCATCTATATCCTGTTGTCCTTCAGATTTTGAGCGGCTTAATTCTGTAAACAAAATTGAAATGATGTAGAAATTGTCATAGGATTCTCAACTGCGGGGTTGGGGGCCGCTTGTGGTGAGGAAACTGCTAGCACCCAACGAAATGAGGCACTTCACATTAACCAGTTGGAAATTCTGCCAGCTTACTTCGGTTTCAAGTATTTGTTGAATACTTACACATTTTTTCAAAATCTTTTCAAGATCGCCAATACCATTGCAGTTGGTTTCATAACCTGCATGGCTGGTAGGTACTTCCCCTCTTGAGATGAGCCCACGAGATATATATTGAATAGATGCGATTACAAAGATGTTTGTATTACATATAAACGCTCTAGTCACGATACTAAAGCTATTAGAGAATCAAGACGAATCCGTTCAAAGGTATTTAGTGGGAACTGTCCAAATAATTCGAAAATTCTCCTTTTTGCGTCCCAATGTTATACCAATTATAAAAATTAATATATTTCGTGTAAGAATGACTCAGATGCGTACGCCATTAATGCGTTCATGGGTTTCAATCTCTTGGGTTTCCACTCTTCGGTATTATCAAGAAAACACAAGTAAAGTTCATAATTTTTGTTCCTTTATAGCCTACCATCATATCGCATATTTAATGGTTTACTTGCTGTAATTTGTCTTCGGACCCACTGGTCCACTGGTCTTTGAACCATCTGACGTGGTTATATATATACATAAGTATATATATATTTTTATTTTTATTTTATTTTTTTTTGTCTTTCTCTCTCGTTCCTGCAGCCGCAAATTACACCTCACATACCCTGGTTGGAACTACTGCTGGCTGCTCGCCGGTAGTCTTTATTGATAAGAGATTTCCCACTCTCATCTATAGAAATGATGAATACCTTTCAGTCAGTTTTATTTCTGTCCTTCTGTAAATTCATTTAAACAACACGATAGTTGATCAATTAAGTTGTTTCAATTCGGCAATCAATACTATACATCTCTTCCATGGATGTCTTCAGCAAGCATTAATTCAATTGAATTTGAGTTGTTGAAATTTATCACAACTTTACCAATAGTTGTAGATCTCGTAATATTAGAGATAAGTGATCTCTAAGTATAATATGCAGTTTCATTGAAAAAATTGAACATGTAACATCACTTGAGATCCTTGAAATGCATTAATTTTTTTTTTTTTTGTGTTTTCAATGATCTGATGAAATTTCAACTATAAAAGAACTTTTGAAGCATTAAATAATTTTATGAGCTTCAAGAACATTACATAGAATGCAAAAGTTTTTCAAAATTGTAATAATAATAATATATAACATAGAACTTTCCTTCGAAATTTCTCGTCAATCAAAATTTTTAATTTTTAATTAAAACTTTCTGAACAGGTTTCTTCCGTATATAATACAATTTTTACATTATCGTAAGTGTAACCCTCAATAGTTATCTTGACAAAATTAAACACCTTCGACACAATTCCTCAATACAGCGCGGCCTCAAGAGCCCGCCATATCCACAAGAATATTTTAGTTGCAGTCACTTGGCATATCCACAGACTGGTCCTTGTTTTTGCCCAAAGTACACGACACTAAGTAGTTGCTCGAATACTTTTGAAATTATAATTTTCCTTATCGAAAATTCAGATTGTTGAGTTGACTCATTTCTTACAAATACTATGATCCTGTAATAATAAAATCGAGCATTATAAAAAACAAAGTTATACAGTACCTCGTAAATATCTATCAAAATAAATAAAATTGTTCATTAAATAAGAACATAATCATTATTATGTATTAAATATGATATACCTGATGGTTAAAGTGCGTTTTTCGCATAATAACTACGAGTAAGACCTGTTTTCATGACAAGTCTCTCAATATCTACAAGTATATCATGCTAATCTCGGAGGACGAATACGAAGTGTAATTAATGATTAAACGAACTTACCTGTAAGTGAAGTTCGATCATAATTATACGAGTATTCGTCCGAAGAGATTAGCATCCCACCCTCCCACGGGTTACCCCAGTGTCATGAAAAGGTCAAATTTCAAATTCAAGGTTAAATTTGTAATATATATGTTTATGTAAGTGTAAAAAAAAAAAAAAAAAGGTCAAGCTCCGAACTAAATGACTAGTTGTGCAGGAGTGGGGCCTATATATAGCGGCCTGCTATCGGCCGGTAAGAGGGAGCGTTTGTTTTTATTTGCAGCTACCTCAACTAACGTGTGAAAGTGGCCGTACGTACACGGTACTACAAGTATATCATGCTAATCTCTTCGGACGAATACTCGTATAATTATGATCGAACTTCACTTACAGGTAAGTTCGTTTAATCATTAATTATGCACGATGCAGCCTTTTAATATTAAATTAGGTAGAGAAATTTCTACATTTTTTATTCTTGATAAAACATTTGTTTTTTATTACGGTAGATGCATGGTAATACTTATGATGCCGTCTAAGGTGGTACCGGGCTAACTTATTAGGCGTATATATGGCAATCATAATAATTAATCCATACCTGTAATCGGTTCTTAATGGGATCGTACTGGAATACTAAATATTTTGGCGTCACGTCTTTGCCGGTAGGGTGGTAACTAGCTACGACAGAAGCTTCCACCGGGCTCCCACCAGACAAACTCAAACACGTCTTATCTGGAAAGGATGCACCCTTCCAGATGAGATTTGTTTCCGCTTTCCATGGTGATGGTTCGTATATAAATCATGGAGGGAAAATGTGCCTCATCTTGTTAATGAACAGTCGTTGAAAATAATAGCACCAGATATTAGGAAACTATATTACATTTTAGGAAACTAAAATGACAGGTACAAAACTGAGCTGTAGGTACACCCATTCTGGGCGGTGTCACAGGCAAACATATTCGTTTATTTGTATGTTAAATGTTTGTCTGTGTCACCATTGTGGAATAAATGTATTTTCATTCTTTCTTTCTTTAGTTTAGACTTAGAGATTGGATCCAACAGAATTAACCCCATTGGCACATTTAAATATCACACGTGTCTCCGTTATAGCTCTTTCCACTTTTATTATTTTAAAAGACTTAAAAGTTAATTAAGTACAAGATGACCCTCATTTTTTATGAAGCAGCGATTTCAAAGCGAGATTGCTTTATCAATATTTAAGTGGTAGTTCGTAACTCTGTGGGTAACTAGATTCTGCTAACAGCATCTTTTATGCGACCTCGAATCTTTAGTATGTAAGGCGCAAATAAATAATTCTGATAATGTTAGGTTTTCGTGTTCAAACATAATTTCGCTTTGGTAGAGTCGAAACTACTTTTCCATTTAAGGAGAGAAGATTAGGTATTATGAGCCTATAAAGAAACCTGTAATTGTCTCCGCAGGTTAGTCCATTTCCATTGTGGCGATTCCAGCACAAAATAGATGGCACTACTATAGTAGCATACAAAGAAATCCGAACTAAGATACCGGGTCTTCATGGTAGCTGATTTGATCAGTTGCCTAAAGCCCTATGTTTAGTTATGTTAGTTTGATTTCATGTACGAGGCATAAGATGAATAAATGATTTTTCTTTCTTTCTTTCTTTCTTTCTTTCTTTCTTTCTTTCTTTCTTTCTTTCTATAATTGTTATCATATTTTTACCCAGAAGAAAAGATAAGAAGGAATATCAATAGTTTCTGAATCGCAATACCGAAGGCTTCTACCTAAGGGTTTCGCTCTAATAAACACATTGGCAATAAACTGGATGTATTTAATTAAAACTTTGCCGGTTCTGCCCTTTATTACAGATCGGGATACAGATAATACGTCTGTGAAATTAGTGCGTGCTCCTACGTATAACAGTATTTACGAGCTGGGTAATTGGGTAGAAGAAAACTACGATACATTCGCTTTTCTGATAGAAAAGATGGCTGCGATGTCAATGAACTTGGTGTATTGGATGGTAAAGCTCGAGCTAAGGGACACAGAACTAGTAAGAAAAAAGCCAGAAAGTTGTTTTATCAACAGAACTGATCAGCAAAACTTATTATAAACGTAACTAAAGCGGCTAGCGGGGTTTTTATCGCGTGCATCAACTGATACAAGCACTATCACATAACAAAGTACGCCACTGTATAGACTACACAGTGGCACAGTTTAGAAAAGTACTGCTCTGGTGGAGAACTGACGATTCACATGAGCTGACGTTGTACAACAATAAAGCCTAGGTCACAAACAACGCGTGACGGCTGCGAAACGCTATTAATTCAAAGCGGTTACAAAGGTCTTATAAACTGAAACGCTTTTTCATTGATTGATGAGATTGATGAGATTGCGTACACAACGTAATCCACTTGAGGGATGAGCTACTGTTTGATACTATCGCGTCGTATCGAGTCGCAATATCACGTTTGTGCACTCTCATAGGGCCTTAGCGACAACAGCTATAAAATAATAGATTCTTTACAATATTTTTAATCAAGAAGGTAGAATACAAAAAACGTTCGTTAAAAAATGTAATTAGAGCAAACAGTAGAATATGCAACGAACTCTCAGCACGGAATATACTTTCAGCGTGCGAACTGCGAAGTACACTTGAGACTTCATTTGTGACGCGAACTGCAGTGATTCATAAAGAAAATATTTTACTTCTGTTAATGAGAGAGTAAAATCTTCTTAAACATGAAAGGTCACAGTACATTTTGACATGTTTTTCTCTTCGTGTTACGTTACGTTATAAATAAAAATGATTTTCCGAGATGAAAATCCTAACGCTGTGACCGAGTCCCATTCGTGCCTCAAAAAGTTCCCTTTCTTTTAAATGTTTTACCTGTGGTTTTACGTCCTCATTTTGTGTGTTCAGTGCCTTAATCGAGGCACTTTTCACTTAGATATTTTGTGCCTATCCATTATAGCGGAAATCAATGTACCTAAGTACTTACTTATTGTTAAGAAAACAATTTTTCTTTTTCAATTCGAAACTTTTGTAACCGAGAGCTTAATTTCCTCTATTTATCATCTTTACATACAAAGACAGGCAGAGGACATTTCAATTGAAGTATAAACAAATTAGGGAAACTGCCTAATTTATTTATATTTTTTTAAAACAGGTATATAATAAGTAATAATTTATTTCTGTTCTAAAAGAATATTACATAGGTTCTATGTTAATGACAGACATAGTTTACATTATATATTTGGTATAATATGTTTTTATATTTCATAAAAACAAAATCTGCAGAAACAACATACATACACAATAATCTGCTCAATAATAATATATGGACATAATAATCTGCAGAATAAAATAGGAATCGCCCGTGTCTAACATGCAATCTGAACATCAACAGAGCATAGCGTGAAAAATAAAAAAAATATAATAGGTAATGCAGTTTCTGCATTGCACTACACTTGTTCACGATATGGATCAGGTGCCATACTGCCAACGCTTAGCAATACTTAAACAATTTATAATTTTGAGTATACTTAAACAATATTACTCATAATGACAGTTTGATGTCACAAACCTTGACTTTCCTAAAATAAGGATTATAATTCTAAAACACGAAAGTCAACGAGAATGAAACAATATGGCTTTAAGCGTCGGCAGTATGGCCACAGAATAGGTAATAGTAGTAACAGAAAAGTTACTCCGCGAAGACCTTTTAACCATCAGCGACTCAAGTGACGTCGTAATAAAGTGCAATTCAGCTCGCACAGCGCTGCGAGTGAAAATAATTAAATACCTACCTCTATATATCTCTTTCTATCGCGTAACTCTTATCCCTTCAGACGCGGCGCGTGTAGCCTTAGGGTTGACTACTTCTAAATTCTTACTATCGGTATCATTACTATGGGTCGGTAATCGGTTGCAATGATGACGACAATTACTTTAAAAATACTTAGATAAAAGATATATTATTATTCATAGATTTTGTAGAAACCAAATAGTAAGCTGCCATGCTCCTAACAGGTTAGCCCGCTACCATCTTAGACTGCATCATCACTTACCATCAGGTGAGATTGCAGTCAAGGGTAAACTTGTAGTGGTTAAGAAAAGTCGTTATATGTCGTTATGCCACATGTAGTGAAATATCAATGAATATTTTACACTTGTATGGGGCGGAAGGGGGCCCATGCCAGAGTTTACGAGACAAGATAATATACCCACATTATGGATTAATCATCATCGACTCATCGGCGACCCACTAGTCCCACTACTAAGCACGACTCACGAGGCTCTTCTCAGAATGAGAAGGGTTTAAGCCATATATTCCTCCACGCTGGCCAATTTCTTGTTGGCAGACATATTAGAGTTTTTTATAATGATTATAGAACTCTCAGGCATGGTTTCAGCTTTCCACACGATTTTTGTTCACCGTAAATGATATATTTTAATTAATTAAGTTGGAGGTGCGTTCCCGGGATCGAACCCCAGACTTGGAGGCTGAAGTCTACCTATTAGGCTATCACTATAATATTGGATACTACCTATGGTTTATATTTACTTTTGTTTAAAACTGTATCTTGTCTGGATATAAAAATAAAACTACCCACATTATGTATTAATATTAGTTTTGTTTAGAACTCTAAGTAGGTACGTATGTACCTAGATAGGCAAATAATACAAACTTACCTTTCAGGATCCTTAGGAAGTGCATAGAGTTCTTAATAATTAGAGTTTAAACGACCTAATGTGATACGATATCGTTTACTGATCTTTCTTTGTTTATCCATAACGAGAACTTGAGTAAAAGTCAAACGTATAACTACGGTCCGCGCGCAACACTCGACTGATACGAGTGCCGTCGAGCGTCCACGCAGCAGTAGTTAAATATCTCAGGTCACGTGACAAGTGAGCCAGGCCTGGTATGGCCCCAGAATCACACTTCAAAAATTTTGTTACTTTGTAGGGTTCCATAGTAAACAAGAAACCTTTATCTAGTTTCGCCTTATCCGTCCATCTGTCTGTCTGTCTGTATGTCTGTCCGGGGCATAGCTCAGAGACTCTTGGTACTCTTGGTACCAATTAATTACGATTTGTATGGAATGGATTTGTATCAAACGCATAATGTACTTTGCCAATGTTACGTGGTAAAAACAGTTCTAGCGGGATTTCTAAATACCAAATACCCATGGCCGAAGGTCACGGTCATCGTCCATACAATATAACTATTTACCATATTGAAGAGTCAAGGTAATCCTACCAGTAACATGCACGCGCCATTCTTTGATGTTCCGAACAGACATGAATTTCAGATTTTACGCATAGCGTTCACGTTTTCAGAGTCGTTAAACAGTGCTGATGAATAATCAATACCTACTTCTCTAAGGTTGTCAATTCCTTGTTGTTTTTATCCATAAAATGATTCATACTAATATTATAAATGCGAAAGTGCGTTTGTTTGTTGGTTTGTTCTTAAATCACGCCGCAACGGAGCAACTGATTGACGTGGTTTTTGGCATGGGTATACTTAGTCGAGGACCTGGAGAGTGACCTAGGCTATATTATATACTTTTTATCCCGAAAAATTAAGGCGTTCCCACGGGAATCTACAAAATTTAAACCACGCGGACAAAGTCGCGGGCATTAGCTAGTCCAATTTTAAGTGTTTTTGTTTATTGATATAGGTATAAATTACCGACCTAAGACAATAATATTCGGTCTTTGACAGCCCTAAACGAGCATTTATGTAGCCATAACTAAATCCTATTTATACCTGTTAAGTAGCGTAATTGTTCTTTAAATCGATTATTTGCGTAAACAATCTCATTGTTAAATAGCGTTAGAATTATTTCAATTTTCCTTAAGTGGAAACGTTTATTTCTCGTATTCTGTTATGAAAGAAGTGAAAAGCTGAAATGATTCCTTTGGGACGTGAACCGAGAATTTGTGAAAATTTTAGGAAACAATCTGAGCGTGTTTCTTTTCTTTTATTCTTTCAATTTGACTTTAAAAAAAGACCGTCTAACTTATCCTAACTGTTGTCACTATATGACCTGGGGGCTTAGTGGGAGATTTTACCAATTCAATTGCATTAAACTTCTTCTTCTTATTTTGTTTTATGGCTTTTATAAATGCCACACCAATTGATTACGATTTGTATGGAATTGTCAAACTTTCGATGACAGGTGGTGCTCGTTGAATTCCGTACAAATCACAGTTGATTTTAACGCGTCCGAATAGGTAAGAAATCTCCCACTAAGCCCGTTGTTTGCGGTTTTATGGTATTTGTATTTATACCAATTACCACCACCATAATATGTGCAATAAATGATCGATTGATTGACTAAAATTGCATGAAATCTACGAAGAACTTTTAAAGTTACTAGTTAGTGACCGCCCACGACTTTCTTGGCGAATTTTTTTTTGTGGTAATTTCGAAAAATTCGGCCTTATTCATAATGACATAATATATATAAATACAAATTATTAGTGATTGTAATTTTGACAAATTTACTGCTCATAGAGATAGGTATGGCATACTATTTTCATTGTGTGGAAACCTAATGCAAATTGATGATTTTGTAAAAGAGCATGTCTATAAAATACACATTTACAATTACATAAGGATATAACCAATTTATATTTCAATGACCAGATTGAAATTAAAGTCAAATCACGTACGTCATGATCAATCATCTAGAAAATCAAAACGAGGAAGTATTTAGTAGGTATAGTTATGTAAGTTCTAACTAGACCCAACCAGGTAGCAAGTACCTAGAAGTAGCAACGGATAAGGATGGAAACATACTTATACCGCACACTTATTTGATGATACGGCACGAGTGTTGAATCAATTCGAATTATTTAGAATTTTCCATAGTTGGAGCATACCTATCAGTCGATATTACTGGTAAGTTTGGAGGCCAGCTATTTACATTTCCTCCGAACCTTTAATGTCTGACTAGCTGATGTCTGCGACTTCGTCCGCGTGGATTGAGGTTTTTAGGTTCCCGCGGGAAATTATAAATTTTCCGGAATAAAAAGTAGCTTATGTGTTATTTCATACTATGATCTATAGCTCTGTGTCAAATTTCATCCAGATCCGTTCAGTGGTGCTGGCGTGATTGAGTAACAAACATCCATCCATCCATCCAAAATTTCGCATAATTAGGTATAATATTAGTAGGTATATAGATAGCCGCGACCTCATCCTCGTCGATTAGGGTTTGTTAAGGATATAGGAATACTTATCTTAAAATCGTTTTTGAAGTTTCAAGTTTCAAAAATTTCATGTTTCTATAGATACACATAATTAGTCCGTGCGCCAACCAGTGCTTAGGCATTAGGTACTGTTTCTCCCAGGCCGTTTTCTTACAGAATTCAGAAGATTCTTTGGTCAAGATTTGACTCGCTCCAGCAATCCTTAGGTCTGCGGTTACTTACCTATGCATCTGCACATTATTAATATAATATTATTGTAGTTTATTAATGTTATCAAAAGAGCAACCAAATAGTTTCTTGCTGGTTCGTATCGGTAGGAATGGCATTCCGGACCAATGGTGAAGTCACTTGACGACTCTGTCCGGAAAAGCACTTTTGAAAGTTTATTTGAATAAAAAACATTTGCGTATGAGTTTGAAGGAACTGGTAGTCCACCACTACAGCCCATTAATGTCCCACTGCTGGGCACAGGCCTCCACTCTCATAGGAGAGAGGGAATTAGAGCTTAGACCCACCACGCTGCTCCACACGTTAGTATTCCATGAAGTAACTATGCGCGTATTTTGTGAGTATGTTCCCACCATAACTGTAATAATACGTCTTCTAATACCTGTGACCTTTGACGCCGGCCGGAGATGTGCTCTTACGTTTTAACCGGTTAATAAAACTCACTCAGTCTTCATTCAATAAAACGCATTTTCTTACGATGCACGCGTGTATTAAGATAATAGTAGCGTCCAACTCCAGTGTCACCGGTACTAATAAACGGTACCTTAGGTACTAGGTACTAAGTATACTAGATACCTATTACCCTCCTAACACTACTATACCATAGAGAGTTATCACAAGGGAACATTATCATACGATAAAGAAAAAATCCCTGACTTATTCACTCACTGACTGACTCCTCAACGTCCAGCCCAATTCTTCGGACCTAGAAAGCTGAAGTTTTGCAAGGAAAAGGTGATTGACTGATCTATCAACGCACAGACCAAAATAAAAACCAGTGTAGAATAGGGGTTGGGTATGAAAAATCCAATTTAACGGGAGCGAAGCCGCGGGAAAATGCTATCACTACAGCCCATTAACGTCCCACTGCTCGGCACAGGCACAGCAAGGCACGGCACAGGCCTCCACTCTCATAGGAGCTAGAGGGAATTAGAGCTTAGACCACGCTGCTCCAATGCGGGTTGGCGAGCTTTAACGATTATTATCATGTTAGTGATAATAACCGGGACCGATGGCTTAACGTGCTCTCCGAGGCACGGGGGTGAAACACCGCCAACTTCCTAACTCCGGACTATAGTACTGAGAGTTTCTTATCAGAAAAACCCAACACTTAATTATGGCCCGACCCGGGACTCGAACCTGGGACCTCGTCGGCCGCTTTCGAACATGATAACCTAGACTAGACCAACGAGGCAGTCAAATGCTAGTTTCCACATAAAACTTAGATTTGGCTGCTTTTTTAAAACTTTAGTGAATTCCAGGAATTTTAGACAACGCATGTTTTCACGGATATTTCCTTTACAATTTGTAACTTTGACTTGCAGTATTTGTAAACATTTCCATCAAAAGCCAGTGGTTTATTGTTAGAACAATGCCGCGTACGCCGGCACGTTCACTTCGTACAATACAAGGTACGAGTATTTCTTCAAAACATAAAGGTATTCGGATTAGATTCGGTAACAGAGGACTTGAGCGAATTAATCAAAATCATAGGCAATTGAACAATTAGTACTGATAGCATTAGGGCTCCTGCTCTCAGCTCAATGGTAAATACGATGCGACTTCGTCCATCTGTCCATCAGCTGGTGATTTCAAAGCTAACTATTAACAGAAGCTGTGGGTTATTCTGTGCTTGCAAAAAAAAATTGCAATATCACATTATATTGATGTATGTAATCCATGTGAGACGTATGGTTTGAACAGAGAAATGTTCAATATCAAGCTTCAAGATTCAGATGAATATTTAGGCTCTGCCGTCGCGACAGGCTGCGGAAAGGGAGGCTAGGAATATCCCATACTAAGAGGTATTATTCAGGAACTATAAATATAACGATCACAGTAGATATGCAATGGTCAATGTGATACAGGGTCATCTAAAAGCCCTGCCCAGCCGTTTTTAAAAAAAATTAAGAATAATTTACGCACCCTTTCTCGCGATTCGGACCATGATTTAAACTTTATGAACTAAATTCATACGCAAACCTTACGCAGGTTTCTATATCATCTAGATGTAACCTAACACTAGAATGCATAAGCACATTGTAGTACAACAGTAGAATTATAATAGGTGATTATGCGTTTGACAGGTATTCTACATAACAATGCACCTGCTATGCGCTAAGATGCTATTGACTGTTTGTTATTATACTTGGACTTTTCTTATTTTTAAGGTTGATCAATGACCAATTCATTGATCAACATTACAAATAAGAAAATCCATTGCTAAATTAAAAAAATTGTGAGTCATAGGACTGCCGATAGAAGTCAAAACGTATATTAAAAAATATATAATTAAAATATACTTAAACCTTATCTAAGTAATTAAAGTTTACATACGAATGTATAAATTTATTATATATTTAAGACCTTTTGTCTTCGTAACAACGCGAGCATGGGGCAGCGAGGTGTTGGTGTCGGTGACGCGAATCCACAAGTTTACCCCCTACCAAAAAGTGCTCACCGCGGCTAAAGAAGTTTTCACTTCAAAAATAGATGTATAAACGTACTAGTTGCCTTAATTATTAATAGAGACACAGTGGGGCTGATTCTGTAGTGCACAATCTCTAAACTAAACTAAAATTAGAGCATTACAAATATTGCTAACCCTTTCATAATACTCCCAACGGAAAGGGACAGAACTAGATTTAAAGCTGCCATTTTAGTTTAGTTTAGAGATTGTGTTATACAGAATCAGCCCCAATGTCTCAAATATTATGAATGCTAAAGAGTGTCAGTCTGTCTTTTACCTTTTTACGGCTCAATCTCTAATCTCCACGAATTTATAGGTACCGAGATAGCTTATAACGGAGACGGATGAAGGATACTTTTTATTCCATACTAGCAGAAGCCCGTGACTTCGTCCGCGTGGATTGAGGTTTTCTGGTTTCTGCGGCAACTCTTTAATTTTCCGGGATGTAAAGTTGCTTATTCCAGACTATAATTTATCTCTGTGTCAAATTTCATCCAGATCCGTTAAGCCGTTCTGGCGTGATTGAGTAACAAACATCCATCCATCCATCCATCCATCCATCCAAACTTTCGCATTTATAATATTAGTATAGAAGCATGGATAATCAAAGAGTTCCCACGGGATTTTAACAAACCTGAATCCGGATAAAGTGGCGGGAATCAGCTAGTATGAAATAAAGTATGATTAAACTGCGTAGAAAGCGAACTTAATTATGTTGAATCATAAACTAGTTCTGAATCACGGACATCCAATCGATCGGTAAGCATCTAATCGTGATCAGGTAAGTCGAGCGGAAGCTGTCACCTCGAAGCTGCGAACTGGCACTCGGAGATTATTTTAAACGTTTCCATGATAAGATTGTAGGACAGTAATATTATAGAGATACGGCTTTATATTAAAATATGAATAGAAATGTGCTAAAATGAACAGGCCATGCCATTCTGTGCAATGGACAATGGTTGTCTGGAATGACCATTCCTAACAAAATAATAATTTCCTAACAAAACAAAACACCTTTTTATACCGAGAATTTAAGGAATTCTCGCGGGAACCAAAAAAACCTCATACCACGCGGACGAAGTCGCGGACATTAGCGAGTAATATAGCTTCGTAGAGCACTAAACATGTTTAAATGTTTACAAACTATGTCCAATAAAACGTGTTTTTTGAATTTATCTCAAACTAGCTGATGCCCGCGACTTCGTCCGCGTCGTTTGAGGTTTTTCGGTTCCCGCGGGAACTCTATAATTTTCCGGGATAAAAAGTAGCCTATGTGTTATTCCAGACTATAATCTATGTCTGTGCCAAATTTCATCCAGATCCATTCAGCCGTTGGGGCGTGATTGAGTAACAAACATCTATCCATACATCCATACATCCATCCAAACTTACGCATTTATAATATTTATTTGATTATAATTAACGCTCGTGACACGGACCTTTAAGGAGCATTTTCAAACCGAGTCAGTAGTCAGTAGATAGTAGTCAAATAGGACACTATTTTTTGAAAGGAAAATCTGTGGAATACATAAACGTAACTTAGTTACGCTTTTATTATAATTTGAAAATAATATTTGATAGATGTTCGTTTTTAGTTAAAACACATTTTCATTCCACGTTTATAGGTGGATGGGAGCGAGTATGTACCTACTTATGAGCTATTAAATGAAAAATGAAATGAAAATGTACATAAGATGCTCTAGTTTCTATATTACGCCAACTCGCATTGCTAAAATTCTTCAGCGAAACTATTTATAAAATAAATTAAATAGATACTTCTGCTGTAGAAAATTACAGTAATAATTAAAATGCAAACAACTTATTCAAGTTCGTTGTAATTAAGGCGTATAAAATTATATAATTATGGGTGAACTTTTTCTAGTAGTAGGGTTGTCATGAAGATTTGTTTTTCCACAGAATGTGATAATCGTCATCACTTCCGTTTGGCTTTCTTCTACTATTGGATACTTCAGGACACACATCATGAAGAAATAGCACCGTAAATTCAGCGTAATTGCGGAAACTTGACCAGGGTGAAGATGTAAGTACGCAACTATTGCGGATGATGATTGATGATGAGACGAAAAATATCGGCGAAAATAGAACATGAGACATATACGAAAATACTTGCGCAAAATTACGACCTACAAAAAGTCGGAAAAAATCATTAAACCATTTCTAACAGCTAGTCTAAAGTCGGGCGTTGTTGGATTATAATTGTTTTGATTACTGAAAGCAGTAATTGTCTGCAATACGGCATGAGACCGGACTTAAACTACTGATACATATTGTATAAATATACTTACAATTTGTGGCAGAATTCCTGTACCAAATAAAGAAGGCAAGTACTTTTATTTAGTGGTTTCCTTTAGTAGCGCATTTAGAAGTGCCGTTTTAAATATTTATCATTTTATTCATGGAAAGAGGTACTTGTCGGCAATTCAGCGCTAATCTCGTTCGACCTTGGGATGCGAAAGCCTAATGAAATTTATGAATTGCAAGAAAACATAAATATTTCCCGAGCGCAGTTTAAAAATTCAGTCAAAGCTCAGCGGGCGGCAGACGCTTCAATGGTTTCCTCCGCATCACAAATTAACTTTGAGAAATCAATTAAGTACGCTAGGCCATCTTTCACACAGACGCTTTTCTAACGCGCTTAAATGAGGAATCTTTTTATTCCATCACAAGTGATGACGCTATCTAAGATGGTAGCAAGCTAACCAGTTAGGGGTATGGCAATTATATTTAACACATACTTACCGCTAATCGGTACCACACGGTATAGTACTGGAACGCTAAACCGCTTGGCGGTACGTCTTTGCCGGTAGGGTGGTAACTAGCCACGGCCAGACTCTAATTTTATAGTATGAGAATCTTTAAGACCATGCAAACCAAATATTTAAAAACTGAAAAACTGTCCAACCACAGACACAAATCATAGTTTTTGTAACGTTTCCATACAAAATTCATTTAGTTTGATTACTTAAAACTCGAACCAAACTACGTTTGTATGGAAAGCGTTCCGAGAGCAATTTCTCTAAGAAAAGTTTCTTAGAGAAATTGCTCTCGGAACGTTTAGCGTTAAACAAATGGTCAGGGCTTGGTGACTTTTTTTATTGTGTATGTTTTTTAAGCTGTGGTAAATGTCAGAGGTAGATTGCGGAAAACAGCCAAACATAACAATCTTAATTGTTATGTTTGGCTGTTTGTATGGTATTCCCGCTGCAATGACGCATTTCGTTTGGGCGACATTCTTTTAATATTTCCTATTGAAAGTAACAAGTAATAAGTAACAATCAGTAAAATGACAGCTACAATGTGACGAATTGTATTTATAATTTAATTATTTATAATTCGTCACATTGTAGCTGTCATTTTACTGATTGTTACTGTTGTCGTTTGTACCGGCAGGTGTCTCTTTCGACACTATTTTGACGCGCGTTAAAAAGTATCCGTGCGAACTAGGGTCAACGGGCGTTTGTTCAAGCCTAACATTCAGTCAAAGCTCAGCAAAATCCTGAATGGATTCTTTGAAATAACAAATTCACTTTGTTAATGAGAATATTTGATGGAGTCTGATTCGGGGTGAGCTTTGATAAATAATTCCATTCAAGGCGTAAATGACGTCATAGAATTTCACGGCTTGTTTATTTTCGATTGATAAAGTTTACTTCTGTAGACTTATTTTACGTTAACCATAACAGCTGTCAGCTATCGATGGTGCCATTCACCTTAGGTTATTTACCTATATGGAATTGGAAGAGACGATGAGAGATAATATCCATTTAATTCCATACAAATTATAGTTAACATAGACGCGATCGAATAGTTACTGAGGTACGTTATCACACGTGAAAAATCACATTTTTGAAGGTTCAAAGGTTTAAATTTCCATCTTAAAAACGTGACGCCTGATATACATTAATCTGTAAAATATGAAGTTGTTAAAATAAAGACGTTATTTCGTAAAGACGTACACATGTAGGCATGTATTTCTAATTATTAGAAAGGATGCTTGTCTGGAGTCTCGATGTCTTAAAAGGACTTTAGAACTTTTATTTGAGTACTGGTTTACGACCTACAACTGTTAAGACTGGAATTGCAACGAACATGGGTGCAATTCAAACTTTTATAGCTTGCGTTAACGTTTCGAACTGTAACATTTTATGTGAAGGAAAAGTACGTCCACTTAGTCGTCTAGCCGCCATTTTAATTACTGAAAGAGATAAAGTTTTTGTACCTACGGATAGTTTTTTGTGTAAAAAAAATCGATCCAATCATCGTCTATATTTAGAAAGCAATAATTTTTTATGATCTCAAATGATAAGAACAATTCGCGTACTATTTTTTTTATTAATTTGTATACTTAACGTTTGACACTTTTATTTAATACTAGTATATTTTCAAGTTATTTTATAAATTTAAGCAGCTTTTGCTTATTTAAATATGATAGTAACCTTGAATTAATCGCTTTATCGATATACTTCTTTTATTTTGCTACTAAAAAGTTAAAAATCGACTCACCTGAAACTACTGCAGGGATGGATGACCCAATGCCCCGCCGCCTTCTGTCTGATGCGCTCCTTCATGAGGGCCTTCTTGGAGCCGAAGAGCTTCATGGCTAGCTTGTTGTCGGTGGGCTGGAAGAGGGCCTGCAGCTGGTTGCGCAGGAACCCCTGCTTGAATAAGTGAATAACGTTATTAATAAAAATACTAGGTATTAAAATAACACAGTACGTCACAGTTCTCAAAATACTCAAGTACTAGTAACACCTGTAATAATTGTATGAGTATTTTTTTGTAAAAGAAGATATTGGTGCTAAAACAAATGCCTGAACAAAATTAAACTGACAGGTTTAAAAGTAGAGCTATTTTTGTCTCGATGATCTCTATTGTTTATAAAACGATCTTTTTAAAATAAAATGATTGTGTATATCAACTTAAATACCCTGTTGGGTCACGTGGGTATTAACAATTTCAAAATTTCATTAGGGCTGATCTAATCGGAGGCTACTTACCTACGTGATCGGGGCGCTACCACCTAAAATTAGATGTAACAATTTTTTTTTGTCACAGGTATTTTTCACAGGTGGTGTGTAGTCACAGTCACTGTGATATTAGTGTTATACTAGCTGATGCCCCGCAACTTTTTCCGCGTGGATTAAGGTTTTTTGGTTCCCGCGGGATCTCTTTAATTTTCCGGGATAAAAAGTAGCCTATGCGTTATTCCAGACTATAATCTATCTCTGTGCCAAATTTCATCCAGATCCGTTCAGCCGTTCTGGCGTGTTTGAGAAACAAACATCCATCCATCCATCCATCCAAACTTTCGCATTTATAATATTAGTATAGAAGTATAGTTAGTAGGTATAGCCTAGTGCTCATCACCCGTACCTGCTTGGCGTCGGAGGCCGGGGGTGCGGGCTCCACGGGCGTGCCGTACAGGGACACATCGTCCAAGCCACCAAAGTGGACCTTGCCGGTGCCGCTGCCCTGCTTCAGCGACATATCGGCGTCGCCTGGAACACAAAGGGGACACATCTATTATAATACTGTAAACGGGCAATTATAAACTGGGGCTTCCGCTGCAAAAGGGTAATGAGCGGGAAATAGCTAAGCGGAACGGACTCTGTGTAGACAAAATAGGTTTACTAATGCTTAACAAAAAACGGCTCAAATGCTATTCAGGTGAGAGACATCGTTATCGGCAAACACTAATAATAATAGGTCTACACTCGGTCATTAATAGGTTGACATCAAGCGAGTCGCAGGGAGTAGCTGGATCCAGGTGGCGCAAGACCGTGGCTTGTGGAGGACCCCACAGGAGACCTATGTCCAGCAGTGGACGTCTATCGGTTGACGACGACGAGATCTACACCTCCACTAACAAAGAGTTCTGACAGTTGCTTTAGTAAGCGTAACTCTTTGCTCGCTCAGTCCTTTTCCCTACCTCTTTGTTGGTGGAACTGCTTGCATGCAGTTTTCCTCTGCGAGTCAAGCGGAGTCTTCATTTGAACAAGTTACGGTCACGGCAGCCAGTCTCAACGGAGCTTTGAAATAGCAGATAATACTCCAGGGTTGAAGACACAAGCACAGGTCAAGTGTGTACGCGAACAAGCGTACTCTCTATTGTGTCTTCATGGGACGACCATTTAGCACGACCGGAGAAAGATCAGACGCAACGAGATGAGAATACATCAATGATGTATAATATTTATACATACATAGTCATAGAAATTCTGCTGATATCTGTTTTCTTTAAAAATTCAGAGCTGGGAGATATATTTTCAACAAAAACTGTGAGGGAATCCTAGAAAAGCTTTTATACATGCCATGCTGGAAGACTACGCGAGTTCCTTCATCTTAAATGCAATTAAAAAAAGTTTTCTGAAAAGTCTTCATATGTTTATAAGAGCGCCTTGCTCGTGTGATCCTCATAAAGTTCTTTGACATAGTGTTACTTAATTACTTTAAAGTTGAAGGCCATAAAAAACTTATTAATAGTACATTGTTACCCTAGGGATGAAAGTAACTTATTTAGTCCCGAGACGGGGTTTGGCGCCCGAGCGTAGCGAGGGGGCCTATAGTTCGAGGGACTAAATAAGTCTTTCATCCCGAGGTAAACACTGTGCTTTTCATTACGAATATAAGGAAAGTCAAAATAAAAAGTCTATGAATCAGTTGTCTTTACTTTATGAATAAAGTCTATCTTTCTTCTTGTCTATGGATGCACTCGGGTATTAAAAAAAAAAAAAAAAATTCAGTTGAAAACGATTCTCCCTAGGGCTGAAAAGTATTACTTTCAACCCGCTTCTCAGGCAACTTCAAACCTACTTTCCGTGTATGAGTAATGAAAACACATTTTACGTCCCTATAGTCTACCTGTAACAAAACGCAATCTTCCCTGTACGTCTGCAGCACCCTACGGACAGTTTTTTTTATCCACTACAAGTTAGCCCTTGACTGCGATCTCACCTGATGGTAAGTGATGATGCAGTCTATGATGGTGGCGTGCTGTTAGGGGCATGGCAGTTATATTAAACCCATACCCTTAATCGTTTTCTACACGGCACCGTACCGGAACGCTAAATCGCTTGGCGACACGTCTTTGCCGGTAGGGTGGTAACTAGCCACGGCCGAAGCCTCGTGTTTTCGCCCTAATATGAGCATACCCGAGTGTAAAAACATTGAATAGAATAGAATTTGAATTATTTATTTGAGAACAAAACGTAACTTACGACCGAAACCTGTATGAGGACGTTATGTTGACATTTTGCCCATACTACAATAAAGTAATAAATCAGTGACTTAACATTTGGAGCGCTCTGGTTTCAGTATTCGGCCTTTAGAAACCTATTCTAAAACATGTGAAAGTTTAACACTCGTTAGCAATGACAGCTTGCCGTCCCAGACAAATGAAAGTACGCGGATGTCCGACATTTCTCACTGTTGACATTCTCACATCTGAATTCAATAGACCAATAGAATTAGACACTTATTTTGTTTTAATTTTCATTTCTAAGATTTTAACGGTTACGCCTGACTACTATACATAATATTATGGAACTGGACTTACAATTTTATTAAACGTCTTTTAATTTTTCGTACTTCATAACATATTGTGTACCTAGACCTACTTATGACATATAGCTTTGATAAGATTGATTTGATACGATACTTAAAGCTTTATGATTTTAACGTACCTAATCTTCGATAATATACTCTACAATTGGGGCTGATTCTGTAGTGCACAATCTCTAAACTAAACTAAAATTAGAGCATTACAAATATTGCTAACCCTTTTATAATACTCTCTACGGAAAGGGACAGAAGTAGATTTAAAGCTGCCATTTTAGTTTAGTTTAGAGATTGTGTTATACAGAATCAGCCCCATTGACTGTCTTAACATAAAATTAACAAAGCTAAGATAAAAAAATAAACAGCAAATCAATTGTTCATATATAAACCATAGTATACATTTAAAAATTAAATGTATTTACTAAAATATTGCCCATTTTCATATTTAAGCAATTTGTTAAAATATAATCTAACTAAAGAGCAAAAACGAAACCTGGTTCTTATCATTACTCCAAAATGAACTAGATTTCCTCATAGAATAATTATATTATATCAACGTATTATCACTGGTACTAGATTATAGGTTTAAGTACTTAGTCATTTCTTAACATAAACAAACCTTATGTATAGGTAGATAGTATACAAAATAACCTTAAGCAAATACATAACCCAGGCAGCTTAAAGCCCTCCAAAGTCGTCTCGACCCAGGGTCTCGCGACATACATATTATTATCTACCCAGTCTGAGAAGTTAGTTTAGTCGTCCCGTGTTCATAATTTTAAAAGTTAAACCCCGTTATTCCTGATCAGTTACGCACATGAATAGTTAAACAACTTTAAACTGTGTCCGTATAAGCGCAACCGTTAAATATTTTACTACGTTTCTATTCTACAATTTATTGTAGTCGTAAAATTATAATCAATTGTCGTGAGAATGCTTGTCTGTTGCCATAAATAATTATATTTCAATGACAACATTTAATGAAGTAAGTATTTAAGTGTGTAGACATTTTAGGTCATTTCCTAAAATAAATGATTATGATTATGATTTCTCGTATAAGTTGCTTCATTTTAAGAACAGTTGAAATTTACGGTTACCTATCTACGATGGATAAGGTGGTATAATATATTACCTACATCTATATAGGTAAGTATATATTGTACCTTCATCTAAATAGGACCATATTATGTCTTACGTCATAATATAAGTTCAAATTTCCGTTTCATAAAATAATAATTATTATCATAGCTCCATAACGGATTTTTAAACGGTTTCAATTTGCTTTTTCTGTTTCAAGCTGATGTATTACCCCGGGTTATAATAATATGCCAGATTCTAATACTGAGGTACTCTGTCAAAATGACTGCATAGAGATTGTTGTCATTTGAATTGTCTCAGTCATGATTCTAATGGAAAGTGACCAAAAGTCTAACTGATATAATCCAGTCCTAGTCGGAGGATTTCAGCTTACAAAAACCATACGAGGTTCAACGGGCCTAACCCTATATTTTCTGAGGGTTAATATCATGTCGTCTTATCATGGGCCTTTATTGTTATTCATTGACAAGCTAAAATACCCATTATGTGTGTGGGAAAACATATATCTATTTAATGTGATTTCTAATTTCGCTGGCGACAGATACAGTGTCCATTTAGCACCATTTAGCCACCAATAGGTTAATGAACACTAATGAACTAGCTAATTAGTTTCGCACGGAAACCTAATTGCTCTTGAATGCGATGACTGCAAATACTAGCTTAAGTTTAAGGCTAGGCTTTGAAGCAAAGAAAAGAAGTCGTCAACCATTAGTCACTGCTAGACATATACTCGTACGTTTAGGCTTGAGGTCCATTTATTGAGAGGTCTACTAACGCTGCACTTTGCGGTGTGGGGTCACTATTCCAGCTTTCCGCCTTGGGTCCCCAGCTATTCGGAGTTCTATGTGCTACTAACTTCACCCATTGCTACTTCAGCTTCGCTAAACTCGTTTACGTTAGTTCTTCTACATACCTTCTGGTGTTTTTCAAAAAAAGTAAAGCAGTTTAAATGATATCATATTTTAAATTGCTTTACTTTTCGGTACTTTTTATGCATCGGCTGCATTATTAACTGGAATGCATATGATAAAGTGTCAAATGTCAATGCTTACGAATCAGAGGGATATGGAAGGGCGCTTCATCTTCACTTTCGATCAGATTGCCGTCAAGAAACAGTCTAGGGCTCAATATAAAAAACGTACCTATACAGAAACATTTAAGCCTAAAAATAGATTGCAAGGCACGCGAAAGCAATAACGAAATTGGATCCGTTTTTAGCTTAACAATGCGTGGGTCAGTACGTAGACCGAAATCAATAGAGATGTAGGCATTCAGCATACAATGGCGAGTGCCCGAGGCGCGGCAATCAAGGCAAATGGTTAACTTATTGTTCTTTCCAATGCATGCGCTTGCACAGTGGTGTTTAATATAAACGCTTCCTGTTTAGTGTTCGGTCGCGACCCGTTCGGTAGATTTTGTAACATTGTCATTGTTCCGCCAGTTTTCTTAGATAAGCAAATGAGCGTGTGTGCAGTTCCATTAATGTAGCTGGCTATTAAATTCACATTGCGTGCAGTGTGAATGTTACTAGTTACTGTTGTTGTTGTTGTTGTTACTGTTGTTAGTGTGTGTGTTACTTCTTAAAGGATGTACAGCTTATGAAGAAGTTGATGATAATTAATTGTGAAAAGGTTTTGACCTTGTCTTTCATTGCTTTCCTTTATCATGCTTATAAAATAAATACTCGATTGATCTATTGTCTACTTGATGATGGCGTTACAGGTTTCCGAAATATAAGCTATCAAAGCTGTCCTAGCTTTGATAGCTTATATTTCGGAAACCTGACGCTTAAGAAGATTTTTCTCATATATAGGTACCTAATACTTGCTTGTATTGATGTCCGCTATTGATTAAGGTTAAGTATATGAGTTGCCATAATTTGAAAAAAAAAAACAAAATGGCGGGATGGTAGGTTGGTCAGGCTCCATACTAATATATTTAAACGCCTTTCCTCACGATGCTTTCCTTCATGGCGAAAGCAAGAGATATCATTTAAAGTAATAGCTTCGAATACTAATATCTCCGAAAAATAAAAACCCCTGTCACCCGAATAATAGTCCGATGTCTTAAGTCTATATTATGCTATCAGTACCTAATTAGCACCACTAATGCACTCCGTACCATCAATATATAGCATACCCGTAACAAATGATATAGTGTCCTGTAATGCTATTACATCAACAAGAGGAAATTCCCAGAACTCATTTGAACCCTCACAAGAAGTGAGTATAACAATTCCAAATTGAAAATCCCTCGTTTCTTAGTCGTTGCAGTGTCCTTACCAGCAATGAGACATGGCACATTATACGTCGCATGTGTAGGCATGAGTATACCCATTACAGCTGATAATACAGACGATTAAACAATGAGCCAATGGCACTTCATTGATTCAAGTGGCGTCAACAGTGTAACTGGAGATCTCCAATCAACCACTACCGTAATAACTGTTCAGACTTGTGTCTTCATAGTGCGCCAACTGCTAATATAGGTATATTGATTTGTTTTTGTTACAGATTCTCATTCTACGTATATTACGAGTATTTCTTATACAACAAAGTTTAGAACAGACACCTCATTTTGGAGTTTTGTGCTGCTTGAGTTGAGTTCAGTTATTATTACTTATTGTTTTAGGATGGTAAAAGTTGCTATTAGAAACTACCATCAAATCTATCTACTTCTAAGGCCACCTCTTATCAAAGTTTAACTACAAAGTAGAGTTGATTATACGTTTAACCTTCTTTAACTTCTGACTAATAAGTTTTTTTCGAACTTAATTCATGATAGAGTTAAAAGAGATAGAGAGAGAGAGATATTAATAGAGATATCGAATCGATGTCGGGGCACGAAAACCTTTGTAGAGAACGAAGTCACATAGATAGGCTTTAGAGATCGATTTGTTAAAAGATAGTTAATTGACTAAAACCTAACGGTAGTTTTTGGCAGTGTCAAAAGCGAATATTATAATCGACTTTTCAACTCAGTTCATACGGAACGATAGTGGTTTCATATACCCCTCCTCCTCCTTGCGTCGTATTCCCCATTACTGAGGGTCGTGAGTCGTGACCCCGTCCACCAATGATTCTTCTGTGGACGATGTCGCGCCATGTTGCTCTGTTTGTTGCGACATGGAGGGCTTCGTGGACCTTGCTATCGAGAGCGGTGCAAATTTGATCTGACCAACGCATCGGGCTACGTCCCGAGGTCTCTTTCCGTCCACTTTGCCAGTAATGACAATCTTTTCATGATTGTGTCACTTCCTTCTGGCAATGTGGCCGAAATAATCAAGGATCCTCTGGAGATAGGTGGTTGGTTGTTTGAGGATCGACGCGTTGGTTCTGTGTACGCTGTCCAAGGTATCCGAAGCATTCTCCTCCAGCACCACATTTCGAAAGCGTCAATGCGATTTCGGTCAGCAGCTTTTATGGTCCATGTCTCAGCTGCATACATAAATATCGGGAATATAAGTGTGTGTGTGTGTTCATATACCCGAACCTGTGTATACTTATATATGTTTATGATTACAATTATTTTCTTTTAGACGATAATCATACAGATGATCCGATATAATATCTGTCCCAACTTCCAAGATACTTCCGAGTATCTCTCGAAACAAGAGTCTCCTCAGATTTATACAAAGTATCAGATGTTCCGATCCAGATATTAATTTCGGCAAAATCGAGGTACCTTAATTAAAATCCAAGCCGAGTCGAGCTATTTAGAGGAATAATATCCCGAATAGAACTCGAGGGACTGATAAATCGTTTCCCTTGTTTGTAGCTAAAATGCCAGTGCCATTTAAGGTTTTTTTACTCCTCCAAATGGAAATATTGTGCTAATAGTAGGTACGACAGTCTAGTGCAGTAAGTATGATTCGTTGTACGACTGAACTTTCGAATTTAGCTCCAAGTGTCAATATTATATGGCGGATTGAACCGCAATTAGCAAAGTGTAACATTTTTCTGTTTATATAAAGAGCAACTGCCGAGTTTTTTGCCGGTTTTTCTCAGTAGAATCAGCTTTCTGAACCGGTGGTAGATTCTTACGACTTAATTATGTAAGTGGCACAAGTTGTCCTACATGAAATAAATCATTTAATTTTTTTCACTGAACCCCATCTTATAAAAAGAAAATTTCTGACTCACAAATGCACTGACTCATCAACGCCCAATCCAAATCCTTGGACCTAGAGAGCTTTGCACAGATGCGGTTCCCTTTAAAACATGACAAAGAACAATGCTGAATTTTTTTTATTCCACTACAAGTTAGCGCAAGTTACAAGTTAGTTAGAATTTTTTAACTCCCACGGGATCAAAGCCTCGGGTTGGTAAAAATACCAATATTTTAATTGTCTTTCATAACATTATTTATAGGTAATTTTTTGGGGACATGACGTATTCAGGTGCGCCCGGGTAGTTTAATTCTCAGGGTGCGACGCAAAAATACGTGTGTGACAGGCCATATTTTCAATGCTAGTCTATCATTTATTCAGTACGTTTGCAGCCTATACTTATTCTGCAGACGTCACTTTACATTAGTTTTTTCGAACTTGCGGCGTTTTTCATGCGCGATCAGAGATAGGTCGATTTATGTCGCAAATGACATCGTGCATTCTTCTTCAGCCTTGAAATCGATGGGCAATGCGGTTTATTCGCGATGACATCACGAGTTCAGCCACGTGAGGCGTATCGTAAAAAAAACCGATTTTAATTAAGCTAAAGTTATACAAAAATCGAGACTATTGTCGTTATGTAGCGTATTTTAATTACCTACTTACAACTTCCTAATTTATTGTTATTTTAAATCGTCATCATAAGACGCAATCATTGATTTTAATAGGTAAATTTTCTCAATTTAATGAATTAATTGGTTCTTGAACGTAGATCTCCCCAATACATTATTCACTGATTCTATCTCTATCAAAAATTTCATTCGGATAACAACAGTCACGGATCACAATATTCAGAATCACTAAAGTAAATCATAATTTAAGTAGGTACTTAAGTGCATCTTTTTTTGATCATTCAGAGAATTTTCTCCTCTGGTTTTTAATGATAGAGCACTTTATTGAGTAGGTAGGTATGTGAGCAATTCAAACTCAAACTTTTTTTTTAAATTCAAATAAACTTATTAAAAGTGCTTTTGAATCGTCTACCACTGGTTCGGAATGCCATTCCTACCGAATTCTGATTTGATAGTATGACTAGTCACACAATTACCTACCTACGTAAGCCATGCAAAAAAGGTAAAATAAAGCCATATTATGTGACATAGTAATGGATAGGCAATAAAAACTGAGCTGCGGTTTTCTTACGGAATAACTAAAATACCATGCGGCTAGCAAGAGAATTAACATGCCGATGTTATCGCTTTGCGCATTTTTCTAGGATTTCTCGCTAATTTCCTTAAGTCGAATCGATCAGAAATTGGCGTGACAATTATGTACCTACGTACCGTACGAATAACTATGATTTATAGAACGTTCACATTTTATTGCTTTCGAAAATGAAATTCAGGGTCTTAGTATACGGCCATTATAATACTGATTATTTTAACTATTAGATCAATTAAAGTGAGATTACCGGAAATAGGTATGCACGAATCATACTATCATACTATTATTATAAATCCGATAGTGTGTTTATTTGTTTTTAAATCACGTCGCAACAGAGAAACGGATCGACGTGATTTTTTGCATGGTTATAAAATGAGGAACTGGAGGTGACATTTAAGATCAAATAAGGAGCTTCCGTTTTTATTTTGACGTTGAAGTTTTCGACAGTGATTTAGCTCGTAGACGTGTGAACTGTGAACTCATACCAGGGGTACATAGTCAATAATATATCAAAGGTATCAAATACATCGTAAATTAAAAATTATTAAAGTATTAGATACTAAAAACTGTGAACTAGTTTGGGCAGTAGGTACGTATTTAAATTAAATAAGTATCATAATTTTGTTACATTTATATGTAAAAAATTTAAATATAACCATATTTTGGAATGTTTTAATATTAGGCTTATGAAATATTTGAACTGTTGAATGACTATGATGAATGGATGTACTTAACATGTCAAACACTTTATATTTTATAGCTTACAAAATTGTTATTATATATTTTTTTGTTACGATAAAATTAATTAAACAGCATTAGCATAATAATGTATTTAACGATGCACTTAAAATTCCTACCTTCGTGAAAACGTGCCTCTACTCAAAAAATACCGGCAAAGTAATGTCGTCAAGCGATTAAGCGTTCCGGTACGATGCCGCGTAGAAACCGCTTAGAAGCAGCTATAATACCTACCTCTCTATGTTCAATCTCAGATATCGTCTCGTCCCATGGCACTTACCATCCGGTGGGATTGGAATCTAGGACTACACTAGCGGCACGCTATGATGGCCGGTTGGACAAACGTTCCGTATTAATTGATAACGACTTTGAAGGAAATAATTGTATTACTTTATTGACGATAGCTATGACGATAGTGATGTGCAGAGATTCATAAATTTAAAAAAACTTAATTGTTTTTTGTTCGAGAATAAATTGACCTATTGTAATGTGTCAACCGGCCATCATAGCGTGCCGCTAGTGTATTACAAAGGGTGCATGCACACGACATATCAATTTAATCTATGCGCAGACGACGCGATACGATTAACTCTTTTGGAACGCCAACCAGACGCGCAACAGTGGCAGATAGAAACATTTGTAGATATTCTAACTTGTAAAAGATGTACTTATGTTTCTAAACAGACGCGCTATTGACGCGCGTTTAAATCAATAATTTATATTGAACTCGTCAAGAGTAGTACCACAGTTTTACGATTACGACGATGATGACGATCGTCGAAACAACGCAATACAGATGCGCTCCTTTCTATCGTTCACGAATCGATATGTCGCAGGTGGATTGTAGAATCCGCCGTATTACTATGTAATTATGGCTAATCGTGTTACAAAACGGCGCCGATTTACAATACCCGCCGTATTGTAAATCGGCGCCGTTAAGCCAGCTTGTATAATACGGCTGAACGAACGTCCACCGCATTGAATCAACGTTTCGCGTCCATCAATCCGGCTAGCCGTATTGTAAATTGTAATTGGGCGGATCATGAGCCGCCGTTACGTAAAATAGCGTGAAATGAAATCAATTAAATGAATGTCAAGACGCCATATCGCAAACTACCAAATCAGGACCAGAATTAAATCTGGGTACCCCGACTCCACAGCCTTGTCTGCCCTACCCTTGAGAGTGTTTTTGTAAAGCGAGAAGCCAGAAGGGGCGACGGAGTGAGTTTTCTGGCGTAGCCCATTTATTTCGTTAGCACGGTCACCCTACAATTCAAGTTGATTACAATGCGGCTGAAAGGCTGAATGCCCAGCATAGCGCAGCGCGGCACGTAGCCACGGTAATATTATCTATACAGTATTCCAACTTCATACAAACGGACGAAGCGCGAGCTATACCTACGCGCCTCGATCTCGACATGCGCTCGCCGTGCAGACAGTCGCGACTGTGCTGCAGTGACGAACGGACGGTGTTTTGTTTTTTTAACAATAACCGTTTTTTAACAATATAATAAATATTTTTCTGTCGCAAATTTATAAGACCGATTTGTTAAGCAATCATAAACATGGGTTTTTAATTAAATCTACCAATCAAGAAACAACACGCATTTTTATTGAACACTTCCTATTCAATTCACAAAGTATTTTATTTGTTTATATAAAAAAAGTATATTTACAATCACAAAACTAAATGTATTTACAATCACAAAACTAAATGGAAACACAAAGTAGGCAAATATAATTAAAATGCTGGAGGCGGGCAGCCCTATCGCATGTTTACGTGCCGCGCGGCGGTAGGTATTTATTTTAAAGATACGGCCGAGTTACAATACTGTATACATAATATTACCGTGACGTAGCGGCAAGTATTATTTGTATGAGGTTGTATGGAAGTGAGCCCACTTAAGCGACGCGGCACGGAGATGCACTGCGTGGCGCTGCCCCGTACAAACATATACAAATAATATTTGCCGCTACGTGCCGCGCCGCTCCGTGCATCTCAAGCGGGGCTAGACTTGAATGAGGCCAGCCATCTTGTAGAACGTATCGCATCTATAAAATGGCTGAACGACGAGGTGCCAGATTACAAAACGGCGGATTTTACGATTTGGCGTTGACAGATACATAATAATAGGATTCAATAATTAAAAAAAATTACATAGAGAATTAGTATTAAACACCCCGTATACAATCACTTACCTTTCGGCATTTTTGATCTAGATTTCCTTTTAAATGAAGCCGTGGTGATTAATTGTATTAACAGATCTGAGGTTAGGTATCACGGGCACACATGCAGTCCCGACATCACATTTAAACCATTGACACAACACAAAAACAAAAACAACACATATATGATTAGTTTGACGATCTTCTTATATATGAACACTTAATATATTTTTCTAAGATTCAAATGACTATTTTCTGACTATGTTTTATTAATTTGGTTTCGATTTGGCTGAAACGAGAGAACAAACTGCACTTTTGAAGCTACTTGTATGCCATTATTTCTATAATTGGTATGACGTTATCGCTATAATGTAAAGAACCGATTGGTCAAAGATTAGAATGAGTGCTGTATAATAAAGCGTAAACTCCGTATTTATTTCCTTATTTTAAAACAAGAGAAATGTTGAATCGAAGCAGGAGAGAAATGTTTATGAGGTTTCTGGAATTCAAAGAGAAAAAACTGATAACTTTTCCATAAACCTACATGGACATATGGATATGCGTCCATTGGTCTGTCCGTCTTAAAATTCCTAACAAAATCGGACAAGGAAGACAAAAATATCTGGTTTGTAAGTATCGAAAGAGCTTTCAAAGCGTATTTGCATGTCCCACTCGATGACCAGACAATGACCATAATAGGACCTTATCTGCTGACACACTCGCTCAATATGAATTGAAGGTAGATCTTGTGGCACATGTGAAAGGATATATTATATGATATATAAGGGATTATCGTATATATCCTTTCATGTCATGTCATTGTATGTTGACCTACATACAATGACATGAAAAAATGTGTTCAGAACCCTCTTAGGCCCACCATCCAGGCCAGCTTGCACATGACCTTCATGTTTCTTCTACCTTGTTCTTGTTTGCAAAGATGATGAACTCAGATTTGAGGTATCCCATCCATACTAATATTATAAATGCTAACCACTGAACCAAGTGTTATGTCGGATACAATTCTAATGCAATTCTGGTGATAAGTTTCAGGAATTTTCTTGTGTAAAATATAAAACTGTTCACTGAAATATTAAAGTTATATTATGCAGTGAGAACGTTATCAGGTGATACAATCTGGAGGAATTGCAAATTACATCTGAGAATTATGCAAAGTAGATTTGCGAAATAATCCAATGAATTTTGTTCAAAACGGCATTGGAGAAGTAAATTTGATAAGCTTTTATCAAAAAGATTTTCAGCGTTCAGGGCGTCGATTTCTAACTAAAACAAGATTATATTATTATCGCTATATCACAGAATACTTAGATACTATTGCTCTAGAGTCTAGGTAATATGAAAAGGTTTTTTATATGCAACGCAAGTAAACGAGCAGGCGGGTCACCTCCAGCCATGAACATTTGCAGTGCCAGAGGAACCAACAATACATTTCAGACTTTTATCGAATTTGTATTTATACCCCTAAGTTAGTATTCATTTAAACCTGTCAATTTCTGAAGAGGGACACACAGATGGACAGGCTAACTGGACAAAACTATAAGAGTTTCGAGTTAGACAACGGAACCCTAAGAAGGCAACGCAAGAGATTATCCCGAGTCTCAGTTAAGGTGCAATTTGACAGATACTGCAAATTATATCTCAGAATAGAACTGAAGTCGTCCCCGACAATTACTGGGCAATTGAGACAAAAGGATAATGTTTGGCCGCTGTGTCAAGGTCAGCCCGCTTTATTTGTACAATTGAACATAAAAATTGATATCGCATGAAATTGGTATTAGTTCCATTTTATGTGTTTTAAATAGATTGATGCGGAAACAATGATAAAAGCCGCATAAAATGGTAAAGTTTGGTGAGTGTTTGATTTTCAGCTGGTCAGCTTGGTAATTTATTTTTCCAATGTTCTTTTATCGTCTAAGTTGCTTTGGTCTGGTCTGGAGGCTTCGGCTAAAGCTCGTTAGTAGCCTATTCTTCGGGCACTGACTAAATGCTCGAATGCCCTACTAGTAAAGTCGTTATACGATTTAGTGTACCATATGTGCGATGAAGTGTAGAAATGAATTCATAAGTATGGGTTTAATTAATAAAATTTGCCATACCCAGGCATTGTCATATTATTATGTGAGGGATTTAAATTCGAGGACGCGACTGGTAATACAGATTACGACGCGATTCGACTATTTCAAACAGTGGCTGACCATTCAAGTGGTCAGCTACTGTTGTCGCGTAGATAAGCTTGCTATTTTCCATGAAGCCACATATTACGTCGCGTCGCTTTCGTCGCTCAGCACTCAGTTAAGCTCGCTTCTATTTTCGTACTACTTTCTACCAGGCGAGAACGTAGTCAAGAAAAACAAGTGTAAATAAAAGAATTAAAATAACCCCCGACATATTGAAGTAACAGAAGTAGGAGTTGGTCACAAATCACACACAATATCTCTTCATCAAATAGAAAAGAGCTGATGATCTTTAAATGGCTGAACCAATTTTCTTGAATCATAGCTAAGAACACTCTCGATCAGCTCACCTTTCAAACAAAAATCAAAATCGGTTCATCCGTTCGGGAGCTACGATGCCACAGGCGACACACAGACACACACGTTAAACTTGTAACACCCCTCTTTTGCGTCGGGGGTTAAGAAGAACGTACTTACTATTGAAAATATATTTTTTCTCACTGTACCTACTTAGGTACTCAATTGTTAGTGCCCGCGGCTTTTCTTGCATTGTAAGTTGTACTTCAAATCTTTATAGCTATCAATAAATTCAATTTAAATAAAATAATATTCAGAATTAAGATTAATATTATGTAGTTTACTTGAATGATAAACTTTGAGAAAATACTTTAACATAATATTGTTTAACTAATTACACTTTAACTATGTAGGTACTTCACTGACGCTATTGCGGGGATTTTGTTAAAACCAGTTGGTTTTATTTGAATATATAATGCCAATTAATTATTTTCTTAAATTATTATAATTTTAATTTTTGTTTAAAGAACCTAGGAAATATCTATAAGAAAAAAAACGTATGTTATAGTCGGCATAATATTAAATTATTCAACGAGATGATGCCCGCGACTTCGTCCGCGTGGATTAAGGTTTTTTGATTCCCGTGGGAACTCTTCGATTTTCCGGCCTAGCCTATGTCCTTCCCCGGGATACAAACTATCCCCATCCCAAATTTCATCAAAATCGGTTGAACAGATGGGCCGTGAAAGTGTACCAGACAGACAGACAGACCGATACCTACGCATTTTTCGCATTTGTAATATTGGTATGGATTTAATTGCTACACTAGTTGAATTCTTGTCTGGTAGGTAAACCTAAGGCCTAAGCTGACCTAAGTATTTAGGTAAAATTATTATGATTTACTAGATGCTGCAGGACCTTGAAGGAATGCTGGCCGAGCTTAACTGTTCTTCCAGACGAGTGGGTCTTCAGATGAACATAGACAAAACAAAAGTCATGTTTAACGAGCACGTTATTTCAAGACCTGTTAACGTCGGAAATGTCAGCATCGAAGTTGTTCAGGAATACAACAACCTTGGCCAGATTATACAACTTGGTAGGAACAACTTCGACAAGGAGGCAGACAGAAGAATTCAGTTGGGCTGGGCAGCATTTTCAAGGCTACGTCAGGTCTTCGATTCGTCGATACCGCAAAGCCTGAAGACTAAAGTCTTCAACGAGTGCGTTCTGCCGTTCTGACGTATGGAGCGGAAACGTGGACACTGGCGGTGGGCTTCGTCCACAAATTCAAAGTCGCTCAGCGGGCTATGGAGCGGGCTATGTTGGGAATAGAGCTCAGGGATAAAATCCGGAACGAGGAAATACGTAGAAGAACTAAAGTGACCGACATAGCTCTGAGGATTAGCAAGCTAAAGTGGCAGTGGGCAGGCCATATCTGTCGCAGAACCGATGGCCGTTGGGGCAGACGTATTCTGGAGTGGAGACCGCGTACCGGTAAGCGCAGTGTAGGACGACCTCCAGCTAGTTTTTTTTATCCACTACAAGTTAGCCCTTGACTGCAATCTCACCTGATGGTAAGTGATGATGCAGTCTAAGATCGTAGCGGGCTAACCTGTTAGGGGCATGGCAGTTATATTAAACCCATACCCCTAATCTGTTTCTACACGGCATCGTACCGGAACGCTAAATCGCTTGGCGGCACGTCTTTGCCGGTAGGGTGGTAACTAGCCACGGTCGAAGCCTCCCACCAGGCCAGACCACGGAAAATTCTCAAATGAATGAAGAATGGGTATGAATTCCCAAATTGATCAAAATCCGACTACGGTAATAATATTGTTAAATTGTTTTTCTATCGCTTGGTATATTTCCAAATTGTACTAAGTACTTATATTCATATTTTATGAACTCAGAATTTTCTCCTCTTTCATTTGACTTACCACACTTACCTACATTAGCAAAAAAAATTTTTAGAGACCCCCACTTTTCTGGATGTAACATCCGTCATATCGATTTTGTTCGTATTAAATGTACCGAGATCATAATAACTAATCGATTGACAGTTGACACCTCATTCATCTAAATCGGCCCAGTAGTTTAGACGCTATATGGTGGACCGTGGAACATACATAAATACCTACAAACATACATACATAGACTGCTAAAATCATACCCCTTCCTTTGGACTAGTTGGGTAAAAATACTTCTTCAGCTAAAATTATCTGGAGGGATAGTCGTTAGTCGCTAAAATGCGGTATAGGTAATGTTGTTCAGCTGGGCTAGCATGCGCACAACAAGTAAAAATATGTCTACCCGTTATCTCAATTTGTCTACAGAAGCTAACATGGTTACTTGTCTCGTTACGTGAAAAGTAAAGATAAGAGTAATATTAATTCTTATCTGTGGTATTTTTCTCTACGAACCTTTACCTGCCGACTATTCTTTTCTTGTAATATACCGCATTATGTGCATGTAAACGAAACAATAGCCGGCAACGACAACATCTCTCTCTCTCTTTCTCGTCGCGAGATAATCTCGTTGTATGCGACCACAGAGATGCGCACAACGAGATTATCTCGCTATGCACACTGGAACACTACGCATGGGCGATAGGTAGGTATAAAATATAAATGAGTAACTATAGTAGGTTTTTAAATACCCCGATGGAAGCAACATGGTGGGTGGTAAACACACTAGTTAATATAGTTGGTCGTGGGAAGGTAGGTAGGTATCTACTTATATATTTTTCCGCTGCGGTTAGGTAAAAAGGATCCGTTCTTAGATAAAAGGTTCCGGATTCTATTTCCTCTGTTCCTGTTGATGGAAATCAAACTTTTTAAATGTTTCATGTTTATGAATTGCAATCTATTCTTAATATTATAAATGCGAAAGTTTGGATGGATGGACAGATGTATAGATGGATGGATGGATGGATGGATGTTTGTTACTCAATCACGCCAGAACGGCTGAACGGATCTGGATGAAATTTGACACAGAGATAGATTATAGTCTGAAATAGCACATAGGCTTTTTATCCCGGGAAATTAAGGAGTTCCCGCGGGAACCTAAAAACCTCAATCCACGTGCACAAAGTCGCGGGCATCAGCTAGTCAATGATATTCAGAACGTCATTGCTCATAATCATTTATTATATCTATGCTATCTTTTGAGATGAGAACTTTGAATGATAAAATTTTAAAAACAGGTACAATATCTTAGATAACCTAAAAGCCCCCAAAAAAATGAGACACTAAAATTATGCATTCATTGGAAATTGCAAGGTTTCTCTCACTTTAACGAATCATATGCCACTTTATGTCTAAAACATTCACGCAAGGATAAACACCAACTGTATAACGTGTCAAGATGAACTATGGGCGCACACAACATTCATATTTTTTACATACGTATAAGAAGAATAAGATAATATTGCTATTTGAATTTTTTTCGAAAATCATCTAGGTACACGCTATTCCGAATCGAATTGTCACCTCGTTCATATTTTTCGGAGGCGGAAAAAAAAGTTTGACAAAAAAAAGCACTCGTTGACTAGACTATCAGTAAAGAATACTTATTTTATACTAGCTGATGCCCGCGACTTCGTCCGCGTGGACTAAGTTTTTTCGATTCCCGCGGGAACTCATTAATTTTCCGGGATAAAAAGTAGCCTATGTATGTATGTATGTCTATTCTTTATAGCTGATGCCCGCGACTTCGTCCGCGTGGAATAAGTTTTTCAGTTAATTTTCCAGGATAAAAAGTAGCCTACATTACTATCCCACGGTATAATCCCCCTATAATGGTGAAACACGTACTTCTTCATATTTTAACGATAGCCCAAATGCTGTTTCATGGCTATAACTTGAGAAATTAAGGATTTTCATACAAACTCTCAACCCCTATTTCACCCCTGCGGGGGTGGAATTTTGAAAAACTGTGAAATACATATGTCTTCATTTTCAACCCGCAGCTCATATATCAAGTTTCATGTCTATAACTTGAGAAATTAAGGACTTTCATACAAACTTTCAACCCCTATTTCACCCGTTCGGGGGTAGAATATCGGGATAAAAAGTATCCTATGTCCTACCTCGTAGTATGGGCTCAAATCGTGCCAAGTTTCCTTTGAAATCATTCAGTAGTTTCGGCGTGATGCGCGGCCAAGATACAGACAGACAGACAGACAGACAGACAGACAGATAAAAATGAAAAAAATTACAGATTTAGCTTAAGTATCGAATAATGAGTTCCCTCCAAAAAAAATTTTCAAAATATCTTCAATGTACAGAATTGGACCTGTTACAGTTTTATTATAAGTATAGATTATGTACAGAAAAGATAAGAGTTAATTAAAAAAAAATACTTAAATGTTGCATGGCATTGCTCTAGTGGTGTTGCATCAATACATAAATTCGAATGTGTGTCTGTCTGTCTATCTCTCTGTCTGTCTGTCTGCTACGCTTTCACGGCCCATCTGTTCAACCGATTTGGATGAAATCCGGTACAGGGGTAGGTTGTATGTGCCCGAGGAAGGACATAGGCTTCTTTTTATCCCGGAAAATTAAAGAGTTCCCGCGGGAATCAAAAAACCTTAATTCAGGCGGACGAAGTCGAGGGCATCATCTAGTTTCTAATATCTATCATAACATAAATAATCACACATAAATGGGGACAAAATTCGTGAGCAAAGTTTCATGAAAAGTTCCAGTTATGTAGAAATGATTGGAAACTCCATCAAATTAGAAAAATATCCTGACATTATAAATGCGAAAACGTGTGGTTTGTTCGCCCTTCAACGCCGCAACGGACTGACGTGATTTTTTGCATGGGTAACGGCCAATGGGCATGCATACGTGGTATATACTGTACCATGTACAAAAGGGTATGGGACTTGTACAACGAAATGTTTCATCTCGGACAATAAAAGAGCTCCGAGGGATCCATTTGTGCACACTGACGAATACTCATAATCTATAACTAACTAAATAACCTTATAAATAAAATTCTTCGAACGTAACTTCGTAAAATTTGATGACTGACTATTATCAGATTCAGAACAGTGTCTGGTTTTTTGGTTGAAACTTTTTCACTAGGTATGAGATAGTTACTCTCTTGGTTTGGCGCGAATTACATTTGTTTATAAAGTGTTCAAACTCATAGTGTAGTAATATATTTATATAAGCTCGGAATAGATAAACTGGATAGTATCAAATACAGATGTAATATGTATTTGATTTCTTACGTGAGTTCGTAAACTGTAAAGTGTTATATCTATGGGCTATTAAAATAATCTATCTATTACATTAGATGGTATAATATTTAATGAAATATTGCAGCAATTTAACATTATTAAATGAGCAATTGTGATATTAGTTACCTACTTATTAAGTGTATAAAAACTTTGATTTTATGTGCAAACATAATATTCCAAGCTGAACGTAATTTATGTACTTACTTCTTTAATGTACCTACCTGTATACTTTATATTTTATCATCAAGTTAAAAGCCATATATTTTTATTATTTATGCTAAAACAGTACTAAATTAATAATATAATTTATGTGCTAAATGAGTCATCTTGGCAATTTAAATATATCTATTTAATATTTATACATAAAGAGGTTTTCAAAGAAGCTGCATCATTAATATAACCCAACTCATGATGTAATGTAGATAGTAGATACAGGTGTAACTTAAATGTAACACAATATATAGGTACTTTCGAGCCTCATGATCTTTGGGTTCAAATAATCCACCCATCTTGAATGTAGTGGGTAGTGTAATCCACCATGGATTTATGTATATTCATAATGGGATCCACAACTTGGTTAAAGACTTGACCGATATGAGGCCGTAATGAAAATTAGGAAAATCCGGTAAACATCGGTAGTAAAATTGTTTGTATCATCAAAATAATTGTCATCCCATGTGGAATTTGATAACTTGAACAATTCAAATTCTAAATTGCACGGATCCCGTGTAGCACCTCAGTCAAGTTGATTACGAAATATAAGGAAGTATTAACTCAGTGTAATGACAAATTGGTGTGATTTCCGAAAGTCTTTTCTAGAAAGTAACATTGGGCAAGTGAACAGACAGTAGGTATTGGGTACAATCACTCTCTTGTCGCAGGACATTGCATAAATCTCATTCATATTGTCGTTAACGATCTAAATTAGCTCCGACCACTTGTATACTTCCATATTGCTAAGAATCTCAGTTATAAATAGATGGTCTACATAGGCAATATGCGATATCAATTGAACAATAACACTGCATTTTATTACGATACAAACAAACGAGTGAACAGGACTGAATGATCGATATCGATCGATCGGAGTTTACTTACTTTCGCGGCTGACCAGTCCACATGTGTACTTCCTTAGTTTATGGAACAGGTAATTAGAAAATCCCGAACAGCACATATTGAAAGTTTTGAATTGTAACGATAGTCAGCTTGTGATCGGTGTCATGTGTCACGTCATTTTTGTGTTGTGATGAGACCGGCGCGAGCGGCGGGCGAGAGAGGCGAGCGCGACTGATCGTCGCACATACCGCAATACAATTAACGAGCTCACTGCCTCACTGCTCAATGTTAGGCCACACTACGGTGCCCCCGAAAATAACATGCATTGAGCTTTACCACCGTGTACTTGGACCGGGGCCGCCGAACGGCTGCCTGTGCTCGCAACGCACCATGCACTGATATTTTTTCCTCTCCGAACACCAATTAAAGTCAATAACTGACGAAATGTAAATCGATCAGCGCTATTCCTTGATTAAGAATTACAAACAGTGCCTTGTTTACATGAGTCAACGCTGAATGTGGATGTAATTAAGTAGTTACATTCCTCAGACTGACTTATCTTTTTATAAGATTAAAAATATTTTGTAAAACTTTGTCTTCGAACGTCATATTATTTTAATTTACATCCTTTTTCTCTTCCTTATTGAGATTTAATTTTCCCTACACAGTGCGTCTTAGGTCCAAATAGGTCATCATGATTCAGATTTTTTTTTTGTATTATTTATGTGAGTGGTTTTCAATGTTGTTGTTAATTTTTTTATTATTCTGCTTATTATTCTTTAATATCGATGTATCTATTCACCAGGTAATTTGAATTCTTTGGATGATAAATAAACTGCTCGACTCACTGTAACTGATAATAATTAATAATCATCGAATTAGCGGTAAATTGTAATCCTATAATTGTATAAGACTGAATAATTTATTTTGGCCCCCTGTATTTTATCGTTTTTTAAACATATTATTTTACACACAGTATTTTAAGTATTATTCTTTGGTTTGCAAATGCCTCTAGTCTTTTGCTTGTGTATTTAAAGACCCTTTCTTAGTAAGTTTGCGACTTGAGTATTAGACGAAGATTATTTTATAAATTACTCCTGCCTAAAGAGATTTATTATCAGCGTCCTATTAGTTAGATGTTTTGCGGTTTTCGGGCTTGGATTACATCACATTAGGGCAATTTATAGATTGACTATTCGGTTGCGCTACATACTTGCCCCGTTTCGACACAATTCCAATTTCGTATTTATAGCGGAAAATGCGGACGTTAGCGTCGCTAAGCGCTACGCATTTCAGTCAGTCTGTGAATATTTTTGACTTGAAAAAGTTACTTGGTTGCTACCTTAGTTGCTACCTTAATTACAGATTTAGACCTAGAGTTTTTGATGACCACACTGGCGCAGTGCTGAGCTATGTGCTCATATAAATGGGTGGCCCGGGTTCGATCCGCAGCAGGGGCAATTTGAGAATTTATATGAATTATCTCTGATCTGGTTTGGGGGGATGTTTCAGCCGAGGCTATTAGTATTTACCCTCTTTCCGGTATTTTCCTGCATGTCGCAAAAAACAGAGCAGCATGGCGCGACATCGTCCACAGAAGAATCATCGGTGGAGGGGGTCACGACCCTCAGTAATTAGGAATACGACGCAAGGAGGAGGAGGATCCTTCCGGCGAAGACGTGCTTCCAAGCGATTTAACATTCCAGTAGGTACGATACCGCGATAAAACCTATAGGTAAGTAATAAGAATAATAAAGGTTCTTGATAAAATGCTATAAAAATCAATTTGCACCTTGTACAGTTTACATTTAAGTCGTTTTTCATATAATACTGGCAATGATACTTTCCAAATCGCATGAGATTGAATAATCATAAACTTCCGGCCTCATTCGAATGTAATGCAATTGAATCAGATCCTTTTAACGAAATGCGATCACTTTTAAAACTGTGGTTTGATGTTTGATGCTGATTGCCAATTCGCAATTGAATAAGCACTTTAATTTCTACTATAAGTCCTGTTTCATTGAGTTTAGCGTCCTTAAGCGTATTTTAACTTCTCAAGTTTCTTTTCGTTTTTGTAAAGGTGATTATTTAAAAGCATGCGATTTACTAAAGCTTCATGTAAATCTTTACTTTTGTATCAAGTCATGTATTTCAATAGACAGATGGTTTGGTTAGAGATCTTTACTTCAATCTCAATAATATCTTCTTTGCAGATAACTCCTTCGTAATCATTTCCACATTTTTCATTGTTTTTTTTCTTTATTGAGTAGGTATATAGATGGAGCTTAAACTTAAACGCCCTACAGTACCCTTACTCTGAGATTGATCGAATTTAAAATACGGTCTCACTAAGTGAGGTGAATTACATATGCATCAAACTAAAATGAATCTTAATGTTATTAATTTAGAGCTCAATTTCGTGTATGCATTCACAGCTAGCGCTCCAAACGATACGTTTCGAAATTTGAATCGGTTGCACTGAATTTGTGGCTTTAAATCAAGAGTTTTTGGGTCCATTTTAGTTTGACTCAAATGTGATTCACCTCACTTATTGAGACCGTATTTTAAAGTCGATCAATCTCAGAGTAAGGGTACAGAGAAAGAACATTGAAGTACTGGAGAATGACATAGGCTACTTTTTATGCCGGAAAATTAAGGAGTTCCCGTGGGAAGACAAAGTCACAGGCATGAGATAGTTATAGACAAGTAGACCTGTACCGCACCAGTTGCTAACTTATTTCAACTTTAATTTGAGAATTTAAATAATACTTTTAGCCAATTTATTTATTTCTCTAGAACCCAATTAAGTCGAGCACCGCACCGTTAAATTTGAACAAAACAGTTTTATGTTTTGCTCTAACAAAGTTAGTTACAGGTCGGGAGCAGTTTCAGTTGGCTAAAAAGATTAATTGGATTGACTTGAAGTTTATGGGGCGCTGGAAAATTGCGGGGAAATACTTGTTAATTAACTGACATAGAAATGTTATTACCTCGTTTATTAATAATGGCCTTAAGCCGTTCTTTGAGTTTTTGAAATAGGTAGAACGAAAATATAAAAATACTAGATGATGCCCGCGACTTCGTTAGCGTGGATTACGGTTTTTTGATTCCCGCGGGAACTATTTAATTTTCCGGGATAAAAAAACCTATGTCCTTCCCCGGTACAAACTATCCCTATACCGAATTTTATCAAAATCGGTTGAACAGATGGGCCGTGAAAGCGTAGAAGACAGACACACTTTCGCATTTATAATATTAAGTAGTATGGATTGGCTATAAAGTATATTAATTCTATGGTGACTCATTCACGAAGAATTGTGTCAAGTTGTGGAATTCTCTCCCTGCTGACATACGTCAGGCAAAATCCCTACATATATTCAAACGTTGTCTGAAAAACTACTATCTATCTATGTAATGGAGTAGAATGTAGTATATTATATATTATGTATAAATAATTATTTATGGTAGATATCTATATGTGTATTATTAGTATGTAGTGTTTATGTAGTCTATCTTATTCTATAAAAACTAAATTGATTGCCACACAACCCCTGTTTTCGCCTTTCCGATCACCAAAGGTTGTCTGGGAGAGATCGCTTTAGCGATAAGACCGCCTTTGCATGCTTCACTAGGATTAAGCTTCTTTTTTTTTGTATATATGTTTCTATGTCTCTTGTGTGCAATAAAGAATTCAATAATAATAATAATAATAATTAATCTTGTTATATCATTTTTCGGAAAAATATGAATAATTAAAATAAAGAATGAATGATTTGCAATATTTTTAAGATTCGCTAAATTATAGAAAATCTTTTCTTTTACTTAGGTACAACTTGTGGTTTACCGATCAAATCATGTAAGGAAATGAATTTATAGAAATTTGATGTTTGATGATTCAACAGAATAACCGAAAAATTATTTCATGAATAACAAATTAACAATTATTGATTACTGAGAGCTTTCTATAAAGAAATAATTGGTTTCAAATTTTCTTTTGTCAAAACTTTAAAACCTGAATAACCACGAAACAGGAAATTGCAGTCATAAGTAGGTACATAGTAAATAAAGAATTTCGAATTTTGAATTTTCGGTAGGTAAGTACCTACGTATCAATTCTAAGAATAAAAATAAAAATATTTGATTTAATATAACTATCGGAATAAGTATATTTCTAGATGACTGGTAAAATGAAAACTGTGGAATCTAACTAAAAGTACAATAATACGTAACTACATAATATAATTATCAGTGTTGGTGTAGGCACTTACATTTTTCAAATAAAAACTTAATACTTAATAAAACCAGTACAAATCTCCTATCAAATATCTTTTTAATTTTCCGGGATAAAAAGGAGCCTTTGTCCGCTGTGCCAGCAAAAATCGGCTGAGTCTGGTTATGTCATAGAGGTATAATATTATAGTAGGTATATTATATCTCTATGGGTTAAGTAGATTATGAAAGTATGAGACAGATAGACTGACGGATAGACTTCCTCATTTATAATATTAGTCCATAGCTAATTAATATTACAAATGAGAATAATATGTACTCCATTATAAAATCCATATTGGTATATTGATTTAAGTGAAGGTAGGTATTGAAAGCTTTTGGTGATAGGTGTGCATTGAAAACACACATTTTTTTCTCTCCCGTCCATCGAAAGATAAGCTCACAGCGGATATAATTCACAGCCAAGTTCCCCATTTGTCAAATAGGTAATTACTCACGTACCAATTTGGTCATATTATAATCATCTAGATAAACCGTGACTTGATCGAGTTTGTTCTCGACGGAAGTGCTTGGTTTAATGGCCTTATGTCGCCCGAAGGTTTTGTAACGGTGGAACTAATTTATATTAGTGATAGTACATAGTTTATTTCTGTTTCATTTGTAAGCCTCATAATAATATTATATGCCATATGGAGAGACTAGCTGATGCCAGCGACTTCGTCCGCGTGGATCGAGGTTTTTCGGTTCCCGCGGGAACTCCTTAATTTTCCGGGATAAAAAGTAGCCTATGTGTTATTCCAGACTATAATCTATCTCTGTGTCAAATTTCATCCAGATCCGTTCAGCCGTTGGGGCGTGATTAAGTAACAAACATCCATACATCCATACATCCATACATCCATACATCCATACATCCATACATCCATACATCCATCCAAACTTTCGCATTTATAATATTTATTTGATTCTGTGTTCCAAACATGTTTTTTTATTACTTGAAAACTCTAAGGACACGTTGACCCGCATGCAGATTTTGACAGTAGGTATGTATGTATTAACAAGTATCCAAAGACCTACCTAATTCGGAGATTAAAATGATCATTTTAAAGTTATAAGTAGGTAAATAAAGTTAAACTGACAGGTGTAGAATTCTATAGAAGATATTAATAGAATAGCAAACGTTTTAAAAATACACAAAAGAAAACAAATAAAAGTATAATAGCAACTTGATACAATCCATACTAGTGGTTCGCCCCGAACTGAGACCTCGCGGTATCACAGAGCGCCATCTATTGACATCATTGTGAAGTTCTGTTAAAAACATCATCATCATTAAAAATTAAATAATTTCGTTTCCTTATAATATTTATCTAATTTTAGTATTTGTTGTTCAAGTACAGGATATAATTCAAATAATTGATCAAGTTTCAGGCTTGAGAGTTCAGAAAATTGAGAGTTCTAAGGTCAACTTTGGACGTTATAAAATCGCCACTTTGAAAGCCCCCCATTTCGTCCATTTTAGGCGAAAAATTAAAAAAAAATATTTTTGGACTTTATTCCTAATTATCTCTAAAATGATATACCGCAACCCTATGTAACGCTATAAAAAATATTTTACTTCGCATTCGCTTCTATGAGAGCCCCCCTGAAATAAAGATTTTTATAACTTTTTAAGCCATATTCGGCGGGAGGCCATCGGTTTACATATTATATTTAAATTTGAAGTAATTACGTTCAGCAATTCAGAAGTTATAAGGCTCTGACAGACGGACGGACGGACGGACGGACAAGTGCCAATTCACCCAAGTAGACTCAGAGACCTTCGCTTCGCTCGGTCAATTAATACCTATTATAAATGCGAAAGTGTGTCTGTCTGTCTGTCTGCTACGCTTTCACGGCCCAGCTGTTAAACCGATTTTGTTGAAATTTGGTACAGGCATAGTTTGTATCCCGGGAATCAAAAACCTTAATCCACGCGGACGAAGTCGCGGGCATCTACTAGTATTGTACAAGTTAGATGATAGACAGATAGATATACTAAATGTACCAATAGCTTTATTGTTTGCTATTTTTTATAATTTGTCGCTTTCAAGCTTTTCGTCGTTGCAAAGAAGATTCGGGAGTCTGGAATCAACTAAGATCTCATTTGTGGGACTGGCAAGTCGTTTAAGGACGACGAGGAAGTCGTTTTTGATAAGATTGTACGTAAACAAATTCTGCAGAGTTTTAATCAGCCATCTGAGTCATGTTGGAGCAGGAAAACAATAATAGTTACAACTAATTACACATTTAACATTCTAATCGACATAACATTGCAATCTCTGTAAGTAAGGTTCTCAACGTTTACCTAATGTGTAACAAGCATTTGCGATATTAATGGTCAAAGAGGTCAGAGTGCCTAGTGGGAGATTTTCTTCCCAATCGATCGCGTCAATGTTAAAGTACGATTTGCATGGAATAGTCAAGCGCTTGACAGCTGACACTCGATCAATCATACTAATATTTTAAATGCGAAAGTGTGTTTGTTTGTTGGTTTGTCCTACAATCACGCCGCAACGGAGCAACGGATCGACGTGATTTTTCGCATAGTTGAGGACCTGGAGAGTGACATCGGCTACTTTTTATCCCGGGAAATTAAGGACTTCCCGCAGGAATAAAAAAAAAACCACACGGATGAAGTCGCGGGCATCAGCTATTTCCATATAAATATGGTAGGTAGTTAACGTGGTCGCAATCGAATACGTAAAAAAATCCCACTCGGCCTGCTGTTAGGTTACAGGTCAAATGCTCGCTCGTCAATCCTCGCTCTTTCCGGGAAATTAAGGAAAATATGTACCTATTTTCACTAGGTTATGCCTCAATCAAAAGATATTTAGTTGCAATGCCCTTATAAAATTAAATAAATAAGTAACCTGGCCTGACCACTGGGAGCAAAAATGGATCGGATCTATTGGCCGGTCGGATATCCGAAATCTAAAAATATCTAAGACCCGATATAATTCTGTTGTACACGTATAATATGAGCACAAATTATACAGTATCAAATGTGAATATACCTAACTACTTATGTTTTTTAATAGAGTACTTATATAATTTCTTAGAATTGGCTGTACAAGAGCCTCGAGTACTAAAAACTAAGGCGCACCGTTAAATCCACAGTAACTAAAGGATAAGTCCTTATCCACTGGTTGCCCATGACTTCGTGTGTACAAAGTTTTAACTCAATCTTAAGTCTTAACTCATCCAATGACCAATTTAGTTAAGTTTACGATTCGCAAATGCATCGGTAACCAACGAATAAACACTTAACACACACACATACGAGTAACTTTTATAAATTAGAAGATTTGTATGCATTGAAAAAGGATTTTAAAATGATCACTTATAATGTTGTAAATTCCGGTATCCAACTACGCAGACATACTTTAACTACTAGTCATAATAATTGAAAGGATACGCGGATCGTGGCGATGTGAATAAAAAGCGGCAAAAGGAAACGACCTTGTTGCATTGGCCGTGGCCTTTGAGAGTTTTTTTAGGAAGTCGTGGAAATGTCCGTACTTTGACCCCATAGTTGTATATTATAGATCCGACGACCGATATGCCTGATTCAGCATTTAGTAACAGCAGTTATATTTTTTGTTTGCTTTTCCTCGAGACTGTATGGATTTATGTTATAAACAGATAGGAGTGCACGCATAGAGAATATAATAGTTCTGAAAACCATTCGGGACTATTAAAAATGTGAGTTCCCGGTTATTATCACTACCATCTGATAATAATCGTTATAAAAACCTCAAGGTTAACGCTTAGTCGAGTCGTATTGCGGAAGGATGTGGGAGCCCACCGCATTATTATCCCAAGAAAACTCCTATACCATTATTGATTAATGGAAAGGGGTCACGGCCCTCAGTAATGAGGAATAAGACGCAGAGGGAGATTATCATTATTGTTAGTACCGTATAGAGCGGAGAGTCGTCTTGAAAAAGTCCGGTAATTTTATCTGTCCTTACTGCTTTTTTAGGGTTCCGTAGCCAAATTTGGCAAAAACGGAACCCTTATAGATTCGTCATGTCTGTCTGTCTGTCTGTCTGTCTGTCTGTCTGTCTGTCTGTCTGTCTGTCTGTCCGTCCGTATGTCGCAGCCACTTTTTTCCGAAACTATAAGAACTATACTGTTGAAACTTGGTAAGTAGATGTATTCTGTAAATCGCATTAAGATTTTCACACAAAAATAGAAAAAATAAACAATAAATTTTGGGGGTCCCCATACTTAGAACTGAAACTCAAAAATTTTTTTTTCATCAAACCCATACGTGTGGGGTATCTATGGATAGGTCTTCAAAAATGATATTGAGGTTTCTAATATCATTTTTTTCTAAACTGAATAGTTTGCGCGAGAGACACTTCCAAAGTGGTAAAATGTGTGTCCCCCCCCCTGTAACTTCTAAAATAAGGGAATGACAAAACTAAAAAAAATATATGATGTACACTACCATGCAAACTTCCACCGAAAATTGGTTTGAACGAGATCTAGTAAGTAGTTTTTTTTAATAATTTAAAACTTAATACAGGTTTGTACGGAACCCTCGGTGCGCGAGTCCGACTCGCACTTGGCCGGTTTTTATGAACTTAAATTATACGAAGCCAATTCAGAAAATAAGTATTACACCCACTATACTTTATATTAACTATGTATAAATCAAATAAATATTATAAATGCGAAAGTTTGGATGGATGTATGGATGTATGGATGTTTGTTACTCAATCACGCTCCAACGGCTGAACAGATCTGGATGAAATTTGGCACAGATATTTATTATAGTCTGGAATAGCACATAGGCTACTTTTTATCCCGGAAAATTAAAGAGTTCCCGCGGGAACCGAAAAACCTCAATCCACGCGGACGAAGTCGCGGGTATCAGCTAGTACTTAATAGTTGTCTATAGGTGTAGGTATCTATTATCTATTATTTTTTATACGAATTACGAATTACGAACTCCCGATCACAATTTGGATTTAAACGGAACAAAAAGCTTTTAATTATTTTAATATGTACAATATTTTATTACGTTAACCTAAGTACTTTGGTTTTATTACTATTAAAAGGTAATTGTAAAATGTAAAATTGAATTTTCCGATGAAATTTTATAGCCTACAGCGTGGTTGGAAAATGGAATGATCATTTAAAATTATTGTATTTTAATAGAATTTATTAAGGTAAGTAAGTAGATTAATTTTATAAACTAAAATAGTATCTTATTTTGTTTTCCAGTCCTTATTAATTAATAATTAATTGTTTGGAATATATACCGCATGCAGCTTATAATACCTAAGTAAAACTGTATCAGGACGATTCCTGGATACTAAATATTATTTTTAAATTGTAATTGGTAAGTAATATTTTACGTAGGTAATACCTACTATCAAAACAGAGCCCGAAACACGTTTAATCATAAGTATTTTGACTTTATATTATGGTAAAGAGTTTTTGATATTATAACAATTGATAACAATGATAATATAACAATAATAATTGTCGCAGTCAACTCTCCTAGGACAAAGCCGCGAGCATTCGTTTTTGACGACCTCCGTGGCGCAGTGTGTAGCGCTGTTGTCTTAACGTGCGGGAGTCCCGTGTTCGATCCCCGGCAGGGTCAATTTGGGAATTTATAATTTCTGAATTGTCCCTGGTCTGGCCTGGTGGGAGGCTTCGGCCGTGGCTAGTTACCACCCTACCGACAAAGACGTGCCGCCAAGCGATTTAGCGTTCCGGTACGATGCCGTGTAGAAACCGAATAGGGGTATGGGTTTAATATAACTGCCATGCCCCTAACAGGTTAGCCCGCTACCATGTTAGACTGCATCATCACTTACTCACTTCATCATCACTTGTAGTCATAAAAAAAAAATTACAACTTATCGATTATGAAAACGTATCATAATATATTATTATAGTTCAATTGGGATCCACGTAGCAGCTATGGTATTGTACGCTGGCATTGCAAATGGCGTTACAATAAAATATTCAGAGATCACCAGAAGCAGGAGATTGGTGCGGAGGAGAACGGTAAATATTTTAGAAGCTACTCGTGAATGGGAAACGTATTTCTCTGGCTTCGTATTAACGTTTTATCGCTATTGCAGGTATCGAGCGGCATATATTTACGTACTAGCTTCTGCCCGCTACTTCGTCCGCGTGGACTCTACCAATTTCGAACCCCTATTTTGCCACATTAGAGGTGGAATTTCCAAAAATCCTTTCTTAGCGGAGGCCTACGTCAAATTTCAGCCCGATCCGTCCAATAGTCTGAGCTGTGCTTTGATAGATCAGTCAGTCAGTCAGTCAGTCAGTCACCTTTTCCTTTTATATATTTAGATGTATGAGGTGTCTAGAAAAAGTGTTTATAAAATAAAAATGTACCGGTCGCGATGGCTAATCTCCCATCCCCATCTGCGCTGAGATCTGCGCGGATATATTAAATAGTGTATGTTGAGTATACGCATATGTCACAGGTGCATTTTCTATTACACTTAGATCGAAGGGGTGGCAATCCAACACACCCTTTACTTTACCCGGCTTTACTTGCAACCCCAACTGTTGTGTAGAGTCTTGATATATCATTACATTTATTGTGTGAGAAAGCCACATTTATGTGGCTTTTATTCCTATCACCTCGGATTGTTTATTATTCTTCCCATTGGTCAAAATCCATTGACAGCAAAAATACCATAAATTTAGCCACTCAAAACAATTGAGACTGTAACAATACGGGAACAATGATTGATGCAGGTTTTGCTTCAGTTCTAGATTCACTTGACAATAATTCAAAAGCACTATTAATTGAATAAACACTTGTCTACTTCTATTTCTAAAACAATGAAACATGCTTATAATATTTGAACATTAGATAAAGTGTTCACAATTATGCAAACCAAAAATGTCTTCTATTGTTTTCCATCTGAAGGTATTGCAAAAATAAATTACTGTTAATATAAAACAATTTGACGAGGTTGTATCTGCGATTTATGTTACCCAACAAAAATGTTTCATAATTATTATTACAGGAAAAAATTACATTAGTACAGGTTAACTAGGTTGTAAGAAAACTATTGGCACAATTTCAGAGGAAAATGTCACTAATAAATCTCATAATGTCAGTCTGGTACAGTTGTCTATAATTAATGAAACTATTATTTATGAAAAACTAGATAGATAGATAGATAAATTCTTTATTGCCACACATAAATTACAGAAAAAACTTAATTATAAACAAAATACAGAAAACAACACGTGCGCAAGGGCGGTCTTATCACTAAAAGTGATCTCCTCCAGACAACCCATTTCATAAGGAAAATTAAAAAGAGGTAGGTTTATTCTAGGTAGGTTTATTCTTTGATTGTGACACACCGTCTAATTAAATTATTTTATTTTACCATTTTTTCCTACTGTTTCTTAATTTCTATGAATAATGACAAAGGAAAGCAAAGCAGTTAATGATTAACAGCTGTATTAGGTAATTAATAATAATAAAATGTAATGATTTTATGAATACTTACTTGATGATACTTTGATTGATGACTTTGTCTGCGTGGATTTACTTTTTCGGAATAATAAGTATGTTTTACTATCCAAGTCCTCAAAAAACAGGCGCGCGAGGGTGAAATCGAGCAAGCGCATGTCGCATAAAAGAAGAAATTGAGAAACTCCTCCTTTTTTGGAAGTCGGTTAAAAATAAATTACTGTTCAATAAAAATTAATCCGATAATGTTTGATTATGAAATTGAAATTATAAGGTCTTGCAAACAACAAATTATTTTTTCAAGCAGTTTGATAGATACCCTGCTTTAAAAACCCTGTTTTGCCGATTTTATACTATGACAGAGCCTTTATATCCATGCATAGGTTAGCAGCATTTCTTCATTTTAAAGCCTAACTTGTCCGAATACTACCTACCTCTGAAGTTACAATATTCTAGCAAGTTATTATATAATCATTACATCGATCGATAAAAATTGCGATACATTTTTATTACTAATCGATAATATGGATAAGTCATGAACTCATGATACAAGAACGAGCTAATCGTCACGTGGTCGAGGAAATCTTCGACAGGTTTTTCTCGTATTTAATAATAAAGAAGTGACAATTCTAAAGTCTCAACAATTATCATAGTTTCTTTGTATATGCCATATAGCTTATCAGAAAATAATTCGCATCTATTGATCTAATAACCCGTTACCCGACCTGAAATTTAGATGCGAAAATATCAATCAATCAATCAATTTTATTGCACATAATAACACGAGTATAATAATAAAACTGTAACTGGACGGTTCTTGTTAATAAAATATACCTATTAATTGCCACTTAAGCTCATGCAAAGCCGGGGCGCGATAACAGAGGGCGTGTTTAGGACTACGTACTCAAGTCAGGTGTTGTTTTGTACAACATTAAACCATTTTTCCATAGTAAAACCAAACTCCCTACCCATATTGTTACGGCTCCTAAGTGAAGATACATCTTTTATGTCTCAAGTTAATGACACCGAAGGGAACAGTTAGGTATTAAAAAAGGTGTTTCATAAAAAATAAAATGACCCCTGAAAAATTTGCTTAACCGCCTACATTATATTATTATTTTCTTAAAATGGTTTGATATGTAAATAATTATAAGCCTTATTTTGCATGCAATAAGACTCGTTGTTGTGTGAGATGTGTCGTCATTGTGATCGTGTACATTTTTGTTATTAATGACTGCACGGGTCCGAAGGTTTTGTTAAATCACTGGATATCAATTATAATTAAGTAAGTAGTTAATCTAAAACATAACTTCTCATCTAATTACAGGAACATTATATTCATGGCAATTTAATTATGGATGTAAGAAATAAGAATGCTTGTGTCGCACTGCTCGCACACTTCGCTAGTTTTTGGTGGGCAAGTTTAACTATAACGATAACTTTTTGTGGTGCAACTAGTCCCAAAAATGTTTTTTTTTATCCACTACAAGTTAGCCCTTGACTGCGATCTCACCTGATGGTCACATCATCACTTGATGCAGTCTAAGATGGTAGCCGGCTAACCTGTTAAAACGTGGCATGGCAGTTATATATTATATTATTAATTAGGTACCCCTATTCGGTTTCTACTCGGTGTCGTACCGGAACGCTATACATGGCTTGGCGGCATGTTTTTGCCGGTAGGGTGGTAACCAGCCACGGCCGAAGCCTCCCACCAGGCCAGACTAGGGAAAATTCTGAAATTGTAAATTTCCAAATTGACCCTGCCGGGTATCGAAGCCGGGACCTCCACACGTAAAGGCAACAGCGCTCAACACTTCACCACGGTTTCTCCAGGTCGTAAAAAAGGAAAATAATAAAATAATGTATGGTCATTGCTCAAAAATACATTATGTAGGCCTAGCTAGCATATCCTACATCCATGTTGGTCATTTCATATAAACAGACGAACCAATTAGGTTGAGCTATCTACTCCAGCCCTGATTGGATTACCGGTTGCATAATAATTTACGATATTTCATAATTGGTAATAATCAGTGCGGCCAAACCCAACCAGACGATCCTGCAGACTATCCAACATAATCGACCATGCCATTCGACCACAACCAAATTGACTCATCCTGATGATAATAACATATTACCTGCCTAGTGCCTATCTATAACTGTTCCTATTTATACTTTTAATACAACTGTAATGGGGCGATTTTTGCGCAATAATGAATTATGAAAAAGTTATTTGAAGGAAGCTTCGTTATATACATTGACCTGTATAGGCCCCAAACAGTTTTGTATATATTTTTGCCTGCTTGTGCACGCATCACGCTAGAACTACGACGATTTGAAGGGAACTTACCTCACTTATATATAGGTTAAAATAATAAAATTAATAATAACCTACTCGGATGGAATTGACGGCCATTTGCCTCAATTATAATAACCTACTCTCGGCTAGCATAAATGATATTATTATCCCTAAAAACAATACGGTTCCTTCGAGATAGGAAGGAAGAGATGGAAGTTTTCGCCGATGTAATTTTGCTTAAATTTTTCTTTACAATATTTGTGCTGTCAGGTCTAACGTACAAAACCATCATGCAATGATAGTTTTATGTTTTCATGAATATATTATGATGACTAGTTAGGAGACGGAACTCCTTTTATCATGCAGGTAACTTCAAATAAATCGCGATCAGTTTAGAATATTAACCTAACCTAAATTATATAATACTAGCGATCCGCCCCGGCTTCGCACGGGTAGCACTAATAATCCTAATAGTCTATACCCAATATAGCTATAAAAATGGTTATTGTGAGTCAACCATGAAAGATAGATGTATGCAATCGCGGACTTTTTTTAGAACTTTTTGAGAGGAACAATTCCACCATACATTGTTTTCGTGTAACTTTAACTATTTACGCAGCGCACGCCACGTAAGCTCTCAGAAGAGAGGATTTTTTCCGACTTAGTTCACATAATTGCAATTTTCGTAAGGATCTCTAATTTTTTGAAAATAAAATATAGCCTATGTTACTCGCTGATAATGTAGCTTTCTGTAAGTGAAAGAATTTTTAAAATCGGTTGAGTAGTTTATCCATTACAAACAAACAAACAAACAAACAAATCTTTCCTCTTTATAATATTAATTTAACCTGAGACGACGATCATTTCGAGTAGTCGTTGATGGCTCCTCATCTGATCTCATGGCGATCAATGCCGGTGTCCCTCAGGGATCAGTTCTCTCTGCAACGCTTTTTTTGCTGCACATAAACGACATGCTAAAACCCGGTATCTTTGGGTATGCAGATGACAGCACCGTTACAGAGAGATACATATCCGGTCCCCGTGCCAGTGGAGCTGAGATTCTTACGCACATAGAGGCTTTGGTAGAACGAGTCAATTTGACCTTGAAGGAGGTGTCCGACTGGGGTGACGCCAATCTCGTCAAGTTTAATTCTACCAAAACGCAAGCGTGTCTATTCACCGCGAAACGGAGTTCATTCCCAATCACTCCGACTTTCCGAAATATATCCGTTCCAATTACCGACAGCGTCGAGCTCCTCGGTATCAACATATCGTCCAACCTCAACTTTGGACAATGCACCGAATCCAAGGCAAAAACAGCTGGCAAGAAACTTGGCATCCTCAACAAAGTCAAGCGGTACAGCTTCTTATACTGTACCAAGCACAAGTTCGATCGTGCATGGAGTACTGCAGCCATTTATGGGATGGCTCTGCCAAGTACCAGCTTGATGCATTGGATTCGGTGGATCGTCGCGCCAGGAGACTTATTGGTAACAAAGCGCTGGTCAGCTCGAGGCTGCAAAGCTTGGAACATAGGCGCAAAGTTGCCTGTCTGTCGGTATTCTACAGGATATATTTCGGTGAGTGTGCCCAAGAACTGTTCGATCTGGTTCCTCCGTCACCTTTTTATTATCGAACCGCAAGGCATCGACAAGGTCTGCACCCTTACGCGGTCGAAATTCCGCGGGCTCGTACGAAGCGATTTGCTTCCTCGTTTCTAATTCGAACCGCTAGGATATGGAATGCCCTTCCGGCTTCCGTTTTCCCCTCCTCTTTTAACATAGGTACCTTCAAATCAAGAGTGAATAGGCATCTTCTAGGCAAGCGCGCTCCACCTTAGGCTGCATCACCACTTGCAAGCAAGTCTGATTGCAGCCAAGCGCTGGCCTATACATTTAAAAAAAAAAAAGTTTAGACCTAAGTTACGGCTGTAGTACATAAGGTAAGGTAGGGTAAGCTCTTCCGTGCGAAGCAGGGGCGGGTCGACTAGTTAATTCGTATTTGACCAATATGTATAAGAGGAGGCATCATTCATAAATGATTTTTCGAGAGTAGGTATGTAGTTAAATTAATTTCATCATTTGTGATATTATTGTTATCGCGTTGTGGTCCCATTTGCATTAATGTATATTCGATAAATGAGGCTAACGGAAACCACCACATTTGATATTAGGATAACCACATTCGCAAATTCGCATTAATCTCTATAATATTATACCTATAGTGTAAATATTTTATTTACTCAACTCAAACTCAAATGTTTTTATTCAAATCAAATTTTACAAGTGCTTTTGAATAGTCTACCTACCACAGAATAGGTATAATAGCATACTATTACCTATTCTGTGGTAATAGTATGCTACCACAAAATAGGTAATTTACTACTAACTAGCCGCCTCGAGTGACTGACTGATCTATCAACGCACAGCTAAAACGAATGATCGATCGGGCTGGGCGTATATTATGACCTAGGCTAAGAAAAGGCTTTTAAAAATTCAACCCTCGAAGGGGTGAAATTGGGGTTTGAAAGGGGCCAAAGGCGTCTAATAGTCATAAAATTCATCTCGTTTATAATAATGTTTAATTTTAATCAACTTGGACAAGAAGTGGGTACCAGTTTATTATATATTTGAATATCGAACGCAGTTCAATCAACCGGATGTTAACGTAATAAATTAAAATTCATAAATCATGATAAACATTTTACATGACAAGGCAATATATCACCTGTAAAGTCTCAATATTGTCTGTATCTCGCACAAACCAGTACCGCGGCCATACTTGCCAGACAGCTTGCCGCCGTTTAGAAGGACACTATAAGTATGCGAATCAGCAAAATAAAGGCGTCACTTTAAAATTAATACATAATGAATAGCTAAATGCTTTGGAAAGTAATACAGCGTTTATTTATTCACTCCAAAAAAATCTAATAGATAAAGTCTAGTTGTTACAAAATAAATGACTTTTGTGAAAATAATTAAGGCAGCCGTCTCTCTACTACATCAATGATTTGCTGTTCCTCATCGGGTTTCCAATATTGCAATACGAACTATATATCTAGCTATTGAATAAGTCTTAAAGTTATTCGTTATTAATAGTTGTATAACGTGTTGACGTTGAGTTGTAAAACCACATAATGTAACCACATAGTGAATTCAAAACCATTTAATATCAGACTTCCAAAAAGGAGGAAGTTCTCAATTCGGTTCTTAAAATGTGTTTTTAGTTTTTAATTTCTTCCTATCCGGCACAGATTCTCAGGACAGTTTACTAAGGTTAGTAGACCTACACCCTAAACCGATAAAAAAAACGTCAGTCACATGCGATTTGCGAAAAACGTCTAATGGGCAACTACGTATTAGACGTTTTTTGATGCATCATAATCTCTATCGGTAAGTCTGTAAAATATTTTTCATCCCACCATCTCGGAAAGAGTATTTTTATTCTTCGATATCTGATGGTAAAAGCCGTTATTATCCTCTAGAGGATAAAGTAAATTGAATTTAGAACATCGTGTGCACGTTAGTAAATATCACTCGTCTATGAAGTTTGTGAATTCAAAACATCATTAAAACCTATTTACTTGTACCTCTATGGTGCCGCATTTCCATACAATCGTTTTTAATTTGTTAAAAACTCACACTCGTAACCTTCTTGGTGTACTTTTTTAATTTGCTTTGCGCGTACCATTTTCATTCACGTCATATTGTTTAAAATTAAAACCGATTAAAAACAAGAAAATTGAAAATAAGTGAAAAACCTAAAATGAGTGATTCTAGTGACGAAGAAATTAACAGAATTGAATTTAATCTTGTGATTTTTTTGCATTTAGTCATTTCCTCGCTGAGGTGGGATGAAAAGTTGAAAAGTTACCTTGTGATTTTTTTTGCACTTAGTCATTTCCTCGCTGAGGTGGGATGAAAAGTTACGTGTTGCACTCGAGTGAAAAGATTTTTCACCTCGTGCTCTTTTGATTCCCTCGCTGACGCTCAGGATTCTAATTTTTGAACCACTCGCTGCGCTCGTGATTCAATTTTAGAATCCTTCGCTTGCTCGGTCATCAAAATTGAGCACGCGGTTAAAAAACAACTTTTCACTCTTGTATAACAAATAACTATTTCATTACTCATACACGGAAAGTAGGTTTGAAGTTGCCTGAGAAGCGGGTTGAAAGTAATACTTTTCAGCCCTAGGGAGAATCGTTTTCAACTGAATTTTTATTGGAGTTCAAATGAAACACGACTTTTTTTTTTTTTTTTTTTTTTTTTTTTTTTTTTTTTTTTTTTTTTTTTTTTTTTTTTTTTTTTTTTTTTTATGCCCGAGTGCATCCATAGACAAGAAGAAAGATAGACTTTAAACTTTAAAGACAACTGATTCATAGACTTTTTATTTTGACTTTCCTTATATTCGTAATGAAAAGCACAGTGTTTACCTCGGGATGAAAGACTTATTTAGTCCCTCGAACTATAGGCCCCCTCGCTACGCTCGGGCGCCAAACCCCGTCTCGGGACTAAATAAGTTACTTTCATCCCTAGGGTAACAATGTACTATTTCATTACTCATACACGGAAAGTAGGTTTGAAGTTGCCTGAGAAGCGGGTTGAAAGTAATACTTTTCAGCCCTAGGGAGAATCGTTTTCAACTGAATTTTTATTGGAGTTCAAATGAAACACGACTTTTTTTTTTTTTTTTTTTTTTTTTTTTTTTTTTTTTTTTTTTTTTTTTTTTTTTTTTTAATACCCGAGTGCATCCATAGACAAGAAGAAAGATAGACTTTATTCATAAAGTAAAGACAACTGATTCATAGACTTTTTATTTTGACTTTCCTTATATTCGTAATGAAAAGCACAGTGTTTACCTCGGGATGAAAGACTTATTTAGTCCCTCGAACTATAGGCCCCCTCGCTACGCTCGGGCGCCAAACCCCGTCTCGGGACTAAATAAGTTACTTTCATCCCTAGGGTAACAATGTACTATTACACACTGAAAAAGGCGCGTAAATGTTTACTAATTAATTGAAAATTGAAATCGTCGTTGTCTCAATCTATAGACATTCCCCGCTGGACGAAGGTCTCCTGCAAGGATCTCCACAGAACACGGTCTAGTGCCGCTTGTTGAAATACATAACCCGTTGTCCTAGGTGAGCGACAGAAGCGATACCACACAACGCGACGCGATACGACGCCATAGAAAATGACAAAGTAGGCCACGCGAAGGGTCTAAGGCTGAGATCTATAGAGCGCACTTTGACCTTGCTCGGACTTTACTTTCGAGCTTAGACAATGTCGGTATTTATAGAGCCTATGCTTCGAAGTCGTGCTGAGTGCGCGCTTAGCAAAGTCCAAGTCAACTAAATCGACGACTTACGAAAAACTCAGGATTAAACTTAAATATGAAATGAAATGATTTGAAATGATTTATTTATTTCACGTAGGACAACTTGTGTCACTTTTAAAACGTTAAGACTTAAGACTCTACCACCGGTTCGGAAAACTGATCCTACTGAGAAGAGCCGGCAAGAAACTCAGCAGTTGCTCTTTTCTCAAAAAAGAAAAGGTTACAATAAGTAGACAATACAATAATTGTATTGTCTACATTATATAACACATAAGTTACAAATATTACACTGACTTGTGGGTCACTGGATGCGAGGCCGGTTGCTTCCATGCAACTTTGTCATTAATAAAATCATCGATAGTGTAATACCCTCGACTTAACAAATGCTGTTTTACACAGTCTTTAAATCTATGTAATGGCAAATCCAGAAACTCTTTGGGAACCATATTATAAAAGCGTACACTAAAGCATAATTTTAAAAAGGTTAAATTAATGTAGACCTAATTAATTCCACAAATTATTTGACTTAGCGATACAACTATAAATTCGAAATCAAAGATTATGCTGAGCATACGCTCAGCCAAGTTTTTCGTAAGTAAAGTCTGAGCTAAGTCAAAGTACGGTCTATAGATCTCAGCCTTAGGCTCTAAAAGCTATTGTTGGATGAAGCTATTGTTTAATACTGTCGCGTCGCGTCGCGTCGTTACCGCGTTTGTCACTCCTAGGATAACGAGTCACACAAAATCAATTTGAAAAGAGAAAACCAAACAAATAAAAGTTGACTTACTGTGTGATATTTTTATCAAAAGTTTCCACTGCAGACGTATTTAAAGTACAATTTTATATCGCTCTACATCATTATTGCTGCGCTTACGCCCTGTGGCGAGACTGTCGAGGCATAAATCTGTTTGTGCATTTGTTTTGATAAATGCACTTCCTTGCGGTCTTGCACTGGCAAGGCCGAAAGACTATTAAAATTATCTTATCTCAGCTTGACATTAAAGGTTATAGGTCGCATGTGATCTGCATGATCTAAACAATTCATGAAAGTATGAATTATTGTTTCTTAGATATATTAGACAGAATGCAAGTAGCGATGATCTGTTTTACCGGAAAAAAAACAAATTAAAAATTTCTCCTATTTGGAAGTCAGTAAGAAATAGAGAGAAATACTAGAAGGGTTATTAGTTTATTCCCGGCTCTTCTCAGTAGAATCATCTTTCCGAACCGGTGGTAGAGATTTGACTTATCATAAGTGGCACAAGTTCAACAAGAATTAAATAAATCATTTATCATTTAAAATTATCAGTCGTCTAGCAACCGAACTAATTGGATAAGTTTAATTAGCAAACCACAAGCCAACAATATTTTGTAGGTAAAGCCTAATGGAAATGAGCTCGTAAAATCTCGGTAACTTGTACCTACGTAAGAAAACTTTTAAGTAACCATAAGTTCATAAAATAGCTTCGAAAGGTGACCTTTTGGGATTAGAGAGTTTATTAAGGGCACTTTGATAGGTATCTTGTATCGGGATCTTAAAAGGGTTTTGTGTTACCTTACCTAACTGCCCTATAAGTTCTTAATACTGAATTCTTTTTGGCACATAATGTTCCAAAAACATTATGGTAGGTTATTAGAATGGTAGATTATGGTAGGTTAGGTAGGTTGGATAGTACCGTTTTAGGATTCAACCGTTAAATCGATCGTAACGGAAAAACCGCATTCATAATAAATAATATATAAGAATAAGGGTCTGTCCATCTGTTATCGTTTCACGGCAGCTGAAATGGTAACAGTTGAACTGATTTTGACAAAGTGTGGCATAGATAGCTTTTTATTTCCTTGAGAAATCAAAGAATTCTCATGGAAATAAAAAACAACTGAAATCCATATGGACAAATTGCAACATGTAGGTTATTTGAATCACTCAGCAACGAATCAGCGAATCGTATCTAATCGTCCATTGGGCGATTTCAATAACCGTGACAATAATCTGCTCAATACCTACCCATATCAGAGGTACTAAAATTCTACATCACTGCATATCAGTCATAGAAGTCTCCAGTTTTTACTTATGACCACTGGATTATACAAAATGTAAGCAGATTGTCAGTTCACTGACATACGGAACGAAAGCAATCAGTCAGAAACTGTCAGAAATCTTCACGACTGTCAACGTATTTGCAACCACATATTTTGCAACATAATAACTCTTCGGTTTCGGTGCATTTACGCTGAACGAGTTTTCTCGTCTCAACAACGTTGATAGATTTCGAGTAACGTAAAACATAAGATCCATTTTACGTTACAGTGTTTCGATGACATTAGCGTGTCGGGCGGCGCATTTTAGGTTAAGAGTTGCTTGTCTGGAGCAAACTGAAAAGCAGCACTGGGTATTGCTGACAATAACCAGCACAAATCTGAGTTTGCAACCAATTGTGTCTTTTGTTGTCCTTTAATTTTTAAGACTAATATAATTATTAATGTACAATGAACAAAAGTGTAATACAATGAAAGCTTTATTTATTTTATTAATAAATCAATTGATAACTTGGTCTTGGTCTTTCTTCCAAAATTTACATTCAATGTCAATCAGTAGATTTCAATTTTGTTGTATTTTAATTTCGTTCGAAGTTTCCATCTGGGTGCTTGTTGAATAGAACTACGCAGGCAACACGGCAAGGCAGTTTTGGTCATCGAGACATAACTCGTACTAAGCTTGTATTATGGTATACTCGTATATCTCTGTGTAGGCATTTCATTTTGAATCACAGCGGTTTTCTAATATGTATTTTAATACCTCAGTAAATACAATACGTAGAGTCCGGTTTGTGATAATGGCGAGCACCCTTTCTTTTTTTGAATTTAGAATGTTTTGGAAAAAATGCCAAGTTCTCTTAAACTAAATATAATAGAAAAATTGTAAGCTTCTGAATAGAAAGGGACAAAAGCATTCCGAAACTAGAAGGTCCTAAATAAATATCTAATACGGGGCTATACAATATACATTTGTTGCTTTTGTTGATAATGCCCTATTCAATAAGCTGGGCCCAATTCTTATTATCTGAAACCCTAGTGTAACTTTTGAAGTATCCATTAGTAGATGATGAGTTTATCATAGGACGGAATCCAGAAAGTTTAAAAACTAAATATACATAGCTCCTTACAGAAATATTGATTGATGACCATGTAGCTGATTCGACAGACGGAAAAATAGATAGCTATATCAATATTAACCAATAAATAAAGTCGCATACATCATATAACTTTTAAACTTTCATATATCTAGCGGAGTTCTCATAAAAATCAAAAACTTCTCAAAGTAGGACATTTTTTTGTACTCACATTGCAAATAGAAACGGCTTTACACAATTAAGTTGACCTTACTGAAAATAATAAATTCTTTAATTTTTTGTAATCATTTTGCAATATTTTGACATTGATTTGGGTGGCAATAGATATTTTTTCGTCAAGATCGGTAATGGACAATACGATCATCTTGAACAGTCGCATAGGTACATAGGTATATGTATTAGTTCAAGTACGAGTAGGTACATTGAATATAATAGCATATAATATTATACGTCGGGTTCTTCCCTGATTGGGTATTTTGACAAACCGATACCAACAAGTCATGAGGATAATAGGTAAACTATATATTAGCATTAAAAATTTTCTCATAAGGGTTCATCCATAAAGTACGTCACACTCATTTCGTGATTTTTTGACCCCTCCCCCGCCTTGTCACACACATTTGTGAGACCATTTGTGAGACCAAGCTAGTGTGACGTCACATTTACATCTAGAAACATCTAGAAAACTCGCCAAAGATACAGATACTTACAGTTGGAAATATTTTAAAGTTTTTCAAATAGTTCATAATATTTGGCATTTTATTGCGATGTATAAGATTTTGAAATGTGACGTCAAGAAACTTAGGACCCCTCCCACCCCTTGTCACACAATGTCACACTTTATCGACCCCCTCCCTCCCCCTAAACGTGTGACGTACTTTATGGATGATCCCTAAGAAGAAAGACACAAGAACATGCTGAGCACTTATTTAAGGACGAATGATGATCCGAAGTCAGAACATGCCCGTTTTGACGAAACTTTAAAAAAATCTGAAAAAGTTGCGGGTTCGATTCCTGATTTTTGTCTCTCATCTCTGGCGTAACATTTTGTACTTTATTTTAAGTCGACGAAAAAGCCTATTAGACAGAGAACTTTAGTCCTAAATACCAAAATGATCAGAATACTGATCATATCTAATACCCTTAATTTCACCTCTATGACCGCTCCCTTAGTACCCTGTATTATTAATACGTGATTTTATATGGAATCTGCAATAAAATGATTTTATTTATTATTTATTTATTTTATTTAATACTTACTGTACATAAACACAATTTATGTCGCAAAAAATTATACCTACCCAAAAAAACAAGTTAGTAAGTACATAACATATTGAAAAGAACCTATAATCATACTAGCGATCCGCCCCGGCTTCGCACGGGTAGCACTAATAATCCTAATCTATATAATATTAAACTATCCTATCTCTCAAGTTAGATCGAACTGCACATGGTGTGCGAATTCATATTATTACCAGTAGAACAGATGGCTATCATTTTCATTCATCCTATAGGTTTTGTTCTATTGAAGAATAATTAAAATATTTATAATTTATAACTTGCTATGATTCAAGTAATTTATTAACCATATTATTATTTAAAATGTATTCAATGTACCTACACGAGTTTGTATTACGTATTTTATTAAAATATGCATTATGTATTTTGTACAAATAAAATTACTAGTAGAGAACAGGTCATAGATAAAATAAATATTGCAGATTATTTTATTGAATCAAGAAAACCGCGGGGTATAGCAATAAGATCCCATAGTTTTTGCATGTTGATTTGATACATTAATAGAATCTAAGCTCCAACAAGCCGCGGTCTACCTTATGTAGATCTATAAAATCCATACTAATATTATAAAGGCGAAAGTGTGTGTCTGTCTGTCTGCCTGTCTGTCTGTCTGCTACGCTTTCACGGCCCAACTACTCAACCGATTTTGATGAAATTTGGTACAGAGATAGGTTACATCCCGGGAAAGGACATATACTTTTTATCCTGGAAAATGGAAGATTTCCCGCGATAAACAAAACCAATCGACGCGGACGAAGTCGCGGGCATCGTCACTAGGCGAATATACCTAGACTAAGTAGACATTACAAAATCTTTCATTTGTATCAAAATACCATGAAGACCACATGTATGAATGTATAAAATCTATTTGTAAAGATTTGACCTCCAACAACGTAGCCGAAATTGATCCGTGTTTTTCTTTCGCTGCTCCGATAAAAAATTCATGTTTTTAGGGGTTGAAAGCAGATGTCCTTATTACTTTTTGTTCCCCTTGAAAACGAAACTTGTAGCCGCTTACATTATTATGATATCCAATTTCACCGTGTTGTGATGCCTGTTGCTTTAAATAATAGTTATGTAGATAATATTTCAAAGTTACTGTTAAGTATTAGTTTTGTGTCATAAACCTATTGTTTTGTGATAAATCACATTAAACTTCCGTAGCGCTATCATCAAAGCTTTAAAATTAAAGTAAATGCACAGGATTTAGGATTGGTCTCCGCTGCGGTAGGAGCAAGACCATTTTTTTTATTTATCTTCTACAAGTTAACCCTTGACTGCGATATCACCTGATGGTAAGTGATGATGCAGTCTAAGATGGTAGCGGGCTAACCTGTTAGGGGCATAGCAGTTATATTAAACCCATACCCCTATTCGGTTTCTACACGGCATCGTACCGGAACGCTAAATCGCTTGGCGGCACGTCTTTGCCGGTAGGGTGGTAACTAGCCACGGCCGAAGCCTCCCAGCAGGCCAGACCAGGGAAAATTCAGAAATTATAAATTCCCAAATTGACCCTGCCGGGGATCGAACCCGGGACCTCCACACGTTAAGACAACAGCGCTACACACTGCGCCACGGAGGTCGTCAAACCATGAGAAAATGGTAAAAGGCTGTAAAAATAAATATAATGTAGTGTAAAATTAGCTCTTGTAATTATTTGTATACTTACTACGGGATTTGAAAGATGATATTTTGAAGGATGCTGAATAATCATCTAACACACACCCTATAATATTAAAAGTAGGTAAGATTACTACTGAAAAGGTGGACGTGTATCCGTGTGTCTTCAATATTATCACAAAATACATAATAGTACCTTTCATGTAATAGGTATTATAAGTATAGATTATCATAATATAGACCATTAGATAAAATCGTAAAATTATATCTACAACTTTTACGCACTACGCATGTGCGAACATTTCGTTAAAGCAATAAAACAATAAAATCGCTGTGACATATAAAAAAGGAAATAAAAATGTGGTTCTTACTCAGCGAATATTTCGTTGGCCAGGTTAGTTTCTCCTTAACAACCCGAGCAGAGTTTCGCAATCCATTTTTGGCGGATTTATACCGTTTCAAAATATACTCCATGATTACTAAATTGATGACACATTAAACCAATTCACCGACTAGACTGTTAAAAAAATATATCATCCACCTATTTGGTACTTCCCGGTGAATAACATAAGGAAGTTTTGTTGCACAGTTGAATGACTTAATCCGAAAAACAGTACGCCCGTAAAAACTTTCTTAACTCGTGTGTATTTTTTTTTTATTACCGCACAAACATATTTGAAGTTAATTTCATACAGTTCAGAACGCGACCACCCGCAAGACAAAAAATTGTCACTGAAACACGTGCACTTTAAAGGATCCCGACCAATTGAAGATGTTATGGTACGGATACGGAACCCTCACAGGCCGCGAGTCATAATGTTGATAAAGTCAAAGAAACGTGAGAGAGCAATTGGTAAGTTAATAACAATAATATTATCGGCACACACGGCATGATTGCTACACACAAAACACAACACTGCTCTAACGGTGTAGTAATAGGTATTATGTTTAATTTATACTGCAATAAATAACACATTGATATTCTATTAGTAATTGGTTGGTCACGTGACTTGAGACGGGTGATATTTTTTTTATTGTTGCAGTTATTTCCAGTGCGTAATACGAACACGTTTGTGATAAATACTATTAAAATGTGAATTTAATTAAATTATCTCTTTTAGGTTAAAGTTACAACGATTTTATAAATCTGCGGGTGTTATGTCTCTAACCAGAAGAGTCGAACTGCACGAACAAAAGGAAAAATTGTAGTGCTTCAATAGTAGGTAATACTTACCTCACATTCAATGTCGAGACTAGTTTATAGGGTTCCATACCAAAATAGTCAACAAGAAATATAGTTCTACAAACTTATCAGACACGGTGACAGCGTCGCTATAGTATCTAAATCTATCATACTAATATTATAAATGCGAAAGTGTGTTTGATCGACGTGATTTTTGGCGTGGTTATAGTAGAGGCTACTTTTTATCCCGGAAAATAAAGGAGTTCCCGCGAGAATCAAAAATACTTAAACCACGCGGACAGAGCCGCGGGCATCAGCTGGTATCAAAATTAATTTGAAATTTTGAGTCCTTATAGTTGGACTTTGACAACGGAACCATAGGAACTGGAGTCTTGTAGAAAAAGGAATTCAATAATTACTTGTTATTCCCTATTCGCTTGATATTCGCGAAGCTAATCGCCAAGCTGGTCTAAGTTGGCAACCATTTAATTTTAAAGGCTTCAAAAATAGCGCTAAATCATACTTAATAATATAAATGCGAAAGTGTGTTTCTTTGTTGGTTTGTCCTTCAATCACGCCGCAACGGAGCAACGGATCGACGTGATTTTTGGCATGGGCATAGTTGAGGACCTGGAGAGTGACATAAGCTTTTTATCCCGGAAAATTGAGGAGTTCCCGCGGGAATAAAAAAAACTTAAACCACACGGACAAAGTCGCGGGCATCAGCTAGTAAAAAATAAGTTTATTTATTTTAAAAGACCGGTAAAAATCAGATAAATCATAGCGGTGGATACTGGATATCTCGTTGTATTAGCTCAAATTGAAAAAAGATGAAGGGAAGGATGCATCATGCAACTCAACCGTAACATTGAATTAAAAGATAATATTGTGTGATATTAATTAAGATCGTGGTAAGTATTAATACTATCATAATATATACCTCATATAATACTTATGACAATAAGTTTTATCAATATGAATGGTGTCAATTCTAATTAAAATTAATGCATTATGAAGGACAAATAATAGACGTCTGTTGTCTGTATATTGTCTGGTCTGTATTGGGTACGTCATATCATATTTAATCAGTTGGGCCGATTTTAGAGGACTGAGTAACTGAGTACTCTTTATCCCGCCCCATACAAATTAAGTTTTTTTTCTGATATCAATAAAAGTCTCTTTAGTTTGTAAGATTTCTGTAAAAATCCGTCATTTCAAAGTTAAAAAAAATTATAAATTTTTGATATTATTTTCTGGAGCGTCTACAATAATGTTCATTGAGTCCAATCAGTTCATATTCAAAGCACGCTCGAAGGACACTTCTTTCAAGATGAAAAACGCTAAAGTTACGTTAATTGCTGTCTAAATTGTTTAGTTGGCCAATCGCGACACGCTGTTTAGCAATAGTTCATACAATTTGACATGTCACTTTAGTTAAACCCACAGTAAACCATATAGTTAAACTGCAAATAGAGTGAGCCTAGAGTTTAAATATGCCTCAATACAGTTTAAAATAAAATGAACGTGTATTATTAAGCTGTTATAAATATTCTCCATACGTGAATTAAATTCCTCTACGTTATTTATTATTATTACGCCTATTTATACGTTGCTCTGGGATTGTAGGAAGAGTCACGGCCAACCATCGCATAAAAATAGAGTAAGTACGTAAAAATTATTAATCTTCCTACGTAGTGTTAGCAGGAACAATACTGCCAACGTTTAAAGCAATATTTAAGCAATATTACTAAATTACAATTTGAAGCCACTTCATTTCATTTCATTTGATTTCATTTATTTATTTGTGAATACAGTAGGTACAAAAGGTACCGAACCGAAGTTCCTAAAATAATTATTATAATTTCTAAAACACGAAAGTAAAAAATAATGAAATAACATTGCTTTATGCGTTGGTACTGGTATAGTATGGCCCCTAGGATATGTTTCATGTTTTCTGGCATTATGAAGAACTAGCTGATGCCCGCGACTTCGTCCGCGTGGATTAAGTTTTTATGGTTTTAACGGGAACTGTTTTTTCCTGAATAAAAAAGCCTATGTGTTAATCCAGACTATAATCTATCTCTGTACCAAATTTCATCCAGATCCGTTCAGCCGTTCTGGCGTGATTGAGTATCGAACGTTCATTTGAGGATTTTTGGTTCCCGCGGGATCTATTTAATTTTCCGGGATAATAAGTAGCCAATGTATTATTCCAGACTATAATCTATACTCTTTGCCAAAGTTCATAAAAATCCGTTCAACCGTTCTGGTGTAATTGAGCGTCATTCATTCGCGTGGCATAAGTTTTTTTCAATTAACACAGGCACTCCTTTATTTTCCGGGATAAAAAGTAGCCTATATTACTATCCCACGGTATAATAATGGTGAAACACGTACTTCTCCATATTTTACCGAAAACCCAAATGCTAAGTTTCATTGCTATAACTTGAGAAATGAAGGATTTTCATACAAATTTTCAACCCCTATTTTATCCCTTTGGGGGTGAAATTTTGCAAAACTTTGACACACATACTTCTTTATTTTTTACCGAAAGCCTAAGTAGGTACCAAGTTTATCTTGAGAAATGAAGGACTTTCATACAAATTTTCAAACCCTATTTTACCGCTTTGGGGGTGGAATTTTGAAAAACTGTGAAACACGGACTTCTTTATTTTTTACTAAAAGCCTAAATACCAAGTTTCGTTGATATAACTTGTAAAATAACTTGAGAAATGAAGGACTTTCATACAAACTTTCATCTCCTATTACACCCCTTTGGGGGTCGAATTTTCAAAAATGGTAAAATACGTACTTCTTCATATTTCACTGAAAGCTCAAATGCTAAGTTTCAAATGAAGGACTTCCATACAAACTTTCAACCCCTGTTTTACCCCTTTGGGGGTCGAATTTTCAAAAATGGTGAAATACATACTTCTTTATATTTAACTGAAAGCCCAAATGCTAAATTTCAAATTAAGGACTATCATACAAATTTTCAACCCCTATTTTACCACTTTGGGGGTGGAGATCTGAACAATTGTGAAACACGGACTTCTTTATTTTTATCGAAAGCCAAAACACCAAGTTATGTTTTTATAGCATCCCCTATTTGAGCCTTTTGGGGGTCGAATTTTCAAAAACTGTGAAACACGTATGTCTCCATTTTCAACCCGCAGCTCATATACCAAGTTTCATCGATATAACTTGAGAAATGACGGACTTTCATACAAACTTTCAACCCCTATTTCACCCCTTTGGGGGCAGAATTTTGAAAAACTGTGAAATACGTATGTCTCCATTTTCAACCCGCAGCTCATATACCAGGTTTCGTTGATATAACTTGTAAAACATCTTGAGAAATGAAGGACTTTCATACAAACTTTCAACACCTATTTCCACCCTTCGGGGGTAAAATTTACAAAAACTGTAAAACACGTATTTCTTCATTTTCAACCGGTAGCTTGTATACCAAGTTTCATCGATAAAACTTGAGAAATGACGGACTTTCATACAAACTTTCAAGCTCTATTTCACCCTTTTGAGGATAGAATTTTGAAAAACTGTAAAATACGTATGTTTTTATTTTCAACCCGCAGCTCATATGCCAAGTTTCATGGCTATAACTTGAGAAATGAAGGACTTTCATACAAACTTTCAACCCCTATTTCACCCCTTCGGGGGTAAAATTTACAAAAACTGTGAAACACGTATTTCTTTATTTTCAACCGGTAGCTTGTATACTAAGTTTCATCGATAAAACTTGAGAAATGACGGACTTTCATACAAACTTTCAAGCCCCATTTCACCCTTTTGAGGGTGGAATTTTGAAAAACTGTGAAACACGTATGTTTTTATTTTCAACCCGCAGCTCTTATGCCAAGTTTCATGGCTATAACTTGAGAAATGACGGACTTTCATACAAACTTTCAACCCCTATTTCACCCCTTTGGGGGTAGAATTTTAAAAAACTGTGAAACAAATATGTCTTCATTTTCAACCCGCAGCTCATATACCAAGTTTCATGGCTATAACTTGAGAAATGAAGGACTACAAACAAACTACAACCCCTTCAAACTTTCAAACCCTAATTCACCCCTTCGGGGGTAAAATTACAAAAACTGTGAAACACATATTTCTTCATTTTTAACCGGTAGTAACTTGGGAAATGACGGACTTTCATACAAACTTTCACCGCCTATTTCACCCCCTCAGGGGTAGAATTTTGAAAAACCGTGACACACGTACTTCTTTATTTTTTACCGTAAGCCAAAATACCAAGTTTCGTTAATATAACTTGTAAAACATCTTGAGAAATGAAAGACTTTCATACCAACTTTCGTCCCCTATTTCACCCCTTTGGGGGTAGAATTTTCAAAAATGGTGAAATACGTACTTCTTCATATTTAACTGAAAGCCCAAATGCTAAGTTTCAAATTAAGGACTGTCATACAAATTTTCAACCCCTATTTTACCCCTTTGGGGGTGGAATTTTGAAAAACTGTGAAACACGTACTTCTTTATTTCTTACCGAAAGCCAAAATACTAAGTCTCGTTGAAATAACTTGAGAATATCTTGAGCAAAGAAGTACTTTCATAAAAACTTTCATCCCCTATTTCACTCCTTCGAGAGTAGAATTTTCAAAAACTGTGAAACACTTATTCCTTCATTTTCAATCGGTAGCTCGTATACCAAGTTTCATGGATATAACTTGAGAAATGACGGACTTTCATACAAACTTTCACCCCCTATTTCACCCCCTTAGGGGTAGAATTTTGAAAAACCGTGACACACGTACTTCTTTATTTTTTACCGTAAGCCAAAATACCAAGTTTCGTTGATATTACTTGAGAATATCTTGAGCAATGAAGGACTTTCATAAAATCTTTCATCCCCTATTTCACTCCTTCGGGGGTAGAATTTTCAAAAACTGTGAAACACGTGTTCCTTCATTTTCAATCGGTAGCTCGTGTACCAAGTTTCATGGATATAACTTGAGAAATGACAGACTTTCATACAAACTTTTACCCCCTATTTCACCCCCTTAGGGGTGGAATTTTGAAAAATCCTTCCTTAGTGTGCGCCTACGTCACAAAAGGAACCTACTGTCAAAATTTCAAGTTTCTAACCTCAGCGGTTTAGGCTGTGCGTTGATTAGATAACGATTTTATATATATATACTAGCTGATGCCCGCGACTTCGTCCGCGTGGATTAAGGTTTTTTGGTTCCCGCGGGAACTCCTTAGTTTTCCGGGATAAAAAGTAGCCTATGTGTTAATCCAGACTATAATCTATCTCTGTACCAAATTTCATCCAGATCCGTTCAGCCGTTCTGGCGTGATTGAGTATCGAACATTCATTTGAGGTTTCGCGGGATCTATTTAATTTTCCGGGATAATAAGTAGCCTATTATTCCAGACTATTATAATCTATACTCTTTGCCAAAGTTCATCAAAATCCGTTCAACCTTTCTGGTGTGATTGAGCGTCATTCATTCGCGTGGCATAAGTTTTTTTCAATCAACACAGGCACTCCTTTATTTTCCGGGATAAAAAGTAGCCTATATTACTATCCCACGGTATAATCCCCCTATAATGGTGAAACACGTACTTCTCCATATTTTACCGACAGCCCAAATGCTAAGTTTCATGGCTATAACTTGAGAAATGAAGGATTTTCATACAAATTTTCAACCCCTATTTTATCCCTTTTAGGGGTGAAATTTTGAAAAACTGTGGCACACATACTTCTTTATTTTTTACCGAAAGCCTAGTAGAGTACCAAGTTTATCTTGAGAAATGAAGGACTTTCATACAAATTTTCATCCCCTATTTCACCCGTTTGGGGGTCGAATTTTCAAATACTGTTAAACATGTATTTTTCATTTTCAACCGGTTGCTCATGTACCAAGTTTTTCATGGATATAACTTGAGCTGTTAAACATGTATTTTTCATTTTTAACCGGTAGCTTGTATACCAAGTTTTATTGATATAACTTGAGAAATGACGGACTTTCATACAAACTTTCAACCCCTATTTCACCCCTTTGGGGGTAGAAATTTGAATAAACTGTAAAACGCGTATGTCTTCGTTTTTAATCCGCAGCTCATATACCAAGTTTCATGGCTATAACTTGAGAAATGAAGGACTTTCATACAAACTTTCAACCCCTATTTCACCCCTTCAGGGGTAAAATTTACAAAAACTGTGAAACACGCATTTCTTCATTTTCAACCGGTAGCTTGCATACCAAGTTTCATCGATATAACTTGAGAAATGACGGACTTTCATACAAACTTTCAACCCCTATTTCACCCCTTCGGGGGTAAAATTTGCAAAAACTGTGAAACACGTATTTCTTTATTTTTAACCGGTAGCTTGTATACCAAGTTTTATCGATATAACTTGAGAAATGACGGACTTTCATACAAACTTTCAACCCCTATTTCACCCCTTTGGGGGTAGAAATTTGAAAAACTGTAAAATGCGTATGTCTTCATTTTCAATCCGCAGCTCATATACCAAGTTTCATGGCTATAGCTTGAGAAATGAAGGACTTTCATACAAACTTTCAACGCCTATTTCACCCCTTCGGGGGTAAAATTTCCAAAAACTGTGAAACACGTGTTTCTTAATTTTTAACCGGTAGCTTGTATACTAAGTTTCATCGATATAACTTGAGAAATAACGGACTTTCATACAAACTTTCACCCCCTATTTCACCCCCTTAGGGGTGGAATTTTGAAAAACTGTGAAACACGTACTTCTTTATTTTTTACCGTTAGCCAAAATACCAAGTTTCGTTGTTATAACTTGTAAAACATCTTGAGAAATGAAGGACTTTCATACCAACTTTCATCCCTTATTTCACCCCTTTGGGGGTCGAATTTTCAAAAATGGTGAAATACGTACTTCTTTATATTTAACTGAAAGCCCAAATGCTAAGTTTCAAATTAAGGACTATCATACAATTTTTCAACCCCTATTTTACCCCTTTGGGGGTGGAATTTTGAAAAACTGTGAAACACGTACTTCTTTATTTCTTACCGAAAGCCAAAATACCAAGTTTCGTTGATATTACTTGAGAATATCTTGAGCAATGAAGGACTTTCATAAAATCTTTCATCCCCTATTTCACTCCTTCGGGGGTAGGATTTTCAAAAACTGTGAAACACGTATTCCTTCATTTTCAATCGGTAGCTCGTATACCAAGTTTCATGGATATAACTTGAGAAATGACAGACTTTCATACAAACTTTCACCCCCTATTTCACCCCCTTAGGGGTGGAATTTTGAAAAATCCTTCCTTAGTGGGCGCCTACGTCACAAAAGGAACCTACTGTCAAAATTTCAAGTTTCTAACCCCAGCGGTTTAAGCTGTGCGTTGATTAGATAACGATTTTATATATATATATAGATAGATAGATAGATAAGTTAATTAAAAAATATTCACGAGGTATACCAACTGACTATCTTAGTTAAGATCTGACGATAAAAGAAAACATACTTGTAAAATGTACAAATAACTACTATGACGTGGACATCCGCTAAGAAAGGATTTTTGAAAATTCAACCCCTATGGGTAAAATAGGGGTTTGAAATTTGTGTAGTCTACGCGGACGAAGTTGCCGGCATGAGCTAGTTTATTATAAACTAGCGAGTTTCAAAAATCCTTTCTTAGCGGATGTCCACGTCATAGTAGTTATTTGTATGCCAAATTTCAGCCTGATTCGTCCAGTGGTTTGAGCTGTGCGTTGATAGATCAGTCAGTCAGTCAGTCACCCTTTCGTCTTATATATTTAGACTAAATGTTACCCGCAACTTCTTTTGGGTGTTTCGTCAAAATCGGTCGTGCAGATGGGCCGTGAAAACGTAACAGACAGACAGACACAATTGATAATAACATAAGGACGTCGGGATTTTTTTAAGGTTCGCCGGAAGGACAGCGCTGTTGTGGTGCATAGGTATACCTAGGTACACCATTACAGCATAACGCTGAGGCGACACTCTTATTGGGATTCTTTGAGGCACCGACTACATTATGTTTTGTCGTTGTTTATCCAAGGAATCTCAGATAATAAAGATTTATTTATGAAAAATGGGTATTTATTGACTTTCTACTCTACTTCCAAACCTATCGCCGAATCCCCAAGACCATCACTGAGGGAAAATCCAGTTATATCATTTGAGATTTAAAATTAAAATTGATAGGTAACGTGAAAAAATAGCATCTTTTGCTCCTCTGGAATCATTGTATTCCTATATGGAATGAGGTAAATTACTGGAGATATTCAATGGATATATAGTATATACAGAGTAACTTTAGAAATATATAACTTTAAACGTAGATATAACTTTAGAAGTAGGTTATACCTATACGATTACCTATTTCGCGTCGTCTTGGCAATGAGTTTCTGAGGAAACAGTTTTACGAAATACCTATCTACGCTGAAATAATATTGGTATGAAAATATTTTATTCATTAAAGTATTTAATCTCAAGTCTTTTTAGTTCCGAAGCAATCCTTCAGATTTGAACTTACCTAACGTTCTTGTTAAAGAATAGGTACCTTTCTTTATGAAAATCATCTCGTGTCGATGATTGGATATTATAGAGTTAATCTCTATCATCAAAAAACCTGCTTTTTTGAGGTATAAAATCAATAGTTGCAGTTTCTATTGCGAAAATCATCTAAATACATTCTGCTAACCTAACATTGGCCATTAAAAACAGTTTTGCGGCCAAGCAATCTCAGTGCCTATCTCAGTTATTATAATAATAATTCATGATAAGTAGGAGCAGTGCATCAATCACGTCCTACGTCAACTGGAAGCGAACCTAATTTATTAAGTAGGTACGGGAAATGCAGAGAAGCATTCTTTGCCTATATACCTACAATTTTTTGTACGAGTTTTCTCTGTAAAGATGAATGTAATGATTCTGTATATCATTAGGGAAATTGGCAGTCATAGGGACGATAGAAGTGAAAACGTTTTTTTTAAAATAATAATCAAATAAATATTATAAATGCGAAAGTTTGGATGGATGTATGGATGTATGGATGGATGTTTGTTACTCAATCACGGAGGAACGGTTGAACGGATCTGGATGAAATTTGGCAAAGAGATAGATTATAGTCTGGAATAGCAGCTACTTTTTATCCCGGAAAATTAAAGAGTTCCCGCGGGAACCGAAAAACCTAAATCCACGCGGACGAAGTCGCGGGCATCAGCTAGTTAAAATATAAACCATAATTAAACACTAAGGCATTAAAGTTTAATAACGAATGTAGTATATTTAAATTTAAGACCTTTTGTCTTCGTATGCATTTAAAGCATATCGCTTCGCGAACATGTCGCTGTTCGCGTGCATGTCGGTCACGCGAATCCACAAGTTTACCCCTTACCAAAAAGTGCTCAACGCGGCTAAAGAAGTTTTCACTTCAAAATAATATTTATTGGCATGAATTTATGGAAAATAACATACTCAAATGGAAATTTTCATATCACGAGTCGCGAGGCATGAACTTAATTATGATTTATTAAGGCACACCGTACTCGTATAATGCCACTTTAGTTTTCAAAACATACGCAAAGCCAAAACAATCTAGCACACATTTTTTCTAACTTACTTTACGTATTACTATATTCCGAGGAACACACGTATACACAGCTAATAACAAAGTACCTAAGTATACAGTTGTTAAGTATACTATTGTTTGTAAACTCGCTGAAGTTTAATTAAGTAAACGTCAGCGAGTTTTTTAACATAGTTTCGAGTGTATTTTTCATTTTCCTCGCACTCGTCAAAGTTGTCACTCGTTTTCGATAAACATATTAATTATTAAACTGTTTGCTTGAGATCATTTCAAAGAAAAATAAAGTTCAATTTGTATTCAAATGAGCAAACTGCCAATTGAGCAAATAAACGTGCACGATGCGTTAAATGAGTGGTTACCTCTTACAATATCTCTGTGTGTCGTATCTCATTTACATCACAATATTTGACAATTACCTAAATTCAAAATGCGTAAAAGCCTATTGGTGTAGTAGAGCATACCTACTATGCCTGACCCATATTTTTACACGAAGAGTTATTTAAATTTTAATAGAAACTCAACAAAGGAGTGGATTGGAGTACATTCGCAGCGTATTTTATAATAACAATACAACTAAAATATAGCTTAAAAACTTATGATTCAACTTAGTTTATTTCGGCAATTAGACAAACCGTGATAAAGCGTGAAAGACGTAGGTATATTATATTTTAACGATAAGTGTTTATTAACATTATATTGATTAATTATACATCGGTGCTGGTCCTCAATTTATTATCAAATAGGAACATGAGATTTTGATTCTATTAAAACAAATACGATATCTACGACAGTTAGAACGTTAAAATTGGCTTCTCTTCATAAATCTTTTTATAGGTATGTTAAGATATAAAGAGCCTCCGTTTCTTTACATAAAATATTTTTAATAGATTTTCAAAACTCCAACTGAACGAAGCTATTCACCAATAAAGAATCTATTAAGTACGAAAGGGCTCAATATTATTAATAATATGCTAAATGATAATAACCTATAATGTCGATCGCCACATTTTCGCATTGATCGCATTTTTTTTCCAACATCCCATGGTGTGGCGCCCCAATTTCAATTTATTACAATGATTCACAAAATCATTTATACTGTAGTAGTTGGTATTAAATTAACTGTGCGTATGCGTGGGTAGCACGATTATTTATAATAGGTATTCTGTGGTAAAAAAACCGGCCAAGTGCGAGTCGGACTCGCGCACCGAGGGTTCCGTACAAACCTGTAGTAAGTTTTACGATTTATGACGTATTAAAAATAAAAATTACGTTTGTTGTATGGGAGCCCCCTTTAATATTTACTTTATTGATATTTAATTAATATACAAGTTAATATTCTGTGAAAATTTGAACCGTCTACCTGTTACCGTTTTTAATATTGAGCAAAAAAATACGAAAAAAACACGTTTATTGTATGGGGACCCCCCTTAATATATATATTTTTTTAATTTTTAGTATTTGTTGTTATAGCGGCAACGGAAATACATCATTTGTGAAAATTTCAGCTTTCTAACTATCACGGTTTATGAGATACAGCCTGGAGACAGACAGACAGACAGACAGACAGACAGACAGACAGACAGACAGACAGACAGACAGACAGACAGACAGACAGACAGACAGACAGACAGACAGACAGACAGCGGAGTCTTAGTAATAGGGTCCCGTTTTTACCCTTTGGGTACGGAACCCTAAAAATCATCAAAGAAGCATAGATGGGCCATGAAGCGTGGTAGGTTGTACTTATCCTACAATTTTTCCTGAAAACTTCAGGTTTCCTCATGTTTTTGTTCACGTGACCTAACTATGTTTTAATGATCTACTATGAAATAATTTACCTTGTGATATGAAAGGTCGCGTCGTTTCGAAAGCACGAGTCATTTAATGAGATTGCTCTTTTAATTGTTATAGCTTGAGTGGTTGGCAGCAAGCCCTGTCCATAATTCTACGCAACCAATACCTATATTATACGAGTTAGTATGTAATTTCACATCTTCCCAACGTTGGTAGAAATCGAGGGTAGAAACAGTATAATGACAGACTAAAATGGACCTAAAGCTTAGAATAACTAATATTCTAAGACCTAAAGACATTTTATTTAAAAGTCGAAATGTCAGTAGAAGCGATATGTGGACGAATTTGAGCTTGTAAACAAGACAAAGGGGATAGAACCGATCTGGCATAGCGACCTGCCGCCATTTTGAATTTTTTTCAAAATTGCGGCGCACAATGATAGTGGTATGTATGGGTAGAGGACACATAGACGAACAAATAATGTCAAGTAACATAGTACCCCAAAGTGTCACGTTACCGAGATATTTGGAGGTAAAGATAGACATATGAGGACAACGACAATCATTAAAAATAGACTTATTACGTGTCTACAGGCGTCAGATTGTATCCAAATAATCGTTTCTAGGTTGATTATTATTATTACTATTTATTAGAAGAAAGTAGGTACATTACATACTACTAGGAGCACGAGAAAACTACTACATACTATTATTAATTATTTATCTACTAAAACGCATCGCAATGAAACGCAGTTGACATGTCGCGTTGGTCGCATGTCTCTTAGCTTAAAAACATTTTTTTAAGTAGGTAAGTATTGCAGCTAGTTAGATATGTAGACAAGCCAACACGCGCGCGCGAGATACTTTGACATAATATAGCGTTTCATTGCGGTGCGATGCGATTTAGTAGGCAAATAATTAATAATTATACCTAGTAGCCGTTTTCTCGTGCTCCGAGTAGTATGTAATGTACCTACTCTCTTCTAATAAACAGTAATAATAATAATCAATCTGGGAACGATTATTTGGATACAATCTGACGCCTGTAGACACGTAATAAGTCTATTTCTAATGATTGTCGTTGTCCTCATATGCCTATCTTCACCTCCAAATATCTCGGTAACGTGACACTTTGGGGTACTATGTTACTTGACATTATTTGTTCGTCTATGTGTCCTCTATCCATACATACCACTTCCATCGAGCGCCGCGATTTCGAAAAAAAATCAAAATGGCGGCGGGTCGCTATGCCAGCTTCCATACAAAAAGGTTCGAACCCCTTTAAGTGAATTTTAAGCTTTACGCTAAAGCTTTCGTCGCTCTTATTACATCTCCGTCGTCCGTCGCGATGGCAAGATAATCTTATACTAACCCTATTGAACACATTTTTACAGTGTTGTAGAGGGAGACCGAAATCCCCAAGAATGCACACTCATATTATTTGCGTTTGAAAACCTTTAGAAAGGACGCTGGTTTCACTTCAACATTGCGCCAATAATGGAAATTCATCTTATAGTAGGGGAGCCCAAGAGGGGATTTTTGGATTTACTCGAGCGTCGTGGAGACCTAATGGAATTTGAAGATTAGGTGGTAGAACGAAAAAAATGTTATATGATGTATCCTTTCACCGGTGGGGGGAGCGTCTACAGGTTGTTTTGTTTTTCAAATCATCAGATAAAGAAAATTCCTCGAGATAATCGTCAGATTAAGGGTCAGCACGTTTGGGACATGAAGCTGAACCGTCTGTATGATAATCTGACGCGCTCGAGTATTTCAAAATGGCAATATTTCTTTGCATTTTCAAAAAACCGCAGCGACTTAGCGTTACGTCAGAATCGTCAGTCCTTTGAATAGGAGCTTCCTTTGGGTCCACTTAACATCTCCTATGAAAATCTGACGCGCTCGATTTTTGTTTGTTTTTTTACAAATATTTTTACTTCCGTACGGCCAACCCCACTATGCAAACCGGCAGACAAACATACCATTCGATAACAGAGACACGTAGGGCGTATACGCTATCAATATCTGACGCGCTCGAGTAAATCCAAAAATCCCCTCTTGGGCTCCCCTACTATTAGTACCTACCTACCTACCCAGTACCCACCTCCTCAAATTAAAAAACCTATAAAATATGCTTGTTGCTTATTTTATTTGTTCACGATCTATAAAAATAGATCTAATTACTTATTTATGTAAATATTGTAATTTTTTTTTGTTTTCGTGGGCAAATAAATGAATTATCTATCTACCTAAATGCTTTGCGCCTAGAACTGTAGAGCCTTAAAGCGGGCAATAGTACATTGTTCACCGAGGGGAGAAAGTGACCGATTACTATCGAGGGTGTAGTTTGAGGCCCGAGGCGTAGCCGCAGGGCCGCAATACACGCGAGGTAGGAATCGTACTTTCTACCGAGTGATACATAGTGCTTTATACTACACCTGCGAGGAAAATAAGCGATAATTAGTGATTAAACGAACTTGCAAAGTGAAGTTCTATCTTATATCATAATTATATGAGTCGCTTCATTCGAAGCTTCACTATCACAACTAGGTTATATTTTGAGGATTATTGCAATATAGATTTCGATATCGACAATCGACATCGATATCGACAATCTATATCGACAATCGGCTCGATACCGACAATCGACAAAGATAACGACCATCGACATCGATATCGTCAATCGATATGAGTATCAACATCGAAATCAACAATCGACATCGATATCGACAAACGACATCGACAATCGACATCGATATCCACAAACGACGTCGAAAATCGACCTCGATATCGACAAACGACATCGACAATCGACATCGATATTGACCATCAAAATCGGCATCGATATCGATATCGACAATCGACATTTACCTACCATATTTGACTTTTCTATGTCAAATATGGTGAAGCTGCTTCTAATATTATATCCTTATGGTAAGACATATCCAAATTCTCAACGTCCGGATACCATATTTACTCAAAATTAAAAACAGCGCGTTAGAAATGGATTTTCATACACTTTTTCTCCCCGCTTAGCACGTTAGAAATGAAATTTCATAAATTTTTTCCTCCCGCATATTTGGTCTGTATAAATTGTATTTATATGCTACTGTCGATGGATCGCTTTGAATCAGTTCCATCTATATCAATATTACCTAGGCTGCAGTGTCAACGTCGTAGGTACTCGATACGTATTTAATCAATCTTACTTTAAAGTTGCTTTCAGGGAACGTGGGAATTAGCTAGCGTAAGGAGGTGAAGCAGAACATTTTATACTTTCATGAATATGTAGTTTGAAACACGTGTTTACTTATATAACAAGATATTTAGGTGTACCTAGGCATACTTCACCTGTAAGTCTGTAACGTAACAATATTTAAGAGAATTTTTGTCTAACTTTTCATAGGTTTCTGATATTTATTGTTCTAGTAATTAATTATCAATTTGAAAATCAGCAAACGTATGCAAACTTGAATACAAGGTACAAAAATATTGGGCGAACGAGCGAGAGTTAAATCGAATTATTCACCGCTACGCTTTTTGTTATTGTTGACCTCAGCGCAAAAAACAATTCTAATTGCCGTTAAGTTTCGAAAAAATCGTAGTGCCACTGTAATTCAAGCAAAAAAACTTATAAAAACGTTTATACGTAGCTTGTCGGTTTGATACAATAAGTTTTAAGGGATAAAAAAGTGTTGGGCCAGATTCAAAAGCTGGCGCGGTATTTAACTCTTTCTGGTAAAAAAAGGTATCGGTAATTATTGAATGAAATGAATACACGTACTTATCATAAGAAGCGATTCAACCTTTCGAGTACGTAGACGAGATTCCTATTTCCTAGGTGGCAGGGTGAAACGTGCGGAGAGTTTATTCAAAAGGATTATGGCAATTAGTGACGCATGGGGTTGATAAGTAGGTACATATTTTACTTATATAAACCGATTTACTCTTTGCAAGTTCAAGGGAATGGATGACCTAGGTCTTATATTACACTGCAAACATTTTTTCCTGGATTTTCAAAAGAGTTAGCATTTTCAAAATACATGGCGTATAGTTTATGAAGCGGAAAAACATGTGCACTTTAATAAAATGCCAAATTTCTTAGCAACTAGCATGACAACGAAATTCCTATTTTTTACTCCCAATGGTCTCCCTGATATTTCTCAATAATGTGCCCGATCACAGGCCAGAGCAGTCATAGTACATTGTTCACCGAGGGGAGAAAGTGACCGATTACTATCGAGGGTGTAGTTTGAGGCCCGAGGCGTAGCCGAAGGGCCGCAATACACGCGAGGTAGGAATCGTACTTTCTACCGAGTGATACATAGTGCTTTATACTACACCTGCGAGGAAAATAAGCGATAATTAGTGATTAAACGAACTTACAAAGGTTTAAAATAATATATAAAATAAATATTTTTTATTTCAGGCAATTTTACAAACCCATATTCAAAATACAGAAACATAAAAAAGAAAAAAACAAAAATAAAACAAAAAAAAAACGAAAAAAAAAAACAAAAAAAAGAAAAAGAAAAAAAAAAAAAAAAAAAAAAAAAAAAAAAAAAAAAAAAAAAAAGAAAAAAAAAAGAAAAAAAAAAAAGAAAAAAAAAAGAAAAAAAAAAGGTTTAGGTTAATAGTTAATAGTCCTTAATTAATTAGGTTAGGCTAGCTAGCTTTAATTTCTAATGTATTGTTTTCAAAAAATTAAAAAAAAAATAAAAAAAAAAAAATGACGTTCTATCTTAACTATATGAGTCGCTTCATTCGAAGCTTCACTATCACAACTAGACTACATTTTGAGGATTATTTCAATATAGATTTCGATATCGACAATGGACATCGATATCGACAATCGACATCGATACCGACAATCGACATCGATACCGACAATCGACATCGATACCGACAATCGACATCGATATCGATATCGACTATCAATATCGGATATCGATATCGACTATCGATATCGATAATCGACATTCACCATATTATTTGACTTTTCTATGTCAAATATGGTGAAGCTGCTTCTAATATTATATTTCCATAAGGTAAGACATCCAAATTCTCAACGTCCATACCATATTTACTTAAAATTAAAAAACAACAGCGCGTTAGAAATGGATTTTCATACAGTTTTCTCCCCGCTTAGCACGTTAGAAATGAAATTTCATACATCTTTTCCTCCCGCATATTTGGTTTGTAGCAATGACGTACTTTCTACCTCGTTTTGACAAAAGCAAGAGGGTACTTTCCGAGCGGGTGTAGTATAAAATAATTTCTATAAGGTAGGTACCTAATTTGAATTGTGGACCTGTCTTTTGCTGTTAACCTATTTAGCAGCACTGCAGTAGGGTTTGACGAGTCACGCCATAAACATCGCTAGACCAACAATAGCAGTCAGCTGGGTCGTCACGTAGGTATCTGATACCGCACTCATATGCTTAATTTGTTTAATAAACATGAATTAATAGAGTACAATAGTCTTGGCACCACGTGATCGCTAATTGATCGTATTCGATAAATGTACATATATGAGTATAATAGACCTAGCCTTATTTCATGTTAGGTACTGTCCCTATTAATTATTATTTCATCCTTTATTCTTTTTTAGTGTACAGTATACACCCGACCCGGTATTTCTATTAGGTTACCTGGAAGAGATCGGTTCTTAGCGATAAGACCGCCTATTGTACAGCTTTTTCCCATAATGTAGGTATGTTTGTATGTTCTTCTGTTTTGTATCTAGTTTGGTGTGCGATAAAGTGTATTTTCATTTAATTTCCATGGAAGTTGGGTTCGGCTCTAAAAGCGTTTACGCGTTTGTTTTTATTGAAAGTGATCCAGCTAGCCCTTGACTGTATTCTCATCTGGTACTTCTGGTAGGTTAGTGAGGCGATGCAGTCCATGATGTAAGCGAACTAAATTTGGAAGGTTTATGACAGTTTTGATTAAATTCATTGGTAGTGGTACCTCTAATCGGTTTCTATCAAAACATTTATTTCTATGCGGCATTGTAACAGGACGCTAAATAGATGATAGTAGGCTGAAAAACTGATACATAAATAAGTATCAAGAGCGTACTGCGTAACGTCCTGTTAGATTAGACACATCACACAATATAAATTTGAAATATTCCAAATATTGTCCCAGTCTAGTCGGTAAATGGTAATAAATACACCTACCAGTACCACCCTCTCATTAATTATATGAGCCAATCGCGCAGGTGTATTACTTTACTCTATGATCGCGGCAGAAATCACCACTGCGACAGAAGGCTGTCTAGTCATTTTACTCTCTGACTATAAAAAACAATAACATTTGAATGCTTTGTCTTTATGTCTACTGAGTAACATAATAGAAAGAACATAATCGATAGGTAGGTACATACATAGAAAGGTGGTAACTGGTAACACAGGCGAGCGAGGTCAAAAATGAAAACTTGCACGTATTCGGTGGAAAATGCAATATCACTCAAGATTTTTATTAAATTCCTTGAAAAGTTCGAACAAAGCGCAATTCAGAGTTAAAAATTTGCGTCTTGACTCAAACTTGATGCAAAAGTTAAATCAAATTGAGATTCCTTCTAAGGCAATTTATCACCTTGTTTTTGGTGTTGTTTGTATTATACGTCTTGTCTTTAAAAATCTAGTCTAGATTGCCTTTCCAACACGGATATGAGGAGTCTGATCCACTTAAGCTCAAGTATTAAAGTGTTCAATGAGCTAAGCCCAGTATGTAAGCTTGGAAACCAATCAATAGGCTCTCTTGTTGGGAATTAAATGCCCAAAATGAAGAGATCCTATTGGTGAATTTTAAACAAATTGTGATTAAACTTCCTTTGATGGCGTCGCAGCTTTACAGGTCTTAGTTTTTAATTTTATGGCGTGACATTACGGACATGATGAAACTGGGTGCTATTTTTCCTACAGAACCTAAGAGTCTTATTTTTTATTCCACTACAAGTTAGCCCTTGACTGCGACCTCACCTGATGGTAAGTGATGATGCAGTCTAATATGGTAGCGGGCTTACCTGTTAAAACGTGGCATGGAAGTTATATTAAACCCATAAGTATCCCTAGTCGGTTTCTACACGGTGTCGTACTGGAACGCTAAATCGCTTCGCGGTACGTCTTCGCTGGAAGGGTGGTCACTAGCCACGGCCAAAACCAGACCAGACCAGAGAAAATTCAAAAATTATAACTTCCCAAATTGACCCTGTCGGGAAACGAACCCGGTACTTCCCTCGTTAAGACAATAGCAGCACAGCAGCACCAGGGAGGTCGTCAAAGTACCTAAGAGTCTTAACACCGCCTGATGGCCTGGGTCGTTAATATCGCAATGTCAAGTCTCAAGTGACTGTAAGCAACGCGCGAGACATTATGCGGATTATGCCAATTGGGATCCGGGGAGCGGATCACTTGACACTATGGTGTACGCTTCAATGTCATCGCGTTCTCGAGATTGTAATTGGATCTTTGATCTGTGCTATATATTCTCTTATGTGTATCGATAGTCTCCTCAATAAAATAATATACGGCAGCCTATAATGGTATAATTTTGCACAGGAGTTAACGTAGGTGAGCAATGAAAACTGAGCGCCAAGATTCTTGAAAATTCATCGTAAGGGGTATAAAAGAATTGTATGAAAGTTCATCATCATACTAATATTAAAAATGTGAAAGCGTGTTTGTTTGTTGGTTTGTCCTTCAATTACGCCGCAACAGAGCAAAGGATCGACGTGATTTTTTGCATGGGTATAGTTGGGGACTTGGAGAGTGACAAAGGTTACTTACTTTTTATCCCGGAAAATTAAGGAGTTCCCGTGCGACTTTTAAAAAACCTATTCCACGCGGACGTAGTCGCGGGCATCAGCTATAACATCCTTTTAAGAAGCCATCAAGAAACGAATCCATTTGACTGTATTCTGAGCAAGCAAAAAAAACTTAAAATATTATGTAAAGAGCAGCCTCAAACATGGCTATTATTCAAAACTGACGGGGTTTACTCTTGAATGGAACAATCCATATCCGCAATCTACTTACTTCTATATCATTTCAATTATAACACAAATATTATTTTCGGAATTGGGATTCTATGCGATATCCAATGAACATAATAGATTGTAAATTTAAACCGGTAAAGTTTGGTCACTTTCAGAGTTACCGTTCAATAAACACAGTGCAGTGGTTTTGTCGTAAAACTTAATCAGGTCACGCTACCAACAAGGTAGGGCTTCGCATGTCTGAAAATTATTTTCAATATTATAATATGGTAATATCTAGTAGGATACCTATAAATAAACACTATCTGGTTCTCGCGACTTTGTCCGCGTGGATTGCGGTTTTTCGGATTCCGTGGGAACTCTTTAATTTTCCGGGATAAAAAGTAGCTAATGTGTTATTCCAGACTATGGTCTTTCTCTGTGCCAAATTACATTATGATCCGTTCAGCCGTTCTGGCGTGATTGAGTAACGAACATCCATCCATCCAGCCAAACTTTCGCATTTATAATATTAGTAAAGATGATGAATGGTGATAACATGCTGATCAATGGATCTTTACCGATGAATAATTATTATTGTCTGTAACTAATTTACTTGTTTACCGACAGCCGACCGGTTTGTTAAACCGACATCAAGCTGAAAACACGTTCTCAAGTATCAGTCAATCTATACTCAATACTGATACTTGAGAATCTTTTCTTAGCTGATTTCGGTTTAATAATACGGGTCTTTAGACCATCATCTGTCTGCGTCATAGTAGGTAAATAGAAGTACCTACCACCAAATATGCTGTTTTAAAATTCAACCCCCCCAGAAAATCCAGATAAACGAAATCACGGACAACGGATGACTACGTCTACGAGTAAGTACGGAAATGAAACCCTGAATAGAAGGATCCAGGCGAACAGATGTACAGGAAGAAAGAAAAATAAAAAAAGATCTCTGAATTTCCTTTGAATGCGCAATAGTTAATTAAAGTCACTGCGCTGGACAAAGGTAAGCCTTCCACCTTTTGAATATTTGGAAACCGTCTAAAGACAGGTTATTCAAATAAGATTAGTTTCGACAAGTTTTGACGTCCAATTAGGAAATTTTGATGAAACTATTAAGAATGAAACTTTCAGTCGGTGGGTTGTTTTTCCTTGAATGACTATTAAATTTAAATTTTACTTTTCTGGTTTTGCCTTTCATATTAGATAATTTTAACATCGAGTGATATATATTGAATTATATCATTTATTTATGTTCGAAATAGTACTTACTCCTTTTTATTGGACGAAAAAATATTATTCATTAGTGAAAAATATGTTTGAGTCGTGTTCACTATTGAAGTGCACAGCGAAAATTAGTTTTGAATATAATATTATTTCTTTGCTTAGATAATATTATATTTATTTTACATTGATCTCCTAATCAAAATGTTAAGCTTAAAAGCTTGAAATAACATAGGCTTTACTAAAATAATATTATTTGCAATGCAGATTTTTCTGCATTTTGAATACGTATACTTCTTTGGTCAGTTAACTCTGTCATTCTTTTGTTTTTAAATATTTGGTCCTTTGTAAAGAGTTATTTTGATCTGGTACTCGCTTTATGCAATTTGGTACGGTATGCTTTAAGAGTATGTAAGCAGTTATGTTGTAAGATTCAATAGACCTCTTGTATACCGATACTCTGAAATTAGACATGACGCTCTTTACGTAAAGAAAAGTGCATTATTCCTGGACTATAGAAGACTTCACTGTTTATTTTGGCATCGGCGAGACTGGAGAGATTATATCCTTAAAAACTTTCAACATAATAATAAATTACCAACATATTTGTTTCATAGCCGATATTCAGTTTACCAAATCTTAATTAACAAGCGATAACGTCATACCAATTTACGAATTAAAACATAATTATTAATCTTAATACTTAATTAATAATCATAATTTTTGTTCATAGTTTTTCGAGTATAATTGCTGTGATCTCACAGCAATTATACTCGAAAAATATGAACAAACCACAGCGAATCTTAGATTTCAACGCAACACTGTTAGTCCCAGAGGATTGTAGACATCCGTACATACAGACAACATTGCGGGAAACATATAAGCGATTGACACCCTCAAATTAATTTATCTACGAACGTGACGCCGCGATCCTTTTTGTGTCATTTTGTCACAATTTCTTCTTCGTATGAAGGCACAGCACACGCGAGAATGAAACTGGTATTGCTGAGTAACTTTGAACTCTCGAGTTCGTTTATACGCGCGAAGACTGTGAGTATTTCGATATCGGACGCGACATGTCAGTGCGCGAGGCTGGGCGGCCGGTGACTACTGACTACTGCCCCACAGTACTGGCGTCTGGCAAACTGTGCAAGTTTGCAAGAACAGAAGCGGCCATGCGCCTTATCGCTTCTAGATCTCACTCCCCACATTCATGGTCAATGTTAACAGCTTGATAGCTTGTTCCTGTTACCGAAATTCGGACGCTATTTAAAGCGCCAATCTGATTAAGCTCATCATTTAACTGTAATGTTGTTATTTATTTGGACTAAGTCCCTGGAGTGAGATATATCTGAATCCGTATACGATTTCGTTTGTGTTAATTTATTTCCTGAACTCCTTGGTGGATTTGTGTCACATAAATTTGTATGTAATGGGCGTTCGTATAAATGTCGCAAACGAATACATTGCAATGAAGTAATGAGTTTGTACATTATCATTACAAGGTACTTAAACTCCGGACAGTTTAGTAACTGAACTAACTGAGCCGAAGCATCTTGGCGGGATACTAATGATACTAATAGGTATTCTCAAACTCAAATCATTAGTATCATGTGAGCCCTAGTACATGGCTTATGCTTATGATAAGGTCAAGAGTCAAGATCCTTCTAAAAATAATTTCTACACACAAATAATTTCTAGTTGATTCCACAGTGTTGAGTGCTTTTTTTCAGGCTGAGCCAATGTTCCAAAAGTTTAAAATTGCACGATAAACATATTTTTAAATCTATCGCCTAAATGATAATGATGATTTATTTATTTTACGTAGGACAACTTATGGTATGACAAGTCAAGACAGCTGGTATAAAAGGCTGATTCTACTGAGAAGAACCGATCAATTGTTTTCGCCAAGTAAACATAATATTGGATTATCAATTTAAGCTTCTAGATCCGATGAGTATAAAGGTTCATCTTACTAGAATTAAAATATATCTTGTAATAGCTAGGTCTAGAAATCTGAACGAAGAAGTACACCACGGTTAATCGAGAGAGTACTAAGAAAAAGATAGATACAAAAAAACAAATTCGAGTGTAGATTTGAGCAAACAAGTAGAGAAGCAATTTTGAGACTGCTTACACGGGGTTTCCCTCGGAGAGCCTAGCAATTGGTTCCGGGCGGCATCTAAATGACTTTATACATTTTTTAATAAAATTTAAGGCAGTAAGGAAGTAATCTGGTTATAAGATTTCTTTTAATTATTTTTATTTCACGAACCCTTTTTTTAATTTATAACGGCCAAAAAGAAATATTTAGTAAGTCTTGATTTAATCATTTCTAAAGCGTTTTATTTTTTTTATTTAATTCAAGGCATCAATGATTTCAGTATACAGTACTTATACCTACTATTTCCTAGTATCTACGCATTTCCACGAATCAATAATTAGGGAGTTTCAAAAAAATATCTGTAAGTATTCTCAGAATGATGATTACGAACATATTTTATAGGTTGATAGGTACTTACTTTTTATTAGCGAGTGCTGAAAAAACCTCTCTCTTATGAGGTGGTGCTTTCACAAAAGGTAAATGATATGTCACAATTGCAGCATCAACAGTTACCGCACGGCGCTCATTTGTCAGTAATTCAGGGACATTCCCTTTTATAAGTACCTTAGCAGATAAAAACAGACTTGTACTGTCGTACAAGAAATAAGGATAACGGCGTTCTATCTTCATGGATTCTAGACGCGCGATAGACAGCAGATCTGCAAGGCGACAAAAGTATCGTCGCAATGGTTGTACCTACTCGGGCTGAAGGACGTCACACTGAATGCGCTTTTTGCAATGCAAGGAACTGTATAATGATTGGGATACAGCTGAGTTGAATTGCACCAACGTGATTCCAAATGTATGAAAACCATGCAGCTATGGTATCTGCACAGATTTCATCCCTAATAATCGACCTTTTCAAATAATTTCATCTTCCAAGGAACGGGCGACAAATTCCATTAGCAGGTCGATTGCGAAACAGCTGTATTAATCATTGCTACTATTTGAATTGTTGTGATTGGCTGAATTCCTTGATGCGACAGTGAGTTTGGGCATTTAATATAGCAAACTATCTGATGCCCGTGACTTCTTCCGCGTGGATTGAGGTTTTTTGGTTATCGCGGGAACTCTTTAATTTTCCGCGACAAAAAGTAGCCTATGTGTTATTCCAGACTATAATGTATCTTTGTGCCAAATTTCATCCAGATCCGTTCAGCCGTTCTGGCGTGATTGAGTAACAAACATCCATCCATCCATAAATCCATCCATCCATCTATCCAAACTGCATTTATAATATTAGTATAGAAGAATTTCCAATAAGTGGCGATTGCGATCGTCACGCTATGTTTGTAGCTATTATTTAACCGTAGCCACCCTACAGCTCTTTTACCATCACAAATCTAAAGGCATTTGGCACCAGTGATTTAGCAAGAGACCTTCGATTGTTGTCGTTGTTAAAGAGAGATTCGACCACCGCTTCTCTCAAGAATCTATAGTGTCAAAGTCAAATCACAGTGGTAACTGATGGTAACGTGAGACCACTATACTACTGGTGAAATAAGTAAGTTTTATTCATTACGTTTACTATTTTGTTTAATTACGCAATTTCAGAGAATTCGTTACGCGTTTGTTAAATTGTGCATGCTATTAAAAAATAAAAATAAAAAAAATTGTGCAAAAGAACTGGATCCATACTAATAATAATATAAGTTTTTGGATTAAATTAAGTGCAAAGCTTAACCGATGTTGACAAAAGGCACAGCAATAGCAGCTTGCATACTGACGAAGATTAAAGAAATCTCTTTATCTCGGTAAATCAGAGGGTTCCTCGCAATTTTCAGAAAGCCTTCATCCATTAAGTAGCCGACTTCAGCTAGTTTGAAATCAAGCAGGAATGGGTTAATACCATGCCTGTAATATTCGGTCCCGATGGGATTTTCCAGTGCTCATACAATTTTAATATCCAGTCTGAACTAATTGGGAAGGCCTGGATTGCGCTGGTGCCAGAGCTCTATCGAGTATTCGTAATAAATTTTAACGACTATTGCATGAGTGTGCCGTACAACTTTTTACTTGAAATCGCAAGCGTATTTAAAAAAAATCAAATCTTTTTTATTCGAGTAAACTTTGTTTGAATTTTCATATAAATAGTCCATATAGGTAGTTGAATCTATGATACTCGAAGCAATTCCTTGCGAGATTCATTAACAAATTTCTTTTTGGGTACTTTTCTACATGATGAAAGTTTTTTACCCACGACGGAATGAAGACGGTATATATGTGTTAGCCCTAAGAGGTTGTGCGTTTGTTTGTATGTTTGTGCACTTTTTTGTTACCATTTTCCTGGAAAACTACTGGACCGATTAATATTTATGCCATTGTCTTTCTTAACTATTATTATTATTATTTATTATTTATATTTTATAAACTTCTGGGACCTTATATTATTATAACTGAGTAATAAAGCAAAGTAAACCTTCAAAAAGCATAGTAAAGCTTGTGTCGCATCTTCAATACGATGTACGGATTTTCTTGCTTCTTGCCAGTTGTTGTAGCAATCGCTAAGATTTGCAAATCGTGATGTCATCAGAAAAAAATGTATTCTCCTGTTAGTTACTTCGTCTAGCCACATCTAGCTCAAAGTAAAAGGATAATAGTTATATTGGTAGAGCTCGGTAGGAAGTCACGAAATTTAAATCTAGCTAATAAAGAGGTAACGTTTTGGCACCGGGTAAGCCCCCATTCTAACCCGTATGATAAATTAATTCATAAGAGGTTTCAAGGAAATTTTAATTTAAAACAACTATTAGAACAGCTATATGATACTAAGATAAGAAAATTTATAATCAGATAGGTTCATCGAAAACAGCTGATTTATTCAACCACGACGAAGGTCGTCAAGAATGAATTAACAACCACAGAAAGGTATGGGTAGGTACTTTTATTTAATTACAAGATTTGAACACGGCCAGAATAGACACACGATTGAAGAAGTTTTTCTATGCATTCTAATTATTATATACTCATATTATATTATTTAATTATTTAATTTTTCATCCGGTTTCTTATCACGTATCTTTTTCATTATAAAATGTTTTCGAGTCTTTGCTAAAGTTACTACTGCTCATGACTTTGCAGGCATTTTATTTCGCATTTAGTTAACAGGGAACCCTAGTTTCGCCATCTGTCCGTCTATCCGACTGCGGCTTAGCTCAGAGGCTGTGAGTACTAGTAGGTAAGCTGCAATTTGGCATGGGTATACATATAAATCACGCAACAAAGTGGTAAAATAAAAAAATAAAAAAGGATTTTCGAAATGCGAAAGTGTGTGTTGTTTATTCGGTAATCCTTGCCCTTCAATCACGCCGCAACGGAGCAACGAATCGAAGTGTTTTATTACATCAATATAGTAACGCACTGAATACATTTCTAGACCATTAGGTACTGCGGTTAGGGACAATGGCAGAGATTTTCAAAGGGATTTTAAAAAAGAACCGTTGCGTTTTCTTTAATAGTTTCTTAACAACGTCGCCATTTCCGCCAACCATTCCCGCTTAGAAATAGTTTTTAGAAATAAGACCTGTACCAACTACGAGTATTATCTGGTTGGTAGTACGTTTTAATTATGAGCTTATCTGCCGAACATGGTGTGCAATTTTCTGTGGTCATGTTACATACTGTTAATATAGTTAAATATTTTGGCACGATGTACCGCGGGGACCTGGTCTGGAAAAATTGTACGTGATATAAAAGCGTTTAACTCTATCTCCTTCTAGTGTAGATGAAGAAAGACAGAGTACCTGTATGTAGTTATTTAACTAGTTATTGTTGAACATTTTGAACAATGTCTCTCCGAAATTCAGCTTGAAAAAAGTCGCGTCGTAAGCAAAATGTCGTAGGTTAAAATCCGACTCATGTATTGAATGTATGTATATTTTAAAATTTATTTTTATTAACCTACCTATATAATAGAAACGCGAAAGTACCTAACTATGCTCTTACGGGTGTCTACCAACATTATCAAAATAACTCAGGTAATCATGGTGCATGATGCATCAAAATAACTCAGGTAAATCCGGACTTTGTATGACAGAGTTTAAACTAAAGATGTCCGGTGTTTCATGAGGTACCTGTGTCGTTTACCTGTTTGACTCACGATTTGCAGGAAACTAATATCTTGCTCGTGTATGTTTCTATTTTGAAACCGTTCTGCGATGATGCAATTTTCGTTAAGCATCTGCTTATCAAGACTCGGCAAAATGACGTTGTAAATATCATACATAATTTAAAGATAAAGGCGTCATGAAAATAAAATATAAAGGTTCATTTTCATTGATTTATTAGATAGGTATATGACGCGCCAGCGCATTTAATTTTTAGTATAAAAACGACGTCATAATAATAAGGCAAGTATGTGGATATATAAAAGAAAAAACCGGCCAAGTACGTGTTGAGCCACGCGCAGTGTAGGGTTTCGTATAGTTGCTTTTATAAATTGGCGACTATTCTTTACTTCTTAGCTGTGATAGTTTTCCTTTTAACTACGTAATATATACCTACTAGTGCCATGTATTTCAGGTAAAAGCGGTAGATAGGCATCTTTTAAATCAAGAGCTTGCATGAACCCATCTAACCAAGTATTAATAGCATGCACGCGCTTTGATTCGCTCGTGAGCTTGCCGGATGCATGCTCGTCAGTAACACTGACAAGCATGATCCATTCGCAAATTTTAAACCATCTACCGGTATACAGGAATTCATCAACCAAGCAGCAGGATCGCGTCATCGAGCTAGGTAACGAGTGGGTTGGCGCAGCAGATCATATATTCTCTATGGAGGTATATACGGAGGCGCAGTTGGCGGTTAAGTGTGGCAGTTGCTTCGTCGATTGCCTCGAGACTCGCCCGTACTCGAGCCACAGTCAAACGCTAACCGTGTACGAGTCGTAACACATAATCTGTATTAAAGATTTCACTCACCGAGCACCAGCATCTCGTCATCGAGCGCGGTGACGAGCGAGTCGGTGCAGCAGGTGTTGGTGTTGTCTATGGAGATGCGCACGCGAGCGCAGTCAGCGGGCGAGTGTGGTATTTACTCCACCGATTGTGCCAAGACCCGCTCGTACGCGAGCCGTAACACTGACGAACGCTAACCGTGTACGAGTCGTAACATTCAATTTGTATTAAAGATTTCACTCACCGAGCAGCAGCGTCTCGTCATCGAGCGCGGTGACGAGCGAGTCGGTGCAGCAGGTGTTGGTGTTGTCTATGGAGATGCGCACGGAGTTGCAGTCGGCGGGCGAGTGTGGCAGTTGCTCCGCCGATTGCGTCGAGACCCGCCCGTTCGCGAGCCGTAACGACGCCGCGCGCCCGCCCGTGCCTGTCGCCGCGCCGCCTCCACCATCTTCGCATCTGGAAGAACAAGAAGATCAGTTAAATTCTAATATTTCTTTTACAATCAGCTTCAATGTGTTTATATATACACGAGCAAACGAGCAGGCGGATCACCTAATGTTGAGTGATTACCGCCGCCCATGAACATTTGCAGCATCAGAGGAACCGCCAATGCGTTGCTGGCTTTTCAGATATTTGTTTATCCGCCCTTTGAAGAGCCCTATATTATAATCATGAGGGAACACAAAAGATGGAAGCTGGTTCCATAATTTGCAGGTACGTGGCAGAAATGACCTGGAATAACGGGAGGTGGAAGAAGACCAGACGTCCAGGTGGTGAGGATGAAATTTGTATTGGATAGAAACAGGCGTTACTTTGCGATTTTGCTTGTTACTTTGACGATTTTGTCGCAAAATCTGTCTTTTATACCTATTTTAGCATGACTCAAACTATAGCCCCGCCCCATCCCCTCTACTACAACTGCTGTTTTTTAATTATATAATATAATTAAAAAACAGCAGTCAGTGCAAATGAGAAAAGACCTCTATATGGCTACATCTGATAAGATAAATAAATACAAGGCCAGTTTAACATATTTTGGACCTATATCTGAGCGCATTTCCAAGACGCTCAGATCTCATGAGGTGCATGTCGCTTTCAGGACAAATAATACACTTCGGAGGATTTGTAATGGGAAAGATAAACTAAATAATCATCAAAAATCGGGTATATAAACTTGAGTGTCAGCTGAATGTGGTGCCACATATGTTGGTCAAACTGGGCGCAATTTTGAGACGCGCTATAAGGAACATATTTCTGCAGTTAGAAACAATCAACCACAAAGGTCCCACTTTGCTAAACATCTTGTGGGCAATAGTCATTCATATAAAATCCTACATACATGTAATAAGGGATTTCGACTGAGCGTATGGGAGCAATTAGAAATAATTAAACACAATAATAAAGGATTTGAGCTGCTGAATGAACAAATAAACTTATCAAATTCACCTTTACTCAATTTACATAGTAGTAGAGGGGATAGGGCGGGGCTATAGTTTGAGTCATGCTAAAATAGGTATAAAAGACAGATTTTGCGACAAAATCGTCACTTCACAATCGTGCATTGTGGAGTCAACATCTCCTGAAGATGCTCCGGTGTCGGAGTGAAACGTACGTTGAGATTTACGTATTTTGGAAGATTTATGTGGTGTGGAGAATATTGTGGGCTGCCAGTTCAAGATACGCACTGTATCACATAGATTTTCTTTCTGTGGCGGATTATAGCGAATTAAACTTCTAGATTTTTCAAGATGAAATTTGTTTCTGCGACGAAGGGGGCGACTTGGAGAACACGGAAGGTGGTATTAGATTAAATAACTCTTCAGAGAACTCCCCACTGTAGAGACGATAGAACACACAAAGAGAACTAACGTTGGTTGTCTTGTTACATTGGACTATTGCTGTACCGTAAGTTAAAAATTGCCGTAGCAGCAAAAAGTTTGTGTTTGAAATGTTTTATTTGCTTTTCGTTTACTAGGAGTGGAATTTCAATGAATGATTGGTGTTATCATAACATGAATTATTATGCATACAGAAAATTACATAATTTATTAACAGATGGCTACACATATTTAAAGGCAAATTGTTTTTTTTTTAAAAAAAAGCATAGCAGTGTTTCCTGTTTGTGCAGTGATTTCAATGTTCACGCAGCGATACTGCAATGGACGCTGTAAAATGTTTATTTACTTCCGCCAACAATTCCCAAACATTTTGTTTACTAGATGATGCCCGCAACTTCATCCGCGTGTGTAAAGGTTTTTTTACATCCGCAGGAACTTCTTAATTTTCCGGGATGATAAGCCTATATCCTTCCCCGGGATATACCTATTACAATGGGGACTATCGCGTGTGAATTTGCCACTAGAGGCGCTAGTGTCGCGTGAGGTCCAATAACATTCACTTTTCACTGGTTTTGGCGGGCTTCGTGACAAATTATTTTAATTTCTATATTTTACCTGTTGAAAAGTGATCTCCTTCGTGAAATTATCGCAAATATGGATTATTTGGCGATGAATGTGAACGCTTTGAAAGCAGAAAAAGAAAAAGAGCCGCAAAAATAAGCGGCCTCAAAGAGCTGCTAATTCAGAGGTTAGTTTGTTTACTGTATTACAAACTTATTTATTCCAGAAGTATGCTTGTTTATTATTATTATTATTATACACTTTATTTGTACCACCACAACAAGTAAAAATAACAAAAATAAAAATTGGAAATGAAACAAACACAGACAGAAGTAGGATACAAAAGGAGGCCTTATCGCTTAGGTAGCGATCTCTACCAGGCAACCTTAGGAAAAGGAGAAAATAAAGGAAAATAGACTGTAGGTGGCTTTATAATATACTTACATTCAAATAACTACATACTAATACATAAACCAATAATACACATATAATCAAAATATAAATTATATATAATATAGCTAATTATAAAATATACTAATACATATGTATGATAATATATAATATATTTCGATTCAGTTTAGAGAATAATTTTTTGTTGTCGTCTTTAGTTTGCAAGATAATGATTCTTAACAGCTACTTTGAATATGTCCAGAGACTTAGATTGGCGTATGGTCAGTGGGAGTGCATTCCATAGCTGAACAGCTCGAACACTAAACGAATTTTTATAGAACTTCGTTTTATGTGTTGGGGTTTTCAGCATTAAGGTTCGACATGGTCTTAAATCGGACTGCACTCCAAAAAAACTGAATTTCTCCTTGAGGTAGGAGGGAGTTTTTAAATGAAATAGCACACAGTACAGAAGAGAAAGTACATGCAAATCCCGGCGACGGCGAATAGGGAGCCACTTGAGCTTTTGACGAAATTCGGATACGTGGTCATATTTGCGCAAACCAAATATGAACCGAATGGCGAGATTCTGGAGTCGCTCAAGCTTGTTAAGTTGGTCCTCAGTCAAATTAAGATAGCTTGCGTCAGCATAATCGAGAATAGAGAGAAGGAGAGATTGTGCTAACATAACTTTGGTTGGGATTGGCAAGACAGAGCGCAACCGTCGCAAAGAGTTCATCGTTGCAAAAGTCCTCCTACTCAGCTCTTTAACATGCCCAGACCAGGAAAGTTGTGCATCTAAATATATACCTAGATCTTTAACGGTGTCACAATATGGAATCAAGACACCATTAAAACGGATCGGGGGTAGTCCTCGCAGGTCAAGTTTTGCTATATATCCCGGACTGCCAATAATGATTGCCTGTGACTTTACTGGGTTAACGCGAAGCCCATACTGCTTACTCCATTCAGCAACAGCAGTAAGATCATTATTAACAGCAGCAATAGCATCGTCGAATTCTTCTAGGGGTGCAGAGCGATAAATTTGGATATCATCTGCATACATGTGGTAGAGAGAAGATATGTAAGGGGTAATAGAATTAATGAAGATAGCAAACAGTAAAGGAGACAACACACCACCCTGAGGTACCCCAGCCGTCACATCACACCATGACGAACAAGCCTCGTCAATTTTGATGCGCTGTCGACGACCTCTGAGGTAACTCCGAAACCAGTCAATCACCGATGGAGCTATGTTAATAGAACGTAACAGACTCAGCAAAATATCGTAATCAACTGTATTAAACGCATTACTAAAGTCAAGCAAGGTTAAAATTGTGAGCTGTTTATTGTCCATCGCCCATCGAATGTCATCGGTAACTTTGACCAACGCTGTTACCGTACTATGACCGGGCCGAAATCCCGATTGCAACGGACTGAGAAGGAAGTTCTTATTAAGGAAAATATTTAACTGTTGGTAGACTAACTTCTCGAGGATTTTTGAAAGAAATGGCAAAATAGAAATGGGACGGAAATCATTAACTGAGGATGGGTTAGACTTTTTAGGAATAGGAACAATTTGAGCAGTTTTCCAAGCGTCAGGGAATTTGCTAGTGCTAATAGAAAAATTCAGAATATGGGTTAGGATAGGAGTTACAATATCAAGAATGGGTACGATCATATTACGGCTGATGCTGTCTGTGCCAACAGCAGTCGACGTGACGGACAATATGTTCTTCTTAACATCACATTCAGTGAAAGACTCAAAAGAAAACGGTAAAAAGTCCGGAGTTGAGGAGGATGAAAGAATATTAAGAGTATGTTCTTTATCGACACTATCAATTGTATCGGAAGTAGAAAAGTGTTTGATAAGGAGTTCAATGTCAATATTAATAGAAGGTTTTTCGGATGATTTACCAACTCCAAGTGACTTAAGAAATGTCCAGGTTTTGGCAGTATCACCATTTTCAACTGACTTATGTATGTGGCGTCGTTGAGCATCTCTACACAATGTATTACAGCGATTCCGGGCTTTGTGGTATCGCAACCGATTGGCATCAGAGTCCTTAACCTTATATTTATATTTAGCTGAGTTTTTTTTATCCATTAAGATTCTTATCTCATCTGTTAACCAAGGAGCTGGGAGGTGTTTCATCTTAATCGGTCTTATGGGTGCATGAGTATCAAAGAGTTGTGTCACTAAAGTATTAAAAATTTCGACTTTATTTTCAATTAAATCAACATCTCTGATTGCATTCCAGTCTAAATGCCTAGCATCATCGCAAAGACGATCCTTGTCAATCCCTGCAAAGTTACGCTGCAGAAGAATTCTCGATTTTGCTTTTGGAGGACGAATTTTATAGGAAAGAAAAATCAAGTCATGATAAGAAAATGCGTCAGCAGGATACTGCCCATGTTTAAAGACAAGATCTGGAGAAGAGACCATGATTAGATCAAGAAGAGAAGGAGTACAGCCAGGAGAGAAGTGCGTAGCGGTGAGGGGAAGGACATGCAAGTTACAAGATTCTACTGCAGATAATAGTTTCTTACTACGATGATCATCCTTGAGTAAACAGGTGTTAAAATCTCCCATTATAATGGTCTGGCTGTACAAAGGGACTATCTGCTCTAGTAAACTTTCAAAAGAGTGAAAATAATTAGGATGAGAGGGAGGGGAATAAAACACCCCAAGGAGAATTTTAGTGTGAGATAGGAGAACTTCGACTAGCCGACTTTGTTTGCCGAGGTAACAGCTATGTTTTTTTCTTTTTACATATATTTACCTAATATATTATGTATATTTACCTAATATGACTTCTGCATGAAAGGTTAAATGGGTTTCATGCTCATCAAGGACACACTTTTACTATATTATGATATTGATGAACATCGATGTTTGCTCTAGGTCTCTGCCCTCTGGTACTATATTATATGTATCTGGTTAAGTACCCACAGTATCTCTAACGAGAACACAACCTATCTTGGGATCAGATTAGGTACTATGTGTGAGATGACTAGAATTTAATAATATTTCTCTTTATTAATATTAGATGTTTCATTTCAGGTTTCTCCAGAAGGATTAATTGGAGAACTAACAGTATTGGAAGAGAAATGTCCTTTCTCTATAAAAGATGACTTTATCAGTGTGGATAATTATAAGTACATAGAAATGATCAATAACAAATCAACCATCTTTCAGTATCATATCCATTGTATGGATTTACAATGTTTAATAAGTATTTATTTGTATTTGTGTTTTAAAGGGAAAAGGAAGGATAAATAAAAGTTTAATAGTTAATTAATTTCTTTTTGACGTGACAACGTCTTATAAATTGGTTTGCCGGGAGACACTTCAAGAAACTGCGTTACGCTCCGCGCGTTATGCGCTTACAATGAGAGCGAGTGAGAGGCACGCGTCCCTTCCACTCGGGCATGGTTAGCCCGCCTAAGAGCGAGAGAGACAGACATAAAAAGTGAAAGGCACGCGTAAGTCGTTGTCACGTAAAACTTTCGCCCGTATATCGACTTTACAGGCAACCAATTTTTTTATTTTATTTATTTACTGCCTAACTATATAATTCCTCAGAATCCTGCGAATTCCTGCGAATCGCAACTAGACACTGTTTTAGAACAGTTTTATCTTTTGGAAACATGTGTCCTCCTTTTTTCCGAACAAAACGGAATTGCACAACATTGCGGCATTGCTACTCGATATGATGATAGCTGTTATAAATTAATAAACTTAATGAGAATCAAGATTTAAAACTTTGTTTCGGCGCCGATCTTATAAAGTCGCCTTTGACAGCTATACCTCGACCTTAGTCAACAGTGGCGCCAACTGGTGAGCAAAGAAACGATAGTCCCCATTCACCTATCTCCGTACCAAATTTCGTCAAAATTGGTTGAACACATAGGCCGTGAAAGCGTAGCAGATAGATTGACAGGTAAACCGCTACGAAGGGCTTAACATATTTTATTTTTAAAGTTTAAGTATCATCATACTAATACTATAAATGCGAAAGTGTGTTTGTTTGTGGGTTTGTTGGTTTGTTGGTTCGTTGGTTGGTTGGTTAGTCCTTCAATCGGACTACGGAGCAACGGATCGACGTGGTTTTTGGCATGGGTATAGTTGAGGACCTGGGAGAGTGACATAGGCTACTTTTTATCCCGGAAAACTAAACAGTTCCCGAGGGAATAAAAAAAACTTAAATCACGCGGACGAAGTCGCGGGCATCAGCTAGTGTAACATAAAAATATCAGTATCCAGATTTTGACAGGTAGTGCGTACTGCGCTTGTATAATGGCTTCGTATCAAATTTACTGTCACATGTTCCCACAGTAGTTCAATCACGATCCTCTCCCTTCACTATTTTCTCATCCGGTACAATGCAATAAGCAACGGTGCCTTTTGTTGTTGTTTTTAATTGTAATACAATTTTGTTGATTTATACCAAATATTCATACACCATTAATTGGTAGAATGTTTATGGCTCTTAAACTGTAATCATGTCAACTTTATATCACCTACATTCTCATGAATAAATTATTATTGGTTTATTTATTTATTTGTATTACGCCCACAATTTTCAAAAGCACTAAAAAAGAATGCAAACAATGTCTATTTTAATATTTCCGGACATTACACAGCGTTTAAGCACCGACGCCTAAATCGTTTCTAAAAAAAAACCGGCCAAGTGCGAGTCGGACTCGCGCACCGAGGGTTCCGTACAAACCTGCAGTAAGTTTTAAATTTAAAAAAAACTACTTACTAGATCTCGTTCAAACCAATTTTCGGTGGAAGTTTGCATGGTAATGTACATCATATATTTTTTTTAGTTTTATTATTCTCTTATTTTAGAAGTTACGGGGGGGGGGACCAACATTTTACCACTTTGGAAGTGTCTCTCGCGCAAACTATTCAGTTTAGAAAAAAATGATATTAGAAACCTCAATATCATTTTTGAAGACCTATCCATAGATACCCCACACGTATGGGTTTGATGAAAAAAAATTTTTTGAGTTTCAGTTCTAAGTATGGGGACCCCCAAAATTTATAGTTTTTTTTCTAGTTTTGTGTGAAAATCTTAATGCGGTTCACAGAATACATCTACTTACCAAGTTTCAACAGTATAGTTCTTATAGTTTCGGAGAAAAGTGGCTGTGACATACGGACGGACAGACAGACAGACAGACAGACAGACATGACGAATCTATAAGGGTTCCGTTTTTGCCAAATTTGGCTACGGAACCCTAAAAACGACCTCTCTATTACTGTTCGACTATTCTATTATGTTCGAGTAGGTATACCAATATGAAAATCATAAAATATATTACGCAACATTATAAAAGTACATAAATATTACGATAAATTATAATCCAAATGGGGTTTTTATGGTATGACGTAAGGAAAACCACCCGGTTAAAAGAAAAGCCGGATAAGCACCCGCTTATCCGGCTTTCTTTACGTCATAGAACCTCCTTCATTAGACCTAAAAAGACCATGTCAATATTCCCTTCGAGCACTTAAATTATTAGATCATGCCTGAATCGACCAATAAAGTAGAGTTCGAAAAAGCTTAATTTGCTTTTTCGAACAAAATAGTTATTCTCCCCATCGCCTTGGATTATCGTAGCACTAGGTACAAATGGTAAATAGCTTATACAGGGTTAATTAAAAAAATACTGTAATAACCTCATAAGGGCAACTAATGTACGTCATAATACTGAAAATCTTTTGTTTAAACAACTTTTTTAAAAACCTAATATTATATTCACCACACACTTTTCGCTGTACACTCAGACTTTCTGCAGCGCTCAGGCAGAATAATCGATCGATAATTATTTGGCTCGCCGATCGCGTATTTAAATATCTGATTTTATTTTAGTATACAAAATAATTCTTCTTGTTATAATAATACTTAAAAGTAGTAGAGAGTATATACTTCCCTAACTAAGTATAGCTATGTTATTGAGGTATAGCTGGTACAGCGAATGGCATGGTTATGACAAGTAGATAGGTACAGATAAAATTCTTATGAAAATGAAAATGAAAATGAAAATGAAAATGATTTATTTCATGTAGGACCACTAGTGTCCCTTATGATAAGTCGTAAGAATCTACCACCGGTTCGGAAAGCTGATTCTACTGAGAAGAACCGGCAAGAAACTCAGCAGTTGCTCTTTTCAAAATCAGAAAAATGTAACAATTTGTATATACATACTTAATATAAAATGCATACGCTACGTTACAAGTAGGTATTACACTGACTTGTGGGTTGCTGGATGCGAAGCCGGTTGCTTCCATGCAACTTTGTCATCGAGAAAATCATCTATACTATAATACCCTCGACTTAACAGATGCTGTTTAACACAGTCTTTAAATTTATGTAATGGCAACTCCAGAAACTCTTTTGGTACCATGTTATAAAAGCGTATACTCGACCCCACAAAGGATTTCTGCACCTTGCGCACGCGATATGACGCTGTTACAAGCTTATGGCGGTTTCTAGTACATCGATTGTGAGTATCACTTATTTGCTTATAAAGATTAATGTTCTGCCTAACAAAGATTATATTATTGTATATGTATTGTGAAGGCACCGTAAGAACACCAATCTCTTTGAATTTTTCACGAAGTGATACGCGTGATCCGAGTTTATAAATAGAACGGATGGCTCTTTTCTGCAATACAAAAATTGATTGGATATCAGCTGCTCTGCCCCACAATAAAATGCCGTACGACATAACACTGTGGAAGTAAGCAAAGTAGACAAGCCTAGCCGTTTCAATATCGGTAAACTGTCTAATTTTCCTGACAGCAAAAGCAGCCGAGCTAAGTTTTCGCGCTAGTGTCTCTATATGAGCGCCCCATTGAAGCTTATTATCCAAGGTCACCCCCAAAAAAACTGTGGAGTTCTCCATTTTTAGTGTTTCTCCATTTATCATTATAGTTTTATCAATATTCTTTACATTAGGTAGAACAAACTCTAAGCACTTGGTTTTCTTAGCATTCAATAACAAATTATTGACAGTAAACCAGTGTGATACGTGTGATATTGCATTGTTTACATCGTCAAAATTGTCCTTGCTTCTATCCACTTTAAAAATAAGTGATGTGTCGTCAGCAAACAATACAATGTCACAGACATTGTTGGCATGGTATGGTAAATCATTTATATACACCAAAAATAGAAAAGGACCCAAGATCGAGCCTTGTGGGACACCCATTAATGCAGTTGAGCCCTCTGACTTCACGTGGTTTACGCATACCCTCTGAGTTCTATCGTTTAGGTAAGAAGCAATGAGATCGAGTGCAACATTTCTGATGCCATAGTGGCTTAATTTCAACAATAAAGTTTTGTGATCAACACAATCAAATGCCTTGGACAGATCACAGAAGACACCAATAGCATTCTGTGAATGATCCCAGGCATCGTATATATGTTTTAAAAGTTTTGCGCCCGCATCGGTTGTATTACGACCTTTAGTGAAGCCGTACTGCTCGGGATGCAGTAAGTTATTTGTGTTAAAATGATTTATTAGTTGGCTTAAAATAATTTTTTCAAAAACCTTACTTAGAGTTGGTAAAATTGAAATAGGTCTGTAATTATTAGGGTCGTTTTTATTTCCTGATTTAAATAAAGGAATGAGTTTGCCATGTTTCATTAAACTCGGGAAGGTGCCTAAGTCTACACAATCGTTAAAAATTACAGCTAAGTAAGGGGCAATGTCGCTTATTATGTTAGATATGACTTTCACAGACATACCCCATAGGTCACCAGTATTTTTTAATTTTAATAACTTAAAGTTTTTCAAAATATCTATAGCAGTGATGTGTCTAAATTCAAATGAAACATTGCACTCTTTTACATTGTCTTTTAATATACTCTGAGCGGCGGTGGGTGAGGAATTTAGTGAGTCGGTCAACAAAATAGGAACATCCTGGAAAAACTTTTCGAAAGTTTTGGCAACCTCTTTATCAGATGTTATTTTATTATTATCAATAACAATCTCGTAGTTGACATCACGAGATTTAGTTTTACCAGATTCGTCATTTACTATATTCCAAGTGGTTTTTATTTTGTTATCCGACTTCACAATTCTCTCTTTAATATGTAGTGCCTTAGCATGAATACAAACATTTTTGAAAGTCTTTGAGTAGGTTTTCACGCGTTCAACAAAACTGGGGGACCGGTTGTATTGTTTTTCATCGTATAACTCGTACAACTTGTCTCTACTTTTGTAAATACCTACAGTAGCCCAATCACTGAACTTTAATTTGCCACTTATTTCTATTTGCTTAAAATTGAATACTTTATTAAATTCATTGTCTATTGTCTTGAAGAGACTAGTATAGATGCTGTCTGGGTGACCCTTTTTATAGGTGAGTGCAGGAAGTATGGCGGAAATTTGAGCTTTAAACCGCGTCAATTTATGTTTAGTTATTGGTCTGCACTTGATGATTTGTTAATAAATAAAAAAGTAAAAAATATTTAATGTAATAAAATAGTGTAAAAGGTCTATCCTAAGACTGCCCTAAAAGAGCAGCCAATTTCTATAGAGATCTAGAATTTATTTTCTTGTGAAACTATTGTGTATTTTTTTTTATTGTGAGATAGGCTTGCGCTTGACGACAATCAAGCTTATTGCAAAGCAATGATGAGATCTAGGTTGGAACGCGCTTGCCTAGAAGATGCCTATTCACTCTTGCCTTTAAGGTACCTAAGTTATACGTGGCAGGAAACACATGCGCTGGGAGGATGTTTCACACCCTAGCGGTTCCAAAATTGCGTTTGGTTTCCAAAATTCTATGATCGTTGGTCATTCACCTATTGTGGGTTGAAACAAATGTTTACAGTTTGCTTAAACTGAGCTTGCGACTGTGACGTATTACGATAACGTATTTCGCATTTTGTCTTCAATCTTCGTATGATGGTGCGAATAAATATTTTTATACTTTTGCATTTCCGTCTACGGTCGTTAACAGAGCTATAAACACGTTGATTTCTTTTTGAGCATACATTTATAAAAGTTGCTTGTAAAAATGTTTACATCCGTTGATGCTTCTTTTTCAACCTGCGATCAGTCCTTCGACTAGAAACTGATCTATGCTCCTTATAAACGTTGATTTAGCGATTATTATTAGTATGGACGTTAATCTATACATACTTACTTAATATCATAAATGCGCGAAAGTTAGGATGGTTGGATGGATGGATAAATGTTTGTTACTCAATCACGCTAGAACGGCTGAACATCTGGATGAAATTTGGCACAGAGATAGTTATAGTCTGGAATAACACATAGGATACTTTTTATCCCGGAAAATTGAAGAGTTCCCGCTGGAATAAAAAAACTTCAATCCACGTGGACGAAGTCGCGGGCATCAGCTAGTCAAATAAATATTATAAATGCGAAAGTTTGGATGGATGTATGGATGGATGTTTGTTACTCAATCACGCCCCAACGGCTGAACGGATCTGGATGAAATTTGGCACAGAGATAGATTATAGTCTGGAATAACACATATGCTACTTTTTATCCCGGAAAATTAAGGAGTTCCCGCGGGAAACGAAAAACCTCGATCCACGCGGACGAAGTCGCGGGCATCAGCTAGTATAGTATAAATCTACTAAATTCTGCTTTTTAGGCTGGAATAAGGCTGATGATCGTTAACGGTAACTTATATTAATAATAACTGCCTCGTTGGTCTAGTGGTTATCGTGTTCGACTGCGGCCGACGAGGTCCCGGGTTCGAGTCCCGGGTCGGGATACAACAAGTACTGGGTTTTTCTGACAAGAAATTCTCAGTACGAGCCCGGAGTAAGGAAGTTGGCGGTGTTTCACCCCCGTGCCTCGGAGAGCACGTAAAGCCGTCGGTCCAGCGCCTGATCTCTCTCCGGTCGTGTCGGATTTTCCGTCCCATCGGGCTATGAGAGTAAAGGAACAGAGAGTGCGCCTGTGTTTGCCTCCCACGCATATAGCTAATCACTCTGGAGATTGGCCGCCGTGGCCGAAATTCGGTCGGGAGGACATTATATTACCTAATAATTTTTTCTGAAAAGTTTCCTGGCACACTTTAAGAATTCGCTCGAATTATATACTTTAGGGACTCCTTAGAGAAGAAGTTAGAAGTCAAACAATAGTCACATATTTCACGTTTGGAACTTTTGTCGGAAAATACAGTCTCATAAAACGAACGGAAAATGTTGATCGGTGATACGGCTCATGATTAGAATTCCAAATCATTGCTATGCATAAATTAAGGTTGGAACTTTGACGGACTGTTTTGAATCGAGGCGATTTGCACGAACTTAGTTATTTCTGTATTAAGTGGAAAATTTAACCATAAAACCTTTATTAGCGTCTTGCATGACATCAACAATTTTTGAATCCATTAGGTAGGTATAAATTACTCGTACCTTACTAGTTGTGAATCGTAATGTGTAAAGCAGGCTTATAAGAAGAAAAAAACAGAAAACAAAGTGATTTTTTTAAAGATTTTTTTTTAAAGGTACACTACAGAAACTTAAGTTCCTAGACTCTTGGTCTGGTTTATGCTGTTTGCAGATGTCATAACTAATCAGTTTTAATAATTATTTTAAAGGTAAGTATTAAAAAGTAAACCGTATAGGTAGGTACTAAAATTCTACATCAATGCTTCAGTGGCATAACAATAGGGATGATGACAACTCAATCAAATCAGCAACTCTTTATCAAACTTAAAACGCGCTTCTGGTATGGAAGTTTGTATGAAATACATAGTTATGACGTCATCAAATTTCAACGCACATTAGTTCAAAATGGTTTTCAAACTTAAAACTAACCGAGGATGTGAATTTCAGGTATTTTGGAAGAACCTATATTTTTACCCTCTGTATTGTTAAATCGAAAGAAATAATTTATTTTTGACATAGGCATCATCCCTATCATTTCAAAAAGTAGCCCTTTATACTATCGTGAAGGTAGAAATTTCCGTGCATCAGCAGGCAGATCAATGTCAGAAGTGAAATGGATACAGGTTAAGAGAATTGCCGGCATGAGGTCCCTCGTTAGCGCGTCGTACGTCAAACTCAATGAACATCCCCCGGGGGTCGCATATCAAACTACCCTGGATGTTAATATAGTTGTTCTATTTCACGAAGACCGTTTGCCTACGTTTGTAGCACTGCATGTACGTATAATAAAAATTTCTAGTGTCAGGTGTGCGTAAGCTCAGGGCAATTTTTCGACCGCGCACACTAACATCCCAGCTGACTTTAATGTTAAATGTGTACCTATGCACTACCACAAACATAGGCAAGCCGCCTTCGTGTGATAGAATAATTTTACAACTTTACTCATAGATGTAGAATTTTAGTACCTATACTTTACTGCATACTTTAAGGGCGAAAACACAACCAAAAAAAATTTTCTTTGGAGGGGCGCACTTTTCTATGGAGTTGCATAGATTAGCGCAACAACACGGAAAGTTTCTCGTTCATTAGTTTTCGTTCTAAGTAACATTTTGTTTGGCAAGTTTCATCAAATGAAGAAAAGTAACTATAGGTACTTAATGTAGAAAATTTATTTCCGTGCATAGCTGTCAGATCAATGTTAAATGTGAAATGGTAAGAGGTTAAGAGAATTGCCGGCATGAGGTCCCTCGTTACTTAGCGCGTCGTACGTCACACTCAATGAGCGTCTCCCGGGAGTTGCATATCAAACTACCCTGAATGTTAATAGGTACAACATCTCGGCATAGACACATTTTAAGTATATACCTACCTTAGTACTTAACATTGTGTTAGGCAAGTTAAATCATCTAATGAGGAAAAGTGACCATCCTCTCTCACAAATTAATTATTATAGTAATATTCTGTCTCTCTCAAACTGTTATAGTTTTAAATTTAATCATTATCATCAACCCATCGTGATGACCCAACCCCAAAAATGATATTAAGCTCGCGTTCCCAGCGCCTGTGATTTTCATTCTTTTTTATTCCACTAAAACTTAGCCCTTGACTGCGATTTCACCTGATGGCAAGTGATGATGCCATCTATGATGGTAGCGGGCTAACTTGTTAGGGGTACGGCAGTTATATTAAACCCATACCCTTACCCTTACCCCTATCGGTTTCTAAACAACATCGTACACGCTATTTAATTGTATTCACTATTCAATGACACAATGTCCTAGTCTTCAATCTTAGCTTTAATTTCCACAGTCTTTCAACAAACCAAACGAAAAACCCGGGACTTCCCTGTGTCGGACTGTCAAAACCTATTTATTTGCGTTCGTTCCTATCATGCTGTGATGCTAGGCCATTGCCAAAACGTGCCTCCACGTATACAATTACGCAATATGATGTTTACAATTGGCGTTATCTACATTTAATCATTACTCAAACAGATCCCGTTTCCCAGAGGAGCTAATATACCGCAGCAGCATCTGCTCACGGGAGATTACGGTCGAGTATATAAACAGAATATTGTTTACTATATCTTTCTTGTATGTATTTGTGTACAACTACAGTCTACACCGGCGACTTCTTGTTTTAACTGCCGCACTCAGAGTCGCTTAATCTTAGATTTTGTATATAAATATATACTAAGTAGTTCCTTAAGTTTTAAGTTATGACTTAATGACATGAATTTATCCTGAGGCTGGCAGTTTGGCGGGCGGGCACAAGATGTATTTTGTACACAGTACATCATACTTACTTACTAAAATAAATAAATGCGAAAGTCTGTTTTATTGCAGTTGGTTTGTCCTTTATCACGCCGCAACAGAGCTAGCGAGTGATGGTATAGTTGAGGACCTGGAGAGTGAGATTTAGAGTACATAGTGAAATAGGCTACTTTTTATTTTGGAAAATCATAATTTCCACTGGATTTTGAAATAACCTAAGTCCACTTGGACGAGGTCGCGGGCATCAGCTAGTGCATAAAATTATAATAGCAGAGCCTTTCTTAGATATAGTCCGAATTGAACTTCGGTAAATTTCCTCTCGAGATTAGCAGTAGGTAAGTACTTGCTGAAGCTTCATGATTTTCACTTTGATCTTCATTTCAAGTATTCCTAAGAATGTTTTTGAAGATGACGTTGGTATTTACGAGCTAACAGCTACGTTGCTACGTGGTTAGAAGATATTCTAATATTATAGCACAAACTAATAACGTTTTGTGAAACAATTAAAGATTATCCATACTACCTACTATTATAAATGCGAAACTATGTCTGTCTGTTTAATTTTCATGCACAGAAACGATAGCTTGCATCCTTGGTTTGAATCATAGAGATGATTTAGGTATCATTTTATACCGGAAAACAGAGATAAAAATTAAACATCCATAATCCTCAGGGGTGAATCCGCGGTCGCGGGCATTATTTACTATCTGGGAATTCCCAACACTGCTAATATCTAACCGAATTTGATAGCGTGAACGGCTTAATACAAAGCTAGAAGCGCTCCTAGATAGCATATTAAATGCAGGCTCTAAGAGAAAACCAATAAAGACTTTAACTTTATCGAAGCTTTTGAGAAAGTTTAAAGTTATTTTAGTTAATAGCTTTCGGTGCAATATACTTACACACTTCACCAAGCTTCGTAGGATAAAATAGTTACGGTCGAGTTCTAGACTCTGGAGTCTCAAGCGTTCGTAATTTTCGAGTTCTAGACTCTAGGCGATCGTTATGGTGATTTAATATTACTTAATTATTTAAATTCATGATGATAATATCGTTTAAGTAGTTAATTCTCATGAATTTATTTATTTTATGATATTTTGTAAATTGTTATTTTGATCTTGTTTAAAAGTTTAATTTTAATTTTGTTATAATTATGTAAATTGAGATAATTGTAATTTTATATGACATTCGTAAGAGCTTTATACAAGCCAAAATCGAAATAAATAAATGAATATGAATATGAATATGAATTTGTCTTATGTGTAGTGCTGATAGCTTATTGGCTAAGATCTCAGCCTCCTTTTCCGGGATTTCTGGGTCCCCGGATCGCAAAGTTAGAGAACTTTCGGATCAACTCGCTTTGTCATCCTACACGCTTGAGGTTTTCCATAATGTTCCCAAAAGTGTGAGAAGTCTTCATCCGCACTTAACCAGCGCTGTAGACTATGGCATAAGCTATTTCTTAGAGACTTCTTATTCTTCAATACTCGTGCTTAGCTGTGGGTCGTAATGAGTTGTGTTGTTGTTGATGAGATAATTTATTTTTAAATAATATCTGGCGTATTGGTCGATATCGACAAATAATGTTTTATCATCATCACAGTTTACATACTCCATTCATCAACTTAACGCACACACGTCATAAAAATGATAAATTGACTCGTTAAAAACGGTGAAACAACGACAAATTGTCCAGAACAAAGGCACAGGGGAAACAAATTAACACGCTAAAAATTCGCCGCCTAACCAAATTTACGGGCGCCTTCTACCTATCTACACTCTCACAATTAAATTCGGTATGCTCTGGAAACAGAGACAATTAGAATACTGACTCATCCCTACAGGCTACAACAATATACCTGAATTACGCAATTCAAGTGAAAACCGAATTTCGACATTTCACTTTGTTCTACCTGTACGTCAGGGTTATTTTATTTAGTGGGCCCCTAACTAAGTAAATTGAGTCATGTATTATTATGTATACGAGCCAAACAATTGCATTTTTCAGCAGGTACTAAATGACCAATGTCGATAATTACCTACATTTCTTTGATGAATTCAAAGGAAATATTGGTGGCATGCTGCTCTTTTCTCCATCTCGATAAAATCTGTGGAAGTAAATTATGCTAGGCCTATTGGGCCTATTTTAGCTATGATAAAGTATGTCATCATAATTATTTTTTATTTAAGTATCTTAAGAAATGATTTCCAATGAGTTTTTTCATAATTCATAATTCATAAGTTTTATTTTGCCAAATTGTAGGTAACAACAGTTGTTATCTTACTCGTATAATTAGTGCCGTTCACAATTTACTGCTAGTAGCAGTTCGATATAATCGATATAAATCGATTATGTATGATATTATGTTTGTTTGGTTTGTCCTTAATCACGCGGTTCGAAGTGATTTTTTGCTCAATATCAATAAAAATATTGCTGTTGTCGATGATTATGATGTAAAAGTACACGTTACTCCAATTATCATTAGCGGACATGCGATCTGTAAATTATTGCCAAAGAAGTTCAAATACAGTTTTGCGAATAACATAAAATCTGTAGGTACTTGGACTAATGTTTATTTTGATAAGGTTAGCAATTAACGGGTATTTTATGTGAAATTAAATTACCTACATAAAATTCTGAACATATACCTACTTTCATTCATAACATCTTTATGTTATAAATAAACAACATTCTGAACTGTTCAACTAGTCATGCCCTCCACATTGGAATCAAGAATGCTACGCATTTCCGTGTTAGATCACTGAGCTTTTAATAACTTCATGGAAATTCATCAATCCTACCATAACCATGTAACCATGCATGTGGCTCCGATATCGGTATCGGAGCCGATATCTGATATCGGATCGGATAATCTGAAAGCGCTCTTAAGCTCAAAACACACAGGGAACGGGCGCGGGTCGGGCGCGGGCCGGGTCGGGTGCGCGGCGGGTTGTATTCCTTGTATTTATATGGACGACATCACACAGCGTCACCCGCCACGCGCCCGACCCGCACGCGCGTTCTGTGTGTTGTCGTCCATATAAATACAAGGAATTCAACCCGCCGCGCACCCGGCCCGGCCCGCGCCCGACCCGCGCCCGTATCCTGTGTGTTTTGCGCTTTAGGGTCACGTCAGACGGCCGTGTAGTGACTAGCTGAAGCTTCTTCTATTGTGAAAAAAGTAAGCACAATCCTTTCTTAGTTTCATAGAGAGACTTGTGGCTATAAATAGCAATAATCCTGCATAGTCCTGGATTTCGCTTGCAAAAATTTTACGTAATGTTGATAGTCATGACATGAACTTTTTAGTATAATTATCTATTGGATAAAAGGCTAAGAACGAAAGTGCTTCCCGCTATGCCAGATTTAGATCAATTAATCCTGGATGCCCAATTGATCACGCAATGTGGCGTGACAGTGTCATGGTCACGCTATGGACCTACTGGAACCTAGCATGCTAAAAAAAGCTATACAAGACCTATAAAACAGGGGATAATTTGCAAAACGTAAATCCATACTAATTATAAAAGCGAAAGTGTCTGTTCGTCTGTCTGCCTGTCGCTTCGCTTTCACGGCTTTTCATTGGTTGTATAACGGGGAAGGACATGGGCTACTTTTTATTCCAGAAAATTAAGAAGTTCCCGCGGGAATCGAAAAACTTAGTCCACGCGGACCAAGTCGCGGGCATCATCTAGTAGATTATTAAAAAATCAAAAAATCATCTGGTATTGATACTAGGTAACTTAGTGAAAAACGGACATTTAATTCCATACATATACCTATTATATTGCTGAATTTTTAAAATAATAATTTTGCTTTTACAAATTAGCCCTAGACTGCTATTATACCTGTAACCTATGTGCTCATACAGACTAAGATGGAAGCGGGCTAGGGCCTTGAAAAGTTATGGCAGTTTTTACTATCCATATAATAATATATCCATAATCAATTTCTATACGCCATCTTACGGGAACGCTTTGTGCACATTTTGTGCAGACAAACGCTACCGCACCGCACCGCACCGCAAAACTTTGTACCACAAAGTTCCGCAGGTGATTATTTCTGCGCACACTTACCGATTTCAGTTTGTTTACGCTTTTAGAGATAGCTTTGCCAAGCGTGATTAGTACTACAAACAGACTTATGCAAAAAGATCTTTATCGAGTTTTGTGTTTAAACTTTAATGCTTTCTGCTGAGTGTTGTATATAATTAGATCAGTTAACCCTGGCTGAGCAGTTCGGCACGCGACCTCGCGTGGTGGTGTCAGGGTCACGCCATTAACGTGTTGGAATTTAACATCGATAGCTTTTACACTTTCTTTGTTCAGACTACTGGTATTGGACACCTGTTTTTACGAGCGTTTACCTGTGGTCCCATTGGCTTCAAACATTATTGGGACCACGGTTAGGTACCTAGGTATCTAGTTTTATTTACCCGTAGCAAAGTAACTATTATTTCATCTGTGCCCGTAGACCGTAGACCTACTGGAGACACTGGTGATTACAATTCGATTAAAACTTTAGAATCTTGATGGTCATCGGCCAAAGTTTCATCGATAAAATGAAAACCAACAATTAGGCAAGTATGTTTATTAGCTACAATGCAGTCATAACATTCATATCCGATTTCCAAAAAGGATACTAACTTTAATAAGAATTCAACTTTCACATATTATAAATGCGAAAGTGTGTTTGTCATTCTATCTGTCTGTCTGTCTGCTACATTTTAACGACCCATATTTTTAACCAATTTTGATGAAATTATATAGGGGTAGTTTACATCCCGGGGAAGGACACAGGCTACCCAGACAAAACTACTTTTTATCCCAGATAATTAAAAATTCCCTCGGGAATCAAATAAACTTAATCCACGGGAACGAAGTCGCGGGCATCATCTTGTTTATAATATTAGTAAAACTATGAATAAGTTGAGAATATTTTGAGATTAATATAATAAAATTAATAAGATAAAATATATAACAAATAATTACTGTTTAGTACATAGGTACATTCTTCATTTCTTATTTGATTATAGGCGGATAGGGGCCCTAGGTAAAACGCTATCTATTGTCAAGTAGCGGCAGCTATGAAAAGCGCCATCTATGACTGGGCAAACACATCAGGTTCTTGAAACTTCCTCGTTTTTCCGCAGGCTGAAACCTAGCGCTCTGGTGGTTTTTCAGGATCTTGACACAGTGAAAATATAATACTTTTGCATTTCAGAGTAACTAATTGAAAATATAATATTTTAGAATTATAATATTAAGCAATGGTGTATTTGTCAATAAATATTATTTTTAATAGACAATAATAAGATTAGATAATGATATTTCAAAATGTTCTATTTGAATTTACTTGGCGTACCTACTTATTTGGAAAAAGTGTGATTTATTGAAAAATAAGGAAAGTGATAAATCGTGCTATTGATAATCGTGATATATATAAAAAATGTTAGATTCAAACACGATTCATAATTTGAAAATAGGTACATAGAGTAGGTACGTATTTCACCTCCCACATCCATCCCCTGGGATTCAGGCATATGAGTAATGTGTAACGTTGTGGCATGACTTATTGACACTAATTTGAATAATTGAACGATGTAATTCGAAATGGAATACATATTTTGTTTACGACTATAATGTATAAAATAGTTATACATTTAAATGGATGTAACGTTTTATCAATTATCATTATCTATATAAGGTTTTGTCCTGAGTGACTGACAGACAATCTACAGCCCAAACGGCTGAACGTAGAAATTTGAAATTTTGAGAGAATATTCCTTGAGCGGGTGTTCAAAGAATATTCTCTCAAAATGTCGGTGTACTTGGAAGAAATCTTTTGCGGTGTACTTGAACGAATTTCCGAAATTCCACCTCCAAGGAGGTTATATATATTGAAACTTTGTATTTGTGCTTTCGGTGAAAAATTAGGAATTTGATGTTTTTCGGTTTTTGAAATTTCCTTTTATAAGAACCTAATTTTTAAGGACAAACTCGTGGGCAAACGCTGGTATAAATAATATTCTTTTTTCCAACAAATACAGTTCTTAAAGTAGTCTGTTAAAGAAAAAGTACCGCAAGGAAGTACCGTTAAAGTTAAAGTATAGACAACAAAAAAAGTCTCTATTTGGTTTGCAAATGTAAGTTTTCTTGGCCAGCGTGGTGGACTACGGCCAAAACCCGTTCTGAGAGGAGACTCGAGCTCACTACTGGGCCAGCGATGTAGTGATTAAGTGATGGTTCTTCATACAAAATAAAGAGCAGGTGCAATTAAGACTACATTCCCATAACAACCCTAATTCTCGTAAAGGTGGGAATTTATGGGCGAATTATATGCTGTAGTATATTTGTAGGCCATTAAGAGGGCGGGCGGAATTGGTAAGTTTTGTTGCTCCTTACCATGTTTATGGTACATTTTATGCCATATTATGTTATTTTTATTATAATAGGTGTGAACCCGGGACTCGTGTTTCTTCTCATGCCCTTTTTATGTTTTTTTTTAATAACTAAAGGATCGACATTGTATACCTTAATATGATTAATTCATACGTCTTGTGACTGTTTGTAACCTATTTACTTTTAAACTATACTCGATTGATTATGCTTTCAGGTTTGAGAACAAACTTTCAGGTTTAAGGCAGACAAAATATATAAACAAACAATAATTTCATGTTATTACTTCAATGAAAGTACTAATTGAAGTTTGAATAAAATCCTATCCAGTGGATTTAGAGGTGTGATTTGGGAAAATACCATATATACCATAAATTAATACCAATATCCAGTTCAAAAAAGAGCATATGAAAGCATCCTTTCATAAGTAGCCATATTAGGATATATTCTTCCATTCCTTTACTCCTTGTATGTGAATTAATCTAAGCTTTGACCTAATTCTGAGATATGGGTCATAAGACAAACATATTTTCGTGTAGCAGACTGTAGAGCAAACAATCTGGCTCCCCTATAGAGTTTGGTAGACGCAGACGCTATGTTATATCTATGTAGGTATAAGCTATTAGCACCGGCGCAAGGTCACCGCCTATCGGTTTTCCACAGGATATATAATATTTTGAAGGGCGCGCTCCAAGTCACGCAACCTCGACTTTGCATCATCATCTTTACATTCAATTTACATTTAAATTACTTGAGATTTGAAGTCCTCAACGCAAGGGTGTCGTTTGAGAGGTTCGATCGCCTACCTGGCTGGCAAAGTGAAATGAGCTAGTCTTAAAAGTGGGAGATCGATCCCCGGCAGGGGCAATATTGTAAAATGATTTCTTAATTGGCTAACAATTATTATGAAGTCCTATGAGTTTTTTTTTGTTTTTTTATCCACTACAAGTAAGTTCATGACTGCGATCTCACCTGATAGTAAGTGATGCTGCAGTCTAAGATGGTAGCGTCCTGTTAGGGGCATGGCAGTTATAATTAATCCATACCCCTAATCGGTTTCTACACGGCATCGTACCGGAACGCTAGTCGCTTGGCGGCACGTTTTTGCCTGTAACTAGCCACGGCCGAAGCCTCCCACCAAGCAAAAGTTAACCGTGGCGGTTCTTGCTATTATTGACCCGGCTATTTTTAGACAGCTTCGCGATTAGATCGCACACCACGGTACTCTATCACTTGTTTCACTTGGCATCAATGGTAATGCCACAGATAACGGGTAATGCTGTCGCACGCTTTCCTTTCATCATTTATGTGGGTAGGGTAAGTAAATATTCCCTGACAACTTGACTTATTAATTATTGTATTATTAATAGTTGATTCTTGTAATTTCTTCTAAATTGCTATGTTTATGGTGATACCTTGAATATTATATCAAAACAAATTAAATCAAATCAATTATTTATTCAAATTAGGTACACTGTAAGTGTACACTTATTGACGTCCATTAGGTACTTATAAAACATGATGGTGATAATCAGTTACGGTATCTTAAATCTAAAGCTCCAAATGCAATAAGGTTCCAAATGCGCCCTGGTATGAGAAGAGCCCACAACAAACTCAGCCGGGTTTTTTTACTTATCACTATAATATTATATGTAACCCTATTATTTCAAAGCATTGTTACAGTCTCAATTGTTGCGATTGGCTGAGTTCATGATATCCTGGCTGAGATAATGCATTTTAGCCAATAGCGCAATAGTTTTAACAAATCAGAGGTGATTTTTACTTTATAGGGGCCCTAGAGTAACGCTTTGTACAATCTACAAGCAACTTTATATGTTACTGTATGTATGGATTCTAACCAATACAAGTATGCTACGTCGATTTTCAATTCAAATTTAAAACTTACTAGCTGATGCCCGCGGCTTCTTCCGCGTGGATTAAGATTTTAGATTCCCGCGGGAACTCCCTAATTTTCCGGGCTAAAATGTAGCCTCTAAGTAGTAGATGTTCTTCCCGGGAAAGAAACTCTCCGCATACTAAATTTCATCAAAATCAGTTGAACAGATGGGCCGTGAAAGCGTAGCAGACAGACACACTTTCGCATTTATAATATTAGTATGAATTTCCAATGTTTCTTCCAAACACAATAAGTTCTAGATTCAAAGTTTCAACTGAACAAAATGGTAGCAGTTAAAATGCATTCAGAATGCAGGCTTAAACGGAACACTGCAGGGTGTCTGGTAAAAAAAGACATTGCAACTCTCGCTCCGTTTTTCTTTTCCCCAAATTCCACTCTGACCTTTAAACAATTGAAACCCGCTCTGAGAATTTGAATTGAGAGTTCTAAATCTCTTGCACTCTATCTTTAATACAAACATTTCGGGAGATCATTTCTACTTGTAACGTGAATCTATGCTAATATTATAACGTGCAGATATAAATGTATATAACATTGTCTAGACGATTTTTAGGCTAAATTAAAAGACTAAAATAGGCTCTATATATAGGAAAAAACCCTGTAAGAACTCTGGTTTCTGAGATAGGTCCCAGAAACCAGAGTTCTTACAGGGTTTTTAAAAAACACAAATCCCCACGGTAGAGGTCGCGGTAAATCATGAAGTATTTCGATTGTAAAGGTTTTCCATTCAAAAATGCGTCACAACACCTACCGATCAACTTACATAGCCCTAGCAAAATCCTTACTACCTAATATTATAAATGGGAAAGTGAGTTTGTTTGTATATTTGTTCCGCTTTCACGCCGTAACTACTGAACCGATCTGGATGAAATTTGGCACAGAGATAGATTATAGTCTGGAATAGCACATAGGCTACTTTTTATCCCGGAAAATTAAAGAGTTCCCGCGGGAAACGAAAAACCTCAATCCACGCGGACGAAGTCGCGGGCATCAGCTAGTTCCATATATACCTATTAAGTAATCATTCAATATTATAAATGCGAAAGTTTGGATGGATGTATGGATGTATGGGTGTTTGTTACTCAATCACGCTCCAACGGCTGAACGGATCTGGATGAAATTTGGCACAGAGATAGATCTCTGTCCAAATCTGTCTGTGTTGTGTCTGGAATAACACATAGGCTACTTTTTATCCTGGAAAATTAAGGAGTTCCCGCGTGAACCGAAAAAACTTGATCCACGCGGACGAAGTCGCGGGCATCAGCTAGTAAGTATTAAGTAAGTAAGTAAGTATTAAGTATAATGCCCGCGACTTCGTCCGCGTGGATTAAATTTTTTTAAATGGAAGGGATTATAAATTTACACAAAGTTCATCAAGATCGAAACTCCATAATTTTCTGGGATAAAATCTATACATTTTTTTTCAAAATCCGTTGATAAGATAGGCAATTAAAGCGTAGCAGAGATACAGACACACTTTCGCATTTATAATATTAGTATGAAACTGAATTTAATCTGTGATAGTAATGGATGACGCCAAACTTCAATAGAGGCACTAAAATCACTTGGAAAGGTAAAAAACACAGCATTAAACCAGATTTTTCTTCAATTCACCCTCTGGACATACCTACCTAGCAATAAATTCACTTAGCCCCAGCCCATTCAATACCCAGCAATAGATCCCGGGAGCCGAGTCGTTCCATTAAACCGCTGCCCGGGGAGCAAATATGGTTCACCGAGCTTGTTAGTCTCTATTGTTATATTGAGAACGATAAAATCCTTTAGCTAGGCGGTATTACTGCATACATGTTATTAGAATACCACAATGTTATACCTGCGACTTTGTCAGCGTGGATTCAGGTTTTCAAAATCCTTTTTTTTATCCACTACAAGTTAGCCCTTAACTGCGATCTCACCTGATGGTAAGGGATGATGCAGTCTGAGATGGTAGCGGGCTAACCTGTTAGGGGCATGGCAGTTATATTAAACCCATACCCCTGTTCGGTTTCTACACGGCATCCTATGTAAACTTATTTACTTTCCCGGATATAGATAAAGCTTGTGTCCAATGATCTTTTATATGTGCTTGTTTCACTAGGTATATCTATTTTATAAACTTTTGGTCAGTACTTAGTGTTCAAATATAAGTTGTTAATTATTATCATTATCAAGTCACACATGAAATGAGATCAAAGCTATGTAAATGAATAAGTATTCACTTATATCCACGACTAACTCTATAGGATTGAATGAATCATAGACATAGAATTTTTTCGCTACATTCTAAGCCTGTGGAATGAATGTAATATAAGTTATAACATTCCTAGACGAGTTTATAGAAATGTAATTTCTAGCCCCATTTGGTCTACGGCTACGCGAAACTTCGTAGGCGTTTGCTACGTGCGCCGCCTACGCGCTTCGACGGCGGAATTCAATGAATTCCGAGATGTTAATAGTAACGGAAACTAACTATGTTAGTTCAGTTATAGTTAGTTCAGTTATAGTTGAACTATAACTGATGTTTAGCACTTTCGTGTATCATTGGTCCTAGGTAGGAATTTTCCGTCCTATCTGACTATGAGAGTAATATATAATAGAGAGTGTAGCTGTGCTACGCAAACACTTGCCGACTATCTTTATTGTTCATCCATTTTACCTTGCACCCACATAAATAAGACAATAATAACCTGTAGTAACCATTGCAGTAAACCGAATGTCAGAGGGTTTGTCCTACGTGAAACAAATAAATCAGTTATCACTTATCATATCTGAAGGTACATGAAGATGAATAATTATTTATTACTAGCTGATGCCCGCGACTTCTTCCGCGTGGTTTAAGATTTTTAATTCCAGCAGGAACTCTTTGATTTTCCGGCATAAAAAGTAGCCCATGTCACTCTCCACGTGTTCAACTACAAGCAAAAATCCATTGCTCCGTTGCAGCGTGATTGAAGGACAAACCAACAAACCAATAAACCAACAAACAAACACTTTCGCATTTATAATATCTACTATATAAAAATAAGTCGGGTTTTCCTTCCTGACGCTATTACTCCAGAACGCACGAACCGATTTCCACGGTTTTGCATTCGTTGGAAAGGTCTCGGGCTCCGTGAGGTTTATAGCAAAGAAAATTCAAGAAAAATGTCAACAGAAAAGCGGGAAAATCTTAAACCACGCGGACGAAGTCGCGGGCGTCAGCTAGTTACTATGATAGAAAAATGACAATGTGGAATCTTGTCAAAATAATGTAACCTACAAAAAATCGATTACTCATATAATATTTTCCTCGGCGCCGAAGTCTCAACGCGTCCTCAGCACGTGACCTGAAAACGTATTATCTAACCCCCGACTCTCCCTACCTCGCAGAAACTGCCACCTCGGGATATTCCTCATTCTTACCAATTTATTATTTTAAGAATGGAAATTTTAAACTTTAAGCAAGGTTACATATTAGTGAAGCTTTATTTGAAAATACATTTATTTTTCACTTCCATCCATGACTTTGCCCGCGTGGATTAAGGTTTTTAATTCCCGCGGTAACACTAGTGTAGCCTATAATATCGGATATGAAGGATAGATACATAGACTTTATGCTATCTCCATTTAAAATTTCTGCTAAATCGGTTCAGTCATTTTGGCGTGAAGAGTAATAAACTTCCAAACTAAGAAACTTTCACATTTTTAACTAAACTAGCTTTTGCCCGAGGCTTTGCTCACGTTAGGTTCGAATTTAATTCAAAGTTAAATATTCAAAAATCCTTTCTAAGCGGAAGCCTACGCCATTATAGCTATCTGTATGCCTAATTTCAGTCCGATCCGTCCTTGAGTGCTTTGTGTGCTTTGTGCGTTGATAGATTAGTCAGTCAGTCACCTTTTCCTTTTATATATTATATACTATTAGATTAGATATGTGAGACTACATTAATTGATGGATAGTGCTATGCTCGGAGTATCAAATCAGAAATAAGGATACTCATAGGATATTCACTGACATAGCTCCATTAAAGCATAGCGTTGGCAAAGCTCCCACTGTTAAATTTTCACAGCCCATCCGTCGAATCGATATTGAGGAAATTTGATACAGCAATAGCTTGCATCCCAGAGACAAAGACAGGCGCTTTTTTTGTCCTGGAATAATAAGAGTTCCTTGCATGGAGTTGTTGAATACCTAAATCCATTCAGACGAAACCGCGGGCATCCTCCTGTATAGTTATGAATAATGCAAGGAGCTTTATCATTGTGTATTGAAAGCGCATGAAACATTCATAAATTCTATATTCCGTATTCATTATGATCAAGTATACAGTCGTATCTGTAAAAAACCCGAGAGATCCGTAGCAAGTAATGGTATTCCAACCTTGACCCAAATAAATAATTTTGCCAAGGACACTTCCAAAGGTGCTTAGAAGGTACTTAACATATTTGCTATCAGCCCGTGTTAAGTTCTAAGTTGAATGAGAGCGCATATTCAAATAACTTATAATTTTGTCCCACGAATTTATCTGACCCAGTGGCCAAAATCCATATCCATACTCCATACTAATATTATAAATGCGAAAGTGTGTCTGTATGTCTGTCTATCTGTCTGTCTGTCTGTCTGCTACGCTTTCACGGCCCATCTGTTCAACTGATTTTGATGAAATTTGGTACAGGGTTGTATCCCGGGGAAGGACTTATGTATGGTGCAGAGCTTAAGTATGGTGACACATACATAAGCTCTGCATTCAACTCGCGCGCGTACTATAGGTGCGGTCGACGTCAAATGTCCATTGTCAAATAATCAAATAAATATTATAAATGCGAAAGTTTGGATGGATGTATGGATGGATGTTTGTTACTCAATCACGCCCCAACGGCTGAACGGATCTGGATGAAATTTGGCACAGAGATAGATTATAGTCTGGAATAACACATAGGCTACTTTTTATCCCGGAAAATTAAGGAGTTCCCGCGGGAAACGAAAAACCTGGATCCACGCGGACGAAGTCGCGGGCATCAGCTAGTATAATATATTTTGTACTATTCATATTCAGGCGTATAAACATATTATGGCGTGGTGTGGATTTCTTTGCTTTGCGAAAAAATCTCTGTTTTATAAAAAAAATGTCTATATTTGCTCGAACACTTCATCTGTTTTATCTCCGGGTCAGTAATGTACCGAGTAGTAGTGGTAGTAGGCACGAACTTTTCATAATAATATTAAGTATGTGATATGAATAACTCATGTGATAATAACAATTACTTAGTAATTTGTAGGCATTCCTGGTGGCTGGTGCGTCAATGAAATATTTAAGAACTAGATGATGCCCGCGACTTCGTCCGTGTGGATTAAGGTTTTTTGATTCCCGCAGGAACTCCTTAATTTTCCGGGATATAACCTACCTCGATACCAAATTTCAGCAAAATCGGTTGAAAAGATGGGCCGGGAAAGCGTAGCAGACAGACAGACAGACAGACAGACAGACAGACAGACAGACATACAGACAGACACACTTTTGCATTTATAATATTAGCATGGATATTAAAAATAGGACGTAAAGATTACTGCCTCGTACGTGAGCTAAACATCGATCGACCCTAGGCATATTTACTATAGAGTTAGCCAAGACATTGGGAAAGCATCTTAATAAATATTTTTTAACGTATCATATTAGCAAAGGGTATTAACAAAGTGCTTTTAACTACTTTCTTGGCGAACTACAGACATAGAGGCTTTGATAGATGCAACACGGGACGACAGCGGCGTGCGATGGTAACTACGGATGGTAGAGTTCAACGCGTTCTAGTGTTGAAACTGTATGTCGTTGGTGATATCTCAACATTTAAAGAGAAAAGTACTGACGCACTCACTGACTGGCTCATCAACGCCCAGCCTAAATCATAATGGACCTAGAAAGCTGAAATTTTGCACAGATTCCGTTTATAATACAGACAAGGAATAGCGGGTTTTTTAAAATTCCCACGGCAGCGAAGCTAGTTATAGACATACATATTATACGGTTGAACTTACAAATCGTTGACGCGTTTAGAATTACGTGCCACCAAACTGCTGCCGTCACGCGTCGTGTTTGTCCAAGCTTAAAATCTAACATATAAGGTGGTAATATGTACATCAAAGCGCAAATAAAACACGTTTGCGGAATAACATTTATTATGATACTCATTATCATCGCATCTTTGTACCGGCATTGAAGAGGAAATATGAAGAGTGTAGGAATAATAAGCCCGTTGGATTAGTATGAGCTTTATACATCTCGACAACGCTGATAGATTTCGAGCATCAAGACAGTGTAACGTCAGATTAAACTGAACTTAAAGACCCCTGGTTATAAAGTCGTACATATTCTGTTCTATCATTTTCCAATCTGTAGTCAGTAGTCACATTAGTTTGGTATTTCGGACTATAGGGCGCTGGCTGTATACTTATGGAAGAACTTAAGCCTTAAAACAAGGCAACTTAGGTCCCTTGACTTTAACGATATAGTGTTTTGATGCTCGAATCTATCAACGTTGTCGTTATGAGAAAATTCGTACTAACCCTAAGAGTTAGAGTCGAAGCGGAGGAAAATAAAATAAACATGAAAGCGGGCATTAAATAACGAAATTCACTGGACTCGAGGGGCAGATTTTCATAGGCTAAGAGAAAGCACTGATAAATATCAGAGCTTTAGTAAGTAATTGTCATATATACAATTTTAAAAAAATCAATGGAAATTTGGGTTTGAATTACCAGAACACGGCACGCGATTAGACATCCATGTAAATATTATAAATAAATGCGAAAGTATGTGTTTTTTTTGGCTTGTCACGCTGCAACAGATCAACGAATCGACATGATTTTTTTTCATGGATATTGTTGAGGACTTAGAAATTAACATAGAACTGAATTGAATTTTTAAAATGTTAATTCACGCGGATAAAGTCGCGGGCATCATCTAGTTACGGTTATTAGTTATTGATCCTCTCATGAACAAAATAGTAATATTAGCTCTCTTATTTTATAATATTTATGACTAATACTGTGTGAAAATCTTGTTAGTCTCTGTTACTATAAACTTTCCTTCTAGAAGGCAGTCCGCGCATTTGAATTTATATTTGACCTCTGTGACATTTACGTGCGATTTATATTCGGTTCAACGATTCGCGTGTTCTACTTTAAAATCGGATCAATGATGTAAATCAAAAGTCCAGCGAAGTGATATGAAGTGAACCAAAAAGTACGGACAACATAGACAAAAGAAACGTTAGATAAATGGTAAAGGTAGACTTCAGTTGGTCACGGTGAAAATAAACAGTCGCATGCGACTGACGCGTTGTTACTGTCGTACGACTGTACCTGCTAAACACTGTCTGCACTTCCAAAATCTTTAAGTCAATTCGAGAATAGTCGCGACAGTCGCGGGCGTCAGTCGCATGCGTCCATTGCTCCCGTCTAAAGGAAGTCCACCTTAACACAGATAAGGCAGAACAACAAGAAGCTTGCAAGACAAGACAGACAAGAGTGAAGAGATAGAAGAGACGTACAGATGGTTGGTTTGTTCATGGTCATTGGAGTCTTGTGTGGGCTGGGAGCCTGAGCGCCGGAGCCGCCAGATGGCGTGGCGCGCGGCCACAAGGCGCGCAAAGCCGTGGCGAGCCACTCTCAAGAGCGCTACACGCGCATTTCACGCCGCGATCAACAAGTCACCCGCGACAGTCGCGCAGTCGCGCCGGATATAACGTGCAGCGCTCACCATCAACAAGGATAAGGATAAGGAGTTTTGGAAACCGTTCAAGGATCAACAAGTGAGTGGAACAAGGAAAACAGGCCAAGCCTCCGTTACTATTTATCTAACGGGCAACGCTATGACTAATACACGTATTAAATAACACTACGAGCAAAAAGCCTGCCTAAAACGAATATCACAACCGAATATCACAAAAGCGGTAGCAAGCGAAGCTTTTCAGTGGACGGCGGCGGCTTACGTAACGCTAACTTATCTACGCATTAATATGATATAAAAAACGTGCAAAATATCCTAATCGATCACAGAAATAAGCCTTAAACACTATTTATTTTAATGTGCCCGGGGGGGTTATGTAACGGAGTCTCGGTTTGGATGTAGGTAAAGAACGGCGCATAGGACATGCGCGTGGGTTAGGAGTCAGGCGAGCACTGCCTGGTGTGGCGCGAATATCGCGCTCCCAGCCCCCCCGCAGCCTTCCACCCTCCACCCTCTGCCACCCGTTCAATTCAGATATCCTAGCCTAACGATACATTTTTAGATCTATACTTAATGCCTAGAGACATTATGCAAGAAACAATCGTGGCATTTTGGAAAATCTTTCAGAAGTTTCCTGAGTTTCCTGAGCTTGTGTGTGATTTTCGAACAATCCCAGTCGATGAAAATATTCGTCAGTTAAATTAATCGACGATTGAGAAACAGACCCTGACTATGTCCAAAATCAGAACGATTATTAATGACCCATTTGCTTCACTAGCGTTGGAAATAAACCAAAACCTTGCTCTACTACTATTTTACATAGCTGAAAAATAGTAGAGCAAGGTTTAAAATTTTCATCCGGGGCACAAATTATTTCTCCGACAACAAATTTTAAAAATTTACATTTTAAGTACCTAGCCCAGCATTTTGAATACGTTAACTATTTTATAAATGCACACTTAAAAACCTTCGCAATCCGAAATGCTGCCATCTAGTACATAATAGAGGAACTTCAAACAACGGCAATTGACCTCCGGAATTTTCCTGAAATAATATCAAGATCACTTCAGGTAAGGGCGGAGACTTGGAATATAGGCTAATCTGCGATATCGGCTATACAAACAGCCTTCGGGTGAAGGGTGGCATGTCCTTGAAAACCGCCCTTTATAAGCACAATAGAAAATGCTTTCTTTGTAAGCGAACAAGGGTTCTAAGTTTAGAAGATAGGTATATATTACAATAGGGCATTGTATTTTTGGCGTTAACATGGTTCAAGTAATGCTATTTTTGCAGGTAGAAGATACCTTGTATTTTAAACAAATATTAATTAAATTCTTCAATATTTACCTATTTTACTTCAATATTTTTTTGAACTATTATAAAGTATTGATATTACATGAAAAAGAAATTCTCTTTCTTTTCACAGAAAACTTTCTTTGGCGCTGATTGCAACACGGAATATTTTGGAACTACTGTGCCAAAAGCTTTTTAGCAACTCAACTATTCGATACTAGATGGCACTAGGCGTTCCCTAGAAAATGTATGAAAACGGCGCAGGTGTTAAAGTTCTATGATGTTATTGTAGGAAATTACGATATATTCTACAAATTAAATTTTCAAATGTTGATTTGTTTATCCATAGATGTACCCTATCTGAATAATGAATTGAATAATTTAAAAACAAAAACTCAATAGATTTAACCTTTTAAGTTATTCAATTTCTTTCGTCTTAAGGAACAATTGATTGCCTTATCTTGATAAAGTTCGTGATATTTTCAAAAACGCACTTCTCACTTATTGCATGCGTAACTCGTTGTCCTAGGTGAACGACAAACACGGTAATGCGACACGACGCGACTGGAACAAACGGTAGCTGACCCTCCACGTGGCCTACATTGTCGCGTAGATAAGTTTGTCATTTTCTATGGAGTCGTATCGCGTCGCGTTGCGTTGCGTCGCTTTCATCGCTAGAACAACGGGTTAGCGGCGCGGCGCTTTATGCAAGGCGCATTATTAGGCGTTTGCTGCCACAGATAATTTATAGATACTCATATTAAGTGGGAAACCAAAGAACGTCCGCAGCTGCATTGGGCAAAGCATGTCGCTAATCCCTTGCTTGGAGTAGTTTCCTGCTATTTTTTAATTATTTTAAGTTAGCCAAGAAATAATACGAAGTCAACGCCGCGCCATCTTCAAAAAAAATATTATCCTACAATTTTGTAAATAAAAATTAAATACTTACTACAAAATGGAGAATATTTAAATTGAATCCGACTTCGGTATTAAACCACTATATATAGGCGCGTTTTTGTCTCGAATAACTTAAAAGATGGCGCCTCGGGAGACGATGTTAAATGAGATTATTTTGATGAGTTAACTCTGCCGAGCGTGTTCGAGATGTTCATACTAATATTATAAATGCGAAAGAGACAGATATACAGCAAACAGACAGACGTCTGTTTGGTGTCTAATAATAATAATGTCCTCCCCACCGAATTTCGGCCACGGCGCGGCGGCCAATCTCCAGAGAGATCAGCCGTCTGCGCGGGAGATATTATAGTGCACAAGTGTGTGCGCAAACACAGGTGCGCTCTCTGTTCCTTTACTCTCCTTAGCGCGATGTGACGGAAAATCCGACACGACCGGAGAGACGGCTTTACGTGCTCTCGCACGGCACGGGGCCGTGAAACACCGCCCAACTTCCTGTCTAACTGTCTGTCTAATCTGTCAGTCTGCTACGCTTTTCAGCCCAATTTTTCAACCGATTTTGATGAAACTTATTATAGAGATACTTAGGTTACATCCCTGGGCATACATAGGCTACTTATATCTCGGAAAATTAAGGAGTTTCTCCGGAAATTACAAAATCGTATTCCACGCGGACGAAGTCGCGGGCATCATCTAGTGCGTGGTAAATTCGAATTCCATCCAAATGCCTGACATAGGATGTAAATACCGGACGTGTCACGAAAACGTCTTTCATGTGGTAACCCTATGCTACGGAACTTAAGCGGCTTTACGGAGCTGCAAGATTCTTACAACGATGGTGCTTTGTTGAAGAGGCCTCGCTTCGTTTGTGACGAACAAACGACTATTACAGTACTAATATGTGGGGTTTAGTCGTTAGAACGGTTATGAATGAAATTTTCCACCAGTTTTTTTCTAAACAAGCATTTTTCAAGTTTAAAAAAGCGCTTTTGCATCCCATTTTTAAATCTGGCGATAGAGACCGTGCCGAAAATTATAGGCCTATCTCGATCTTGCCAGCTATGTCAAAGATTCTCGAGAAAATCATCAATTTGAGGCTCGTTTCCTATTTAGAATCTTGTAACTTATTATCAATTAACCAATTTGGCTTTCGTAAGAAACGGTCCACTGCGGATGCTGTACACAGCCTTGTTGACCATTTAGTGGGCAAACTCGATAAAGGACAAAAGTGCGTAGCTTTGTTTTTGGACTTGTCTAAGGCTTTCGACACCGTCTCCGTACCTATCTTAATTTCTAAGCTTGAGACTCTTGGCATTCGAGGTAACCAACTTGCTCTCTTTCAGAGTTACTTGACAGGTAGAACCCAATTTGTGAAGATAGATTCCTATACTAGCTCTGAGTTACCAATCACACATGGAGTACCTCAAGGCAGTATTCTTGGCCCAAGCTTATTTTTGGTTTACGTGAACGATTTATGTAACATTCATCTTGATCATGGCAAGATATTTTCCTATGCTGACGACACAGCTTTGATTTTTTCTTCTGACACCTGGTCTGACACGTATCGACTTGCTCAAAGTGGCTTTGACACAGTAAGGGAATGGCTTAATAACAATCTTTTAACATTAAATATTTCTAAAACAAAATGCATAAATTTTTCCATTCGTAATTCTACACTTCCACCTAGTAACTCTTTACTAAAGCTAGTTGCCTCGACACCGCAGTTTAACCACACACCTGACAGTGATCCCGTTTTTGTGGAAAATGTCACCTCTATAAAATATCTTGGCATAGTAATTGACTGCAACTTAACTTTTAAAAATTACATTGAACACCTTTCTAACAGAGTACGTAAACTTATCTATATTTTCAAACAACTTCGTCACTCAGCTGATCCTGAAATTTTAAAAATGGTCTATCAAGCACTATGTCAATCTATTATAGGCTATTGCATAACAGTCTGGGGAGGTGCAGCTAAAACACATCTTATTCAAATCGAACGTGCACAAAGAGCTGTATTGAAGGTGTGTTGCTTTAAACCCCGCTTGTATCCTACTAATATGCTTTACGAGTATTGTCAAGTATTAACTGTACGACAATTATTTATTCTGGCTACAGCTCTTAAACAACATTCTCTGACGTGCTTCACCCGTGATTGCCCCAGTCGTAGACCTCAGCTTGCTAGCTATGGTAAACTAAAGACTGCTTTTAGTCGTAGGTTTTTTGTCTTCCTCGGACCTCACCTCTATAATAAGTTGCATAGAATTATCTCTCTGCATTCTTTAAATCACCATAATTACAAAGATGCACTTAAGAATTGGCTTCTTAAGCAAACATACTCGACCACTGAAGGACTTTTGGAGATTCTAGTTTAATCATTACTTACTTAAATTAATACACACACACACACAATACTCATTCACACACAACACAAACACACACACACACACTCACTCACTCACACACACAACACCCATGCACGTGCAAACTCAAGCCTACACGCAGTTGCAGTGTTGTCATTTTTCTTGTGTCTCTGAGTTGGAAGCCCTGTTTTCCGAGACACAGTTCTAACTAGTTCGGAAAACAGGTGCACAATAATATTTAATAATTGCATGTCAACTATGTTCATTAGTTTTATCCTAGTTGTAAGGCTAAAATGTTATTTAGTTGTCCCACTCTGTTTAATTGAAAATAAATTTATTTATTTATTTATTTATTTATTCTAAACAATTTAGGGTTGCCTGTAAAACTGTCAACAAACGTACAACCTTATTGCTATATACCTGTAGTTTTTTTGGTCGTTGAACTAGAGACTTCAACTTTTAACAAATCCCGTGAGAACTTTCCGCTGAACCGTTGATTTTCCATGATAAAAAGTATGTATGCCGCATTAATACATTCTTACCTAGAGATACCTAGATAGACCGGCACATTTTCGTTTTTAAGATATTCAATAGTTCAACATAAAGCACAATACTCCTTAAAGTTTATTTCTAGTCCGGATATCTCGTCTCGTTTAATAGTATAATATTATAATAGTCTCCTCCAATTCCTCGTAGGTGCCAGGTGGGTAAAGGTACCTAAATGAGGAGTCTCATTCGTTACCTCGCACATACAAATGTTGAATATATCTATTTTCGTCACCATCTCAGCGTTGAAAGCATCGTAATTTAAAAAGCTTGCCTTGGAGCAAAAAAAAAACCGAGTGTGGTTTAGACCACACGATTGAAGTAAAACTTCTGTAGCTCCATCTATATGTATTTATATACATAATATATATGTTTATATATGTAAGTATAATATATACATGTATACCTATACCACACTCGTGTGCCTATACTAAAGGCTTATGGTATGAGAAATAAGATACATAACTGAAACTTAAGTACTTTAAGTAAGTATGTTATTTTTATACGGAGCTTTTAAAAATTGTAAAATTATAGTCTACAAAATCATCCTAATTAAAAACAAACTACTGATTGGTGTGCCACACATGGTAGGGTACGCATCCATGCTAATATAATAAATGCGAATGTATGTCTGTCTGGCTGTCTGTTACGCTTTCACGTCCCATCTGTTCCACCGATTTTGACGAAATTTTGTATTGAGATTGTTTGCATCCCGGGAATTTTTTGGCCTTATATGTATTTATTTTGTATGCGGGCGTGAGAGTCAAATTCATATCGGATAAAAATAATAAAGATATAAAGAACAGACATAATATGTATTATATCCACATAGTGTGAAAAACATTACTCTGTCTTTGCTGCGCAGTAGGGTAAAAAAAGTACAACAGCTTTAAGTTAAATAGGTATGACGAATAAATGAAAACTAAAATAGCATTCTCGTATTTTCTAGAACTGCATAGGTAAGATAAATAAGCTTTCACTCGTAAATACAAACAAACTCTATACTGCCGTAACTAGTAGGTAAAGTGTCTCCGTTTTATTTGTCGTGCGCAAATATTCAAACGGCATTACAGCGTTGCGGCAGGAATACCTAACGACAACTATGCTGAATAGATGAACTAGATCGAGAAACTATTGATATTAATAATATTAATAATAATTTCTAATGGCTTTTATACTGACAGCTAAGATGAATTAACGCTATGTACCTATAAAATAAGATGAAATAGCAAGTTAATTTTTAACACTTTCGCTGCGTTACGGCAAGTATTTTGCCGTATTTAACGGTCAGCCAGTGCGGCAGCTAGTTTTCCTTGTTTTGCGCACGGTGCGGGGGTGATTTATCTATGTTCCCGTACGTGTAGGAAAGAGACAGTGATTTTTTCTATATGGTTGCTTTTAATATAATGATATTGTATACTAATAATGTACGGCAAAATAGTTGCCGTAACGCACAGCAAGGTAATTATTTTTATTCAGTGCGGTACGGCGACTATCTTGCCGTACCCCCCCAACCCCGCGCCTCACTGCATGCGTCCGCGCGGCCTCGCAGTTTGCATTAGTGTTGGCCGTAAGTGCTCGATATTTTTTATGCAAAAAACTACGCGACGAGACTTTCACGTAAAAAACATGATATGAGTAAGGGAATTACCTACTTTTTAAAATTTATTTTATTTCGTTAAAGTTCCTAATATGATCTCATCATAGATTAAAAATAAAAAGTAATTACTAGTGGTTCGCCCCGAACTGAGACCTCGCGGTTTCACAGAGCGCCATATATTGACATCAGTGTGAAGTTCTGTTAAAAATATCATCATCATTAAAAATTAAATAATTTCGTTTCCTTATAATATTTATCTAATTTTAGTATTTGTTGTTCAAGTACAGGATATAATTCAAATAATTGATCAAGTTTCAGGCTTGAGAGTTCAGAAAATTGAGAGTTCTGAGGTCAACTTTGGACGTTAGAAAATCGCTACTTTGAAAGCCTCCCATTTCGTCAATTTTAGGGGAAAAATTCAAAAAAAAATATTTTTGGACTCTATTCTTAATTATCTTTAAAATGATATACTGCAACCCTATGTAACGCTATAAAAAATATTTTACTTCGCATTCGCTTCTATGAGAGCCCCCCTGAAATAAAGATTTTTAAAACTTTTTAAGCCATATTCGGCGGGAGGCCATCGATTTACATATTATATTTAAATTTGAAGTAATTACGTTCAGCAATTCAGAAGTTATAAGGCTCTGACAGACGGACGGACAAGTGCCAATTCACCCAAGTAGACTCAGAGACCTTCGCTTCGCTCGGTCAATAATAATTTGGTACCCTAATATGAATCAAAATTTAAAAAACCTATTTGTATTTATTATTATTTATTTATTAATCAGTGTATTTGTACTAAACTTACATGAGTGACTGCTTTTTATTTTAATTTTTTTTATATTTAAATATATTTTTTTAAATTGGCGATAGGTACTTGTAAGAGTAATTATTATGTTGACTAATTATGAAGAATTATGTTGATTTATACACTTAAATTTGTTGTGTCTTTAATAAAGAATATCTTTAAAATATCGATTGTCATTTCAGAAGTAAACCCATCCCTAGCAATTTTTTAACTTCTATGCTATACGGCATATATATTGCCGTAAATGACTGATTTTGAAAAATCTCTGTATCTTTCGAAATATCATAGAGAACCCGGGGCTACCGCAGCTAGGTATACACGAGGATGTAGCCTATCGATTTGTTCAAAAAAACCATTGATATGGTGAGTTTCCACGTCTCCATGGACTTTGAAAGTCAGGTTCCGGTACGGCAAAATAGAGGTCGTAACGCATATCAGGAAATATAGATACGGGCAGTATTTGTCTCGTACCGCACGAGCCGTAGGTTTAGGATCCAATGCTGCCGCAGCGAATGTGTTAATAAGGTTTTGGGTTAGTAGAATTTCACCTGGTTGAATTAATACTTTGTGCAGTTGGTGTTCGTTTCTGACGTAACATGACTGACAATGTACAGTCGCGGTCAGAAAATGTTTACCAGTTTTCAATTAATTAGATTCTTTAAAACACTGCGTGTGTGAAGGTCTGAAACGCTTTTAAGCAAGGTATTTAATGCGTTTCAAAGCTAATAAAAGATTTAAAGCATCGAATTCAAATATGACTTTTTAATAATAAAATTCATTTCCTAATCTCAAAAACACATTGATGTTGACTTGAGATAAGGAATAGTTATTTGTTATACAAGAGTGAAAAGTTGTTTTTTAACCGCGTGCTCAATTTTGATGACCGAGCAAGCGAAGGATTCTAAAATTGAATCACGAGCGGAGCGAGTGATTCAAAAATTAGAATCCTGAGCGTCAGCGAGGGAATCAAAAGAGCACGAGGTGAAAAATCTTTTCACTCGAGTGCAACACGTAACTTTTCATCCCACCTCAGCGAGGAAATGACTAAATGCAAAAAAAATCACAAGGTAACTTTTCATCCCACCTCAGCGAGGAAATTACTAAATGCAAAAAAAATCACAAGATTAAATTCAATTCTGTTAATTTCTTCGTCACTAGAATCATTCATTTTAGGTTTTTCACTTATTTTCAATTTTCTTTTTTTTAATCGGTTTTAATTTTAAACAATATGACGTGAAAGAAAATGGTGCGCGCAAAGCAAATTAAAAAAGTACACCAAGAAGGTTACGAGTGTGAGTTTTTAACAAATTAAAAACGATTGTATGGAAATTCGGCACCATAGAGGTACAAGTAAATAGGTTTTAATGATGTTTTGAATTGACAAACTTCATAGACGAGTGATATTTACTAACGTGCACACGATGTTCTAAATTCAATTTACTTTATCCTCTAGAGGATAATAACGGCTTTTACCACCAGATATCGAAGAATAAAAATACTCTTTCCGAGATGGTGGGATGAAAATGAATTTGTTAAAGTGACATTTACTAAAAATATTGAAAGAGGTCTTCTGCATAGTTGAATATAACAATCTGGTACATTACTTGAAGTCCGTGTCATATTGCTACGAATGAATGGCATTTAGTAACGAAAACCAAATAGAGTCCGTCTAATGAAAGCTAGGAAATAGAAAATCAAAAGCCGCGTTTTCAATAGTATGCCGATTGTCGAGCAAACATTTTGATTTGAGCAAATGTTCACTTTTTAGCCGACATGCGTTGGCTCGAAATCTGTTTTCACTAAATTAGATTGGGTTTCACCGAATGTACCTAGTTTTTATTTTTTTTTGTCATATAAATAAATAATCGATTCCCAGCTTTAATTAGACATCTACCTACTATTTCTTGATGCCCGCGTCTTCGTACGCGCGGATTAAGGTTGTTGATTACCGCGGGAACTGTTTAATTTCTGAGGGTAAAAAGTAGTAAATTTTCCCGGGGATGCAACCTACCTCTCTACTTATTTAATGAATTGTTGATATTTTAATGCTGTTATTTTAATGTAGCCACCTACTGTATTTCACTTTTAATGCGATGTGATTGTTTAATGTTTCACTTTTAATCAAAATGTAATAATTAAGAATTGAGGTAATTTCATGTAATGTATTTTAATTAATGTAATTTGTCAGTGTATTGATTTTGTCTATTTAAAACAGAGTTAATGTTTTACTTGCTTTGCCCTAACAGGGCTTGAAATGCATATGAATATGAATTTCGTCAGTATCGATTGTTCTTGTATCGGGAAGTATGCACGCTTCTAAGTAGGTATCCGTTTTGGTAGTTCCGTTTAAAATATAATGAGCGCTGTAGAAATCTTAAAGCGATGACGGCACTTAGCTGAAGAGGCGTCGCGGCGCTTAACTACGTAGGTACAACTCAGTTTGTGACAAACAAGCGGGAACTAGCAAAACTTCCAACTTAAAAGTAATGGGTTTTACCTTTAAAACTGTACATCTAACTGAGCGAACTGACGTAACTACTTGTTGGTAAAGTGTATTTGCTTAATTGCAGCGAACTATAAGAGCATTCGAGCAATATAATTATGAGATTAAATGATGCCCGAAACATTGTCCGCTTTCACGCGTTTTATAGCGGTAAAGTGAATTTATGAGGTTGTATGGGTTATAATCTCTGGATCTACTGAACCGATTTTGAAAATTCTGGTACCAATAGGAAACCACATTATTTGTGAGGGTCATTGGCTAGATATATATTATTAACCCGAAAAATTAGGGAGTTCCCGTGGGAATTTATAAAACTTATTTCTCGCTGACGAAGTCGCGGGCGGGAAGTCGTGGATAAAGGTAGTAACGGGTTCTTAGAAGGACGATCCTACCTGATCAAATTAGATGCCAAACGATCCGTGCAAGAACCAGAATCCCTACTAATATCACAAATGCGAAAGTGTGTCTGTCTGTCCACAACGCTTTCTTTGAAGGACGATACTACCTGCATGATCAAATTAGATGTTAGGCGATCCACGCGAGAACCAGACCCCTAATAATATTATAAATGTAAAAGCGTGAGTCAGTCTGTATGCTATGCTTTCACGGCACATCTGTTCAATAGATTTTGACGAAAGGTACAGATATAGGCAGCAAGGACATAGGCTACTTTTTATCCCGGAACGACGACAAAGTCACGGGCGTCATCTTGTATTCACTGTAGCTCGTCGAATAGCGGTGGCGAAGTGGCAATATCGGGTTCGAAGAATCGATATAGACGTACTTAAGCCTGGAAAGCGATATAGGACTATTAACAGAACGATAACTATATTCTAACAGCGTTATTCCCAGTAAATATACGTTTTATTTACATCATAAGTCTTGTCTTCTTAGTATTTGTTAACTAAACCTAATCTTGTATTGGATCTAGCGGTTCCCTGCGCGACCCAATGTCCTCCGCCCACTCATAGCGGTGGGTCTGTCAACGCTGCTCTTTCCACTGTGGCGTCGCCATTCCAGGGGTCATACTGCCAACGCTTAAAGCAATACATAGGCAATAGTAATGAAAATGACAGTTTGATGTCACGTACCTTGACGTTCCTAAAATAAGGATTATAATTCTTAAACACGAAAGCCAAAAAATGAAACAATATGGCTTTAAGCGTTGGCAGTATGGCCCCAGCACTCTGGATGTTTTCGAAATTTCATAATGGGGGCACATAATAAATATTACGTATGTTTTACGTTGTTTTCATTTCATTTTATTCTTGTACGAATCAATTTCATTACATGATTTTTAAATGTTCTTCCACCTTGCTTCTGTTATCAAATTCATCAAGGGTTGTAAATAATACATCGCTGTAAGTAAGACTGCATGAGAAAACGAGTACCTACTATGTATGCTTTTATATTAAACCTATTAATTCCTGTAACCTATAAGCACATACTTAGGTAAATTCTTCTTACATACTCGTACCTACAGTAGTACGCGCGCGAGTTGAATGCAGAGTTTTTGCATGTGTCACCATACATTAGCTCTGCATTCAACTCGCGCGTGAACAAAGTGTGTATATTTGTTAGTTTTTCCTACATTACGCTGCAACGGAGCAACGGATGTAATTTTTGATGGATAGGTAACATAGGTACATTACCGGAGAGTGCTCATAGGCTATTTTTTTATCTCGGAAATTCGGAAAATTTAACGAATTTACGTTTCTTTTGTAAAACCTGAACTCACACGAACGAAGTCGCGTGCATCAACTAAATAAGTCTAATAATAATACAGTCCACTATTCCAACGAGTACGAAACAAAACGCTACAATTTCTTGTTACTTCTCGCACGGCAAAACATAAGCGGGCGATTTCAACTAACAATAGCGCTCCGCACTCCGGCACACCTAGTTTTGCATTCAAAACTCCATTCTTACATGAAAATAATTTCTCGCAACAGAAAAGAACAGCGGGCGAAATACGAAAGTTTTATAAGAGGCTAAAAGTGGAATGGAAGGTCCGATAATCCGGAAATCTTTTAAGGCCGCCAAAGTAGATAAAATCTTTAGTTGGACCTTTTATGTCCAGTAAGTTCGTGTGCCTACCTGTGTATGTGTTTTTGTTTACGAGGGGAAAATCTGCGAAGATGCTGCGAACTTCCTGGGGGAGAAGTCGGGTTAGGAGCTTTTACACATAACTTCGGCCGCGGTAGACTTTTAGGTTTCAAAAAATTCTTCGAGCCCTGAGCTTTTGCGGCAAAATTATAGATCCAACCCCTTTCTGTGCTCATTGAAATCCATACTAATACTATAAATGCGAAAGTATGTCTGTCTCTCTGCTACGTTACCTTTTCTACCGATTTTGACGAAATTTGGTACAGATGTATGTTACATCCTTGGGAAGGACATAGGCTTTTTATCCCGGATAGTTAAAAAGTTCACCGCGGGAGTCCTAAATCCATTTCTACCAGATAGTAACGAGACAATTTAAACTTTTAAATATTCTAGCCAAGTTTTTGTAGGCGTTTGTAACTTTTAATGAAATAGTGTTGAGATAGAGATCATGTGACGCTAAGTTTTCATGAAAGGCAAGCAATGTCTTAAATACTTATTCAATAAAATACCAATAAAAACAGTTGGTAGGTAAAAGATTCATTGTTCTAAGTTACGCTGCTAAGTGTCTACTTAGCAGGCCTTTAGATACAAAACGCCCTTTTGAGACCGAGGGCTTTACCTTTGAGGACTATATCGATACCCGTGGCCTTTACACCGACGCCCCCTGGCCCTTGTCCTACATTCCTCGAGCATCGATACAGCCTGATGTGACATTGAGATGTTATAACCTAGAGAATGTAATTTCCCGCCTACAACTGTGAAAAGTGCTTCTTTCTCTTCCTTCCTCAGTTATATTCACATTCGTTTTAAAGCTGTCATTCTAATCAAGCTATTTTTAGAGGACTTTAATAATCTCGAGCTGGCGGTGTCCACGAATCAAGCTTTTTCTTTGATGCTTTTATCTACTTTTATTCATTACAGTGGTAGATTTAATATTAACTAAGAATGAAAAGATTAGTCCTGGTTTCTAATGCAGGGGACGAAGCTTCGGTCGCTATTAGTTATCATATTATTTATCAACTAAGCCAAGTTGTTAAACCTTATAAATGAAATAGAAAATAAAAAAACTCTAACGTCAATGGAACAACCGTAAAAGAGATATTTACAACATGTTTACTAACAAAAAATACAAATTTTCAAGTTTAATACAGAATACTATTAAAAAAGTACTTACACTTACCTTTTACTAGTAATAAATTATACAAGTTCTTCACGCTTATTTTATTACGAAGTAACTACTTAGTCTGTAGTGCTGTTGTCTAAGTAGTACTTATGTCTGAGGCTTGTTCCTCCATACCATAGACAATACCTCAGTGGCGTACGAGAGATTTCATTTGGCAAGTATTTTGTGGCTGGCTACTTGCCCGATTTCACTAGGGACGACCTAAATATCTTGACCGCAAAACTAGTTTAGTGAAAGTTTTTGAGTTGGTACAGTTTTTTCAGCAGAGTCCTCTCTGAGCCAAGCCCCCTCGTGAGAGGACCAACGTCTGTAAGCGCGGTTGACGTAGACTAGTAATATATCTTTATATATATATAAATCTCGTGTCACAATGTTTGTCCTCAATGGACTTCTAAACCACTTAACCGATTATAATAAAATTCGCACACCATGTGCAGTTCGATCTAACTTGAGAGATAGGATAGTTTATATTATATAGATTAGGATTATTAGTGCTACCCGTGCGAAGCCGGGGCGGATCGCTAGTCTCTTATAAGCTGAGGTAGGTATTAGTGTAATAGGCATACTGTCTATAGTTTTCTACTAACTTAGTAGAAAATATCCAGACCACTAGACTGTATGCTTGCTGTCTGTATAAAATAAAATGACCATAAAATCGTGATTTTCTATTATTTCTCAAAAATATGAGGAATACCCTCACTTAGATTCGGCTTTTTTTATTCGACTTGAAATTAGCCCTTGGGTGCAATACGACGTGATAATGCAGTTTAAGATGTTAGCGGGATAACCTGATAAGGGCAATTAAATCAAACATACACCCCTAATCAAAGTCTATTAATATAAAAATTAAGAAAATTATATCATATTCTTTTCTAATCGGTTTCTACATGGCATTGTACTGGAATCCTTAATATTTTGGCGGCATGTCTTTGTCGGTAGGGTGGTAACTAGCCACGGCCGAAGCCTCCCTCAAGATCAGACCAGAAAAAAAACCAGAAATTATAAATTCCCAAATTGACCATGTCAGGTATCGAAGCCGGGACCTCTCACATAAAATAACACCGCACTCACCACTGCACCAGGGAAGTTTAACCAATAGGAGAAGACTATTAAACAAATAAATAGAATATAATATTATAAAAGACAAGACTGCCTCTACACTGCAGTACCTTAGCTGTTATCCACTACAGCCCATTATCGTCCCACTGCTGGGCACAGGCCTCCAGTCTCGTAGGAGAAAGGAAATTAGAGCTTAGACCCAACACGCTGCTCCAATGCGGGTTGGGCTTTAACGACTATTATCATGTTAGTGATAATAACCGGGACCGACGGCTTAACGTGCTCTCCGAGGCACGGGGGTGAAACACCGCCAACATCCTAACTCCGGGCTAGTACCTGTGCTAGTACTGAGAATTTCTTATTCGAAAAACCCCAACACTTAATTATGGCCCGACCCGGGACTCGTACCCGGGACCTCGTCAGCCGCAGTCGAACATGATAACCACTAGACTAACGAGGCAGTCAACTGTTATCAATGAAGATTAAATATTCCTTATTAGACCGAACAGCATCCTTATTCCTCGGCGAAGATTTTTCGCAGAAACGGACCCGACCTTATTTTATTTCGAGTCAGATTCAATAAAGGACGTCGATCAAGCTGGAATAAATTACAGGGATGTCTTATCAACAAGGAAGGGACATTTAAATTACACCCAAGCTGATGTTTTCCTTTCGCTATCTCCAGACGTCCCGACAAGTCGGCGGTAAGCGATACGTTCCAACTCAAAACAGTTTTCAAACTATTATTAAAATACTAGCTGATGCCCGCGACTTCGTCCGCGTGGATAGAGGTTTTTCCGGGATAATTTCCTATGTGTTATTCCAGACTATAATCTATCTCTGTGCCAAATTTCATCCAGATCCGTTCAGCCGTTCGGGCGTGATTGAGTAACAAACATCCATATATCCATACATCCATCCAAACTTTCGCATTTATAATATTTATTTGATTATGTTATACTAGCTGATGCCCGCGACTTCGTCCGCGTGGATTTAGGTTTTTCGGTTCCCGCGGGAACTCCTTAATTTTCCGGGATAAAAAGTAGCCTATGTGTTATTCCAGACTATAATCTTTCTCTGTGCCAAATTTCATCCAGATCGGTTCAGTAGTTACGGCGTGAAAGCGGAACAAACATACAAACAAACTCACTTTCCCATTTATAATATTAGTAAGGATAAGGATAAGGATAAGGATGAAACGATTATTGACTGACAACTTGTTTGTTTTAGTTTTAAATAATTGTTTTTATCGACCTGTAAAAACATACTTTTTAACGGGGCTTCGAATCTTTAATTGATTCGGCAGCAGAAACGTAAATAAGTATATTTATTGGTCATATTTTAATTCTGAGGTCGGTTTAACCCACCGAAATAGTCATCATCATTTAGAAGTAGAACAATATTACTTACGCTCGGTATTAGTTCGCATATCTAATAAAGGCTTAAATTACACCCTGCCTGACTTCGCCCTTTATTTAGCTCAATGAACAGGAAACCACATTGTTGAGTTTGGATTTTAGTACTCTGTTTCCAGTTATTAATGGTTTTTATTACGTCATTAAAACGATACATATTTTAAGGGTGCAACTCACAATATACTAAATTCTCTAACTTGAATGTTGTGATAGAAATTGATAAACCTCCTTAAGTATTTAGGGGTTGTCTTTGATGAGCTTTTTTGAGTTGGTGAATGGTTTCGAAATGGCCGGAGGAACTCCTCAACGGGTAGCAGCTAATCAATTACAATAACTGTAATAGCTTGGAAAAATATAAATTTTAACCATAATATACAACCCATAGGTAAATTCTAGAGTAGATAATATTTTATGTGATGTAAATAAAAATATATTATTGTGCACCTGTTTTCTGAACTAGTCAGAACTGTGTCTCGAAAAACAGGGTTAAATACACCTGTGCGAAGCCGGAACGAGTCAGCTAGTCTAAATTATAAAGTGGTTCACTCCACGACTCTACCACCTCTACTTTGTAGCAATTTAAAATACGCGTCGATGCGCTTGTACTCTGCCGCTATGTGTATGACCTAAAAAAAAAGTACAATCATAATTCGGGAACCCTTGACAACGTTTTTGAGAGTCTGGTAACCGCACGCTCCAGAGAGTTCAGGGGGCTTATAAATCGCGTCCCGAAAGTTGACCCAAAAGGGCGGTCGTCTGCGCAGGTACATTGTACTACAGGGCCGAGAGAAGCATGCGCGCTATGGTAACGCCCGGCCCCTCGCGGCGCACCTCATACCGCACTTCGTTTGACATCCGAAATCTGTTTCTGAGCATAGTTCAACCGCTTAGTTAGTATCATCGCTTAATGCAGCATTATTTTAATCTTGTTGACACTCTTGTTTCAGAATTATAATCCTTATTTTAGGGACATAAAGGTACGTAATATAAAACGTAAATTTTAAAATTATACTGCTTTAATCGCTGATAGGAAGCATCCAGCTTAATGTTAGGGGAACGTTGACTAAAAAGTATACGCTACTTTTGCGTGAGGTAACCTTTGGTTGTGAATAATACATTTACAGCAGAAGGTCCTGTCATGGCATGTTCGCGTGATACACCGCTGTTTGCACTTCACTCCGTGTTTGTTATGGGGAGTTTTGCCGCTTTTAATGTCGCTAAATTATACAAAGATCAACTGAATTGCTGCTTCATTAGCCTTTTAATAAGTATTCCTACAGCACAGTTAAAAAGATAAGTGTGTCGTTAAGAAGAAGTGAAGAGATTCGAAGGGGAAACCAAAAGTAATTTATCTCGAAGAGTCGCGAACCGATAGGCGTTGGGGAAAGCGCAGCGTTTGATGACCATCGGTGAACGGACGATCTCAACCGAGTAGCTGGAAGAAAGCGGCACAAGACCGTGTTCTGCGGAGATTCGTGCTAGCCTTTCGTTTATCGTCTTCGTCTCCGTATATGTAGGTACGTCAATGTCTTGTATTGGCTGCGACGATGGCAATTATACTATCAAGTAAGTATTTAAAAACTCATATTGTATTGTCCAATATTAAAAATGCGAATGAGTGTTTGTTCGGCATGACTAGGTACTTTTATCTCGGAAAATTAAAGTTAGGTACCCCCGAGATTGCCAAAAGTTTGCATAATCCACGCGGACGAAGTCGCGGGCAAAAGCCAGTAATTTAATAAAGAAATAATAAATATGTTATTCCGTTTGTGAGCATTATAAGTAAATGATGGTCGCGATTCCCAGTAGGTATATTCGTGGCTGCCCTACAGCAATTTTTGTGCAAATTTCTTCTTGATAAATTAATTTGCGTTGGTAAAATATTAGAAAATCAACGACCATGCAGTCATTTCGTAGCCTGTGAGTGTTATTTACATTTGAATTATTAATAATAAATGGGGCTGGGAAAGAAATCCTTCTAATTTGAATACTTTTTACGAATACGTTACAATTCTGATGGAAAAATAATAAGCAAAAACTTCTTTTCTTTCATTAAAAAAATATGCCGTCAGTTATCTGTTTTATCCACTTGCCTATCCATTGAACAGTGGAAACAAAGGCCAAAACCTTGTGTTTTTCAAAAACATTAATACACAGTTTTTAATAAACATGACGAAACTAGTTAATATTAGGTTAAGTTGCCTAAAAATGTTCTAAATCAACAATCGTGTCAACTTTCGCCCCAAGAGAATATCTGCTTACTCACGTGCGTTTGTAGGTAAATAAAACGGGGTGCCCTAAATGGTACATTTTATGTTTTTTTTTGCTGTAATAAATTAAGTAAATTGTACTATAAAAGCCTCGTTCACCCAGTACCTAGTTTCTACATGACATTATATATTTAATTCACATCCGAAGCCTCCCAGCGCATTCAGATAGGACATGGTTCGGAAATTGTAAAATCCCAAATTGCCCTACCGGGAATCAAGCCCAGGGCCATAGTGTTGATTTCTGTTCCAGGGAGGTGTCGTGTTAAAGCCAAGAATGTGTAGCATCATCATCATTATCCATTGGATGAAGGTCACTAACAAGAATCTCCATGGAATATGGTCAAGCGTCACTTGTATCCAGCGGCTTCCGATAACTCGCTTGAGATCGTCCATCCATTAGGCGTTTTCCAATGCATTGCTTTCCTGTACACAGCGCATTTGAACACTTAAAACTCCAATCGCAGTCTTTATATTGTGTCCACCTGTATGTGTTTATGAAATATTATATCGGTTACTATGGTTCTTCCCCACATTTTAATTTTAAGCACTTTTTTCCTACATTTTAATCACCAAAGTAAATACCAAAACTTGAATAATTAATTTAGGCTAGTATGTTTTAAAATGTTAACTGGGCAGCGGTTTCGAGTGCGCGACGTCCCACGAGGAACGTTCTCGTTAGTCCAATAGTAGGACGGAATAAGTACTATTTCGATTAAATTTTAATGATACAACTCGTGCTCTCGCGAACCTCGTTTCCTTCCGACGACCTAAGTATATTCTAGCTATGTTGATATTTTACGCGACTATATAATTCCGGAATAAAAATATATTAATAAAGTATACCTAAGCCATATCCTTCTGAATTTCAGCCAAATCGATTCATGGCATGGCGTGAAGCAATAACAAACATCCTACAAACATACAAACATCCAAACTTTCATATTTATAATATTAGTAAGATAATATATTAGTGGTACCTGCAACATAAAATATGCTGAATGAATACTACTTTGTTTCTTGTTTTCGTTCGTGTGAATTTGAATTTTAAAAGATGCAGAATTTCTCAAAATTACACTAAACATAAACATACATAAACTTAATACAGTCTCTACTTACATACAAAGGGTTTTTAAAGATGGTACTTAAAAGTACAGTTTACAGAGAGAGGTTTAATTAGGTTATGCAAACTAAGTATTCAGTGCGGGAGTTATAAATGGAAGTAATATTTGCTTCAGTTATCTGTGCTCGGTATGAAAATCAGATTGCTATTTTAGTTTACATTGTACACGGGCTTAGCACGTTATCGGGATGGTAAGCTGTTAAGCTAATATTTTAATTATAAAATATTAATTGAATTATTATTATTTATTATATTAATTGAATTGAAAGAACGAGAAGTTTAATTCGCTATAATCCGCCACAGTAGACAAATCTATGTGGTACAGTGCGTGTCCTTCACCAATAGCATGCGAACACCCACCACCCGGCAATTCGCACCGGCAAAGCACCACACCTCACAAATCTTCCAAATCACTCTCAACGTACGTTTCACTCCGAAACCGGAGCATCTTCAGGAGATGTTGACTCGACAATGCACGATTGTAAAGTGACAATCGTGTCGAAAATTCCGGCTTTTATACCTTTTTGGCATGACTCATACTGAAGCCTCGCCCTGCAATATTGAATTAAAAATCTGAATTGCTCATTCATTTAAGTGTAATTGACCGAGCAAAGCGAAGGTCTCTGAGTCTACTTGAGTGAATTTGCACTTGTCTGTTAGCCCGCTACCATCTTAGACTGCATCATCACTTACCATCAGGTGTGATCGCAGTCAAGGGATCCGCGGAAGGGAAGGCTTGTAGTGGATAAAAAAACACTGCCTACTAAAGAACTACACACTACTAAAGAAAAACAGCGTAAATGTTCTGATTCTGATTCAATGATTTAATCGTTTTCATCAGGTTACCATTAGGGATTCTTAGATATAGTTTTAAAAATTCTATAGATTTACGCGAAACTTAATCAACGTAAATCTAGACAAAGCTAAGCTAGACCAACCAGTGTGACAAGCGTTTTCTCGCGCCTTTTCAATTCAAGTTTTCATCCGACACCGGAGAGATGTGTAAAATAAAACAGTGTTTTTATCTTTCTGTTAAAATATGTGGCATTGTAACACATTTAAATAGAACGTAGAGACAAAAATAGAAAACATCCAAAAAGCTGAAAACTTTCGAGAGTTTGTGCCAAAATGTTAAGTCTCAGGCCTCAATTGAGGTAAAACGTTAAAACTACTTTAAATACAACACTTTCCCTTTACAAAACTTTTTGTTAACGCTTGTATTTGATATTTCATACCAAATATTATTTATAGTTCGCGCGCGAGTTGAATGCAAAGCTTATGTTTGTGTCACCTCAGGCCCCGACTGCATTCAACTCGCGTGCGTAGGTACTATACTCACTCGTACTTAAACAATCGTATAGTGACTTTCTTTTACGTTTTTTTGTGGTTCGATTGCTATTGATATGATCTAGAGCGCAACGTACATCTACTGAGCGCAACAGAAGCGCAATGTACTGAAAAAAAAAAAAACTGTTGTTTTACTAAAAACTAGAATACGTATCGAAGCAGAAATATTATACTTTCAGTCGGAAATCCTAGTAATAAAGATCAAAAACAAGAAGGCGAGGCAATCTAAAATAAGGTTTTAAATGTATGAATACTTAAGGAATATTGTAACCTTAATTTACATCAAATAATGGGAACATCTGTCACGCCCCCTCCCCTCCTTTATGTGTCTTCATAACAAGTTAAATAATGCGGTTTCCTCAACTTGCTAACTTGGAAATTTAATAAAGCAGGTGCAACAGACCACGGCCGCCATTTTTCTGCCGTCCCATTGTTTTGTTTAATTAATGATTGTCTTAGCGCGTGGAGATTTAATTCAAAGTGAAACAAAAGCCAAACGAAACTTATAATCAAACCCAAACCACCAAACTCTCATCGTTTTATTCTGTAAAAGCGGCACAATTAAATTTGTCCATTAAATATTATTGGAAATTTAAGATTTCACGGTCGAATTTAATGTTAAAGCCGTTTTCAAGAGTTATTGCCAAAAATACGGTAAGCGATGAGTAATGATCTGATACCTACACGGGCTACAGGCGATATTTCTCTCTGTGTAGGTATATGTCGTAATTGTTCGTCGTCGACAGTGGTTCCCTCCAGCTTCCATTAATAAAACATTTGGAAGGGGCCTTACTGTAATAATAATGCGCTGGATTCCCATACCATTCCGCATACGAGTCAACTAAGAGTAGGGATTTGGACTATATTAGTCTTAAACGATACGGCCCCCAAGCCACATAATATGTAGCTACTAGGACAATAGGAATTTAAATTCATACACCAAGTACCGTGCAAGTCACGAGTGAATTCAGGAAAATTTTTGTAAAACATTTTCAACTACAAATCTACCACGCTAACAACTTTTTTACAGAGAAGCCTTCAAGATAAAGTTCTAGATTTGATAGACTGCGATAATGTTCAGGATATTTCACATAGGTATAGACTTACCTAGTGAAGTTAGGTATGAAATATCACGTAGTATATTGCAGTTTTAGCGAACCAATTTATAATACTTTCCGGCTTGGATCAGACTTGGTTATCTTTAATTGAAATTTGTGGCGTGTGATCAATTTTATAGATGTTCTCAGTAAAACGTTCATTTAACAAATACAAGCGATGGCAATGTAGGCTTTTTTAATCGAAATAATTTTTAACTTTCGTAATAAACTTTTTCTGGTTTATTCTAATCTAACCTTCCTATTGGATTTCATTGCAGTTAACATGGTTTTCACCATCATTTCATTATCCTTTAACACCATACACCGAGTGAATAATAGGTACATTAGTCATATTATGTACAGTCGACGTCAAAATTGCATATAGAATAAGCAAATAAGTTGCTTTGCATGCGGTCGGACACCCACACACTTGCAGTAGTATAATATAAGTCGTTCAGCTTGTAGGTATTGTAATAGCCGAGTAATATCGATAATTTCACACCTCAAGTAAGTGAGCTCAATGGCGAGGTGTGGAACTACTTGGATTGCACACCGCAACTGTTGCTGGTTCAAATCTCGACCCCGTGTAGGTTTTTTTTACTTTTTTTATTTGATGACTGATATTTTTATACCAGCAATAGCATATGCGGGTAGTTTAAAAAATCTCTGAACAGATATGGCCACTGAGTACTGACGGAGACGGAAGATTTGACACTCGTTAGTCGTTATTAGCAAATACTACAAAATTATTATAATTTACTAAGTTTTGCTGTTTCTTATCTTCAACAATAATGCAGGCTTATATTAATATGCAGAAGAGGATGCATATTATTGAGCTAAATAATATCGGATACAATATACTTAGCTCATATTTGCAATGAAACTGGTTTCACTGTGAGTATTGTTTTTATTGTTAAAAAATGTGTGTTTATAAACTTAGGATTAGTTACATAACGTTTTATTAGTAAATATCTAGACAAGATACTTAGTAGTTTCAAAAGTGTTTATTTTAATCTCGCTGTTTGGTTTTTAGTGGACAACCAAGTGTTGGGTGTCGCATCCTGACGAAGAGAGTAATGCTTCACAACGAAGACATAATATTATAGATGAACAATATGAGAACAATATCTGCATACCAACTGTCGAGTTCGCGAACATGTTCGATACTTAAACACCAGCGCCAAAGCTGCACATTATAACACATGGAAGTGATGTCCAGCTGTTGATGTGCCACAACTATCATTTGTGCATGATAATTGTTGTCCTGTGCATTTGTTGCTGCTGCTGTGTTGCTGCTGCTGTGCTGTTGCTGTGTTTAATCAAAACCCAGACAACAGTTATTCCCTGGCCAGTAAGATCACCAAACTTAAATCATAGAGAATATTATGAGGTTTGATGGTGCAAACTGGTGGGTTATGTGAAATGAAAAGACTGCAGAGGAAACGGAGGCTCACTGTATGGAATTATGGGAGAATATATTTAGAATAACGGATATCTATCCTAATATTACAAACGGATTCACCCGGCGGCGCTTGCTTGATGTTATTGAAAAAAGTGGAGGTTTTATTGAATAGTAATACTTTTAAAGCTATATAAAATTTAATTTTTAAGGCTTTAAATATGAAACATAACGTTTATTATTTTCCTAACTTGTAATAATTATTATTAGTATATCTTATCAAAATTAACAGACAAAAAAGCAGCGCCGCCCTTTGCTTACTAGATTTTTAAGGTTTAGCTTCAATTTTCTTTTCTTTATGAAAACGATTACTTAAGCTATAACCTTAAAAAATGATAGAAAAAGTAGCTGAAGTTATTTATTACTTTTGAGAAAATGTAACATGATAACAATGAAAATAAATGAAAATAAAGTCGATTATCTAATAAAAAGTGTTTCTTCCAATTTATTTTGTTTGTTTTATTACTTATTGACTCATAATAAGCAATAATTGACACCACTAACATAGTTATAGCTTTCCTCCCAAAATAACTAACTTTGTCCTTAAGTATTATCTTGTTATAATTAATGTTTGCGTTTATAAATGGAAATAAAGATATATTATAATAAAGAATAACAAACAGACACAAAACACATAAACAAAACATAAATTTTGTTTGTATTCAAAACAAAATAAAAACTGCTATAAGAGATTCGAACCTAGGTCATAATATGATGCGTCGTAACTCGTATACCAACTATATTATCACGACACTGGGAGTGGTTACTGTAAAGTGATGAAATAAACAATCAGAATAGACAAGGTGATTGAATAGGAATATTTAGAACCTAATGCTAATGACATAAGGTTGATATTGTTGACAGTTTATGGTAATGCAGGTAGTATTGAACTGAAATCGTTTGAACCTTACGGTGTTGATTTAAGGTTGATAATATTATTGACAGTTTATGTTTATCAGTGTGAGTGAGCACGTGAGATTCACAGCATTGCTTGCAAGCGGTTTTAGCCTTAGAGCTATGTATGGACTTTTGCAGTCGACTGTACCTATGACTTGACCTTTTTCCAGGATAAGATATAGTCTATCTATAATTATCCTTTCCCGGGATGAATTTTCATAAGCATGATAAACAGACACACTTTATAAAAGTATGGATTTTTCGTGGTGAATTTTATAATATCAAGGCTTTTATATTTCGTTAAAAGAGGAAATTAAATTATGCATTTGACTTGTTTCAAGGCGCTCCAATGTTTTATGTTTTTGGGTGGTTTAGGTTTTTTTCCTTTGTACTTTTAATTTTGAGTGTCGATTCCCGCGGGAGCTCCTTAATTTTACGGGATAAAAAGCCTAGCCTATGTGTTATTCCAGACTATAATCTATCTCTGTGCCAAATTTCATCCAGATCCGTTCAGCCGTTGGGGCGTGATTGAGTAACAAACATCCATACATCCATACATCCATCCAAACTTTCGCATAATATAATATTTATTTGATAACCAACTTTCACAAATATAATTTGGAATTAATTATGTTTTTTTCTGAAAAAGCCCAGTTGTTTGTTTTGATTTTTTAAATATCTTCCTATAACGGTGAAGGTAACATGTAAGAAAACCAAACATTTCCGAGATTTCTTCATAATGTTCTCAAAGATATGTGAAGTCTGTCATTCTGCACATAACCAGTGTTGGTGACTATGGCCTTAACCTTTCTCATTCTCATGGAAGGACAATGGTGCTCAGTAATGGGCTGCCGACGACGGGTTGATGATGATGATTTATTTTTTATAGCGCGATTGGCTTGCGCTTGACGACAATCATGCTTAGTGCATAGCAATGATGAGGTCTAGGTTGGAACGCGCTTGCCTAGAAGATGCCTATTCACTCTTGCCTTGAAGGTACTTAAGTTATATGTGGCAGGAAACACGATGTATTTGATTTTTAAAACTACAATTAACGTGATTATGATCCCGCAAGAACTCCTTTATTTTCTGGGATAATAAGTAGCCTATGTCCTTACGCGGGATATAACCTATCTCTGTACTCATCCAAATGAGTTGAAAAGATATTCAGTACTCAATTTATTTATTACATGTAGGACATACAGGTGTCTCTTATATTACGTCATGTTTTGACTGTACCACCGGTTCGGAAAAAGATTCTACTGAGAAGAGCCGGCAAGAGACTCAGCAGATGCTGTCTTAAAAAGCAAAACATTACATTAGGTAGGTGCATATAGTATCCAGTAGTGTATGTTATGTATATAGTATCCAGTAGTGTAAGTTATTATACTATCCTGTGGGGCGCTGGACCCAAAGTCGAATGCTTCCATACAACTTTGTCACTAAGAAATTCGTCAATTGTATAATAGCCTCGATAGACTGTTAAAGCGTAGATTCTACACACTTTCACATTTATGATATTTATTATTTAGTTTGGAAGTTAGGATTGTAACACATAACTTCGAAGCTCGAATTTCGTCGAAATGACAATCATCACACCTAGAGGTATTCCACTTGCACAGTCAGGTTTCGAGTACGTCCTCATTGGCAGATTGCCAAATTGCTTCCAGTGGAAACTGATTGTTCGCGCCGCGCCGCTGGGAGATGAGCCGTATTTCACTGCAAACCTCATTTTTAATCGTACACATTGTACAATGTTAATACTGGAGAGGTAAATGAATTTTTCATCATACCTATTCGAAAAACGCATATTGCCTTCAGAGGATAGCGGGAGCAAAGTGTAACTTGTAGGCCCATAGGACTTTTCATTTCTCTCTTCTGATTGGTCCGAAGTCACGTCATCAATTTGTTGATCGAATATACGACTGCATTTCTCTGTTCTGATTGGTCCGAAGTCACGTGATCAATTTGTTGATCGGATATTATACGTCTTTACATTTTATTTAAACTTTAAATATACGTCTAAATAATGTCTATACAATTACATAGAAGGTTGATAGGAGTATCTTCTGATTGGTGCTTAAACGTATAGGTAATGTCCATACATAGTAGGTTGATACTCCTAGCTTTTTCTCATACGTATCTAATGATGAAAAATAGTGTGTGTCACTCGGAGCCAAATTTTTTGTTCTCGGGCGGCGTATATTGAATTCCTCGCTACGCTCAGGATTCAAAATAGCGCCCTCGGGGAACAAAAATTTTCTTTGGCCCCATGTAACACAAATAACTATTTTGTTGTTTTTATAATACCAATAGATGTTCTCCTTGGTTTTGCCTGTGCGATGGATATTATGATTCGTTTTCACAGATTAGGATCTGCTTCCTGAACCTGTAGTGGAGCCAAGACGTATCATGAGTGTTAAGTTGACAGACTTATTCTAAATAAATTATAATTTGAGTTCGGTTTAATTTGATATAAATAAAGCTTACGATATTGAGATACAAACTTACTTTATAAATAAGTAAATAAATAAATTGAGTTTAGAATCAGCTAACCCGCGCGGCACCCCGGTACCATTTAGGTGGGATTTTTCAAAATTATTTCAACATGAAAACCTGGGATTTCTTGACCATGCGACGTGAAATGTAGATTACTCTTAAGAGTTTTCTCTTCTCTGAGAAGGAATTATCAGATTTCCTACCCTGGCAAAGTTGGGAGAGGCAGCTGCAAATACCTAAACGTAAAGTTGGTGCTAGGAGAAGGAAGCTTCTATCAATGGAAAGGGGTCGCCCAACTATGGACAGAGATAGAAAAACCAAGTGAACCTAAATTAAAAAAATTAAAAACACGACTGCCCAGCCATATTGGTTTTTTTTTTAATTAATAGCCCGTGTCACTCGGGAGGATGTAAGGATTCTAACGATCTATCGACTAATAATATTATAAATCCGAAAGTGTGTTTATTTGTTGGTTTGTCCTTCAATCACGCCGCAACGGAGCAACGGAGCGACTTGATTTTTGGCGTAGATATAGCTGAGGACCTGGAGAGTGACATAAGCATAGAAAATTGAGGAGTTCCTTCAGGAATAAAAAAACTTAAACCACGCGGTTGAAGTCGCGGGCATCAGCTAGTGCCCCATATCTACATGCAAATCAGTTCAGGCATGTGTTGGAATAAAAAAACTCACAAACCCTGAAAATATTACACTCCTTTTTGGGGCAGTCGTTTAAAATTTATTAAAAGTTTCCTAATCAACAAAGGTCATGTCTCATATCAAATTTAGTTATCGAGCATGTCCTGGTTGGCGAGCTGCCAAATTACCCTCACTAGCACCCGGTTACAAGCTGCCGGGAAATACCTACTTCGTTTTTCATCCATTTTCTCCGCGGGAAACTTCATAACGATAGTGTAGTTGCTCTGCTAATGCAGGAATCGTAAATAAACAATTTCTACAAAAATTTGATGGATTTCTAACATTATTTTCATATCAGTTATTATATTCTTGTCAATAATATGAAAGGAATAGTTCTGACTGATTTTCAACGTACTATCAAAACTCATACTTGAATAATCAAAGCTCAAAAGTTCAAACTAATGGTTGGATTGGGCTGAAAGGCATACAGATAGCTATTACGACGTAGGTAACTATGAAGTGACTTTTAAAAAAACCATCCTTCCAATTAGATTAGTAAACACGCCCCTATTCTAGCATTATTATAACAATATAGGGGCGTGAAATTTACTAATATAATTGGAACTGAACTCAGCGAAACCGCGGGTAAAAGCTAGTTTGATAAAAACACAGAACCGAGACGCGGGTTGTTATCTTTGGCAAATCTCAATCTTTCACCTGTGCTTCATTGCCATCCATTTCACACAGTTTGTTAGCATATTATATGGAGCAAATAATTATTTATGTAGACTAAATAATTTTACAAACCCGTAGAAATAATATGATCTCATAATAATATGCTTGCCCCATGGGAGGTACCGGGTTCGATCCCCGGCAGGGTAAATTCGGGATTTTATAATTTCTGAATTTTCTCTAGCCAGGCTTGGCTGAAGGCTTCGGCCGTGGCTAGTTACCATCCTACCGGCAAAGACATATACCGCCAAGCGATTTAGCGTTAACGATGCCATGTAGAAACCGACTGGGGGTGTGTGCCAAACCCCTAACAGGTTAGCCCGCTACCATCATGCATCTTCTTCTTCTTCTTCTTTTAGTGTTATCTCCTATCGGAGGTTGGCAACCATTAGGGCCCGGAATATCGGGTAGGTACTCTTCCCGTAATTTTGGCGTAAATTCTTAAGCCAAGATGTTCTCCTACGGCCAGGTGGTCTTTTTCCGGCTATTTTCCCCTGAATTATGAGCTGCATCCATCATGCATAGTTTGCATTATTACTTTACCACCAGATGAGACTGCAGTCAAGGGCTAACTTGTACCTAGGTAGTATAAAAAAGTTAAAATAATTGTAAAGAGAAAACCAAAATATGTTTATAAATTTCTCTTAAGTGTCAATCAGGGCATGTTATGTATTTCCATATGCAATATTCATTTATCCAGCACGTCCTAGCTGGCGTTCGGCCAAATAGCCTATATTGCCACCTAGTTACACACCGCCGGATGTAGCAGACTTGCATGCGGGCCTGAGGTCTGCGGTCTTCATCGCCATTACCGCCTACGAAGCCGCCTACCCAAGGCTAAAAGCTCAATAAAATAGAAGAGCGATCGATCGACAATGCTCCTTATCAAGTAGGACTAGGGTAATAGTTACTACTATTACCTATTCTGTGGTAATAGGTAGGTATATGGGAATGTTAGGAGTAAAGTTTAACAAATCCAATGTAATTTATGATTATTAATATATTGAAAGTTTATTAAACTGAAGTTACGTTAAAATCTGTAGATACGTTATACACTAATTACGCTAGATACGGAATAAGGACATAGACATTGCAATAAGTATAATAATTAATTTAAAATTGAGTGAATTAGCCGGATGCAACATATTGGATTGTGATTTGTGTGTACGTGCCCGGCGTCTGGGTTCGGAAACCACTGTTTTGGGACTCTCGGGAGAGTGCCGACCGAAAGCGAGTCGGGACGGACATTCTCGAGGTCTCGGTACATTCGCCACAGGTACACACTAAAACCTGATCACAGCGCCTTGGCCGGCAAAAACAAGGTTCTCGATTTCTTACGTCGCGTTGCCTGGACGTAGACTTATGCCATGGCCTCGGGGGTGTACGGACAACGGTCTCTCGAGGATTTGTTGCTCCACAGTTCAAATCTCTAGGTCCATCTGTAATGGCTTAACAGCATTTAGTGAACACTATCACTAATTAAAACCTAATTAAAGTAACTTTATATTATACTAACTCCATTAGAGACGAGCTTTGTCTTATAAAGTTAGACGCCTAAAAACGTGCTGCTCCGTAATGAGACTATCTTTGATTTTAAACCTACATTTGGAATAGAAATAGCAATAAATAAATACAATTTCCTATTACTTCTAGAACTCAATTTAAAGACGTCACGAGCTACCTAACTGACAAGTTTATTTTAAAAGTTTTCCACAGTGAAGCACCTATCGTAGGAGACAGAAAATTGACTTACAGAGAAGTCCAGAGGAAGTTATCGGATTCTGGATAAACTGCAACTTACCTGAAATAAAGAAAAATAGTATTAAAAGTATACTTAGATACTGATAATTGATTTTACTTAGTTAAATACAAACATTTTATACAACAACGACCTCTATACTTAGTAATTTACATTTTGTATAGTTTATGTTTTTTTCACATAATGTCCTCCCGATCGAATTTCGACCACGGCGGCAAATCTCCACAGAGATTAGCCATCTGCACGGGAGATATTATAGTGCACAAGTGTGTGCGCACACACAGGTGCACTCTCTGTTCCTTTACTCCCATAGCCCGATGGGACGGAAGATCCGACACGACCGGAGAGAGATCAGGCGCAGGACCGACGGCTTAACGTGCTCTCCGAGGCACGGGGGTGAAACACCGCCAACTTCCTAAATCCGGGCTAGTACTGAGAATTTTCTTGTCAGAAAAACCCAATACTTGTTATAGCCCGACCCGGGACTCGAACCCGGGACCTCGTCGGCCGCAGTCGAACATGCTAACCACTAGACCAACGAGGCAGTTAATTTTTTCACATATATAGATCGTTAAAACCATTCGTCATATTATATACGCATCTTACTTTCCAGTTAATAATCTTGTATCATAAACAGGATTTTCCAGTGCGAACGTTTTATGAAATCCTTTAAACTGCAAAAATTCAAATGCACATTCCATTTCAAAAGATGTTCAAAAGCAGGATTTCATGTGAAAATACATACATTGAAAATAATACTATACCCGCGGTCTTATCCGGATAAATGTGACGTCAAAAATATGATTAATTCATTTTTCCCCGCTCTTTTCCCCGTATTTCCTCATTATCTAGATGGAGTGCTCTGGCACTAAGTGGACGGCAGATTTTCATGAACAAAATTTTCGGTTTAGCCGCCATTTTTAAATCCAACGCAAAAACATATGGCATATGTCTTTAATACTATGTGTTCCCATAGTTATTAAACTGATAGACCGATTTCATTACTAAAATTCTACATCAATGACCGATTTAATAGGTTTTTAAATGACGAACGTGCCAGGACCATTTTATGGGGTAAATCGTAGTCTATGTTCTACACCGGGATACAACCTTATATTTCTGTGCAAAATTTGGTAAAGTAGGTATCATTTATATCTTTGATATTATAAATGCGAAAGTGTGTTTGTTTGTTGGTTTATTGATTTGTTGGTTTGTTGGTTTGTCCTTCAATCACGCCGCAACGGAGCAATGGATCGACGTGATTTTTGGCATGGGTATAGTTGAGGACCTGGAGAGTGACATAGGCTTTTTATCCCGGGAAATGAAGGAGTTCCCGCGGGAATCAAAAAACTTAAACCACGCGGACGAAGTCGCGGGCATCAGCTAGTCATTTATATATTTGAAGGCTGGCCAAAGAACAAAACAGAACGCATTTTAGCAGAGGACTGACCTTAAAAAGAAAAACTTTAGGAAAAGTTGCTTCTGTTAACTAAAAACAAAACAAAAGACTCAAAACCGCTACACGTGACACTCTTAAAAACAACAAAGCGACGCCCAGGAAATGAAGAGCCATCCAAGCTGAGAATTGTGAGATTGCTGTTGAAAAGCTCCGTAGACGACGTGGCCTTTGCAAAGTCTACTCCTATAAACTATACAAGTTGCCTGTCGCTGTAATGAAATCTAATCCATTGAATTTTTTGTAGCTTATCATAAGGCGACAAACGCGAAATCGCGACTCGGTGCGACGCGACAGATTTCACGAGGCTTACGTCGTCGCGTAAATAAGTTTTGAATTTTCTCAGGTTTTTTCTAATGGCCAAAAAATCCGTTGAGCTTGAGTCGACGTCAAAAGTCCATATAGAATAAGCAAACAAGTTGATTTGTTATTTACAAAGTCACCCTCAAACTTACCTAGATAATATTTATCTTGTAGGTTGACATTGTTGACAATTTATGGCAATAATGTAAGGCCCACTTGCACAAGGACTCTTAAATTGATTTAGTTAAATATTTTAATGCTGCCCTTATTGGCAACTACAATAAGCATTTGCCAAAAAGAGACAGCATTACAAAATTTAACTAAATCAGTTTAAATGTCCTTGTGCAAGCGGCCCTTAGTATTGAATAGTAATGGTTTGAACTAATATCTTGGTTGGATTATGTGAAATAGAAGAAGAATAGAACACTGGCTGTTTAATAAATAAATTTATTCATTATAAATAAAATTAATAATTGGGCAGAGGCCACACTGTCAACGCTTAAAGAAATACTTAAGCAATATTACTTAAAATAACAGTTTGATGTCACGTACCTTGACGTTACTAAATTATTGTTAAATTAATAAGGTAAATATTTTGGACCGATTGTGTTTGTGGATGAGTAATTCAGATTGCTTGCACACAGATTTTTGACGTCGACCATACATCGATTATTCGGTTATATGTATACAGTACTTAAATCGGGCCCATGTCAATTCTTAAGGCTTGTCTGAGCTGCAAAGAAATACGCTGTCAAAAGTAGGACACACCACCCACGATTTCTCTCACTTTCCCTGAAAAACCCTCTAGAACAACACACTCGGTGTATCACAAAAAAGGCACTACGACACTCTTCACAGAGAGGGCTGTTGAGATAATCTCTTTTGTGGCATCTTAGACGAGTAGCCCTAACTTTGTGTAGAGTCAGCGATTTGTCTTGTTTAACATTAATTTGAATTTCAAAATTGACCTTTAGAATACGCGCATCAGAATTAACACTGCAATAATAATTGACTTGCAAAACATCTACGTGAAACTAAAATCTTTAAATTTAATTTATTAAGAACACGCAAAACGCAATTTATATTGATTTGAAGTTATAATTGAACTTTCAAATACGCGAAACTAGTTTTTGCGGATTGGTAGACTAGACACATCTTTCAGAACTAATATGGACTATGGAGAATTTTTAGGCGTGCAAAATCCTTCACTCCACATCAAACTGCAAAGGGTACGAGATGTATACCTACCCAGGTTCCGAAACCTGGACACCCAGAATATGAAGCCAAAGTTTTAACCACTAGACTATCACCACATGCAGTAGATATAACATATGCATGGATGAATATATGCATAGTTTATAGTACGGATTAAATCCATAATATGGGAGGGTTCAGTTAAGCAGGTTACCTCTCTAGGGACCCAAGCTGTATCTCCAAACAACTTACTTATTCATAAACGCAACCAAACAGAAACTGAATAAATAAAGTTACTATAATGTTGTTTATATTAGACAGGTCGTATATGAATGACGCCATTCACGTATTAGGTATAACAGCTAATTTATACGGCACTGAATGTTTGGAGCGTCAGAATTAAATAAAGTTCTGTTCACATTATTTCAGTCCTGTATTCCAGTGAATTTATTTCAGCGCTATAATGGATAGGATGATATCGTCTACATATTGGATAGAAGCAGGCGTTACTTTGCGGAAGTCCATGATTATGAAGGAACCTGAAATTTAATTTGCTATAATCCGCAACAATAGGCAAATATATGTGGCACAGTGTATCTTGCACTTGCAGCTTGCAATATTCACCACACCACATAAATCTTCCAAATTATTCTCAACGTACGTTTCACTCCGACACCGGAGCATCTTCAGGAGATGTTGACTCGACAATGCACGATTGTAAAGTGACGATCGTGTCGAAAGGGCCGGCTTTTATACCTTTTTTGACATGACTCATACTGAAGCCCCGCCCCCTCCCCCCCCTATTACTGTATAAATTGAGTAAAGGTGAATTTGATACATTTATTTGTTCATTTAATAACTCAAATCCTCTATATGCGTTTGGGAGCAATTAGAAATAATAAAACACAAAAAAAAAAAAAACACAATAATATACCGGGATAATAACCGGGACCGACGGCTTAACGTGCTCTCCCAGGCACAGAGGTGAAACACCGCCAACTTCCTAACTCCGGGCTAGAACTGAGAATTTCTAGTCAAAAAACACAATACTTAACTATGGCCCGACCCGGGACTCGAACCCGGTGCCTCGTCGGCCGCAGTCGAACATGCTAACCACGAGACCAGCGAGGCTTACTCACTACAGTGTCAATGATTTCAAGAAGAAAACTGTTAAGAAAATGTTTTCAGTACTGGAATCGCGCTGGAATACCCGTCTACACGATTCCAGTTGCGCTGAAATGGGCGCACTGAATTGTAAAGTAGACCGCCAGACCAGTTACTGGTCTGGATCTCTCACTGGATCCAATGCATTGCCTGTTTAAAATCTTCCAGTTGCAATCTAGTGCTCGTTTTAATCGCTAGACTGGAGTGCTACTGGATTAATGTGAACCGATCGTAAAGGTAGGCGTCATGAATCAAGAACACCAGTGAACAGTTGCAATCCATTACGAGCTGGGGGATTACGCTTGTTTTGTGTGAAGCAAGCCTCATACTGCTCATACGGGATTACGTGCCACCCCTAAACGGTATTTACATTTGGCACATTTACGCCGTTAGCACACCGAAGCGTTTTGAATGTGGTAGCGAGACAACCACGATTTCATCAAGAGAAGTTTCTCTGCCGTGTCCGAAAATAATATAATTGTAGGTACAAAAACGAATTAAGAAACGCCGAAGTTCTACGATACGCCGGCAAGTAAATATTGTTAAATAATTTAGCATCAAGCGCGGTGACTTGGCCATCAAGTGTAGAAAGGTCAGTTACTTCCCCACGATTCCATTTACATTTTTTTAATACATAATTTTTAACTATCTTCGAAGAATTCAAAAATATAATGGGAATGTTATAGACATTTTCTCAAACATTACTGGTATCGTCACAACAATATTATCACCATGATACATATATGAAAATGAAGGAAAAGGAAGAATTGGTTATTTTTCTTTGTGTAGAGTCAGCGATTTGTCTTGTTTAACATTAATTTGAATTTCAAAATTGACCTTTAGAATACGCGCATCAGAATTAACACTGCAATAATAATTGACTTGCAAAACATCTACGTGAAACTAAAATCTTTAAATTTAATTTATTAAGAACACGCAAAACGCAATTTATATTGATTTGAAGTTATAATTGAACTTTCAAATACGCGAAACTAGTTTTTGCGGATTGGTAGACTAGACACATCTTTCAGAACTAATATGGACTATGGAGAATTTTTAGGCGTGCAAAATCCTTCACTCCACATCAAACTGCAAAGGGTACGAGATGTATACCTACCCAGGTTCCGAAACCTGGACACCCAGAATATGAAGCCAAAGTTTTAACCACTAGACTATCACCACATGCAGTAGATATAACATATGCATGGATGAATATATGCATAGTTTATAGTACGGATTAAATCCATAATATGGGAGGGTTCAGTTAAGCACACTGGATCCAATGCATTGCCTGTTTAAAATCTTCCAGTTGCAATCTAGTGCTCGTTTTAATCGCTAGACTGGAGTGCTACTGGATTAATGTGAACCGATCGTAAAGGTAGGCGTCATGAATCAAGAACACCAGTGAACAGTTGCAATCCATTACGAGCTGGGGGATTACGCTTGTTTTGTGTGAAGCAAGCCTCATACTGCTCATACGGGATTACGTGCCACCCCTAAACGGTATTTACATTTGGCACATTTACGCCGTTAGCACACCGAAGCGTTTTGAATGTGGTAGCGAGACAACCACGATGTCATCAAGAGAAGTTTCTCTGCCGTGTCCGAAAATAATATAATTGTAGGTACAAAAACGAATTAAGAAACGCCGAAGTTCTACGATACGCCGGCAAGTAAATATTGTTAAATAATTTAGCATCAAGCGCGGTGACTTGGCCATCAAGTGTAGAAAGGTCAGTTACTTCCCCACGATTCCATTTACATTTTTTTAATACATAATTTTTAACTATCTTCGAAGAATTCAAAAATATAATGGGAATGTTATAGACATTTTCTCAAACATTACTGGTATCGTCACAACAATATTATCACCATGATACATATATGAAAATGAAGGAAAAGGAAGAATTGGTTATTTTTCTTTTGACGAAGGAAGGAAGCACATTAATATATGACGAGGCATTGGCCTTTAATTATAGGAGAGAGGAAGATTATACTACTACAAGCGAATGCGTCGGTGTTCTACAGCCTTTAGACCCAGTTAGAGCCCATTCACACGGCCTAATCGTATACGAAATTGTATTGGAAGGAGTGTTGGTAGTGAATATTTTATTAAGTCGATGTGGTTAAATTCCCTATTCGATAAGTTTTTGCGCGTGAAGGATCTATGGCGTCCTTACAACTATGTCAACAACTTATTGGATATTGTTATTTGGAAAAATTGTCGCTCTGAATTTAAATTTAATCACCATTAGCGTTGTGAACTTTAATCTATTTTGATAGAACCTTTGTGTAATTTGAATGCTGAAACTCTGTCAAATAAACTCGTCACTAAACTAATTTAGTGCCTAGTTAGTTTGCCTAATTTTATTTGTTTAATGCTCTCAAAGAGAATCGTTTAGATTTTAAATTACAAAATTTTAGCACAGGTTTTAATCTAGCTCAACAGTCCAATAGATGACTCATTACTTGATTACTTTAGAAGGTTAATTGTAGTTCCAATCATCCCTGCGAGACAAGACAAGATTTTTCTACATCATTAGGATGAAGACTAATATATCATGAATGATTGATATGAATTGCGAGAGAAAAGCAAGTTAGGTTACTTCTGACACTCCTGATTAATGTACACTAGATGAGCTAAAATGAACTGTAGCATCTATTAAAATATTTGTAAAATATTAAAGTATATAGTTTCTATATTCCTTTTATATTAACTTTTAATAGGGATACTTCCTTATTCGTATTTGTTACAATATTATCTTCTTCGTCGTAAAAAGCCTTTTATAATTTAAATTATTAATTAAAATATTTAAAAAACCAGGCAAATATATAAACCTTTTATTGCTATACAAATCAATAATTTATTCAAATCTCACACTTGCCTGAAAAAATTAAGCACGTGTTCAAAATTTAATTATTGATTTCCTTCAATTGTTAGCAGGTGTACCCAAGTAGTGTAGTTTAATTCAATTATAAAGTTAGTTAAGTGTATTCTAATTTAAAGCCTAATTTAATTTAGTTGCATTCATTGTATGTACATGAATGTAATGAGTAAATGAAAATATGAAATGAAATGTATAATTTTATTTGTAAGTATTATTTTGTTTAAGAAGGCTGGGTAACTCCATTTTCTAATTTCAGCGAGAATTAGGTATAAGACGAGTGTTGTGACCACATTACGTATTCAGAACACTGGCATTGACTAATATTGGGTTGATGGAAACTACGTGCCGTGTCGAACATTTTGCATTTATATCAAGAACTTGGAATAGGTTGCCCGTGATTTTGTACACGTTCATTTATGTGATACTCTAAACGTCCGCCTCGGTTTTTCCCCGGGAGCTACATCAATGATGGATTAATCTTAACCAGGATGAGGTATAGGTTTAAGGATCCGTTTTCCTACTAATTTTGTATTTGTATATTTACATATTTTATTCTTCGCTTAGACTTATAAAAAAAGCGCTTACGAAAGTCAGATCGGTATAGTACAATACAACATTGAAAAAAATTGACATTGATATGTCATACAAATTAATAAGTTACCTAATTATTAAAAAAAAAAAATTTATACCTAGTCATAAAAAAATTATCTAGTCTAGTCGAAAGTCTATTTGTTTGTTGGTTCACAATGGAGCAGCGGATTGACGTTACTTTGTGCATGGATGTAGTTAAAGACCTGGAGAACACAAATACATATAGACCGGAAAATTAAATAGTTCCTATAGGATTTTTAAAAACGTTAATTCACGCGGGTATTATATTGTTTTATCATAAAAGTGGCAAAAGATAATTTTGGCTTTTCTAGTCAAGCTATTTCTGCGATGCGGACAGGTGGGTAGTATGAGGGACATCAAGCTATCGACGTTGACTGATAGCTTACAAGGAACGCTGTTACCTAAGACTAGATTGCTATTACTACAATATATTTTCGGTCGAAAATCTCTTTAGAGATTCTTTGTATACCAAGAAAAAATAACCTATTGGCCCTTTTTGACTGGCTTTCATCGACAAAACGCAGAAGTAATTTGCAGTTACAGTTATACCTACTACCTACTGCTAAGATAATATAATCTTTGACCTTTGAATTTAAATAATAATTTTTGTTCTTCTATATAAAAAAATAAACTTCCACGTCCCGATCTCAACTTTTTCTCAAAAACTTCTTCATTTTATTTTGTTAATTCACGGGTCATCGTCTCAAAACTCGATTCCAGAAAACCAAAAGTTCGCCAATATCCAGGAAAACGTTAAAGCCGTAAAATTCTTGACTTAAAGTTGAATTGCACGCAGACAAAGTTAACGGTAAAACTTTTACAATATCATACACATGCACTAGGATCAAGTTTAAAAGAACATGATTTTAAAATCGTTGAGGAAATTTCCCCATTTAAAAGTTATGTGGAAAAGAGTATTAGATATGTAGATCATGAACAACTTGTTACGGAATTTTCATTTTTTATTGTGAACTTTGTCGCAATTTTACGTGACGTTATTAAATAATTACTTAGAAACATCCAAACTTTCACATTTACAATAATATTGAGTAAGATATTTGCCATTCCTATCAGTGTGTAAAGCAAAATTCTGAAGATAATATTTTTAACGGATTTTCACCCGTCGGTACCTCTACACTTAAAAGAAGTTAAGCCACGTATTGAAATTGACGAAATTAAACTTCACCACTATGAAGCCGCGAAAAATCATAAAAACCGTTTCAAAGCCCGCTTTTGTTTTCGAGGTTCGCAATAATTATCTTTTAGTACATACCAGGAGTTCAGTAATAAGAGAAACCCGCTATAATGAACGCTACAATGAACTCTATTGATCGCAAGGTGCGAGGATGAGCTAGGTAGGTACAATGAGATAACGTCATTAAATTGCGGTGAAGTTTCCTCTACCACCCTGGTTATAGGTATATAGTACCAGCTCAGATCAAATAAGCACTGAGTCTTCCGTGTATCACCGATTTGATTTATAACTAGCGAGAGCTTTTGAAGTTAAAGGTGTTTATAAAAGGTTACTTACCTAATTTAAATTACTAAGAAGTTATAACTTAGTATTTTTAAATTAACTCTTTAGGTATCCATACTTCTATACTTATATTATGAATGCGAAAGTGTGCCTGTCTGTCTGCTACGCTTCGACCCATCTTTTTAACCGATTTTGACGATTTTTCGTACAGTGATAGGTTGCATCGTGGGAAAGCATATATACCTCTATAGGCTTTTTAGAGAGAATTAGAGTTCTCAATAATGTTCTCAAAGGTGTGTGACGACTGCCAATCCGCATTTGACCAGCGTGGACTATGGCCTTACCCTTCCTATTCATCAAGACATTAAGACATGTTTAAAATGAGACAGATTTATGTTACTCACATAAGTTTTAACTCTGAGTAAAGTCTGAGCCAAGTCAAAGTACGCTCTCACTCTCAGCCTTAGAGGAGACTTGTGCTCAGTAGTTAGCCGGTGATGAGATACCTATTTATTTGTATCCACTACAAAATTTGAAATAAGCGTTCTGTCATTTATAGTTTCAGTTTATTGAAAGACAAACTTTTGAAGGTGGGCGGGCAAACCTATTAAATATCGCCATCGGTGTTTTCCTTAGTTTGTTACGAAGAAGATTTGTCGTTTCCATGTAATAAATACTGTCCACACAAAAAGTTCAATTTGTATCAAAAAGAAGGCCAAAGCTTCGAAAGAAAAGTGTGAATGTGACCGATCTGATACTTTATTAATGTAATAAGTTATTCGAGTTTCCTGCTTTATCTCTGAATATTATAGAATTTGCGAAGAAATAAACATCGACAGATGAATGATTAAGTGAGTATCTTTGAAAGTTTATTGATGTCTTTGATTTGGAATCTCGGAATTATAAATAAGGTAATATATATTTGCCGTCTTTAATATTTGGACAGCGTATATTTAGCCATATTTCGTGCAGCTTTTCAACCATACCGCCAAGCAATATTTTGCGTTCTGGCACAAAATAGGTAATAGTAAAGAGACCCAATTGTCTAAGGAGTTCATACATATTATGCTTATAGGTCGAATTTTACGTTTGACAAACGATTACGATTACGATTTCCTTACACAATCGGGGAGCAGGTTCTGGTACGATGTCGCGTGGAATCCGATAATGGAGTATCGGTTTATGACTGCCATACCCTTGCCAAGATAGTTTGCTACCACTGTTTAGAATTCACCATGACTTACTAATTACTATTCAGATAAGAGCGCAGTCAAGGCTAACTTGTAGAAGAACTTTAGAAGAAATAAAAAACTCATACAAAACAACAGACCTCTCATCTGTCAGGTTTAAATTGAATAGTTATGGAAAAAGGCAGCAATTTGTATAGTAGGTAAGCCAATCCTTCATCATCCGACTAACGAGGGTACGATTGTGCCTGATTCCATCCACATCCGAGGACTACGAACATTTTTCTTCATTCCCAAGCGTTCCGTATTCGCATTAATCTTTTTCAATCCCAATATACCCTTCCTCATCATTCTTAAACAAACTCCAATGCATCTTGCTCGTTCTATCTCTTCACACTGAAAAAATGAATGCCGAAAGCGGGTTTTTCTAAAAATTAAGTGAAACATACCGCAACCGTCTACCGTTTTCCTTAAACGTAAATTGTGTTTAACCTTTTAATTAAATAGTTTCGTGGGACTCGCGGTAATTAGTTGCTCAAACTTTTTCATAAAATATTCGTGTAGTGTTGTGCTTAAACGGTTAAAGCGCCTTTTTGGGTTTTTGACATAATGCTATACAGATTTCTTTAGCAGTTGCTAGTAATTTAAAAGCGAAAACGAAGTACTTAGTAGGACACACAGGATAACACTTCTGCCTGAATCTGAGTCCATCAACATCCTAGCTACGGAAGTTATGAGGATATTTTTTTTGGAATAAACCAATACCGATTTATAGCCCGACCCAGGAAGCAAACAAGGGCATAAAAGCAAGGGCTCCATAATTCGCAGTTACACATGTTAACCGCTAGACTATTGTGGCAACGAGTTTATGGTATTCAAATGACGAAACGTACACAAATACGCGCGCGTCCAGTGCGAAATATTTCCCTGTAGTTGCAGTCGTAGAGCGCCGGTCTATACTTGCACCCTTAAGTAATTGACTTCTGCACTTGACCTAGAAGTTATTTTTTTAAAATACAATAACGAGCATCCTAAATGCTTTTTAATTCGCTTTTCTCGAGAAGAATTTTATTTCTAGATAGTTTTATTTCCTAGACATTATGCTGTCTCCCGCAGGCAGTCATAGTTAAAAAAAAAGCCTGTACTGAGCGCAAGTACGGAAACCCGTCTTTTAGAAGTAGGTATTATTAAATTTTTATAACTATTTTCAAAGTCAAATTCTTATTCAAATCACTTTATGAAGCACTGTGTACACTTGTTGAATTTCAATAAATACCTATAGTCCGTCAAAGTAATCTGACCCGTTGGCTAAAATTGGAACTAATTTTTATGGCTGATAAGTGTTTTTTTAATTTTATTTCTCATAATATCTACTAGCGCTGTCACCGGGGCAGATAAAGTTTGTGGGACTGTACCTAATTCATTTTTGAATTCAACAATTTTTAGATAAATAAATAAATAATCATTTATTCAGTCAAAAAATGGTACAACGAAATGAAACATAGGTACATGGAGTATGTTTCATTATTTATTTGCCCCGTGAGGTTAGAATTTCCGAAAATTCTTTCTTAGTGCCTATACGTCTTATGAGCATCCGATAGTGTATCAGGCTTTAAACGTTGGCAATATGACTAAATTCTCGCATGTATAAGTCAGAATATCTAAATCATACTAATATTATAAATGCGAAAGTGTGTTTGTTTGTTGGTTTGTTGGTTTGTCGGTTTGTTGGTTTATTGGTTTGTTGGTTTGTCCTTCAATCACGCCCCAACGGAGCAACGGATCGACGTGATTTTTGGCATGGGTATAATTGAGGACCTGGAGAGTGACATAGGCTAAAAAACTTAAACCACGCGGACGAAGTCGCGGGCATCAGCTAGTATCTAAATAACTGATAAATAACCAATCTCAAACTGAACTAATTACGAAAAACGCTACAAAAAACAAGCGGTCGAAAATTTTTGTACTTAGTTATACCTCATCGGACACTCAACACTTTTACAAAATAAAAATACATTTTCCCAGCAGCGGTGCTCTCGTAAAGAGGGGACATGTGTCGGGACGAGCAAGTATGACTTAATTACCCCGCCCGATGATGTGCTGACAAATTACTGACGCGGTGTATGCCCACCCCGACAAGTTGCTGACGTGATGCGACGCTCATTCCGGGAAAGTGATTAAAAATACGCACCCACTCCATGTTATTAGTTCCACTGGGTTTGATTAATTAGCTTAGGTATGGCCGACTTATATGACAACTTATGAGTGACTAGCTGATGCCCACGTCTTCGTCCCCGTGGATTAAGGTTTTGTGGTTCCCGCGGGAACTCTTTAATTTATCGGGATATATGCCTATGCCTATGTGTTATTCCAGACAATAATCTGTCTCTGTGCCCAATCTCATCCAGAACCGTTCAGCCGTTCTAGCGTGATTGAATAACAAACATCCATCCATCCATACAAAATTTCGCATCATATCATACTAATATTATAAATGCGAAAGTGTGTTTGTTTGTTGGTATGTCGGTTTGTTGGTTTGTTGGTTTGTTGGTTGGTTGGTTTGTTCTTCAATCACGTCACAACGGAGCAACGGATCGACATGATTTTTGGCATGGATATAGTTGAGGACGGAGAGTGACATAGGCGACGGAAAATTAAGGAGTTCCCGCGAGAATCAAAAAAACTTAACCACGCGGACGAAGTCGCGGGCATCAGCTAGTTCATAATATTAGTATAGAAGTATAGATACTTCATTAGTCATCACGGGTTTAGCTGGTTTTCGATGCAGAATGAAAGCGTCCAGATAAAGGAATCCCTACATTAACCTCCTTAAAGATACTATACGATGTTCCTCGATTTGCCTAATGCTTTGCTAATAGGAACCACGCCGCACTGTGATACTGGCTGATGCATCCACTCATGAATGTATGCATGAGGCCCGTCCCCGTGTACTTCTGTGGTTAGATATAGCCGCTGTAATGGGGTCCTGTATCAGTAAAATTTATTTTCAAGTCTGATCTAGCAGTCTATTTAGGTTGGGCCATCCAAGGGTTTAAGCCTTTGAGGCTCAAACGGTAATGGTTTTAGTGTACCACGGTATCATCTCACCTTTATTCTCATACTACATTATTATTAATACTACATTCGCACAGTATAGTCAAGGGAACACTTGTAATCGTATACAAATTTATGTAAACAAAAGCAAGCATTTTGGTAGCGCTGTACACTTTTGTACGTCGAAAAAATATAAGACGTGTATTAAGCGCTTTGTGCAAGCTTAAAACTAGAGCCACGAGGGTTTTAAAACAGTTTTCATCGCTGATGACTAATTGATAATAATTATTGCTTAATTAAATACTTAAAAGTTTGCAAAAAATAGAATACTTACATGTAAGTAATTCTGTAACATTATGGAACTTTTTAACCTCTCCTTAATTGTATTTAAGATTTAGGAGCTATATTTGCTTTTTGTAACCTACTCGTAATTTGGGTACGTAGAGCCTGGACACAGGACTACAATTAAGGAGAGGTTAAAAAGTTCCATAATGTTACAGAATTACTTACATGTAAGTATTCTATTTTTTGTTTAGCAAACTTTTAAGTATTTAATTAAGCAATATTTATTATCAATTAGTCATCAGCGATGAAAACTGTTTTAAAACCCTCGTGGCTCTAGTTTTAAGCTTGCACAAAGCGCTTAATACACGTCTTATATTTTTTCGACGTACAAAAGTGTACAGCGCTACCAAAATGCTTGCTTTTGTTTACATAAATTTGTATACGATTACAAGTGTTCCCTTGACTATACTGTGCGAATGTAGTATTAATAATAATGTAGTATGAGAATAAAGGTGAGATGATACCGTGGTACACTAAAACCATTACCGTTTGAGCCTCAAAGGCTTAAACCCTTGGATGGCCCAACCTAAATAGACTGCTAGATCAGACTTGAAAATAAATTTTACTGATACAGGACCCCATTACAGCGGCTATATCTAACCACAGAAGTACACGGGGACGGGCCTCATGCATACATTCATGAGTGGATGCATCAGCCAGTATCACAGTGCGGCGTGGTTCCTATTAGCAAAGCATTAGGCAAATCGGGGAAAATCGTATAGTACTAGTATCTTTATGTAGGGATTCCTTTATCTGGACGCTTTCATTCTGCATCGAAAACCAGCTAAACCCGTGATGACTAATGAAGTATCTATACTTCTATACTAATATTATGAACTAGCTGATGCCCGTGACTTCGTCCGCGTGGTTAAGTTTTTTTGATTCTCGCGGGAACTCCTTAATTTTCCGTCGCCTATGTCACTCTCCGTCCTCAACTATATCCATGCCAAAAATCATGTCGATCCGTTGCTCCGTTGTGACGTGATTGAAGAACAAACCAACCAACCAACAAACCAGCCTATGTCCTTCCCCGGGATATAACCTACCTCTATACCAAATTTCAGCAAAATCGGTTGAAAAGATGGGCCGGGAAAGCATAGCAGACAGACAGACAGACAGTCAGACAGACACACTTTCGCATTTATAATATTAGAAAGTATATTAGTATGGATTAGTATTGATTGACTTGAGGCTCTTCAAAGTGCACTGCTCAAGCAGAGACGACGATTTTGACGACCTCACTGGCGCAGTTGTGAGCGCTGTTGTCTTATAAGCGGGAGATACAGGGTTTCCCCAACAGGGGCAATTTTGGAATAGTAAAATTTATGAATTTTCTCTGGTTTTGCCTGGTGGGAGGCTTCGGCAGTGGCTAGTTACCACCCTACCAGAAAAGACGTGCCGCCAGAATAGATTAGCCCGATTCTGTCTTAAGACTGCATCATCACTTACCACCAGGTCAGATCGCAGGCAAGGGCTAACTCTTAGTCATCGACCACACAACCAATAGACGCCTAATTACTATGCTTTCGTAATGCAAACAATTCAGTCAAATGACTCAAGTAAGCGGGCGCGGGGTATTAAACGCTGATTGGTCTACTCAAGGTCAAAAAAATCATAAATCAAATGGGATGGGGTCCGAACTCCTAATAATTATTTATCGATAATTAATTATCGATATACTCTAATTAATATTTAAATAACTCGGTAGGTTTTGTTACAAGGGCGTGGAATTATATAAGACCTATTAAGTCTGATGTGTTGTCTGAAAGTGTTCGCCCTATATGAGGAGTCTATTAGTTGTATGGTCGATGCTCTTAGTGGATAAAAAAACCGTTTAAGTACGTTGTTGAACGATTATATAGTCCAGCTGCCTGCTCTTAAGTTTAGTAAATAAGGAGTACCTAAGTAGTTGTAGGTTTCTGAGTATCGGTTTCGGCAAGCTCTTGTTACTTGTTCCGAGACAAGACAAACAAACAAATATCTTTAGTAAGTACACTTTCCCGATTAATTAACTTGTTTGTACAACATGCGTAGGTAGGCAATTGAATCTTCTGATAACAAAGAAGCGAATGAACTACGAGTATTCTGGTTTAGTTAGCGTTTTGAAACAGCCCCGTCCATTAACAATTCAATTTTATAGTTAGGTAAATACCTACCTATAAAGCGACCCGAAAAATCGATAAGTTCCCACGAAATTTTCGAAAACCTAAATCCACACGTCCTAAGTCGCATATCATCTAGTTAGCTTTAAAATTTTCTTTGGCCTCTTGAATTTTAGCTACAGTGAGATCTCACCGGGATCATTTCAGAAAAATTATCCTGTTTGAAAATAATTTAGTTTTATTTTAACGTTTTTCAACTATCGTGAGTGATATTCATTATACTCGTAACTACACATAATATCCGGATAAGCTCACGTGTTCTGTCATAATCGGGCATTTTTCCGACAGAACACGTGAATTTATCCGGATATTATTATATAGTTATAATTTAGTTTTAGTTGATTATTTTTCAATATTAGACATACAATTTAAGTGTACCTACATAATAATAAGAGTATTTACACTCAGTAAAATATTAACAAAATTGAAACAAAAGCTACTGTACAAAAAATATACACCGTCCAAATGATCATTCATGGACATGGTGCCCAAGATACTGGGTATATTCCCTCTCTGGATTGCCAGGCTGATCCGTTGGGCTGAATAAACTCCAGCTCTTGGATCGAAAATCATATTATTAATATATAATAATCATATTAATAATATTATTTTAAAGAGGATTGTACCAATTTTTAGGTATAGTTATGTAATATTTAATAATATTATTAAATATTTTATATAACAGGATTTTCCTTGGTAAGAGTGCTCAAAAGATTTTCCTTACAAACATTAGATACATCAATCTCCCTAGGGTTTGACTAAAATCCTTTCTTAGTATCTCTACATCTACTTAGCTCCTAAAGCACTTTGAGAGCACAGAGGTTCCTCTAAAATTCTAGTTTCCATCCTCAGTGGATTAAATTAAAACCTGAAGGAAAGGATTTATGACTACAAATTTTACCCAAGGACAACGGAGTAAGTAGATATTATGAAGAAAAATAAATTATAGTTTTAAAAACTATCTATACTAATATTATAAATGCGAAAGTTTGGATGGATGGATGTATGGATGGATGGATGTTTGTTACTCAATCACGCGAGAACGGCGGAACAGATCTGGCTAGCTTTATGTTCTCGCAATTCTTATTGTATGGCTGTGACCATATTCAATAAACTCTCTGACAACACAAAAATTTTACCAACATCCATATTTAAGAAAAAATTGTTTGAATATTTAATTGGCGAATGTTTTTATAGTGTTAACGAATTTTTATCTAAATGTAAGATTTGACCTGGGAGTATCTCAATTATGTAATTGGATATTATGACATTTCAATTTAATAAGTAAATGAATCTAATAAATCTATTTTAATGGTGTAAGCAATATAATCTAATAATTAATCTATCTTAAAATTGTCATTTTATATGTTAATCCAAAAATAATTAATTAATACTTACTTAATTTTGTAACTTATTATTTTATCGCATATTATGTATTTTGAGCAGTATGTATGTAATTGTACTGCCAATTTTGCACGCCAATTATTTGGCAAAATGTGTCAGGCACAATAATTTAAGTTCCATCTATATTCTGTACCCACATTTGGCAAAATAAAAACATTTGTATTTGTATTTGTATTTATTTGAAATTTAGAACAGTGATAGATTATAGTCTGGAATAACACATAGGCTTTTTATCCCGAAATATTAAAGAGTTCCCACGGGAACAAAAAACCTGAATCCACGCGGACGAAGTCGTTGGCTATAGCTAGTATGAATATAAAACCTTTGTAATCATACAAAGTCAAACGTATCCAAACTCGATGAGCTTTGCTAGCCAGTCCGTATGGCATGATTAAAAAAAAAAACAACAAAACCATCTAGTTCTATTGCAAATTATCAAAAGTTTTGTCCGGAATCTCTTCACGTAATTAGCGGAGCACACCAAAGCAATTACAGAAGACAAACCGTAAACAATAAACATTGTCTAAATCTAAAGAAGCCAGCTGTTTTGGATTCATTCATTTAGCTCTGTGAAAAGGCGAAATTAGGCGGATGTCAGATCATAATGGATGGGATGGTGAATTTCTTTTTCAAATTAAACAAAACATTGAACGCGAATGAAGGGAAACGTTATTTATCACTTCAAAGACTTTTATGGGCACTTTATAGTAACTTTTATGCCAAAAATAACTTAATTTGTGAAATTTACCACAATTGAGGTAGCGAAAAGAAATTTTAATAACTAGGTGATGCCCGCGGCTTCACCCGCGTGGGTTTTTAACTTGATTCGGGCGGGAACTTTTTAATTTTTATAGAATAATTATAACAAAATTGAATTGAATAATTATTACAGAAAAATAAAAGGCCTATTTATTTATTTATAGGCATTTAAAGGTACATAAGCATTGAAAAGTTGTATTCATGCATTTCCACTTTACTGCAAAGAGTCCGTCCGTCTGAAGCTTGCCCGGCTAAGAACACAGCCGGGTCCCGTATTGATCCTCTTTGGAAAACAAAAGCACGTAGCTATACAAATATTGTACGTGCATATTATATAGAATCGAAAGGACTTCTTTGCGATGTTAAGATGTCGGCATTATTTTTAAACCCCGACGCATATAGGAGGTTTTGAAAGGAGATAAATTTGATTCCACAACATTGGGTTCTTGATTTCTATACTATAATTTAATACTATAAATGCGAAAGTTTAGATGGATGGATGGTACTCAATCACGCAAGTACGGTTGAACGGATCTGGATGAAATTTGGCACAGAGATAGATTATAGTCTGGAATAACACATAGGCTACTTTTTATCCCGAATAGTTATAGAGTTCCCGCGGGAACCAAAAAACCTCAATCGCGGGCATCAGCTAGTTGTTACATAATTAAATTAGTATCATAGGTAAAAATGTTTTTCATAAGTTTTCCTATACTGTACAGTGTAGAGTATAGGAAAACTTATGAAAATAATAGAGAAAATAATAGGTAGATTAATAGGGGCTCACATGTCTGTAGAGTCTACAGACATGTGAGCCAATATTAATCTACATACCGTAATTTGTTTTTCAATGAATATTTTGCTGGCAACCCTCCGACATGGTTATCGTACGGTGTAAACACCTTTTAAAAACGACTAACCGGACCCGATTTCATACATCTCGTTTCAAAAACCTTTCGAGCAATAGATAATTATTATCGCTATCTTTGTGATTTAAGCTTTAAGATAATATCTTAGAAAGCTTAACCTGACAAACTATATTATAGTTTGTCAGTTTTACAACTATATTATACACTACAAAACTACTATATAACTAAAAACTAAAAACTATATTATACGCTGACAAACTATATTATAGTTTGTCAGGTTTAAAATTGATGTCAAGATTGTAGTAACTAATTAAGTTAACTAACCTGCCCGGCCTGCTCCTAAACCCAAAATAAAAAGGTAAATACCACAAGTCGAAAATGATGTAAAGTCTTAACTTAACACTTGTTTATCGATCGGTAAACCATCCAAGGTCGATTCTTGGTTGGGTCATTGTGTGAAATGATGTTATCTAAATTGGGTTAGGCTTGGGATATTTCCTGTGCCTGAGACTTCGATAACAGTTAATTAGCAATTAAAAGTCACGCTATTGTTTTTGCCGCTATATTTAACTTTTTTTAATCTTGAAGGGAGGCTGGTAGAATCTACCTACTGAATAACCAATGTTAACCTAGGAGGTTAAAAACATCAACACTAATTTGAATGTTTTCCTATTTTTTCCAAAACATCTCTATCTCTTCATTTCCCTTTAAAATATTATAAAAAAGTAATTTGTCTCTCCGCGTCATTTTCCTTGCTAAGGGCCCTTTTCTATTCATTACATAATGGTGAGGTTTCTTGATATTACCTACAGCAAAACGGTCAGCTCTCAACAACCGTATACAAATTGTTTAGTTACATAAATTAATTAAAAAATATCCACATCAAATAAAGTTATCGAAACAAGAGATCCAAAATTGCGATCTTTGCGAGCTATTTCTATCTCACGTAAATTCTATCTGTGAAAACTTGTAATTGGCGTTATTCTTATTCTCTATTTATCTATCCACTTTTTGTTGTAGCTGTAAGTTTTCTGTACAAAATAAAATAAAATAAGATAAAAAATAAAATAAAATAAAACATTTTCATCTCCATTTTCTTGATATACTTACGTGTGACATTGTACTGTAATGAAAAAATATACGTGGTATGAAAATTACGTGACATAAATTCTTTACAACTTCGAAATGACTTCGAATTTGTTCAAAAGTTTTATTCAGTACTTTCCTTCCCCGAATTTCAAGCTTTATTATTGTTGTTACTTCTGGGGGCATACTACAACCGTACCTATTGTAATAATGTTGTTGATGTTCGACTTTAGAATAACAATAATTGTTATCCTTATTATAGGGACGTCAAGGTACGTGACTGTCTGACAACTGTCAAAAAAGTTGTGGGTAAATCTCTAAACCAATTGATGTAGAATTTAAGCTTAAACGATTAGCTGTATTATACCTATATTTACTACCGTTCCTAAACTAAAGGTCTATCTATTAAAGGTCAGCAGTAACTGCTGTCCTTTTCTGCAGCAGAGCAGCTATCATTTTGGTTTTGTTTAGAGATTGCACAACAGAATTATTTAGCCACATTATTCAGTAAACTACGTCATGATCCCATTTGTTAGTAAGAACCCCGTTGTTTTAGATTATTAGAATATCAAAGACGTTACTATTACTAAGGATCACTGAGGGAATAAAATTGCCTCGGATGCGGTATGGAAATCTCGTGGCATAAACTTTTTATAGCTTCGGAACGATGTCGTTTCACGGATTAATAACTTTTGTGTGATATTATGTTGTACTACTTACACTTTAATACCAGCTTGAGTCTAGTATCTCTACGTGATCAAATCAGATATTCGGAGATCAATTCCATTCTGAAGAGGACGCGTGATTTTAGGGTCCAGGTTTCGGAGGCTTAAAGAAATTGGTTAGTTCCATCATTCCTATTGACACCCTTTTGACACATTTAAATTCAGCCTTTCGGCGAATTGCGTTGAATTTTGATGACGTCACAGTTCAGTATTTCATACAACATCCCATACTAAGCGCGAATTTTGACATTTGAAAAAAAGTTGCCGATTTGACTTGATGTCAAATACCCTATTATTACGAGTATTATTAAGAAGTTATCCGCATTAATATAGTTAGTCGACAAACAAAGAACTCTACATATTTGTTTCATGCACATCTCATTTTGAAACGGAAGTTGTGCGATGCCGGGGCAACTTTATTGCGAACTGTACAAGTTTCACGGATGGTACGTACTTCAAACGGAACGCTCTAAATTTATAGTAAAGAAGCATTATTATATAGACTGGAGTTTGCGGATACAGAAATAACGTAATGTGTTCAGTAACGTTTCCTAGTTGCTTAACTTTAGGATGCTTAACTTTACATCAAAACTTGTGGACGTGGCTCACTCACAGAATGACTCATCAACGCCCAGCCTGAAACCTGGCACCTGGAAAGCTAAAATATTGTACAGAGGTTCCATTAAAATTCAAACAAGGTATAAGACTGAAGTCCCGAGCAAACGCCAAGTTATATTAGGTATATCGATGCAGGTAGGTTGTATATTACATAACGTACTATTACCTATTCTGTGATATTACGTCGTTACAGGAATAACTTGATGCACTGTAAAAGTTCAATTATTATTAGGTAACTAGCTGATGCCCACGACTTCGTCCGCGTGCTTAATTTTTTTTTTTAAATTCCCACGGGAACTCCTTAATTTTCCGGGAAAAAATAGCCTTTGTCACTCTCCAGGTCCTCAACTATACCCATGCCAAAAAAAATCACATCAATCCGTTGCTCCGTTGCGGCGTGGTATATACTATATAGTAGGGATTTTCTTGGGTTAATAATGCGGTGAGTTTCAATGTCCTTCCGCATACGACTAGACTAAGAGTACTATTTCAACTGTTAGGTTTGTAACGATTATTATATTATTTATTTATTTATTTCTCAACTTACATTACAACTAGCATTACAGGTTTCCCTAATACACTAGTGTAGCTAAAATAATCCTTAACTATATTATAAACTAAATTAAATATTATTATTATTATTATAACATATAGCCCACAGAGCAATCCTTGTGAGTTCACTCAGAGTACAACAAAACAGATCGGTTCTCTCAGCTATGATGTTAAGGGTGCGTATCGCGCGCGGCAGCGGCGCCCTGTTGAGCAAGTTGGTGCGACCGCGCGGCACCGCCAGCAGCGGTGGCCTGCGCCTCCGCCACACGTACCGGTCCGGGACACGGAGACTCACCTGTCTTAAAACGTCCGCATTATATAACTTCCCCCGTATTATTTTAAAAATGTACAATATAAGTGCTAATTCCCTCCTAACCCCTAGTTCGTTATACCCAACCATACCCAGAACAAATAATGTTGGGTACATTAACGGGTAGTATGGGTATACCATATAGCTTCATATATAGGTACCTAACAAATTTATTTTGTACCCGCTCTAACATAAGGCTATATTTAGCCTCATGTGGAGACCAATTATGAGAACTGATGTTAGTGACAAATGACAATAACCGGGATCGACTGCTTAAAGTGCTCGCCAAGGCACGGAGGAAACGAAAAGGCCAAATTCAGACTTCCAAATTCGGTCACCCATCCAGTTACCGATTTAGGTCAACGTTGCATAACAATCGCAATCGACTGTTGACACAACTAGATTGACAATATGATTGACAGCTTTGAGATAAATATATCAGGTAAGTTTATTTTATAACATGACACTTTTTGCAATATATATATTATATTGTATTTAAAGTGTTTTCATAAATCATTGAGGTACTTTTTTACACTATCCGATATAATGTCGCAGTAAATAGCAGTCTCTGAGTTTTTATTGGTCCGAACTTTCATCAGTTCAATTTTGGGCAATGGATAGTGATCTGAATTGATACCTTCATAAATTGGATCCGGGGGCTTCGAAATTAAATTTTGAAGTGTTATTTAACACGAATCCTGTAAATGATGAGCCAGGGCACAGATGTAGTACCAGATACCGCGCTCGGAACACGGCAGACGCGCCAACAAAGCGAATACAAAACGAAAAGCAAATACAATTCTCAGTTAGTTGGATGCGACGCGTCGAGAAGTTTTGACGTGACGTGTGTGTAGACAAGTTTCTCAAAATAATGCCGTCTTGTGTCTTGAAACACTGTCAAAATTGTTACCAAAAATTAAAAAAGGAAGATGATGTTTCGTTTCATAGGCAAAAATTTATATTTTCATTCTGTTAGATTTTTTTTCCATGATAATTAATTGCTGATGACTTGAAACACAAAACCTCAACGATATCTATCAGTGTTGCTAATTTACGTTGAAATATTTTCCCTTAAATTAAAGGTGTAAATGGGCTGTTAGTAGATAGTTTTTTTTTTGTGAAACAGCTACGCTGCCGGCTTATTTCGAAGTACGCCGATTAATTTATAGGTACGCCAGCTGCTTGGTACGCAGATGGTACGCAGGCAACTTTGGTGGTACGTAGGCTACTTTTAAGGTACGCCAGCTACTTTCGAGGTACGCAGGCTACTCTGGTGGTACGTAGGGTACTTTGGTAGTACGCAGGCTACTTTTAAGGTACGCCAGCTACTTTCGAGGTACGCAGGCTACTTAGGTGGTACGTAGGGTACTTTTAAGGTACGCCAGCTACTTTGGAGGTACGTAGGCTACTTAGGTAGTACGCAGGGTACTTTTAAGGTACGCCAGCTACTTTAGAGGTACGCCGGCTACTTTGGAGGTACGTAGGCTACTTTGGTGGTATGCAGGCTACTTTTAAGGTACGCCAGCTACTTTAGAGGTACGCCGGCTACTTTAGAGGTACGCAGGCTACTTTTAAGGTACGTAGGCTACTTTTAAGGTACGCCAGCTACTTTGGAGGTACGTAGGCTACTTTGGTGGTACGCAGGCTACTTTTAAGGTACGCCAGCTACTTTCGAGGTACGCAGGCTACTCTGGTGGTACGTAGGGTACTTTGGTAGTACGCAGGCTACTTTTAAGGTACGCCAGCTACTTTCGAGGTACGCAGGCTACTTAGGTGGTACGTAGGGTACTTTTAAGGTACGCCAGCTACTTTGGAGGTACGTAGGCTACTTAGGTAGTACGCAGGGTACTTTTAAGGTACGCCAGCTACTTTAGAGGTACGCCGGCTACTTTGGAGGTACGTAGGCTACTTTGGTGGTATGCAGGCTACTTTTAAGGTACGCCAGCTACTTTAGAGGTACGCCGGCTACTTTAGAGGTACGCAGGCTACTTTTAAGGTACGTAGGCTACTTTTAAGGTACGCCAGCTACTTTGGAGGTACGTAGGCTACTTTGGTGGTACGCAGGCTACTTTTAAGGTACGCCAGCTACTTTCGAGGTACGCAGGCTACTCTGGTGGTACGTAGGGTACTTTGGTAGTACGCAGGCTACTTTTAAGGTACGCCAGCTACTTTCGAGGTACGCAGGCTACTTAGGTGGTACGTAGGGTACTTTTAAGGTACGCCAGCTACTTTGGAGGTACGTAGGCTACTTTAGAGGTACGCAGGCTACTTTTAAGGTACGTAGGCTACTTTTAAGGTACGCCAGCTACTTTAGAGGTACGCCGGCTACTTTAGAGGTACGCAGGCTACTTTTAAGGTACGTAGGCTACTTTTAAGGTACGCCAGCTACTTTCGAGGTACGTAGGCTACTTTGGTGGTACGTAGGCTACTTTTAAAGTACGCCAGCTACTTAAGAGGTACGTACGTACCTCGTACAGCTCTTCGTACCTCGAAAGTAGCTGGAGTACCTTAAAAGTAGCCTACGTACCTTAAAAGTAGCCTGCGTACCTCTAAAGTAGCCGGCGTACCTCTAAAGTAGCTGGCGTACCTTAAAAGTAGCCTGCGTACCACCAAAGTAGCCTACGTACCTCCAAAGTAGCTGGCGTACCCTAAAAGTACCCTACGTACCACCAAAGTAGCCTGCGTACCTCGAAAGTAGCTGGCGTACCTTAAAAGTAGCCTATGAACCTTAAAAGTAGCCTGCGTACCTCTAAAGTAGCCGGCGTACCTCTAAAGTAGCTGGCGTACCTTAAAAGTAGCCTGCGTACCACCAAAGTAGCCTACGTACCTCCAAAGTAGCTGGCGTACCTTAAAAGTAGCCTACGTACCTTAAAAGTAGCCTGCGTACCTCTAAAGTAGCCGGCGTACCTCTAAAGTAGCTGGCGTACCTTAAAAGTAGCCTACGTAACACCAAAGTAGTCTGCGTACCTCTAAAGTAGCTGGCGTACCTTAAAAGTAGCCTGCGTACCACCAAAGTAGCCTACGTACCTCCAAAGTAGCCTGCGTACCTCTAAAGTAGCTGGCGTACCTTAAAAGTAGTCTGCGTACCTCTAAAGTAGTCGGCGTACCTCTAAAGTAGTCGGCCTACCTCTAAAGTAGTCTACGTACCACCAATTTAACTGGCATATCTTGGAAGTATTCGTCGTACCGCTAAAGTACTCAGCGTAGCTCCAAAGTAGCCAGCGTACCACCACAGTAATATGCGCATCTCCTTTTCCAGGATACAAGCTATTCTCCTACCATAAGTCGTTGAAATCGAAGGCCTAAAGAAAGAACCAACAAATAGATTTTCTTTCATTAATTTGGCACTTTTTCATTAATCTGGCAACATTTCACGCACACTGATGCATGTGTTCAGACAGTGCTGTCACGCACACTCGAATAAATTTTGGCCGCACTTCCATGTTCCGAGCGCGGTATCTGGTGAGCCAGGGTGTTTGGCCAATACTGCGCGGTGTAAAATTAAGACTCAACATGTATCTATAATCTTCATAGCTGCTTAATCATTATCGCTGGTTAACTGCTGGAAAGGGGGGCTTCGAAATTAAATTTTGAAGTGTTATTTGACACGAATCCTGTAAATGATGAGCCAGGGTGTTTGGCCAATACTGCGCGGTGTAAAATTAAGACTCAACATGTATCTATAATCTTCATAGCTGCTTAATCATTATCGCTGGTTAACTGCTGGGAAGGGGGGCTTCGAAATTAAATTTTGAAGTCTTATTTGACATGAATCCTGTAAATGATGAGCCAGAGTGATTGGCCAATGCAGCGCGTTAATAATGTCGTAATTTCGCATAGCGATGCGCGCCCGGAGATCGAACCCCCGACCACCATTCTTATTCTTGTTTTGTTTTGTTTCTTATTGTTGTTGGAGTTCTTGTTTTGTTTAAATGTGTTTTATTGGTCATGGCATTGATGTAGAATTTTTGTATGGGTCATGGTGTACAATAAAATATATGTATTTTCAATTTCAATTTCACCCGAATAGGAACACGACCTTCTTAACCACTAAACTGAATAATCTTTAATATGCCATTAAGGGCTCATGTGTACAAAATAGAGCCTTAATAGACATGTTTAATAGCATAAAGCCCGACGTGGTAATTAAGGAGCCCAAGTGGGAGGGAGGTGGGTGTGCGACATCTTTAAGAGACCCTTTATTTTGGTAAATACTAATTATGCTTCGTTGTAATTTACTGACAGCTATGTTAATAATATCAATCTGCTTGCACGAAACGTTTTTGTTTGACGTTTCTGATCCGAACCGCTAGGGTGTGGAACACTCTCCCAGCGTACGTGTTTCCTGCCACTTACAACTTTAGTACCTTCAAGGCAAGGGTGAACAGGCATCTTCTAGGCAAGCGCGTTCCAACCTAGACCTCATCATTGCTTTGCACTAAGCATGATTGTCGTCCAGCGCAAGTCTATCTCACAATAAAAAAAAACACAAAAACCGATATCACATATTTTTCCTGACTAACGGTAAGCGCCTATAGGTCTAATGTTATATAGCGCCTAATGTTAGTTTGTTAATATCATTACGTAAGTTTATTGGTTATCGATCGATTTTTAATTAATTTTTTTTATGAATATCAATAACGCGGATAGAAATTAAATTAAACATACCTGTTCTCCATACTTTTGTCTTGATTATGTATTGTTTTAAATAAATAGGAGTCAGTAGAGTCAAGTTGATGCTCGATGTATCTATACTAATATTATAAATGCGAAAGTTTAGATGGATGTATGCATGTTTGTTACTCAATCACGCCAGAACAGCTAAACGGATCTGGATGAAATTTGGCACAGAGATAGATTATATTCTGGAATATCACATAGGCTACTTTTTATCCTGGAAAATTAAAGAGTTCCCGCGGGACCAAAAAACCTCAATCAACGCGGGCGAAGTCGCGGGCATCAGATATTACGAAAATACTTACAAACACAAAGAATGTTGTTTCCGTGTCGTGGTCATAATAATTGTGATAATACTCCTTTTATACGATATCGTTTTGTAAACCATTAGTTTTTTTCAAACATATAATAACTCACATTGGGGCATACATTATTCATACAATACGCTAATTTATTATAACCTGAGGCCAACTCTGGCCCAACTGTGGTACGTAGTATATTCAAAATTACAATTGTCACTTTTATCGTAATATTATACAGTGCAAAGTCACACAGATTATATTCAGAGAGATTTCCTTAATGAATTTTCTATGAAATTGTAAATTATCTAAGCTAAAACTGCCGATTAAGAAACAAAATACCTGGGTTTAATAAAGGTTTATATTCTTACAGTGGAGCGACGCGTACAAATTGTAGAAAGGCCTACACCTACAACTTTGTATGCATAACAGCTCCAATCGGAATACTAATTTTGTGCTAGAATCACAGAACTTTATAGTGAAAAATAAAGTTTGGAGATACACATCCCATTTTCATCCCCGTCACGCCTCTGTCACCACGCAGCGTTATTCTGTTCTCTAGACGTCCCGTCCGCGTCGCATGACTGGTAGAAACATGGATTTATTATATTTACTACCGTGGAATACATTAATTCTACATCAATGGTGGAATAAAAGAAAGTAACTATTTTCTCAGATCGCGATTATACCAAAGTCACGGACGGCCATTCTAGTGATTTTAGAACATGAAACAGTTCCGCTTTAGTCGCCATTTTGGTTTTATAAAATCAAAACCTAGTCTCCCTATAATAACAATATGACCAATCGACTCATCGATTAGGTACCTAATTAAAATCCATCCAGCTTTTGGGATGCTTCGAAGATACAAAAAATCTCACATACATACATTACATAACTCAGATACAAGGAACGTAACCTGACTTTTCCTTCACACAGTCGGGTAAAAATAATTTATAATGAATCTTAGTATTTTTTTAATATCATACTACTTAATATTATAAATATGAATGTGTTTGTTTGTTGGTTCGTCCTTCAATCACGCCGCAATAGAGCAGCGGTTCGACATATGGGCATACTATTATATTATTATACTCTCCAGGTCCTCAACTATGCGCATATTTGGGTTACAGATCAAACAAGTAGGTATATAGGTAGGTACTACGGGTTCACAATTTTTATTTAATTATAGATCAGTAGGAAGTTCGGACTCTCGGCTTTTTAGTTTTTACCAATACTCATAAAACAAGTTTATTTTTATACTTTTCATTATTATTATCATAAACCAAAAGTACTTCGTGATAAACAATGGAACAATCGTAAAAGGTAGAGTAAACACAATTAAAGCCAAAGCAATATAAATAACCTGACTGTATTATTTGTAAGTATTTGTGGTTTACTGAAATCAATTTAATTGAAAACAATTTACAAAATATTCAGAACGTAATCAAATTATTGGCAACTAGTCGATGCCCGCAACTTTGTCCGCGTGGATTAAGTTTTTTAATTCCCTGGGGAAATCCTTAATTTTCCAGGATAAAAAGTAGCCTATATGTCCTTCCCTGGGATGTAACCTACCGCTTTCAACCTACCAAATTTGGTTGAAAAGATGGTTCCGCGCTTCAGTCCCTTCCAACACGGAAGGGACTGAAGCGCGGACACAAAAAAAAACTTATAGCTTTAAACTTTGAACTACATAGGTACTTATCCCTAAAAATTATCTTAACTCGTGTTAAAAAAATAACAAACGCGCAGTTTTTGACATAAAACGTTTCCTTTTAAGTGTTGCGAAACGTGGCCAAAATGCTGTTATAGCGTTTACAGAAAACGTTACTCCGACTATAAAAAGGAATTTCTAAGTAGGTCAAACCACTCTTCCGTCCCCAATGTGCGCAGCGTAACTAGGCAGGTATTAGCTAAGTAAACATTTATATAGGATGGCCGCGCACGGATCTAAAACACATCTATCCTTCCGTAGACCGACGCAAATGTTCTATGTAACAAACATGATTCCCATCCCACCAATTGTAAAAAATGCCGTGGGAACGCTTTGGTTTTTCCGGGGGAAAAGTGCCCTATGTTCTTTCCGTCGTGAAACCTTCACCAAATTCCTAGGTAACATCCCCATGTTGCCCCTGTCACCACGCAGCTTTGCTATGTCCGGAACGTCTCCATCGGTAGAAAAGAAAAAATCTCCTAAGACTGTGATCGATACATGGTCTTTAAAATACGTTATTTTTCCGCCACGGTGCATATGGGCTGGCGGGACCAGTTAGAATCTTAAAAAGCAGACCTGTTCTGTATGCTACAACAACAAGCGTTAGAAGTCGTCTCCAAGCGGGTTAAGCCGCTATATTATTGGCACTTAAAATCTTTCACACTATAGCTGTAAAACGGTTATAGGTCGTTTGTAAGCGGTAAAGAGCTTAGGTATACCAACTGATTTCCATATAAAGTGTTAAGAATCTATCTATGTGCAATGTCCATTCTGTTTAGATAAATATAGATGTCTCAGACGTAACAATACGATACGTGGTCTTTGTAAGGCTCTTGTCTTTCGAGGACAGCGGTTTCTACAAAATAGCGTAGAATTGCATCGATATTCTTTGAGTGTTTTTTACATCGACGATACCAGCGGGTACGATTTACCCACCGATGTTCTATGGACCTACCTACTCGTTAAGGTCTAACCCCACTACAGAGGCACGGCGCAGCGCAGCACGTAGCGGCAAAGTATTCTTTGTATGAGGTTGTATGGAGCTGGCCCACTTAAGCGACACGGCACGGAGATGCACTGCGCGACGCGGCCCCGTACAAACTCATACAAATAATATTTACCGGTACGTGCCGCGCCGGTCCGTGCATTTCAAGTGGGGCTAGACTTTTAGCGGTGGCTATTTTTATTGACAAAAGATATGAAAATGTTCAAAAATCATTATGAGCAAATGGTTACTAAATTCTAAATTAAATCAATAAAGTAAGTTAATAACTGATCCGAAATTTTTGCTCGCAAGTTTAATTAAAAGCAAAAATAGTCACATAATTCGAGCAATGTATGTTAAATGTAAGTATGTTAAGCATACATTAGTTAAATGTTCTCATAACCTGAGCCCATTTCAAAGCTTTTAATGTGGTAATGTATTCAAAATCTAGTTCTTCATTTCATGGCTGAATTATGCAGTGAGAAGTTAATAATGGTGCTCGGCAGACAGTGTGACGGCTTTACTAGTGATATTATGTAACTGTATAATCATCGTATTTAATAACCCCATTATTATTGCGGGACAAAATAGATTTATGTAATGCTTAGTCTAGCTTATTAAATACTAGATGATGCCCGCGACGTTTCATCCGCGTGGAAGGTTTTTTGTTTCCCGCGGGAACTCTTTAATTTACCGGGATAAAAAGTAGTCTAAATCTATACCAAATTTCAGCAAAATCGGTTGAAAAGATGTAGGCCGGGAAAGCGTAGCAGACAGACTGATAGACAGACAGACAGACACACTTTCGCATTTATAATATTAGTATGGATTTCATTGCTTTTTTTGATTTCACTATACAAGTTAGCTCTTGACTGTGATCTTTCCTGGATAGTAAGCTAGTGATGATGCAGCCTAAGATGGTAGCGGGCTAATCTCATATGGGTCTATCTAGCTATATTAAACTTATATCTACCCATAATCGGTTTATTCCGAATCGCTTGGCCATAGCGCTTGACGCCATCTTTGCTAAAAAAAAGTAAGCATATTATTATTGAAAAATTGTAAATACATAATATAGGTATATTTTTTTTTTTTTTTTTTATCCACTACAAGTTAGCCCTTGACTGCGATCTCACCTGATGGTAAGTGATGATGCAGTCTAAGATGGTAGCGGGCTAACCTGTTAGGGGCATGGCAGTTATATTAAACCCATCCCCCTATTCGGTTTCTACACGGCATCGTACCGGAACGCTAAATCGCTTGGCGGCACGTTTTTGCCGGTAGGGTGGTAACTAGCCACGGCCGAAGCCTCCCACCAGGATATATAGAGATATTCAACCTTTTATTAAATTTAAGAGCTAAATTTATGTGCTAGCACTTGGCTGCAATCAGATATTATATTATTCGTAGCCTGCTTGCAAGTGGTGATGCAGCCTGAGGTAGAGCGTACTTGCCCAGAGGATGCAATATAGTTAGAACACTACGAAATATTATTAAAATTGGAAAGAAAACTGAAGTCGGAAGGGCATATTATCTATATATATAAAATTCAAAGTCCTGACTGACTGACTTATATATCAACGCACAGCCTAAACCGCTGTGGCTAGAAACTTGAAATTTTGACAGTAGGTTCCTTTTGTGACGTAGGCGCTCACTAAGGAAGGATTTTTCAAAATTCCACCCTTAAGGGGGTGAAATAGGGGTTTAAAGTTTGTATAAAAGTCCGTAATTTCTCAAGTTATATCAACGAAACTTGGCATTTTGTCTTTCGGTAAAAAATAAAGAAATACGTATGTCACAGTTTTTCGAAATTCCACCCCCAAAGGGCTGAAACAGGGGTTGAAAGTTTGTAGGAAAGTCCGTCATTTTTCAAGCTGTAGCCATGAAACTTGGTGTTTGGGATTTCGGTCTGAAATGAAAAAAATACGTGATTCACAGTTTTTGAAAATTCTATCCCCAAGGACTGACAATAGAGAGTTTATCCTTCAATCACGCCGAAATAGAGCAACGGATCAACGTGATTTTTTACATGGGTATACTTAGTTGAGGACTTGGAGAGTGACATAGGCTTCTTTTTATCCCGGAAAATTAAGGAGTGCCTGTGGGAATTAAAAACTTATGCCACGCGAACGAAGTCGCGAGCATCTTCTAGTCTTCTATAAATTGCTAGTGTTTTATCTGCAATATCACTAAACTATGATACCTACTGCACAAAAAATGTTTGACATACACTTGTTTCAAAACATCCATCCCTTCCGTTAGCTACACAACTTACACAAGTAGTAAAAACACAGCCATATTTTTGGATTTAGCAATCGGAATCATCGAAATAGTTTTAGCAGTGGCATTTATACAGACAGATTTGGTTTCGGTTGGACGCTTAAATTTTCACCTAGTCGAGGGTATCATCCATGAAATGGTCAGTCTAAAATAGACCAACATAATATTTGTTTGAAAACAAAAAAAGCTCGCAGAATGTATCTATGTTTTTGGGATTTTAACGCACTTCAACAGAAAGTTTTTCTTTTTCATTACCTCTGTAAGGTTTACGTTTGAATTTACTTTGATGAAAATTCAGACTGCGCATCACGCGGTACGTGCGACGGAATCTGGAAAAGATTTGAGTTTCAAATCTTCCGTTCATAACGCGTTATATACAAGAAAACTCAAATTTTGAGTCAAGGTCTTGTTTTAAACATAGTTTTTCATATACTCTCCTCACTAATTCACTTACTAAGTAGTAAAAACACGATTAGTTCTTACGTGTAGCCTCAGATATACACAGCTGAACATATCCGTCTTTTGCAAAAAATGCCGCAGAACTTGATCGTTGGTTGTGCAACAGATTAATTGATGAGAAATATCATACAAAAAGTTCCATACATAAAATTCACGGTGCTGACCCAAAAAAATAGCAAACATTTAAAAAATGTAAGCGGATTATGCCTTTACCCGCGAATGCGACCGTGAATAAAATATATATAGGTACGAGGCGTAACAGAGGCGCTTAATGAAGAGAAATAATTGATCATTTACCGACTCGCGGATTTCGTTTGCGGGAAGCAGAGAGGTGCCATTTTATATTTGAGGTTATAATGTTCCGCAAAACTGCTTCAAACTAAATTTTCATAAACAGCAACTGTCTGGTTTTGCCATTGAATAAATTCGTGATGTAACTGCTTATAACTCTTGTAATAAATAATAATGTGAATAAACTATTTCATTAAGTAAATACAACCTCGAGTGAAATCCTTTGTATGTGGTATAAAGTCTATATACGTCTATATAAGTATATATAAGTATATAAAGTATATAAAGTCTATATAAGTATATACTTATACGTCTTTTTTTTTTTCAAAAAACTAACTTGCAAAAATGTCAAGCTTCATTTAAAGCTCGACGTTAATGAGACAACCAGCTTATACTTATAGATATCAAAACTCATTATTTTAACGAGAGGAAGATAAATTTATTCTGTTACTTGCTCGTGTAGCTAGGAAACGTAGCGTTTTTTGACGTTCAATCTATAATAACTACATCTCTAGTAGCAGTAATTCTATGAAGGCAAGTCACAATGCCGAGTGGTCGGATTACGTGTAAATCTGCATATAATACCTACCTACCATATATTATATACAAGGGCGAAAATAATGTTTGTCCCCGAGGTTTAAATAGGGTAAGTCCGTTCTTACTCAATAGGTCACTATGTCACAAGGGCTGTGTTTTGCAAGAAAGCTATGCGGATCCTAACCTTGGCTTTAGGACTTGCAATGAAGACGTTTAATTGAATGTCATTGTGAACTACTACAATTACGACTTTCATGCCAGCTTTCCTAGAATCTACTGCAGGTAAGTACAAACTGGTCGTATAGTCCTTATATACTATATACATCGATTTACCAACTAAGGATACAACATTACCTACAAATTAATACTCAAAAAGCGTCCACAATCACATAGACAAACACAGCTATAGATAATAGACAAAGAGACACCAAACGGTTCACAAAAACCAACCATATATCTTTATTGTTAAGGTTCAATTTTGTAATAACAATTCGACACATACTACATTTTGTCGCCTAGTGTACTCATGCGCGACTGAGGCAAAAATTGTTCATTGTGCACAATTTGACCGTGCCGTTTTTTGCGTTTCGATGGTGCGTCTAAGGTATTGGTAAGTCAATGACTATATAGCATGGGGGACGCCCCGTCGCTGACGTCCGCAGGAGTTACCTTTTGCCTCCCTGCACATATCCCCTGGGTGGTAAGCGAGCGACGAACCAGGCGGCGTATCAATAAGCGTGTTTTCGTTAATGCGCTTATTATGAATCAAATGCCATACGCTTAAAAAAAATACTAGGTATATAGCATAACCTGAAAGTCACAATCACAGTGTAGCATTCGTATTTTAAGTGCTATTTATCACACACATTCTAAATTATGATTGTGACTTTCAGGCGGGCACCCTTTTAATGTAAACATGGTTAATAATCATAGGACAAATTTTAACAACGCGGGTGTATCATTGACTAAATGTGGACCTGACAAAGGTCACGGACAAAACACGGATTACAGAATAAATTATGACTTATACCCCATTAGATGTGGGTAAAATAATCTCCCCCGCAGGGTTGCCGATTAACATAAAACGTTAGGGATAATAACCCCGAATGCTTCCTACATGCCGAGAACAGATGAAAAATATATTACATATTATATGAAAACCGGCTTAAGGGATAGTTAAAGTGATGGCTTAGTGACGCCAATTATGCGACTGACTTACTTACTACAAGCTTACTGGTGGTAGAGAGTTACACTCTCTAGATAGTGACTCTTAGACGGTAAGGATAAACCCAAAAAAAAATTGCGAGCGAAAAATCGATATAGAGTCGCGCCGAATTTGCGTAAGCAAACAAATCGTGGATTGCCCGACACTGAACACATGATTACGGCAAATTTTACTCGTAATCATTGTGAAAATACTCGAAGTTTTCTCAAATTCTCAAGAACAGCAAGAAAGCGTCAGCGTTGGCATCATTGTGTGGTTGACGTTCAGTATGCTTGAACGAAACGATTCTGCTATACGTCCCGGAACCGCCAGGAGTTCCAGCGCATGTAAGTATTCCCTGTCACGTCTATCTTAATTACAAGGCAAGAGTGAATAGGCAAGCGCGTTCCAACCTTGACCTCATCATTGCTTTGTATTAAGCATGATTGTGGTCAAGCGCAAGCAATAAAAAAAATGGTCGGGTGTGAAAAGCATTTCCCTAATAAGTTGAAAGCGTTTGGCGTATATTATTTCCACGTGAAATTCTTTCTGTCTTATACAAATAGTCTGTGCCTAGATCTAGAACCTAAACCAGGCGTCTAAATATTGAGTTTATTATGGTAAAAGCATTTCTTAATATATTATCTCAGGGTTTTTAGGGTTCCGTACCCAAAGGGTAAAAACGGGACCCTATTACTAAGACTCCGCTGTCTGTCTGTCTGTCTGTCTGTCTGTCTGTCTGTCTGTCTGTCTGTCTGTCTGTCTGTCTGTCTGTCTGTCTGTCTGTCTGTCTGTCTGTCTGTCTGTCTCCAGGCTGTATCTCATAAACCGTGATAGCTAGAAAGCTGAAATTTTCACAAATGATGTATTTCCGTTGCCGCTATAACAACAAATACTAAAAATTAAAAAAATATATATATTAAGGGGGGTCCCCATACAATAAACGTGTTTTTTTCGTATTTTTTTGCTCAATATTAAAAACGGTAACAGGTAGACGGTTCAAATTTTCACAGAATATTAACTTGTATATTACCTTTCAAAATAAATAATTAAATATCAATAAAGTAAATATTAAAGGGGGGCTCCCATACAACAAACGTAATTTTTATTTTTAATACGTCATAAATCGTAAAACTTACTACAGGTTTGTACGGAACCCTCGGTGCGCGAGTCCGACTCGCACTTGGCCGGTTTTTTGATATTCCATTTCTGACTTAACATTTAGGTTAGAATAATCTTTCACACATTATAACAGATTTAATCATAAAATGTTTGGGAAGCGGCGATGCCTCGAGGCTGAGAGGAATGGGGTATGAAAACATTCTGAAATCACACAAGTACCTATGGAGTGTGATAAATAAATAATTGTATGTGAGAAAAAACATGCTTACATAAATTGAAGATTTCATTTTTAAAACGTGTCATGGAGATTTTTTAATGGGAAGGCAAGACTTTACCGTCTGAGACTTGGAAGTGTTCAAAGTATTCAGCACTTACTAAAATAATAGTTGTCTCTTTCCACCTGTAGGTACTAGAGGGACAGACAGGATTTTTACCATATTTGAAGGCCAGGGCCCCAGTTTTTACTTTTATCCCTCCAAAAAAAAACTATGTTTGAACAAGAGGTCATACCGAAGTTTTATAGATCAACCTAAAATCTATGCAGATAAAATTGCCGTAACCAAAACAAAATTCCAGTTAAGTAGGAACTTATTACAAAAACTAATGCTGAAATCGTTTTGTTAACTTGAATCTTTCAGTAGCGCATCGAAGCGAAAATGAAATAAGTTTTCATTTCAGTTTCAAACCACTCCAGTCAAAAAGATTCTCGTGTCTATTGTGTCGATAGGGGTGAAAACACACCACGGGCAAAAAACTGTCTGGCGGACAAATACATCCACCACTACAGCCCATTAACGTCCCACTGCTGGGCACAGGCCTCCACTCTCATAGGAGAGTGGGAATTAGAGCTTAGCAGCGTGGTGGGTACCACGCTGCTCCAATGCGGGTTGGCGGGCTTTAACGATTATTATCATGTTAGTGATAACAACCGGGACCGACGGCTTAACGTGCTCTCCAAGGCACGGGGGTGAAACATCACCAACTTCCTAACTCCGGGCTAGTACCTACTGAGAATTTCTAGACAGAAAAATCCAATGCTTAATTATGGCCCGACCCGGGACTCGAACCCGGGACCTCGTCGGTCGCAGTTGAACATGCTAACCACTAGACCAACGAGGCAGTTGTTGGACAAATACATACTTGTTAAATATTATGGAGCTACACAGCTGCTGAAACGTGTTTTCCATACCATGAGGGCGTTTGGCGCGGACGTTTCGTCCTTTTTACCTCTACGGTTCTTAGAAGGGTCTATGGCGGTCGCTGTTGGGTGGACTCATGACTGGGACTCGATGGTGTGTAACTAATGATGGCGGACATAAAAAAGAGTTGTTAATAAAATAATAAAGGGAGTGCATAATCAGAGTTGACATTTTATAGTACCTAGTCATTTTTGGCCCTAATATTTAATGAAGAAGCCGTAATTTGTAAAGCCAAAGCGCTCCTTTACTTTGATTTGGAATTCGGTCTAGCGCCTTGTAAAAGATTCGGTTTCTCGTAAATTCAAGACACGGCGCTTTCTAATGACGGAATAATATTTCATGGTAGTCGTAGGGTTAGAATGAGAGTCTACATCTCGAAAAGGTCTATAGAAATCGAGCCGCTTGTGTTTCGAGCATCGAAACACAAGCGGGGCTGTCCACAGACGACCAGGTCAAGCACAATCAGTGCAATACATCAGCTTATTGCGATTTAAATCGACAAAGCTTAGCATAGCCGAAAGAAAGCGTTGGATTCAGGTTTCCTAAAAATCCTGTCTATAAAATTCAAAGTCCTGACTGACTGACTTATATATCAACGCACAGCCTAAACCGCTGGGGTTAGAAACTTGAAATTTTGACAGTAGGTTCCTTTTGTGACGTAGGCGCTCACTAAGAAAGGATTTCTCAAAATTCCACCCCTACGGGGGTGAAATAAGGGGTTAAAATTTGTATGAAAGTTCGTCATTTCTCAAGTTATATCCATGAAACTTGGTGAATGGGCTACCAGTTAAAAATAAAGAAATACGTATTTCACAGTTTTTCAAAATTCCACCCCCAAAGGGGTAAAATAGGGGTTTAAAGTTTATATGAAAGTCGTTCATTTCTCAAGCTAAAGCCATGAAACTTGGTATATGAGCTGCGGGTTAAAAATGAAGAAATACGTGTTTCACAGTTTTTGAAAATTCGACCCCCAAAGGGGTGAAATAGGGGATGAAAATTGGTATAAAAGCCTTTCATTTCACAAGTTATAGCCCTGAAACTTGGTATTTGGGCTTCCGATTTAAAATTATGAAATACGTATTCCATAGTTTGGAAATTTCTATCCCCAAGGACGTTAAATAGAAAGTTTGTCCTTCAATCACGCCGCAACAGAGCAACGGATCGATGTGATTTTTTGTATAGGTGAGGATCTGGAGAGTGACATAGGCTTCTTTTTATCCCGGAAATGAAGGAGTGCCTGTGGGAATTAAAAAACTTATGCCACGCGAACGAAGTCGCGGGCGTCCTCTAGTAATATTATAAATGCGAAAGTTTGGATGGATAGATGGATGTTTGTTACTCAATCACGCCATAACGGCTGAACGGATCTGGATAAAATTTGGCACAAAGATAGATTATAGTCTGGAATAACACATAGGCTACTTTTTATCCCGGAAAACGGAAAAATTAAAGAGTTCCCGCGGGAACCAAAAAACCTCAATCCACGCGGATGAAGTCGCGGGCATCAGCTAGTAATTATATATTACAAAATTTACATTGTACAAGCACGCACAATGTAACGTGGGTTAATTAACATCACACATGTTTAATCATAAACCTACGAGTACTTAACATTCTCGTTACATGTGTGGCGTACATACTCCTTTAACACTGGCTGGTCATCGCTTCGAAAACTACGATTTGAAAATGTTCGTATTTCGAAGCATGCGTAGAACAGCCACGCAGAAATGGAGAGGCCATCATCATCATTATTAATATACAAGTCATCTCAGCATAATCATCTAGGAGCGCTTCATAGATTTTCCATCCTTTCTATTTATTTACCAGTTTTATTATTAACGTTGTAATATGAAGTAATATACGAATTATCAGTGAACACGCGTTTATTCTTTATAAAGTGATAGCCTCAAGAAAGGCTACGAGGTGGCCTATAACACCCCTCACATGTAACATTGTATGTATTCGTACGAATAGTAGTTTAATAAACTTAAAGTAGGTAATATTTATAATTACAATTATTCATGACCGTGTATTACCTATGTAAGTGTATCAAACCAGATAATGTCCGCGACCGCGTGGATTAAGTTTTGTTATTTCAGGTATAAGTAGTTTTCTCTAGTAGTTTTTAGTGTAGCCTTCCCGATGCAACCTGTCTCTGTACTAATCTCGTCCAAATTTCAGTAAAATTTCGTTCAAGTTGGTTTGAACAGATGCTTGGGCTGTTAAAGCATAGCCAGATAGATAGACAGACACTTTCGCATCTAAAATATTGGTATCTAGAGATTTAGCTAGCTGTAAACGATTAAATTTTGTTTCCGTTTTTCGCCCATTGATAATTATCATTAATTATAATAATTATAATTAACAAGGAAGTCAAATCCATACTACTATTATAAATGCGAAAGTGTGTCTGTCTGCCTGTCTGTCTGCTACGCTTTCACGGCCCATCTTTTCTACTGATTTTGATGAAATTTGGTACAGGAATAAGTTGTATCCCGGGGGAGTATACATAGACTACTTTTTATTCCGGAAAATTAAGGAGTTCCCGCGGGAATTGAAAAAACTTAATCCACGCGGACGAAGTCGCGGGCATCATCTAGTATATCTATATAAATAAAAATCATTAAAATAATCTATTATATGAATTAAAAATGTGTTATTTTATTACTACAATCTAGAAATAAGAGTGGCTTAAAGTTAAATTCAAGGGAAAATTAAAAGAGCAATTTGTGGCGACCGAATATCGTAAATCACGTGGTGCAGTGTAATATTTTTAACGCTGCCTGCATTTATTTTGATTTATCACTGTACTGCCGGTTTTGTAATTTTACTACTTGTGCACATTAACCTATTCATTTTATTTTCATTTACAAGTAAGACAAAATAATTGCGTGTTAGTCTGGGTTTCCTTGGGATAACAATGCGATTCCCAGATCCTTCCGCATACTAATCTAGTAACATTAAAAAAAAACTAAATATTCAAACGCAAACCTAAAAAAAACCCTCAATAAATAATTAAATAATTTAAGGTTAACATTAAACCTTTCAAACTAAAAACAACTTGGTTAATCCGTTTTGCTTTTGGAGCTACGATGCCACACACAGATACACACCCCCTCTTTTTGGGTGTAAGCTCACTATTAGGAGCGGAACGACCCATGCAGAACCGCTGGAAATAAAATACAAGGCAGGGTAAACGTTCCGACGAACGTATTTTTCGGGATAAACGAAATTAAATTGTCACCAATCAATACATACGAAGGTAAATAAATTACTCGTAAGTATTGATGGGTGACAATTACGCGAAATAGAAAAGGCTTAGGATATTGGCATCAACACAAAATACTAGATGGTGCCTGTGATTTCGATCGAGTGGTGGAAGCTTTGCAAATCCCATAAAAATTTCCGGAATATCCTCTTTCATTTTCCGGAATAAAAAGTAGGCCATGTCTATTTCCAGAATTAAATCTATCTCTGTACCAAGTTAGAGAACAGAAAAAACTCTCCTGACAAAGTGTTAATGCCATTTTCAAAGAGTTTCCGGTTTGCGTTAAGGGTCGTTCTTGTCAAAAGCACAAATAATAAAATATGTGACACTTCAATAAGGCACAGTGTGACTCTAAAGTCGGGCCTTCGAGAGTCGAGACATCGCTCTAGAATGTATGTATTCACCCTGACAGCCTTTGTGTGATATTAACAAATACTCTTGTATTAGGCTTCCTTTATGAAACTGCAATTTTAAGAAAATGAGCACTATGGCTCGCTGTGATGGTTTCGAAGAGGATTTACCGACCTATGAATTTAGATTTTAGTTATTTTTTATAAAGATTTTAGAAACAAAATGTTTGTTTTATTTCACCTATTACCCACTCATATAGTTTTACATAATAACGAGGAAAATTACAGACAATAATTCAATATGTAGTTTGGTATAATCAAGTTACAATAGTACGTAAAAAACAGTAGGAAAACGCTGGTAGGTATAAGTGAAGTGGGAAAAAGGAAATCGGAAAACATTTTGAACTGCAAAGGGAATGGCCATTCAAATGTGGAAGAGTATGATATAATATTATGTATTCTTGTAAACGGTGTGGGTTCGGAATACTCCTAAATTTTGTGCAACTAAACATCGTGTTAGATTACTGGATTCTGTAGCGGATATTATGATTATGATTATGTTATTATGGCGTATGTATTTTATCGCATAATTTGTTATGATCATAGAGATAATATTACTCATTATTATACCTAAAGAGGTATAATAATGGTATGGTTGGCTATGGTTGTGATACTATTATGGATTGTGGTAAAGACTAATTAGCTGTAACTTGTTCTGAGCGGTTAACTAAATCGTTAGCGTAAATGAGACATAAATTCTTAAAAACATTTGGCAAAGTGTAAAACGATTACTAGTCCAGTCATTACGTCGGAAAAAACGGGTTAGAAATGCATGTGAACCGAGAAGGCTGAATTTTGGATATTATGTGGTGGGGGTCTAGAAAAGCTTAGGACGTTAATGGGCTGTAGTGGTGGTAATGGTGGATTGCTGTTGCGCCAGAGCAGAAGGTACTGAAAGGTACAGAATGGAAAGATCAAAGATCAAATAAAAGCATGCTACGAGTGATTTGGCAAATGCGCCCATTAAGGAAGTTATTCATAGAGTTTATGCTCTCTACGACGCATTAAGGCAGGAAAAACATTCATATAACTCTATGCAATTGACGATTCAAAAGAGCTTGTAAAATCTGATTTGCAAGCGCATTTTAAATTTGAATTTCCAACGTGAATTTATCGGTCTTTGACGTTACTTTCCAATTTTTCGGTAGTCAGCTCTGAAGATCTAGACCAAAGACCTATAATAGTATGATCTAGAGTCTGGCGTAACTAGTTTGTGTCAACGTGCCTCGGGCTGGCGCGCAGCCAGCGTAAGTTGGACGATGCTAAACTGTGCAGTTACAACTTTGCATGACGCTGTAATGACAGTTCCTCAAAGTCTGGTATGCAGACTGGGGTATCGATTAAATCAGCTAAAATTGGTAGGGAACCTGCAATTATATTATATGTCAAAAAATAATAAGTAAAAAACCTTTTGTAGATTTAATTTGTACTTTTACTGATCACATAATGTCAATATTTTTTATTTTTAAATTATTATACTTAGCACCATAGATTAGATTACATATTTTCTACCGTTTAGCACCTATACTTCGCGCGCGAGTTGAATGCAGAGCTTATGTATGTATCACCATACACTATACATATTAACATATTACATGGAGGAATGTGCAATGCTCAGATAAACCGTCAAGCGCTTACGAGCACGAAGAAACCAAATAATATATTGTACATTTTATTTGTGAAATAAAATAAAATAAATAAGAAATCTAAACATAACTAGGTCCCAATATAATTTAGAAGGCTTAGGCTTAGGCTCATGCTTCTAGCATCTTGCTTACTATACGACATTTTATTTTAGAAGTTAAGAGAGGTTGTTATAGAAATTGCGCCTTTACATAAATAAAAATTTAACTAAGGTTTAGCTGAATAAAAAATAATTAATTAACTAGTAGGATTAATTCTCCCGTGAAGCATCTAAATTTTGTTGGACCTAGATTTTTCAGTGAGAGTACAAAAAAACATTTATATATTGCCTTTTTATGGAATCAAATAACTAACCTTCCCGATAATATAGTTGGTAAATTAAGAGAATCTATTTCCAATCTTTTTTCGGATTTAATCTACAGACTAATATTTGTAACACTGCTATAGAAATGTCCTAGGTATTCTTTGAAATTCGTTCAAGTAAAAATATCATGGCCCCTAATCAATGTTCGACGTTTTCTCACATTCACCTAACGTATGAGAACGTATTTATTTTTAGTAACACCTTAGTAGAAGTAATCGTTCAAGACGCGGGGTCTCGCGAACGTCGATATTGATTGTTAGGTCAGCCCCGAAAATCAGGAACGACCTAGTTCGATTGATGTGTCATCTGGGCTGGCTCCCCGCCAGAGTACAACACTGCCTAGGTTAAACTGCAAAGCAATAGCGTCATGTCTCCAATAAGTAGGTAGCGTTTAGAACTAGGTACCATCATTGAATCTCCATTATAACCCTTAATTTAAGTTCGAATATGATTTCACGGGGATAAAGCCAAACGAGGAGACCATATTACTTCAATAGGCTGTCGTTTTACTAAGTACTATACAAATAATCACTTAACGTATTTTCATTAACAAAGCGTTGCAAAAGCCGTGAAACAGATAAGTATGTCGCTGTAATTGTGCTTGGGCTGTAGGACAAGAAAATAAAATGAAGCTAAAGAAATGGAAAAATGACAATAGGTAAGGGAGAATACAGGGAACAAGATAAGTTTAGAAAACTCGTCAAACAGATAACCGAGATTGGGGAAACGTAAAAGGGAAATAATGAAGAAGATGGGACGGTGAAATTACAAGCATAACAGGCATAACTTACACAATAAAGTATGGAGAATTAATGGAGAAAGAACGTTTGGAAGGTTGGCTGTAAGGGCTTTTGAAACGGGTTTTTTTAAATAATTGTATGTGTGTAATATTAGTGTGATTTGAAAGAGCTAGGCCTTCTGACACAGGTATTCTTACGCTTAACAGAAGGCCTCAGCCACAATTATTTGTTAGTAATGTATGTTGAAATCTGTATATTTATTAATATACTAGCTGATGCCCGCGACTTCGTCCGCGTAGTTTAAGCTTTTTAGATTCCCACGGGAACTCCTTAATTTTCCGGGATAAAAAATATTCTTTGTCACTCTTCAGGTCCTCAACTATACCCATGCCAAAAATCACGTCGATCCGTTGCTCCGTTGCTCCGTGATTGAGGGACAAACCAACAAACCAACAAACAAACACTTTCGCATTTATAATATTAGTATGAAGTATGATGATATGATGATTCATATGCTGGTGGAGAGGACAGTAACTCAGGGGTTAGATTTTCCGTCCCATCGGGCTATGAGAGTAAAGGAACAGAGAGTGCACCTGTGTATGCGCACACATTTGTGCACTATAAAATCTCCCGCGCAGATGACTACTGTCTCTGGAGATTGGCCGCCGTGGCCGAAATTCGGTCGGGACGACATTATTATTATTAACTCAGGGGTGAAATTCGAACCTAAACCGTAGAAAAATTTACCCCTATTATTTTTCCCCTAAAATTGACGAAATGGGGGGCTTTCAAAGTGGCGATTTTCTAACGTCCAAAGTTGACCTCAGAACTCTCAATTTTCTGAAAGGCTGAGCCTGAAACTTGATCAATTATTTGAATTATATCCTGTACTTGAACAAAAAATACTAAAATTGGATAAATATTTTAAGGAAACGAAGTTATTTAATTTTTAATGAGCCTCAGTATTTTTAACAGAACTTCACAATGATGTCAATAGATGGCGCTCTGTAAAATTTATGGATACCGCGAGGTCTCAGTTCGGGGCGAACCACTAGTAGTGAGGATAGAGGAATAGAATAAACATGTTGCAAGCAACGAGTCTAGAATATTCTTTTAAAAAGCACTTTCGATGTCGTATCATTGACTGGCATGTAGCCAAAAAACAACTTGAACAGAACAGCAAAGTTGAACTTTAAAGTAATGGCCTTGTAACCAATAACAAATCTAGTCCATCCAATTTTTGACGCCATAACCCTGGAATATGAAGGTTTTAATTCTGTTTATCTATGAGTATCTTTGAGTACCTATATGTTATTTTTCGTTCGTCCTCTTGTAGAAGATTTGCTTGGTAATACGGCAATTGTCAATGCTGGGTAACAAATTACATTTGAATACTCCCGCACAGCGGAATCTAACATTATGAATCTCATAGAATCCAGTAATTGCGTTCTTCAGTGACTGCCATTGTATTCTAAATTGATAAATTGCGATATAATTACACACAACGACCTCTATATTGTATATTTCCTTGCGATTGTGAGCATAGTACGTTGATGCATAAAAAATTGATATGATGTGTTTGTCAGATAAATAAGCTACGCAGAATATTTGATAGTACGCTCAAGCGAAGCAACCTTCAAGAGCAAAACAAGCATAACTTGACACGATAGTGCCACCAGGAATGATCATCTTGGAATTTGGTAGGTATATTGCTTTTTTTTTATCCACTACAAGTATATAAGTGCTGTATACAAGTGTATAAGTGCTGTATATTATAAGTGTGAGATCTATAGAGCATGCTTTGACTTAGCTCTGACTTAAGACTGAATTAACATGAGACAGATTTATGATACGCAAATAAGTCCATCCCGTTTTAACTTGTATTAACTGTAAGTAAAGCCTGAGCAAAATCAAAGTGCGCTCTATAGATCTCAGCATTAGTCGTTCTTTCAGATGGAATGGAAAGGCTTTACCTGAAAGATTGAGCGGAGTAGAGGGAGGAGGTTTTTAGTCAGTAGACCGCTGGGTTTCATTCCCATTGGAGGCGGGCATGCTTCCAAACCCCTGAGCTATCCAATGAGGATTTTTCTCCTCGCCAGAGAAAAAAACAAAAAAAGGGATCTAGTCTAAAATAAAGCATCCATACTAATATTATAAATGTAAAAGTGTGTCTGTCTGTCTGCTACGCTTTCACGGTCCAACCGTTCAACCGATTTTGATGAAATTTGGTACAGGGATAGGTTGTATCCCGGGGAAGGACATAGGCCATAGCAAGGAGTTCCCGCAGGAATAAAAAAAACTTAAACCACGCGGACGTAGTCGCGGACATCAGCTAGTGAACACATAATCACAATCTAGCAGATAAGCAAAATCGATACAAACCTGCAATTCATGCCGCAGTTAAACCGTTCGCCTTTGCTATTGACGCGCGCTATCCAAAGCGAATCACTGATATAAGTGAAATCAAGGTGAAATCGGTGTTATTTGATACCAAATGGAAAATTGGCTCGAAATCAAAATTGTTATTATGTAGGTACCTACCTTATCTGGTATAAGCTGTTTGCTACCATGCACGGTTGCATTGGAAGGTTTAAGATTTAAGTAGATATACTGGATATGTTTTATATAATACTAGCTGATGCCCGCGACTTCGTTCATGTGGATTGAGTTTTTTTTGACTCAATATAAGTAAGTAATCGTTGCAAAGTGGGCTTAGGAGTAACAGTGTATTCAAAGGCTGCAAAGTCTTTTCAAAAGAAAAAGCAAGACTGCAAGTTTTATTTTTATTAGGTCAAAATAAGAAAGTCTTAAATATCGTAGGAAGCAATATCTTAGTCTGATAAATCACAAAATCAAGTCACAAGTGTCTAAAGTGTAAAGATTACAGTGGCAAGGCTCTATAAATCAGCCAGCTCGCGCTCCCATACAAGCAATTCCACAGAGCAACCCTGACAATTTATTAAGCTACAGGCCACACTGTCACCGTTCGTGACACATAAGAGACTAGTACGATCCCTCATGATAGTGAATGATGATGTACACACCTGCCAACAATAAAGGACTGGATAAACCATCAGGACGACACATCAGACACTGCTGGTATAGTCTATGTACCTATAGGTAGGTATAGGTGTAACGTAGGCTTTACATTTGTGTATGCACAAATATAGTGTTGACTGATAACCCTGGTGACAACCCAGCGCGTTCACGCATAATTTTATTTTATTTTTATTTTTATTTACTAGGTCTACTAACGGGCACTTACATTAAAACATTCTAGGCTAATCTTATCATATAGAAAAAGCTAAATGTAGTGACCACTTAAAAGTAAACACAACATTCTAATTAATTCGTTACAAAGATAACAATTTTTTAAAACAACATAATAAGGGAATAAAACTAAAAAATATGAAATAATACTAAACTACTTAATAATACTACTACAGAGTTATGATAAGGTTCATGTTCTGATTTTATCACGGAACTTAGGTAACGAGTCAAAGTGAATGTCAAGATTAGTGCTGTTGTGGTTTAGGGTCTTACACAATCTTGAGACTGGAGAATGGGTGCCGAGGACAGTTCTACGCAACGGTGGATAAAGAGGTGTAATGGACTTGCGTGGGTAATGGATAGGAACCTTAAACTTAAAGCTGCTCAACAATTGAGGACAGTCAATTTTAGCATTAAAGATTTTATACAAAAATTGCATATCTAAGAGCTCCCTACGTTTTTCTAAGGAATACATTTTAAAACGAGACAGCCTATGATTATATGAAAAAGTTCTGTTGGCTTTTCCTATACTAGCAGCTAGGTGCCAAAGGAATCTTTTTTGAATACGTTCGAGTCTTAAAATGTGTGTTGCGTAGTGAGGTCTCCAAACCACTGAACAATATTCTAAGATGCTTCGGACTAAATTATTATAAAGAAGCTGTTTTGTCTTGATATTTTTAAAAACTTTACCATTTCTAACTATAAAACCGAGCATCCGAGACGCCCGCTTAGTTACATTTTCAATATGTGGAATAAACGTTAATTTTTGGTCGTATATTACCCCTAAGTCTTTTATTGTTTCTACTTCATCTAATTTATGATTGTTTATGTGATAATCAAAGGTAACAGATTTTAGTTTTCTAGTAAATTTGATATAACAACACTTCTTGATATTTAACGTCATTCTGTTGTTTTCACACCATTTAATTAAATTATCAAGGTCTTTTTGCAAATACACGCAGTCGTCAGAAGTTTCAATCATTCTTACGAATTTCAAGTCATCGGCATACAAAAATACAGACGAATGATGGAAGCAACTGGAGATATCATTGATAAATACATTGAACAAGATAGGACCAAGATGTGAGCCCTGGGGTACACCAGAAAAAATTTTATAAACGTTAGATTGGTATCCATTAACCACTACAAAAAATGTTCGATCATTTAAGTACGAATTTATCCACTCCAGGAAGTTTCCAATAAAACCATATGCCCGTAATTTAGAAACAAGAATCTCGTGTGGGACACTGTCAAACGCCTTACTGAAATCCGTGTATATAGCGTCTATTTGTTTGTTTTTGTCTATTGCATTGACAAGGGTTTCAGTAAAGGTTACTAGGTTTGTGGTTGTGGATCTGGAGCCAATAAATCCATGCTGGTTATCGGTAAAAAAATGTTTTAGGTGGTTTTGCAGAAGAGGGCAAACTATGCATTCAAATAACTTAGAAAATGTAGATAGAATTGATATAGGCCTGTAATTTTGGACAAGAGTAGCTTTGTCTGACTTATGAATGGGGACAACTATCGCTGATTTCCATATATTTGGGAAAACGCCAGTCTTTAACGACTTGTTAAATATAGCACACAATGGCGTAGCCAAAGCTGAAGCACATGATGCTATAAATAAAGGCGGGATGCCATCTGGCCCTGCACCTTTTTTACGATCAACGCTTTTTAGAGCTTTTAACACCTTCTCAAAAGATATTGTAGGTATTGAAATTGAAAGTCCATAATTGTGTATATCCTCTAAGTTTTTGGTGGATTCATACCCTACTGAGTCAATATTATTAGTATGGAATGATTGCGAAAATTGTTCTGCAAATAAGTTGCATATTTCAGTACCATCACTTGTTTCAGTTACCCCATTGCTCATATTTGCAGGATACAATCCTTTACCCCCCTTCTTGACTTTCATGAATGTCCAGAAAAGTTTAGTGTTGCTAATAATACCCTGTTCAATGTCTTTAACATATTGATTATACTTAACAGTTGCAAGACGAGAAGCCCGGTCACTAACTAAGTTCAGAGAAATTTCATCCATAGGGTTTTTGTATAGCTTATACCGTAACCTTAAGGTGTTGATAATGATCAAGTATACTGATCGAAATCACCTATGATTGGCCAATAGCCCAACACTCTTTCTCTATTGGGCAAATTCCATTGTCGCGGCAAGAATACTATAAATTCAGCAAATCACAACCATTTTAATTTTGTAACAATGATATGATGCAGCTTAGGGCTACAGCTTTTACACACACACACACAAATACAATGGTCAAATTAAATCTCATGGACTGCATCTGTGGTCACACAACGACACTCGATGTCAAACGGGTTGCTTTATTGGTGTAACGGCAAGCGCAAAACCCCTTTTATTTCAGGTAAAGTAAACCCCTAAAATAGATACGATACAACCAAAACAATAATATGTCAACATTGAATTACATTACAAAATAGAAGTTACCAAAATGTCATTATTACCTAAATTAAGTTATACAAACTATTATTATTACATTAATAATTATTAAATCCATGCGTAGACATATTATAATGTATTAAATTTTTACTTAAATCATAATATTGAATCCATTAAATTAAATTATTTCATAAACCAATGGTGTAAAATTTTTGCTCAGGCAGAAATCGATCCCATAACATCTAGCTTGTAAAGTACCTAAGTATCGTAACGCTGCACTAGAAAGGTCTACTAAAATTCCGCTTAACTCGTTCTAGTAGTAGTAGTCGTATGTACGCTCCACAAAGTTTTGAAATGCATAAATTCCAAGTAACAACTTCAAAGAAGTAAGCCCCTTTTACTTGTACGGCGGTGGTTTGTTCTTGTTCATGTTTCATGTAAAAACTTATACTTACACTACTTTGTGTATTGCTGATCGTGCACTTGCGGCTCCGCCGAGCCACATAAGCCTTGAGGCTCTTCTTTGACGATAGGAAATGCATCTGGTATACACACATTCTAAAATGTATGGGCTATGAAAGTAATAAGTACCCACTACATACTTACTCCCATGACTTCAGTTAATGTGGAACCATACCCGATTCTCTCCCCTTTAGCGTATCTTGTGGCCTAAGGACTAAATTAGGAATTTCTAGTAGGTAAACAGCTCAATATTAATTTTTATAGATTGCGTAATATTTTTTGAAATCCTTTTCATTCGGAGAGAAGACTCATCCTCAGTAGTGGGTTGCCGATAGGTTAAAATGATGTTGAGGATTTTTTTTATATATCTGCTTCGTAACTTAAACTAAAACAAGTATTTTTTTCTCCAACCATCAAAAGTACGCATCATCAGCTCGTACAAATGCGGCTCGATACATCTATGGCATATGGTTAAAATAAATGGTTATTAATCCAGGATATTCGTCAACGTTAGCCCTTCATCATCAACAGGACCCAACTTGGCCTATTTAGAAAACGAGAACTCAAAATTATCGAAAGAGATGAATTCCATACAACTAATATAGGTTACAAAGAACACTGAAACACCTGTTTCTATCATTGTTTCACAAAAGACACACCGTTTAATCTTAAATCTCTCGAGAGTGGAATGTCAAATGGCCACTTCGCAAAGACAGTGGTTTCATTGTGAGTATCTGCTCTCCGAGAAGAAAGCACTTGTTTATAGGGCATTTGAGATCATTGTTCAGATACCTAAACCCACTCGTATAAACTGTTGAGCAACTGACAGATAAATTACTTAGATCGCTGAAAAAGATCCTCCAAATTTCAAGTTTCTCACTTGAAATTTGGAGGATCTTTTTCAAGTACTTAGGAAGGTTTTTATTCCTTACAGAAAACTAGAGGACTCACCCCGGCTTAACACTCGCGGGCGTTTGTATAATATTTTTGTAAGTATTCCAAAGTCGGCTTAGTAAGATACCTTATCTATTTAAACACTCTTTTGGTATTAGAGAGGCAAGCGCACTTTAATTTAGCGTTCTACTAAATATTTTGTGGCCCCATCATGTACTGTTAACTGATAAATAAAACAATTATTCAAAGGGGTAATGCTGCCAGCATCTTGGGTACAATGCCTCGCTGCGGTGGTCTCGATGAGGTTTTAGATTTAATTTAATTTATTTTAGTTTTAATTGAATGGTGATTTTAATGTATTTATTAGTTTTACTTAATTTTAAACAATTATCGTAATAATATTTCAAGGTGATTTATCCGCTGCTAATAGAAAATATATGATAATATATTTTGGGGACTATTTTATTTTTTAGTATTCGATTATGTTTAAAAATTATTTAACACTAGCTGATGCCCGCGACTTCGTCCGCGTGGTTTAAGTTTTTTTTGATTCCCGCGAGAACTCCTCAATTTTACTCGCATTTATAATATTAGTAAAAGTATGATTTCAAACGTGTAAATAAATATTGATAGATTGTAGTGATAGTTAACGATTGTGATGCCTGTGAAGTACTAAATAGACACACACAGGTTTGTGCTGTGAGCACTACACTGCAAATTGAAAATACAATCAGTTGAAATCTAGTGGTGACCCTGTAACTTCTAGTCAGATCATTCAACAAATATCGACAGCACCCTGCAAGGCCATGTAACAATTTTGCCAAATTAGTACCGCAATCGTGTCAAGGATGTATCGTTTTAACGAAGGCACTGCAGTTTGCATCAAAGTCAAGATAATTAAAAGAATTTGAAAACTCTATTATTTCTCTTCACAGTTGATAACACATTTTGGCACCCTGCCAGCCACTGGCATCTGGGTCGCTCGAGCCGTGCATATTCTTGAAGGGTTTTTCAATTTTATTGTATCGTATCGTAAAATATGATACTTTGAAATTCTTGCCCATATTCTTGCGGTTATCTCTTCTGAGATATTGAGTTGTGAAATTGAGCTCAGGAAGTTCGTATAACCGAGCTTCTTCGTATTTCATATTTAGTTCTGATCTTTAAGTGTTTTATTGTGTAAATGAATTCCATTTTATATTTCATACCATAAATATAATATTCCACAGAATACTTGACGTGTCAAAAAAAATTTATTACGATTGAACCAAGTAGGTATTGATTTTGCATGCGTCTGAAACGAATAAGAAGAGTTAATGTCCTCTGCGTAGAGCCCTTTACGATGTCTTGTTGTACGATGGTAAATATATGAAGAAGGGACTAGGTCGTACAGATAGAATCAAAGCGACACATGTTTTGATACAAAATATGTGAATTTCTACCAGTGTACACTGTACGTATAAATATCAAAGTTGATTTTTGGTCCAAAAACTGCCTCCACTCCAAAATCAACATTGTTTGTCAAATGCACCCGTTCTGTAAATATTTCCCGAACTGGGGAACATAAAGCTTCGAGCTACAATTACAGCCAGCTTGTAAATCTAAACGTGACGTAGGTGATCGGCTATGTTAGCGCTTAAAACGTTAATGTAATGGACAATGATGATCGCACATTGCTGCAATGAGAGAGCCGACAGAACCACAGAAGTCCCAATAGTCGTGAAAATGCAGCTGAATTGAAAAAAATTTAAACTAGGTGATGCCCGCAACTTCGTTCGCGTGGATTGAGGTTTTGTTGACTTCCGCGGGTTTTTTTTTATTTTCCGGAATAAAAAGTAGAAGTAATGTTATTCCAGACTAAAATCTATCTCTGTGTCAACTTTCATCCAGATCCATTCAGCCGTTTTGGCATGATTGAGTAACAGACATCCATCCATCCATAAATCCCGCCAAACTTTCGCATTTATAATATTAAAAGTATAGATGTGCGAGAACTGTAAAGATAATGTGCATTTTAGGTCACGTCAATTCTGACGCGGATATAATTTGCATTTCTTCCATACATCACACAATTGACATAATGCGGGTGCTATCAGACAAATCCAGTTTGAAAAATAAATAACTGATTGGACGTTTTGCGGCTCTACCGAATATATGCAATCACCTAGCATGTTGATATATTGGGTATAATATTGATTTATTGGTACATTGGCGTTCAGCCAAATTTGCCCAATTTCCAATAATTACGTAGATAAATGTAAATCATTGGTATTAAATCAACAAATTAGATCTATAAATTTACCTACAGGTTTTGGGGTAGGTCAGTTAATAGTGATACTTTATCTTACATTAATTTGATAAATGTAGAAGTGTCTGGCTTACCAATAACCAATCTTAGAGTGGCCATATTACACTGGCAGCCTTAAAATTTCATGACCGATTGCTGCCGAATCTTCAATTTAAAATCGTAACTTGTAATAGACCATATATTGAGCGGTCAAAGTAACGAGTCGAGTAGTTCGTCGATCAACTGCTTAAGCCAATATTTTTGGTACATTTTGGTTGGTTTTTAGAAAGTTATGGTTAATTTTTCTATGTAAGGACCGCTTATAAAAGCCTCCTCCGATACTTGTGAAAACCTATACCTACCTATGAAATGTTGCAAAATAAATTCTACCGCATGCTAATTATTAAATATTATCTAACTAAGCAACTAATAACTAAGTGCATGTTAGTTTAAAAAAAAAAGATCATGTAACTGTAACTGTGAGGAATAATTTATTTTATTTGTGGTAAATTTTTGCTTCGAGAAAATTTCTTATCCAGCAGCATTAAAAGCACTTTAATATTCGCTGCATTTTTTCTTCATTCTTTATCTTTATTCTGTCGGCACTAGGTTTCTCATCCATTCATAGAAATGAAATGAAGAGGTACAAAGTACCCTTATCAAGACTGAAAAATATTTTAAAATTAGTTAAACTTCAAAGTTGATATCGTAGCGCTGCGAATGAATTTAACATGAATTTGGGTGGTGAAACTGTAAAGTGATAATAGACGTTATCTTATCTGTGCAGACGTTTGCATGACTCTTGGAGCGAGTGGTAGTAATGCACCAGTTACTGACTTCGCAAGCCATTACCATAATATTATAACATTGTTACTAGCAAAATATATAATAGTGATGATGACAACTCAATCAAATCAACAACTCTTCATCAAACTTAAAAACGCACTTCTAGTATGGAAGTAGTATTAAATTCAAAGTTGTGACGTCATTAAATTTCAGCGCACTTTTTTTCTTTAATCTATATTTTAAAATGGTTATCAAACTAACTAACCGAGGATGTGAACTTTAGGTGTTTTGGAAGACCCTCTATTTAATAATCAGTTAGAAATAATTTATTTTTGATATAGGCATCATCCGTAACACGTAACGTCGTGTTTTTAACATCTATAATGTCATTAACTATAAGTTACAAATTTAAAAAAAATCTAAAGACTCGACGAACAACCAAACGCTGATTTTGATGATTCTTGATCGTTTTGATCTTTCATGTCATGTCAGCCAGTTGATCGGCATGCGAATTTAGTATGTTTCAATTCGCGATCTGAGTAATATTGTACTCACCAATGTAAATAGGTATTATAAGTCTATGGTACTCACCTTAATTAGATCTAAATAAAATAGCTTACAAACTTTAAAAAAAGTCTTCCTATAGAATGAACGAATGAAGAAAATTCGTCCTAGTTTTATCGAAGATAGCGGGATAGCGGGGAGCGAGATAGCGGGGTCACTGCTGGGTTCCAAGTCTATACAAAGTCTATTAAATCTGAAATAGGTACCCACCTAAGGTAAACTCACACACCTGCGTAGACGGAGGTAAACCTATAAACAACGTAACTGGTCCATTATCCAGAAACTATTTTCTTATTTAGACAGATGTTTGCATGAAATTTCAAAGCAAAGCAATAGCATCAGCTCGTGGCTCCAAGCTTCACGCTCGATAAACTTTTACTGTTGCTATCCTATTTGTTACAGAAGCTCTGAATCTTGTCCAAATACTTTCGTATATTTCTGTGCACTTTGTTATTTCAATACTGTCTTATTCTATTATCTTTTTAATAAGTACCTATAATGTTTTCTTTATTTCCCTACTAAAGTACTTATCATTATCATCATAATCATCAGCCTGTATTCCTTCCATTGCTGGACATAGACCTTTTCAATATGAAACCCTATTTATTTTAACATACGAGTAAAGTACTTATTTAACAATAATGGCGCAGTGTTGAGCGCCGTTGCCTTAACGTGAGAGGTCCCGGGTTCGATTCCCGGCAGGGTCAATTTGAGAATTTATAATTTCTGAATTTTCTCTGTCTGGTTTGGTGGGAGGCTTCGGCCGTGGCTGGTTACCACCATACCGGCAAAGACGTGCCGCCAAGTGATTTAGCGTTCCGGTACGATACCGTGTAGAAACCGAATACTGGTATGGGTTTAATATAACTGCCATGCCCCTAACAGGTTAGCCCGCTACCATCTTAGACTGCATCATCACTTATCATCAGGTGAGATCGCAATCAAGGGCTAACTTGTACTGGAATTTAAAAAAAAATGAAACTGAATTAAGAACAATAATGGGACCCAAAAGTTCCCATACCTAGTTACGAATTTGCTATGGACAGTATGGACAAACCCATGTATGTACTATTATTTATGTTATATATCAAAACCCTTTCATTCTGAGATCCCGACTTTTACTTATTAGGGGGCCGGCGATGAATCGATGTCAATGATTGGTTAGTTTCCGTTTAGATCGTCCGTTGTTGCCTTGTCCGAACTTCAAGAGAAACTTCAACTTGTCTACGCTTGTACTCGTATAGGTATAGCAGAACCTTCCTCCCACACCCGTGGTATAATCGCACGATATCTGTTGTCACAAGCAGGCCATGCATACTGGAAATATATGAATCGTAACAGCTACGTAGCCTCTAAATATTCATGGCGGTGGGAACGACAAACATTGGACCCTCGAAACGACTCTGCGGGCGTTTGCCGTCTATTTTTATTAATTTTTCCATTTTGATCATACACCGTTATGTTTGTGTACCGACATACACCTTTTTAACGCGCTTTTATGAGCATGACTTGTATGTATGTGTATATTAATGTAATGGAATCATTAAATTCAATTCTCATTTACTTTTTGAACGTTTAATTTAAACTATTGTGACCCGTGAGTGAAATCCATACTAATATTTATAAATATGAAAGTGTGTCTGTCTGTCTGCTACGCTTTCACGGCCCACCTATTCAACCGATTTTGATGAAATTTGGTACAGGGATAGATTGTATCCCGGGGAAGGTCATAGGCTACTTTTTATCCCGGAAAATAAAAGCAAAAAAAACCGGCCAATTGCGAGTTGGACTCGCGCACCGAGGGTTCCGTACAAACCTGTAGTAAGTTTTAAATTATTTAAAAAAAACTACTTACTAGATCTCGTTCAAACCAATTTTCGGTGGTAGTTTGCATGGTAATGTACATCATATTTTTTTTTATCATTCTCTTATTTTAGAAGTTACAGGGGGGGGGGGGGACACACACACATTTTACCACTTTGGAAGTGTCTCTCGCGCAAACTATTCAGTTTTATAACTGCCATACCCCTAACCTGTCTCTGTCTGGTTTGGTGGGAGGCTTCGGCCGTGGCTGGTTACCACCATACCGGCAAAGACGTGCCGCCAAGCGATTTAGCGTTCGTGTAGAAACCGAATACTGGTATGGGTTTAATATAACTGCCATGCCCCTAACAGGTTAGCCCACTACCATCTTAGACTGCATCATCACTTACCATCAGGGGAGATCGCAGTCAAGGGCTAACTTGTAGTGGAATAAAAAATAAAAAAAGCTATTGTATGGTACGACATATCATATCCAAATTGAAACATATTGCTACATTTGTAGATCTTTTGCGATAAATCTTCAATAAAAAAAATACTCTATCATCCTTTTAGAGTTTGCGTTTTACGTAATAACATTACATAATTTATCAAAGAATTTATCATAACACTGTTATATCGTTTTCCGATCGCATCGAGCTCGAAAGGATAATCTGATAATCGAGTGAATTCCCAGCGCAAATTGCTGTTGAAACAAAACGCCGCTTTGGATATTCCACGAGCGCGAAAAGGCCAACATAAATAAATAGCGTTCAAAAATTTAATTACAATGTAACAGCGCATTTAACACTTTAGGCCCCGAATCAAAAAGAGTGGTAAGATTGACCGCTAAACGAGTCTGTATTTTTATTATGTGTGGCATGCGTGTTTCTGCCATTGTAAAGGGTTTTTGATTCCCGGGGGAACTCCACAATTTTCCGGGACAAAGTAGATAAAGTAGCCTATGTCCTTCCCCGGAATGTACCTAACCTAATTTGGATACCTTTTTTTTTGTTGACAGGGGGGGAAATCTTCTTGAGATACCCGACACCCTGAGTGGGAGACCGGGTTATGTGGGATTTGTACCTACCCACTAAAACCCCCTCGGTGACCATCCTCAGCGCAACCTAATTGGTAAGTATACCTAATTTCATCAAAATCGGTTGAAAATATGGGTCGTTAAAGCATAGTGGACAGACAGATAGACACACATTCTCATTTGTAATATTAGTATGGATTAGTATGGATATTTTTCTTACTAATACTATGGATTACGGGTATTTGTAAAATAATAAAAACCTCAGTGTAAACCCATATTAACTTCAAAAGTATTACATACAGTAAAACCAGAGAGGAACACTTTTACGACGGATTTTGTAAGGGGTTTTAGGGATGAAGGCAAAATTGTCGTCCGTAATCTGTGAATGGGGAAGGAGGAAATAGAGCAGTGTCGTCGAGGATAGGTAATTATCTCAGAGGCGTGTCTGGGCTAGCCTCTCGGTATTTGATGACGCTACATTCCGTTTCGTTCTCGTTTATAACTACCGTTTGGTGCAACGATTTTTACTAAATAATTATTATTTATAAAGGTTTTTGTTTCATTACTTAAAATTGACACACAAATTTTCACAAAAAACTAAAATAGTCAAAAACCGCTGAATCAGCAGGATTTCGAACCAGATGTCTCTCGGACTGAATTGCGTTTTGATTGCTCTATAACCACTATACTATACTAAGTTTTTAATTACTAATGCATGTACCTACATAATATAGCATAGCTGATAGCATTATAGTATTGCTAGCTAAAATAATCTTTAGAAATGCACATAAAAATAAACTTTGTAAATGTACCTACATTAATGAATACATGAAGGAATGAAAGAATTCACCCCGCAGCAGTGGTCATTGAGCTCGTGTTATGTCTTGAAATAATAAATGCGCAGAAATAACAAGGGATTTTCAAAGGCGTTAATAGGGATGAAAATAATATATAAGTAGACCTCTTTAATCTGGGAATGGATTATAGAACAAGATAAAGTTCGATAACTTATGCTATGCCTACTATTAAATATCACCATAACCATGGACAAAAATGGTTGGAACAAATTTATTTATGTATATATCTATACAAATAATATAAATAGGTATGCAAATCGGTTCGCCCGATTTCAGTGAAATTTGTTAGAGAGCTTGCATCCCGGAGACGGGCACAGGCTATTGTATATCCTGAATCGAAGTCGCGGGCATCATCCACTAAATTATATATTTTTTTAATTACCACTCGGAGACTATTTGACACCAAATTTCTTTTGTTACCAAACTAACAAAAAAAAAAAATTTTGTAAATTTCAAGGGAACCGATGAACTGCAATGGTGCAAACGATACAAAGTTGAGTCACTTGCACTATTACCGGTGCAAATGGTGCAATGGTGCAAATAGGACCACACGCAAACATACATACACTCATACATAGTTTGATATTATGCTCATTAACACAGTAGGGTAAAAAGAGGAAATATAGCGGTGTCGTCAATGATAATTATCTTAGGGGCGCGTCTGCACATTAAGCCCCGCAGAATGTAATGGCGCCTCATTCATTACTCGAGTTATACTTTCCTCTTCTGCAAAGCGCTGGTTTTTTTGTTACATTTTGCTCTGGAGAGATGTGTTTTATTTTTAAAGGTGCGTTTAATTAAAAAAGCCACTAGCTGAACAGCTCCGCTACGCTCTATAGTTTCTGAAAATCATTTCTTATGTTTATATTGTAAGTTTATAACGTAGACCTGGGGATCAGCATGCAAGTGCTAGTGGATAGAGCTGTTTGATTAATGACGATATTTCATTCTTCTTCTTCGTCGTTACACTCTTGACAGAGTAGTCATGGTCATCACGAAGTGACGGCTTTTGTTGCAGATGTTATGCGCCTCACGAGCATCCGCCACTTCTCCCTGCTGGCCGACAGCTATTTATTATTTCATTCATTCATTTAGATATTTCATTCAGTGTTTCTTTATTTCTGTGATTTTTTAGAATGGTCAGTGAGTTAAAAACTAAAAAATCATGGTGTCGATCATAAACACAAAGTAAAGGGTAAATTGCAATTACTTAGTAAAAAATATGTAGGTATCGTTATATATGTAGTAACGAGTATATAAAAGTAGTATTATATTATCTCATAAAACTACGGCTTGAAAACATTGTACAATCTATAATGTATAATGTATATGTATCCTATTTCTATGATAATCCTTAAAAACCCCCAAAAAGGAATGCTACAGTATAGCAACTAGAACTAGAAACAGTGAACAAAAACCAAAAACAACTTCTTTTTATCTATAAACATAGACTCATTCAGTGGAAAAATCTATACAGCTAATCATAATACCGCAATGGCACCTACTCAGCCGTTCATTCATGGACGTGAAATGACGAAAAGGTGCTCCCAAAGAGGCAGTGTGACGGAAACAGACGTTGCTAACTGGATTTCGGGTGTAATAAGGATATTTGTGAACAGGAAACCATAGGATATAGGGCTTTTTTGACACGTCGACCCAGATACCGGAAACTTGTACACTTACGGCGTCTTTCGATTTTCGGTTAAGATTTACTGCCCACATTCTTGGTTATTTATCAGTATCACCACCTTATTGGGACCTCTTTTTAATCAGGGACCTGTATTATACGGTGAGGTAAAAAATAAGTTGTTCTCGGTATTTTTCTTTATGAAATTACTAGACTAATGCCCACGACTTCATTCGCGTGGGTTAAGATTTTTTGATTCCCGCGGGACCTCTTTAATTTTCCGGGATACAACCCGTACCAAATTTCATCCAAATCAGTTGAACGGATGGGCTGTGAAAGCGTAGCAGACAGACAGACAGACTCAATTTCGCATTTCGCAGAAAAATTACGAAAAGTATTTAATTGCTCGCTCATTCGTACCCCCTAAGAAAAAAGACATATTATAAATCTAAATACGGGTAGGTATATAAAATTCGTTTAAAAGTTTAAGAAACTTTATAGTATGAAGAATCAAAAAATAAAACAATTTCAACGAAAATATTTAAAATTATTTGTTCTGTCAAAAAACTTAGCAATATTATTAAAAAAAATTATAATATCGATGAAGCTGAGAATATCATATTTTTTTATTGCGGAGGTTCAATTGATTTCGAACTCTTATCTCGCTCTTGATGTTCTACGGATGAGTGGAGTCCATGTAGAGTCGCTCTTCGCGATGCAATTTGTCGGGTCATTTGAGAAATGAGTGCGTTTTTTATGTGTTGTACATAAATATGAATGTATTTTAACATATATTATGTTACTATACCTACGTAAGTAGAAGTTATATGCTATATCAGAAATATTGAAAACACATAAAAATGAGTAAGTACCTACTACCTATGCGATATGGGGACACGGTAGAACACTTTCCAAAACATTTTATTGTGTTGATAAAATGACACTTTCCAAAACATTTTATTGTGTTGATAAAATGTTGCTTTTTCCCAGTTGGTTAGTTTAGCTATATATTGGTACCTTCAAAAGAAGGACAGTGAACAGGTGAACCTTCCAGACAGGTACCATAAGCTGCTCTTTCATCATACTACTTCTCTTCATGCGTCGTTCCCTCAACTTTGAGGATCGTGACACCCCTTTGACAGCACTCTTCTCACGATGCTCTTCCATTTCCTTCTGTTTCCTGCCGCGTGGATGGCCTCGCAGATCGGTGTGTCAACTGCTTCCTTAATTTGGTCTGACCAACGTCTCGGGCTTCGTCCGCGGGGCCTCAACATACTCAACATACTACTACTAGGTGTGATTATCATCGATATATATGAAGGTACTAGATGGGCCCTTACTTAGATAAAAGTTGGGTGTTTAACTTGTAGAGCGCGCTCCACACCTGTTTAAGCCTGTCTTTGTCCCCGCCATAGCGCTGTCCCGCTTTTCAGATTAGATGGCGTTAGTAAAATAAGTCAATATTCTTTGTTTGACAGGGCCCGTCTATGTAAATTGAGGTCGTTGGTGATTATAGTCAAGCGCATGTCTATATTAATTATTATAGTCACAATACATAAGGTTTCCATCAGACAACCAGTAAGTCATTTGTATTCGCTGATTTTTTTTATCGAACTACGAGTATATTAAGAAGTAGGTAATTAAGGTAATATATACCTAATAGTGCTTAAGACCCCCCCCACCTCCGGATACGGAGTTGCGGGTTCGATCCCGGGCATGTTACATCTCTGAATTTTCGGAGTTATTTGCGTTTTAAGAAATTAAATATCACTTGCTTCAAACGCTGAAGGAAAAAATCGCGAGGAAACCTGCAATGCTTGAGAGTCCTTCATAATGACCTCGAAAGTGTGTGAAGTCTGCCAATCCACACTTGGCCAGCGTGGTGGACTACGGTCAACCCCTTCTCATTCCGAGAGGAGACTCGTATTCCGTAGTGATTAGTGAGCAATGTCAATGGCAATGGGTCGACCCATTGATGATGATGATGTTGATGATATACCTAGTATTCAGAGAGTTTTCCTTTGCGACATAATATCATCTATTAAATTATGGATATTTTAACCGTCAAATGGGAGGAGGTTCAAAATTTTTATCGATATACACTTGAGTATTTTATATTCTTAAAGTGTATCGCTGAAATACGTCATTCACAGAGTATCTTAAATTCTAAAGCATACTACAACGACTGACCTTTACCGCGTAGCGCATTTTTCCTTCCATTCTTGAAGAAAAATCTCATCGAACAATACCTTTCACGGAAATAAGTGTCCTTGACCTCCGATATAAAGAGACTAAATATAAAAGACAATACAATACCTCTACTCTTTTGAATCATCGAATTTAAAGTTGTAAAAAATCTTATAAACTTCTAGAAATTCATAGCTTTATGGTTTGAATTTAAATTTTATTAAACTCTGTTACTAATGAAGACTAAAGGAAAGAATGAACTATGGGTGTGGTAAGACAATAAAATTGTGTAATACAAAAGCTATAAAATTTAACAGCCTTCTCTAAAAAAACGGAAAAAAGAAGCGGTTTTCAACTTTATTCGTGTAACATAAAATGTTGGGCATTTGTCCTAAAATATCTGATGAATTTTCTCACGCAACGCCTAGCAAAGTCTTCTTATTTAACTTGATTTTGGTTAGTAGGAGAATCAATAAAGGTTATATATGGTAATACCCATTTTCCTGCTCAAAAATATATGAAATTTTAATAATAGGTAAACTTTAATGGATGTTTTTCCCGTGCTCTCATTAATTCGAATTTCGAACCCACTCGAATCATTCCGCGGAATTATTGTAATTAATTTTCACGGGCTTAAAACTTTTCGCCTATAATAAATCAGTGAGAAATGGCCTACATAACGGAAATAAAATTTATTTTTGAACAAAATGCAATTTTCAGCCGACTACTCGACCCACGGTAGGGTACGAAATGTAGCGTAGGGCGGGGCTAAAAGGTCCAATTTGATTAATATTGCTACGTAACAATGAGGTTCCCGGAAAAGATCCAAATACCAACGTAATTCTCAGACTAAAAATAAATTATATGACAAACTAGCTCATGCCCGCGACTTCGTCCGCGTGGTTTAAGTTTTTTTGATTTCCGGGAACTTATCACTCTCCAAGTCTTCAACTATATCCATGCCAAAAACCACGTCGATCCGTTGCTCCGTTGTGGCGTGATTGAAGGACAAACCAACAAACCAACAAATCAACAAACCAACACACTTTCGCGTTTATAATATTAGTATGATATGATTTTACTTACAATTACGTCAATTATTTTGAGTCCAGTCCTACCCTACGCTACCCTACGCGGTAAATGGGTGGAATCTATACTTAATATTATAAATTCGAAAGTTTGGATGGATGTATGGATGTTTGTTACTCAATCACGCTTCAACGGCAGAACGGATCTGGATGAAATTTGGCGCAAAGATAGATTATAGTCTGGAATAACACATAGGCTACTTATTATCCCGGAAAATTAAAGACTTCCTGCGGGACCCAAAAAACCTTAATTCACGCGGACGAAGTCGCGGGCATTAGCTAGTATGAAATATAAAAAGTATTAAAACTAACTGCACAATAATAATATGTAATGCATGCTTAATATTCTTAATTATTGTATTTTCTCTTCAGTCAGAATTCTCAAAAGGTCTCAGTTAAGCACAAAAAGGTTTCAGGTGTCGAGAGCATTTCTTTCACACCTGTACCACAGCCTGTATATTTTGACATTGCTAAGCATTTCTGCTACAAGATAAGTTTAGATTACCGTGGCTTCGTCCACATGGATTTTGGATTTGAACAATCCCGTCGAAACTCTTTGATATGAGAATATTTGGTAAAAAATCACAACCACGCCATTGCGATACGTGCTATAATAGACGAATGTGAAAACGCCTCGCGACCTGTATCGCCTCTACTGCGAATGTGTAAGTGCACTTTAAAAATACGATACACAAGTTTCAAGAAGAACGTCAGAATGCTCTTTTCATATACTCTGAGTCAGAGGACTCGTATTTCTGAGCTGAGCTGCAGATACAACTTATTTAAACAAATAGGAGGATGTCAACAACCATCGTAGCAAGTGCCAAACTCTGTACCCTGTAGATACGAGTACCTACATAGCCTATATAGTATATAGTACATAAGCTAGTATGTATAACGTCTCCGGAAATACATTCTCCGCGGTTTGGAATCTACTTTGCGGTGTGACCCGCTGTACGCTTTGGCTAGTGACCAATTGAACGTAATAAACTAAATTGAACCTTCACACGTCAAATTAAAGTTTAAAATTGGCTACGTCGTAGATACATCGGAGAACACTGCTACGGAACTACGGAATTTTGACTCGGGAACTGTATGTTTCAGAACAATGTTAAAACTCAAACAGCAAGTTCTAAAGGCAACTACTTGAATATGCTAGTTGGATAGTGTTTTAGGGTTCCGCACCCAATGGGGAAAACTCAGCTAACTGTCTGACTTCCTGTCCGTCCGTCCAAGTAGCAACCCATGAAATACGGACGGACGAATAGATGAATGAGATATACTTTATTGTACACCAAAAACTAGAAATTAACAAAAAAACCGAACGAACGGACAGACAGACAGAAAGTAGCCTAAGTCCTTCCCCCGACATGCAACCTATCTCTGTATCAAATTCCATCGAAATCGGTTGCACAGACGGTCCGAGAAAGCGTAGCAGACAGACATATAGACGACTCACTTTCGCATTTAAATATGGATTATAATAATTTTTCTGTGATTAATATGGAAGTAGACCAGTGACACTATACTTCAAAATTCTGACCATATCAGGTACTTCATCATACTTCATACTTATATTATGAATGCTAAAGTGTGTTTGTTTGTTGGTTTGTTGGTTTGTCCTTCAATTACGCCCCAACGGAGCAACGGATCGACGTGATTTTTGACATAGGTGGGTATACTTGAGGATCTGAAGAGTGACATAAGAGTGGCTACTTTTTATCCTGGAAAATCAAATTCTCTCGGGAATCAAAAAAACTAAACGGACGAAGGACGAAGTCGCGGGCATCAGCTAATACTTAATATTATTATAAATGATAAAGTGTGTTTTTCCCTCAACCATGCCGCAACAAAGCAACGATTTAACTTTATTTTTCGCATGAGTATAGTTGAGAACCTGAAGAGTGATATAGGCTACTTTTTATCCCGGAAAATTACGAAAAATATAAGCTACGACAAAACTCATTAATAAGCAATTGGTTGGTAGGTTCATGGGTTTTAACTTATTAACAATGGTTAAGCAGGTACGTTCAGTTTATGAAATGCTATAAACATAAACCCATATAAAATGTGCTAGGGGAAACCTATCGAAAGTATGTTTTCCATGACCCCAATAAGAGGAAAGCCATGCGATGCTGTGAGCATTTTTCGTGCGGAAAAATTCAATTAGGTCATGTCTGGTATTATAGAGGAACAACAGTGACTCTTGGCAAGATCCCAATATATTACAGGTAAAAGTGAAACGGCTCATAATAATATAGTCTAGGATAATGCTGTTGTTTTCACTAGTTTCAGGATTTGAGCTTTTAGAACTAAAACACACTAGAGACAAATGGGACTAATCGTTCTCACAAAACCTCCTCATGGGAAGGGGACGATTTTTTGTCCTATCATGCTAGTACTCGTATGTGCGGATCGATTCATATGTGAGTTACGTCAGAGACATAATGATAATGAGAATTTTTATTTAGCCAAATTGTGGGTAACAACAGTAGTTTTCATAGTCCCGTTCACAATTTACTGCCAGTGGCAGTGTGCAAAAATATACTCGTACATAAACAGCCTTAAATAATGTTAAATTCACTAAATCACTAATTACTGGTTACGCAAACGTTTTGTCTGTCAGTCCTTTGGTTTACAGTATGTGTCGTCGCTATTGTTTCATTATTGCTATTATTTAACGTAATTTTGAAGCGGAGGTTTCACTACGAGCGGAGCGAGCTCTATAAGGACTTCGTTCTGTTTGCAGTGGAAACCCTGCATTAGTTTGTTAATTCCAGGGACTTAACACATTACATTTTCATATAAACAAATAATATGCCTATACTTCTAAAACTTACCACCCGTCAGATATATGAGAGAGTAGTTTATAATATTCCTGAAGCATATTTTTCATTTAACTAGCTGGCTCACCCGGCTTCGATTGGATGGAATTTATTCAGAATATATATATTAATCACTTATAATAATTATTAATTAATTAGACCCTGAGATGTCAGTTAGTCAGTTTATCCTATTTTAGTTTATATTACAGATTAGAATTTATCATTTAAAGTTGATTGATTTATCGAGAAGTTGTTCAAAGCCACGTGCTGGTTTCTAAAAAAATCTTGTTTGCTCAGGGAAATTCAATTAGGTCATGTCTGATATTTATTTCAGTGGCCCTTGGCGAAGCTCCAAAATATAAGGTAAGCTAGTGAAAGTCTAAGAAAGCCCGTGCAAAATCATCACTATTATCCCATTCTGAGGCCAAATTGAAACCAATCTCTTCTTAAGCAATTAAGCCCTTGTTCATCATCAAATTCATCAATTATTCATCGTCTCAGAAATATAGCAATTATACTTGTCCAACCATTTATTTTACTTTTGACATAAGCAGGCCTATGAAGAGTCATAATTATTGACAGGCAACCATCGCCAAAAAAATGCAACACTCCATAATATATCCTGCATATAGTTTTTTACAATAGTGAAGCGACGTGCCCTTTTAAATCCGATATTTCGTAACTCGTATACTCATCTAGTAGTAGCATAAAATCTTGCATTTTTCCTGCATATAGGCTGGATTAGGTGGAGACAGAACAAAATGTCCCCACCAGAGGGATTGATAACTAAGTACTTATCATTATTCTAAGTTGCATTTAATTCAAAGTTCTTCAAAAAAGTATTAAGTAGAAAGCGAGTACCAAAGTTGCAAAGCAATATCGTGGTCCCAATAAAATGGAGCCAGGTGGTCTCCAAATTACGTGGCGCGAAGGAAGATATTCAAATAACGCCCCTCCTTGACAAGGGCTACATAGCTACATAGCAGCAAATATATTCAAAAGGTCCAGTTCATCTGACGTTCGTAATAGGAATTTTATAAATGCTTGAAGGAATTTTACGATTCACATTAGAAAAGGATCCTTGTTAGGTATGTACTCGTATAAATATAGATGTAAAAAACCGGCCAAGTGCGAGTCGGACTCACGCACCGAGGGTTCCCTACAAACCTGTAGTAAGTTTTAAATTATTAAAAAAACTACTTCCTAGATCTCGTTCAAACCAATTTTCGGTGGAATTTTGCATGGTAATGTATATCATATATTTTTTTTAGTTTTATCGTTCTCTTATTTTAGAAGTTACAGGGGGGGGGGACATTTTACCACTTTGGAACTGATTCGAATAACGTTAGTTAGTAGTAGGTATACAAGATGAATGTATATTAACTATATATTGTATATCTATATATATATAAATCTCGTGTCACAATGTTTGTCCTCAATGGACTTCTAAACCACTTAACCGATTATAATAAAATTCGCACACCATGTGCAGTTCGATCTAACTTGAGAGATAGGATAGTTTATATTATATAGATTAGGATTATTAGTGCTACCCGTGCGAAGCCGGGGCGGATCGCTAGTTAACTATATATTTTTACTTAAATTCTTTATATAAGCCAAATTTACAGCATTGTATAATATTATCGTACCTTCTTCACTTTATTACCTACTACCTAAATATGTTTCTTCTTTCCCCAATTTTTCTCTCTAAATTATACGCACTGTTTTCAACCCTGTCCCACTACCAAAGATTAACTGGAAGAGAATACGTCTAGGTATTTTTAAATTCGCCTTTGTGCATTTTAATAATATGTGCATTATAGAATTTAAAACAAAAACAAACAAATTATTTAAATCCATACTTATATCCATACTAATATTATAAATGCGAAAGTGTGTCTGCCTGTCTGCTACGCCTTCACGGCCCATCCATTCGGCCTGTTCCACTAGTCCCTACCAACGTATCCCCCCTGGGGGAGAAGAGTGGAATTTTTTTCCACCTATCCCTACGGTAGGGATGAGTGGAAAAATATTGACACTTATCCCTACCAAGTGATTTTAGTATTTTTGAGTGTAGAGGAGAAAAATACTGTATTGCTATTATGGCAAGCAATCATATAGAACTAGATGATGCCCGCGACTTCGTCCGCGTTGACTAAGTATTCAACCGATTATGACGGGTACAGAGATAGCTTGCAAGTCGGGGAAGGACATAGGCATAGGACTTTTACCTCGGAAAATTGAATCCACGCAGACGAAGTCGCGGGCATCATCTAGTTGTATGATATAACAATGAGGATATTCGTTATACCGGCCATTAATCAAGCAAAGACGACGTCTGATTTATCCTTCATACAGATGCAACCTTGACATGGGATGTACCTATTTATCATTATGATTTATTTCCCGTAATGTTCAGCTAACTCTAGTTTAATTGCTTGGAAACACTATTATAAAAGAAAACGTCATATTATTATAATGTTATCTTCCCTAGCTATATCTATCATAATTATTGTAAACGGAAAATTAAAAATATTACCTACCATGAATAAGTAAGCGAATTTTTTTTACGTTATTTATACGAAACCTTTGAAACCCTTAGAAAATTAGAATATCAGCTTATATTAAAAACAATTACTTTTCTACTCCACTACATGTTAACCCTCGACTGCGATCTCGCCAGGTGGAGTTTAGCCGTGGTAAGATTAGCCAACCCTCACAATATGCTTAATTTGTGGTAACAATGGTTAGTATTTTACGATTTCTGAATTACTACCCCTGAGGAAGTTAACTCAGCAGAGCAACTGTTGAGTTTCTTGCCTGCTCTTCTCAGTAGGAACTTTTCCGAACCGGTGGTAGAGTCAAAGTATGACGTAAGATAAGAGACACCAGGTATATCCTACCTGTATGTTATAATCCTACCTGTATGTTTGGAAGTTTTGACTTTGCCATGCATGTACATATTCCAAATAGCTGTTTATGTTAAAAATAATATACATCAATTTAAAAAAGCCAAAGATGTTTATTTCAGAAATACAAGGAATCCCGACAGATTGGTTCTGGGCAGAACTCCTAGAACTGCTTCTTATTTAAAAAGTTGTCATGCCATGTGTATTAAAATATTTAACCAGTTGCCTTGTGATATTCAGACCTTGCCTATTAAGCGATTTAAGCCTGCCCTCAGTAAATGGCTCTTGAATTATTCATTCTACTCAATAAAAGATTTTTTTGATTATAAATCATTAAAACAATAACTTACCTAAGAATTATTTATTGACATGTGTAGCCTATTTAATTTGTATTTAAATATTTTTTGTAACATTTGATAATTATGTATTATATACCTAATTTGTCCGTTATTGAGTGTAATAATAATTAGGTATTCAGAATTTAACTTGTTAATAATTTAATTAGGTAGTAAAATAATAATGTAAAATGTTAGTTAATTCTAAATGTTGTACGCCAGAAATGGCAGAATGCATGTTAATATTGTGTTCACAACGAATAAATCAATAAATCAATAAATCAATAAATAAATGAAAATGAAAATGAAAATGATTTATTTTATGTAGGACAACTTATGCCACTTATGATAAGTCGTAAGAATCTACCACCGGTTTGGAAAGCTGATTCTACTGAAAAATTGAGTATTGATAACTAGTGGAGAAAAAAATTGTGTGAAAATCCTTTTTTTTTCAAGTCATATCAATGAATAATTAGTATAGTCGGGCTTTCGATTAGGTTTCAGGATATTTGAAAATTCCACCCGAGCCAAGGAGAGGCGAGTTAACAAGGTAAGTATATTCCCATTCGAAAAGGTGAAGCCCAACCATAAATATTACATACCTACTCGTACCAATAGCGCAGTGTCTTTTCTCGTACTATTCTTATTATGGTGGTGGTACCGATTTGCATAAATTAAACGTAGCCCACCGACCCAGCAAAATGTTTCTAATACAACCAATTTGAAATTAATCTTATCACAAAAGTGTAGAGTACATTTTAGCATATTTGAGTCTCCACAAGTTTTTGCCGTAGTGCCCTGGATACAGACGGTAATTGAATATTCACATCTCGATGGCTTTCTGTTCGACGTTTTGTTCACTCGTGAATCGGAGTCTGGATCGTCTTCAAAGCTTCAGCAAAATATTTAAATATTAGAAACTTGAAATCTGCGTACCTTCATATACTATACCTATATTAATTCTCTCTTTGCTTTATCGTCGTCATTGAGGATCGAAACAACTTCCTTTATATGGGTGATGGTGGAGGTTTTCAAAGTTGCCTTGTTGGTTTAGTGATTAACATCATATTTGACTAAAAATTACAAGGTCCTATTTTATATTATAGTTATTGTTCATTTTTTGGTAACCATAACACGTCTTTGAGCGGCGATAAGTAGTCAGATCCCCAGCCGTATGCGGGTAGACCGTCACTATTTTTACCAGAGGAGAGCCCTACATCCACCAAATACTGAATCAGCCTTCCTAGCGATAGTTACCAAAAGTACAGCTATCTCTTAGTTAGTCTATATAGTCAGTTGACTATAGCGCTATAAAGAAAATCCTATAGCCCAGAAAATGGATTTCAAAAGCACCTAAACCACCGCAAACTCGCAAACTGAATCACTAATTAGATCATCAGCCGAACAAGCAAACCACAATATAAACACTTCGCTATCCGACATACAGCATCTTTGCTATCTGCAATATCAAGGATGCTACGCTATACATATAAATGACTTGAATGCTCACTTAGCCCGTCTAATCTCCACGTGCTGAACTCTGCGATTTATCCTCAAACGATGGCATACAATATTACCTTCATGTCCCTAATTGTTTGAATCAATGTATCGTGAAACCCTATATAATACAATCCAATTGGATAATTCAACCCATTGTTACGATTGAATAAAGTACCCACCTATTATCTGTGATCGTAGGGTAATTTTACCCACGAGTTCCCTGCTGACATACCTACGTACTATTAATTTCGTTTCCCTCAATTTCTCACAAGACAATATTTTCTATGGCAGGGTTTCTTAAAGTGGGGTCCACGGACCCCTTGGGGGTCCGTAGCATGTGTATCAGGGGTCCGCAGTAAGTCAGTTAACTCTTAATATATTTATTAGGATTTTTTTAAACTGTGAAGGCGGTCCGTGACTGCAATAAGTTTAAGAAACCCTGTTCTATGGTATTGTAAATTATTGTCGTCAAATGATCACTTATGAAAATGGATTGCCTTAAATTTATTGTAAGCTGAGTAAATGTGATAAGAGTAGGTACACGCAGTTTCCGAACCGGTGATAGAGTCTTGAAATATTATCATAAGTGACGTAAAGTCGTGAAATAAATTCATTTCCAAACGAACTTTGAAGAAGTCCAATTTATACCCGAATATTTTGGTGGACTTAATTCAGTAATCCAAGATCTAGTGACTTCCTCCCTTTTAATGTAAAGGCAGTTAAAGCTGCCGAATTATTATTTCGGTTCTTTGTAAATTTGAAAATTTTGAAACCCCTCAAGAGTAAAAATATGAAGAAAACAGTTAAATAGCACCTATCTTAACAATATTGAAATAACAAGAGGTGCTGAAATATTATAACTATACACAATATCCGGATAAGCTCACGTGTTCTGTCGGAAATATTGCTCGCGTTCCAGCAATAAGCATCTAATATTGCAGTGAAGTTATACCCCGCAATGTATACCCATTTAATAAAAAGACGAAAGATGGACACAGTCCGTACCGTGGATGGTGGAAATTCCCACAAAAACATAAGTATAAACATAGGGCGGATAAACAAATTTCGGTAGCGCATTGACGGTTCCTCTGGTATTGAAAATGTTCATGAACGGCAGCATCAGGTGACTAGCCTGCTTGTTTGCTCGCTATTTATATTATATTTTTTTAAAACAGCTGATGGAAATCTGTACATTTAGATGAATTAGTATAGTAGAGCTAGAGTACTCACGTGTGATGGGCGGAGGAGAGCCTCCGGTGTAGGCTGCGCAGCGACATGGCGTACCCCTAGCAGGGCGGACTGCCGCTGCCCTTGCCGCGAGGCCGGCGAAGCGCGCGCGCGCCGAAGAACGCGCCTTCCTCGTTGCACGACTGCGATCGCTGCGAGGCCAGCATACTGGCCGCGCGGCTCAGCGCGTGCAGCGGACGCACGCGCGCGCGCCTGCCCCACCCTCGCCCGACCACCTCAATCTTGACTGGCACCGCACACCCCAACCTTACTCACAAGTCACACCACAGTTTGCCGCCAGGTGACCCCACTGTGAACCTCGCTCGCTACTACCATCCCACACATACGAGTTCCCTTCACAATACAATCCGTAACACTTTCACCACTGTCACCGGATATGTCCACGCGCTTCAAGCGAGAGGTTTCTTCAATTCACGTTGCTTGGCACTTGATCACTTATTACCTAATTTTGTTTAAGCTATCTAAATTCATATGTGAAGGCGCTTTATCAGTTGCTCGATTGGTTATATTGTTTTAGTTAATTGCGACGTTTTCCAGTCGTATCTGTAACAAAATTAAATCTGTGTTAGAATCTTTAGCTATTGTTTTCAAATATAAGCGTCCACTCATATTATCACGGTCGTGAACATCATCAGGATATTTTTCTGAGTTCCACGATCACTGATTTTATTAATAATTGACTATGCCTTGGAATCACAGATATTAAGGTAGGTATAGGTACGGTAACTTAATACTTTTGTACTGTGACTGTCAATTGTTTCTATTCTCTGCCTTACCTAAGTATTTGCCTAGATCAAAGAATTGATTCTAAACTGTAGGCAGTGAGATTGAATCAAAGAAAAACACACATTAGCGTAATTATTCACCAGAGTGACTCATACCCTGCGTTTTTGCCCCTAATTTAGTCACGGAACCATTTTTGTTTTGAGTGTAATTAGTACAAAGGGTGGACTAGTTAATGAAAGGGTCAGCGAAGGGTCGTTCTCAGTAAATCACAAAAGTACCTAAACCCCATACTTCGACGTATTCTAATGCCTCTACCGCACACTCTGGTCTACGTACAACTTTGTCTAATTATTCTAAAAAGAAATTAAGCGTATAAAGGCAATGTAATTGGCTAATTTTTCTAGGGTAATGTATAGTTGAAGAGTTGAAAAATATTATGTAAAATACCAATAAAAACCAGCCATAAACAGATCAAAAATTACAGATTTCGCAATCCCCGCAAGAATCGGAGCATTGTATTTACAAAAATTTACGAAAAAAAATCTGAAATAAAAATCTCTTCTAAGTGTGTGCAATAAAGAGTTTATCTATCTATCTATCTATCTATCTCTTTTTCAAAATCTCTTCTTCAAAATTTTTCAAAATGTATTAACCGATTTTCAAAATTTTAACTCGACTGCACTTCTCGCCTGCATCCGTTTCTTTTAACACATTACCATGACGATCGGTCAATAATCATAGAAGCTACATTACTTTTTATATACGGAAAATACCCGTTTTTCTACAATTCCAAAACTAAAGGGTCCACCTACAGGTCACAATTATTAACCAATTTTCAACATTCTTTCGCCATTTTGTAGCTAAACTAATACCCTAGGACTTTCTTTTTCAATTTTTCTTAAGTCGGTTTTTTTTCCTAAATATTTACAATTTAGTAAACAAACACCCCCCAAAAACCCGACTGTTTTTTCATTTATTAAAAATTCAAAAAAAAAGTTAGGAGCCGATTTTCAAAATTCAAACTCTCACACGTGTATCGATAAATTCCTCAACTCTTGGTACTATTTCCATCTCGATCCTCCCAAAATCCTTGGAGCTATGGCCAAAAATACGTCCCAGGCGTAAAAGTTAATAATAGTAGAAAAAGTCGACTCTATTTAGTAGAGAGATTTTAAATTCGATTACAACTGACCCATTGAGGTCTAGGTTTCTTGATGGCGACCTAAAGTGGAGCTAACCTGTAAGATGTATTTAACGGCTTTACAGAGCCCACATTTATTAAAATCGACTTGGCTTTACCAACTTAGCCGACACTGCCGAAGCATCTAACCAGACTATAAACTGTCCCAGTTAATGGAATAAAACCCTGGACCTTTATCCAGGAATATATATAGCGAGCAAAGGAGCAGGCGTAAAGCGGGTTACCTGATGTTAAGTGATTACCTCCGCCCATGAAGATTCGCAGCACCAGAGGAACTTCCAATGCGTTGCCGGCTTATGATAAATTTATCCACCCTTTGAAGAGCCCCTTATTGTAATCATGAGGAAACAGTAGATGGCAGCTGATTCCAAAATTTGCAGGTAAGTGACAGAAAAGTCCTGAAATAACGGGACGTGGAAGAAGGCCAGGCATACAGGTTGTGAGGATGAAATTTGTTTCTGCAACGAAGGGTGCCACTAGACTAGGTCTTCAAAAATGCCTCAGGTTCTAAATGTAATATAACACAGTTCATTTAAAACGGGCCAAATGTACTGTACATACCTGATATTAAAGAATTAAAAAAGTGATTCAACTCCTTTTGGACAATTTAATAGAGTAATTTTATTAAATCAACCGAGTAACCAGATTCGTTTTTCTTCAATTTCATCCATTAGCAAAATACACTTTCTTATTTTTATGGACCATTTTAGAGATTGCTTTTGCTTATTGAATTCTTTTTCTAAGTTTGATCTCGCTAATTTGGCCGTGTACAAATTTGTGTGTGTAAAAATTTGTGCACCCTTTTAAGACGGTACTGCTCAGCAATACAATAGCAAACTTATCTGATCCGGTGGCCAAAATTGGAACTAATTTTTATGCCTATTTAGTGTTTGTTTTTATTTTATTTTTCACTAGCTGATGCCCGCGACTTCGTCCGCGTGGTTTAAGTTTTTTTTATTCCCGCGGGAACTCCTTAATTTTCCGGGATAAAAAAAGTAGCCTATGTCACTCTCCAGGTCCTCAACTATACCCATGCCAAAAATCACGTCGATCCGTTGCTCCGTTGCGGCGTGATTGAAGGACAAACTAACAAACCAACAAACAAACACACTTTCGCATTTATAATATTAGTATGAGTATGACAGATACCTAGCGACGCTGTCACCGGGTCAGATGAGTTTGTCGGACTATAATATTTGATATCGATTAATATCGACTTATTACGGTGTACGTATATAGAATCAAACGGACAGCTTTAGAAAGTAGCCTTTAACCAGAATGCAAGAGTTGAAATACCTACTAGTTTTAGGACGAAAACACACTAGAACCAAACAAGAAACATTCTGAACTCGATGATGCCCGCGACTTCGTCCGCGTGGATTAAGGTTTTTTGATTCCCGCGGGAAGCCTATGTCCTTCCCCGGGATGTAACCTACCTACCTCTATACCAAATTTCATCAAAATCGGTTGAACAGATGGACCGTGAAAGCATAGCAGGCAGACAAACACACTTTCGCATTTATAATATTAAGAATGGATATGGAAGTTTGGATTAACAAGTTTCATGAAAGCATAGAATAGCTCTGCAGAATCTGTACAAGGGTTTAATCTGTGTCCCCTTGTCTATTGGTGTACTCTATCATAGTGCATTGGAGAGCACATTAAGCTGTCGGTTCCGGTTGTTAGTCGTCGCTGCTGCGAGCATGTGATAACAATCGTTTATCTCGTGGGAGATTGTTTCATCAAAGAATTTCTGAGTGCTATTCTGTAATCACGCAGCCTCGCTTATTAATGCTGACTTTGTTTTTCTTCTTCGACGAGCGAAGGGCTTCGTATACTTACTCGTGTTCGATTCTTTAAATAATGGAAATAGATGTTAAGTTGTCAGGACTATTTTCTGCAACGGGCACCTCTTATTTCTACATGAGCAGATTCCTTTTGCTGTGCTTATTCCAGCAGCTTTCCCTTAAGTATGAATTAAGTATGAGTTCAATATTATGTCATGCCCAAAATGTCATGGGGTTTCACGTGCCCCAGAAATGTGACTTTTCTCATCTTTATAGTTTGTAAAAGTTATGCGTTAAATCGAGGTTAAATGCTTAATTAGCGATGATTTTATATAAAAAGAATTTGCCAATATGCCCAGCCACAGATTAATTTATAAATTGGCTCAGCTTGATGTGGTCTATAAATTTCAAAAAAATGTTTTGCAAAATCATAACCTATTCGTATAGGTAGTCATTTTATCACTTTTTTTGTCCTAGTCCGTACTTAATAAGTTCAAAAATTACAAATTAAAATACAAAAATTGTTAGGTGCAACTTCAAAATAATTTTCGTTATTTTCTTACAAAGAACCCTATTTTTATTAAGCAGGTTACGAACTTAATTCCGGCAATGTTTTCGAAATCTTCAAAAAAAGAAACTTTATTTTTTGAAGTGTCGTGAACAGATTAAGGATTGGCGATTAAGCTTAATTTTTTCATTAAAACTTGATCCGCCTTCTTTCAAATTGTTTTGAGATCTTTCAACACGACGTCGCGTCGTCGGTTTACCTTGGGTTTGTAACTTTGTATTTCATTAAGGAACATTGTACAAAATAAAAATAATTAACCAGTCAAAATATGTTTGCCCATTTTAATAATGATTGTCTTCAAATCGAGAGAGAGAGAAATGAATAGGCGTCTTTTAGGCAAGCACTCCCTCCTACTGCAATCGTTTCTCTTACCAACTTCGACCGCCCTCCCCTCCCACCTATCGCGTAGTTAGTTCTGCCTACCAGGCTTTTTGGACTCCAATTACACCCCCAACTAGTGGTTTTGCTCTAGTCCGTTTTATCTGGATAGTCCGGTAAACGGGCTTAATAATTAGGCTGCAATCGTTTCTCACACACAAACAGTTTAAATCATACGCGTTTTAATATTCAGGATTTGTCTAAGCAAATCGTAATAATTTGACTGTTTAAGGAGTTCATACATGCTTTTTGACGTGCAGGCATCTATGAACTCCTTAAACAGGTCGAATTATACGCTTGACAAACGATTACGATTACGATTTCCTCACACAATCTGGGGGCTGGTTCTTATTGAAACACCCACACATATATTTTTTACATCTCTCATATTCGGTAAGTAGGTCCTTATTACCCCCAAATGGAGCTTGTAGGTGACCAATTAGCGCTCTAGGGTAATAATGTAGCTAGAAAAGCCCTCGGGCGGTAAGTAATTAAAAAAAGTATGATGGTTAGATGTACGCGAACTTTTTGAAAGAGTGAAGAGTTTTATTTTAAACTAGCTGATGCCCGCGACTTCGTCCGCGTGGACTAAGTTTTTTCGATTCCCGCGGGAACTCATAAATTTTCTGGGATAAAAAGTAGCCTATGTATGTATGTATATTCTTTATAGCTGATGCCCGCGACTTCGTCCGCGTGGAATAAGTTTTTCAGTTAATTTTCCAGGATAAAAAGTAGCCTATATTACTATCGCACGGTATAATCCCCCTATAATGGTGAAACACGTACTTCTTCATATTTTAACGAAAGCCCAAATGCTGTTTCATGGCTAGGTATAACTTGAGAAATTAAGGATTTTCATACAAACTCTCAACCCCTATTTCACCCCTTCGGGGGTGGAATTTTGGAATACTGTGAAACACATGTTTTCATTTTCAACCCGCAGCTCATATATCAGGTTTCATGGCTATAACTTGAGAAATTAAGGACTTTCATACAAACTCTCAACCCCTATTTCACCCCTTCGGGGGTGGAATTTTGAAAAACTGTGAAACACATATGTTTTCATTTTCAACCCGCAGCTCATATATCAAGTTTCATGGCTATAACTTGAGAAATTAAGGACTTTCATACAAATTCTCAACCCCTATTTCACCCCTTCGGGGGTGGAATTTTGATAAGCTGTGAAACACATATGTTTTCATTTTCAACCCGCAGCTCATATATCAAGTTTCATGGCTATAACTTGAGAAATTAAGGACTTTCATACAAACTTTCAACCCCTATTTCACCCCTTCCGGGGTAGAATTTCGGGATAAAAAGTATCCTATGTCCTACCTCGTAGTATGGGCTCAAATCGTGCCAAGTTTCGTTTGAATTCATTCAGTAGTTTCGGCGTGATGCGCGGCCAAGATACAGACAGACAGACAGACAGACAGACAGACAGACAAAAATGAAAAAAATTACAGATTTGGCTTCAGTATAGAATAATGAGTGCCCTCCAAAAAAAATTTTCAAAATATCTTCAATGTACAGAATTGGACCTGTTACAGTTTTATTATAAGTATAGATTACTTACCGCCCTAGGGCTTTTCTAGCTACATTATTACCCTGGAGCGCTAATTGGTCACCTTCAAGCTCCATTTGGGGGTAATAAGGACCTACTGACCTCACAATCGAGATGTAAAGCAGAGTAGTTAGCTCGGGTGTAAGCATCAATTGCACCCTCGAACTATAGGCGCCCTGGCTGTGCTCGTGCGCCTAAATATCTCGGGCTGCAATTGATGCCTTACAGCCCTTGGCTACTAATCTACTATTATTGTCATCTTGCATCCTGCTAAAACTAACCTTCCATAATAATGTGTACAGCCGTTTGAAAAATTCCGCATTCCGAGGTCGCGCAAGTTGCAAATATGCAATAGTACGACGACGCGAGATGAAAAGCTGCAATGTTGGGAAATATTAAAACAGTTGCCCCAAAAACCCGACCGCCGCGCTGTAACTATTGCACCCAATTTACTGGGAACCCTTGCCATTGATATACACTGTATATCAATCACTGTACACTGTATGATATATACTTACCCAAGATAATATTATCTAAATATTTCCTTACTTAAATACGGTACAATAGGTGGTAACACACATCTGGCAAAGTAAGCCTAATTTAATAACTTTACAATATATTTTTTACTAGATGATGCCCGCGACTTCGTCCGCGTGGATTGGTTTTTAGGGTTCCGTACCCAAAGGGTAAAAACGGGACCCTATTACTAAGACTCCGCTGTCTGTCTGTCTGTCTGTCTGTCTCCAGGCTGTATCTCATAAACCGTGATAGCTAGAAAGCTGAAATTTTCACAAATGATGTATTTCCGTTGCCGCTATAACAACAAATACTAAAAATTAAAAAAATATATATTTTAAGGGGGGTCCCCATACAATAAACGTGTTTTTTTCGTATTTTTTTGCTCAATATTAAAAACGGTAACAGGTAGACGGTTCAAATTTTCACAGAATATTCACTTGTATATTACCTTTCCAAATAAATAATTAAATATCAATAAAGTAAATATTAAAGGGGGGCTCCCATACAACAAACGTAATTTTTATTTTTAATATTTTTACCCTTTGGGTACGGAACCCTAAAAATGAATGACACAAGAAAATCTCATTTCTAGCTAACCACCTCGTTTTCGGGTTTCACCTCGTTCTTAAAGAGTTACTACATTATGAATGACTAGCTGACCTGCCCTTGCTTCGCTCGGAAAATTCTTTCCGGTGAAATTTCAAAAAAATCTTAACACAAATCATATTAATCATAGTAATATTATAAATGCGATAGTGTGTGTTTGTTGGTTTATTGTTTTGTTAGTTTTTCCTTCAATCACGCCGCAACGGAGCAACGGATCGACGTGATTTTTGGCATGGGCATAGTTGAGGGCCTGGAGAGTTACATAGGCTACTTTTTATTCTGGAAAGTTAATGAGTTCTGCGGGAATCAAAAAAATCTTAATCCACGCGGACGAAGTCGCGGGAATCATCTAGTAATTCTGTATACCTAAGCCTAAATACCAACGTTCATTTATACTAGGTACCTGAAAAATAACGGAGGTTCAGATACCCTGTCATGCCTCTTGGGGATGGAAATTCTAAAAACCGTAAAAAACCTGCCTATTTCGGCATTTCAAACCGAAAGCCCAAATAATATAATAACCCCAGCGGCTTGGGTTGTGCTAGTATTGATAGATCAATCAGTAAGACCAATCATAAGTTACTACTTTACTTAAGTACTGTAAAAAAAAAGTTAAAGTTAAATTAAAAGAAAAGTAAATTAAGTACACAGGTACTCTCCTGAGAGTACTTAGTAAAAATTTTATATTTTTGAATGTAGAGACTCAAATACTTGAGCTGTATGTGTAGTAACTAAGTAGGTACCTATAGTTCGTGCGCGAGTTGAATTCAGAGTAATTAATGTATGGTAACCAGGGCTGGGCAGTATTTGAATTACTTGTAATTAAAATACGTAATTGAAATACAAATACGTATTTGGTATTTGCATTTCAATTACTTACCATGTAATTTGTAATTGGTATTTCAAATACCTGACGCCGAGGTATTTTGTAATTAGTATTTCAAATACTTGAGGCTTCAAAATACATTTGAATAAAATACATTTTACCTTCGTGAGTGTGAGTGCGAGCCGAGAGTATAATGATGGTAAAGCAGCTAGTTGGCAACACTGCACCTGTTAAGTTTATTACTGTAGTTGTACGCTATGACTGTACGTCAAAATCTTGCCATTCATGCCTCAGAGACAAGTTACAAAAAACATTAAATTATACGTTTTACGATTACGTCTTATTTTGTAATTTGTATTTCGTATTTCAATTAAAAATAGCTAAAATACTGTATTTTGTATTTTATATTTCAAATACCTTACATAAAGGTATTTTGTATTTCGTATTTTAATTACTTGCGATAAAGTATTTTGTAATTTGTATTTCAATTAAAGCAAAGCATGTATTTTGCCCAGCCCTGATGGTGACCCATACATTTACTCTGCATTCAACTCGCGCGCGAACTGTATGTTTAAAATATGCCAGTCAGTTAGTTTGTCCTTTCACAGTTCAGCACTGTAGAGCGATCACATACTTACATTTCGTCTAACTTATCTGACCCGGTGGCAAAAGTTGGAACTAATTTATGTGCTTGTTAAGTTTTTTTTTAATTTTATTTTTTATATCTACTAGCGACGCTGTACTATTATGATAGTGTTAAACTACGGACAAAAAATTACAGACTACCGCGACAGGACAACACGTGTTTCACAAAAGCCGCGGACGTTTGGCGCGAAAGTTCACGTTTCCCAGTCCTGTCATAGTCATGTGTAGACTAGGTACGTAGTGTGTTTTCACCCTTAAATTCACACCTGAAAAGCTCTATTTTGTTTAGTGTATTGACAGGAAAATAACAGAAAATCCGATAAAAAAGATATCAGCGCAGATATACAATTTCACGTTTCAGCTCTACCGAAAAAATATTCCATGCGGGAGTTAAAAGATCAAAGAATTTAGTTCAACTATTGGGTGTAGTGCAAAGCCCGCATTTTTTGATTCAATGGCAATTTATCATTTGACTGAGCTCATCCTAAAGGTGGACAAATCGACTGGAGCAAGCTGGGACCAAAAAGGACTATGTGGATGATGCCATAAATTCATTTATTTATGAATACGGTGAGTAGGTACATAAAGACGTCTTCTTACACTTTTACTAAATACTCTCTCTACTCTCTCCAAGTCGTAAAATGTACTTTTTAATACAGTTGCTCGAATAATGCACCTACAGGGCAGGAAACATGGTTTGTATGTAAAATTTACTGCCCTCGTGCTATTTTTTTGCAGTTTTTTTTTTAATTTTTGTAAGTCCAATTTACTTCCAAATAAAAAGTTTTCTTGCAATTAGGTCCTTAATGAAATATCATTATTTCATTAAGGACCATTATTTGCGGCAAAGTCAATAAACTTTGTATGTAGAAAACTTAAAAATAGTAAAATTTAGACGTGTGTTGATGAAATTAATTCATGAAATTTGAATTTAATAGAATTAAATAAAATAGTTTTAACATTTATTATAGATTAATTTAAAAAAAAAGAATGGGCTCCGTCGTACCACGCGTTTGTCGTTAGTTTCAAATCCGAATGGAAACTTGAATAAATATTTCTTGAATAAAGATCCAAGCATAGATTCCATTTAATAACCTTCCTATTTCTATGACTTAGTCTTGTAAAAATAGGTTAATACTAAATGTGGATAGAGAAGTTGAAGCTTCCAAAATAAATCAATAACAGTCGAGTCCCAGTGGAATTGTCAGCAAACTCGGTTAGGCGAGTATGTCTCAGAGACCGCTTATCGAGTGTATTTAGTTAAGGATTGGAAAGACCTATCGCGTAACGAGATACAATGTGTGATATGGTTTCTAGAAGTGGTACAACATATACAGATGAAATAGTTATTTTGTAACACTAACTTTATCAAGATATAGTAAAAATGTACGGCAGATGATGATACTGCCGTCGCGCTATGCCATGGGACTTGTTTCATAGTCCAGACTCCAAACTAGTGTGAAAACCAGCAGCCCCAACACAAGCAGAGTAACATTAGACACAACAGGGTATTAATTATAACAGCTAAATAGCAACTAAAGTGTAACGATCGCAGACACCTCTGATTTGCTTACACTCTTTTACTATGCAGCAGCTCTATGCTCGCAGCTATGCTCGCAGCGGTATGTCGATGTAAAAGCTGTGATAAAGCCGTGAGAGTGATGTGTAGCACTGATAAGCCCATGACTGCCGTGTTGCTGCTGTCACGCGACGCTGTTGTCACGCGCTGTGTATGCCCAAGCCTTTAACCGCTTATCGAGTGTATTTACTATTTAGTTAGACGCTTTGTCTATCTCTGGGGCATAGAGCATTTTATATTATAGGTTTCAATAATATTGCTGTATAAAAGTTAACCTGCAGTTATAATTAAACTAAGTGGATACCCTAGTGTAAGTTTCTAATGTGATACTGTAGTTAGCTTGGCTAGAGCAAAAGTTAGATATTTAATTTGGCTTTAAATGTGAGCGTTGCACTTTATACATATATTTGTAACTATAAACCGGCTAACAGATAGATCGGTTTGTCAGACTTTCTATAAAAATACTCTTTTATCATTTAATTATTTCTTCTTCTTCTTCTCTTGGTTTTTGGCTTTTATATTTAATTATTTATTTATTTATGTATTATTAGTATGTATAGTTTAAGTAGTATATTATTATTGCGTGTTTATTGTTTCCCGCTCCTTTTTAGGGTTCCGTACCCAAAGGGTAAAAACGGGACCCTATTACTAAGACTCCGCTGTCTGTCTGTCTGTCTGTCTGTCTGTCTGTCTGTCTGTCTCCAGGCTGTATCTCATAAACCGTGATAGCTAGAAAGCTGAAATTTTCACAAATGATGTATTTCCGTTGCCGCTATAACAACAAATACTAAAAATTAAAAAAATATATATATTAAGGGGGGTCCCCATACAATAAACGTGTTTTTTTCGTATTTTTTTGCTCAATATTAAAAACGGTAACAGGTAGACGGTTCAAATTTTCACAGAATATTAACTTGTATACTAGTGGTTCGCCCCGAACTGAGACCTCGCGGCATCACAGAGCGCCATCTATTGACATCATTGTGAAGTTCTGTTAAAAATATCATCATCATTAAAAATTAAATAATTTCGTTTCCTTATAATATTTATCTAATTTTAGTATTTGTTGTTCAAGTACAGGATATAATTCAAATAATTGATCAAGTTTCAGGCTTGATAGTTCAGGAAATTGAGAGTTCTGAGGTCAACTTTGGACGTTAGAAAATCGCCACTTTGAAAGCCCCCCATTTCGTCAATTTTTGGGGAAAAATTTAAAAAAAAATATTTTTGGACTCTATTCCTAATTATCTTTAAAATGATATACCGCAACCCTATGTAACGCTATAAAAAATATTTTACTTCGCATTCGCTTCTATGAGAGCCCCCCTGAAATAAAGATTTTTATAACTTTTTAAGCCATATTCGGCGGGAGGCCATCGGTTTACATATTATATTTAAATTTGAAGTAATTACGTTCAGTAATTCAGAAGTTATAAGGCTCTGACAGACGGACGGACGGACGGACGGACGGACGGACGGACGGACAAGTGCCAATTCACCCAAGTAGACTCAGAGACCTTCGCTTCGCTCGGTCAATTACCTTTCAAAATAAATAATTAAATATCAATAAAGTAAATATTAAAGGGGGGCTCCCATACAACAAACGTAATTTTTTGATATTAACAATAAACCTCTACAAACAAAGTTAGTTTTGCGGTTCATTTCATCTTGTTTTTAATACGTCATAAATCGTAAAACTTACTACAGGTTTGTACGGAACCCTCGGTGCGCGAGTCCGACTCGCACTTGGCCGGTTTTTTTAAAGTTCCTTAAGAATTGGGTTGTCTGGAGGAGATCGCTTTTAGTAATAAGACCACCCTAGCGCACGCGTTGTTTTCTGTTTTTTGTTTATAATTAAGTTATTTCTATAGTATGTGTGGCAATAAAGAATTTATCTATCTATCTATCTATACTTACTCTAAAAACTGGGACACATTTTTGTAGTAAGTATAGTGTGAAAACAATCTAAGTTCTAACATAAAGGCAGAACAATTATTATCGCAGTGGTTAACAATCATCAAATTAGTCATTCATTTGACTATTCAAAAGCACTTGTTAGTTTGTTCGAACAAAACTTTCAATTGTAAATCTACAGCAACAACAACAATGTGGTTTCAAGTACAACAATAAATAAATAATGTAACGAGTATAAATACCAGTGGAATGGCCAGACGGCGTGCCCTGGGGATCGATAACCCTCTGAATAGATTCAAGCCGCCTTCAAGACATACTACCACTGGGTAAATGAATTAGGTAACTAGTGTACAGGCTCTCGACCGCTTACAGCATTAAACAATGCTATCTTAGAATAATCAGATAATAATTAGCGTTAATATAACAAGATAAAGTAGGTACAAAACCTCTTTACAGATCCAGTACACGAATGTACTGTTTAGGTGAATTCGTTCTCATTACATAAGGAACTTTTTTCCACTACAAGTTAGCCCTTGACTGTAATCTCAATCAAGTCCTAAGATGGTAGCGGGCTAACATGTTAGGGGTGCCTAGAAATTTATATTAAACCCTTACCCCTAATCAGTTTCTTCGTACCGGAACGCTAAATCGCTTCACGGCACGACTTATCCGGTAGGGTGATAATTAAATAGCCAACACCGAAGCCTCCCACCAAAGAGCAACGGCGAAATTTTTATTGACCACATTTACTAAATCTTGATTGTACACAAGTAAGGTAAAGACGAAAGTAATTTGCTTATTTTTTTAAATTTTATCAAGTATTCACCTTAATTAATTGAACCTAGGTAAAAAAATAAAATATTTAGGGAAACTTTTTTGATTATTTAGTTCCCGTTTCTCAGTTTAGTGTTACCATTTTATGTATAATCTACCTAGTAGCAGAATAAATCTAAATTGGTAGATTATTTTGTATCGTTTTAAAAATTGTAATTATTTCGTCTGATTAATGTTTGCATAAATAATAGTATTGCTCTTTTTTTAATGTATTTTATATTATTTAAGTGAATTTTCTTGCATACATTATTTATTAATCTCTAACAAAATGGTAATAATTGAAAGAATATTATGGCAGCACTGATGCTGATTGTCTGTGGTTGTGCCGAATGTTTCACTGATCTGTGGTTGTCATTTGTCTTTGTTTTTGTAGGTTTCTTCCGGTTGTCATTTTTAGAAGTGACATTACCACATAACCTACAAAACTTTAAAACGAAATATCTTTTTTTTCTAGGTTCATTAAAAAAAAATCTAGCTTCTGTGACCTTCATTTTCGACGTTTAAAAAAATATATTTTTTTCATACGTGTACATAATTATTTTTTCTCAATAATATTGATGTATGGAAGTTCGCCGTTGCTCTTTATTTGTCCGTGGTCTCTTTTCGCCCTATACGATAAGAATTTGTGGTAAGTTTATGATAATATTTCATTTCATTCCACCTCATATTTTGTTGTAACTATTCTTCCTTTACAACCACTTCCAAGGGTCACTGGTAGAGATCTCATAAAGAGATAAGCGCCTCCTTGTCCACTAAGTTTCTGTTTTCCAACGTATTTCATAAGTTTTCGGTACAAAATAAATTTAAAAAAAAAACCGGCCAAGTGCGAGTCGGACTCGCGCACCGAGGGTTCCGTACAAACCTGTAGTAAGTTTTACGATTTATGACGTATGAAAATAAAAATTACGTTTGTTGTATGGGAGCCCCCCTTTAATATTTACTTTATTGATATTTAATTATTTATTTTGAAAGGTAATATACAAGTTAATATTCTGTGAAAATTTGAACCATCTACCTGTTACCGTTTATAATATTGAGCAAAAAAAACCGGCCAAGTGCGAGTCGGACTCGCGCACCGAGGGTTCCGTACAAACCTGTAGTAAGTTTTACGATTTATGACGTATTAAAAATAAAAATTACGTTTGTTGTATGGGAGCCCCCCTTTAATATTTACTTTATTGATATTTAATTATTTATTTTGAAAGGTAATATAAAAGTTAATATTCTGTGAAAATTTGAACCGTCTACCTGTTACCGTTTTTAATATTGAGCAAAAAAATACGAAAAAAACACGTTTATTGTATGGGGACCCCCCTTAATATATATTTTTTTTTAATTTTTAGTATTTGTTGTTATAGCGGCAACGGAAATACATCATTTGTGAAAATTTCAGCTTTCTAGCTATCACGGTTTATGAGATACAGCCTGGAGACAGACAGACAGACAGACAGACAGACAGACAGACAGACAGACAGACAGACAGACAGACAGACAGACAGACAGACAGACAGACAGACAGACAGACAGACAGCGGAGTCTTAGTAATAGGGTCCCGTTTTTACCCTTTGGGTACGGAACCCTAAAAATACGAAAAAAACACGTTTATTGTATGGGGACCCCCCTTAATATATATATTTTTTTATTAATTTTTAGTATTTGTTGTTATAGCGGCAACGGAAATACATCATTTGTGAAAATTTCAGCTTTCTAGCTATCACGGTTTATGAGATACAGCCTGGAGACAGACAGACAGACAGACAGACAGACAGACAGACAGACAGCGGAGTCTTAGTAATAGGGTCCCGTTTTTACCCTTTGGGTACGGAACCCTAAAAAGAACACATTAAGATGTACTTAAGTAAATGTAAATTCAAAAGTGCTAAGTGCATCGAACTCTGGGTCGCGATTATGTATGTCACAAAGAATGATGTCACAAGTTTTTATTGTGAAAACCGTTACAAAGCTTTTGCATGTTACAAATTGTAACTGTATATGCAATTTATTTCCTCTCAGACATCATGTTTCTTATTTGCTCGTAAATCTTCTATAATAACGTGTTGAATAAAAATTGTAGCAAAAACTTATTATTTCTTGTTTCTGGAGTTCCGAGATATTATATACACTTTACTTCGCTAGAATCACGCTATATACTTACAAGTCGCAAAAACTTATACATTAATGATGTTTTCTTATTTTACATCTTTTCTCTTTGCTCAAGCGTAGGCAGACCCTGACTGACTTGACTTCGTACATGTGGCCTTGAATGTAGTTAGTATGTACCTACGAGTAGGTATGTATTACCTAATTAGGTAATACGTAGGTAATCTATCATCATTGTCATCTCAACCCATCGCCGCGGCCGGTCAACTTTATGACTTAATTTATACTTGTATTCTATAATCTATATGAGCTTTTGTGTACCTCTAGTATACCAGATGATGCCCGCGACTTCGTCCGTGTGGATTAAGGTTTTTGATTCCCGCGGGGACTCTTGAATTTTCCGGTATAAAAAGAGGCCTATATCCTTCCCAGGGATGCAACTTATCCCTGTACCAAATTTCATCAAAATCGGTTGAACAGAATATGGGCCGGTAAAGCATAGCAGACAGACAGACAGACACACTTTCGCATTTGTAGTATTAGTATGGAAGCATGGATACGCGCCTAATTTACTGAAATTGGTTAAAAAGATCAACACCACATAAGATTTATTGCAAATTAATGGTAACGATTTGAAAAGCGTAACGGCTAAGTTTCTTGCACGTTCTTGTGTGTGAAATTAATTTCTGAACAGGTGGCAGAGTCATGAACTACGTCATGAACATATGTGATCATGAGCTATGAAGTCGTGGCAAGTTGTCCTACGGGGAAAAAAAGTATATTAGAGTTTGAGTTCAATTCTGGGCCTAAAATACCAATAGTTTTCGGGGAACCGCTAATAAAATTCAGCCAAACACAAGAATCGCAATTGTTGCATTAAATAATCACAACTCCTGTGCTATTCCCAATCATTGTAGTCGCGAACGCTCGATTAATGCTCCAGTATACATTTTAACTACTATTAGGGTGAAAACATACACGGCTAACGTTGTTGGACGTTTTTTTCCCGTCCTGTCCATAGCGCCAGAACAGAATATACACGTTGAAAAAAAAGTCTGGCTGACAAGAATACGCGCGCGCACATGATAACTGGAGCTGCATAGATCTTCCTCCTAGAGTCGTATTCCCCATTACTGAGGGTCGTGCCCCTCCAATAATTCTTATGTGGACGATGTCGCGCCATGTTGCTCTGTTTTTTGCGACATGCAGGGCTTCGTGGACCTTTCTATCGAGAGTGGTGCGGATTTGATCTGACCAACGCATCGTGCTACGTCCCCGAGGTCTTTTGCCGTCAACTTTGCCAGTAATGACAATCTTTTCAAGATTGTGTCCCTCCCTTCTGGCCATGTGGCCGAACTAATCAAGGATCCTCTGGAGACAGGGGGTTGATAGCGTTTTCGTGATTTTAATTGTTTGAGGATCGATGTTGCATAGATCACTGACACGAAAGAACGTTTTTTCTATAGGACGCGGGCGTTTTGCGCGGACTTTTTGTCCTGTCCTGTTCGTAGTGTATTTTCACCCTTACTTGCGCGCTCGTGCAAACTAATCACCCGTTACCGTTACGCAAATATGACCCAATTACGAGTACAGTAATTAATAAATTGGTTAGGTACCTGCTCTTCAATAGGTGTATAGTCTGTATTTTGTCAATACAGCCATGCTTTATTAATAATTGTTCAGTTAGTATTTGAACAGCTGTGTTTTGGATTGATTCCTTGTTTATCGAGCTTTATCTAAACTGAAATTATATTGCAAACGGTTTATAATGTTCTAGATACTATTTGTGTTTGTATTATTCGGGTATTATTTTGAGGTTTATTTTGACTGAAGTTTTACAATATAATGACAGAAATGTTTTTGAAATATTAAGATAGAGATATCATGTTTTTGAGATATTATGATAATTTCCAGTGTAATACTTGTTACGTAACGTATGCATTGTTACAAAGTGTAACATTTTTCTGATGAAAAGAGCAACTGCTGAGTTTCTTGCCGGTTCTTCTCAGTAGAATCAGTTTTCCGAACCTGTGATAGATTCTTACGACTTATCATAAGTGGCAAAAGTTGTCCTACGTGAAATAAATAATTTCATTTCATTTCATTTGATTTCATGTCCCCAAAGATTGTCTGGAAGAGATAGCCTTAGGAGATAAGACCGCCTTTGCATACTGTAAAGTCTTATTCGTAGATTTAATGTCTTCTGTAATTCCGTGTACTTATGTGCAATTAAGATTGAAATAAATAAATAAATAAGATAAGATAGATGTAAGTAATTATTATTCACTAGCTGATGCCCGCGACTCCGTCCGCGTGGTTTAAGTTTTTTTTATTCCCTCCGGAATTCCCTAATTTTCCGAGATAAATGTTTGTCCTTCAATCACGCCGTAACGGAACAACGGATCGACGTGATTTTTGGCATGGGTATAGATGAGGACCTGGAGAGTGACATAGGCTACTTTTTATCCCGGAAAATTAAGGAGTTCCTGCGGGAATCAAAAAAACTTAAACCACGCGGACGAAGTCGCGGGCATCAGCTAGTATATTATAAACTCCACCATATTTTATTTGCAGGAACATGGGTACAGAGTTGGTCTTATAGTGATAATTTCCTTAACATATTCTACCATATAATGGTGTGCAAATTGTTTGTAATACAACAATTTATGTATGTATTTCTTAACTATGTGAGTATTTATTCTGCAAAACATAATAAGAATATTATTTTACTTGTGTACTGTGCTTTTCATTGTAAAGTAAGCAACCTTTCTGTAAAATTAAAGCAAACAAACACAGACTCTTTTCGCTCGTGATTCACTCACTCACTTCCAGCCAACCATTGTTGGCTTTGGTGGATACCGGGCCTAAACTATTTTTAAATAAAATTATCGGGTGACGTTAACAGCTATATTTACCTGTAATTTATTATGAAGAGCATCCGTCAGACGCTTTACGGAAATTCCCCCAACTCGGGATCAAATTTTAATTAATAGCTTACTCACTCAATTCTGATACGACGCCGTAACCCAGTTACTGAAGTACGACCTAATATAGTTATTAAACCTGCTCAAAAGAACATAACGATGTTTCGTTAAAATGAGGAAGAAAAGAGCCCGCACTTGGGCAGCGTTGTGGACTATGGCCTAATCCTTCACTTTCTGAGAGTAGACTCATGCTTAGGGCTGCCATCCGTCCGGATTTCCCCGGATATGTCCTAGTTTAAAGGGCGTCCGGGGAGCGTCCGGGCGGGGTTTCATTTGTAGTTCAGGTTTAAAAGTTTTCAAGTTGCCGCACGCCGCGGGGTAGCCCGTGCGAAAAAAAAGTTGATTTATATTAATTAAGACATTTTTATTTTACTAAAACGAGCACCTGACCATATACCCAAGTAGGCGTTGGATTGGAACCCGCAAGGTCAAAGAAAACGCGGGCGGCCAAAACAAACTTGGCAGCGCGTTGATTATGCGAAAAAGATCGGCCTTACGTGGGGCGAGCTAAAGCATAGAGCGTCCGACCTGGACTAGTTTAATAGTGATCTGTGGTCCGACAGATCGGCTTGGAAAAGAGTAGCGTCTGCCCTCTGCCCCGAAGGGGGGACATAGGACTTAATGATGAAGTAACTTTAAAAACACATAGTACTGTTGACATATCCGGGTTCTAAGCTCTGAAATCCGGGGTTATCAAGCTTCTCGTCCTAGTTGCCAGATTTTAGAAATGGCAACTCTTACGCTACTCATGCTCAGTAGTGAGCCGGTACTAAATTGGATTGAAATGATGAAAATGGAAAATGAAAGCAAGTGAGAAGTATAACGCTGAAAATTAAGAAGTGTGTCCCCTTACAGGTTAACCCGCTTCCATCTTAGAATGCATCACTACTTACCATCAGATGATATCACAATCAAGGTCTCACTTGAAATGGAATGAAAAAATCTGCACCCGGCGCTCTGCAACCCCCCTTATTCCACTCTATTCCATGCTAATATTATAAATGTGAAAGTGTGTCTGTCTGTCTGCCACGCGTTCACGGCCAATCTGTTCAACTGATTTTGATGGATAGTTAGTATCCCGGGGAAGGACATAGGCTACTTTTTTTCCCGGAAAATTAAAGAGTTCCCGCGGGAATCAAAAAACCTTTATCCACGCGGACGAAGTTGCGGGCATCATCTAGTCCTAAATATCTTATCTCATAAGGTCAAATATAATGACTAACAACGCATCAACGAAGGCATAAACTACATAACATAGTCTCGAGCCCATTTATAGATGCCTACCGGAGCGTGCCAACCGTGCAGGCTCGTCAATCTTATACGTGACATTTTCGAGGGTAGGTTCCCATACCACTAAACCAGGTTCACCACCACCACCCTCCACTACAGCCCATTAATGTCCCACTGCTGCACAGGCCTCCACTCTCATAGGAGAGAGGGAATTAGAACTTAGACCCACCACGATGCTCCAATGCGGGTTGGCGGGCTTTAACGACTATTATCATGTTAGTGATAATAACCGGGACCGACGGCTTGACGTGCTCTCCGAGGCACGGGGGTGGAACACCGCCAACTTCCTAACTCCGGGCTAGTACTGAGAATTTCTAGTCGGAAAAACCCAATACTTAATAATGGCCCGACCCGGGACTCGAACCCGGGACCTGGTCGGCCGCAGTCAAATGTGCTAACCACTAGACCAACGAGGCAGTAAACCAGGTTCATTCTTGATTTAATAACGGGGTACAGTCAGGAAGAGTTAAAACACCGTTAAAGCTTCGAAAGTCATAAAATCTCCCAATTAATAAAATAATCTTCATTTTTACACGACTGCCTAAAACAAGGAGTTTACTGTTTTCAGGATTCATGTATGTATCATGTAATATGTATGTATGTATGTATGTATGCATAAATATGAGTTGATTTATTCCACCTGAACTGATTTGGATGTATGGGGTGTTGTTAGAATCCTAACATCATCCCGAATGACACTAGCTATAATTTTTTTTAAATAATCATTTTTGGCAGAACAGTTATGTTTCTTAATTTTTTTATTTAATACATAGCTTGTTTAATTTATTTCTCGTCTATATCGAGCCGGTCTAAACCAAACGTTAAAAAAAGCAATTACGTTTATAAGGTGTTTGGTTAGGTCTAAAGTTACTTAAATACTTACTAAGCATTTTTTTTATATTCCCGCAGGAACTCCTTAATATTCCGGGATAAAAGGTATGCCTATGTCCTTCCCCGGGATACAAACTATCCCTATATCAAATTTCATCAAAATCGGTTGAACAGATGGGCCGTCAAAGCGTAGCAGACAGACAGACACACTTTCGCATTTATAATATTAAGTATGGATATGGATAACGAAAAAATTATAGTCGGGCATGGTCAATTCAGGTACTAAAATTATACTCGGTGGTCAAATCGCATGTCATTATCACGCTTATGAACATTTGCAGTACTAGAGGAACTCTACGCTTCTTTTTGATAAAAATATCATTGGAACAAAAGACGCGAAAGCAGAGCAACGTGCATCGTAGAGCACGCGGGAAGGCTGAATTATTTTTTTCTGAAACGTAAAGTGATCTTAAAGTAATAACTAAACACATAATTGACCCAATTAGGGGCCTGCCTGATGTTAATAAAGTTATCAGCTGTGCATAAATGAACATTTGCAGTGATTATTATGTACCAGAGGAACTGCCTGGCTTTGCTGACTTTTAATAGTAGTTTATACACCAAGGGGATAAAGCACTGTTTTATGTCACGGGCGCCACATTGAATCCTGAACGTAACGAAGGACTCCAAATTTAACTCCCGAGCGCAGCGAGGGTGTTATAAGTTAATTCCCGACCAAAGGGAGGGAATTAAGATTGAGTCCTGAGTGCAGTGAGGGATTCAAGCGCCCAAGAAAGAAACTGCTTTATCCCGGTGGTGTATACTCTACTTTATACTTCTACCATAACAGTAAAACAAACTGTAACGGTTAGATATTTATTGCAAATCATAGTAAGTAGCTGTGTAAGTAGGATACATAGGTCTAGTAAATAATAAAAAGAAAAGATGCAGGTATACATACTCCTTGGTTTAAAAACTTTTATGTCAAATGGTATTATGTCAAATGGTACGGTCGTTTGGTCGACCAGTCTGGAGCCTAGACTCTGTTGTGCATATTTACAGTATGGGGTTGGTCAACTAGTTGGGCGATCGATCGACTAGATTACGGCCCTAGGGCATGAAGACTGACTTTAGACCCGCAAAAGTATGATTAAAACAGTAGTAAAGGTATGGTAGAAGTATAAAGACTTTTTTAGTCTTTAAAAGTCGTTAACTTTGGAATAAAACTCGCAAGGCAGTTTCCACGAGAGATGGGAGATATTTTGGATTATAATTGGGATTATATTGAGGATTTTTTTTAAAATTGCGAGAAAAGCTTGCGCTTGACGACAACCATGCTTAATACAAAACAATGATGAGGTATAGGTTGGAGCGCGCTGGCCATGGCTGGCGCTGGTAGAAGATGCTTATTCACTCTTGCATTCAAAATACTTAAGTTGTAAGTGGCAGGGAAAACATGCGCTGGAAGGGAATTCCATCATCCTGAAAGTTTTTGAAACGTAAAGCGTGATCTTAGAATTATAGCTAAGCCCTTAATTGACCCAATTGGGTGTCTGTCGACCTCGGATAGTGAGGGTGAATATTCATAAAATAATTTGCCTATCTAAAACGAATTTTACTTATTCACCGATAGGTTTGGTTACACAAATCAATGTTGACCCAATTCAGTAACCGAAAGTGATCTAATCGTATTGACAACAAATTACTTTATCCTACATTTTTCATTCGAATTTCGATAGCATGAACTAAAACAATGACTAAAATAGAATAGGAATTCTTCTATAAAAATATACAACCTTTTTTTACACTGGGAATATTTTAAGAAAAAATCCTTTTAGAAAGCAGCTCTCTACCATGGATTTCGTCCTGAAAAATTAGGTATATATTATTTGTTTACCTACCAATCTATTCATTGTTCCATCTGTTTTGAATTCCCGTCCCCTAGTACCTATGAGTCTCCAGTTGAAAACTTCCTTTTGAGCTAGTGCATTTGGTGAAAGCTTTGTAAATAGAAAGCTTAGTAAGAACTGAATCTACAATTTACCTACTTCGACCACTACTACCTACTTTGGATTTGGGTCATTTTTTGGAATGGGTATAATAAGTCTGTCTCGAGTAGGTATGCTATGTGTCAAATAGTCAGGGTCAGACAGGACGGACACACATTTTATAATATTATTGGACATTGAAACGGCCATCAGTAGGTATGTTCAAAATGTGAAAATATAGATTTACAGTATAAGCTTAGAACGAAAATACTTACTTCAATTCTTCGACCCAAATGAAAAGAATTACAATTATTAGGAACTAGCTGATGCCCGCGACTTCGTTCGCGTGGATTGTGGTTTTTCGGTTTCCGCAGGAACTCTTTAATTTTCCAGGATAAAAGTAGCCTGTGTGTTATTCCTGACTATTTAATCTATCTCTAAATTTCATCCAGATCAGTAACAAACATCTACCTATTTGTCCACGCATTTTTTATTTTTATTTTTTTTTATTAAAATTTTCCGTGTGCCTTAAGGAACACACGAAAAAAAATAAGCCGAATTGGTCGAGCCGTTCTCGAGTTTTCCGCTTAGCAACATTCATTTTTATTTATATAGAAGATAGAAACGCTAAAGTTATCGTCTGAACCGCCTTGTAAAGTCTCACAGGCCCTGTGTTCAAACAGTATGAATTTAAATTGCGTTATAAAGTTCTCATGATCGGGCCTTTTGATCTTTTGCCCTGGGGTATCGTAAAACTAGTAACGGTTTGTTTCCAATTACCAGTCTTATTGTACCTTCGAGCTAGCCTTACGTTCACAAAAGGTATTGCTATGTATGATATCTGTGAAAATTAAAATAGTGAAATAGCCTGTCAAATGTTATTTTTAAATTAACTAGGATCCTTTACGTACAGCGCAGTTCTTTTTACAATTTTTAACACCAAAATATACACCTAAATACCGTAAAACAAGCATTGTTTTTAATATTGTAAGAAGTAAAACTTTCAAATAAATTGCTACAGTAGAACAATTTGCAATAAAAAAAGCGCTTATTTGGAACCACAGTTGCAATGGATACAGATATAAAAAAATATGAGATGAGTATGTCCCATAATGACGACCTCCGTGGCGCAGTGTTAAGCGCTGTTGTCTTAACGTGCGGAGGTGCCGGGTTCGATCCCCGGCAGTGTCAATTTGGGAATTTATAATTTCTGAATTTTCCCCGGTCTGGCCTGGTTCGGCCGTGGCTAGTTACCGCCGTACCGGGCAAGACGAGCCGCCAAGCGATTTAGCGTTCCGGTACGATGCCGTGTAGAAATCGAATAGGGGTATGGGTTTAATATAACTGCCATGCCTTAACAGGTTAGCCCGCTACCATCTTAGACTGCATCATCACTTACCATCAGGTGGGATCGCAGTCAAGGGCTAACTTGTATTTAATTTAAAAAAACATAATAGAATCCACACAGCATTTGCTGTCTGTGGTGGACTCACAAGTTTCAGTCGAGGTGACTAGGAAATACTTACAGAAGATATGATAAAAAATTAAGTAAGTATTTACAAAAAAAATGCTAATTAACCATAGCATATTTTATTTGAGGCAAATGGAATGACTCCATCGAGCGCCTCGTGCATTGCAAGCTGGAGGGCATTAGAGGCTGAGAAGGTCGCCCATGTGATGGACTGACCAAATTAAGTCAGCTGTTGGCGGTTCATTGCATGAGCGGTACCAGGCTTTCGGCCAGCAGGGAGAAGTGACAGATGCTCGTGAGGCGCATAACATCTGCCACTAAAGCCGTCACTTCCTGATGACCACGACCACTCTGTCAAGAGTGTAACGACGATGAAGAAAGAATATAAAAACATAAAAAAGCGAAATAACGCACGTTATCTATGTTTTTTTTTTTTATCCACTACGCACTACGCTACGTAGGTACGTAGTACCTACTTACGAGCTAATTATACTATATAATGTACTTTATACTTCTACCATACCTTTACTACTGTTTTAATCATACTTTTGCGGGTCTAAAGTCAGTCTTCATGCCCTAGGGCCGTAATCTAGTCGATCGATCGCCCAACTAGTTGACCAACCCCATACTGTAAATATGCACAACAGAGTCTAGGCTCCAGACTGGTCGACCAAACGACCGTACCATTTGACATAAAAGTTTTTAAACCAAGGAGTATGTATACCTGCATAAACACTGGCAGCATGGACTGGACAAATGTGACTCTATCGAACGTGAACATTCACTTTTAATTTGTCTTTTCTTTTTATTATTTACTAGACCTATGTATCCTACTTACTATGATTTGCAATAAATATCTAACCGTTACAGTTTGTTTTACTGTTATGGTAGAAGTATAAAGTAGAGTATACACCACCGGGATAAAGCAGTTTTTTTCTTGGGCGCTTGAATCCCTCACTGCACTCAGGACTTAATCTTAATTCCCTCCCTTTGGTCGGGAATTAACTTATAACACCCTCGCTGCGCTCGGGAGTTAAATTTGGAGTCCTTCGTTACGTTCAGGATTCAATGTAGCGCCCGTGACTTAAAACAGTGCTTTATCCCCTTGGTGTATAATCTACTATTTCGTACCACTTGCTCAAAAAAGTGACATTCTATGCCACAAAAAGCGAACATAACAATAGTCATTTTTAATCTGTTAAAAACAGGAAAAGAAAATTGTACTGAATTTCATTCAGGGAGAATGTGATTTAAATTTGGAATACTTACCGCTACATCTGTGTTTACACCATTGAGTTTGTATATCAAGCATTTACATCTTTTTGAAAAAGGAATACGCATTTATTATGCAGTTATGATTATTAAGTGTGTGTTCCGTTATAAGCACTGCGAGCACTGGCAAGTGGCAGTGCTCTTTACTGGGGACTTCCAGTGCTCTCAGTGTATTTCGGAACGCACCCTAAATAATATGACGAAAACCGACGAGGCCGTATGAGCTTGATGCCTTTGCTTTTCCGACAAAAAAATATTAGTCTAGGCATTTGCCGCGTTTTTGTTTTCTTCAAATACATAAACGTTAATGTAAGGGCGCCTTCAAATTTGCCGCAAAGCGTAGCGCGGCCGCAGCGCGGCTGCAGCGCTGCGGCCGCGCTCCTGTCGCGAGGTTCGAACGTCATAGGGTTGTACCTATATTTATTTTCACGATGGAATCTGACGAAGAAACACTGCTCTGTGTTACTATTAATACGAAACAACGAAAATATAAAGTAGTTGTGTTAACAATACATAATATTATACTTACATGCTTCATTTTTTTTCACTTAGAGTCTTGTTTGTGCAATTGTCAATAAATTTAATGCATATTTCTTCCCAAGCCTTTTTCTTTTCGAATTTATTGCTGTACTTGTCAGACTTCGAATCCCATATCTATTGCTGGACGACTCTCAACCTTATCGATAAATTCTTTAACCTAATTTTCGTTCAACCCGTCACTAGTCGATCGATGAACTGATGCGCGGCAGCAGCGCGGGTGCAGCGCTGCAGTCGCGTGTTTTTTATTTATATGGATTTACAAAGCAGCGCGACCGCAGCGCTGCAGCCGCGCTGCTTCCGCGCGGCACTTTGCGGCAAATTTGAAAGCGCCCTAACTCTCTCTATCAATAATTGGACCAATGTTTCGAATGTTAACTTTTACTTTTAATTGTCATTATTTTTGACTAGCTGATGCCCGCGACTTCGTCCGCGTGGATTGAAGGTTTTTCGGTTCCCGCGGGAACTCTTTAATTTTCCGGGATAAAAAGTAGCCTATGTGCTATTCCAGACTATAATTTATCTCTGTGCCAAATTTCATCCAGATCCGTTCAGCCGTTGGAGCGTGATTGAGTAACAACCATCCATACATCTATACATCCATCCAAACTTTCGCATTTATAATATTTATTTGATTAATGCTTATCTCATATTATTATTATTGTCATAGATTATTATTGTTAATTTTTTCGCAAATGGTACGAAAAGTAGAGTACTTTCCTCGGTGATAAAGCTGTCTTAGTCTTGGGTGAACTTAAATCCCTCGCTTCACTCAGGACTCGTCTTAAATCCCTCGCTTCGCTCGTGATTTAAGTTTTTAACACCCTCGCTACGCTCGGAAGTAAACCTCGAGTCCTTCGTTACGCTCGCCATTTAAATCGTCACCCGCGACAGAAGACACTGCTTTATCCCCTTGGTTAATAATCTACTAATTCTGTTCCCATACGCATTCCTATTTCCTAGAGCTAGACTGTACAAGAAGAAAAATTGCCGATAAAAGGGAAAACGAAAATTTAATTAATTTTTTTTTTAAACAAATAATTAATTAAATATAAACCTTAAAACTAAGGCATTAAAGTTTAATTACGAACGTAGTATATGTATATTTAAGACTTTTTGTCTTCGTAACAACGCGACGGTGTCGGTGACGCGAATCCACAAGTTTACCACTTTACCCCCTACCAAAAAGTGCTCAACGCTAAAGAAGTTTTCACTTCAATATATTAAAGAAGACAAAAACTATCATAAACCCATAATCCACTCAATAAAGTGCATCAAGTTTATTAGGCTTCTATTTTAACCAACGTGGCTTCACAAACTGAACTTTTACCACTTTTACGCCAAAAACCCATTGGAAGTTCGACCTTTTGTAGCGTAATCAATCATTTTGCATCTAAACACGTCATTCGTGAAGGGTAAATAGAGCAGCATTTGGATACAAAAGCTCTTACAAAGGGGCTTGAAGACGCGATATTACAGCCATTCATTGAGTTGACAACTATGTCAAAATCTTCTTGATATACCGAGCGGAAAATGTTGGAGTAATTTGACAGTTGCGGAAGCTTTATTACTTTCCAATACATTTGTCTATAAGATTTTCCAAGAAGTGGCTGTGGTCAGATTAAATATTTATTTAATATGGTCAGATTTTTTTATTGTGATGCGTCTAAACACTTTATTCGTGAAGGGTAAATAGACTTAATAGAGCAGCATTTGGATACAGAAGCTCTTACAAAGGGCTTGAAGACATGCGTTAATTCAGCAATTAATTGAGTTAACAACTATGTCAAAATCTTCTTGAATACTTAGTTACTACCAAGCGGAAAATGTTGAAGTAATTTGGCACGTACCTACTGATAGCTTTATTCCTTTCCAATACATTTGCCAATAAGTTTTTCTGAACTCCGGTCAGATTACTCTTAAATACCTACTTTATTTTATTTTGATCGTAGATATGTTTCCAATAAAATCAACATTTAATAAATGCCTTCAATCGCGTTTACAGCTTATGCCCTAGGTAATTTAATACTATAATAGTATGACGATTGTAAATGTATGATTTTTCTAAGCAAGTCATTAAGTTGACCACATCAGAAATGCCAAAATTAGGCGACAGGCTGCCTAGATTCTTCATAACAAGAATGCACCTCAATTGATAAAAGCAAAGTAAGTAACAACACTATGACTAGGGAAAATAAACGGTAGGTAATGTATGTAAGTAACTGTTACCTTTTATTTTGATTTCCATTCATCATAATATTATGAATGGAAACCCAGTTCAGATAACATTTAACCCGATTAACGATTTCTTTACTCGGAAAAGTTAATTCAGTCAAGACATTAGTCTGAAAATTCGTACTATTATAATAAATGCGAGAGTATGTCTGTATATCTGCTACTTTTACTTGGCACATCAGTTTAACCGATTTGGCAAAATTTTGTACAAAGACGAGCAATTATCCCGGGCACTGAAATAAGCTACTATCTTATAAGCTACCAGGCTTAAAAAAAACCAAATCTGCGTTGACGAAATCGCGAGCTCCAATTATAAGAACCATATTGAAGTACCTATGCTCTACTTATGAACGACAACATCAATCATCAGAGATTAGATTGGCATTCAAATATGGTGAAGGCCTATTTTTCGTGGGCTTTCCCAGAATGTCTATGAATTTGATTGCACGATAAAGTCTAAATGGAGTATCGGCCCCGCGGTGTCGTAAACTTGGAATCGATCTGTTCAGATGGCTCATTTTATTTTGCCACAGAATGTAACAAAAGGAAGGATTTATCTTTAAACATTCCAGAATTTACAGCTTTACGCGCCAACAGCGTGCTACTAATCATCATCGAATGACGTGATTGATTATATACATCCCTTATAACTAATTAATCAATAGGCAAAATTAAAATTGTCAATACTTACTTATTACTTTAAAAATGAGTTTCTTAGTTTATTCTATTTTGCGTTTCCATCTCTTTTCGTATTGAATTTTCCGTTTAAATTTATATTTTAATAAGTTTCAAAATTAAAAGCTTAAATCATTTCAAAAGCTTTCAAAATGCTCTTTTTAAGTAATTTCTTGAAAGTGAAATGCATTAGAAATGAATTCATTACCTACTTTAACAGTGAGGTTTAAATTACTTAAATAACATAAAATTTTAATAAAAAATTGTTCACAACAGTTTTTGAGTACTAAAAAGCGGTATTTAAGCCTCTATTTAATTGCAATTTTATCAAATCAATCTATCCACAGCGCAAAGCAAACACACTCTCGTAAAATGCCAATAACCGGCACAATATCACGTTCCTTTCAACGAACGGACAGCTCCCGGCAAATTGACTGCAGTGTAGGATTTATAAATTAACGCTCGCTAAATATTTATACAGTTCATTTATTCGATTTTAGTCCTGCAAGATTATTACAAATATATAATCCCACAAAGTTATCTGATCCGGTCACAGCGTCGCTAGCATCAAATAAATATTATAAATGCGAAAGTTTGGATGGATGTATGGATGTATGGATGGATGTTTGTTACTCAATCACGCCCTAACGGCTGAACGGATCTGGATGAAATTTGGCACAGAGATAGATTATAGTCTGGAATAGCGCATAGGCTACTTTTTATCCCGGAAAATTAAAGAGTTCCCGCGGGAACCGAAAAACCTCAATCCACGCGGACGAAGTCGCGGGCATCAGCTAGTATTATATTAAAAATAAAATTAGAACAAAATCTAGACAGGCATAAAAAATAGTTCCAACTTTGGCCACCGGGCCAGATAAGTTTGTGGGACTGTATATATACCTGTCTTCAATAAAAACAAAAGAGCTATACTACCACAGAATAGGTAATAGCTACTACCGCGGAACAGGGAATCTGCTTATTAGTTAATACAGATTACAAAAGGCGAAAATTGAAGAAAACTTGAGTACATGAGAAAATTGACAATAATTCCATACCTAAGGCAAACACTTGGTCAAATTTTATTACCGGATTTTGAAAACCAAAACAATTGACAGCCAGGCAACGACAGAGAATGCATGATTATAAAAAATCCTGATAACACAATTTAAAAGCCACTTAGCAGTATTTTTACGAAATTTTTAAATTGAGTGGACAGTAGTTATTACTGTCCACATCAATTTAATAATTTATTCTGCTGAGATGAGCTGAGAGAGATGCTACTAAATTGTAGAGTCAAATAGTAAAAAAATGTAAAATTGACACTTAAAACATCAAATCAAACCCCCATTAATGCTGTAATTCCGATTCTAGAAGTCTAGACTCTAGATCCTAGAGCTAGCCATAAACCGTGCCTTTTACGACTCATTAGGTTCCGTTGCTCAAAGAAACATTGGAATTACTTAAAAAACGAAGTAAAATTCCAAAGCAAAGAAACAAATTATGTTACTGCATTAAAAACATCGCGTCGCTTAAAACACCCTGAATTATAGTAGGTATAGCAATCAAAGCACACAAATTGAAATTCTGCAAGTTAATACCCATACGGACTTGGAAAAAAAGATTAGAATGGCACTATTTCTCTATGGATTGCCAGGCTATAGCTTTTTAAGGCTATAGCGCCAGCTATTGGATGCCCTTTACAGTTCACTAAGTCATACAAAAAAAATATTACCTTCAATAATGTTATAAGCAAGAACTCAAAACAAAAATTCCGCCCCTTCCGTTAAAAAACCTTAATGCAACTATAGTTAGTGTACCTTTTTACTTTTCTTGCATTGCATTGCATTGAATAAGAATTATGTTAGTTACCGTAGTTTTATTTTTCACAAACTTGTTCTTGCAAGTTCGATATTTTAGTATTTAACTCTGTGGCCATATGGCCAGCCTTACATTTACTGCATTTTTACTGCTGCTGTCTATTATTGGAAATCTTTAAACTAAAGCGCAATTAATTTCTTGAGCAAAAAAATAAATAAAGTATTTTAAAATGATCGCGAAATCTATTGGCCATATTCTGATATTAACAAGCTCGTTGTGCGATAGCCGATAAATTATTCTTTCCTCCGTTCATTGGAATTTTGCTAAATAAAGTCAAGAAAATAATTTGATTGAAAAGAAATTCGAAGTCCAATTCTTTGTGCTAAACAAAGAATGTTTCTGGATAAGTAATTATTTATTTCACGGAAAAGAGCGATTTTTCCATAGCAACCATTTTCTTCACCATAACATTTTTATTGCATTAGGTACAATATTTAAGAATATCATTATAGGAAAGAGAAATATCAATACATATTTCATATATTTTCAACCGAATTCTGCAATATACTCTGTTAATGGAAATATAGCGTGTTTTATGTACTTCTTACGTATTAGGTGCTTCAATATTTAAAATAGTTACATAGTGCTTTTTTTACAGGTAAACACACGGTAAACACAAGAGGTAAACAATAATAATCTATAAATATAAAAATCAATTGCTGTTCGTTTGTCTCGCTAAAACTCGAGAACGGCTGGGCCGATTTAGATGGAATTTTTTGAGTGTGTTTGTGTGAGTCCCGGGATGGTTTATATATTCACAATTGGACCCGATAGGGGGCGCTGCAATCAGGTTCTAGCTTCAAGGCAGAACAACGTCTGCCGGGTCAGCTATAGTAATTAATAATAATACTTCATAAGTCTATTTACAGAAGAGTTCGATATTATTGTTTTGATGAATGTCTTTTCTGTAGGGTATACAATACTACTTACAAGTCGAATTATAACACTTTTGTTAATTCTTAAAAAAATAAAAATCTCTTCTTCAAAAAAATGTATTAGTAACCAATTTTCAAAATTCCAACTTGAATGCACTTCTTGCCTGCATCCGCATCTTGGAACACTATTACGATCGGTCAATATAATCATAGAAGCTACATCACTTTTGATATACGGAGATACCCGTTTTTCTACAATTCCAAATCTAAAGGGTTTCTAAACCACCTTTCAGGTCACAATAATTAATTATTAACCGAATTTCAAAATTTACCCAAAAATACGTCTCAGGCAATTTGCATTTGATAACCATTTTCAATGGTAAAAAAGTCTTATTACTAGCCTACGTGTGAATTCATTTTTTTTGAGAAACGAATTTAATCATGATCTGTTTGAGTGAGTTTCTGTTTGCCAAATTTGGTCACCCTAAACATGGATTCAGTCACACCCTTGTGACTCGACTAGAAACAACAAATTAGGCCGTTGAAATTTTCGATTTGCTAGAAGCATTGATGATTATTATTGATGATTTGCTAGGAGAGTCCAATGCCAATCTAACAGTACCAATTCAAACTTGCAAACTCTTCAAGGTTTAGGTAATTTCTAGATTGGCTCATTCCGCCCAGATTGTTTATGGGTGGGAGGCTTCAAACACTTTAACTTTAAAAGCATTCTATAAAGACATCATATAGAAATAATTTAGGCTAATGCCCGCGATGGCCGAGTACTAAACATTCCACGAAAAATCTTAATTGTAGAAAAATCCTATAAAGATTTTTCTCAGGCCCAAACAGGCTTCAGCTATGGCGCATTTAAGAAATCGCGTGTCTTATTCTGGGCCCTATATAGAGTAAAATATCTCATTCCTTCATTGCAAGCTAATTTTTTGTAATAAAACAGGGACGACCAGCGATTACTGTCAAACAAGTTTGTCGGGACAAACACGTTACGGTGAAGTCAGCAAAAAAGCCCCCCCGGTAAAGTTCACAACTCGTTCGGCTTGCTAAATTGAAGATGATTTAAAAAAAAAATAACTCTTATGTTTGCCCTTATAATTTTCTGGTAGGACCAGTGACTCTACCATAGAAAATACCTCATTTAGGGCGTTTCAATGATAGAGTCAACCCTAAAGAAATTAATGCAGAATAAAAAAGCAAAGAAGTCATTAATAATATAAAGTAAGACGAACATCTTCACTAAGAAGTACGCTAATCGTAAAACTAAAAACTGAGTAAAACTTTAATATTGTGTAGTTTTGTTAAAATTCAAAGAACACTCAAAGTAGTTGATACATAACTAATCCCTTTGAAAGCTACAAACGCTGGCGTGAAAAGCGTTCCATGAAACAAAACTAGTTCTCGCGCGACATACTTTTTACCCAATCTTTATATCTAATAAAACTTAGAATCAGTTAAGTCTGAACTAGTATTTGAACTAAGGAAACAAAGAAGCTGCGGAAACTGTGGCGAAGCTCCCAACAAAACAAATCCAATGAATAGATTTCTGTCTTCATTTTGTCGCAAAAAAAATTGCCAAATCACCCGTCTTCCACGGATGGACGAACTCCACGAGTTCGATCATCCAATAAGTAAGTATTGTTAACATTTCCTTCCATAATATTACATAACCATCTAAGGACATTTTCCCCAATAGGAATGATCATGATATGCTTTGCTAGTCAGTGAAGTGTAGAAGAAGTTAATGTAGAGGTATATGAAAGTGTGTAGAGGAATTTAAATAAATTCCGATCACGCGCTTATTAATCATGAACTTAACCGGTGTTAGTAAGGTGAAACCGAGACAATCAGATAATCGCCGGGAACAATGGGTATTTTTCTGAGAATATTGCGTGAAGTTACTCGTTACCTCCACTGGTGCTCGACACCTCGAAAGCACATGTCCCGTTACATAACGCACTGGATCAGGGATCACTCACCGGACACCGGTGCTCACTGCATCGATTATGTCACCTCTCAGCTGACGGCGGTTATTGCACAACGTGAGGATCGGAGCTTAAGTTTATCAGTCGATACGAATCGCCGGATCCGCGAGCGTTCGCGATCCACGGCGGTGTGGATTAGCGTGGGTCGCCCCGCGGGGTCGATGGAGGGAAGGGGCTCGGAGGCTGCGGAATCGCCGTGCGGATGGTTACATAAGTCACGAGCGGGAGCGAGGACACGTGTAGCCCCTCTGGGGCGTAAGGCGCGACTAGCGGAGGCTCGGGAGCCGCCCCGCGCCATTGAGCCAGATATAGAGTCGCTACAACTCCTGGATTCCGGAGACTGCCTATGCTAGATTCATATTCTGCAACCTACTTCACTTCAGTCATACTATTTTAAGTAGTCAGTCACACCATAGTCAGTCAGATCATAGTCCTAGATAAAAAGGACGCTTTAAATACCGTGAAAATGATGAACAACTTGATGAATTATGAAATAATTTACCTCGTCCTATATCTTTGTAGATTTGGCAAATAAGGATATTTAAAAAATATCCTTCCACTATATTCTGTCCTTAGGGTTTCATAAAAAAGACCATAGACTGATTTCACCTTGTCAGACCATTCCCTTGGTCCTTTTTCACTCCAGTTCCACAAGATTATCATAGCCGTTAGGCATACTCACTAGAATTTTCTATTAACAACCGTCAGTATCACATTGCGATAAGAACTCATGGTGACCCTAGCGCTACCACCAGACTATTAAATAGCCTTCGCATGTGTGAATGCTCTGCCAGGCCAATACACCTTAAGCGATCCGATTCATGCATTACTTGACGCAATATTTCTATGAATCCACACCATAATTGCACCCAATTAGGATGCAAGGAGGGGCGAGTGGCCTAGTTGTGACATATCAGTCGATCACGATTGTTAAGCAACGATGACCCAAGTCGGTAACTGGATGGGTGACCGAATTTGGAGGTTCAAATTTGGCCCTTTCGTTCAAACTTGCTCTCCGAGACACGGGTCCCGGGTCCCGGGTCGGAGACCCGTGTCTCGGAGAGCAATTTAAGCCGTCGGTCCCGGTTTATTATTACTAACATCAATTAAATATTATAAATGCGAAAGTTTGGATGGATGTATGGATGTATGGGTGTATGGATGTGTGGATGTATGGATGAACGGATGTTTGTTACACAATCACGCTCCAACGGCTGAACTGATCTCGATGAAATTTGGCACAGAGATAGATTATAGTCTGGAATAGCACATAGGCTACTTTTTATCCCGGAAAATTAATGAGTTCCCGCGGGAACCGAAAAATCTCAATCCACGCGGACGAAGTCGCGGGCATCAGCTAGTCTGTTAATAATCGTTACAAAAACCTAAGGCGCGGGACATACAGAAGTGTCGGGGCGAGTGGTGAGGTGCGCAAGATGCGCGACAGTGTCACGCCACTGGCGCGCATCTGTCGCGCATCTGTCGCCAAGTGGCGCGCAAACGGTGAGGCTGTGACGTAGCAGTGGGACGTATTTGGGGCATACTAGTGTTTGATTTCGATGCGACAATATGTCTCCTTCGTCAGATGAAGATATGCTAGCTGTGGTGGTATAAATATCCAATAAAAAATCAGTACGGAAGTAAGGTTTTTTATGCTATACCCAATTGTTAAAGCAGGAAGGTACATCGTCGCGTATACGCAGTTTAGGTTTGATAATAAAATCGGTATAAAAATCGATGTTCTGCATGATTATTTCTTTTGGTATTTCGGTTTTGAGTGTAAATATACTATATTATTTTAAAAAGAAATCGAGAAAATATTCAGTCATAAATATTAAGTTTTATGTATAAATATGTACCTACCTAACTTCCACATGGTTTTTTTTGGATATTTTTGTATAAGTTTTGGTACATTAGTCATTACTACAACCGTGCCAAGTTTCAACGACTGAGGACTTAATGCGGGGGTCTCCATACAACGAACCGCCCCGTTTCCTAGACTATAAAAGATTTATTAATTTAATTGAGAGAAAGAAAAGAAAGAAAGAAAATACCTTTAATCCACAATGGTGACACAGACAAACATTTAACATACAATTGTACATAGGAATATGTTTGCATCTGACACCACCCGGAATGGGTGCTCCTACAGCTCAGGTTTGTGCCCAGCATTATACTATACAAACTAAAAAAATTAGTCGTTAAGTTCTAGGTATTTTTCCACTAACTGGCAAAATCGATATTAAATTCCGTATCGTCGTGCATTTTCAATCCGGCCCTGTGCGTTTCGAGCGGTGTGCCACTGTCGAACGGGTGCGCCGTATGTCGGGGAAGCGTCGCCCCCACCATACCCGCGCCGCGCCTCTTCAGTATGCTCGGCGCCTCGCCGCTTGCATACATTTTGTATGAAATACATAGAAGCGGCGGCGACCGCTCGCTTCTCGACACACCCGTCGACCGCCCGTCGACACTTCTGTATGTCCCGCGCCTTAGAGTTTAAATACCTACTCATAATCGAGGCGGAAGGACGTGGGAAGTGGGAACCCACCGCATTATTATCCCAAGAAAACTTGTACCGGGTGACGAGTGACGACCGTCAGTAATGTGGAATACGACGCCAAAGAGAACGATGCAACCATATTATACTCGTAGGACGCAACTGGAAACGTAATGAACGACAACGAACCCAAAAAGTAAACGATAGACCGCATACCTAAAGAAGGTATGGGAAGCTCCGACTAGACGACCTCCTTGGCGCAGTGTTGAACGATGTTGTCTTAACGTGCGAGGTCCCGGGTTCGATACCCGGCAGGGTCAATTTGAATTTATAATTTCTGAATTTTCCGAGGAGGCTTCGGCCGTGGCTAGTTACCACCCTACCGGCAAAGACGTGCCGCCAAGCGATCTAGCGTTCCGGTACGATGCCGTGTAGAAAACGAAGGGGTATGGGTTAAATATAACTGCCATGCCCCTGACAGATTAGCCCGCTGCCATTAGACTGCATCATCACTTACCATCAGGTGAGATCACAATCAAGGGCTAACTTGTAGTGGATAAAAAAATAAATAAAAGACAGATGGACGGACAGCGGAGGCTTAGTAATAGGGGCCCGTCTCCCGTTGGCACCATTTGGGTACGGAACCCTAATAAAAAAAACGAGCGTGCTTTAGACCACCCGACTGAAGTTGAGTAACCACTACAGCCCATTAAGGTCCCACAGCTGGGCACAGGCCTCCACTCTCGTAGGAGAGTTTTAACTATTTTCTGAAGGGTTATTTAGAACTGCAATTAGTTACATCATGCCTCAATAGATATTTACCTTTAACATAAAATCTGAAAAGTATGTCCAAAAAGAAGATTATTTTAATGAGTTCTTCAGCGAAAATCATGCCAAAACTGTTTTTCAAAGAATCACCCTTTACTTCAAAAACGTGAGAACGTAACATGCGTCGAGTGTCACTATCGAGGTCATTTTGTCATGCTAGCAGATTTGAGGGAAACAATGCAATCGTCGTGACTTGTCCATTTTGACGACTTCCCTGGCGCAGCGGTAAGCTATGTTATAAGATGGGCAAGGTCAATCTGGTGGTCAAGTGGGCAAGGGCAATTTGGGAATTTATTAATTACTAGCTGATGCCCGCGACTTCGTCCGCGTGGATTGAGGATTTATGGTTCCCGCGGGATCTCTTTAATTTTCCTGAATAAAAAGTAGCCATGTGTTATTCCAGACTATAAGCTATCTCTGTGCCAAATTTCATCCAGATCCATCCATACATCCATCCAAACTTTCGCATTTATAATATTAGTATACTAGATGAATTTTCTCTAGTCTGACCTGGTTGGAGGCTTCGGTCGTAGCTATAGTAACGTACTATAGTATAGTTATTAGTTATTACCCTACCGGTAAAGATGTGCCGCTTATTTAGCGTTCCGAACCGATGCCGTGTAGAAAAAAAGTTGCCTTTGCCTGGGCACGACAAAATTTCATCAACATCGGTTGAAAAGATTGGTCGTTAAAGAGTAACAGACAGCCAGATATTAGTATGGATATAACCCATACAAAAATATCGCCTGATTACCTATCTGCGTGAGGTTCGTGAAGGTGATTAGATTATGTCCTTCAAATAAAATAACTTGATAATTTTCCGACTTATTTTCTTCCATCATCTCGTCCATCAGCTATAAATTATTATGCAAAGTGGCCTCTGCTCTACGAAACGCTGAGTGATATTCTGTGAATTTTAAATAGGCTCTTTTAAGAATGTCGAAAGAGGAGATTATAATTATGCCTTTTTAAGAAAATAATGATAGGCTACGGGCACAGGTAGGTCAAAGGGATACTTTTGTACTAGCATTATAATTTTTAAAAATCACGAAAAACAAATTAAATTATGGAACCAGCTTCCATCTTCTGTGTTCCCTCTTTATTATAATATGGGGCACTTTAAAGGGCGGATAAACAAACATCTCAAAAGCCAGCAACGCATTGGCGGCGGTAATCGCTTACCATCAGGTGACCCGCTTGCTCGTTTGCTCGCTATATACCTATTTAGATATTAAAAAAAGTCGCACCATAAGGGTTCCATTTTTACCATTTTGGTACGGAACCCTAAAAACATCATCCAATGATAATTTTTATATAAGCGCCATCTGTGGACGAGTAGCGTTACTAGGATTTGATATTTAGGCCCACTTGCACAAAGACTGCCTCGTTGGTCTAGTGGTTGGCATGTTCGACTGCGGCCGACGAGGTCCCGGGTTCGAGTCCCGGGTCGGGCCGTAATTAAGTATTGGGGTTTTCTGACTAGAAATTCTCAGTACCTATTAGCCCGGAGTTAAGAAGTTGGCGGTGTTTCACCCCCGTGCCTCGGACCGGTGCCCAGTTATTATCACGAACATGATAATAGTCGTTAAAGGCCACCAACCGTTTTGACGACCTGCGTGGCGCAGTGTTGAGCGCTGTTGCCTTAACGTGCGGAGTTCCCGGGTTCGTACCCTGGCAGGGTTTGGAAAATATAATTTCAGAATTTTCCCTGGTCTGGCCTGGTGGGAGGCTTCGGCCGTGGCTAGTTAGTAGTTACCACCCTACCGGTAAAGACGTGCCGCCAAGCGATTTAGCGTTCCGGACGATGCCGTGTAGAAACCGAATAGAGGTATGGGTTTAAAATAACTGTCATGCCCCTAACAGGTTAGCCCGCTACCATCTTAGACTGCATCATCACTTACCATCAGGTGAGATCGCAGTCAAGGGCTAACTTGTAGTGGATAAAAAAAAACCCGTATTGGAGCAGCGTGGTGGGTCTAAGCTATAATTCCCTCTCTCTTAAGAGAGTGGAGGCCTGTGCCTAGCAGTGGAACGATAAAGGATAGGAAAGATAAACTCTTAAATTGATTTATTTCAATATTTAAGAGTCCTTGTGCAAGCGGCCCTTATTTTTTGCGTTCTACCACAGCTGATAATTATTATAAACTTGTTCTACCTAGTTCTGAAATGTAATATAAGTAATAACTAGCTGATGCCCGCGACTTCGTCCGCGTGGATCGAGGTTTTTCGTTTCCCGCGGGAACTCCTTAATTTTCCGGGATAAAAAGTAGCCTATGTGTTATTCCAGACTATAATCTACCTCTGTGCCAAATTTCATCCAGATCCGTTCAGCCGTTGGGGCGTGATTGAGTAACAAACATCCATCCATACATCCATCCAAACTTTCGCATTTTTAATATTTATTATTTGATTTTAGGTACTTTGGCGGAATAGTCTGGCAGGCTTATTCAATGCCTGTCCTAAGAAAACCCATACTATTTTGCGAGTAATGGAGAGGGTCAGGACTCTCATTTTAGCAAAATGGGAGCAAAAAGGATTCCGATGCAAAAAGGGAGTCTATTACTGCAAGAGAAGAGTTTTCAAATCAAGATTTGAAAAATAAAAATATATTAGTAGGTAATCAAACCAAAATTTACTTTCATTTGACACTTTATTGATAAACGGTACACGACGATTATAAAAATCAAAGTAGATAGAGAAGACTTTAATAAGCAAATAATACAATAAATATAAATGTTATTGATTTTGGCTGGAATCAGTCTTTTTCTTTTTACACAATTACTTACCCATTTCTCATTATTTTTCAAAACACAATTTTTTTAGACCGTTGCGTTAGACTCTATAGCAAATCTTAATGTTTATTTTTTCAATAAAAAAATAAGCATTCATTATAATAATAATTAATGAAGGTGCTCGCATTTTTTTTCTTAATCTAAGTACCAGTTCTAACTTCTATCCAAAAGAGGTAGAGGATACAATAGGGTAAAATAATTGCAGAATTAATTGCACAAGTTATTAGATGATGATGGTACACCTATATCTTCAAAGGTATTTTTATATTAAAATAGAGATTATAAATGCTATTTTGAAACATGATTAACAACTAAAATAGTGCCTTAAACATGAATATAGTTATTCTTATTTCTTACACATAAAATTAAACAAACATCATAAAAATATAAGATTTGTTTAAGATATCGTGAAAATCACATCTATCTCAATCTTTTACACATATTTAAAAAATTCGAGTAGTTTATTAACAACCAACATTCACCACCATGAATGACAATATAATATCTATTAATAGTATATTAATTTTATTAGACAGGAAAAAAATATCTTAATTAGGAAAAAATGATGAATTCAATGCATGCTTGATACGGTGTTCTAGAAACTTTACTCATAAAATTAAATAGATATCTAATTCTCATCCATGCTAATATTATTAATGCGAAAGTGTGTCTGTCTGTCTGTCTGCTACGCTTTCACGGCCCATCCGTTAAACCGATTTTGATGTTTGATACAGGGATAGTTTGTATCATAGGCTACTTTTTATCCCGGAAAATTAAGCAGTTCCCGCGGGAATTATAAAAACTTAATCCACGCAGACGAAGTCGCGGGCATCGTCTAGTCAAAAATATTGAAACACTTCCTACTTAAGTGTTGACTGTTGAGAGCTGTTAAAATTGTTCTGACCAGTAAGTAAAATATCTACCTAACATAATTTTGGTAACATAAGTAAGTTATTGAAGTTAACAGGTAGTGAGAGGCGCTAAACTGAGCCTATTTGTATTCGAATCTATATTAAACACACTATAATTTAGTTTTTCGTCGTTTGACTATAATTTTTGAACAATCTTCAAAAATCCCGGTCATCCAAATAAAAGAGAAGTAAAATAGTTTCGGCTTTTGGACATAACATCAATAATTTAATTTGATTTACCTAAGTACTCGTATATAATAACTAGCTGATTCTTCGTCCGCGTGGATTGAAGTTTTTTGGCTCCCGCGGGAACACTTTAATTTTCCGGGATAAAAAGTACCCTATAGTATGTGTTATTCCAGTCTATAATCTATCTTTGTGCCAAATTACATCGAGATCCGTTCAGCCGTTCCGCCGTGATTGAGTACTTAATAAACATCCAACCATGCAAACTTTCGTATTTAAGTATAATATTAGTACCTACACATTAATATAGCTCTATAAGTTTTAATGTAATGTTTTCAATAGAGATAACAAAACCCGGGGTTACCCAATCTTTTAGTCATATTCGTAAAATTTAATCACGGAAACAGCAGAACATGCCGCAAAAGAGACTAGCAACTATATAGGCCGTAGTCGGCGTTGAGTTGAGCCTGTTGTATTTTGAGGACTGGAGCGGTATGACCAATTCCAGTACAGAACCGTCATCGTCTTCATCAGACGCCGTGAGTTCCACTTCATATAATGGCGGCGAGGCCCGATCGGGGCTTCCCGGCATCATAGCGTCACTGTCTTCTAGCTGTGACCGTTGCCATAACAGCATTGGTAATAATAGCTCTCGATCGAGTTGTCCTTCCGCCATGTTTTCCTGAAATGTATATGAAAAAACGTTCAATTAATGACTCTTAAAACTCTTAAATATGCGTGTTTAAAAATGTGGAAGGAATTTGACTTTTTGACCTGGCAACATGGAAAGAAAATTTACTAAATAGAAAATAGGAACCGGATATCAGCTTATAACCAAGGTAACCCATACCTAAATTACGACGGATAGGTACAATCTCTAGAATACAGTGCTACAAAGAGATACCTATTATTTTCCAAAATGCTCTTTTGAAATTACCTTTTTTTAACAGAATTATCTTCTTAAAGACATTACTTTTACTTTCTAGATTATAATAGGAATTATACAGTTTTCTGATTTGGTATTTAATCGGGAAAGGAAAAGTTCTCCCTTTAGAAGGAAAACGCCTATATGGTGGAAAAAATCGGAAAAAGTGAAAATGTCAAGTTAATTTAGACTATAATCATATTATGCCTTATTACCATTGGATCGTCGTACTTTCGTTTCGACCACTTCGGTCTCGGCGACCTTAACATCAGCTCCCCATCACTGCTTCCGGACTCATTCAACTGTCAATTTAAAATAAGACGATATTATCCAGTCGAAATGCAAAACAAATAGATGCGTATTAGTTGTAGTACAGAGAGCCTTTTATATTATACTAGCTGATGCCCGCGACTTCGTCCGCGTGGATTGAGGTTTTTAGGTTCCCGCGGGAACTCTTTAATTTTCCGGGATATAAAGTAGCCTATGTATTACGAGTAATACAGACTATAATCTATCTCTGTGCCATCCATTCAGCCGTTCTGGCGTGATTGAGTAACAAACATCCATACATCCAAACTTTCGCATCATACTAATATTATAAATGCGAAAGTGTGTTTGTTTGTTGGTTTGTTGGTTTGTCTTTCAATCACGCTGCAACGGAGCAACGGATCGACGTGATTTTTCGCATGGGTAATGGGTATAGTTGAGGACCTGGAGAGTGACATAGGCTACTTTTTATCCCGGAAAATTAAGGAGTTACCGCGAGAATCCAAAAAAACTTAAGCCACGCGGACGAAGTTGCGCGCATCAGCTAGTTTATAATATTAGTATAGATGCCCCTGACTATGTCCCCGTCTTTCAAGTTACCCGTAAATTAAATCCCTGATAGCCCATATAGTGTGGTAAGCGGTGATAGCCGGGCTAAGACACCCGACCTCATACGGAGTTACAGGTTTGATTCCCGGGCACGAACATTTCAGAATTATGTGCGTTTTAAGAAGTTAAATATCACTTGGTTCATACGGTGAAGGAAATCATCTTGAGGAGACCGCCACTCCCGAGAGTTCTTCATAATGTTTCCGAAGGTGTGTGTAGTCTTAGGTTGAGACTACGACGGCTATTTAAATTACTAGCCCTTCACTGCAATCTAACCTGCCTAATCAAGTGCTGAAATGCAACCTAGATAAAGGATCCAAATCTTGACAATGCCTTGCGGTCAAAGAACGTATAAGTGTTCACTTCTTGCGATGAGATAGTCGTCTAGTCATCGTCAACCGATAGGCGTCCACTGCTGGACATAGGGCTCATACGCCGCGGACTTCCAACGCAGTGCACCGCCAGCGGATCTAGCGGCTCTATGCGACTCGCTAAATGTCGTCCGTCCACCTTGGTGAGATAGACAGTGGTAATAAGAAACCCGATCAAAAAGTTCTTTGTTGATTCGTGGCGTGATTGAAGGACAATCACGCCACGGCAGAGCAACAGATCGACCTAATTTTTTCCAGGGAAATAGGTAGTTGAAAACCTGGAGGGTGACACAGTCTACTTTTAATACCGGAAAATTAAGGAGTTCCCGCGGGAATCAAAAAAAACTTAAACCACGCGGACGAAGTCGCATCAGCTTAGTCTTCTAATAAATTAAGTAGATTAAATATTTTGGCGAATATGCGCATTCCAAACAAACCGTGTATCAAAGAGGGCATTAAAAGTTAAATAAAAACGGCCTTAAATACTTCCACGTCTAGCTTACGGGCCATCTTTGCAATTTTTTAGATCTCTTTTAAAAAAAATGCAATTAAGGCCCTAGATGCGTCGATTGTTCATGTTGCCTAGCCAGCTTGGATCTTTCAAGTCTTTAAAAACTCTATTCAATAGTGAAAATACTAACTTGCAGCACTTCAAAGTCCAGTTGCGCCATCTGACGTTGTACTTCGTCATCACTGTCGATGCCGCTGTCTTCAGCAGGTTCCTGCATGTGTTGACGCAGGATCCCCCGCCGGTTATCTTCGTCGCCCGCCAACTTGGAGCTTTGTTATCAACTCTGGTAGATCTGAAAAGGAACGTGCATGGTTGTGTTATTATTTTTTCCATAATTAAAACAATATTCGACTGCTCTGCTAACGAAGTGGATCGTTTACTGGTCTCTAATACAAATGGTCACACGTTGATTTTGGTTTTAATCTAGTTATGTATTAATATCATAGTTATAGCAACCAATATTGGATGCATATTAGTAAAAATTTGGGGAGTTCTTAATTTTTAAGATACGGTTCCGACGTTGTTCAGAGGGTAAGTTGTTGAGTAATTCTATAACTGCGTAATTCAATCAAAACCTCGTCTATATTTTCCAGACTTAATCTTCAAAGTGTATACATAATAATAATAATATTTACACTTTCCTTAATTATTCACTCTAATCATCAACTTAAATAGCTGTTATGAAATAAGCTCGAGAGCTCGAAGTCGACAGTTAACATTGATTTAATGCATCGTTATTGCATGACTTCACCTAACGTCTAATAATAGAACACAATATCTTATCCCAATTTACAAAAAGCCTCGTATAATTATATTGACGCACTTAATATCAATAAAAGAGTACACAAAATAGTTACATAGCATGTACATACCGAAATAACAAGAATAATGTTATATTCCAATATTTTCTACTTCAATTTACACCTAAATTAACCGGTAGAAGAGATGAGACACGCCATATGAAACCTTCACAGACCCACTGGCAATCAACAGGAAAAAAAAGGAATGGGGAGCTCTCACTCGGGTTGTCATGGCAACAGAGCTGCGCGCGCATCACAAATTTTCAAATCCGACAGATATTTTCGTCAACGCAAAACAGCTAAACTTATAAATAAATTTTTTGAAGAAGATTGATACAAATGCAATGAAAGCTTAGATTAGTATGGCTCCGAAAAAGGTAAGAAGAATTTTCTTTATTCATAGTCATAAATCTTCATACTTAGAAACTCCAAAACACTAAAATCTTACCACTGAAAGTAATTTACATCTCTTTAACAGTATTAATTATTTTTAAACTCGCAGTATTACACATATTAACTAGGTAGGTATAGTATTTTTCTCATTTATGTAGGTATTACATTTTTTTGTAGATAATAAGTTTTTTTGTTACGCAACAATATTGACTAAACACACGTTGCTATTCATATTCCGAGGCTTCACAAAACACACGTAACGATCATCTCTGATATAAAAATTAATATGAACAACATCGCTTCATAAGACATATAAATCCTCAATGTTAATACTTTCAAAAACATCAAAGCATCTGAATTCTGATAGGAATTACCACACTTTTCCAACACCAAACCTAAAATAAATGGAGATAATACAGAGACATTGATGGATACCATGAACATGAAAAAAAACTCAACAGAGCTGAATTAGCCAATCTTCATGGAAGAATATGTATTTAAGCTACTATTCATTAATATTATTATACTTACCTACGTTTCCATGTTCAATATAATATCAATAATAACTCTAATATACCTGGTTCAGATACCTATCCTCCAAGGGTCTAGTAAGCCGGTAAGATTACCTTTGCTCTGGCGCAGCAAATCTTCGGAGAAATCGCTAGGATTGCTGATAAAACGTCTGAGAGTGAGTAGTAACGCGTTAGTGGTGTTAATGCCCATTGCAAAATATGTACCTATGGCAAACTGTGTTTGTGTATCCACTGTCCACGTCCTTGGTCCGGCTTTTGGCACGATCATATCTGCGAACAAATATTTGTGTTATTCTGTCGTAACTTACATTTTAAGTCATCAGATTCGACTGAGGGATTGGTTTCGTATGAAAGTTCATTTTTACCAACAAGTTTAATAAGGCTTATAATTTTATTAACAAGTTTGTGAATACTAATATTCACAAACTTGTTAATAAAATTATTTACAATGTCAATATTTTCGTTTTCAAAATTAAACTTAAATAAAAGAATGCAGCCAACGGGTGCTTTTTAATGTGCGGTGACGGCACGATACGAGACGACGCTTTCAATTTTTCGCCCACGATAACGTACACGTCCACCATGTCATTACCGATGATTGGATAATTACCTAACAACCTCTCCATACACTTTTAATCCCTGTAAATGAACGATAAAAAATACCGTTCCATACCGTTACCCGCAAAATTATAAAAGTGCTCCATGAGAGTTTCCTAATGAGATATGATATAGCCAAAAAGCTGAGTTGGATGTCTAAGCACCATGCAGTTTAGCACTCGTGCTCTTTTCAAAAACCCTATGCACTATATTGTGATCCTGTGAAATCGTGAGTGTTGGTTTGTATGCGCGGCTTCTGAACACAATATAATAATTATGAACCATTTCTTGAAAACCGAGCACACCTTATAAGCTGCGGATTTTTTCATGCTATAATTTATAGTTTAATGCTAACCGCTTTAAATTTTCTAAATAAAAACTGAAAATATAAATTTCAATACAGAAATTTTATTAAACTTATCCATTACTGATATAAATAATAAAATTAACAAACATCATATAAGCTACAATGTACCTCAATATTAGTTCTATTTAAATGACATTTAAATGTATGTTTACAATCCCGATATCACTTATCTGGATAATAATGTGACACCAGGAGCATTGTAACACGCAACCAAACAAAGCCTTTAATGCAATAAAGCGAAAAACCTTTTAAGGCACATTTACATCGTACCATTCATAGTTTTATGGATTCTGTAGTAAATATAAATCGCATACAATAGCTTCGAAACGTAAACTACCTACTCAAACTCAACGTTCACATAATATAAAGCTCGTATTCCTTAGACTAAAACTTGGATCAAACATGATTCAAATACGACATGAATTATTATGTCCTTTGATAAAAATGAAGAATTAGACGCTGAGAAACACGTAAACGGTACCCTTATTAAACGTCGCGTTGTTATCGAGGTAGAGTCAGAGTGAACTTTCCCTAACATGGAATGAAAATTGTCAACAAAATCTTTTAGAGTAGAAAATTGGGACACGGAAGACGTTATTCGACGTTTATGATCAATATAACGATTATATCAAAACAATATAATTGGTATAATTTAGCATCGACAATTCTCTGGTATTTGAACATCGGACACGCAAATGTAACGAAGGAACGGAAGGAACCAACCGTAACATTTTACTGCATACTAAATTTTGTGCTTGTCGTTTGAAGGTTTGAAGGTCATAAAATGGATAAATAAAAAGATCTATTTGAAATTCACCCCGCTCGGATCCGTTTGTTTCTTTCGTAATATTTTTTTGATTCTTTCTAGTTCCTTCAGCAGAGTCACATTGACTGTGATTTATTTTCATTTACTCGTCATAAAAATTGTGCGCGTACATTTTTATGTTAAAAATCAATCGTTAGCCTTAAAGTTTTGAAAATGACAAACTCCAGTGATATGAATAAGGAGAATAGCCTCTTTCTGCGTAAAGCTACAAATATCTTCTTCTTAAATACTGTAAAGGTAAACATTATTAATAGCAGTATAGGTTTTTCGGTTAGATACCTACTTGAGTCTCTCCCCGCAGCAAGTGGAACCTATATCATTTTATTATTTGTAAGGATGTTTTATATATTATGTATGTAAAAATATTTAAGAATATGTCAAAGTAAGTGAGTGTACAAATAAATAAAACCGGTCAAGTGCGAGTCGGACTCGCGCACAAACCTGTAGTAAGTTTTACGATTTATGACGTATTAAAAACAAGACGAAATGAACCGCAAAACTAACTTTGTTTGTAGAGGTTTATTGTTAATATCAAAAAAACTATGCTAGTTAGACTTTAGAGCGTTGGTTTTATTTTTCCTGTAAAACATACATAAGCTTCTATTGACCATAATTATTTCAGATTTTTCAATTGGTAAACTTCGGAGATAAGGGGGGGCGGTATTTTTTTTAGACATTTCGCCTAACTAAACTATTGTGCACAAAAATAAATAAAAATCTGTTTTAGAATGTAGAAGTATAGCCCTTTCATATGATATCCCACTCAGTATAGTTATCATACTTTGAAATTTCAAACCCCTCATTTTCCCCCTTTTTTAATTAAACTAAAAATAATTTTCGATTTTTTTTTATTTTAATGATGTTAGGCCACTATTATACACAACTATTCCAAATTTCATGTCGATAGCTTTAATAGTTACTGAAATAATCGACTGTGACAGACGGACGGACGGACGGACGGAGAAAGTCGCACCATAAGGGTTCCATTTTTACCATTTTGGTACGGAACCCTAAAAAGACTAAGGGCCTGTTTCACAATCGCAAGCCTAAGCCTTATCTGACGAATTGTTTTAACAGATGTTGTAGGTAGTTATATCTAGGTACAGGTATCTTGTAAAAATTTAATTCTATATGTCAGTTAAGGTTTACTTGGCGATTGTGAAACAGGACCTAAAAATAGTATGTCTTCAATTATTTTATACAAGAAACAAATGAGGCGAAATAATTTTGGTCAATTAAAGAGGCCCCCTGAAGACTAGTATTATCTAAATATATAAAAGGATCGCAGTCAAGGGCTAACTTGTACTGGATAAAAAAAAAAAAAGGTGACTGACTGATCTATTAACGTACAGCTTAAACCACTGGACGGATCGGGTTGAAACTTGGCATGCAGATAGCTATTATGAAGTAAACATCCGCTAAGAAAGGATTTTTAAAATCTCAACCCCTAAGGGGGTAAAATAGGGGTTTAAAATAGTCCACGCGGACGAAGTCGCAGGCATAAGCTAGTAAATAAATAATATACCGCGATGGCGTTGAAAATTGTATAGTATAGAAAATATATTTTTAAACCTTAAATTAATGAGCCGAGCTTAATATTTACGTAGAAAAGAAAAATCTTACTCTTCAATAATCACCTAACCTAATGTTGTACTCCCAGAAATATAGGAATCTGCTTAGTGCTTATTAACAACCATAGAAAGCTCAAATAGGCGCGGGTCATCTCGTCTCACGTCACACAAAGCTTACCTAATAATAATGGAACTATTCTCGATCTGTGTTCTCGATTTTCGTTCTTGTCCACCTAAATCTTATTGAAATGTTTCATCTTAAATTTTCACCAGTTATCCAAAAAAAACATTACACAAAACTTAAATTAAATTTAACCACTAAATTAGCGAATTAAAACTAATATTTTTAACTAGACTATAATAACAAAAAAATCGTTGATGTGGTTATATCAAAGGCTGCAAAAAGACTAATTGCGATTCCAAGTAGGGTAAGCCTAAAAGCAGAACGGTAAAAGCTTAAAATTGGCATTAAAGCTGTTAATGGTACAAACTGTAGGGTTGCCAGTTGCCACTGCAGTAGTGCGGTCTCATTTTTAACCGACTTCCAAAAAGGAGGAGGTTCTTTCTCAATTCGGCGCGTATGTTTTTTTTTTTTAATATTTTTTTTTTTTATTTTTTTTGCTTCTCGAATTGTTAGTGCTATCTACACTACTATTGCATTTACCTACAACAGACATTGCAAAATTTTTTTTAATTCTGGCTTTCGTGTTCTGACATTAAAATTAAATAGTACATAATAAAAATTCCTCAATCCCTACACTTCTATGAAATTAAAAATAAAGTACTTATATAAGTAAGTTAAAAATAAAGCTGAGTGCTGTCAATGTGCCAATGTGTGTCAGCAAAAAATATCGTCGTCATCTATTTAACAGTGAATAATTCTAATGTAAAGGTACCTACTTCAGAATTTACTGATATTAATTCAAATTGAAATTCACACAAATTCGTCAGGAGTAAGTAAATATTATGATGACAGGGGGTGCGTACGATGCGTCTCTTTTAAAAGCTGCCTGTTTCATCCTGTGAGCTGATGTTGAGACTAACTGAACTGGAAAGTGGCAACCCTAAAGCTTGCTAAAGCTTTACCGTGGAGCGGTACCGTGCTGTCTTGTGCTAGCTAACGCCAGACACGGGGACTAATTAGAATTTGGTGACACGCCCCGCAGGGCGGAGTAATTTAGCAACTTAGTACCGTTAGCAAAAATAAATAGATACAAAAACTGACGAACGTCGCGCAATCAAATAATATAAATATTATAAATGCGAAAGTTTGGATGGATGGATGTTTGGATGTATGTTTGTTACTCAATCACGCTCCAACGGATGAACGGATCTGGATGAAATTTGGCACAGAGATAGATTATAGTCTGGAATAGCACATAGGCTACTTTTTATCCCGGAAAATTAAAGAGTTCCCGCGGGAACCGAAAAACCTCAATCCACGCGGACGAAGTCGCGGGCATCAGCTAGTATTTCATATCATACATAACTCTATATTATAATAATATCCCATACTCGTTATCGGTTTTAAGATTTACTAGCGCACGCCCGCGACTTCGTTCGCGTGGCATAAGTTTTTAATTCCCACAGGCACTGCTTAATTTTCCGGGATAAAAAGAATGTCCTATATCACTCTCCACTCTCCAGGTCCTCAACTATACCCATGCAAAAAATCACGTTGATCCGTTGCTCTATTTCGGCGTGATTGAAGGACAAACTCTATATTTGACGTCCTTGGGGATAGAATTTTCAAAAACAGTGAATCACGTATTTTTTCATTTCAAACCGAAATCCCAAACACCAAGTTTCATGTCTACAGCTTGAAAAATGACGGACTTTCCTACAAACTTTCAACCCCTGTTTCAGCCCTATGGGGTAGAATTTTCAAAAATGGCGAAACACGTATTTCTTCATTTTAAACCGGTAGCTCAAATACCAAGTTTCATTGATATAACTTGAAAAATGACGGACTCTCATACAAACTTTCAACCCCTATTTCACCCCCTTAGGGGTGGAATTTTGAAAAATCCTTCCTTAGTGTGCGCGTACGTCACAAAAGGAACCTACTGTCAAAATTTCAAGTTTCTAGCCCCAGTGGTTTAGGCTGTGCGTTGATAATATAAGTCAGTCAGGACTTTGAATTTTATATATATAGATAAACGAAATCCATTTTAAATCGGCATATAAAATTATAGGTAATAGGTACAGTCCCACAAAGTTATCTGACCCGGTGACAGCGTCGTTAGTAGATATGAAAAATAAAATAAAAACAAAAACAAACAGGCTTAAAAGTTAGTTCCTATTTTGGTGGGATTATACTTGCTATTTTCCCTCTAGTTACTACTGCTAGTTACTAACTTAATAACATGAGGAACGAATGCAAATAATGCCGCTTCAAGAGGTACAAGAAAAATAGAGCGATTTAAGAATAAAACAACTATACTAGGTGGACTATAATAAATTATTAAAGAGAGAATCAACGAAGGAGCTAAAAAATATTACTTAAATATAAAATACAAACTTCATTTTTTACTGTCCGTATCTGTTTCTGCACTAATGCGATTTTAAATCAATGCAATGCAGCTTACACCTTAGTTTGTACCTAGAAATGTTTTAGCGAAAAGGCACTGCAGTCGTATTAATCCATTAGAGTTCAAAATAGCACCATAGCAGCACCGTAAATAGTATTTATTAAGTTTGCAGGAAGATTATTTAATGAAACAAATATTATGTCTTCTGACCCTTCGTCAGATTATGAGGACGATGTAAGTGCCACTAAAATAACCGCTTGCGTATTGCGTGCTTATAACTCCTTAGCAAATTAAAAATTTACAAACTGAAAGCGCTTTTAACCCATGCCAACGGAATGTTAATCATTTGTTTACGCTTGTATTTCGCTTAACTTAAAATGTCCGTATTATTTAATAGCCCTGTGACATGATCATGCCCAATAAAGACCCAAAAACATAAAGCAATATGCAAATAGAATTGTTCGCAATAAACAAGAGAACCATTTGGGATACCAAGTACTTAGTCCTTTATTAAGCATGGTCTAGTGAACTTGTGTCTTTGAAATTTGAAAAGGGATTTGATAATTTCAAAATGTTGAAGGCTATGGTAAAACGCGCTTTGAAAAAAGACGAAGAGACTCCACCAGCTGTCCTTATAGCTAAAACGTTCCTGCGTTGTGATGTACGCATTTTCTCATTTTTCCATTAATTCGAAGCTGTGAGACAAGAGAATCGCTTAATTTTTATAGCATAAGTTACCTTTTCCGCTATTGAGCTCTCTCTGCGTCATATTCCTCATTGCTGAGAATCTTAACTAGGTACTTACATGTACATAACCATCATTATTATCCAAAGGGAACTCTTTCTCCTTGGGTTCCTAAATGATGAAAATAAAGCGATCCTACCTGTGTTACACACACAAGGTGGCAAGAAAGAATACGCCTTTGTATTCTCGGTGTTTAACTTTTATAGCATACTTAAATGTCATTTAGCAGAAGGAGACAGCAAACAAATCACGTGGGAATCTTGCTGAAGATGAAGCGTTGGATTGGTTGAAACCACGAGCACTCATTGTGCCAGACGATCAAGAAGAGGTTCCTGAAGCCGTAAGTCAAATGATTTTGGCAAATGATTTTGACAATGACAAGCTGTGAAACCATTTAATTTAGGTGTGCAATTTAATCATTTTAGGAACTAGATGAGGAAGTTGGCCGCTTCTTGACGACGATCAACCCTCAGTGGGTAGCCGATGAAGTAGCCTATCATTACGGACTATCCAGATTCGTAGTGAAACCTAGACCTAGTTTTGGTAAAGCGTATCCTCTCTACATTTACCAAGGAACTGCTATAAGGAAGGACTCCGATGAAGCAAAGGCCCAAATAGCTGCCGGCTATGGTAACCTTGATATGTTTGTTAATGCTAAATCATCTAGAATTATTTTCATTAGTAATTTCGGGGCGTGATTTACAAGTTGGAGTACCTACTTTAATAGGATCAAAGCTCTCTGTTTTCTTTGTAACTGCCACGGAAATTGTGAAAGTGTTAGAATTGTGTGTTAAGAATTATTCACATCAATATCTCAAGTGTATTTCCAAATAATTAATAATTCTATCAGCCACAAGCCACAAGTATTACAACAAGCCAAAAAATATCTCCCCCGTTTATCTACCACTATAATCTATAACTAATTTATTAATTTATTTTTCACAGTAAATCAACTGTTTTCCTAAAATATCAAAATATACCTACACGAATTTAGTGCAAAATATAGTACATAGGTACATTTAAAATTTTTAGCAATTTATTAATTTTCTCCAAAGTAGTAGTAACTCCAAACAATTTAGAATAAGCATTATGTATTTAGTAATGGTTCTAATACTATAGGTAAGGTTGGATTCGATGACGCTGGCCCTAAACGAGCGAAAGTTAAAAAGTCGACAACTGAAATGGAAGAAGAAGAAGAACCTGAAGCCGAGGCTCCACCTCCAGAGGAAACTAAAGAAGGTATAGATTACAGCAACATCCTGTACTCAGGAATAAGGCCTAATAAAACATCATTTTTGAAAAAAATATTTAAAACAAACGTGCAAGTATACATAATATCGTTGCTAAAATTCAAATTTTCTTTTTCAATTCATGGAAATACATTTTAAGACAAATATAATTTGGCATCCTACCACTTTACTTCTATTCGCTTCGCTTAATTCACAATTTTACCTCAAGTGAATGCGATTATCTCAATGTTATTATCACAAGTTTGGTACTTGACCAGCTGGTGAGACAACTTTGCACAAAGCCAACTCCACAATGAATAACAATAACTTTTGTTATCAAAAAACCGTAATAATTGAGCTATATATTTCAAAAGAGGACGCAGCCGATGAAGAAAAACCTAAAGAAGAAGGTGGTGAGGACCAAGAGGAAGCACCAGCTGACGACGCAGTAGCTGACGAAGAAACTGAAGCTGTCGCTGATGAAGGCGCGGAGGAACAGACTCCCGAAGATGGTAAATAATGACAATAGGATAAAAACACAAAACTAAATTGAATTTTTGCAATCATGCAACTTCAAAATGCCAACATAACAGCGGCTGAGAAGTCAGTCACAAGACATCACAAGTCAAGTCAGTAATGACAGGGTCACTAATATACTTTTCATCACTGCACTTACTTTTTGTACCTGCACAGATTTCCTCTATATTTTGTTGGTGAAACCTGTGTGAATTTTGCCAGCTCACAATGGCGATAAACACAGACATGTGTTTTTAATTGAAGTAGCGCCCAGATTTCTCAAGTTATTTTGTTCCAGAGCAGAAGGCTCTATTAAACCAACTATCTAGTATACCAACTATTTAACATTTTGTTCGTTTAACAGAAGGACCAGAAACGCACGTTGAAGAAGTTATAGAGATAAAACCCCGAGTTAAAAAGCTCGCCAATCAGTTCAACTTCTGCGAAAGGGCAGCTTTGACGTACAACTTTCCTAGAAGGGTAAGTGTGGATCAACATGACATTGTGTGGATATTCAAGGGAAGAAATAAGAGGCATCTGCTATAAAAATGCGCTCCAACTAAGACCTCATCGTTGATTTTTATCAGGCTTGATTGTCGTTAGCCTATCCTGCAAAGTAATTACTTTTTTACCGTATCCTAATGTGACGATTTGCTCAATTCGGTATACGCCTATCGGGAGACCTAGATGTAAGGTATTTTAAAGCTATGAAGCTAGAACCGATCTATCTGGTGTTGCAACTTACAACCTAATACGGTGTCTGAGCCATCGTGCTTTCTTCGCGCTATATTTGTCAAACAACCTTTTCTTCGCTTCCTTCTCTGTAGGAAAGTATAATATCTGCACATGTCACATTCGCAGACATTCCCTTCAATCTGTCGTCAAGAGTTCTTTGTATACCTGCCGAAACCCATATCTGCCGACAGTTTACCGCGCGGCCTACAAGTTTAACTTTTAACAAAAAGACTTCACCACGTATTTAAATCTAATTAGTTTTTATATTTTAGTCTGTGGACACTCAAACGATTCCCCCTCCGCGAGCTAACTATGGAGCTACATGTCTTCAGTGCATAATTTTTGATTTCTATCAAGAAGATTACGCTAGAAAACAGCGTGAGAAAGAAGAAGAAAAGCCAAAACGGGTAAGCAAATATCAGATATCAAGATTTTCAGAAATTCCAACCGTGCGAAGATACTATTAACTATGCTAATATTATAAATGCGAAAGTTTGGATGGATGGATGTATGGATGGATGGTTTGTTACTCAATCACGCCAGAACGGCTGAGCGGATCTGGATGAAATTTGGCACAGAGATAGATTATAGTCTGGAATAACACATAGGCTACTTTTATCCCGGAAAAAGTAAAGAGTTCCCGCGGGAACCAAAAACCTCAATCCACGTGGACGAAGTCGCTGGCATCTGCTAGTTAAAAAATAAAGAAATTTCACAGATTATTTTATTTTCAGTTACGTAAAAAAACAGCGAAGCATGTGAAATCCGCACAGCAAATACATGACGAGCAACTTGCTCAACGCATCCGTGAAGCTTGGACAATCCTCGAACGACTGGTCAACCAAAATATTTATGACGAAATTGGTAGGAAGGTTCTTCTAATGTCAGTTTTAAATTTTTCAAAATCTGGAAATATTGAGCTTGGACAACTTTATTTCTTCTTATTCTTTAGAATATCTTTGATAGAAACCGCCAAATTGTACCTACGTTTTAAGTTTTCATATTTCTGTTTCGTTTATGTTTTTGTGGTGTATAACAATAAAGAATATACAATACAACAATACAATACAATAGAAATTTATTTCATATTAGGTAATAACGTCTCGTTCAATAATAAGTATCTTCGAATGAAGCGACGTATATAATTATGATAGAACTTCACTTACAGACCTAAGTTCGTTTAATCACTAATAAAAATAGCTTCCTCCTCAAACTCCGGGCTCAACCGGCCTCAAACTCAACTTCCTCAAACTCCGGGCTGCTAATAAGAACGTCACGACTGTTATTAATTACTTAACTTGCATCAATTCTTTTGACAGTACAAAATTAAAAACTGTGACATTATATCTGCAGAATCTGCAGTAGCTATAAAGTATTTCAGTTAATACGAATTTATACTAGACTATCTTTCATTCCTATTTAACTAGCAAGAACTCCTAATGTATTGTTTTCCACCAGCTCAAGACTATAGATATTGGGATGACCCATCCGATGAGTTCCGTGAGGGCATGGGCTCATTGCTGCCTCTATGGAAGTTCCAGTTTGAACCCATGCGCAGCCATGCTGTGTGCGATGTGCAGTGGAATCCACATTACCAGGATTTATTTGCCGTCGCTTATGGCTCGTGTAAGTGATTGCCTTGTGCCGCTTATTTCGGCTCCTAGTCATTTGCTTGAGATCGTCTGTCCACATAATGGAAGGTATTCCAACGCTGAAGGGCTTTCCAGTGCGAGATCACGGTTCAAGCACCTTGAGCACTCAACAACTACTAGATTATTAAACTAAGTGCTCCAACCATTGCCTTTTAAACTCTCGTGACTCTTCGATTAATTATTGCATAGAGATACTAAAAACTCCGGAAAGGACTGTTTTCATCAACTGCTCTGAATGTTCTCATTCGCTTCATAGTGAGCTACCTTCTTAGTGTCCACTAACCAGTCGGTACTTCAACTTAACGATCACGTAACCATTTGTGTTATTACAGTGGATTTCACGCAACAACAGAAAGAAGGATGCCTCTGCCTCTACAGCATCAAGAATCCAGCGTTTCCCGAGTATTCCGTTATAACAGAGTCTCCCATCATTTGCCTGGACGTTTATAAAGAAACGCCTTATCTCGTTTGCATTGGTGAGGTTTCTTCTACTTTACTAAACCTGTACCTGTACCATTTAAACACCAGGGGCGTGCAGTTCATTGACGCATAAAAGCACTGCTTACCCAAACTGAAATATGTAAATGCTCGTTTTTCATTATAACAGTCATTATTATGGTATTCTCACTAACTAATGCCTACCCTAGCCCCAAGCCCTGTGCACGCCACTGTCAAACACCCAAAGGATAACAAAGTATATAATATCTATATTACGTTTCGCTATTTTTCAGGTCGATATGATGGCAATGTATGCGTTTATAATGCACAACTTACTTTGGAGTCTTCCTACCAGTACAAATCAGATTCTGTAAGGGATAAACACAGCAATATTGTTTGGGAAGTGAGTTCACAACATCTCAAATTGTAAAACCAAACACCTGTGATTTAGGGACTAATATTATATACCTACATGCCCTAACAATTTTGTCTTTTTGATTAGTTTGAAAATTGACATTCGATTCACGAATCGGGTGATTACTTAAAGCCGTTATGAATTGTTGGATAAACGCAATGACTAAACTGTCTTTAGCGATACTAAGTATAGTGCTGTAAATCTGCCACTGAAATTTCTTTCAGTGGAAGAGAGTGGAAGACATTGACGTTGTTCTACAATGTTCTAGATTAAATGGGGTGCACGAATGATCGACGGCGAGGCATCATTCTTCTCTATATCTGGAGACGGTCGCGTGGTCCAGTGGGCTGTGATGCCGGGGGAATTGCAGGCCACTACCATCATCACGCTACATTCCAGTGTACCACCAATCCCTGGCCCAGATGGCACGCTGCTCACTGTTAACAGTATGTTGAAGCTAGCTAACGATAGCGTTGGAATTATATTCCCACTCGGATACTGATAAAATTTTAACTATTTAAAAAATAATACGTTGTGATTTTTAGTTCTAAAAAAATTATTTCACCTCCCTGCACCCAGATCCTTAATCTTTGTTAATTGAGTTCTGGACCTCTTTTATTTAATAACATTGTAGTAGGGTTATTTTTTAAGGCAGGGTCCCAGATTCTTCCACGTATTATGTATTTCTAATATCCTTTTCCAAGGCTGCGGCAGTTGCATCTGCTTCCACCCGGAGAAGGCGGATATCTTCATGGTTGGGACTGAGGACGGGATGATACACACTTGCTCGCTGAAGTACAATCGCAACTACGTGCGATCCGTCCAAGGCCACCACATGCCAGTGTATAGGATCCATTACAACAATTACAACAACAGTATTTACGCATCTTGCTCCGGTGATTGGCGTGTCAAAATTTGGGAGGATGGACGCGAGTGAGTTATTTTTATACGACTACCTGAAAAAAAGGAGTACATATATTGTTTTCAGGGTTCATGTATGTATATAATGTAGGTGAGTTTGTATATTCCACCATAACTTCTATACGCCTGAACGGATTTTGATGAATGAGGTATCGTTAGAATCCTTCGCTTATTCCGGGTGACATAGGCTAGTAAAATTTTAAAAAAAATTGATAGGGTAACCATGGTCCCGCATCAAAGACTAAAGTTGATATTTTTTTCCAAAATGAGATTAACTACACTGGACAGCAAATAAACCGGGCCACCCGCTACCTTGGAACTCTGATTCGATTTTCTCAAAAAGTATAAAACTTACAACTATCAAAGTTATACCAACAGAAAGTGCGTTTCATGATGATTAAAATGAATGGAAACTCATTGAGATTAATCAATTTACTAAGTGTTTATTAAGGATATTACAAAGAAGTCGTTTTGTCCTTTGAGTTATATACACTTGTTTTGAATTTAAATACATTAAGAGTCAATTTCTTGTTTTAAATTACTCATTATCTATATTGTGAAATGTAAGACTTAAATCCTTTTGATAATAACGAGTGAAATTCGTTTCATCGGCATATTATAATATCCGCGTTTTTGTTTTATAATAATTGTTTACCTACGGTCATGGCCGGATAGTTATCAATTTCATTTGACGTGACATTCAATTTCTTTTGACGAGCTAAGTTATTCCTAAAATATTAAAGCCTAATTATTATTGGTAGGCCGTGCACAATAAAGAACTCTGAGGACTTTATTTCAACAGGTTAAACTAAGTATCTACCTATCTAAGTACTAGTTATTCGACTTCTGTGTGTCACGAGTACGATGCGTGTATGTACAGTCTACACATACTTAATACTTAATAAGCATTGGCCAATGCGCATCAAGGAAACACGCTTTTCATGTGATCGTTGGTTCCATACGATACTAACCGTAAGTATAGTTTTTGCCTGGTTCGTGGTGGTGGTGGTTTGGAGGCTTCGGCCGTGGCTAGTTACCACCCTACCGGCAAAGACGTGCCGCCAAGCGATTTAGCGTTCCGGTACGATGCCGTGTAGAAACCGAATAGGGGTATGGGTTTAAAATAACTGCTATGCCCCTAACAGGTTAGTCCGCTACTATCTTAGACTGCATCATCACTTACCATCAGGTGAGATTGCAGTCAAGGGCTAACTTTTAGTGGATTAAAAAAAACCGTTATTGTGTTGTAGTGAACCGCTGTTCATGTTCGAACTGGGCTCGCCGGTTGGTGACGTGAAGTGGGCGCCCTACTCGAGCACCGTGTTTGCCGCATGCACGGCTGATGGAAAGGTATGGCCATACCTACTATTATCATAATCATAATATTTATTTGCTGTATTATATAAACTTAGGTTGCTGATTGTAGGTAATTACCAGTGGCGATTCCTCTAAGATTGCGCAGCTTGCGCCGCAATACCATTAATTATGAATAAGTTACTTACCAATTATTCTAGATTTAAATTTAAGTAATATACTAATACTTATTTTATAACATGAAATAGGTACCTACCATTCACAAATCATATAAGTTTATCAATTAAATGATTGCGTTAATCGATAATTATTTAAAATCATGCACGCTCCATGCCCACCTCGCACCTTGGTTGTGAGTTGTGACTTGTGACGTGCGCAGCATCGCCACGTGGCCCGTACTGCGAGAATCTTCGAACTCCGTCGGCCCGCTTACTCCCGCTCACTACGGGCCGAAGGCGTGCACTATGAGTTGCGCATGTGCTGTGTAGTATTATTTTCGAAACTCAAAAACTACTCAACCGATTTTAAAAATTCTTTCACCTATAGAAAGCTACATTCTCGGCGAGTAACATAGGCTGTATTTTATTTTCAAAAACATTAAAGATCCCTCCGAATATTGCAATAATGTAAATGAAGTCAGAAAAAATTGTCTCATCTGAGAGCTTCCGTGGCGTGCGCTGCGTAAATGGTAAAAGTTACTCGAAAACAATGTATGGTGGAATTGTTCCTCTCAAAAAGTTCTAAAAAAAAGTCCGCGACAGCATATAGCTATGTTTTAAGGTCGTCTCACAATAACCGTCATTCTGATTTTCAAATTTGGTCTAAAACAATGCTTTACTCGCGAAGGTGTTTTTACTAACATAGTATTAATCCTTATCAAAATAAAATGGTTGTTCATCTCAAGTATTTAATATAGATCAAATTCGCCCTTACACCATTTAATCCAGATGAATATCTTGGAAGATATCATAGTGATAATGTAACGCGCACTATACTAATATTATAAAGAGGTAAAGTTTGTGAGGTTGTAGGGGGTAATCTCTGGATCTACTGAACCGATTTTGAAAATTCTGGTACCAACAGAAAGCCACATTATTTGTGAGTGTCATAGGCTTGGTACGAGAACCGAGATTAACCCGAAAAATTAGGGAGGTCCCGTGGGAATTTAAAAAACGTATTTCACGCGGACGAAGTCGCGGGAATCTGCTAGTGTAAGATAAATAAAAATAGTATTCTTTATTCTAGTAAGTACAAGTTAGCACTTGACTGCAATGTCACCAGGTGGTGGGTGATGATGTAAGTACCTACTCTAAGATGGCGGGCAACCCTGTTAGGGATATACCTATCAGTTATATTAAACCTATACCCTTAATCAGTGATATATGAGGTAAATGTGTTTTATTGAGAAAATACCTAAGTAACCATCAGCTAGCGCAAACCCCAGATTGACCACCAGGAATCGCCACTGGTAATTACATAGGAAGTTCTTACAATTAAGTCGTAGTATAGAGCCACAATCTACCAATCATAATATGGTGTACAAATTATCATAAAACTATTAATAGCATAGATTAATAACTGACTGACTGATCACCACTGAAATAAGGACGAATTCGTGGATTTTAACAATCAAAGCTGGTTTGATATTTTATTTGTCTTTCTTTTTACTACTTGTACAAAGACCAGTCCCACGCCCCATACAAATCTGGATCATCTCCTTTACGTCGAGAGAACCTGGTAGCGCCATCTAGCGGTAGTATAAACTTAATTCAACTTTAAGGGATTGAACAATCTTACTTGTTAAATTAGCAGTCAAAGGAGATATCACGTTCATTAGGTAGGTGTTTAGGTATTCATGGCATAAATTTTTATTTCCGTTATTAAAATGGAGCATTAAAATGTAATTTATCAGTATATCTTACCTAACTAGGTATTTGTAAAGATAACCTAATTTTACTGGCACAGGTGTATGTTTACGACTTGAACGTGAACAAGTATCGACCGATATGCATACAAGCTGTGGTCTCGAAGAAGACTAAAAAGTTGACCAGAATCGACTTCAATCCCAGACTGCCTGTCATTGTTTGCGGAGACACCAAGTAAGATTATTATAATATTCTAAGAGTTATTGTGATTTAGTAAGTTGGCATAGAATTATTTCTAACTAAGTAAATCCAGCGACTTCATCCGCGTGGATCTAGTTTTTTGATTCCCACGGGAACTCCTTAATTTTCCGGGATAAAAAGTAGCCTATTATTCCTTCCCCGGGATTGAAACTATCCCTATGCCAAATTTCATCAAAATCGTTTGAACAGATGGGCCGTGAAAGCATAGAAGACAGACAGACAGACAGACAGACACTTTCGAATTTATAGTATTACTAGCTGATGCCCGCGACTTCGTCCGCGTGGTCTAAGTTTTTTCGATTCCCGCGGGAACTCATTAATTTTTCGGCATAAAAAGTAGCCTATGCCCTATAATGGTGAAACACGTACTTCTTCATATTTTAACGAAAGCCCAAATGCTGTTTCATGGCTATAACTTGAGAAATTAAGGAATTTCATACAAACTCTCAACCCCTATTTCACCCCTTCGGGGGTGGAATTTTGAAAAACTGTGAAACTCATATGTTTTCATTTTTAACCCGCAGCTCATATATCAAGTTTCATAGCTATAACTTGAGAAATTAAGGACTTTCAATACAAACTCTCAACCCCTATTTCACCCCTTCGGGGGTGGAATTTTGAAAAACAGTGAAACATATATATTTTCATTTTCAACCCGCAGCTCATATATCAAGTTTCATGGCTATAACTTGAGAAATTAAGGATTTTCATACAAACTCTCAACCCCTATTTCCCCCCTTCGGGGGTGGAATTTTGAAAAACTGTGAAACACATATGTTTTCATTTTTAGCCCGCAGCTCATATATCAAGTTTAATGGCTATAGCTTGAGAAATTAAGGACTTTCATACAAACTTTCAACCCCTATTTCACCCCTTCGGGGGTAGAATTTCGGGATAAAAAGTATCCTATGTCCTACCTCGTAGTATGGGCTCAAATCGTGCCTAGTTTCGTTTGAATTCATTCAGTAGTTTCGGCGTGATGCGCGGCCAAGATACAGACAGACAGACAGACAGACAGACAGACAGACAGACAGACAAAAATGAAAAAAATTACAGATTTGGCTTCAGTATCGAATAATGAGTGCCCTCCAAAAAAAATTTTCAAAATATCTTCAATGTACAGAATTGGACCTGTTACAGTTTTATTATAAGTATAGATAGTATGGAATAGTATGGATTAAGGTAGAGCCACATAGAATTAATTAGAATTAAGTACCTACATAATTAAACTTTTAATAAAAGTAATTATTTAATTTACCTAAAAGAAAATAAGTAACTATAAAAAACTAATAAGGGTTCAATAAGGTTTAACAAGGTAGGTAGGTAGGCTAGGTTTATCTATTTTTTATTCTTTTTGGACAAAATATGTCAACTCTTTTTGACTCTTGAATTAACTAACAGAAAATAAATGGACAAAGGTAAAGCTCTTGAATATAAATTTCTAAGCTTTTGTATATTATTAATAATTTCATTTATTAAATAGTTTAATAAATTTAAGATTATTTATATTGTTTTTTATGCTTAGGCTTAAAAGAGTAGAAATGAACCTATACAGATATTTCAGAATTTTACTCGTCGCCTCCATAGCTCAGGGGTTAGAGCACTGGTCTTGTAAACCAGGGGTCGAGAGTTCAAATCTCTCTGGGGGCAGTCATAATTAAATATTTTTCTTTTTTCTTTTTTTGTAAATGTCATTTATATTTCTACACAAAAAATGTTTATTTTACAGAGGAACCTGTCACGTGCTAAAATTATCACCTAATTTGAGAGTCATGTGCAAACCGCCAAAGAAGGCGCAAGTTGTAGATCAAAGGTCTTTACAGGTAAGTACAGTTTTTTATATAGATAATAAAAAACCGTTTAATAATGTTGTGACTTATGAATACAAGTAAGGTACTTGTGATAATAATTATAATTATTTAAAAATTAGAGATTCCCGTAACTCAGATTTCAGGAATTCAGCATGGGGGGGGCATCGTTGTTTAGGGCCAGGATCAACATTTGGCAATCTCTTGGTTTACCTACTTCTACATTTTTGTATTATCTTTGTGTATTTTTGACCTTGACTTTGAAGAACTTGTATTTTTATCAAAGATTATGACTCGACGAGTCTATTTGGCAAGTTTATTATTTTTGGTCGGAAATCGAATAGCACGTTACATCACGCCATTAAGTAGGTACATACTAATATTATAGACTAGTTAATGCCCGCGACTTCGTCCGCGTGGATTAAGGTTTTTCGATTCCCACACGAACTTCGGGAATTTTCCGGGATAAAAAATAGCCTATGTTCTTCCCCGTGGTCCTTAAACTCATCAAAATCGGTTGAACAGATGGACCGTGAAAAAGGCTTTCACGGCCATAGGCCTACTTCTTATCCCGGAAAATGACATATCTAGTAGTTACAAAATAAAGTTAACGATTAAAAAATTCCACAGATTATGAAGCTGGATAAACTTCTGAGTTTAGTTCGTGACCCGCCATTCCAAACTGGCGTTGTGGACGAGAAGTTTGATGACGACTAAATTAATGAGAAATGATAATAACTCAGCACTTAAGTGAGCAAGGATTTGATCAGCATTGTGAATTAGTGTTTAGACTTTAGAGCGTTTTTTCATTGGCCGACACGTTAACGAAGCCTTCACACGGATGAGCTGAGATGACTAGTTATCTAGGCCCTGTCAAACAAACAAAGAATTTTACTAACGCTTTACGCTAACGCCATCTACTCTGAAATGTGGGAACTAACTTGCGTAGTGGATAGAAATATTATATTGGAAGAATAAATAACGTATAATAAGAAACGTAACATTGTAAGCTGAAACACCTTAAAATAAAAACTATACAGCGCCAAACTAATTAAACTTCAGATGTTAGCTTTATTAATAACAAATTAACTACACGACGAGCGACCGTGCAGCGCCACGGCGGGGACCAGTACATACTCTGTGGCGGGGTTACTTACGGTTAGACAGGCAAAGACCATCGTTATATATATGTATAGGTACTAGATGGGCCCGTGTCGATGATGACGATGTCCCGCTTTTCAGACTAGATGGCGTTAGCAAAATAGGTCCACATTCTTTGTTTGACAGGGCCCGTCTATGTAAATTGAGGTCGTTGGCAAAGACAGGTTTATGACAGTTGAGGAGCATGCACTCCCAAGTTGGTCAGAGAGGCCCATCTAGTACCTACATATTTATCGATGCATTATATAACGCTACGATATATCGATAACGTGTAGGTCAGTGACAAACCGTCAAGTAGAGCTATACGATAATATGACGTTAGAGGTTACTTCATAGAGATATAATATATAGAAGGCTTACCCCTTATCACAGGAGGCCAGAGTTACGAGATGTATAAAACGTGATATGTTAAGCGTACTGCGTAGGCAGTGAAGTAATGATTTTGTTACTATGAAGGTGGCGTGTTCAATATTGAATAAACCCTCTATAATAAATAATTTTAAAAAAAATGACGTTATCGGCCACTGGAAAAACGCCCATAATGCGTGTAGTGTAATGTGCAAGAAGTACGATATTTTATTAACATATTATCTGTATTCGAAATGTTTAAATCGTTGCTGATATTTTATAGTGTGGTGAATGTGAAAAATAATATTCGCTGTTAATTTAGTTATGCTTACTTAATTATACCTACCTTGTATTATTATTTATAAATAAAACAAAGATGTATTAATTTAATGTGTTTTATGTATTAGTAAAAGCTTTAAAATAAATAGCTTTTATAATTTTGTAGCGTTACAATATTAATATTAATTTTATTTAATGTAACTAAAGGCATACATTTGCTGTGGATCGGGCTACTTATATTTTATTTTCAGGAATATTATGAAACTACATAATACAATGGGTTATGGGGCCAGTGGTAAACAAGAATACCCCATCGTCCCACTGGCGGGGCAAGCCGGTGGGGCGAGGGATCGCGACCCAATAATTTATTTACTTTCAAAATATTACTAGACAAATAAAACTATTTTTATCTCTTTTCCTCATGATTACTGTCACTTGAGAGAAAAGGATAGGATGTCAACTGTCATCCTAATAGTATCTGGATAATCATGTACCAAAGTTAGGTAGGTAAGTATCACAAAAGAACAAGTAAACCGATTTGATAATGTATTTGCCTATTTTATTTTGTATTAATTTAATTAATAAATAATTAAGTAGGTATTTAAAATAAATTTAGGATAGTAGGTAGGTATTGCTTAATATTTGTTTGATTACCTATAATTAAAATGTTATATTATTACTTTTGTCCATCTAGAGTCTAGACAAACAATAATATATATTCTGCCTTAAATACAGATAAACTCTAAAAACAAAACAATTCCATTTAAAATGGATTTTACATTTAGCATTTATGTTACAATCGACTAGAATTAAGAGATCTTCAAAAATACATTTTCCATAATTAATAATTAATTAGTACTTATTTGAACCATTATAGCCATCATATTCAAAATTGCTTTAAAAATTAGGTCCCCTAAGTCTACAGCTTACAATAAAACTTTGGTATTATATCATATTATAATTTTATAACAAAACCTATATTAATACAAATTTTAGGGTATGTTACGAACAAAGATGCTTACGTTATCAAGACATCTCTAGCTCTATGGTTAGGTTACCACGTCATGGAATAGATTGGACTAGAGAACATTATAATAGAAAGCCAAATATGAAGAGATCTACACCTAAACATTGTGCGCGGAAAAATCTTTAGAAATTGCCAACACTATGAGATGTTTTACATTTCAAGGCATTTACGCTGAGTTGCTCGAAACTATTTTAAAAATTTAAGTGTTGATTAAACTAATTTAATCACCAGACTCCATATGATTCTTGCGATTAAATTAGTCTAAGTACCACTTGTTTCGTGCAACTCAGCGTTAGGCCCTAAAATGTTATATCTCTGTTGTAGATAATTTTAAGATCAAGAAACGTTGATATCAAAAAGCTTTTGTTGAAAACGTTATTGAAACGTTGCCACTTTACGTTACTAATAGAGGTCCATTAGTAGCAGACATAATTATTAAAATATTAATAATTTCGGCCATAGAACAACAATAAATAAGACTGTCCATGCTGTATGCTTCTAAAATTAATTTATCTAATTTCTAGATTGTACTAAAGATCGGGCGTCACGCAAAGCCCATTTCCAGTGCTATATTTCGTCGCGCACATTTTATTCTATGGGTATAGAAGTTTAGAACCAAGTTTTTCGGATCTCTCAACCGCGCCCGGACCAAGCTTGAGGTCTAGGAAGGCGCGAGCGTCGTTCGGTGCCGGCGCTTGGCGGCCAACAAACTGGATCTGTAAAAAGATAATAAAAACCATTTTAACAGCGATCAACGGGACGACATAATAATCGCTAATATTTTTTTACAGGAACGCATAGTAAGTATAGCTTATAACGTCTTTGAGAGGTGATATCTAGTGAAAGGCCCATCCACATGCGTCAGTTTTTATACTGTTTACATAGGTACTGCGCATACTTTAATACTATACAAGAATAAGCTTTTCTAGTTATCGTTCATTTTTGGTAACAATAAACCGTCTTTGAGCGGCCATATCTAGCGAAAGGCCCATCCACATGCGGGCAGACTGTAACTTTTGTGATCAGTGGAGAGCCCTACATCCACCTAACACTGAATCAGCCTTTCTGGCGATAGTTACCGAAAGTGCAGCTATCTCTTAGTCTATATTATTATAAATGACAGAGCATACCCTCTATATTAGTGCAAGTGACTGGTAAACAAGACATTTATCTTTTTCCTCGCATCACTGTAGAACTACTGGAGACAGAGTATTTACAGATAGACTCCCATATAAATTAATTTGTTCCACAACAAATTGGTCCGTCTCCTAATAAATGCATGTCCTTTATATGCACGTGCTGCCGCTATCAGAAGTATTACAAGTGCAACAAAATATGATACTCACTTGAGCCAATGGGTGCAAATCATACTAATATTATACATGCGAAAGTGTGTTTGCTTGTTGGTTTGTCCTTCAATCACGCCGCAACGGAGCAACGGATCAACGTGATTTTTGGCATGGGTATACTTGAGAACCTGGAGAGTGACATAGGCTACTTTTTATCCCGGAAAATTACGGAGTTCGCAAAGGAAACAAAAAAATCTCAAACCACGCAGACGAAGTCGCGGGCGTCAGCTAGTGCAAAATAAATATCAACTCTGTTAGTGGCCAAACGGGCTACCCTTGGAAGTGCAAATGATACTCACCTGAGCCAACGGGTGCAAATGTCGTTCAGGAAACTCCCGCTGATGGGCCAACACCCAGTCAGCGGGCCACATCGTACCGTTCCTCGCTGCGAAGGGTAATATCAGCACGTATACTCTGTTAGTGGCTGAATAGGCGACCCTGTAGTAATGGCCCTTCGTCGCTCTCTCCCATACAAAGCCGTCGTTGTCCGCACCGCCGCGTTGCAGCCATGAAACCTGGGGAAGGTCTGACGCGTGGATGCCTATCTCGGCGTATTCCGCCCAAGGGAGGAGGTCACCGCTGAAAATAACAAGCATCTGCAGTCAATCTATCAATCAATCTACCACTGCAGTTCGGAATGCCATTCCTACCGAGAAGAACCAGCAAGAAACTTGGTGGTTGTTGTCTTGAAAAAATTAATTTACAATTTCGTATATACAGGATGAACATGCTTGCTATGAAGGGTGCTACTTTGCATAAAATAATTACCATCATAACATTAGCCCAAGTCGGAAAATTTTTGGTCGAAAGTGAAAAGTTTACGTTCGGCAGAAGTAGAGACGAATTTTCAACTTAAGATTAAAAATACTTAAACCTGTCTACGTCACTTCCGACTAATTTTAAAAACTTTTGGGGTTCCTAAGCTTCCCTTATTAGTTAAAAAATTTGGTACTTTAGGGGGCATTATTGTGAGAAATTGGCCTTCAAATGTGTTAAGGCGGTAATTTCTGAACTTAAAATTTGATTCTTAAAATTGAGTTTTGCCTATTTTTGACAATTTTATGGCTAATTCAAGTAGGAAATTTTTGAATTAAAGTATTTTCTACAAAAATAATCGATATTTTTCGAGTAGGAAAGTTATTTGGATTTTTTTAGTTTTTTACAGTCAGTAGGCCAAAAAAACCGAATTGCACCAGGTTTAGGTACTAAAATAGCTTTATCTTATTATCCTTCTGTCAATAAAGTATAGCTTTTCCACACCTACAAGTTTTTTTACCGGTTTTTGCCAGCAATACTTTACAATGCTGCCGACAAAAACAGGAAAAAAACTTGTAGGTGCGGAACTTTAACTTAACTTTTACGTAACCTTGAAGTAGCCTATGTCCTTCCCCGGGATATAACCTACTTCTATACCAAATTTCAGCAAAATCGGTTGAAAAGATGGGCCGGGAAAGCGTAGCAGACAGACAGACAGACAGACACACTTTCGCATTTATAATATTAGTATGGATATGGATATGGATATTAGTGTTGTAGGTATGTATTTTAGGTAATAAGTATTAGTATTAGTATTATAATACCCATTACCCAAAATAGACGTAACACAATATGAAGAACAAATATGCAGCGGTAGGCGCGATTTTATTGTAGTAAAATCGCGCCTGCCAAGGCCGTAAACATGCACATAGTCTGATTAATCAAAAGCAAAATTAGCACTTGGGAATATGAGGAAGGTGAAAGACCATGTTTAAGGAACATTCGAGAAGGCCTATGTCCATCAGAAGATGCATGCAGGCTGATGGATTGGATTACTTACTGTACAACAGCGCCCAGTAGCGATGTGGTCTCGAGCCAGCACCGTGCGTCGGCTTGCGTCAAAGCTCGCAACACATGAGCGGCGGTGCGGCGAATGTTGCGGCGACAATACGGCGGCGTGTTGCGTCCCGCTAGTAGGTACGATGGTGTTCTTTGGACCGTGTTTTATACTTACTATACAACAGCCCCCAGTAGCGATGTAGTCTCCAACCAGCACCGTGCGCCAGCTTGTGTCAAAGCTCGCAACACATGAGCGGCGGTGCGGTGAATGTTACTGCGACAGCCCGGTAGCGTGTTGCGTCCCACTAGGTGATACGATGGTGTTCTTTGGACCGTGTTTTATACTTACTGCACAACACCCGCCAGTAGAGATGTTGTCTCCAGCCAGCACCGTGCGCCGGCTTGCGTCAAAGCTCGCAACACATGAGCGGCGGTGCGGCGAATGTTGCGGCGACAGCACGGCGGCGTGTTGCGTCCCGCTAGTAGGTACGATGGTGTTCTTTGGACCGTGTTCTATACTTACTGTACAACAGCCCCCAGTAGCGATGTGGTCTCCAGCCAGCACCTTGCGCCGGCTTGCGTCAAAGCTCGCAACACATGAGCGGCGGTGCGGCGAATGTTGCGGCGACAACATGGCGGCGTGTTGCGTCCCGCTAGTAGGTACGATGGTGTTCTTTGGACCGGGGGAAAACATCGCTAGAAACATTAATACACAAACTACTATAACAAGCCTTGCCATCAGATCTAATTTCAGCCACTGTTGCTAATTTTCATAGATATTACGCAAAAGATTATAGTGCATTTATATGTGTGCAACAAATGAACGTGCACTCTATTGCCTCACTCTCATAAGCCGATGGGACAATCATCCCACAAGGGCGGAGAGATTAGGCGCAGGACCAATGGCTTTACTTGCTCTTTGAAGCACTAGGGTTGAAGTATTGCCAACTTCCTTACTCTGGGCTAGAACCTACTGTGAATTTCATGACAGAAAAACCTAATGACACACATTATTAATTAACATTATTAATTTACTAAAGTTCAAAGTCATACCTGAGATTCTCTCTTACATCCAAACCATTGGACTCTACCGTCTTCCTTCACGACAGCCTTTACCCCCAACTCCTTATACAAAGCCACTCTATAGTCTCTGGTCTGCTTAGTGGCCTTCTGCTTGGAAGCTGGAGTCTTCAGTACACTCCTGCCTGCTGCAAACTTACTCTCCAATATCTGTACCTGAAAATATTTGCTCAAGCTGTTTCAAGCTTTCAAATAACACTGACAGTCCAAGACAAATTGTGCCTTAATACAAGATTATTACATGATTATAATTATTAAACTTTACTTAATCCTTTATCACATCATCCCTTTGCTGGCCCATTACAGAGCCGTTTCCTCTCAATGACAGAAGGGTGTAGCCCTTGGACAAATTAACCACAGGATGTGTGATATTGGCCATATTAGCCTTACCCCTCTAGCCGGGAACTGTGGCAGTTTCGCCATTAATTATGATATTGTGTTGTCATAGTAATCGACTTTTTCTTGCACTAGTGTCAATAATTGGGTAGAAAAATGACAAGGTGTTTCCCTCGCCCTGCAAATGTTAGTCGAACGGGATTTGATACATTTTTCTTAGGTGTAGCCCATAGTAAACTATACTAGTCAAGTGTAGTACGGCCGACTTCACACACATGTAAGAACATTTTGGAGAACTCTACTAGGCTGTCATTGCAAAACTCATATTTGTTCACTCAAACTGCTGTTTTGTAGAACCTAGATCTAAATTTAAAGTGGAAAAAAATGGTCAAAAGATACATTTTTAAAAATCTTATAATTTTATTACTTACCTTTAAACCTTTTGCTGCAGTCTGTAAATACAAAGACTCTGGGAAGGGAAAAGTAAATGGCTTTGGTAACTTATGAAGCACTGAAGTTTTGATCATCAAAGCATGTTGACCCTGAACTGCATCACACAGTTTCAACGAGGAGTCCTTACTGTACTTGAGGGTCCATTCAGAATATACCCATTTTAATTGTTGACATGTTAACCGTGCATTTCCAATACCAACTGTTATAGCTTGACTTGGGTAAGTAGTTGCAGCGACAGCCATTTGCTGAAATACGCGTCGAGAAACACGTGTTGAATCAGGTACGAATAACACATATTCGGTTGAAATATATGTTATAGGATCCAAATTTTCTGGGCTCTTATCTAAGCGAAATTCAAGTGATAAAATCCTCACATTACGTAAAGTTTCATTTGTAGCTGAAAACTGGAACGGTGGATACTGCTGCCGCTGGCATAACACGAGAATCGGTATATTTGGGTACGCGGACACAAACGACTGCACACTTTCAGCGATATCATTCTCGAAATCTTCAAACTGACGAAACACAACAGTCACAAGTTTAGACAAGTGCCTCGTAGAATGAGACGGTGCTGAACTCGGAGTGGTTACAGGAGCTATAGGATAGATCTTATACTGAGGAATCAAATAGCCGCATACAATTATTATCGCTATTATTCCACTAAGAAGATACACTTTGAATGTCAAGCGACCACGCAACAGTCGATGGAGCATTATTCTCATTCATGAATATAACCATTTCATTCATAATACAGATTTTTAATGGGTGGATTAAAGTCTTCTTTTATAACATCAATCATAGATGAATATTAGGTTTATTGACACCATTAATATTACCAAATTAAATACCTAGATAATCACTTTGCTCTCAAAATCTCAAAATAATGAAAAATTGAATTGATGGATGATGGTTGACACTGACAGTTTTAATTTTTTTACGGCTCTGGGTTCAAATAGATTCCATTTTTTTTAACTGGCTTTACGGCTCTGGATTCCAGTTTTTTTGTGCCTTGTTACAATAATTTGTTCGCGCGCGAGTTGAATGTAAAGCTTTTGTATGTGTCACCATACATAAGCTCTGCATTCAACTTGCGCGCGAACTATACTTTGATAGCATTTTATATAGAAATAGCATAGAATAGCGCCATCTATTGACATCATTGTGAAGTTCTGTCAAAAATACTGAAGCTCATTAAAAATTAAATACATAATTTCGTTTCCTTATAATATTTATCTAATTTTAGTATTTGTTGTTCAAATACAGGATATAATTCAAATAATTGATCAAGTTTCAGGCTCAGCCTTTCAGAAAATTGAGAGTTCTGAGGTCAACTTTGGACGTTAGAAAATGTCCACTTTGAAATATTAAAAAAAAAAAATATTTTTGGAGTAATTATCTATAAAATGGTATACCACAACCATTATGTAACGCTTAAAAAAAATATTTTACTTCGCATTCGCTTATATGAGAGCCCCCCTGAAATAAAAATTTTTATAACTTTTTAAACCATATTCGGCTGGAGGCCATCGGTTTACATATTAGAAGTAATTACGTTGAGTAATTATTCAGAAGCTATAAGGCTCTGACAGACGGACGGACGGACGGACGGACGGACGGATGGACAAAATGTGTAAATTCACTCAAGTAGAATCGCTCGGTCAATTATTATAACAAGAGGAGACAATGTAATAATAATACCACAGGTGAGCGAAATGAGTATAAACGCTAATGCCAAGGAGTAACAGAGCGAGAAAATGTTGTCTCTTGTCCTGCTCAGCGTAATATCACTTTTTTTTTTGTTTGACCTATCCGACTGTTTAGGTCAGACAATTCTGTGTCGTTTTTGTTATTCGCTTCGTACGAAATCGGAATTGGACAAAGTGGTAACTGTGCTCGTAGCTTACGAAAAAAGTGGTTTAACTTATAGACGATGGTGTATTACTATATGTTATGCTGCAAAAGCCAAACTGAACGTAAATACGAATACATAACCTAATACTTACCTAAGTTTACAATTTTGACCTTATTATTACCCGATTGTTACAGATAAAAACAGGTTATATTTGTAGAGACTCGCATGAATGCTACAAAGTATAGAAATAACAAAAAAAACCTTAATTACCAATAAGAAAATATCGCATTAAGACTATCGCTATCGCATACTGTATACGCTGACGCCCTGCCTATATCTCTTTCTCTGTCTACGAATAGTACAAATACACGTACACCACAGAGCAATGAACCAGTTGCCAAATCAAGAAATGAAAGAATTACAAGAGCGCAAGAAATCTGTTGATTTATCAGACTGAGCAGGAGCAGACTGCAGCGGAATGACAACTCTGTCACATAAAAACATCGTGTTCGGCCAGTTGACATTGAATCTGCAACCAACCTTCTTTTACAACAAAATCAAACGTCAGGTGAGGACCACAGATTAGAACATTAATTACTTTGTTTCTGGTCGGTGTTAATTACCCTAGGGCCTAGGCGGGTGAGGACTGCATAGACATCCAGGCCACAGATTAGGTACTAGTCTCTGCCCCAGGCAGAGAATGGGCAGAGACTAGTAACTTCAATTCAATTTATCTTTACTAGTCTCTGTGTCAGGCATAGATAGTGTTGTGGTGAACGCACGGTGAACGTTGTGTCATGTAGGGTTATATTATTCTATGGTCATGTGTGACTGCAAACTGCAAAGGTCGGTAGAGAGTAGTATATTCCTTGTGCAAAGGCCAAAGAGTATACACTATACAATCACTAGGTACGTGCACTGTGCAGGTACGTGTGACGGTGTGTGACTGTTCATGTTCAATAACATTTTCATTTCGGATTAATTTTTGTAATTTAAACTAAAATTTGAAATTTTGGTGGACAAGATGAGCGAAAATAATGATTTTGAGCCCCTAGAACCATCGCTAAGAAACGTGATTGATCAAAAGTCACTGCGATGGATATTCGTTGGAGGAAAAGGTGGAGTAGGCAAAACTACGTGCAGGTGATCAATCTTATTTCATTTACAATATTAAAATGCCTCAATATTATTTTCTATGCCTAACTTATTCTTAACAATCGTTTATTCTTGTTATAGTTGCAGTCTAGCTATCCAACTTTCTAAAGTGAGGGAATCAGTTCTCATAATTTCTACTGATCCAGCACACAATATTTCTGATGCATTCGACCAGAAATTTTCTAAAGTGAGTGATTTATTATGCTTTAAGAAACCAATTAGCACCAATCTTGCTTCTAAGAAAGTCTGATTTAACCATCCTTCGTTATTACCATTGTTATTTTGTCTCAGACTGAATTGGTGTTTCTTTATTTAGTATGTGTTTAAGTTCTAATCTTACGCAATGAAAGTGCCATTTTGCACAATTTTCCATAACTTGAGATTGTTTTGAGAATCTATTGACAAGTCAATATTATCATTATTGACATCAGACAGATGTCCACTGGGCTAGACTGGCTGCGCGTAGGCTCCTTACTGGGACCTTCCACACACTGATCTTCTGCCTCTTGTTTTTGCAGTGGCAGACACATGATATTATGATAACTTTTGCTTTCAGGTACCCACAAAAGTGAAAGGTTTTGATAATCTGTTTGCGATGGAAATTGACCCTAATGTAGGTCTCACAGAGTTGCCAGAGGAGTACTTTGAGGGGGAGACTGAGGCTATGAGGCTAGGCAAGGGTGTTATGCAGGAGATTGTTGGAGCATTCCCTGGTATAGATGAAGCTATGAGCTACGCTGAGGTAGAGCATTAACTTGTTCATCTTGTACTTTTAATAGCTGCGTACATTGATAATAATAAGTGTAATGTCCTGAATATCAAAAGTTGACAAAATTGTCTTGCATCATCTAGTTCATTAATTTGACAATGACAGTCATCCCCTGAAATATTTAGTAGGAAATGTAAAAATGAGCTTACAAAGCAACCCAGTTAAATGAAGAATAATGTTTGCTACAGTTGTGCACTTGGCAGTGTAATTCTTTCCATCCTCATTTATCTTTCATTTGGCTCTCTTTCACTTTGTCTGTCCTTTTCGCAAGGAGTATTACGAAATGGTTGGTAATATTTTTAATGCTGTCATTTTAGTTTAGTTTTGAGATTGTGCACTACAGAATCAGCCCCAATGTTAATACAAAGCTAGTGTAACAATGACAAGTAATAAAATAAATATTCCAGGTGATGAAACTAGTGAAAGGAATGAACTTCAGTGTTGTGGTGTTTGACACGGCTCCCACAGGTCACACCCTTCGTTTGCTGTCGTTCCCACAGGTTGTTGAGAAAGGACTTGGGAAGTTGATGCGCTTGAAATCTAAGGTTAGTAAGAATCCACTACAACCTAATGGAATGTTTCAATGATTTGTAAATTGTTGCAACCCTTAACCTAATCAATCATACCCAGCCTGCTTCATGCGAATCCAGCTGTAGTATTTTGCATGCTACACCCAGGAAATACTAGACACCCAATAACATATTATCAAAGGACATCATCCACGATTCATAAATTTTTGGTCCAAAAGTGAAAGTGCCGGGCAAAAAATTTTTTTGGTGTATTTCGTTAGAACTTGTCCACCTAGTCCTAAACAGTTTTTATTATTATTATAATTTTTTTTTTGATAATTTTTTTATTATGTTTACTTTTTTGGGGTTTATGTTTTTTGTAAAACAAAATAAAAAACTCCAAAAAAGAAAAAAATAGCTTAGAAACATTTCACATAATCGAAAAAATATATATTTTTAAACTTAAATTTAACCAAGGGCAATCGTTCTACAGCTTCGGTGTAATAATAAAAAATGTTTAGGTGCACAAGTTCTAGCGAAATACAGTAAAAATTTTTTTTGGCTGGCACTTTTTACTTTTGGACCAAAATGGATGATGTCCTTTTATGCGTTAGCAGGAGTGACGTGGAGGTGTTTATAATAAACTATAATATGATGGCCGTAACTGTATCCCATCGTCTGTGTGCAACCTATCTCTCATTTTAATCCATTAAAAAGACGGACCACAAAAGTAGCAGACAGAAAAACACACTTTTGCATTTATAATATTCAGTATGGATTTTAATAAACATAAATGCCTGAATAGATACTAGATGCTCAATAAAGCTGTTTGAAATTCACATGTGTACATTATTCATTATACTGGCATTATTCTACAAAAATTTGAATACTTTATCCCTAAATTTCACAGGTAGCGCCATTCATCAACCAAGCCGCAACGCTCTTCGGTCTCACAGAGTTCAACTCTGACATGTTCAGCAACAAAATGGACGAGATGCTCTCAGTCATAACACAAGTAAACACCCAGTTCAAAGATCCAAACCAGACGACTTTTGTATGCGTATGTATAGCAGAATTCCTCTCTCTATATGAAACGGAAAGATTAGTTCAAGAACTCACAAGATGTGGAATAGATACCCATAATATAATCGTGAATCAGTTACTCATGCATGCATCGGCCCCTTGCGAACTGTGCGCAGCGAGGCATAAAGTTCAAGAAAAGTATCTGGAACAAATTGCGGATTTGTATGAAGACTTCCATGTAACCAAGTTGCCTTTATTAGATAAGGAAGTGCGAGGCGCGGCCGCCGTTAACGCGTTTTCGGAGTATTTACTCAAACCATATGTAGCACCCACATCAAATACATAATACGATTTAGAATTATTATCTACTATTTTGATATAATTCGGTTCAGGGCTAAAATTGTATTGGATTATGAAAAAGGGAAGGAACTTTCTTGAGGTGCACTGAGATGGTTTAATTAAAAATGATATTATTCTGTAAAGCCTGAAACAAACAACAGGTTTGTTTCAGGCACAACAAACACAACATTCCGTTGTGTTTGTTGTACCTGACAACAACTGATTGATTAATATACTGATTGAGTTCCTTGAGAAATCAGTGAGATTTCTCATGGAACTCAATCAGTATGTTGCTTAGTGTGACTACCTTCATAATTAATGAATTATAGTGTTTGTGTTTAGTTACACTAATAGAAGCCGAGAAGGTATTCAATTCTTTAGACAATATAATATATACAATATATTAGAATTGATATAGGCGCATCAGCAAAAGCTGCCTAACCTATTATAAATAATTATAATAAACAAAAATTTAGTTTCAAAATATTATGGAATCCTAAGCCTGTATATCCTAAGGTCAATAAATCTCATGATATGTGATTAATATATTCAAACTAAATGATGCTTTATATTCAAACTGCATGATATTCAGTTGCTCTCCACAAGTTGTGGAGGTCTCCACAACAACCAACTGAATTAATTTTAGGCACTGTGGTACTAACATTCATATCACTTATCAGTAAGATAATAACCAAACTTTGGTGGGGAGCATTCAGAATGAACTTCCCATACAGATACATTAAACTGCTAAAACGCTTTGTTTATGGCGATTCAGCAGCGAAATTTTATTTTAAACCAATTATTATATACTAACTAACTGATGCCCGCGACTTCGTCCGCGTGGTTTAAGTTTTTTTAATTGCCTCGGGAACTCTTTAATTTGGGATAAAAAGCCTATGTCACTCTCCAGGTCCTCAACTATACCCATGTCAAATATCGCGTCGAGCGATCACGTTAAGCCGTCGGTCCTGCGCCTGATCTCTCTCCGGTCGTGTCGGATTTTCCGTCCCATCGGGCTATGAGAGTAAAGGAACAGAGAGTGCACCTGTGTTTGCGCACACACTTGTGCACTATAATATCTCCCGCGCAGATGGCTAATCCCTCTGGAGATTGGCCGCCGTGGCCGAAATTCGGTCGGGAGGACATTATTATTATTATTGCGTCGATTCGTTGCTCTGTTGCGGCGTGATTAATAGGACTAACCAACAAACAAACAAACACACTTTCGCTTTTATAATATTAGTATGATTCAAATCAAATTAGTATAATATATTTTTGACTGTTAATATAATAATTATTATATTATTATCAGCCTACTTCCGGCCTCAGGCTGCTGGTTGTTTTCAAGTTAATTTACTTCACTAATAAGTAATGACTTATGTTATTTTTTATAGATATATGAAATATGCTGTGTTTTTATAGGAATTAGAGAAAACTATGTCGGTAATGATATGCATTTAAATCAAAATGTTTATAGTTACTGTGAATATTATTGACATATAATTTATCTTTCAAAAATTTCATTTAAGTACATCTTATATATGTATTCCAAATAAATTCTTGTTATGTAAATGGTATTTTTATTTCCCAGCTTCTTTCTTCATTTCCTAAGATGTGTTTAACTCAATATTTCTAAATCAAAGGTTCTATAAATATTTATCTTAAATACAAACAAAAAAGAAGAATATGATGGACTTTTATCTTTATTATCTTGTTCATTGTACCATTAATAAATAATTATTAAGTTAAAAATAATCTAACTATAATATCAAATTATGAATTCATGTCATAACAACTAAATATAATATAATATTATGTAATAAAACTGTAATAAATTATAAAATACCAACTGTAAGTATAATACTGTGAAATAGGTATGGCAGTGTTGATTGACATAAAGGCAAAGTGGCTACTGTACCACAATGGCCAAATGCGCTTGGGCTTGGCCATAGATTAATGGCTTGGCTAATGACACCCAATGTGTAACCTGTTGACCTAGGTGAGCGACACGACAGGATGCGACGCCATAGAAAATGACAACGTAGGCCACGTGAAGGGTCAGCTAGAGCTACAGTTTGATACTTAGTCTAGACAATAAAGTTAGTGGACCCCAACAATAATTCCTCAGGCGACGAAACTTTACACTTTACAGTATGATAAAATATTATGAGTTAAACGTATATTATAAATATCCAATAAAAAATGAATAAAGAAGCAAGGTATTTATGATACACCCAATTGTTAAAGCAGGAAGGTACATTATCGCGTAAACGCAGTTTAGGTTTGATAATAAAATCGGTTTAAATATCGATGTTCTGCAAGATTATTTCGTTTGATATTTTTGAGTGTAAATACACTACCTACTATTATTTTAAAAAGAAATCGAGAAAATATCCAGTCATAAATATTAAGTTTTAGGCATAAATAGGTACCTAACTTCCGCATGGATTTTTGTACAAGTTTTGGTTCATGCCATACTACAACCCTGCCAAGTTTCAACGACTGAGGATTTAATGCGGGGTTCTCCATACAACGAACCGCCCTGTTGCCTTAACTGTCGTATCGAGTCGCGTTTGTCAATCACGTAGGACAACGGGTTAATGCTTTTTAAGAATTACGCTAAGGCCCTTTTATTAACCGACTTCCAAAACAGGGGGTCTACTCTCTTTCTCTAAAACGAAACTTCGCAAACAAACGAACGAAATTTCGTTAACTCCTCTCCTACATAATATTATCTCTATGCTCCTCTCTATTTCGTTTTCGTACACGCAGACGAAGTACGGATCCATAGAAAATTTTCGTGACCGATTGGATTGAACGATTTTGTGTGGGTCTAATAACCGACTAATTACGTTTGTTTGCGAAGTTTCGTTTGAGAGAAAGAGAGTAGACCCCCAGGTTCGTTTCCGTTCCCCGATGCCCGAAAATGCAGCCTTGTAAATTTGACGCAAGAGTATCCCGCGCCCTTTCAAATTAACATAAATACATACACAATCTTATTTGCAAACGTGCAGTAGATACATATAATCGCTTAAACTAGTTAAGTATAACTAATAACTATTAACTATAATATAAAATTCAATCAATAACAAGTTAACAACCCATAAAACAACAAAAAATCTGTTCCCCAATCATGTAAGAATGGCCGATCAAACGTTAAAGATTTTCGTCAAAGTAAAATAAACCATAACTGCATTGAATTAGAGCTCAATTTCGTCTGCCCATTCTTATACGGTTAGGTATGTACGATACCCTAAATGTATAAGAATGGGCAGACGAAATTGAGCTCTAATTCAATGTTGTCATGGTTTATTTTACTTTGACGCCGAACCTTTACCATTTGATCGACAATTCTTACGTAATCGGGGGGCTGGTCAAATGCGTGTTAGAACACAGTATAGGGTTCTGTAGTCATGTAAATAGTATTTTTCTATGAAGAAATCACATGACGTATTTGGATTCCAAACCAAAGGGAATTCAGCTCTTTTCATATTCAAGCGGTACCCGAAAAACTTGAATTTTACAGAATTATAATATGGCTCAGTGTAGCGGTAACAGTTTTTTTACAAGTGTACTTTTTAAAAGTACAGCTCATAGGTATAGGTGATTTTTAAAATAGCTGTGACACACAAACAGAATGCATGAAACTTATGGTTTAGTTTCGGTTCCTTCTCTTACTACAGAACCCTAAAATATAACCGATAGGTACATAATTTTAATTCTTACAGTTATGTATGGGTAGTGCCACTGTCAAAAATAATGTAAAACATTGTAGATAATCCGGCAGGTGTAAAATAAGTTTTGCATTTGTATGAGTGTAGTTACCCACCGATGTGTAGAGTCCAACCCTGCGCATCTCGCATCAGGTTTAATGAGAGGCCCTTATATGGAAAAAATATTGCTACAGTGCAGTGTTACGATGGCAATCAAGCTTGATTGGCTGGCAATTGCCATTCTCCGCTATTGGCCAAAATTCATTGTTGCAGCAAGAATACTATTATTTATTTTAGTCACAACTCACAACAATTGGGTATTTGACTATTTATTTATAATTTATTTCACTAGGAAATAAATTATTTTTTAGTGATTAATAAATAAAGGATCTCCCAAAAGTCGTAATATCTACGTCCCCTGCAAGTTTTGTGTTGAATAACCATTTTAAACTATCGATTTAGGTAAAAAAGTGCGTCGGATTTTGATGACGTCACAATTTAAAATTTCATACAAATCTCATACTAAGCACGCGTTTTGACGTTTGCAAAAAGTTGCTGATTTGATTAGTTGTCAAATACCCAATTGAGATTGTAACAATAACTGATGCACCATCTACATGCATGCACATACATGCAGTTTGTACTAAATATAATTACCGATTCCATATTTTTATGGTTTTGTGAGAGCTGACGCAGCGCGTCCAGTGGCTAAGCGGGAACGCCCGGCGCACGCCAGTCTCTATCCGACCGTAGACTGTGTAACTCCCGAACTCATAACAATATAGAATATGTGATTACATATTATTGCGTATTATTTCTATCCTGCACAAGGCCTACCGATACGTATAGTTACCCTGAGTAAAGACACGGTCGATAGGCACCCAACAATTGGTGACCCCGACCCCGGACTCTTTAGGCCTTGTGTACGGAGTGGCATGTAACGTGTTCGTGCCACGTGCCGCCGCGCAAAGATGACGTAGCCGACGCCGACCACGCCTGTTTCGGCAATTACAAATGACCTGGCAGCCATCGGACTCTCATCCAGGATACCACCGTTCTGGACAGATATGCCAAAAATGTGGTTTCTCCAGTTCGAAGCGGCGATGGGACCCCAGCATCAGAGCGAAGCGGTCAAATACGACATGGTCCTGAGCAAGCTTGGCAAAGAGGAGCTTAGCCAATTAAGTGATATCATCGGAAATCCACCGGAACAGCAACGCTATACGGTCCTGAAAAATAGGCTGATCAAGATCTTCCAGGCCAGCGCGGAAGCCCAGTTCCATAAGCTAGTTTCAGAGATGGACCTTGGACAGCAGGGCCCATCACAACTGCTCTCGAAGATGAACGAGCTCGCAAGAAATTCAGGAGCCGCAGGTGATACGGTAAAAAACTTCTGGTTAGCGCGGTTACCACCGTCAGTTCGAGCTATATTGGCAGCAAATAAAGCAGACACCAAGTTGGAAGACCTCGCCGAGATTGCTGACAAAATCATAGAAAACTTGCGAAGCGGAGAACTTTCAGCCGTCGACATTTGTTCTACTCACAGCTCAGCAGCTACGCCAGCAGTGGTAGATGTAAACGTCGAGCTACTGACACAGCTAAGAAACATGTCTTTCGAATTAAAAACCCTGCGTCAGGAAGTAAACAGCATCAGTGATCGACGTCAACAGCAACAGCTTTACCGCGGACCCTGGAGTCGCAACCGCTCTCGTTCAAGACAAAGGCCCAGCACGCCGCGACGTACACCCCACAGTTCAGACTGGTTATGCCGGTACCACTTCCGCTTCCGGGAGGCAGCACATCGTTGTGAGTCTCCGTGTAATTGGACGAAGCCGCCCACGCAGGAAAACTAAGAAGGGTGCAGCCTAACGCGATGGTAGAATGCATCAATCTCAATGAAAATCATCGCATATGCGTCTTGGATTCAAAAAGCGGTATGAATTTTCTTATTGATACTGGCGCTAATGTATCGGTCACACCAGTTGCTAAAGTTAGTCCAAAATATCGTAAACATAACGATTGCGAATATAAGCTTTTCGCCGCAAACGGCACAGTAATTAAAACATTTGGCGTTATAAAATTAAAACTTAATTTAGGGTTAAGACGTAGTTTTAAGTGGACATATATAATTTGCGATGTAAGCCAACCGATACTAGGGGCAGACTTTTAAAAAAAATATCAGTTATTGGTAGACTTACATAACAAGAAGTTAGTAGATTCGAGTACACATTTATACTCCGTCGGCTATATAGTAAGTAACAGATAATCGACTATCAAAAGTATACAAGAATCGCATCCGTTTCGTGACTTGTTGGAAGAATATTCCGATATTACCAAACCTGTATCTTTTAAAGAAACTATATATACGCAGACGCACTCAGTCAAGCATCGCATCGATACGACGGGTCCATCTACATACTATCAATTGTTGGGTCCCTATCGACCGTGTCTTTACTCAGGGTAACTATACGTATTCGGTAGGCCTTGTGAAGGAAAGAAATAACACGCAATAATACGTAATCACATAGTCTATATTGTTATGAGTTCGGAGTTACACAGTCTACGGTCGGATAGAGACTGGCGTGCGCCGGGCGTTCCCGCTCAGCCGCTGGACGCGCTGCGTCAGCTCCCACAGTTTCTACTACGAGTATTACGACACTCGCACAACGACAGTTTTGGATGTCATTCCCTGACCGTTGAATTATTCTTGCATAGTAAATTAAACTTAGCTTAGCTTAGTTCATATTTACAGAGTAGATACAGACATCATACGTAGCAGACACGTACCAGCACAGACGTAAAAATATTATTCCATACAATATCTATGAACATATTCACGTAGTGAATGTTACCCTAGAGTCAAAGAGTGTCCTGTCTATGTACGAGTATGATGTCTGCAGATATAAACCAAGCATAAAAATCTTAAATTATTTATGGTCAATACACCAATATTCGTAATAATCACTTGTGTCAACTGGATCGTACTTGGTTAGGTACGTGCCACGCAGTCAGCGTGGCTCCTATTAGGGCCCCTAAGAGCGCCGCGGTACATGACCCTACTTCGAATAACAACTTTGGTGTGAACACACCCCATATCATGAGGTGGCGGCAGTGGATGGTGGCTGATAAAGCACATGCGAATACCTGAAAACACATTATAAATTATAAATATAATACCTATAAAAGATGTCCTAAAAAATATTGTTGACTCGCTCGCATGTAACTGGTCTTCTTAGTAAAGCAGCTTAGTAGTAGCAACAAAAAGCTAGCATCCAGAGTGACTAGACCAATGGATCAGTCAACTTGTAATACTTACTCTAATAGCGAAGCACAGCGAGAACTTGAGACACAGAGAGAAGACAGCCGCTAGCTGAGTCCTAGGGCCGAGCGCTGCGGCGCCGTTGCGGCCCCACAGCGCTAGCAGAGGTACCGTTGCGCCGAACATCAACGGCATTCCTGACATAAAGAAAGCCTATGTTATACCCTCGTAGCTTTAGTTTTAAGATACCGTAATTGATTATCACCTTTTGTAAGTTATTGGACGTCAAAAAGTGTACAGTGTATACTTAATTTGAATAAATTAATATTGATTGATGGATTCATAAGAGATGATGACTGATGACTTCATCCGCGTAGAATATGGGGTTTTTGACTCCCGCGAGAACTATTTTATTTTCCGGGATAATATAGCCTATTTGTCAATTTAGGTTGTAAGCTATCTCCATCCCAAATTTTAGCAAAATCGATGACGGAATCGAAATGTGGCGTAAAGAAGTAACAAACATCAAAACCCTCACATTATAATATTAGTACGAAATAGGATAGTTATTTTTACTACTTATAGATTTTTAGCAAAAATTTGGACTTTTGGGGGTGTGTTCCGATATACACTCCGAGCACTGTTCAGTGCTCTTACTGTAAAGAAATTAGTTCCGTTATGAACTGACAGTAATCTGCCGCAGTATCCTAGGGAAATAATATAGTATAATAATGATATAATATAATAGAATATTTATGACGTCATAAATCGTCGCCGTTTTTGTACTGTGAGCACGTTTTCGAGTTAAGGTTCTCTCAGTGCTGACTGCGTTCCGTTTTCATAATTCATTTATTGTCCAGAACATGGTACGTTATAATATGGTTACACATTACAGATATTACATTTAACATAGTAAATTCAGCATGTTCTACCGTCGCCGGTGTACAATATTAAAGTTAATTTTTTTCTTTATTAATTCTTTACTTATTATAATATACAGTAAAAATCACAAACAAAAATTTAGGTAATAATAAACGTGAATGTCAATGGATGTATTCATAATTCAATTCATTAATTTAAGTTCAAAGAATTATTTTAGGTCATAAAAGTTATGCATGTTCAGCCATTGGAATAATTTAGCTTTAAATCTTTTTAATGGTAACCAGTTTACCTAACTATAAAGGAACGGCTTCGCAGTGTACTAAATTGACGTCACACCTTACAGTGCTCGCAGTGTATTTCGGAACATACCCTTAATCACGAATTCGAATCGAGTCATATTTGTTACAATGAACTATTACAATTTGATTTGACTCGGCTCGTCAAGCAAAATCGACGTCAGCTCTATAATGCTGAGTAAACATATCTACAGATCCAGACTGATGCTGAGATCTATAGAGCAAACTTTGACTTTGCATAAACTTAAGACATGGTTAAAATGAGACAGATTTATGTTATTCACATAAGTCCATCTCGTTTTAACTTTAAGCAAAGTTTGAGCCAAGTCAAAGTACGTTCTATAGATCTCAGCATGAGACTCTAGGTGAGTAGACAAAACACCCACTAAACAATAGATAAACATGAGCGCGATGGATATAGGCTTCCCTAATGACGTAAAGGGGTCTCCCCAAACCTAGTGATTATGAAGGGTGGTATGCTTATCCATGGGAGGCCCATGCCGTAGTATGGTACAAGGCCAATATATTTTTAGGCCAGGAGATATTTTTAGTTGGCTCCAATATACATTATATAACAAAACTCACCAAACAAATAGATAAACATCAGCGCGACGGATATAGGCGTCCCAAATGACGTATAATTAGGGTCGCCAGCATGGAATACCGCGGCCCATCTCACGTGGCCCAGAGTCGCGTGGTGGCCCGTGCCATAGAAATGGTAGGAGGCCAACAGAGCCCAAAGACAGGCCAAGCTTGAGCTGCACCTCGTGGTTAGAGCTGAAAATTTTATGAAATGAAATGATTTATTTCATGTAGGACAACTTGAGTTGTGCCACTTATGATAAGTCGTAAGAATCTACCACCGGTTCGGAAAACTGATTCTACTGAGAAGAAATCATAAAAGCCCTCTTGACCGAATTTCTCTCTCTGAACCAACCAAACCAAATCTCCATGCAGCGGGGTTTACACTACAAAAGGGTAATGAGCGATAAATGGCACACTTTTTCTTCTACTAACAAAGAGTTTCGACGGTTTCCGAGCAAACTCATTTTGAATTTTTTTTAACTCTTGTTAAGTCCTTACCGCGAGTTATACGGAGTCGGTACGGAGCTCGCTACGCTCACGGTTGTGACCCCGTGACTCTATTTCCTTATTTTAAACTGATAGAACGGCAATCTAACACGACCGACCCTAATTTCGGGCTGGTACAGATAATTTCTGGGCAGAAATCGGGAATCGAACCCAGGACATGCTACCCATCTACCAATACTATCAAATTTAACACGTAAAATTATTTAAAATACAGTAATTATACTGAAAGTCATATTATTTCAACTTACAAAACTTCGTCGATCCTTCAGTCTTCAACAGCGGGACGACATTCAGCGCAATAAACCCCGAGAGGAGTGCGAGGCCAGCCGTCGGCGCAAACGCCGCGCCCAACACCAACGCATTGGCCAAATAAAACAAAAGTCCCGACACTACCAGCGGCAAAGTAGTCCCTCTACCATCATTCCTCCACAATAGAACAAACATGGCGACAATGACCAACCAAGCTCCTCTAGCCAACATTCTCGACCTACTCGGAGAGCCTAACGACCCCCAGCCTACCGCCCAATGAGCACAAGCAAAAATACCACCAATAACAACACCATAACCTCTCCATTCAACATGGCGTCTTGCGATCGCTATCACAGCCGCTACAGAACCTAACGCCAATACTAAAGCCGCTCTAGACGCGTTCCCCGTCGACTTCCCTTCCCCAGCCGTCCAACATTCCCCTTGCTCCTCCCTACAACCTCTATACGATCTAGACAACAACATTACAACCCCAAACCCAGCCCAGAGCAACAAAGACTTCATCGTACATACATTCCAAGCTAGCAACGCCAAAACCGTTAACGCAAGATACGACAACGTAGCACCTTCTTCTATTATGTAACTATTCGAAACTAGAACCGCCGCTGATGCAAAAAGGGCAGACCGAGCGAACCGCTCGTAAAATAACGAACGTCCTTCCGACCATCTCTGGGTTATTCCATCCCAGTGCATAATAACTAACGTACACGTAATAGCCCCAGACACTAAACCTGTGCTTAAAATTATCGCATGCTCTAAATTATCTAAGATTTCGAAGTAGTACGCAGTGTAACAAACGCCTGTACACACAGCCATAGATACTAGTCCGCTAGGGACGAACGTGCTAGCGAAAACGTGCGGAATACGTTCTATAGGAATGCCTTCAGCGATTATCCAGTTGAAGAAAACCGCTAGAAGAAGCAGTAAAAGCGCCCTAAGCATGGACAAGGAGTCGAATTCAACCCATACTTCACGAAATGCCCCTCGGATTTTATCCATTAGAATCCTGAAACAAATAAGCACAATTTATAATCTGAATACTGCAATGCAATTATTCATAAAACGGTAACATTATGATTTCTAGACATTAAATATTTTTTGAAAATTTTAATTGGAGGAAGCATATAATGGCTAAATTCAAATAAATGGCCAACACATTTTTCAGTATTGATTCGCATTATGTATATTGAATTTTGTATGAAGGCTGTTAATAAAACTATAAAAGCTTTTGCCCATGGTGTTTATAAGTGTAGCCAAACCCAGCAACTAAATGCGAATCAATGGAATGCGAAAATTGTGATTCTAGACTTAGGCGTCAGGCACGAAACTAGCGACGGCCGAGCGACGGCGACAGCGGGGCGATGTGGTCCAAGAGCTGGCGACGAAATTCGGGAAGGTCCTTTAGGCAAGCTGAAATTGTTAAAAAATATAATTTCGTCAATTATTGGCGAATCCAGTCCTGCCAGTCTGGTAGAGCGTTTGCGGTTATTTCGCTACTGCACAGCATCTAACATTTGCAAAAAAAACCAAAAAACATTTTTTTGGGAACTTGAGTTTTTTTATCTTTAAATCTAGTACTTATAGTTATTATAGAATTCGAAAAAAAAACCCAAACGTTTTTGTCAGTTATAAAGTATTACCAGACCTCTTCAAAATCCTCCCCTAAATTCGTCGACAGCTCTCCGACTAATCGCAACGGCCCGCTGTCGCCGTCGCTTCCCCGTTGCTCATTTCGTGCCCGTACACTTACGCTGATCTCGTCATCACACGCGACTGTCTGTGCCGCAGTTATTGCGACAACCATCGCCTACATGTATGGAGTATCAAATGCAAAAATTCATTTTGAGAAAATATTTTAATTAAAAAATCTATTATTTAACTATTAATGAAAGGGGTTTGTAATGGAGCTGGAATAGTGCAGGATTTGCTATTAATTGTTGCGAAACAAAATGGTGTATCATCTGATATACAACAACCAAACAATTCATACCCTGGAATCTCTAATATTATTCTTACCTAACATCAGTAATATAAATCTTGAGATCAGCCTCACTTTCTACACCAGCTGCTAGATCTATCTGCATTCTGGTTGCATTTATTAACTGTGCTAGTCGATCCAATGAGATCTGTTGAGATTCTTCCCCATATCGCACTAAATACTGGACTACCTGAAATATGAACCAAAATGATTCATCCATTTATTACTCTAATTAATGATTAACATAAGCTATCTTATCCAAGTACTTTAACTAATGTGAAAGTGTCTATCTGCCAGTCAGCTTTGGATTAACTGCTGTTTCTAAATATGGACATCAAAACTGACTGTCTGACACGTTATCAGCGTTCAGCACAACCCCCTGGGTCTAGAAACTTGATACTTATAAGATATTGTCTAATAATGTCTTTAAATCATCAAGAATAGATTTTCAGAAATTGCACATGAGGGTCTGGATGAAATATTAATTCAACCAAAACTTGGTGACATTTATTTTCTATCCTGGCACCTAATCTAGGAAAGCCAGTACCTCATGGGCCAAAACACATCTTACCTGTTTTAAATTATTGCTCAGATGCAATAACGTATGTGTTATAGGCATATTAGGTAACACAGGCAGAAGTAAATTCCCTAGCGACGGCGCGGGTGGGGGTCTTCCTAACGCCGCACTGATTGTAGAGGCCAGATCCGTCTGCTGCACTTCTCTACCGATTTGCCTGTCTGATTCGTCCCCCGCGAATCCTGACCCGCTATAGGCGAATAACGCCGCTGTGCGTTCCGCTTTACTCTCCCCACCGTGGTCACCTGGTTGACAAACAGTTTTTAAGTAGTTTATATGTAAAGCCTATACATATATTATAAAAAAGTAGTAATGGATATTATTAAATATAGGGACTTCGTCAAAACTTAAAATATTTGCAAAGGATAAAAGCAGTTACCATTCATACACTACTGCTTGGCGATACTTTTGCTGCTAGTAGAGTGGTCTGAATAGACCGATTGAAGCAGATCAGGCAATGTACAAGGTAAGTTTAAAAATACTATTAACCTACTATGGAACAACTTCTCTACTAATACTGAAAAACTTTAGATTTACCACATATAACTTAAGTACCTTTAGGGGAAGAGTGAATATCCATTTTCTAGGCAAGTGCACTCCAATCTAAACCTCATCATTGCTTTACATTGAGCATGATTGTCGTCAAACGCAAGCCTATTCTGCATTCAAATAAACTTTTTTTAACTTATTAATGTACTCAAAAAGTTTTACTTTCCACTGTACACTCTACATACTCTTCATGTTTTGAGAAGGCACTAGTCAATTGATCAAGAGACCGCGCGTCGTTTATTATGCCATTTATTTATGAAGAAAAAGAGATTTTTTATGAAATCTAAATGTTTAAAAAAAACAAAGAACAAAACTTGTTCAGTATTACGTTCAGCGTTCGTACTTACTAACCTTAAGACATTTACATACTTAGTATTTTAAAATTAATCTAGGATCAATCTAGTAAGTAATAAACTAATAATTCTTATTCTAATAACCACACAATTTTTCAAGCCAACACCTACCATCTGACTTGTTTCCTTCTTGTGAGTCTAAAACAATATAAAATTGTGTTTTAGTTTAGTTTAATGTGTCAATTTCATAAATGTACCACCACAGTATAGTATATTAGGAATTAGACTAATATTACACTATCAACTATAATTAGTTTTAAATTTGCTACTGTGATCATTAGACTAGAAAAACACTTGACCTTATTCTATATACCTAATTATTATGAATTGGATCTTTTGAACTAAATTACATTAAAGGTAAGTACCTGTTTCAGTCATGCCATGGTCTCCTATAACATAAAGCAAAACATCTGGAGGGAGGATTTCAATGAATTTCTCCAGCCTGGTATTAGTTTCTTGTAATTTCCTGGCCATCTCTGGATGATTGGGCCCATATCTGTGCCCTGCATGATCCACTCCTAGGTAGTGCGCCAGAAGTATATCCCAGTCTGTCTTCTTTAATTCATCATAGATTTTTGAGTCCACCTCTACAAAAATGATGTAGAGATTTAAGAATCCAGTCACCAATAAACTTAGGTATGATGATTTAAATTTAGCATATTATACAGATTATATTATTAAGTATTTAAAAAAAAAAATCTTATGCGTTTCCAGAAAAGAGAACCTAACTTAGGTTCTCTTTTCTGTAATGTAAAGAAAGTTAATGTAATGTAAGTTAGGTAACCTAACCTAACCCACAAATAGTCAAATCATCAATTTCCAATCTAAATTACTATAAGTACAGTGGCATTCTGAACCAGTGGTAGATTCACTTGATGGTTCAAAAGCACATGTAAAAGTTTATTTCAGTAAAAAACATTTGAATTTGTAAAACTGCGCAGATTTGTTCTGTAACTTTATGAATGGAGGAAAGCAGATGTGGAAAGTCATACCATTGTCCACAGTGTCAAGATCCCAGGTGTGGAATGAATATAAGGCATGGGAGCGATGCCATCTGTCTGGCAACAGCCTAGCCCATGTGTCATCACCCAATAGTACTGCCTTGTTACCTTGCTTTACTATCTGTAAAGAGAAATATGATATTACAATAATTGCTTAATGGATTATGTTATTGTGACCTTATTTTGGCCATGTCAATTGGCAGCCAATCCCGACAGAAAACTCAAAACTATTTTAACTAGTTACCCTACGCCTACAATAACTGTTCCATTAAGAAAATACAAAGACCACTATGAGGACCTTTCTGAAATAGCCAAGCATAATAATAATATGATTTGATAAATGTCTTCATTCTTTTCCAAAAAAACATTATATCTCCTAAAATTTCATAAAAACTACAAAACATCACAGATAACAGCTAAGTATATACTTAGCTGAACCAATATCCCTGTATCAGAAAGATTTTAGATAAGAGAAAATGTTTGTACTTATTGCTTTTTTTTAATTAATTAATGGATCTCTTACCTGATCAATAACATTATCTTCTTGAATTTCCATAGCAGCAAAGTTAGAGCTTATATCAACGAAAGTAGGCAGAGAGCCCGTGACGAGTGCCTTTACCCGCTGGAGCGTGGTCGTTGGTGGATCAGCCATGAATCGGAAAACTCGCGCCCGGTTAGGCCACTTGTCCACCATCCTCCGAATTACTGGCAAACGATTTTGATAATACAGAGGGCTCGGATTACTCCCATCGTATTCAGTAAAATCGTATCGCAACGCGTCCACTAGAATCAACACAACTTTGTTCTTCCTTGGAGCGCAGATCATAGGCGAGCCGGAGATTGTTAAAATTCGGCGAATTTTATCATCTTCGCTACACTGAGCCTTCGCGCTGGAGTTCTCATGCCCATCGCAACGGAAACTCTTCAAAGGTACACATTCTGATACATCGCTTAGTGTTTTACGAGATAAAAGAAATCCCTGGCCAAACATGAGCACTGCAGATAGAATAAGATATGAAAACCAAACTAGATATAAAATGAAATTCCATTTTTCTCTCATTATTATAAATTTATAACACACGAATTATTAGAAGACATTGGTTTAGTTAATATTATTAGAAATTGGAAAGACCTTAACCCTCACACCAGCATCGCGAAATTTTTGAAATTTCGGTCAAATGTCAATGCCAAATCTATAACTCAAAAATTGACATTGACAATTTACTGAACGTAGGCTGTGTTCCGTTATAGACTGCGAGCACTGTTCAGTGCTCTTACTGTGGAGAAATTCGTTCCGTTTTAGCTGACAGTAAACTGCTGCAGTATCATAAGGAAATATATGACGTCACTAATCGACGCCATCTTTGTACAGTGAGCACTGGCGTTTTCGAGGTAAGGTGCTCTCAGTGTTTGTCTCAGTGCTGACAGCGTTCCGTTTTAAGCAGTACCCAGTATTCCTAACTATAAAGGAACGGCTTCGCAGTGTACTGAATTGACGGCACACCTCACAGTGCTCGCAGTCTTGTGCAGAGTGGTTTTCTATAGGTAGTGGATTTATTTTATGGAAACATCTTTTATATTTTAAGTAGTAATATAATTTTATATTCAGACATTATAACATATTTTTTATTATAATAACGTTTCCTAGGTTAGGTACTTAGGTACATATTTATTTTATTTTTTAAAATCTACGGTCTACACACTATGGTCAAAGGTCAAAGGAGTTTTTATTCAACACCTTCTCCTATTTTTTAAAATTTGTATGTTTACAAATTTAAAAATAAACTTAAAATAAAAATTATTAATTTTACTCGTTTTTTAATTTTATATCTATACCGGTAAAATAAAAACTAACTTTTTAAAACAAAATAAAATCTTATCTTAACTAAAAATACTAACTTTTAACTTTTAACTTACATTAGAATTTTCGAACAATGTTTTCCAAATTTAATTTTACCTAACGGTTTTGTTATTATGTCAGCTTCAGTTGAGGAAAAAGCAACAATTGGTTGCCTTTTGGAACACCATGCAATAAATTTTTAAAATATTTTATGCCCTTATCTTTTGTACCCTTTAAATATTTCAAAATCTTTTTAATAGATATGACATCATTTTTACTAGGGTTTGCTATTTTATAATTATAATTATTAATTTAATAATTAATTACTGACATAATTAACCACTTGAGCTAAATGGCCTTGTCCTAGATCTAGATACATTTTTTTTTCTTATTTTTTTTTTTTCTTTTTTAAAGTCAATACCTTTTTGCTCAAAACCTCTCACTACGAGACGTGCTTTATACATACCATCTTCCTTCACACGAAATACCCATTTTTTACTTAATATTTTATGTCCTTGTGCTTCTAGTCTGTCAACTAATTTCCATTTATTATTTTTATACAGAGATTCCTTCTCTAAATTTATGGCCTTCTCCCAATTTTCCTTTTCTTTATCTGTAATGGCCTCATTAAATGTAAGTAGTACATAGTCATCAAATTTGATTGGTTGAGTTCTCTTTCTCTGAGATCTTCTTAACTCTTCTGTAACTTCTTCATTTTCTTGAGAACTTCCCAGTACTTGAGAGTCTATTTCTTCTGTATCATAATATTGAACATCTTCTTCTTCTTCATGTATTTCTGATTCAATATTAGTTACGTCTTCTTCTGTTTGTATAAAATTTTCTATTTCGTCCATTTGTGTATCTTCTATTTGTAATTTATTGTCTCTTTCATTTTTATCTTCATTAATTTCTATGTTTCTTTCTTTTTTATTGAGAATAACTATATCTCTATGGTACTTATTCTACTCTACGACTTTCTTCATTCCACAGTCTATATCCATTGTTAGTATATCCTATCATTATTAGTTTCTTACTTCTTGAGTCTAGCTTTTTTATTTGTCCTAGTTGTTTAGCATATACAGTACATCCAAATATATGTATGTTGGAAAGATTTGGTTGTTTTCCATTCCATATTTCATGAGGTGTTTTGTTATTAAATGTTTGACTGGGTAATCTGTTAAGAAGGTAAGTAGCACAGTAAACAGCTTCACCCCACATTTCATTATTCAATTTTGACTCAAATAACAGTGCTCTGACTTTTTCTAATATTGTTCGATTTAATCGTTCGGCTTTCCCATTATGTTGAGGTGTGTATGGAATTGTATAGTCTAATTTTATGCCTTTCTTTAAACACCATGTTTTAAATTCATTGCTTGTATATTCTCCTCCGTTGTCACACCGTATACAAGACACTTTTTCTTTCTTTTCTCGTTCTACTTCTTCAATATAATTCTTAATTACTTCTGAAACTTCACTTTTATGTTTTATAAGATTAGTTTTAATTAAATGACTATAATCATCTAAAATTGTGACAAAATATCTCTTTCCATCATGAGTTTCTGTTTCTATTGGTCCACAAACATCTGTATGCATTATTTCTAGAATTCTTCCTGCTCTCTGCCTCTCCCTTTAAAGGGTAGTCTGCTTTGCTTTGCTTTTATGCATATTTCACACGGTTCTTCTTTACTATTAACTCCTTCTATTTTTATACCTTGAGCTACATTGGGTAGGAATCGCAAAATATCTTTTCCGGGATGTCCTAGTCTCTTATGCCACTCCAAAGCTGTATCTTTCTCTTTTGCTAATAGTGTATGCTCTTCACAATTTTCTTTATTTATATTAATGTAATATACTTAAACCATTTTCATTTTTACCTTCTAGTATCAATTTTTTATTTTTAAATATTTTTACACTTTCTTTTGTAAACAAAACAGAACCATTATTATCTGTTACAGCAGTAACTGACATTAAGTTGTGTGTTAGGTCAGGAACATATAATGTTTTATTCAATGTACAGTTTATACCTTGAATTGTTCCAATTCCTTGAGATTTAATCGTTTCATCATTTGCCACTGATATTTGCGACTGAATTTCTTCAAAATTACTTAAATTATTAATATTATTTGTCATGTGTGACGTACTTCCGGAATCAACCACAAGTTTTATTATTTCGTTTTCTTTGTAAGTATTACTGGTTGTTACCAAGGCTACGTTATTGTTATTAATTTTATTATTTTTATTGCGGAAAAAACAATTTTCTGCTTTGTGATTGTTTTTTTTACATATATTACAGCCTTTATTTTTATACCAGCAATCCTTTTCTAGGTGGTTATTCATTTTACATGATCTGCATTTGAACTGTTTTTGTTTATATTTTTCTACCTTTAGCGCTACATTATCACATTTTTCATTACTTGCGTTTCCTCGAGCAGCAATCGATTTTTAAGATTAAGTAAAGTTTTTTCATTATCTGAGGTACTTTCCCATGCGGTTGTGAAAAATTTGCATGAATCTGGGAGACATGTTAGTATCTTTGTCATTACAAGGTCTTCACTAATCTCATGACCAAGATTTTTTAATCGTAATGACAAATTCTCTATATTTACTAAATTTTCGTTCATAGACAGATTATTATTGTACTTGAAATTAAAAAATTCTTGTAGTAAATTAGATTTGTTTCTATTTTTTGACCCCTCAAAAATGGTACAGATTTTGTTATACATTTCACATGCTGAATTACAAGTTAACAAATGATATTTGATTTTTTTATCGATTGATGAAATTATTAACTTTTGTGATTTGGCATCTTTTAGTTCATCAATCTTTTCTTCACTCTTTATTAAAGTGTGCAATAACCCTTGCGCTTTCAAATAAATATTTATCTCAAACTTCCACATCTGAAAGCTCTCGGGTCCATTCAATTTTTCAATCTCAATCTCATTCGAAACTTTCGCCATTTTTAATTTTTATGTGTAATGTACTTACTTTTTTATTTTTATATTATGCGATTTCTATTTTTCTCGCGTCCACTGGGCCATAACCTCTTGTGCAGAGTGGTTTTCTATAGGTAGTGGATTTATTTTATGGAAACATCTTTTATATTTTAAGTAGTAATATAATTTTATATTCAGACATTTTTATAACATATTTTTTATTATAATAACGTTTCCTAGGTTCGGTACATATTTATTTTATTTTTTAAAATCTACGGTCTACACACTATGGTCAAAGGTCAAAGGAGTTTATATTCAACACGCAGTGTATTTCGGAACACACCCGTAGACTTTTAATAAATTTAAATTGAAAAATTTACGGCTCCGAGTTCTAGATTTCTAGAAGTCTTCTAGACCACAGAAAAGAAATATTACTCAGGATTGACATTGACAGTTTATTTGTATTTTTTGCTTGTATTTGAGGTTAATTGTACAAAAATATTAGGTATTAAATTGTGAATTGAAAATTGTTCAATTTATATGTAAGGTGTTACAAAATTATTAATAATTTACATCTCGAAGACTGATATTGCATCTTCTGAGTCCATGAAAAGTTTACCAGTAGTCAGTACCCGTCCACCAGTCTCCAGTATCTTTAAAGTTTGCTTGTTTTTTGTTATCATTCCATTTATTTTGAGTATATAACCTTTATCGTATAGTAGAGGTGATATTTGTTTTAGATACGAGTTCTATAACTTGTCTCGTCTAAAGCTTAGTTTAGAACAGTTTGAGTGAACCCATAAAAGTAATTAAGTAAATGCAAACAAAGGCATGTTTATGAATTGGCTACAATGTCTTTGCCTGGATCCAAAATTAAGGAGCAAAGTAGACTGTTGGACTTATCTAGCGACGAGGAGTCGGACTTACAGCTAGAAATTATTCCAAATAGAAAGAGGAAGATCACAAGGTATGTAATGCTAAATAACATTTATTGTTATGTTCTGTAAGTAGGCTTATATTTATACATACTCAATAGATGTGATAGTCTATCTTATAGAGAATAAAGTATTCTGGCTGCATGTTTTAAGATGAGTATGTCTAAATAAAGCTTTATTATGTCTGATGAATTCTTAAAAGCAGGCATTACATGTTTTATGTCAAGCGTACACGTACAGCAGACGCCTGCATCTAAGTGCGGAAAATAATCCCAGGATACAAAGATGTCAAGCACAGTCGCATTTCATGAAAATTTCCTTCACAGTGACTGTCTGGTCCTAAATTGTTTTTTTTTTTTTTTTTTTTTTTTTTTTTTTTCTATTATTAAGTACTAATGAGGGTGCTCAATATAATTACAATCTAGCCAAATTATTTGACTAATAAGTAATTTTACTTTAACCTAAGCTTATAATTATCTTAAAATTCCTAAATTGTGAGTAATTATATATATATGATATTTTAGGAAGGAGCGCAACAGAAATGCAGCACCTAAAGCATCAGAGCCTAGCATAGGGCAGGAGGTACAATGTGCACTGTGCTGGGCCGTCCGCGGCACCCTGTTGCTGTGGCTGCTGATGCTGACCTGGATATGTGCTTCTCTCTATGACCAAGTCACTACTATGAAGTTTGATATTAACAAAGGTAAGATGCTAAGCATTTCTTTTGAGCATCAGCAAGATACTTTGTACCTCACATACACGTACAGTCTTGTTCTTCTTAGAGAATAGAATTGGTAAATAACTCACAGAAATATCTTTAAAAAATGCAACACACTTTAAAGTTTCCAAAGTTAGGTTTTTCACTTGCATCTCAATATTATCGTTACTTGCGCTAAAAACGTGCTATCGTAATGTGCAAAACCCATCTTTTAAATGTTTCAGTGAGAAGCTACACATTTTTTCTAGTAAATTAGTTTAATAAAGAAAAACAGACCGACTATACCTATCAAACTATAGCTTCTAAAATTTTTGCTTAATTTTTATTTTACTGTTTATATTTTTCAACTTTACATTTTATCCAAAAAGAGTCGGATTTAGAAGTGATAGATCATCACTCAAAGATCATTACATTGCTGGTGAAGATGGGTACAACGGCTATTGCTTAATTAATTAATTATTATTATTAAGAGGAGGTGCAGATGGTTAATATTGAGTGAAGTATTACAAATGAGTGGATTAAGATTTATTATTCCTACAAGAACTAGGCTAGTTCCTAGTCCTTCAGGATTCAAGCTGTCTCTGTACCAAATTTAATAAAAATCGGTTTAACAGACGGGCCGTGAAAGAAGACATATCCACTTTCGTATTTATAATATTAGTATGGACTACAGAGAATCTTTATTACAGTCTCTACAACTTTTCAAAAAAAAACTATTTGGTTAAATCTGTGGGTTAAATTAGGGTGTCTATGGAAAGGGTCTTTCGTCATGTCATGACACATGTGGCTAATTTGTATTGTTAGACTTGAGCGTTTCATGTACAATTGTGCACTATAATATTATTGAGATCAGTTGATCACCTTGCACTTTAAAAGGTTTAAAATTTTCCTTTTTGAGACTTGTTGATTTCCTTTAACATATTATTATTGAAAGCCACCATTTAAAAGTATACTTAGGTACTTACTTAAAGTAATTAATAAAAAAATAAAAAAACAACAATATGTCGATTTCGAGGGCGGGCCGGCCTATGTATTCTAAATCATTTTAGATTTTAGACCGTTTGCATATTATCAGGAACTAGAAGATAAATAAATAAATAAAATCTTTTTTTGCAAAATTACAAGGTTCAAAATTATTATAACCTTCCTGTAAATGTGTTGGCCTCCTGTAAATGTGTTGGCCTCTAAATCCCAAAAAAGTAAAGACTGTGTTATGGGAGTTAGTGCCTTCCCTAGTACATAGGTGCTATTTTTGTCATTATAAGATCTCCGCAACTTTCTCCGCGTGAATTTATATTTCTTAAAAATCACATGGAAAATCAGATTTTCGGGGATACTATAAACTTTGACCAAAAGTGGAAGAGTGTTAGACAATCAGGTGATTTCGATCGTCATGCTGTGGGTATTTACTGTACTCTACTTCACTGTAATTTTTACCGCAATCGACGTTTCACCACTTGCACATGAAAGGAAACTGGAGAGTAATAGGAGATGCTCCGTCTTGCTATACTTAATAAAATTTATTATTGGTAACTACAAACAAACAGTCAACTAATAATTGACCGAGCGAAGCGAAGGTCTCTGAGTCTACTTGAGTGAATTTGCACTTGTCCGTCCGTCCGTCCGTCTGTCAGACCCTTATAACTTCTGAATTACTGAACGTAATTACTTCAAATTTAAATATAATATGTAAACCGATGGCCTCCAGCCGAATATGGCTTAAAAAGTTATAAAAATCTTTATTTCAGGGGGGCTCTCATAGAAGCGAATGTGAAGTAAAATATTTTTTATAGCGTTACATAGGGTTGCGGTATATCATTTTAAAGATAATTAGGAATAGTCCAAAATTTTTTTTTTTTTTTTAATTTTTCCCCTAAAATTTACGAAATGGGGATTTTCAAAGTGAAGATTTTCTAACGTCCAAAGTTGACCTCAGAACTCTCAATTTTCTGAAAGGCTGAGCCTGAAACTTGATCTATTATTTGAATTATATCCTGTACTTGAACAACAAATACTAAAATTAGATAAATATTATAAGGAAACGAATTTATTTGATTTTTAATGAGCTTCAGTATTTTTAACTTCACAATGATGTCAATAGATGGCGCTCTGTAAAAGTTTATGGGTACCGCGAGGTGTCAGTTCGGGGCGAACCACTAGTAAAAGCACATAAATACGCATAATATTAATATTAACTATCTCCCTGGCACAGTGGTGAACTCTGTAGGAGGTCCCGGAATCGATCCCTAGTAGGGCAATTTGGGACTTTATAATTTCTAAATGTCTCTGGTTTGGTTAGGTGGGAGGCTTCGGCCGTAGTTTCCATCCTACCGGCAAACGATCTATATATCTATCTATCTAGTAACCAATTAGGGTAAAACCTTAATCTCACATGCCAGCCTGCCAATAGGGGAAGTCGCAGTCAAGCGCATCTTGTAGATTAATAGAAAATGAAAAAATCTTGTTAGAAGTTTCATTTTGATCCCCATTAAACACTTGGGTCTAAAGTCTCAACCTGAAAAAGGCTGCGAACCCTTAAAGTAGGTTGTCAACCCTACGCACTTGAGAAAGTGGGATAGCTGTGAAAGTATGTATTCCGAACATTTCTACGTTATGTAGGTATGTGACTATGTGCCATTATGTAGGTACATGTAGTCCTTTCTCCGTATATTACAAAAGCGTACGTGAAAGACGTATGTGATATTTCCATCTATTGTTCATAAAGGAAACAGCCCGATGAGAACAAAGATTAGAGCACTTCTACTATCTTTTATCTTGAGCTTTTATCATTTTCTGTTATACTGCCTAGCTGTACTGGGCAGGAGTACGCATGCGTCAGGCCGCTCCTCCATGACGTCACTCAGTTCTTTCTGGCATCTCTTGGATGCTTGTAGCTTATTTTCGTACCTAGTAACGCTCATAAGTGAATTCAATTCTTTGTCGTGGTTTTAAAAATTGTTCGAGTGAAGATAACGTTATTGTTTTGGTATCGAAGTGACAAGTGTTTTGAGATTAAAGGCATTTATTGGTTTGTGTAATCGTGTTGATTAATAGGCACATACTGCGCTGTCGTGTCTGAAGTTTTGTTATTCTGTGCCAATGTTCCAATTAATAGACAAAGAGTAGGCGAGGCAGAAGCGACCATCAATCGATACGTGTTATAAATATTTCAATGTTATGTCCAGGGAGTTTATTTATTAATTAGATGTGTTGTCGCAAGGCAAAGAACGCATGCGCTGAATTCATTCACTGCGTCCCCTAGCCGCGTTGTGGACCGAGGTCGATATTACGTCCCTGCATTATCTCGTATAGTAGCTAATCTTATCGCACGGTTTTGCAATATATTGTCATGGTCCGAGAGCCGGATATACCACGACCTTCACCGATCTGTTAACCAGATGAAACATACTTTTTATTTTTATTTAATCAAATCTAACTAATATTATAAATGCGAAAGTTTGGATGGATGGATGTATGGATGTATGTTTGTTACTCAATCACGCCCCAGCGGCTGAACGGATCTGGATGAGATTTGGCACGGAGATATATTATAAGTAGTCTGGAATAACACATAGGCTACTTTTTATCCCGGAAAATTAAAGAGTTCCGCGGGAACCGAAAAACCTCAATCCACGCGGACGAAGTCGCGGGCATCAGCTAGTATTAAATAAATGCGAAAGTTTGGATGGATGGATGTATGGATGTATGTTTGTTACTCAATCACGCTCCAACGGCTGAACGGATCTGGATGAAATTTGGTACAGACTACAGAGATAGATTATAGTCTGGAATAGCACATAGGCTACTTTTTATCCCGGAAAATTAAAGAGTTCCCGCGGAAACCGAAAAACCTCAATCCACGCGGACGAAGTCGCGGGCATCAGCTTGTAATAGATAAATATTGTAAATGCGAAAGTTTGGATGGTTGTATGGATGGATGTTTGTTACTCAATCACGCCCCAACGGCTGAACGGATTTGGATGAAATTTGGCACAGAGATAGATTATAGTCTGGAATAGCACATAGGCTACTTTTTATCCCGGAAAATTATAGAGTTCCCGCGGGAACCGAAAAATCTCAAACCAAGCGGACGAAGTCGCGGGCATCAGCTAGTAATAGATAAATATGCCTCAAATAGCTTGCCTATCAAAATCCTGACCAGGCTATTTTTAAATTAATTAATTCAAATTATTATTTTTTGACAGGTTTATTGTAGGCAATGCTATACCATCGCGTTTGTTATAAAATTACCTATATTTTGATATATAACTCAAGCGGTTCCGATCCGTGAAGTTACCATACCACCATACTACATTATACGGTACTTACCATAGTCAACTTCAAGTGTAAGTGTAAGTGTAAGAGTGTTAAGAATTTAACACTAAACTTTGTTTAGTGTTAGGTAAATTTTTCAAGGAAATTAGTAATGCGTATCCACCGTTGCTTACGTACTTATCGCGAAATTTTTTGATAAGATTTGACTGATAAGAAGTTTGTTACTTCAGTTTTGTTCTTCAGTTTAATGATTTGTCTACAAGTTCGTAATAATAACATTGAGCTGTCAAAGTTATTTTGAAGTTTTCTCTGTTAGTCCGATGCAATTATTTTTGCGTTTTTATCGACGACGACAAGAGGCTTACTTTCTTAATATTAACATTCTATTTTTATAAAATACTAGATGATACCTGCGACTTCGTCCGCGTGGATTAATTATTTTTTGATTCCCAGGGAACTCCTTAATTCTCCGGGATAAAAAGTAGCCCATGTCCTTCCCCGCGATACCTATAACCTACCGCTCTACCAAACATCAGAATAGGTTGAATAGATGGGCCGTAAAAGCGTAGCAGACAGACAGACAGATAGACACACTTTCGCATTCATAATATTACGTAGGAAGTAGGATATGGATGTGGAACGTGAGTGTGCCAATATTATATAGGTACCTACCTAATTAGGATTCTAAAAATATCTTTATTAAGTAATTAGTATTTCTATATTGGCCTTTTGCACATTTATGCTTATTAACCCAAGCTCTATTCGTTCTCAAATGGTTTACGATAATAAATACAAATATAATTTTGACTTAAATAAAATGTACCTACTTAAAACAGAAACTTCCTTTAAACTAAATATTATTATTATGCACAGTCCAAGTGCAACACAAATTAAGGTCCTCTTAAATATCATCAAATAATATATATCCTTCCTTATAGGAAAACAATGCTTCATTGAATTTTCCAACATTTTAGAAGAGAGCACGAGCAATCGGCCACCTGTCGTCAAAGTAATTTAAGATTGTTTGTTTTCAAAGGACAATTTTATTAAACGTTTCCCACAGATTTTATACATAAGATAAGAACTAAAATCTGAGTCTTAAGCCCCCCTATTACGTAAGAATTGTTCATCAAACGTTTAAGATTTTTGTCAAAGTAAAATAAACCATAAGTGCATTGAATTAGAGCTCAATTTCGTCTGCCCATTCTTATACGTTTAGGTATGAACGATACTCGAACGTATAAGAATGGATACACGAAATTGAGCTCTAATTTAATGCCGTTATGGTTTATAAACTTTGACGACGAACTTTAACGTTTTGATCGGACATTCTTACATGATTGGTACCCAGTTTAGAAAGGTCCTGCAGTCAGTGAGTAGCTCTAGCCAAATTTCAGGATTCATGAACAATGAACAGTGAGAGTTGACAAAAAACTTGGTTGACACCTCGTTGAATAGGTAGGTATTTTAAAATCATTAGCGTGTGACATTTGGACTATATGCTTATTTATCAAACGCCATACGATTAAAAAAAAAAATTCTGAGGTTTCTACAGCTTTTGGAAAAATACTACTGTGTTAAGATATTGAAATAGAAAGGTACTCGTACTAAAATTCTACATCAATGGTGTTAAGATACCGTCAAAGGTTTGTGCAAGCACGGAACTCTACCTTAAACGTGTTCTAAAATGCAATCGAACGGGTTTTTACAGGTAGTACCTATTGGGTATTATCTTTTGACTTTTGAAAGTACCAAGATCAAGGCTGTAACCAAAGTAATTCCTACATCGAATCGATTCCAAACTGACCTCGCAATTATATAATTTGTTGAAGGCACGATGTTGATGTGAATAAATCCACATTACCTAGTTGTTCACCTTTGAGTAGGGCTTATTTCCGAGTGTTTTTATTCCGGATTCTCGTCTTTATAAAAACACAAAAAATAGGTAAGTACTTAATCAATCGTATCTTACGAAATCCATAGTAATATTATTTTGAAAGTGTGTTTGTTGCCTTTTCACGGCCTATCCATTGCAAAATCCGGTCACATTAAGGTAACAAAATTTGGTACAGAAGGTTTCCTGTAGACGAACATAGGCCCATAGTTGTGAGGATCATTGAATTTTATTTTCTTTGAGTCGAATAATCTGGAACGGCGAAAGATTAAGGATTAAGAGTAAAAATATTACCACTTATCATGAATAGTAATTGAATAGTAGGTACTAATAAACAAGTTTATAGTAGAATAGAATAGAATAGAATAATTTATTAGCAAGAATGTGGTACAATTATTAGGTTTAAAATTATTTTGCGCAGAAATTCAACTATTTCATTAGTGTGCAAATTATTATAATACATCGCTGCATACTATTATATCCGGTTTAAAGTTAATAATTATAAATTAATTCAACAAAATAATAATACCTACTAATAAATCAATAGTATCAAACTTTTAATTAAGTTAGAAAATAATTCTCGTATATTGTAAGGCATGTCCCTGATCCATTTACATACCTATATGGAAACTCTACATTTAATGGAACAATCTCCAACAGCCATGGACCATGGTATTTATGTATATAACCATATACATACCTTATTATATTATGTAGAGGTTAACGTCTTTATTTACACGATATTACCTACTGTGTAATGTGTATCTTTAAAATAAAAATATCAAGACTTTAAAGTTTCAAGCAATTTCGACTTTCGTGTAGTTAACTGCGTCCAAAATGGAGCCTTGACCTAAAACCTAAATAATTGGACAACTTTACTTACACAGACAAGTGTTCTTTTAAATATACCTATATATCTTTGTAATATAGCGCAGCGATTAAAAGTTTATTATTCGTATTAACTTTTACAAATAAGTTAAATCTACAAAATAATGAATTTACCACTGGTTCGAAATGCCCTTCCTATATCAAGAAACTCGGCGGTAGCTTTTTCAAAAGCTGTTTTCGTCACAGAACTAGTGAGAAAAAAATCACTGGGTATGAAATATACTGGGAATAAACGCTTACACTTTATTTGTGTCCCTACTGTCTAGACGCACAAATGCGTTAGCGTACTAGTACCTATCTGAAGTCTAGAGTCGAGGTGAAAACCAAGGTTAAACAATTTAACGCTTTAGCATAGAATAATAATGTATCAACCAACATGCATTTAAACTTTCAAATATACCTATTCGAATTTAACCAGGATATCACCATCAATCGCTATAAAATTATTAAATGCAGACTCAGGTCAATTAAAGCTACAGTATCTATGACGTCTGATCAGACACAATAGTAACTAATAATATTCCTCGCGGCTTAAAAAATAGCCTTTATTTTAATCAATATCTCCTTGCAATACGTGTCACTTGTATTTTGTTTACCTACATATAAAGCTTATAATACGGTCACTCGATAAGCGTTAGTCGTGCAGTGCGGTCGCACCAGTGAAATACAGTGTCCAATTGTTCCGTTCGGATGAGTGAACGGTAGCGATATAGTGCAATATGGAGAGCGCGGTCCACGCACCGTTGCGGGTCGGGAAGAAGATGAGGAAGAGACGGGAGTTGGACGCGTTAGTGGGAGGCGGTGGGGCTCGAGGAGGGAGGCTCTTGTCCGCCTCTAGTGACGAGGGGGAGCCGTGGGGACGACGGACGACGCGTCGACGTCGCTCCCGCCCTTTCCTCCGTCTCGCCGCAGCACTGGCTTTATGTATATGCGTCGTCTCAGCTGCTACAGTACTATGGCTCTTTGTGGATGTGAGGCGGCAGATTGTATCTCTACGGATAGAGATGGATCGAGGTTTGTTGTGATGTCATAATAATAATGTCCTCCCAACGGAATTGAGGGATGTTTGAGGGATTAAGAGACTACTTAACGGTGTAGTTTTTCCCCTTTTCCGTCTCGCTGCTTTTTACGGACATATTGCGATAATATGCCATAACGCCAGCCCTTAGACACATAAATATAACTTATGTATAAAAGCTTTTACTATGGTTAAACTTTATCTGGAAGGATATAAGGATCAGATTAAAACGAAAACCAAGCTGCCGTTTGCTTTTCTCTGTGTAGCACTAAAACGAGATATAATACATTAAGTAGAGGTTTATTAATTAACTCGCTGTGAGTTCACGAGATCAAAATATAGGCGCGCGGGGGTGAAATCGAGTAAGCACATGTCGCAAAAAATGGAAGAAATCATTTGTAAAAAAATAAATATTTACTGTTCAAATTTAAATGCAAATTAATCCGACAATGTGTTTGATTTAGAAATATAAATTTTATCTTATATTTCTAGAGCAAATTATTAGTTTCAATAAGGAGAAAAATTGCTATAAAAGGTAAATTAAGAAGTATGTTTAAAATAAAGTTCAATGCAGAGATTTTTTTTTAATTGTGTTTTGAGATGCGTCAATGCCTGCTTAAAGGTCTTGAAAACAGCAAATTATTTTTACAAGCATACATTATGCATATATTTATCATCCGCTGCGCTCCTAAAAGCGAGACCATCTTAAATCTATGACATTATGTCACCGTTTGATAGATACACATGCTTTAAAAAACTCCATTTTGCCGATTGTACGTTATGACAGAGCCTTAATAAAGTCCAATAAAACATCTAATTATTCTCAGATACGATTGTTTCTTATTATAATAATTTATCTTATTTAAATGTAAGTTTTGCCAACGTAAAAGTTGTAAAAATTTTCCAAATATGCTAATAAGCGATTATCTTGTTAGAAATATCTGTATAGTAGCGATTAATATGATAATGCCGTTTTTTCATGCTGTTGAATATACGATATAAATCCATTAAGGTACTTCGAACGTCAGAGTCCATGGCCATTCATTGGCATATTACCCTTGGACCATGAGTCCATGACATTGCCGCTGTTCGTTTCGTTTTTATTATACTAAAGCCGTTTTTTCAACGTAGTCAATTGACGTTAATGGATAGCCAGTTTTTTTTTAACAAAAATAAATTGTTATTTATTTTCCCCAAAAAAATATTATTAAAAAAATATAAATTGCATATTGCTCATAGATTTAAGATCCATCTTAAATCTATTAATTTACTTCTAACATGAAAGACATGTAATCATGAGACAGGTAAAAATCCGTACTAATTTTCCATGCAATTTTGATGAATTTTAGTACAGAGGTAGGTTCCCGAGGAAGGAAATAGGCAACTTTTTATCCCGGAAAATTGTAGAGTTCCCGCGGGAATCCAAAAACACTAAGTAAACCCTAGTATACAATAATTTGACCCACGTTTAACGTAACTGAAAAATCTTAGTGCATAAACGAATACACAAATATATTTTTTTATTCCACAGTATCCACAAGCAGCGCAGGCGTCGGTGACGAACTACAAATATGCCACACACAAGCGAAAGAGTTGAGAACCAACGCGAGCGAACTAAGCGCTCGGTTATCAAAACTGGAGCTCGATTTCCAAGAGCTCACGAAACAAATGACGCAAACAGCGAAAGAGTTGAGCTCTGTGTCAGAACAGCTGTCTGCGGCGCCAAAGTTAGCGGACATGCCGCGACGGCTGGCGGAGCTGCAGCGAACTGTCGCTGACTTCGGCTCGCAGGTTGGTATAGCTCTTGTGAACCAATAACGCGCACTGCGAAAGAGTTGAGCTCTGTGTCGGAACAGCTGTCTGCGGCGCCAAAGTTAGCGGACATGCCGCGACGACGGCTGGCGGAGCTGCAGCGAACTGTCGCTGACTTCGGCTCGCAGGTTGGTATAGCTCGTGGGAACCAATAACGCGCACTGCGAAAGAGTTGAGCTCTGTGTCGGAGCAGCTGTTTGCGGCGCCAAAGCTAGCGGACATGCCGAGACGGCTGGCGGAGCTGCAGCGAACTGTGGCTTACTTCGGCTCGCAGGTTGGTACAGCTCTTGTGAACAAATAACGCAGACTGCGAAAGAGTTGAGCTCTGTGTCGGAACAGCTGTCTGCGGCGCCAAAGTTAGCGGACATGCCGCGACGGCTGGTGGAGCTGCAGCGAACTGTCGCTGACTTCGGTTCGCAGGTTGGTATAGCTCTTGTGAACCAATAACGCGCACTGCGAAAGAGTTGAGCTCTGTGTCGGAACAGCTGTCTGCGGCGCCAAAGTTAGCGGACATGCCGCGACGACGGCTGGCGGAGCTGCAGCGAACTGTCGCTGACTTCGGCTCGCAGGTTGGTATAGCTCGTGGGAACCAATAACGCGCACTGCGAAAGAGTTGAGCTCTGTGTCGGAGCAGCTGTTTGCGGCGCCAAAGCTAGCGGACATGCCGAGACGGCTGGCGGAGCTGCAGCGAACTGTGGCTTACTTCGGCTCGCAGGTTGGTACAGCTCTTGTGAACAAATAACGCAGACTGTGAAAGAGTTGAGCTCTGTGTCGGAACAGCTGTCTGCGGCGCCAAAGCTAGCGGACATGCCGCGACGGCTCGCGGAGCTGCAGCGAACTGTGGCTGACTTCGGCTCGCAGGTTAGTACATCCATAGCTCAGTGTCATCAATGTCATCGTCGTCGTCAACCGATAGATATCCACTGCTGGACGTAGGTCTCTCGTAGGGAAAACCACTGGAAAGCCAGCAGCTTTCTGCGATTCGCTTAATTCCGTCCGCCGACTTAGTTGGAAGTCTACGTTTCGTGTCTTAGTCTTTCTAGTGTGGGGTCACTATATTTTTGAGCCCTGGAACCCCAATGTCTATTGGCTCTTTAAACTACGAGTATGTGCCCGCCCAATGCCACTTCAGCTTCCCAACAAACCATTTACTTTAGTCTGTTCTTCTACGGATCTCCTCCTCCCGATTCCGCCCCCCGATTGTGTAAGAAAATCGTAAACGTTTGACAAAAGTGTAACATGAACTGTTTAAGGAGTTCATACATGCCTGCATGTCAAAAAGCATGTATGAACTGCTTAAACAGTTAGAGTTTAAGATCTTGATTTTCTTAGACAATTGGGCTTCTGATTTGATCACGTTAATAAACTCCAAGCATAGGTCGCTGAGATACGATTTAGATACAAAAAATACAATATATAACCCGAATCAGAAAAACTGAGACACCTAAAATAGATATCTGGAGTGATTCTAATATACTAAAGTCAACTTGTAATTCCAGATCAGCGGTTTTGACACCTCGTTAACGTCGGCTAAAAAGCAAGCCACCACAGCTACGTCAGGGGTCGACGAGTTGAAGACTCTCCTCTCACAACTGGAGGGTAGGACAAACGAGACAATCGCCAACCTCACCGTGTCCACTAAGAAGGAGGACGAACTGAAAGAACAAATAACCGCCTTGAATACTACTCTAGTGGGCAGAATCGACGCTATGCAGACCAAAATTGATGATATGAACGTGAGTTAAACATCCACTTTCTTTAATAGTTACGTAAGTCAAGGTTAGGCCAAAGGCTCGACGCGACGGGTCAAAGACTCTTCTCACACAACTGGAGGGGCAGAACAAACGACTTCACCGAGATAAATATCCATTCTTTTTCAGTAAGATTACATTCTGAATAGAAGCAGGCATTATTTTGCGGAAGTCCGTGATAGTCAAGAAACAAAGAGCTAGAGAATCCGCTGCAACAGACAATTCTTTGTGGTAACAATTCTTTTCAAAAAATCAACTTCCAAAGACATTGTAAATAAGTCTGGCGGCATAAAAAAAGATACGCAAAATTTACACGTCAAACTCGCCCAACTTCGACAGAGTGTGTAGAAAGAAAAAAAATATATATTTTGAGCTCTTTTGACTAGGCTAAGCGAGTAACGATTTAGGGTATGTTCCGAAATACACTGCGAGCACTGTAAGGTGTGACGTCAATTTAGTACACTGCGAAGCCGTTCCTTTATAGTTAGGTATACTGGTTACTGCTTAAAACGGAATGCAGTCAGCACTGAGAGCACCTTACCTCGAAAGCGCCAGTGCTCACAGTACAAAAATGGCGACGATTTATGACGTCATATATTTTCCTAGGATACTGCGGCAGTTTACTGTCAGTCCATAACGGAACGAATTTCTGCATAGTAAGAGCACTGAACAGTGCTCGCAGTGTATTTCGGAACACACCCTTAGTGAAACAGTAACTTCCATTTATCCACAGAAGCCGTCAAGCACAGTGGCGCCAGTGAGTTCGTCGACGATAGCGCCAAGCGTCGCGCCACCCGCGCCTATATCGCCAATCGCCGTCAACGCAACCATCCCACCAGGTATACCTTTTTGTTTAACGAAATCTTCTTGAGATACCCGCTCCCGATCTACTAGGAGAGTGCGGGCGATGTGGGATTTATAACCACTAAAACCCCCTCGGTGGCCATCCTCTGAGCATAATGGGGATCTCCGGGAACTCTCAAAGAACATGCGTCGGAGCCCTTGCGCGATACGTTTAAGCATATTATACAGACTCGACACCGACTCCGCTGGTTCAATTAAGTATTTGACAACTAGTTAAATAAATAATTTTTTTGTGATTATTTAATAGAGGATAGAGTTTTATGTTGAATAACAATTTTAAACTATCGATTAAATTAAAAAAGTGCGTCGACGTTTAAAGAAAAACAGTAAATACAATTCAGTGCAGTACAGAAAAATTCAGTATATTTCATGCAAAATCCCATACTAAGCGCGCGTTTTGACGTTTAAAGAAAAGTTCACAGAAAAGCAAATGTGAGCTTTACATCGAACACAATAATAGGCATTTTACATCTCTCATATTCGGTAAGTAGGTCCTTATTACCCCCAAATGGAGCTTGTAGGTGACCAATTAGCGCTCTAGGGTAATAATGTAGCTAGAAAAGCCCTAGGGCGGTAAGTAATTAAAAAAAGTATGATGGTTAGATGTACGCGAACTTTTTGAAAGAGTGAAGAGTTTTTTTTTTAATTACTTACCGCCCTAGGGCTTTTCTAGCTACATTATTACCCTGGAGCGCTAATTGGTCACCTTCAAGCTCCATTTGGGGGTAATAAGGACCTACTTACCTCACAATCGAGATGTAAAGCAGAGTAGTTAGCTCGGGTGTAAGCATCAATTGCACCCTCGAACTATAGGCGCCCTCGCGGTGCTCGTGCGCCTAAATATCTCGGGCTGCAATTGATGCCTTACAGCCCTTGGCTACTAATCTACTATTATTGCCCTACCAATATTATAAATGCGAAAATGTGTTGCTTATCCTTCAATCAAGTCGCAACGGGTCGACGTAATATTTTGCAGAGATTTAAATACTGACCCCGTAAGAACATACTACATCTACTTTCGCTACCAACTATATTTAAAAAAAATACAAACTTGCTAATTTGCGATTCGAACATGCGACAACCCGGTTCTTTTCCGGCTGAACTACTGAGAGCTACTTTTTTGTTTACATGCAGGTACTTTCTCTCTCTTTATCTATATTAGAGGGAGAGAGACGGAATTAATTCCATCATCGCCCTAGTCTTCGAAATAAATAAATATGTAACAAAATTCGAGCGATTCTGAGCACCATACCTAAAATGAAAGATGGCACTGCAGCATCTCTACGTAACTACCTAACTCTACCTAATCTATATAATACTTGATTTTAAAATTTAAAATTCAGGTTTCTTGAAATGATAATGACCCGCCCACGTCCTCGCATCTAAACGTCCACGTCCTCGTGTCCAAATAACAATCCTTAGACAATTAATTTTTTATTTTTGTTTTTAATTGTCGTCGTCGTGCGTCGAAATCTAATCGATTTTCTAACAAAAAATCAATTTAATCAAAGATACAGGTTTACGAGCTTAATAATTTGTTATTTTGAGATTCCCGAAATAGAATAATATTATATTTTTTAAATCAGTTCGATATATGTGTTCTGAATTACCTATTTTTATTTGTTTTATATTTTGCTATCCAAAATTATTATTGAAAAACTTGTATATAAGTTCAAAAAAAATTTGTCTCGTTTTTTTAGTATTTTTTTTCGGTCGGTAATCTATACTAATATTATAAATGTGAAAGTTTGGATGTATGGATGGATGGATGTTTGTTACTCAATCACGCCAGTAAGGCTGAACGGATTCGCCTGAAATTTGGCAGAGAGATGATAATCTAGACTGAAATAGCACATAGGCTACTTTTTATCCCGGAAAATTAAAGAAATTCCGAACCAAAAACCTAAATTCACGCGGACGAAGTCGCGGGCATCAGCTAGTATCAGATATAATGAGGCAGTCAATAAGAATTTATGAAGATTTTATGAAATTAGATACGAGTATCACTTGCCTTAACGGTGAAGTTTTCCTTCACCGTTAAGGCAAGTGATACTCGTCGTGGGGAAATCTGTAATGCCCGAGAGTGTCTTTTTAATGTTTTCGAAGGTGTGTGAAGTCAGCCAAACCGGACTTGGTCAGCATGGTAGACTATGGCTAGACCCTTTTCATTCTGAGAGGATAACGGCAATAAGCACTTTTAAAATTGGTATTTATTCCACGATTTGTAGTTCTGGTTGATATGCAATAATCAGGGCGACCTCAACCTGAGGTCACCGGCGATTCCGTGTTCAACAGATATGCACCTATTATTTACCTCATGTCTCAATGTTAAGGTCACAGTTAAATTGAAATTATGCGTACTTTTATCTACCTTGTGGGAAAATAACTTAATTTTTTGTTATCCCTAATACGTTGGCGAGGAAACTAAATTGCAGTGACATTGCATTGTTTTATTTTTTGTCCATGATTGATCTGCGTGCTCTTTGTTCAGTTTTTCAATCATTTATTTATAAATGTATTTGTTTATTTTACCTATGCATGTGTATTTTTTAGTCCACTACAAGTTCTCGCCTGCATAGTAAATAAATGAGAATAAAGACTAAGATCGTATAGCGGGCTAATAGGGATATGGCCTAGATGGGCCCTTTCAAAGAAAATTGGGCGTCCGACTTGTAGAGCACGCTCCACACCTGTATAAGCCTGTGCTTGTCCCCGCCATAGCGCTGTCCCGCTTTTCACTAGATGGCGTTAGTAAAATTCGCCCACATTCTTCGTTTGACAGGGCCCGTCTATGTAATTCGAGTTCGTTGGATATGGCAGTTATATTAAACTCATACCGCTACTCGACGGCATCGTACCGGAACGCTAATGTGTATGCCTAAATTTTCGCGTAAGCACTATGCTGCACTGTACAAGTCGCCTAACAAACGGATCATAAAAAAACTACATCGGGGACAAAGGAACGGGGAAAAGCTAGTTTTTCATACAAATAACTTGAGGCGTTGCCTTGCGAGGTGCGTACTTAATCAAAGTCCCACCCTTTGATTGGCATTTCACTAAAATGTAATAGAGTGCTTTAATGGATCTAATGCGTACCGCTAAGGTGTGGCATCCGACGCATCCGACGTCCTTGATTCCTGCCATTTTCTGTTTTGGATCCACAACTTATTACGTGAAAAACATCCCTAACTTACTCTACATTTCCTTTCTCAAAAATTAGATTTTACAAACATATCAGAGTAGGTAATTTGTGATCAGACCTGAATCAATATATAATAATGTGCGTAAATCTGACAAATTATATACGGAGATTAGATATCAAATCGGTTTCCCATTCAGACCAAATGACAAGTTTATATTTGAGCTAACGTAAACAGTACTAGAACATCTACAGAACTTTTATCGATGTATTTAACCGCGAAGATTTCGGCGATTCGCTGACAAAATAATTAAACAATCAAGGACCTAAAATAGATATATTCGTAGAGATCCAAACAGAGATTTCAGCGTTTCGTTTATCTTCGATCCAATAGGGGATTTTAGCGTTTCGCTGTCAAAATTAACCAATTAAGGCCCTAAAATAGATTTATCCAGTGAGATCCAAACGGAAATTCAGCGTTCCGCTGTCAAAATTAATCAATCAAGAACCTAAAATAGATATATCCGTAGATATCAAAACAGAGATTACAGCGTTTCGCTATTAAAATTAACCAATCCGGCCCTAAAATATATTTTTTACCTATAGATAACTGATCGTTTGCGTAGATATTAACCCGTTAGATATTGGATAGAAGCATGCGTTACTTTACGGAAGTCCATGACAATGAAAAAACAAGAAGTTTAATTCGCTATAATCCGCCACAGAAGGTAAATCTATGTGGTACAGAGCGTATCTTGAAATTGCAGCCCGCGATATTCTCCACGCCACATAAATCTTCCAAAATACCCTCAACGTACGTTTCACTCCGATACCGGAGCATCTTCAGGAGATGTTGACTCTACAATCACAATCGTGCATTATAGCGAATTAAACTTCTAGTTTTTTCACCGGTAGATATTGTCAATTAACCTGATATGATATACAAAGTTTTGTACTTCAAGCTCTGGGTCTCTGTTATTGGAAATTCTGATTATAATTTTATTTTTTCTCTTGTTACAGGACCAGCTAAACCGTTCGTGCTCCAATGAAGACTACTAGATTTAACTATACAACTCAACGAGTCAAAGTAAAGTAAGGGTTGCTCATAAACATCTCAACGTCCAAACGACAAATATTATTTTTCCAAAAAAAAATAACGTCAAAAAAGATACCATCCAAATTAGGAAATTAAAGTAAGATAATGATATTTTTCGCGGGATTTCTGGAAGGAGTTAAGAGCGCGATGTGCACTGATCCAGTTTATTCAGATAATTTTGCTGTCATTATTTATTTATTTTAATTAGCGTTAACAGTACTTTAATCTGTTATTTAAGTCAAGCTGCATGACAGGCGATTAGTGTTAAACTTTAAACTTCATTAAAAACAATGGGCTGTCATGTTTTGTTAACTTAGGACCAACATTTTATCTGTAAACTTAATGATAATGGTATGAATACAGACTCGTGGAACCCACTTTCGTTTTTATTGGTGGTTAAAGTTCAACGGTAAAGGTGTAAGTAATTGTTTTTCATGTTAATATCTAACGATATATGTATATACAACTTCAAAATTACATTCTGGACCCAAATCGTAAAACAGTACTATAGCGATTAAGGAGCGTGTATTCTCAGATTCGGTTGGTTTAGTGCACAATCCAAGTGAAAGTTTATCATCGTTAGTACGGTTTCGATTTTTTTTTTTACAAAATTTTTAAGGTAGCGTTAGAAAGGCGCTAAAGTAGGACTATTAAAATACTTGCGTTTAGTTTCATATGATTTTCTTTACAAAGTATGTTTATAGGATGGTGTACCAACGAATGAGATCTCAAGGCTTAAAATTAATTCTAAACTTGGGAAAACTTTACTCACGAGTTGCTCAATACCCTTAATACGAAATTTATCCATTCGAGTTTTAAAGTACTGGTTTAAAAAGCACTGTTGTATAAAAAGTCACACAAGTTTAAGAACTCGAAAAGTCCCCAAAGTGTGGATGCCAAATTCTGAGCCATAAGTTGCAAATGTACTGTGAATTTTTCAAAATTATATTATAATTCAGTGAGTCTTAATTATTTGGATTTGTTGAAACTGCCAATAAATAAGAACTCCTTGACCAACTATATTGCCTGAAAAAGTTTGTTAATGTTAAGATTATTTATCAAATGAAGAAAAAAAAAGGTTAAGATAATCGCAGAAACTTTATCCACCCTTGAGTTATACGGAGAAACAGTGATAAGTGCAAACTTATACGATACCAATGTAAATAAATTAATTATAATTATAGATTAATCGTAATTTACGTGAGTGTAGAGAGATTTAAAATACGTGCACATTTGCGTGTGCCACAGAGTTGTCAATGCGTGTGCGTGAGTTTTATTACTGTAATAAATTATTGTTAATAGATCAAATTATTACAAAAATACTTGGTTTTATTTCTTCCATACAACTGCCAACTCAGTAGAACTTCTTCGAAAGCCTGACTAGGAAATTAAAAAAAACCTTTCCATATAGCAGGAGACCAGTAGAACCCATTTCTTCTACTTAACTTACTTTTAGGTGCTATACTTTTGTTGTGTAGAATTGCATCTAAAGGTTAAATCAAAGACCAATACACTTAAAAGTTTTTCTTTAATAAAAATATTGAATCAGTCCAGTTTCCAAAAAATAGTAGAACAACAAAATACATATTTACAAACAAAAAAAAAACATTATAAAATTAGAAACCAACACATTTTCGATTTGACTTCGTTTTGTTAATAATAAAATATAGTTTATTTTACATAATAAGTATGTCTACATGTAAATATGTATGTTATGGCTATTATGTATACCTACTTAGTGGCTATACAAAAATAGCTCACTTTCATGTTACAACGAAATCAGGAGAAAGAAAAAGGACCAACGGTAAAGAAGCAAAAGTGTTGAAAAATTGTAGGCCATGTTGATAAGTTTAGGTAGAATTTTAGATTTGGGTAATCACGCGTTAGACCGCAACTACGAGTAAGTACACTTGAAAGAATTGGGTATATGACAATTAGTCAAATCAGCAACTTTTTTTCAAACGTCGAAACGCGTGCTTATTATGGGATTTCGTATGAAATATTGCATAGTGATGTCATCAAAGTTCGACGCACTTTTTTACTTTAAACGATAGTTTAAAATAGTTATTCAATACAAAACTAGCAGTGGACGTGGATATTACGATTTTTGGTAAGTATATGCTCTATTTAATAATCACTAAAAAATAATTTATTTTAATAGTTGTCAAATACCCAATTTACATACCTACAGTACTACAACCCTGCCAAGTTTCAACGCCTGAAGATAAGCCCCGTTGATATGTCAGTGGGGCTGATTCTGTTGTACACTATCTCTAAACTAAACTAAAATGACAGCATTAAAAATATTGCTAACCATTTCATAATACTCTCTGCAGAAAGGGACAGAACTAGATTTAGAGGTGTCATTTTATAGTTTAGTTTAGTGATTGTGTTATACAGAATTGGCCACAGTCTCTGGTCTCCTTTGATTATGTCCTCGTACATCTAAATATGGTTCATTGATTTCATTTATTTGCTTTGTTTTACATGATGTTTCCACTTCACGATTTAACAAGTCCAATGTTCCTGGCGACGTCTGCGAACGCTTGCACGGCGCGGTTGACGTCGTCAAGCGTGTGCGCTGCGCTTATTTGCACGCGTACGCGCGCTTTGCCCTTCGGCACTACGGGGTAACTGAACGCTACTACGTAGATGCCGCGTTCTGGAATGAAAATATTTGATAACACTTTAACAAGCGATGCTGATAGATAATAATTACTATCTACGATATCCACAGATTAGTATAGAATACTACGACGGTATCTTAGATCTAAAGCTGCGAGGTTTCCGATCGCGCCCTGGTCTGAGAAGAGCCTACAACAAACTCAGCCGGGTTTTTATAATCGATCTCCTTCTTTTGTATCGTTTTGGCGCTTAACTTACCCAGCATGCCAGCAGCTAAGTCCACCGCCAGCGGCGCCTCGCCCACCATCACAGGACAGATTGGGTGTTCATCGCCCGCCACCTTGAGCCCAGCACTCTTCATGCCATCGCGGAAGACGCGGGTATTCTCACGCAGACGTTGACGAAGCGAGCCGCTGTTTTCCACCAGATCTAGAGACTGAGAAGTTAAGGTGGGGTTAATCATTATGTTTTTCTTAGCTGATTTTTATACTAATAAGTGTAGTACTAAATGGGGAAATAAACGTGTCCGGTAGATTTGATAAGTTCGAGGGTACCTCATCATAATCGGCTGCTGTCTTCAAATTGAAGTTTGGTGATCAGTAGGTATATGAAAAGCCTTTGGGTAATCCTTAATTCAAAGTTCTTGTGTCTGATTCATTCCATAATATCATCAAGCCGCTAAAATATTCCTGCCTTCCAGTTGATCTGTTTCTGGGATTTTCTCAGGGCCTACCCCCAATATTATTGGGGTAGGCCCAATATTATTTGGGTATTTTATATCTTGTTTAGAGGATATTTTTAGATGAAATAGGACAAAATAGTTTGGTTTTACAAATCTGCTCCCCAAAGCTTCATCAGTCGATGGCTGTCTTGGGGGTCGTCAAAAGCATCAAACTTTGACTCTGACGAAGTGGGAAACTATTGACAAAAAGAAGCTATAAACAAAGCTTTATATTCTTTACCTTCAAAGCAGCTGTGACGATCGCAGGAGGCGGTGCGTTAGAGAACAGATAGGGTCTGGAGACATTCCTCAGCAGTGTGACAAGTTCTTTGGGCCCCGTGGTGTACCCTCCTGCGGCGCCGCTAACTGCTTTGCCGAGTGTAGAGCAGATAATGTCAGCTGCACCGTTAAGACCGCAAAATTCTTCCGTTCCTCTATAGGAAGATAACATTAACTCATTAGGAAATAAGAATGAAGAAAAAGGTTACAAATAACGTCACGAATGCAGCCAGGCTTGGACCGTACAAGATTTACGGATAATTACTTCTCAATTACGTCCAAGAAGTTGAATAAGACTCAATTCACATTGTCAAATTTCCTCATTCTTATTTGATGCTTGTAAAATAACATGATGGTGCAGATAGGTATAACTACTTAGTAATTATTATAATATTATTATTCTAAGGGCGGCAATTAATGATAAATTATTGCTATAGAATGTCCTATCTAACCTTCCAGTTTCTCCAAAGAAGCCAGTAGCATGACTGTCGTCCACTGCCAGCAGTGCCCTGTATTTGTCAGCCAAGTCCCTCAGCCCTCGAATCGGAGCTACGGTACCGTCCATGGAAAATACTCCATCAGTGACGATTAACTTGAGCCTAGCTTCGCTGTGGGCTAAGAGGTGTTCCAATTCTGCAAATAAAATATGAGATTCAAGTAAAATAAATCTGACCAAAGGTAAGATTCTGATTGAGCTTACACGAGGTATCTTCTGTAGTTCCTTGTCTTCTTTTATTTTATTTTTCACTAATTAATTCTAAAGAATTATTTATATCTAGTAGTACCGTTAGTATTTTTTTTTACTAATTAGTTAATTCTAAAGAATAATTAATTAATCCAACAAAAATTGTTATTGCCGACGTAGCATATACCTATATCGGGCTATATATGTAGTATATACTATGGCTATATATTATGTAGAATATACTATGGCTATATATGTAGTATATACCTACTATGGCTGTATAATATATACTAGTAGAAAATTAGAAATCTAACTCCCACCAACCATCAACAACTCATGTCATGTTCTCATAAAAATGGCCGCCTCCCTAACCTCCATGAACAAAATGTAGAGCAGAAGATTAACTATCTTTTCATCCCATGTATTCGAAAAGGACGACTTGGTTCGCCTTTATGTGCGCCCAAAGGTGGTGTTTTCTATAAGAAACTTTTAGCGGGCAGTAATGAGTTTTTAATCCTCTTTATACTCGTAAGTGCGCCGCAATTATCTTTGCCGCGCACTTTTGAATTTGGAACATCTTAGTGTTCAGCGCCAACGCAAATTGACGACCTCCGTGGCGCAGTGTTGAGCGCTGCTGTCTTAACGTGCGGAGGTCCAGGGTTCGATCCCCGGCAGGGTCAATTTAGGAATTTATAATTTCTGAATTTTAACTAACGAAAGGGCTATATGCACTGAAAAAAAAAATTAGTAAAACTAATTGCTTTTTCGGTAATATACATTGCTTTGGCCAGTAAAAATGGAGCCTATTGTCCAAACAAGTTCAAGTAACCGAAAGAAAAACAGTTGAGTTATAACAGTAGATTTTACCGGTTGACTATTCTTACTGTTTGTAAGACAGTAAGTAAGAAAGTAATACTTAGTATGAACTGTTTGTTTCAGTAAACTTTAAAGTTCAAACAATTAAAATAGCTGTTTAGCTCCTAACTATATTCTAAAAAAACTGTTCTGAAGCAGTAAAATTAACTGCTACAATATCAGTAAAGCTCTGAAAACGGCAATACTTAAAAAGAACCGTTTGCTTCAGTAAACATTAATGTACAAACAATTGAAGCAACTGATTAGCTTCTTACTGTTTTTTGCCCATTTCGACGAACTGTCAGTAACCAATTACTTTTACAAAAAATCAGTATTTTTAACCGAATTAAATTTTACTGTGCCAAAACAGTAAAAAGTTTCGTGCTATTTTTTTCAGTGTGGATATATATATTTAAAAAAAAAAAAAAAAAAATTATAATTAAATAAATATTATTATAAAGGCGAAAGTTTGGATGGATGTGTGTTACTCAATTACGCCCGAACGGCTGAACGGATCTGGATAAAATTTGGCACAGAGATAGATTTAAAAAAAAAAAAAAATTCTGGAAATAGCACATATATGCTTTTTATCCCGGGAAATTAAAGAGTTCCCGCGGGAACCAAATTTTCTCATACAGGGTGATGAAAAGTAGAGTGTATCATTCGGACGCAAATATATTTTTGGCTCGGGCGACGTACTTTGAATCCCTCGCTACGTTTAGGATTCTACTAAAGAATCCCTCGCTACGCTCAGGATTCTACTCTAGAATCCCTCACTTCGTTCTGGATTCAAAAAAGCGCCCTCGCCGTAAAAATATTATTTTGCTCCCTTATAATACAATCTACTATTGTCATTGATGTAGAATTTTAGTACCTCTTTGTTTCTGATTTCTAAAATTTCTTGCAATTTAGTCGTCGTCAACCCATAGGTAGGTAAATATTATTCACTGGTAGCCATGTAAGTACTAAAATTATACATCAATGCTGGTAGCTAAACACTATAGTACCTACCTAACTGGAATTTCGAAACGTCATAAAACTAAAACTTATTATCTCAATTTTGTACATCGTTATTTCCGTTGGACAAATCAAACACTCCCTTACCGTTGACATCTCTATGCGGATAGCGGAATTTCTGCGCTTTGCACAAACGCACGCCGTCTATGATTGAAGCGTGGTTGAGCTCATCAGAGAAAACCGCGTCTTCAGGAGTCAACATCGACTCGAAGAGACCCGCGTTCGCGTCGAAGCACGACCCGTACAGGATCGCATCCTCGCGGCCGTGGAATTGGGCAAGGCGATTTTCTAGTTCCTGTGGAAGATTTTAACAGTTTAAAATTAAAGAAAATCTTTACTCTCGACTTCGTGACTCTAATAACAGAACACGCAGCTCTACCACAACATCGTGATTATGGAAAATTTTAATTAAAAATAATAAATGAGTACCTAATGCTCAGGATTATAGATATGATTACAACGCCATAAAAGATGGATACACTGTGTGGTCTTGATCTGCTGACTCGTATATGGAAAGCTTCCCTTCACGGAAGAAAGAAGCAAACAATAGAGCCCGATGGAGAAAAAGTGGAGGTCATGACCCACAAAGGCTTGTAGCGCCGAAGGGAGACTTAAGAATATCGCTCAGGATTAGGAAGCCTTCCGGTACGAGCGTTTGCACAATAAGTATTAGGTATCATAGGTAGGTAAAAGTAGATGTATTTTTCGAAAAACAGCGTTTTTAGGATGTAGGCTATGTAGGCCTTATTAAATAACCCATTCTTTTCCAACTAAACAAGAAGAACAAATTTCAACGAGTTGACTTGTTGAGCTTCTTCTATCCTATTATTTGTGTCCTGGGGGTTCTTTTCCGCTGTAGGTACGTGGAACCGTTGGCATGGCTCCCCGCCGGCAGGCCACCCAGGTCGGCGAGGATTTCCGGGATTGCTGCTGGGGAGCCAATTGGGTATTTGACTACCTACTACTTAACTATTCAAATAAATTATTTTTAGTGATTATTAAATATCTCAAGAGGATCTCAAGTCGTAATATCCACGTCCCCTGATAGTTTTATGTCGAATAACCATTTTAAACAATCCATTAAAGTAAAAAAGTGCGTCGAACTAAAGTTCGTTAAAGCGTCATTAAAATTACGTCACATTTCAGAATTTCATTTAAGTAAATCCCATTTTTGAAAAAAAAATGCTGATTTGACTATTAATTGTCAAATACCCAATTGAATGCTTCTCGTTGGGTGGACACACCGCTGCACTCGAGCAGTGGTGTCTCGTGTTGAGCTTATTTTAAGATCCCCTTAGATCTATGAATATTTACCTTATGAATAGTTTGAGTTCCACAGATGAACCGAACAGAGCTCAGTCCTGCACCATAATTCTTTAAACCTTCTCGAGCTGCTTCTACTACTTCAGGATGATTCTGAAAGAAGAATTAGGTAATTACTATTAAACCTTTTCTATCAGTTTATGACGTCAACAGCTGTAGGCGGTCCGATCCACTTACCGATAAGCCTAGGTAATTGTTGGCACAGAAATTCAAGAAATCTCCTTCGGCTCCTTGTACGTTCACCTAAAATAAGAAATATACTTATACTTATAAATAAATTATCATTGAGCAGGTACAATAATATAACAGGTTTTTTTATTCTACTTCGAGTGAGACATCGCGATCTCACCTGGGTGGTAGCAGTCTAAGATGGAAGCGGACGAACCTGGAAGGTGTATATATCGCAGTAATATTATACCTACCTACCCGTATCGTACCGGAACGCTAAATCGCTTGGCGGCACGCATTTACTGGTAGAGTGGTAACTAGCTACGCCCGAATCCGCCCACTAGACAAAAACGTGTTAAATATTATGTAAGAACCTTAAATAAAAACGAAGCCATTTTTATACATATATCATTGAACTTTTATGGTCATCTTATTCGATCCCCATACGAGTATTTTAAAATACTGCGAGTTGTGACATCACACGGTCAGATATGATAATTGATAGCACTTTACGTGACAAAACATAGTCCCTACCTTGGTGCCTTGCGGTGAAGTGAGAACGCGCTCGTGTTTCCACGTCTTTGCGCGTTTGATTTCTTGAAGCCTGTCTTCAAGCACCTCACGCAGCTTGGTCACTCCCGCCGCTTCTTTTTTATTCAACCCATGTAAATGCCGAGTCTGTGACCCATTGGATACTAGAAGGAAAGTTTACTTTGTTAGAAACTCTGCATTCATGTCTTTCAGTTCCCAAGACTACAAATACCTATCATACTAATATTATAAATGCGAAAGTGTGTTTGTTTGTTGGTTTGTCCTTCAATCACGCCGCAACGGAGCAACGGATCGACCTGATTTTTGGCATGGGTATAGTTGAGGACCTGGAGAGTGACATAGGCTACTTTTTATCCCGGAAAATTGAGGAGTTCCCGCGGGAATCAAAAAACTTAAACCACGCGGACGAAGTCGCGGGCATCAACTAGTACCACAGAATAGGTAATAGTAGTAACTAGTACGTAATAATCCAATGAGATGGAATTCCTCAACTATCCTCCTACCAAACACAATGAATCCTTTGAATATTCTGATATAGGCACCAAGTGCTCCTAAACCAAACTAAGTTGGAGAGAAGGAAACTGCCGATTAGCTACATAATCTTAGCTTCATTTAAGGACATTACAGGTCGTCTTTTTCAGAGAACGTCGAAGACTATTCTAGCTAGTGTGGCATTTGGCAAGGATTATTAATATTATGTAGATAAACATAGAAACTATAATGTGTACTTAGTAAATATATAGAGAAGGCCACTGTATGATATGTATGATATGAATTGTATATGTTATAGGTACCTATAAGTAAGTATGTCATACAATTTTAAACGAAAATATTTTGTTTTTTATATCAAGATGCTTAATATGTAAAATATTCTTAAATAATTATATTCTGTGTCGAGGCCTTTTCCTCCTATTCCTTGTATTCGTTGTAGAGTCGAAAATAATTCGTGCCGTAAACCTCAGTTATCACGGGTAAACAAATTCAATTATTTGTCGCATGCAAATTACTCTCATCTGTTTTACAAGGTCGTCCTAGCTAGACAATTTACAAATTATCGGACCTATTTAGTTCGTTTGTACTATTGTGTATTAAGTATGTATAAATTTTACTTTATTGTACATTTAGGTACACCACAAATATACAAAAGAAACAGAATTACAACACAACAACAAGAAGAAACACAGTACCTACCTAGGTAAATTAGGAAGACGTCAAATATTTTAATCAATGTAGGTAACTAGGTACCTACCTACCTATATATTTTTATTTTGTACAGGCTTCAGAATTAGGTAGGTAGGTACTATTTAGACTGCTACAAATCAAGTAGTAGCTATGGTAGTAGCTATAATTTGCAAACTAGTATGGCGCGTGGCTGCGCGGCCCGCTAGCGGACCGCGTACTGGACCGCGTGGTCCACTGTCTACTTACTCGCTGTCCTACTATCCTGCCCCCCGATTATGTAAGAATTGCCGATCAAATCGTCAAAGTTCGGCGTCAAAGTAAAATAAACCATAACAGCATTAAATTAGAGCTCAATTTCGAAATACGAAATTGAGCTCTAATTCAATGCTGTTATGGTTTATTTTACATTGACGCCGAACTTTTACGATTTGATCGAAAATTCTTACATAAACGGGCAGCTGGTTTACTGTCTACGTGTTCTGATCTGAACAACACACTGCTATGCTACTGAGCACAGTGGAAGCGCCAGCACGCCAAGCGTCCGACGTAAAAGAAAATTCTCATAAAGGAAAAACATAAAACAAAGACCACCAACCCCCCGCCCCTCCCTTTTTGTTTGAGCAGCCCCTAAGTAGGGTACCTATCTTTAATACCCTGACCGTGCTCCTCACCCATCCTCCGAACCTTCGATCATCATCACTCTCCATATTTTTTTCTCCGAACCATTCGTCAAAATGAGATTTCTGCCATAAAAACAAATCTTGAAAAGGAACCGTATTCTTGCATAGTTCTTCACTTGTAGCCTCTTCAATATTCGCCATACATTTTATACGGAAAAATAAATTCCGCCATCTTGAATTTTTTTCCTGTTCATCAAGTAGACCTTCATGTTCTGATCATCTTTTGCCAAGAAACTACTCTTCCATCTTTTATACTCTCCGAGATAGACACCGACGAAATTTGTATGGCGGCCATCTTAAATCCGCCATTTTGAAATTTTTTTTCAGCTCACTATCAATTGGATGAAGTTTCGAGTGACATTTGGTCGAGCACCCCCCACCTATCTTCAATACCCTTTTCTATGGAAAAATAAATTCCGCCATCTTGAATTTTTTTCCTGTTCATCAAGTAGACCCTCATGTCCTGATCATCTTTTGCCAAGAAACCACTCTTCCATCTTTTATACTCTCCGAGATAGACACCGAAGAAATTTGTATGGCGGCCATCTTAAATCCGCCATTTTGAATTTTTTTTCAGCTCACTGTCAATTGGATGAAGTTTCGAGTGACATTTGGTCGAGCACCCCCCACCTATCTTCGATACCCTGGCTGGTGCTCTTCATCCGTCTTCGAAATCCTCAATCATCAGCTCTCTTCGTATTTTTCCTCCCCATGAATTTTTGTCTTCTATACGAAACGATGAGTGAAAAAAAAAGTTTTCATACAAAATTTTACAGGAGAGGTGATCAATATGTCAGTCAGCACGAGCAGCTATATACAACGTGTTTATGAGCAATTCCTATAACTCTAGGGTTAGATTCCATAACGAAAAGTAATCAAAAATGGCTAAGGAACATGTGTTCTAAAATGGATATTTTCGGAGAAAATAATTTTTCTTTTATAAATAGATCCAAAATTGTTTCCCATATGCCGCATCCTTGTTTTTGCGACGTTGCCAAACTTAAATCATTGAATAATATCCTACGGTGTAACTAGTGATGTGCTGAAGATGTAGAAGCTATCTTGTCGGCATCGATAAAGTCTTGCCGCAAACGATAAAACATAAATTTTCCTCAGATTTATCTTTTACAGTTTACAGTTTGGCGATATTGAAAATCTACTACCTGATAATAAAAAGACTACACCGCTATTCATAAAAGGTAGGTATTATACCTAAGTAAAAAATGCTGACTCGAAATTAAATACGATTTAAATTCACTCAAGCTTAAATACCGGCGTATTTACCATACTCGAAATTAAAAACATACACACAAGTCAATAGTAGGTACAATTCCGTCAATTTTTTTGACTGCGCAAACGTAGGTCAGCAAGTTCCTACCTAATTAATATTTCGCTTTTATGTTTTGTAATACTACTTACTAAACATACTTAACTACTTTTCGTTTAATCCCTTGTTTGGTATTCGAACCGGAACCCAAGCTCGTAGACAAATTCTATTCCTAACCGTAGTCCCTAAAGTTCATAACTGGGTAATTAGGTAAAAAATTAAGTCAAGATCTCGATATTGTTAAAAATAGCAAAGGCGCACCACAATCCCTTAGTAAAAATGTTGCGACGTTGTCGCTTTTTACATAAAGGTGTGTTTATCATAAATAGTCGGAAATATTTGAATTACTTTGTATGAAAACTGTGTTTTTTTTTTTTTTAAATATTAAAAAATATTTCTTATGCAGTTCGATTCTTATAAGTGGTCTGCTCAATACCTCGAAGTTATAGGAATTGCTTATAAACACGTTGTATATATTAATGGCCAGATAATATTTATTATTAAGTAGCCCGTACATCCTTTTCAAAGTCATACCTATATCACTTTTGCATATTTTTTTTATCTTATCGTAAAAAAATGTTCCTTTTTGTAAGCCTTAACAATAATTCTAGGTTTTTAAGTCGATCCTATACCTATATATATAACAAAATACCATATTGGTACGATACATATTTTTTCGTTACGATTTTTGATTGTCATTTGCCAAGGAAAATCACGTAGGTACGCCAATTTGCAATGTTAAGAAGCAGTCGTCCTTAGCATAAAAATCGACGGCTACTTAGTAACCAATAAAGTGAACAATCAACCAACTCATCAATAACTTACTAACACACGTATTAAAAACGTTAATTACCTACTGAAATTGGGTTATTGTGAAAGAAATAGCGTTCTTTTTAAATAAGAGGTTTTACGATAGCAAACAAAGATCAACTTACGAATGCGCAGGAGTTGAGAGCGGAGTGCCATCGCGTCGACTGGCGAGCCGCGGGCGTGGCAACTTTGCAGCCGGCTTTTTAGCAAACCAGTCACGCCAGTTTAACGTTCTGTTTACAATAGTACGGTCTATATAACTCTGATTTGGGGCTGAACAGTTTATTAAACCGCGACACTGACTATATCAATCAACAATCACAATTTTAGCATCAAACTTCCGAGACTATGGAATGAACCGATATAATAATTCACCGATGGGTGAATTTTCGTTCTTCTGAATGAATGCACATAATTACTTCTATTTAAAAGTTTAGCAATTTGTAATTCAATAGAAATTAAATGAAAATAGGTACGCTCTTTTTCGCTTCTGCGCGCGCGCAGCAAGAGAAAAAGAGCAGAAACCATCTTCGATGGTCCTGAAATTAGAATCTTGTGGATTCATTAAATGAAACAATAACAATATAAAAAACATGGTTTATTTAAAAAATTTGGGTATTGTAGGTAACACAACCAGTTAATAATTAAATAAATAAATTGTTGTGCCGAGCATTTTTGTCAAAATGGAAATTCTTGTCTTCTTTCCTTCAGTAGCGTACTTTTACAGCCGACTCTGAAAACGTTTCAAAAAGTTAACAAAATCTATTGAAATGGCGGGTAAGCAAACGCAAACTACTTAATGTCTTATTCTGGCATATAATATCTAAAGTGGGTGAAACCAGGATGGGTTGCTAGTAAAAATATAAGGAGAGCATAATATACCTAATATCAGGAATGCAGTAAGTAGGTATACCTATATTATAAATGGCCGACAGAAAATTTAGGATATTTAAATACCCGCATCAGCAGGATGCCTATCGCCTTAGCAATCGTTACAAAAATTCTTATAAATTGACAACCTCTTCTTATTTGGAACAGACTTTTTTAGACTTCTAAAAACACATTGTGTGAAAAGCGGCTGATGCTGAGGCTAAATCATCGACACTACTATTGCTTGGACGTCCGAACAGAAGCATTTCATAGCTGCTAAGGAAAACCTAAGGAAGTGTCCTTTTTCGGCGCGTTTTAAGACTGATATCGCTTTTATACCTAGACGCTAGCTATCGTATTTCAGCATATTCAAGTATAAAAACTTGCATATATCCAACCCTTTAAAAATCCTGACCCTAGCTAATAATACGACAATATGCCTCCTACCTCAGGTCCAATATGAATGGCCAGCATCATGTCATACTCGTGAGCGCCTATGAATATTTGTGCTCTACCATCGTTGCCAACCCTGACCGTCTTCCCTTGGCAGGAGTTGTTCACTTTGTTGCCCGAAATGACGTCACAGTATGTGCCGGCTGGGAGACAGGTCTGAAAGGAACACAGTTAAAAAGTTTAAATGATTATACGATTAGGTAGTTATTTTTCAGCCAGCCAGCCAGCTAGCTAGCTAGGAAAAATATGGTGTAAAAAATTAAAAAAACCTATCTAATTTTATTTGGAGCCAACATGAGTAAAGAAAAGTGTAACTAGAATAGACGGAGAGCTGGCAACGAATTTCGGGAAGGTGCTTTTGGCAAGCTGAAATTCCAGTCCTGCCAGTCTGGTAGAGCGTTAGCGGTTATTTCGCTACTGCGCAGCATTTGCAAACAACATTTGCAAAAAATCTTGTTTTTTTTTATCTTTTAATTTCCAAGTACTTATGGAACTCGAAAGAAAAATCCCAGATGTTTTTAAAAATATTTTATTAAAATTCCCAAAAAATATACTTTTGGCAATCTAAAATTTTAATCACGTAACTACAGATAAATTTTGCGGTTTTAAACAATTGCCAGACGTGAATAAAGTTTTCAAATGAGTACGACATACGAAATAACCGCAAGCGCTCTACCAGACTGGCAGGACTGGATTCGCCAATTGACGAAATTATATTTTTACACAATTTCAGCTTGCCAAAAGGACCTTTCCGAAATTCGTTGCCAGCTCTTGGACCAGAAGTAAAAGTGATGAGAATAATCTGCGTGGTAAGGTTGAGTTCCCAGGAGGTATTGGTATTGGTTGTTATTTGTACCTAGATAATATGGCAATACATACTTATATGATATTATGGTTGTTGCCGCGCATGCTCCAGCATTACAAACCACGAGACTGATCTATTGCTAACGATACTGTTAGTCACCTTCACGGAACCTGTGCTGTCCTTCGTAAAAGAAAAGTAAAAGTGAAGAGATTCTAATAAGAAAAGTGAAAATAATAACCTGTAAGGTAAGATTGAGGTCCCACCCGTTGTTATTGAAGGCAATAAAGGCGTTGTTGCCGCGGCAGAAGGCGATCTGGCTGTTACCGTTGTCCCACCAGTTGTTGACGCCAGTTTTGGCGGCGGCGTTGCGGAAACCGACCATGGCGAAGATCTGGCGCCAACGGTGCTGGCATACCCAGCCGTTGCCGCATGTTCCGTCCTTTTGGAAAATATATTTTTATTAAGTACATATAAAAATTTACATATATATTTCTGTTTATTTCGTTTTGTAATTACTACATAACAAGAATATTAAATATAAGATTCTCTTTTTAAAATGTAAAATGCAGAAATGCCCCCCGATTACGTAAGAATTGTCGATCAAACGTTAAAGATTTTCGTCAAAGTAAAATAAACCATGACAGCATTGAATTAGAGCTCAATTTCGTCTGCCCATTCTTATACGTTTATGTTATCGTACATACCTAATGATGATGATTTGTATTTATATATGTCTTTGGACAATTTATTTACTATTCATTTATTTATATTCCGTTTACCCTTCTTAAAAAAGTAGTAAACAGTATAAGTAGATATCGCATTATCGATGTTTTAGGCGAAGTAGTTGGAATATTCCGACCATTAGCATAGTATCTGATAATTCATGTACGATCGTTATCCCCCAGTACGTAAACGTATCTTGTCCAGTCTCTTTTTGATATATTATTTTCGATGGTTGAAACTTGAAAGTTTTTTAAATTTCGCTTTGTCGATTGGTTAACAAGTATAGACTCTTCACCTCTACAGTATGTAGAGCTTTATTAACTTACCGAGTTAATAGATGGAGAAATAATATTCTGATTCCTATCCATAGGTGGTCCAACTTCGGAGTCCAGGAAAGCAAAACTGCTCATAATCTGCGGCTCTCCATACGGATGGGCCAAAAGGAAAGCTATAGCTGCCCTGTATGGTCTACCCTGCTTGTAGGTCAAAACTCCTCCACCGCCTCCATGGCCTCTTTCGTTATCATGGTTATCGATGAAGGTTAAGGCATCTTGGGACGCTAGAAGACCCCATTGAGGTCCCCAAGATTGTAACCATTTCAAAGCGTTGTTTCCTCTAAAGGAATTGCTTAGTTCCATCCCGACTCTGAACTCTGTGACAGCGGCTAATGGGGTGTACTCATCCCTGCTTATCGCTTCACCGCCATAATCGATGACTTCCTGGTAGATATATGGTCTAGCGTTTCGTGGGAAACCGTGAGCAGTGTTGAGATTTTTTAGCCTGTCGTAGATCACTTGCAAGTCTTCAGGCCACATGTGTTTGGCTGCGTCGATTCTGTTAGTGGATTAGAATTTTGAGTTAGTTTTCGTAAAATTTTGAGTTGGATGTTTTTTGGGTTTTTAACTGGAAAAATCAGGATATCATTTGATAACTGGAAAAATCAGGATATCATGCATGGAAAATCGTGCATAAAATTAATAAGAAATACGAGCAATATAATTAAATGTCATAATTGGGTTCGTTATAAAAACAGTAAAATGGTTCAGAATAATGGGAAAATCATGCAAACTATTTGGATTGGAACAACGGGAATATTGTGCAAATTATTTTGGTTTTGGGAAAATTGGGTAAAATATTTCGACGCAAAATGTTACATTACTCAAAAATCGGCAACTTATTCACACAACTATGCTCATTGCTTAGATTAGGGTCTTACCTAAAGCCAGCCACGCCCAAATCAATGAGCTTATTCATGAAGTTTACAATCATAAGCCTCACGTGCTCGTTTCTTTGATTGAGATCCTTCAAACCCACCAGCTCGCAGTTACGCACCTGGGATAAAAATATTAGGCGTTAAGTAATTCAATTCAACGAAGGTATGGGCCATTTGTAAAAAAAATATCTTCAGTAATTGATTTCAGGCAAAATTAATCTGAATTTCCAATCACGCGGTAGCATAGACCCGCCACCTTTTTTGCTACGAATTAAATTGACAATCGATCGTTGTAGTTAATCGATCAATCGTTCAACCGATCGATGTAAAGGTCTTGATCAATGAAGTGTTCTTTCACTATGACACCAACTTTTACATATTATGACCCAAAGAGAACTGGAGCAAAAAGCTATTTAAAAATCTACTTAAAATCTTTTCGCGCACTCATTGGCTTATCTGCAGAGACCTAAAAAAAATTAAAAAGTTGTTTGGGTCAACTCAACTTACCCGCCAAGCGTTATTGACGAAGTCTGACCCATCAATACCACATGGGGGCCAGTTGAAATGTTCCCGCCTGTATGGAACTGCGGGATAGTACCACTCTCCGAACACCGCCGTGTTGCCAGCCGTGCCGACATTTTCTGCGGGTTCACCTGTCATGTGGTTGATTACTGCGTCCACGTAAATCCTGAGAAAGTTGTTGAATTGGAACTTGTAACATAATAACATAGCCGATAACTAAACATTGAATACAGGTATGTTTCAGTTAGGAGCGTAAGGTTTGATGTACCTACGCAGGTACATTATATAGTTGTCAACCATTGACTTGACATATATGTCAATGGTGTCAACGTTTAAAATCGGAGACTACGAACTTACACATACATAGTAACTCGTAGTGAAAATGACAAAACTAAAAAGTTACATCGGGTTGACCCTTTAGGCCCACTTGCGGAAGCGCCGGGTTATCCTTTTAACCCAGGCTTAGCTGTTACTTTGACAGAATTCTTATAGGTATTATTTAACTTCTGTCAAAATTTCAATTTTATTCCTGGGTTAAAAGTTACCCGAAAGGGTTGACCTAATGTTGAACCATGGGTTGTGGGGTGTACGCTGCAGAAATGGTATGGCTTTCCGAATTAGTGATAGTAAAGTTTAATACTCTGAAGATTGTACTTAACTAAATAGATAATTCAATACAAATCTAGCCATAATTATTTTGAACTGATTTCTTCTAAAATCATCGTCATCAAGTATCTTATTCGTATTGATTCCAAAGCCGAGCCGATATAATTTTATTCGCGATTTCAGTTGGCTCACCTAACACCCGCATTATTGCAACGGCGCACCATATTAGCGAATTGTCTCTCGTCTCCAGACCTCGTCACCAAGTGGTAGGACATCGACTGGTATCGCTCCCACCATGGCCGATTGTAACTTCTTAGAATCACATTCTCGTTAGGAGGGGATACCTATAAAAAGAAAATAATGCAAAACCTTTTTTTAACTCTTTAGGTATGTACTAACCACCACCCTAGTCCCTAAGTGACGAAAGCGGAAGACGATAGCGGGCTAACTTGAACGGGGTAGGTATATGACAGTTTAATTAAGGTCTACAGGAGCAGGTGATATGGTTCTCCCGTAACAATAGGAAGATATCTTCCCCTGGGCTATTGTTTAATATGCGCACTGGTCCAACCGTTGCACCTTGGAAGTTGTAAGCAAGAACTTCGGCCACTATGGTTGAGGTTTCTTCGTACGCTAGTAGTACCAAATGTTAGCGGTAGAAGTGGCGACCACCTTATATAAACCCATAGACTTAAATCACTCAAGTTACCCCAAAAAAAATATATCATACACATACTTATTTCCAAAACTACAATTGTCGGCATTATAAATTTGGCCTCTACCAGCTCCCGAAAAATAGTTTTTAAAACACACATTTCATTTGCTAGGTAATTTATTATATTTTTTCTTTAGAGACCTGTAGCTTGGAATAATTCCTTCTCTCCTCAAAATCCTCTCAATGACAAAATTATTTGAGCCGCTATTAGCTATCTCGACACATCAACCCGAAAAAAAATTTAAATCTTTTGTTTTGGAGTTTTGATAAAGTAATACTTAGGTACTTACCTAAATATAATCCAAAGCAAATATTTTTTCAGCTAGGTAGGTATAATATTATGTTTGAGTATTTTTACGTAAGTTTACCTGAATTCCTCCAAATCCGCGAGGTCCCAGAAACCGTTCACACTCGGCAGCGATGTCGTCCCATTTCCACTCGAAAAGGTGGACATTCACGGTTCTGTTTGGTGCATAATGTGGATTATTGTATGCGCTGATAACTGTTGCTAACGCCAAGATGCCGACTGTGACCCCGTACAGCCCCTGCAGAATTTTAAATTTTAATACGTGAAAATATATAAATCGCAAGAGTAAAATTCGCGCGAATGTTTTCGCAGTGTGAACGTAGCCTGAGATCGTAGATAATCTTATAATTTGAAAGCGCCTCACTATGATCGCGACATATTTTTTGCAATAGGGGGGGTTGCGTGGTTACAACCAGTTATTATGTTTGACGTCCCTTAAAATAAAACAAGACGTATAAAACACGAACGCTATACAAAAATAATACGGCTATTGAACGACCAACCAAGTCCAATTTGCTGATGGTTTCACATGCATATATTGTGAGCGTAAACACAGTGGAGGCGCTTTAATTTAAGATTAGATGACCGCCAAATCTGGATCCAGAGTCCAGACTAAGGCCAAGAACATCGGAGAAGAGGAGGTACAGGTTACAGGGTCAACTTCTACGTTCATCATAATCATCTATTTCAAAATATGATAGAACTTGTTTTTAATTACTTTACCTCCCTGGGGAGGGGAATGTAGCGTTTTCCACTCCGCGTTGTATAACTTATTAAAGAACATGCCTATTTTCCGAGCATGAGCTATGAAAATATTATATTTACCATCACACGTCTTGGAGTCTTGGAAGTTATCGTCGAATACGAGTGAAAAAATGTTTACAGATTTAGTTATGAAGTGATACGAAAATCAATTTACTTAATCTCTGATTGTTATTTTTTCATGAATATGTCAGCTAAGTTCCATAATAATTAATGATGTCCATATCTTTTAATCCTCTTACATAAATATATTGTTATCTAGAATAACGCTAGGGAGGGTCCGAGAATTTTTTTAAATGCAGCAAAATTAATTAAACTTAACGTAAGTAGGCCATTGAGGTATTATGTACTAAAAGTAGGCACTTATATAAACGAGGGACGAGTGGCCTAGCTGTGACAACGCGTACATTGTGATTGTTATGCAACGTTGACCCAAGTCTGTAACTGGATGGTTGACCGAATTTGGACGTTCAAATTTGGCCTCCGTGCCTCGGAGAGCACGTTAAGCCGTCGGTCGGTTATTATAACCTAATATTATAACATCTGATAATAATCGTTACAAAAAAAAAAGAGTTTAAATACTCATATAGTCGAGTCATATGCGGAAGGACGTGGGAACCCAACGCATTACTAGGTACGCAAGTCTCCTACCCATCGATATATATGTAGGTACTAGATGGGCCCTTTCATAGAAAAAAATTAGGCGTCCGACCTGTAGAGCGCGCTCCACACTGTAGCCTGTCTAAATGTCTCCGCCATAGCGCTGTCCCGCTTTTCGGACTAGATGGCGTTAGTAAAAAAAAGTCCACATTCTTTGTTTGACAGGGCCCGTCTATGTAAATTGAGGTCATTTCTCCTACCATTATGTGATTAATGGAAAGGGTTCACGACCCTCAGTAATGAGGAATACGACGCAGACAGACAAACACAAAAAAAAATAGGGCCAAAAATATTATATTTGTTGGTCGGTTTCCTCTATTTAATTAAATCCCACCTACCTATTTCGCCATGTTTATTCAGCTAAGTACCTATTCTATTTTAACGCAAAATGAAGGGTGCTATCACAGATGTAGTACCTAACTATAATATGCCCGCTGAGTGTGTTTGTGCCATCATAGAGCTAAATAAATATTGATGGAAAATCAGACAATCGACTGCTCTTTTCCCAGCCAGTGTACGATAATAGGGATCTCAGTCACAGATTTAATATTTTTAAGAGCTCTAAGTATATCGGGAATTTGTACATCAATGTTGTGCCAGCACCATACATAGGTAGTTATACCGTCAATGCGTTGCCGGTTTTTCGAGAATTAACTAACTGCGCCCATTGAAAACAGCCCCATGCTGAAATTATAAGTAGGTATCTAGGTATGGGAACACCACCGCGACGGCAGTTAAAACGTCTGGTGCTTGGAAAAAAATATCTGGCACCGCACACAATAACTATCATGAAAGGAAATGATGTATTTCATAGATTTCCTCTTTTATTGTGCAGTTACTATCAATTTACCACCATAGTTTCCCTCCTTCTCCTTCCATACGGTCTCCCGGTCAGAGGTGCTAAGTAGGTACTACCGGCGCCTGCCACTCGTCTTTGGCTAAGGATAGGGGAGTAAGTCCTATAACACATTCTATGACCTCTTTAAGCATGTGACTCCCTCTTCGTCTCGAAGTATGTTCTGAGATTGGCTATCTCCCGGTTATGCATGGTCTTGACGCTTTTACTATTATTATCGGTATAAATTTAGCTCTCACGCCCGCATACAAAATAAATACCCTAGGTAATATATGGCCAAAAGAGTTATAATAAACTTACATAAATAAGTAAATAAGAGTTATAATAACTTACTTAAATAGATATGAATAAACTTACATACACAAATACAGAAATAAATAGTTGCAGCGGGCGAAGGATTACACCCCGGCAGGGGAGACCAGACGGCCGGGCGTCAGGGGGACAGATTCAGAAACCGGCGGACTATCCTAGCCGAGTCTAGCAACACCGCTTTCTGCATCCTGGCTGCGAGCGAACTGCCACGGAACCCCAGTCGCCTCAGATGGTGGGCGAGGCTGACTGGGATTAACCCATTCGCAGATATAACGATTGGGATGGTTTCAGTGGACTCCACGTCATGCCACATGGCGGAAACCTCGAGAGCCAGATCGAGATACTTTCGTTTTTTCTCCGTCTCAGCTCTCACAATTGGTTCTCGTCATATGGAATGGTTATGTCCACCAAAAACACCCGCGACTGTGACCGGTCCAACAGCACGATGTCAGGCTTATTCGCTAGAATAGTCCTGTCCGTGAGTCATAAGTCATAAGTCATAAATATTTATTCAATTTAGGTAGATGCACTACACTTATTGACGTCCAGTTACATAAAAATATGATGGTGATAATCTGTTACGGTATCTTAAAACTAAAGCTACGAGGGTTCCAAACGCGCCCAGGTCTGAGAAGAGCCCACAACAAACTCAGCTGGGGGTTTTTTTTTTTTTCATTATCACCATCTCACAAATCATCTTAACTAAGGAACTATCAGAGCCATTAGAGCAAATTATTGCCAAGCTTCCTTGTCATTTAAGTAATCCTTCACATGGTAATAGGATTTTCCAATGAGTTTACGTTTTACATTAACTTTGAACTTATTCAGAGACATCTTCAACATGTCTTCTGGGAGCTTATTGTAGAAGCGGACACTCTTTCCAACAAATGAATTGCTAGTTTTACTAAGCCTAGAAGCAGGCATTACAAGTTTATTTTTATTTCTAGTATTGACATTATGACAATCACTTTTCTTCTTGAATTTATCAATGTGTTTAAGCACGTATACTAAATTTTCAAATATATATTGGTTGTGCACTGTCATAATATTGAATTTTTTGAATTTATCTCTTAGTGACTCTCTTGGTCCCATATTATATATGGCTCGAACAGCCCTCTTCTGCAGCACAAAAACAGAATTAATATCAGCAGCATTACCCCATAATAATATACCATATGACATAATGCTGTGAAAGTAACCAAAATAAACTAATCTCGCCGTTTCTATATCTGTCAACTGGCGAATCTTTTTAACCGCGTATGCAGCAGAACTAAGCCTGTTCGACAAGTCATTTATGTGATGGCCCCATTGGAGTTTAGCATCTAACGTTATTCCGAGAAAAACAGCGGTATCCACTAAGTCTAATTCCTCATGATCAAGTTGTACAGTGGTTTTTACCTGTTTGACATTAGGTAATGTAAATTTGATACACTTTGTCTTTTTTTCCATTGAGGAGTAGGTTATTAGCTTCAAACCACTGTACCACTTTTGTGAGATAATTGTTTACTTCGTCAAGAGTTGTTTCGTAACGATTTATTTTAAACAAAAGTGATGTATCATCAGCAAACAATACTATTCCATGATTATCTTTGGCAAGATAAGGAAGATCATTAATGTAAATGAGGAATAGAAAAGGCCCTAAAATTGAACCTTGTGGAACCCCCATTTTTACAATCGATCCGGAAGACCGCTTTCCATTGACGTCTACCTTTTGCATCCTATTTTTTAAGTAGGAATTCATCATATCCAGTGCTACACCCCTAATTCCATAATGGTGCAGTTTTCTGACTAATGTTTCATGATCAACACAATCAAAAGCCTTGGATAAATCGCAGAAAACGCCAAGTGCATCACGTGACTCTTCCCAGGCTTCGAATATATTTTGAATTAACTCAACACCAGCATCGATTGTTGAGCGACCCCGTGTAAATCCAAACTGTTTACTATGTAACAAGTCATTATTACAAAAATGCTTAAGCAATTGAATTAATATTAATTTTTCAAATACTTTACTGAAAGTGGGTAGTACAGATATAGGTCTAAAGTTAGTGGGGTCACTGGTACTACCTGATTTGAATAGAGGAATTATTTTACTGTGCTTCATTAAGTCAGGAAACTCACCACAATCAATACAGTTATTAAATATTAATGCTAACTCGGGTGCAACGATATCAATCAATGATTTTACAACGTTAACGGAAATGCCCCACAAATCATTTGTCTTCTTATTGTTAATTAATTTGAATGCTTTAATAACGTCAGAGCAGTTAACGTGACAGAATTTAAAAACGTTATTACATTCAGGCACGTTATCCTCCAGTAAAGTAAGAGCGGCATTTGGTGAGGAGTTCAACGATTCTGTGGTAGAAACAGGAATATCCGTAAAGAAGCCTTCAAAAACAGAAGCAACTTCGGAGTCTGAAGTTACAGGCTTATTATCGACATTAAGTTTAAATTCACAATTTTTCCGTGTTGCTCTTCCTGTTTCTTCATTCACTATGTTCCAAGTAGTTTTGATTACATTGGAGCTATTTTTTATCTTAGTTTGAATATGTTTTGATTTAGCCACAATGCAATCTCTTTTAAACTCCTTGGAAAACAGTTGAACAAGCTGCTTGAACTCATCACTAGTATCATACTGTCGCTCTGCATACAATTCATATAATTTTTGCCTCTTTCTATGCAATTCATTTGTTGCCCATTCGTTAAAAACATTTGCATCAGCAGTTAAGACCGTTTTACTGGTGAATATTGATTTGAATATTTCACTGAAAGTATTAAAGAATATGTTATACATTTCATTAGGACTCAACCCATTTGGTAAAAAAGGGAGTTCCTTTGTAAGACTTGTTCTTATTTTTTCAATACGGTCCAACGTTACTGGTACAAAAGTTATTCTACGCTTTGATACATTTTTATTTAAATTTTCAAACTGAATTTGTTGTCCACAATGATCTGAATCTAATTTACTAATAATGTTTTTATTAACAGGTGTAAAATTTGTAAAAATATTGTCTATGCATGTGGCACTAGTTGCAGTTATTCTAGTTGGCTCCATAAACATATTGGATAAGTTATAGGATTTGAATAGATTCAATAACTTGCCACATAAAGGGCTACTGTCCAATATATTTACATTAAAGTCTCCGCGTACAATAAGCTTTTTATTTGATTTAGAGAGTTTAAATAGTACTTCATCCATTACCTTTTCAAAAAGTTCAAAGTTAGACAAGGGCGGTCTGTATACAGACACAACAATAAATTGCTCCAATTCAACTGAAGATAGTTCTATTGTTCGCTCAACAGACAGGCTCACAATATCGTTTCGGTTCTTAAATTTTAATTTTTTATTCAACAAAATTAAGGAGCCTCCATGAATGGCATTAGATCTGGTGAACGAACTACCAACCTGGTGGTCACTAAAATTGAACATGTACTCATGGTTTTTTAACCAATGTTCAGTTACACATAAAATATCAATATTAAAATTATTAAGGAACAATTCAATCTCCAAATCCTTCCCTCTAATACATTGAATGTTCTGGTGGACCAGGTTGATGACATTACATTTTTTATTTTTTGTTTGATGTGATGATAGACCGGTCCCAATAGAGCCGGACTCCGTCACGCTCGAGTACAGGCACCGGTGTGTACCTGTAATACGGCAGCCTCTCATCCAGGAGACCGTACTTCAGAGCAAGCTCCTGATGAAGGATTTTGGACGCTTGGTTGTGTCTGTGCAGATACTCAGTGTTAGCAAGAGCCGAACATCCCGAAAGCACATGTCTGAGTGACTCACCAGGATGGCGACAGGCTCGACAGACGTCGTGAGTGCCATCCTTCAGAATGTACTTTCGGTAGTTCCGCGTCATAACTACCTGATCCTGTATTGCACAGACAAACCCTTCGGTTTCCCCAAAGAGGTCACCGAAGCGCAGCCATTGCACGGACGCTTTTTTATCGACGTGTGGCTCATTAAGAGCTTTAAAAAAGCGTCCGTGCAACTCCTTCTCCTTCTATACGGTCTCCCGGTCAGAGGTGCTAAGTACCACCGGCGCCTGCCACTCGATTTTGGCTAAGGATAGGGGAGTGAGTCCTTTATCACATTCTATGACCTCTCTATGCATGGGTGACTCCCTCTTCGTCTCGAAGTATGTTCTGAGATTGGATATCTCCCGGTTATGCATGGTCTTGACGTTTAATACGCCTCGACCACCACATTTCCGGGGGATATACAATCTCATCACAGACGATTTCGGGTGACGCATGCGATAGAGAGTCATAGTTGTGCGGACTTTTCTATCCAGGGCGTCAAGTTCAGTCTGAGTCCATCTGAGCACGCCAAAGGTGTACGGAATGTATGAGAACGGGCATAACCCAGCCGTTATAGGCTCGAACCTTATTGGCGCCCGACAAAAAGCTTTTACTTTTTGCCAGACGGCCAAAAAAGTTCTCGCAAACAGACTGTTTCTTGTCCGCCTCATTCACGCCTATCGATTGCGACATACCCAGATACCGGTATGATTCAGCTTCGGAGATGGTCCTAATGCTCGATGGCTCGAGATTAACCTCAGCCGAGTGAGTAACCTGCCCCCTCACCACATGCACGACCGCACACTTGTCCAGCCCAAGCTCCATCCTGATAGAATTACTGAACTCAGTGGTGATATTCAGTAATTCTTGCAGGCGAGTAGCATTGGGTGCCAGCAGCTTGAGGTCATCCATGTAGAAAAGGTGAGGCACTCTTGTCCCTCCTCTCCGAAAACTGAACTCAGTGGTGATATTCAGTAATTCTTGCAGGCGAGTAGCATTGGGTGCCAGCAGCTTGAGGTCATCCATGTAGAAAAGGTGAGGCACTCTTGTCCCTCCTCTCCGAAACTGAAAGCCCGTCCCTGAACTCTCCAGCAGTGAACTGAGTGGGTTCAGGGACAGGCAAAACCAAAGTGGGCTCAGACAGTCACCCTGGAATATCCCCCGCCGTATCCTTATCCGGTCATCAGCAGCCGCCAACCGCTCAACGTGGAGACAAAGGATCGTACTCCAATGCCCCATGCACTCCCTGAGGAAGTCTCGAACCGTACCATCGACTTTGTACAGTTCAAGAACCCTCAAGAGCCATGAATGGGGCACCGAGTCGAATGTCGAATGCTATTATTATTATTATTATTGATATAATCTATTGATATTTTATCGTAGGTATACTAAGTAGATTGTTATCAAAGGTTATCTTTGAACCGATTATACTATTGTGCTATTATATTAGACTAACTAGCTGATGCCCGCGACTTCGTCCCCGGGGGGATTGTGGTTTTTTGGTTCCCGCAAGATCTCTTCACTTTTCCGGGATAAAAATTAGCGTGTTATTCCAGACTAACTATAATCTATCTCTGTGCCAAATTTAATCCAGATCCTTTCAGCCGTTCTGGCGTGATTGAGTAACAAACGTGCATTTAAAGTCTTTTGGTTCCCGCGAGAACTCTTTCTATTTTTCGGGATAAAAAGTAGCCTATGTGTTATTCCAGACTATAATCTATCTCTGTGCCAAATTTCATCCAGATCCGTTCAGCCGTTGGGGCGTGATTGAGTAACAAACATCCATTCATCCATACATCCATACACCCATCCAAACTTTCGCATTTATAATATTTATTTGAATATTAATGTAAGGAGGATAAAATTGCTATAGCCTATCATCAGAAGTTCGTAAATGGCGACTATTAGTTAAGTCAGGTAACTTTTCGTTCTCCGAAATTAAAAACCCGCCAGCTTTTAATTTTTTAAAGTCCACTTTACACTCGCGTTGTCTTAGTTGCGGGACAGTAGCGATAGTGTAGTAGATGCTGTCTCGTCTCTCCATTTGGCATTTGCCTGGCTGGGTTTGCATATTTTATGATGAACGGTAGGTGGAGTTATGGGATAGATCTATCGACATAGACGTTTATTACAAAATATAATGGCTACGATACTGCTAAGATAGAACTGGTTTGCACTAAACTTAGGAATCGCCTAACTCCCTGCCCAACTTGTTTAGGCTTATCCTAGCGAAAAAAAAGCTTGCACTAACCTTAGGCCATTCCTAAATCCACTTAGGAGATGCCTAACTTTATGAGCCCGATTAGTAAGCGCCCAAGCGTTAGGCGATACTTAAGTTGAATTTTTTGTAGTCTGTGGACCATTTTGTTGTCATTAATTGGTCTCACGGTTGATATGTACTCTGTGGTTGTTATGTATCACAACCACAGAGTACCTACATTGTTATTGTGATTGTTAATTAGGTAGAACACTACAGTGACTACACTGATCACAAGCAACAATGGCACAAGATTTATTAGATTCTTTCTCCTTCTTTCTCATTATGTCACCACTGGAATTGTGAAATGTGAATTTGGGTGATTTTTGCCCAAGCCTGTTCTTTCTGTGTGCTGTTACTTTGGAAATAATGCACTGCCCCTCTTCGCACAACAACCGTACAAACCGCAACTTCTCCTCTGCCGTAAAATTGGCAGTTCTTTTTCGTTTATTTATTTGTCTTTCCATTTTAATTGCTGATTTCTATAATCCCCTAAAATAAATAACCTTCAACTCCACGTACTTAATGTCACCTGTGCAATATATAAACCAATAAAATAAAATACACCAATGTTTTAGCTTTTGTCTCTATTCAACTCATGCCTGAGGTTATGACAAGATAAGGTAAAAAAATATTCTAGTGTTTACATTACTTTGCAAGATATATTTTAAAAAAAAAACCATAAACAATCATTCATTCCATTCGTTCCTAGAGATGCCTAACTAGGCAATGCAGCAATGCTTAAGTTACGACACAGCAAGGACAAGACTGTCAGTGCAAACGAATTTTTTTGCTAGGCCGTTCTTAAGCCTAGGTGTATCCTAACTAGGACAAGCCTAACTTGAGTTTAGTGCAAACGGGCATAAGATAGCTATTAATCCAGGCACGATATCTTAACATACCATAAAGAAGAGAGTAAAGAATGAATGTTCTTGTACAAAAGCGAATTTCCGTCAATAGCCGTCAATCTCTCTGGTTACTAGTCTCTTCTACAGGTCTCTGCCGCCAATTGCCGTCACTTTAGTTTAATGTCAAATCAAATTATTTTTTTGTCGTGTCGTGAAGTCGCATCAGTGTAGTTTGTAAAATAAAATTAACTAACCCCTATTCATTACACAATACACTATACAGAAAGCATAGCTCTCGCGTATTGTGAACTAGTGCATTAAAATAACACTTTAAAACTGATTCTTCACTAACGTGTAACACAAAACATTTACTTAATAAAAAATATTCTGTGATTGTTAATAGTTAAATTGTTATTGGTTATTTTAAATTGAAATAAATAATTCAAGATGCAGAATAAATATATTTTCTTAATATTGTCCTTCATTAGTGCAGTGTCGATAGTTTACGCTTGCAACGAAGCTATTTGTGCCAGTGTTGTATCCAAGTGCATGCTAACGCAATCTTGTAAGTGTGACCTGAAGGATTGTTCGTGCTGCAAAGACTGTTTCAACTGTCTTAGCTATTTGTATAGCGAATGCTGCAGTTGTGTTGGTAAGTACCTTTTTACTTGGTAGATAAGCAGAAATCCTACTATTCGTAGACATTTCTCAATAAAATAATTTTTAAAAGAGCTTCAGTTCAAAAACTTCAGAGGTTCAACATATCCATGATGTCCAATGTGGTATAGTAAATAATTGGTTGAAAATTAAAATGTATACAAAATTCATCTATTTATTGTACATAAGTAATTATGAAATGAAATAAGTCCAAGTTTCATTTACTTATTTCACTACTAACTTAACTAAATTATGTCAGCATGAATTTGGTTTTTGTTTTAATAAAATACTCTGGCGAATCTTTGATTTTCCCATGATAGCCTATATCAAACGAACCATCCTTGGGATGTAACCTTTCTCTGTGCCAAATTTTGTCGAAATTGGGAAAATAACTGCTAAATACATTTTGATAATAATAATTTTCCTTCTAGACATGTGTCCTAAGCCAAACGACACACAGACCGAGTTATCCAAGACGTCCTATGTTGAGGAGTTACCAGACAACGTTCCTGGACTGTTTGCCGCATTGACCAGTGACCCAGATCCTCAACAAAGATGGCTGTCAATCACATATCCTGTGGATATTGACCTGTCGGTGTATCGACCAACACCTGAGCGACAAGTGGTATACCATTTACGTAAGTTACTTAGTTGATTTATGTAATAGAACTAATGCAGTTGTATAAAATTTCAGAGCTAAAAAGTCAAAAATTCTTCATTAAATAGGGTCTAAAATTCATTTAATCTTATGTCCCATAAGGCAAAAAGGCCAACTCTACTCTACTGCTCCAAGCTGCCAATAGACTCCTTCAAATAAAGCTCACTACAAATGAGGCCCATTTTTGTTGTCATTAAAATAGTATGCTTCCAAGTCTGGTCTTGGGGGTCTAAGCTTAGTGGCATTATGACTAAGTACATGTGCTAAACAAGCGGCACAAGACCATGCTCTGTGGCGATCCATTCAGGAGACCTTCATCCAGCAGTGGACGTCTATAGGTTGAGACAACAAAGTGTTATCCACACAAACACTTGTCAGTTTTGTTGTCAGATTCTTGTAAACCCAAATCAGTACCAAACCTTATCAATGTAAAGTTTACATCAGGCAGGCTGCAAAACCAAATAACTAATACTAATAATCACATCCAAAGGTCATACCATTTCTGAATGTCCATTTCCATTTGGAACGGGTCTGACAAACGTTTTTTACTTTACATGCCAAATAAATCTACAAAAAATTACGAGAAAAACTGTGTTTTTACTTTTTTCATATTTTAAAAAATGACTGAGATATTTACGATCAAAGTGCGTATTTCCGGCCGAAGGTTTTTAAAAACGCGGGCGGGCGCTAACTAGCCGATGACGTCAGAATCCGGGTCATTCGACAGTCGCGCTCTCGTACACACGCCGCTGCGCAGTAAAAATCAAAATTATAAAGTTCTCTGTGGTAAAAATGGCAAAAAATACTGTATTGTGCCTTGGTGCTTCAATTCAACAGTTAAAACACCTGATATAGTACATTGTTCACCGAGGGGAGAAAGTGACCGATTACTATCGAGGGTGTAGATTGAGGCCCGAGGCGTAGCCGAAGGGCCGCAATACACGCGAGGTAGGAATCGTTCTTTCTACCGAGTGATACATAGTGCTTTATAATACACCTGCGAGGAAAATAAGCGATAATTAGTGATTAAACAAACTTACAGTGAAGTTCTAATATATAAATCATAATTATATGAGTCGCTTCATTCGAAGCTTCACTACCACAACTAGACTACATTTTGAGGATTATTGCAATATAGATTTCGATATCGACAATCGACTTCGATATCGACAGTCGACTCGATACCGACAATCGAAAAAGATAACGGCAATCGATATCGACATTAATAGCGACAGTCAACATCGATATCGACAATCTACATCAACATCAATCGACTATCGATATCGACAATCGACATCAATAGCGACAATCTACATCAATATCGATATCGACAGTCGACATCAATATCGAAAATCGATTATTTATCGATATCGACCATGATATCGATATCGACAACGACATCAACTTAGACATCGATATCGGCAATCGACATCAACATCAATATCGACAATCGACATCGATATCGACAAACGATATCGACAATCGACATCGATATCGACCATCAAAATCGGCATAGATATCTATATCGACAATCGACATTCACCAATCACCATACTTGACTTTTCTATGTCAAATATGGTGAAGCTGCTTCTAATATTATATATCCTTGAGGTAAGACATATCCAAATTCTCAACGTCCATACCTACCATATTTACTTAAAATTAAAAAGAACAGCGCGTTAGAAATGGATTTTCATACACTTTTTCATAGTTCACGGAGTCATAACCCGGAGTGTGACGCCATAGTATAAGCGCGCGTAAACTCGGAAATTCAAAAAATGGCTGAAACTTCTCGTCGTTATAACTTCGGAAATACTGCATGTATTGAAGTGAAATAAAAACTAATGTAATATACATGATCTACGCTCCGATTTTAGTTGTATTTGATAATAATATTTTGACCCTTTTGTGTTCTCCATTGCAACCAATTTTGATTAATCATATGAAAATGTCCTAACGTATGTCATTTGGAGCAGCGTGGTGGGTCTAAGCTCTAATGCCCTCTCTCCTATGAGAGTGGAGGCCTGTGCCCAGCAGTGGGATGTTAATGGGCTGTAGGGGTGGTGGTGGATATTGTCCAGATAACTAGAGACAAGTCCTAAAGCAATTTTTCTCATAAAAAATAAAGTTCTTCAGGAATCTTTTTCTCAGGAGAAGCAACTGTACAGGATTCTAACTCACTCTGTATTACATTGACTGTTAGATGTATTGGGATCGCCAACATTTTAGTTCTCACCATAATATACTGTTTTAGGAAATGATAAATTGTTTGCTAATCATAAAGAGAATATAACAAAGGTCATCAGTAACATAAATACTTACTGAATAAATGAAACAAAATTACGTCTTTACATAGGGTCATTGTGAAAATCTCAGTTACATACTCATAGCTTAACTTGCTTCTTAGTAAATTATTATCAACACCTGACCTTCTAGGAACATATAATCCCCATTGAGAATACATTTCATTTGACTTATTTCAAAGTGACTCATCCACTATGGAATTTTCTACCTGTCTGCGTTCTGCAACCTTACTTATTTGTGTGAATTTGTAATGCGGTTTAACGGATGACTTATTCAGAAGTGTTGTATGAATGCAGATGCTATCTATTCATAGAATTTGCTTATCAGTTATACTGTAGTTTATTGTGGCCATCTTAGTAGTTAGAATTGTTACATTTTACCAGTCATTGTGTTGGGTTCAATGCATGAATTGTTTTAAAAAAGAAAATTTTAAGTTCTTCAGATCAGATTGCTGTATTTTGTGATTAGAACTAGAACAGAACAACTAGAACCCCGAACTGCGTCTGGAACTGCGTGTGAGAACTGCGTCTTTGCCCGTATGGATTAAAGGTTTTAAGACTAATGTGGGAAATCTTTGATTTTAAGGGATAAATAGCCTATACGTCCTCCCAGAATATAACCTATCTCTGTAGCAAATTTGGGTATCAATCAAAATATCTATTGAGCAGACGCGCCGTGAAAACGTAGTAGATATAGAGACAGACACAGTTTCACATTGATTATATTAGTATGGATTCCAAAACTGTTAATTACCAGTTTCTGGGATTTCACATAATATATAGCAACCTCCTTGTTTTTATACTCCGATTGTGACAATGACAATTAGGAACTATAATGCTCCATACATATTACATGTGCATTACATAAATCCTGTGAGATTTTTCATGGGGGATTTTTCCCGTTAATGAGCACAACACAGTATGTTACTCCAGTAGGTACAATTGTTCTCTGTGCCACAGTTGTCCGGGTCACCACCTTTTTGATTAAGTCTGTCCCTTGACATAGACCGTGCTCTTAGGTGCCCTTAGTCTTCACCTTTCGTGTCGCGCTCTATATGAGCTGGTTTAACTTGCAGAGAGCGTGGAACAAGAGTCGGAGCCGGTGAGCCGCGACATAGTCACGTTCAACTGCACGGTCGCGTACATGTCGCAGTGTATGTCCTGCGACAAGTGTCGCGCCTCCTGTCGCTCCATGGGCTCCAACAGTTTCAGGTAACGTATGATAACTTGCAGAGAGCGTAGAACAAGAGTCGGAGCCGGTGAGTCGCGACATAGTCACGTTCAACTGCACGGTCGCGTACATGTCGCAGTGTATGTCCTGCGACAAGTGTCGCGCCTCCTGTGGCTCCATGGGCTCCAACAGTTTTAGGTAACGTATGGTTTTAGTAGCAGTGAAGAAACGATAGTCGTTGAATGGCGACCCCGCACTGAGAAGCACAGTGTTAAAAGAGTACAGACTATGCGGACTGATAATCTCATGATATTAGTTGCAAGCCGCTGTTAATACAAGTGGTATACCATTGTAAACCGTGTTCTGTAGAGATCCTTACAAGAAATCTCCATCTAGCTATGGATGATGTGTCGGTTGAAACTTCAGACGAAGTAAAAAATAATATTTCTTCGAATTTCGCGTGAATTCTTATGTAGATACAATTATATCAATCTTCTACATTATATTATAATTATTAATATTATAGGTACCTACAATTATTTCCAACTGTGTTAAAACTTAAAGGTTGAGTAAATGTATGTGATGTCCAATTTTCTGATTCCGTGATTTGGTGTAACTTATGATTGCGGAAAAAAAACGGAAAATCTGCTTTGACCCGTAACTTAACTTAGTCTTACTTTAGATTAGAATGGCAGCTTATCCTAAGTTTATGTTGTAAAACGTGTCTTAAAAAGCTTAAACTGATTTTCAGATGGTTCCATGACGGATGCTGCGAGTGCGTCGGTGATAAGTGCTTATACTACGGCATCAATGAAAGCAGGTAAGCCGTAAGGCCACACTAAATATTTTCATCTTGGTAGAGACACCCTGTAAAAGAAAATAAGATACTTTTTACTACTAAAATCAAAATATACTTATTTATTGTCAAAGGTTTTTTCAGAGTCATCAGATGGATCATAAAATAAACAAGGTGGGTCTTCTGATACTGATTAAATGACTTGACTAACGGTGTAGTGGTAAATCCTATTCGTATTTGCTATAGGTACGTTTCCCTCTTTTTTTTACACAAAACATAAGTGTATTCATTTCAAATATTTAATACAATGCTTCGTTAAACTTTAAAGGGAGCAGGTATAAGAATCCACCTTTCGAAGTAAACCCGTAAGGTAAACAATCGATTGAAATAGAACTGAGCGTGAATAATCCGAATCGCATCGAGTAAACATGCATGTTATGCGCAGAATTTACTAAAACCACCACATTTGTGTATACTACTTCTGCCCGCGTAATATGTACACATTCTTTGTAAACCTTAGTGAACTGTGCACACTACAAAATATCACCTATCTGTTTCTTTAAATTTGGTAATTTGGAACTTTTTATTTTAGACTCACAAAAGGCATCTTAGTTTACATTCATCCCTTACATTGCTGAATAATACTGAGGTTTTTTTTTTAAATATATACGCCAGCGCTTGGCTGCAATCAGACTTGCTTGCAAGTGGTTATGCAGCCTAAGGTGGAGCGTGCTTGCCTAGAAAATAGACCTAAATCAATCCTTCCACAAATCAGATTTATTTCACTTCAAAGTGGACTCGGAAGTCTGAATTCAGTTTGGTGGGACTAAATAACTGCATCTGTAAACTCTTTAAAAATTAAAGTCGAAAGATTTAAGTATTATTCAAATAAAGTGCTTTCGAATCGTCTAGTGAACCTATCACCATACTTACTTCACTCATCCATCTCAAGGAAGCGTTAGTTATTTAACTCTAAAATAACTAAAATAAGATTCAAAGAAACATGATCATATTTTCTCTACGTTATCAAAGCTAGAGTCGAGATTTGATTACATTAGTATCTTGAGTTGTGGAACACCTGCACAGTACAAGGCCGATAAATTAACATACAAATATGCGCGAACGCAACAACACGTATCAAGTGTCGTACAGGTGTCGACGATTAATTACAATAAATGATATCTTTCCATTAATTTATTTTATTTTTAACTAGATGATGACCGCGGATTCGTCCGCGTGGATTTAGGTTTAAAATCCCGGGGTAATTTTGATTTTCCGGGATAAAAAGATCGTTACATTCGTCTTGGTTGTGAGAATGAGTGGGTGACGTCACAAAAAATATAGTATGGCGGACGTTAAGCAACGAAAACGAGACTAAACTGTTTGATCGATTTAAAATAAATGAGGTGTAATGAGGAACTTTCCAGCCTACGTTCCTTTAAATCATCATAGGTGGCGCTTTTATACACACTATATAAGACAAGTATATGAGAGTGCAATTGAGGTGGTATAGTACCTCTATGCTCTTTGCTCGGATTTTTATGAAGAAAACTAAGGCCAGTCACTCACTTTTTTGTTTTGCAGTTTTTCGTGTTTGCATCGAATAAATATTTGAAATATTTTTTCTCATCTCTGAAGCACATTTTGATGAGATAAAGTGATGAAGTCCATCCGCAGCCACTCGAAAAGTCAATAAAAAATATTCTTTATACATATTGGCCGCATGATTGTTATCTTCATGTTCTGCTATAGAACAGCCCCCGATTATGTAAGAATGGCCGATCAAATCGTAAAAGTGCGGCGTCAAAGTAAAATAAACCATAACAGCATTAAATTAGAGCTCAATTTCGTGTATCTATCAGTGTGTTACGTGAATTCATCTTGAGTTTTTTTTATTTTTTATTTTATTCAGGGTATTATTAATTTAATTTTAGACACTTAATATTTAAGCATTCCCTGTTTTGATTTGATTGGTTATACGGGTAGTAGTGAAGGCTTAGTATAATAAACACTAATTAAAGTTGGTTTTTTTAAGCAAATTTATTTATTAAGATGATTAAATTTTTGTTTTTGATTTTAAATATTTTATTTATTTACTTGTACTAAGAGTAGCTTGTAATATACAGTGACGGTCCGTGACGTCTCGGTCCCTCCTGAAAATCAGCGTTGCGGTATGTCCGGTGGGTACATACCTACCTTTCATCCTGTGGCACAGGATGAGGAGGTGGCCCATTGACCACATTTACTTTTAAGTATGTACACAGTCTCAGTCAGTATGAATCGTCTCGCCCGAAGACTTGATGAATTTCAGCCTCCAGAGCAGGCCGGGTTTCGTAAAGGCTACAGCACCGTGGACCACATTCACACTTTGAGGCAGATTATACAGAAGACTCAGGAGTATAATCTCCCCCTTTGTCTAGCGTTTGTGGACTACGAAAAAGCCTTCGACTCCATCGAAACCTGGGTTGTTTTGGAATCTCTGCAGCGATGCCAAGTCGATTGGCACTATATCCAGGTGTTGAGCTCTCTTTATCGCGCTGCCTCAATGACCGTTCAAGTCCAAGACCAAAAAACAAATCCGATCCCAATTCGAAGAGGTGTGAGACAGGGAGATGTCATATCTCCGAAACTGTTCACTTGCGCTCTCGAAGATGTGTTTAAGGTATTGGACTGGAAAGGTAGAGGCATAAACGTAAACGGCGAATTTATCTCACACCTGCGATTTGCAGACGACATCGTTATACTGGCTGACTCGCCGCAGGACCTTGAGGAAATGTTGTCCGGTCTTAGCCATTCTTCCAGATGCGTGGGTCTTAAGATGAACGTGGATAAAACCAAAGTCATGTTTAATGACTACGTCACCTCGAGCCCCATTACCGTCGAAAATGTCAGCATCGAAGTTGTTCAGGAATACAACTACCTTGGTCAGGTTATACAACTTGGTAGGAACAACTTCGATAAGGAAGCTGACAGAAGAATCCAGCTGGGTTGGGCAGCATTTGCAAAACTTCGTCAGGTCTTCGACTCGTCGATTCCCCAAAGCTTAAAGACGAAAGTCTTTAACGAGTGTGTCCTACCTGTGATGACGTATGGAGCGGAAACGTGGACACTGACAGCTGGCCTTCTCTACAAATTTAAAGTCGCTCAGCGAGCTATGGAGTGGGCTATGTTGGGTGTTTCTCTGAGGGATAGAATCCGTAACGAGGAAATCCGCCGGAGAACAAAGGTAACTGACATAGCCCAGAGAATTAGTAAGCTGAAGTGGCAGTGGGCAGGTCATGTCTGTCGCAGAACCGATGGCCGTTGGGGCAGACGCGTTCTGGAGTGGAGACCGCGTACCGGTAAACGCAGTGTGGGACGACCTCCAGCCCGCTGGACCGACGACCTTAAAAAGGTAGCGGGAAGTGGGTGGATGAGGAAAACGGAGGACCGTGTGTGGTGGCGCTTTCTCCAAAAGGCCTATGTCCAGCAGTGGACGAATGCAGGCTGATGGATGGATGGATGGATGTACACAGTGCATAGGTACTGCATTTAATTAATTTGTTCTACTACTGATGAATTTTGTGTAAACTGTTGGTCAATAAAAAATTATTTATTTATTTATTTATTTATCCATTCTCATACGTTTAGGGTATCGTGTAAACTGTAAACCGATGACCTCCAGCCGAATATGGCTTATCAAATAAATATTATAAATGCGAAAGTTTGGATGGATGTATGGATGTGTGGATGTATGGATGTTTGTTACTCAATCACGCCCCAACGGCTGAACGGGTCTGGATGACATTTGGCACAGAGATAGATTATAGCGAATAACATATAGGCTACTTTTTATCCTGGAAAATTAAGGAGTTCTCGCGGGAACCGAAAAACCTCGATCCACGCGGACGAAGTCACGGGCATCAGCTAGTAAAGTTATAAAAATCTTTATTTCATAGAAGCAAATGCGAAGTAAAATATTTTTTATAGCGTTACATAGGGTTGCGGTATATCATTTAAAAGATAATTAGGAATAGAGTCCAAAAATATATTTTTTTAATTTTTTTTCCTAAAATTGACGAAAATTGGGGGCTTTCAAAGTAGAGATTTTCTAACGTCCAAAGTTGACCTCAGAACTCTCAATTTTCTGAAAGCCTGAGACTGAAACTTGATCAATTATTTGAATCCTGTACTTGAATAACAAATACTAAAATTAGATTAATATTATAAGGAAACGAAATTATTTAATTTTTAATGAGCTTCAGTATTTTTAACAGAACTTTACAATGATGTCAATAGATGGCGCTCTGTAAAAGTTTATGGATACCGCGAGGTCTCAGTTCGGGGCGGACCACTAGTATTAGTCGTCTTCAATATCCAGGAGTATCGGTATCCAAATATCGTAGCCAGGTCTTCAATATGCAGGAGAATCGGTGTCCAAATATCGTAGCCAAGTCTTCAATCCGCAGGAGAATCGGTGTTCAAATGTCGTAGCCATGGTCTTCAATATGCAGGAGAATCGGTATCCAAATGTTATAGCCAGGTCTTCATATACTGTGGTAATCGGAGTCCAAATTCGCGCAGTTCGATATAAATCAGAAAGATATAAATTTAATTCGACGAAATCACACAACCGTATCGCAAAACGAAATAGTGAGTGCCTGGCCTAAAATTTCATAAATTGACATGAGTAGTTTTCTTCGTAAAAAATCCGAGCAAAGGGCGTCAGGCCATAGAGCATTAGATTAAGGTATACATACCGCCTCATTTGCACTCTCATATACTTATAAAGTGTGCATAAAAGCGCCACCTATGATGTTTTAAAGGAACGTAGGCTGGAAAGTTCCTCATTGTTGAGTTGACAGCTGTAAGAATGTTAGCAGGTGCCAGGTGATGAATTTTGTAAAAAAAATTGACACAAGTGACGTCTAGAAATTATTTTTTTCGTACACCCTTGAGTAGATCCTTGTTAGTATTTTAAAATTGAGAGGTTTCTTTTTCAAAAATTATTTTCTTACCATTTTGTTTGATTTTTGATACACCTAGCAAAAACTGATGGCCAAAATTGATAAATGGGCATATAAGCTGTGTATAATGCATGTGATAACAATAAATATTTGACTACTAGCTGATGCCCGCGACTACGTCCGCGTGGATTGAGGTTTTTTTGTTTTCCGGGAAAAAAAGTAACCTATGTGTTATTCCAGACTATAATCTATATCTGTGCCAAATTTCATCCAAATCCGTTCAGCCGTTTGGGCGTGATTGATTAACAAACATCCATCCATCCATACATCCATCCATCCAAACTTTCGCATTTATAATATTATTAAGTATTTAACTATGTATATTTTTTTATTTCAGATGCCTCGCGTGTCCCGGTGGAAAGGAGACCCCGGGCGGTGACATAACAGACGACTTGTCGTACGACGATCTTGACTACGGCGAGGAAGTCGACGCGCAGTCCGTATAAACTATTGTAACTTTCATTAAAATGTATTAATTGAAACTGTAAGAGCCTTATCATACTGGCGACTTGCTAGCGTTTTTCCTGCGAGAGAACTTGTGAATGACTTATAGTCCCACAAACATATCTGAACCGGTGACAGCGTCGCTGTCACATTTAAGTTGAAACTAGCTGATGCCCGCGACTTCGTCCGCGTGGATTGAGGTTTTTCGGTTCCCGCGGGAACTCTTTAATTTTCCGGGATAAAAATTATCCTATGTGCTATTCCAGACTATAATCTATCTCTGTGCCAAATTTCATCCAGATCCGTTCAGCCGTTGGAGCGTGATTGAGTAACAAACATACATCCATACATCCAAACTTTCGCATTTATAATATTTATATGGATTTGATTTGATTCAGCGTAATCACATTTAAAGTTGCTAAAGTTAATAAATATCAAAAGTAAAATAAAAACAAACTAAACAGTCATAAAAATTAGTTCCAATTTTGGCCACCGGGCCAGATAGGTTTGTGAATAAATCAGACGTCTTTTAAAGCGAGTCTTTTGTTATTTAAAGTAAGATGTTAAATGGTCGGGGGCTACCCTGCAGTGGCGCGCAGTTCATAGAGGCATAAAAGCACTGTTTACCCTAATGGAAATAGGTCAATGCCCATTTTTCATTGTAACATTCAGTAAATAGGTATTCTGACTAACTAATGCCTACCCTAGCTTCAAGCCCTGTGCACGCCACTGCTACCCTGCAACTAAATGAACTACACTGTAGGAAAATTGCCTACCTAAAATAGTGTATGCTTCTATGCTGGTCAACGTCACAATAGTTGTGGGGCATGTTTACCCTACAACTTTTAATGAACTACACTGTAGGAAATTGGCTACCCAAAATAGAGAAGGGTTCTAGAGTTATAGTCACAAAATATGATTTGTTCTCTTGAGATTCAATATGTTCGTAGTCAGAGCCTGTTAGCTACAGTTCGCGCGCGAGTTGAATGCAGAGTAAATGTATGTGTCACCATACATTTGCTCTGCATTCAACTCGTGCGCGAACTATACACGTGTGAGTATGAAACACGCGTACAAGTCACTAGTGTGATAACGCCCTAATTAAACGAAAACTTGACTCCTTTTACAAACATGCCATTTCAATTTAGTTGTAGAAAACTGTCGCCAGTGGTTTTTAAAAGTATCGAATCACACAAATTATTCCTAAGTATTTTGAATTAAAAAAAAACAGGAATAAAAATTATTTAGTCAATAATAAGGGTGTATAAATCCAGTGATAATAATTATGTGAAGTCAATTATATGAAGGCGTTTGCCATTAGCGAATATTAGAAATCAAAATTATAACAGTTCCATTAAAACTACTTACTATCTGCGAATAATTTAATTATTATATTGCTAACGTTATTTTAATTTACTCATCTATTTTTATAGACTTTCAAACTGCTTTAATTTTTTTGTTTAATATATTTATTCTGTACTGTCCGTCCTTCGTGTATTTATAAGGTATAATTTAGTAACTAAGTGATAAATGATAGATGTTATTTATAGAGTATAGAAAACTTACGTAAAATACAAACTACATCGTATAGCCATTTCATTTAAAACATATTAAAAAGAAATATTATTACAAGTAATAATATTACACAAATACGTATTAAAGTGTAGTTTCATAATGTAAGTATAAATCAATAAAAAAAAATCAGAAAATTGAAAACGAAACAAATCAAATCAAAGCAACAAGACTGTATGATTATTTTGGCATATATTTTTTATGAAAGAGTACATTCATATAAAATATTTTATGAAAGAGTATTTTTTTTTAAAGAAACTAATTTAGTGAATAGGCCTAGATTAAAAATGTGTTGTTCAATCTCTCGAGTGCCAAACGCGTTGTTTGTACAAATACATGCCATTTCATACCAAGAGACAGCAGGTATATTTTTCATGAATCTATTGCTAGCAATTTTTAATCTTAACGAACATGTAACATGGTAACATAACTCTCAATAATGAAACGTTACGAACGCGGTGATGAACGTCATGTTGGCTGGGCAGTATGTCCATACAATAAAGCGTTCTGTTCTGCGTCTTGATACCTCGCAAGTATTTTTTTTTAATTTTATCTTTTTAATAATGTGCACACAACATTCCATGACAAATTTTAATGAAAATTAACATTCTTGTGCACCAAAACGATATAGAGCAATAATAAATTTGTAAAAAATTTCATAGTAACAAATACTACAAGTATCAAACTCATATTTTTTTTATTCAAATAAACTTATTAAAAGTGCTTTCGAATCGTCGAGTGAATCTACCACTGGTTCGGAATGTTTCCTACCGAGAAGAACCAGCAAGAAACTCTGTGTCTTCTAATGAATCTTGTACTTCTTAACGAAAACTTTTTAAAACGCTCTGTGCTGTGTTAGTTTTACATTCTTTATTAATATTTGACTCATGAGAAGTATGCATGCTGCCTCTTGGACTAATATTTAAGTTACGCCATTTATTTAGGTCTGATTAAGGTTAATTTGAATGTTAGTTTTAAAAATAAAATAATTAAATAATATACCGTAAGTGCCTTATTCAATTAAATATTTTAGACTTCTTTCATGGTTTGACGAAACAGGTTCTTTTGTAATTGTACACAATCTCCTAACATATAACTAGTACTATATTTGGAACTTATAAGTTTGGAGATTGTGAACAACAGAATTAAAACCAATATGAAATCAATAAAATAAAATTATTACAGTTGTGTATACAATAATATTATGTCTTATTTATAAGTTATGTGTTTTGGAGACATTTTACAAACAATTTTTCAATGTAATTTTCTTACTTAGATTTTTTTAATAAACTGTGACTATTTATACGAACATTTTGTTTGATTTTACTTTTATTTTTTTATGCTCATTGATATTAAGTATTTTAATTCAATTACACAAAGAAGGAATGTTATTACACTTATGAAAGGTGATAAAGTATCCCATTCCCAAGCAAGCAAGGGTAAGGCATCCTTGATGCATATATTTAACGTAATGTTGCGGTTCCGCCAAAATCGTGTGCGGCACATAATATGTGCACGAGGAACACTTTTATCTCTAGTCCATCGAGAGGAACATGATATAGTAAAACCAGATGATGCCCGCGACTTCGTCCGCGTGGATTAAGCTTTTTTGAATTCCAGCCTATGTCCTTCCCTGGGATACAACCTATCCCTGTAAATTTCTTAAAAATCGGTTGAACAGATGGGCCATGAAAGCGTAGCAGACAGACTGACAGACTTTCGCATTTATAATATTAGTATGGATGAACCTTAATAGCCTTGATTTAGAGCTCAAGTTCGACCATACATCCACAACCAATGGTCCAAGCGGAAACGTTGCAAAATTAAAATCGGTGGTACTAAATTCGTTACTTTAATTCAATGGTGGTCCATTTTACTATGACGCCTAAATGTTTCAACGCTCCAATACGCTCAACGTCGGTTTAAAATGTGGTCAGGGTATGCAATGTATTGCAAAGCGGAGAGGTGTAACAGACCAATCAGATTGCGCAGGGATGACGTTATAAAACACGTCATCTATCAATAAACTAATAGGTCGGCTAATCTCCGCTTTGGTTACCGGGTCTAAATGACGTCATGCGCAGCTATATAGAGGTTGCCACGTGACAGCATCATCCTAGAAAACTAGAGAATTAAACCTACGATCTAAAGAGCGTAGTTTAGCATTTCTCAGACCTAAGACATGGTTAAAACGAGACAGATTTGTCTTTAGCCTATATTCTCGTTTTTCAAAAATTTACAGTACCTAATAAGTCTAGCGTAGGTACTTTACGCTTGGACAGCTTCCCTATAAAATTACACTTGACTATATAAGTATACCCTTGTATGGATTTAGGGCCGAAATTAATAATTAATCTATCTGTAATCTGTCGATAATAACATATGAGGTGTTATAATATTTCAAAAGTTGTACCTATTGTCCTTTTTGTCAAAAAAGAACGTTGCTAAGCAATTATCGACAGATTACAGATAGATTGATTATTGATTTCGGCCGTTAGTTACGTATCAGAAAGTTTTCAACATTCTAATGTTTTTAGGGTTCCGTACCAAAATGGTAAAATGGAACCCTTATGGTGCGACTTTCTCCGTCTGTCTGTCTGTCCGTCCGTCACACTCGATTATTTCAGTAACTACCGAAGCTATCGACATGAAATTTGGAATAGTTGTGTATATTAGTGGCCCAAAGACACTGGAATTAAAAAAAATTGGAAATTATTTTTGTTCTTATTTAAAAAGGGGGGAAAATCGGAGGGTTGAAATTTAAAAGTGAGATAACTGTACTGTGTGGGGTATCATATGAAAGGGTTTACTTTGTACATTCTAAAACAGATTTTTAATTATTTTTAGTCATGATAGTTTTTGATTTATCGGGCAAAATGTCGAAAAAAATACCGTTCCCCCCCCCCCCCCCCCCCCTTATCTCCGGAGTTTACCAATCGAAAAATCTGAAATAATTATGGTCAATAGGAATTTATGTATATTTTACAGGAAAACTATAGCCAATGCTCTAACTAGTATAGTTTTTTTGATATTAACAGTAAACCTCTACAAACAAAGTTAGTTTTGCGGTTCATTTCGTCTTGTTTTTAATACGTCATAAATCGTAAAACTTACTACAGGTTTGTACGGAACCCTCGGTGCGCGAGTCCGACTCGTACTTGGCCGGTTTTTATTCCAACTTTTACAAGCAAAACGCTCAAGGTGTCCCCGCTCGATAATGCAACAAGGCCAATCCCATTTTCCATGAAGTAGGAATGACCTCCCTACCTGTAACTAATGGTGATAACTGATAAGTAATCGATATCAAATTCGTTACTAATCGATAGGGGGCGACAAGATAATTAAATTGATAAATTATTTTTAAATTATCCAAATGCGCCTATTTTATTATACCTAAGTATATCTATTTTGTGGCGCATATTCACATCTATTGCCACAGAATAGGTAAGTAAGTGCCTCGTTGGTCTAGACTCTAGTGCTTAGCATCTTCGACTGCGGCCGACGAGGACCCGGGTTCGAGTCCCGGGTCGGGCCATAAATTAAGTGTTGGGTGTATTTCTGACTAGAAATTCTCGGTACTAGCCCGGAGTTAGGAAGTTGGCGGTGTTTCACCGCCGTGCCTCGGAGAGCACGTTAAGCCGTCGGTCCCGGATATTATCACTAACATGATAATAGTCGTTAAAGCCCGCCAAGCCGCATTGGAGCAGCGTGGTGGGTCTAAGCTCTAATTCCCTCTCTCCTATGAGAGGGGAGGCCCGTGCCCAGAAGTGGGACGTTAATGGGCTGTACTTAGTGGTAGGTAAGTAATAGTACCTATTGTTCAAAAGTAAAACTAGACCATGTCAAATAGTTTTATTTTAAATCTCAAAATAACAACATATGGGTGGTGCTATTTAATACAAATCTAAAGATAATATTTTGATGAAGGATAAATCTAATCTTATATTTTACATTTTACACGCGCTTGTTAGATATTTTAATCTGATAGGGAGTAGTGGGTCTGATAGGGAGTAGTGGGTAGGTATAGGTACGTACATGCCACTGTCGATATATTTGTTGCTATAGTTACCTAACTATACCTATTTTACAGATATCAATCAATTCAATTGTTTCCAGCGAGGCATCACAGTTCAAGCTGGAAAACTAAGAAAGGATTTTTGAGATATCAAACCCTAAGGGGGTAAAATAGGGATTTAAAAATTTATAACGTTAGCGAGCCGACCGAATTTTCTCCCACGGCCAATCTCCACAGAGATTAGCCTGCGCGGAAGATAATTTCACAAGTTTGTGTGCAAACACAGAGGCAATCTCTTTTCCCTTACTCTCATAGAGCGAGGGGATGGAAAAATCTGACACGACCGGAGAGATCAGGCGCAGGCGACAGGACCGACGGCTTTACTTGCCATCCGGGGGCGGGGGTGAAACACCGCCAGCTTCCATACTCCGGGCTAGTAGGTACTAGGCATTTCTTGACATAAAAACCCAATACTTTAATAGGGCACCCGGATAATCGAATCCAGGACCTCGTCATCTGCAGTCGTAGTAGAACATGCTAATAACTAGACCAACGTAGCAGTCACGTCGACGGTCGAGGTCTGATACAAACAGGGTGGCGGGAAGCGTCTGGGTGAGGCAGCCACAGCCCGGAGGACAGGGTGTATTGGCGCTCAATACGGAAGGTCTATGTCCTTCATGTATGTCCACATGATACCTACTTTTGTTACACAAAAATACCCACTTGATACCCATTTGTAAACGAATTAAATACCTAATGTAATGTTTACATTAAATATAGGATAACACCGATTACATTATTGCAACACTGCGTGTCGATTATTAATTTGGTAACAAAACTCTACAGACAAACAATAACTCGTATGAATACATACTTAGTACATGACAGTATGTACAATTTGACAAGCTAGCCTGAAGTGCTGAAGAGTGTCACTCTCGTGTGCCTCTGCACACCCATATTCTTAGTTGTTTCCTTAGAACCCCCTCGACTCAACCTCATTCGAAGGTTCCTTGAGGAACTCCTCAAAATAACCTCAAAAACGATCCAGTGAACACGTACCTATAAGCCCGTCGGTCCTCGCCGGATCTCTCTCCGAACGTGTCTGTTTGCTGTCCCATAGCGGGGCTACAAGAGCAAGGGCATAGAGAGTGCACTTGTGTTATAAGAAAAGTCTGTCGTGGAACTGAATCGTTGCAATAAATCCTAGATTTAAATCTTTAAACTCGATGTCTTACGTGGTCTGACGAACTAAATTATACATCTATAGTAGGTAATAGATAGATATTAACCTAAGAGTAATTTAGGTTGATCGACGAAAATAGCCAAATAACCACGTGCTAACATCTTTCATCGGAGACGACTGAACGAACGGTTTAACCCTGTTTAAATGCAACTTTAGCTGCATTAAAATAATACCGAGCGCTCAGTAAGGAGTACGGACACGCCGCACGCGCTTTACGCATCGCATTTTCAGAACGTACCTCTACTGAAAATACGAACAATGGCATCGAAAAACATTGCAGCAGCCTAACAGGCACGGGCGCTTTTAATACTTGCAGTCATCGATTTACCAACTAGTCAATGCTTGCAGTTATCAACTCATTAGAGGCTAAGTAATGTCCTAATAGGTAGGTATGAGGTATCCATATAAAATTTAAGTATTTGAAAATGTGAAACTGAATGACTGACATACATAACAACGAACAGTACAGGTTCTTATTCTCTCTTTAACATAGAATGTAACTGTAGACCCTGAAAGGATGCTTCCTCCATTCTCTACGAACCTTCCTACAAGGAAATATATAAATAGCTCTCGAGAAGTAGAGAAAGCATTTTTTATTCCACTACAAGTTAGCCCTTGACTGCGATCTCACCTGGTGGTAAGTGATGACGAAGTCTAAGATGTATTTGGTAGCGAGCTAACCCCTAACATGTAATATGTCGCCACTCTTGTAGCGTTGATCGATCATCCATTAGACCGACTTTGACACTTTTTCTCTCACTTTTTTGGTGACTTCTGAACTTTGAAGACATCGAAGAAGCTTTCTAGCTGCTTCGACGGCCTTCAAGATCGCTGTCCGCCATGTCCACGGCTTTGACCACGGCTGGCAGAGAGGTCTTAGGCTCAGATGCCCTAGTGTAAGTTTCAAAGTTAATATCGTCACATAACAGTTACTTTATTCTGTCTTTTACTGATAAGTACATGTAGTTCTACTCAAGAGTCTGGCCTCACACGCTCTGTATTTTGTATTCGGTGCATGCGGATATTACAGCGCGTGGTGCAATATATTTTTTAATTTGATGTCATGCAGTCTGACGATGGAAACGCGCGATAAACTGGAAAATGCGTTGTGATCGGCGCGTGCGGTTCAGCTGGAATATGCGATCAGCATAACTGCATTCAAATAATTCCGTATTATTTATAGTGAACGAATCAGCTGACGGCCCGACGCGTTGTCACGACAGTAGAGCCGCCGAAACACTTCGCAGGGCCGCAGTCGTGAGACCCACCGAGCAATCTACGTTATCAAACCGAACACACGTTAATCAACTGGTTCTGTCGGCTTGTTTACGTCGACACAAGTGTACGGCACGCCAAACCGGATTCACTTTAACTACTTCACAAGATATGTGTGCGAAAAGCGGAAGCTACGACTAAAAACGTGTAAAATAAAAGAAAATTCGTAGCGTTGCCTACAAATAGTAATGTCCAGTGAAAAATAAAATGTTGATATTTTTAACGTGTCAGTGTGGTTACCGAAAAATAAACATGGATTATGTTATGAAATAGTGTTAAATAAAATTTGTGGTTGGAAATTGGACTGTAAAGTGTTGTGTTAAGGTGCAAAAATGAGGAGCGATCTGATGGCGCCTAGCGAGCTGGAGGGGACTGACTATCTGCTTTCCTCCACGATGAGGCTGGAGGATAGCTTTCTGCAGATTCTTGGTAAGTTGGTTGGATTGCAGTGCCCTACAAGCCTAAATTTTGAAGAAGTTATTCAAGTGTAAAGGTAACTACATATTAGGAAGATTTTTAATTAAGCATCTGGCAGTCTACTTAAAAATACGCTAAATAACTTCGACCATATATCTTACTAGCTGATGCCCGCGACTTCGTCCGCGTGGTTTAATTTTTTTTTATTCCCGCGGGAACCTCTTAATTTTCCGGGATTAAAAAGTAGCCTATATCACTCTCCAGGTCCTCAACTATACCCATGCCAAAAATCACGACGATCCGTTGCTCCGTTGCGGCGTGATTGAAGGACAAACCAACAAACAAACATACTTTCGCATTCTTAGTTCCTACCTAATCAGTCCATACTCCATAGAGACACGCCTCTTGTTTTTAAATCAATTGAAATAGCTGCAAATATATATGTACATAAAGTACCTATACATAGTAAGTAATAAGTATAATAGTAAGTACCTACCTACGACATACCTAAGCAGATAAATATCTACTTATTTAAAACATTTGTTGATAACAATAAAGAATATATTCAAGTCATCACACCTTGTGTTTGCTTGCCGCTTTGTTATCAACTAAGTAGGTAACATATAGACAGTTTTTATAAAATTAGAACTGACAGGAAAAGGACCTCCTTATTAAAACGGTTGTCCCGAATCAGAGGGCAGAAACTAGTCATGTCTTTTAATAATTAAACCTGGAACATAGAATTATTTAAGCTCGGAACTACCTACTACTAGTTCTATGGAAGTGGGAGAAAAATCCACACAAAAAATAACTACCTACCTGCTTAGTTACCTTCTTACATAATAGTTAAATAGCGTAATATAGCTTAGCCCGCCAACCCGCATTGGAGCAGCGTGGCGAGTCTAAGCTCTAATTCCCTCTCTCCTGTGAGAGTGGAGGCTTGTGCTCAGCAGTGGGACGTTAATGGGCTGTAGTGGATAATAATAATATAGCTTTGTTTCGTAATTTCGTTACTTAGTTAATTCAATCTTTAAGCGTGTGCTTTTAGCAGGAATCAATAAATATAATAAGTCTATAGTAGGAAGTAAATTTTTAACATGTAAGTAAACCTGTAGATATTGTCCCAAATATTATTTATGTAAGTATAGGTAGGTAACTACTCATGAATCGTGATTCTTATTATCAGCAGATATAAATGGTCCTACTTAGCATGTTTTAAAGTTTAAGCCTTAAACTTTGCAATAAATAAATAAAAATAATAATAATGGCATCATGTAGTCTTCTACCTATCACAAAATCCGCGATAAAATACGTGCTATAAAGTTATTATCTTTTTATGATACAATATCTTAGATAGAGTAGATACGCGCACACATACTTTGCTGTCGCTACCACGAAGAAGCAAGGATTTACAACCAACCTCAATAAAAGAGGGTCGTAGAGGTCATGACCACAGAACATTTAATAAGAGGTTAGAATGGCGATGTGGGCGGGTCACGCGCGCCACTACGTTGACCGAACGCTCATATATGGTTCAAACGTACCAAAAACACACCTCAGTCGGCCGCGGACTGTCTTGGGAAGTTTTACGCACAAAAAAGTGTGTAAAATGCCTTCTTGCGCGGTAATAACCTGCAGAGCTAGAAGCCAAAATGTCAATGTGACTAATGGCAAGATATCTTTTCATCGGTAAGTACATTAAACCTTGATTTTAAATGATTTAATTGAAAATACTAAAGACATTATGTTTTCCTTCACTAGTGTGACTGGATCGCAAATTTGTATGTACATCGCTGGTTTTATACCTTTGCGAACAACGCGCTCCAACAGTCATGTACGCGAGCGGCAATGTAAAGCGTAGTGCGTATGAACGATCAACTCCACTTGTTACCTGGTATTACCCAATAAGAGTAGCTTGACGATAGGCCGGTAGCATTTTTCCACCGTATCGATAAATAGTTTATTTGTTTCTTTTTACCAGAACGAGATATGCTATGCGTGGTTAAAACATACTGTTTACAAAACTATCACACTGATCGCGAGCAATTTATTCTTATCCATTGAGGAGTTCCGTTCTCCATCTCCGGAGATATTTATCAGATCTTCACCAAATTAAAATGGGACCACCTCTGAAGTATGACCTACCAAACAAAAAAAGAATTATCAAAATCGGTTCATAATTGGCGGAGAAATCGCGTAACAAACATACAAAAAAAAAAACATACAGTCGAATTGAGAACCTCCTCCTTTTTTTGAAGTTGGTTAAAAATAGTAAAATCTAAAGACATAGAGTCCAACTTAAGTTAACAATATGAATATTGACATGCTGTCGACCGTACGAAAAATAAACATCGATAAAAAATATTTTAGTCAACCCCTAGCGTATGTTGCTGTTTTACACGACAACACGCGCAAGTTTAAAGTTTCACTAGTGTGCGTAGCTTCGCCAATCGCAGCGCTTTTTTCTGCCTCACGCACACATGGCAACTCTCGTGTGTATTCGTTTAGATTAGTAGTAGTGAAGAATGGTGGGATCAAAACGGCGACAGCGGTTTCCGTACAAAATTTGCACTAGGGCCTTTCTAACCTCTTATTAAATGTTCTGTGGTCATGACCATTTCATGCCAATACAGTCGTTTAACCGTTCGTAGAGTCAATCTTCAAAATGTTTGGCTAGGTGCCTGACGCCTCAATGCTGCAAGATATTATTTATTATAATAGCGACGAACTACTCAGCCTTTCTCAATAAACATACTTACCTATTAAATATTAACGAACTCTATTACGAACCACCTAGCTCTTCTCAATCATACTAATAATATTATAAACTAGCTGATGCCCGCGACTTCGTCCGCGTGGATATACCAAGTTTCATCGAAATAACTTGAGAAATTACGGACTTTTATACAAACTTTCAACCCCTATTTCACCCCTTTGGGGGTGGAATTTTGAAAAACTGTGAAACACGTATGTTTTCATTTCTAACCCGCAGCTCATATACCAAGTTTCATGGATATAACTTGAGAAATGAAGGACTTTCATACAAACTTTCAACCCCTATTTCACCCCTTCGGAGGTAAAATTTACGAAAACTGTGAAACACGTGTTTCTTCATTTTTAACCGGTAGCTTGTATACTAAGTTTCATCGATATAACTTGAGAAATGAAGGACTTTCATACAAACTTTCAACCCCTATTTCACCCCTTTGAGGGTGAAATTTTGAAAAACTGTGAAACACGTATGTCTTCATTTTCAACCGGTAGCCAAAATAAAAAGTTTCGTTGATATAACTTGTAAAACATCTTGAGAAACGAAGGACTTTCATACCTTCTTTCATCCCCTATTTCACCCTTTTGGGGGTCGAATTTTCAAAAACTGTGAAACATGTATGTCTCCATTTTCAACCCGCAGCTCATATATCAAGTTTCATGGCTATAACTTGAGAAATTAAGGACTTTCATACAAACTTTCAACCCCTATTTCACCCCTTCGGGGGTAGAATTTTGGGATAAAAAGTATCCTATGTCCTACCTCGTAGTATGGGCTCAAATCGTGCCAAGTTTCGTTTGAATTCATTCAGTAGTTTCGGCGTGATGCGCGGCCAAGATACAGACAGATAGACAGACAGACAGACAGACAGACAGACAGACAGACAAAAATGAAAAAAATTACAGATTTGGCTTCAGTATCGAATAATGAGTGCCCTCCAAAAAAAATTTTCAAAATATCTTCAATGTACAGAATTGGACCTGTTACAGTTTTATTATAAGTATAGATGCGAAAGTGTGTTGGTTTGTTGGTTGTCCTTCAAGGCTTCAATCACGCCACATCGGAGCAACGACGCAACGTGACTTTCGGTATAGGTATAACTAGTTGGGGACGAGAGTGACATTATTGCTACTTTTTATACCGGAAAATTAAGGAGTTCCCGCGGGAATCAAAAAACTTAAACCACGCGGACGAAGTCGCGGGCATCAGCTAGTAAAAATATAAATACCTATCAAAATATTAACGAACTCTACAGTACATTGTTCATAAGTAGATACCTAATACATAATATGAAAACAAACTTCTGGCCTTCTTCTGGCATAATCATAATCTTCAATACCTGCTAGCAGACAGACAGATAGACGGACAATGAAGTGATCGTTTATGGGTTCCTTCTTTTCTCATGAGGTACGGAATCCTAAAAAAAGAATTTTCAAAATCTAGACCTTTGAAAGAGTAGGACCAAAAAATAGAAAAATAGGTTAGAAAATCGACCATAACTTTTATCCCTATCCCGAAGGAATGTCTGAAACACAAATTAATTATTGTTTTTTGGGGTGCCTAAGTACAGCTGCTTAGTAAAAGATTCCTTTGTGACCACAAAAAACCTTTCTTTTATCCATAAACGAATATTTTTCACCCATGGGGGTTGGCAATTGGCATGCTGTGGTTTCTACATGAATAGAAGGGATACAAATTACAATGTTAGGTACAAGGAACAATTACAGTGGATATAGAAATTCTCCAGATAAGTAGCCTATTGATAGGATCTACCTGTAAGTACCTACTTAGAACTTAAAAAATATTTTTGAAAATGTAATTAATCACAACGCCCTCACGGTCTGTGATTAGTTTCTGTGATTAGTTGACTATCTTATGAATAGCCATGAGGCCTGCGGCACATTGACTGTTTTTTTTTTTTTTTTTTAATCCACTACAAGTTAGCCCTTGACTGCGATCTCACCTGATGGTAAGTGATGATGCAGTCTAAGATGGTAGCGGGCTAACCTGTTAGAGGCATGGCAGTTAATTAAACCCATACCCCTATTTTAATAATAATACAGATTAATTAGTAGGCTAAATTAACACGGGTAGATAGATACTTATAGCCTATAGGTAGTAGGTATATCCATACTTTCATACTAATATTGTAAATGCGAAAGTGTGTCTGTCTGTCTGTCTGTCTGCTACGCTTTCACGGCCGATTCGACCGATTTTGGTGAAATTTGGTACAGGGATGGGTTGTACTTGTATCGCGGGGAAGGACATAATATGCTACTTTTTATCACGGTAAATTCAAAGGTTCCCGCGGGAACCAAAAAATCATCATAGAAATAATGTAACGTGCAAGTGAAAATGGCATAATCTGAGAAAAACTTTCAGCTTTAAAAAAATAACGTACTTAGGTCTGATCGTCGCGGGATCTTGCTCTGTCAGTCAGTCAGTTTCACCTTTTATATACCTACATATAATATCTAAATACCTATGTTTATAGATAAGTTATAATTTCAAATCCGGGTCAATGCGCGCTAAAGAGCTCTTTTATCACAATATACCTACTTATACTTACCTACATAACATATTATTTGCTAAACCAATTGCGATAGTAAGAAGGTATCTATACGTCTTATAATAAAACTGTAACAGGTCCAATTCTGTACATTGAAGATATTTTGAAAATTTTTTTTGGAGGGCACTCATTATTCGATACTGAAGCCAAATCTGTAATTTTTTTCATTTTTGTCTGTCTGTCTGTCTGTCTGTCTGTCTGTCTGTATCTTGGCCGCGCATCACGCGGGCCGAAACTACTGAATGAATTCAAACGAAACTTGGCACGATTTGAGCCCATACTACGAGGTAGGACATAGGATACTTTTTATCCCGAAATTCTACCCCCGAAGGGGTGAAATAGGGGGTGAAAGTTTGTATGAAAGTCCCTAATTTCTCAAGTTATAGCCATGAAACTTGATATATGAGCTGCGGGTTGAAAATGAAAACATATGTGTTTCACAGTTTTTCAAAATTCCACCCCCGAAGGGGTGAAATAGGGGTTGAGAGTTTGTATGAAAGTCCTTAATTTCTCAAGTTATAGCCATGAAACTTGATATAATATGAGCTGCGGGTTGAAAATGAAAACATATTATGTGTTTCACAGTTTATGAAAATTCCACCCCCGAAGGGGTGAAATAGGGGTTGAGAGTTTGTATGAAAATCCTTAATTTCTCAAGTTATAGCCATGAAACAGCATTTGGGCTTTCGTTAAAATATAAAGAAGTAGGTACGTGTTTCACCATTATAGGGGGATTATACCGTGGGATAGTAATATAGGCTACTTTTTATTCTGGAAAATTAACTGAAAAATTTATTCCACGCGGACGAAGTCGCGGGCATCAGCTAGTGTTAGATATTATGTATAATTATTGATGGAATAATTTGCGAATTATTTTGTCTATTCCAGGCACGGGGCACCTCATAATAGTAAAATCATTATATTTGTTATATCTCCGTTTCACGCTTTCTCCCCTGTCTATATATTCCGGCTAATACATAGACCATCATTGCCGGTAAGCATCCTCGATACCCACCTACCTACTCGGTGTCGATACCTGACTGATAAGAAACATACCTATTAATTATTAGTGGCGTGCAGTTCATAGAGGCATAAAAGCATTGCTTACCCAAATGGAAATACGTCAATGCTCATTTATCATCGAAACAGCTTAAAGTAAATAGGTTATAGGTATTCTGACTAACTAATGCCTACCCTAGCTTCAAAACCTGTGCACGCTACTGCCTATTATGAAACGTAAAGCTCAAACCGATCCACATCTCAATTCTCTGTGTCTCAAACGATCTGACGAATGTCAGTACATTCAATAGCTATGGTAGATAAATAACTTCTGTGACAGAACATGACCATGGATCTAAGTATTATTAAATCATCAATGATGAAGGACAAGTAAACAAGATGGTTGAACTTCCAGATTTGGATATAAAGATCCACGTCTGAGTGAGAGTGAGGTAGGTACCTAGTAATTATTAATTGTTGGGTGGGGTGATACGAGTAAATAGAAACGACCAAAAATTATTACCATTAGTATTTAGTACCATTTAGATCATGCTGTTTCTGCAAACTTATTATAATAATAGCTGATGCCCGTGACTTCGTCCGCGTGGGTATACCAAGTTTCATCGAAATAACTTGAGAAATGACGGACTTTTATACAAACTTTCAATCTCTATTTCACCCCTTTGGGGGTGGAGTTTTGAAAAACTGTGAAACACGTATGTTTTCATTTCTAACCCGCTGCTCATATGCCAAGTTTCATGGATATAACTTGAGAAATGAAGGACTTTCATACAAACTTTCAACCCCTATTTCACCCCTTCGGGGGTAAAATTTACGAAAACTGTGAAACACGTATTTCTTCATTTTTAACTGGTAGCTTGTACACCAAGTTTCATCGATATAACTTGAGAAATGAAGGACTTTCATACAAACTTTCAACCCCTATTTCACCCCTTTGAGGGTGAAATTTTGAAAAACTGTGAAACACGTATGTCTTCATTTTTAACCCGCAGCTCATATACCAAGTTTCATGGCTATAACTTGAGAAATGAAGGACTTTCATACAAACTTTCACCCCCTATTTCACCCCCTTAGGGGTGGAATTTTGAAAAACTGTGACACACGTACTTCTTTATTTTTTACCGCAAGCCAAAATAAAAAGTTTCGTTGATATAACTTGTAAAACATCTTGAGAAACGAAGGACTTTCATACCAACTTTCATCCCCTATTTCACCCTTTTGGGGGTCGAATTTTCAAAAACTGTGAAACACGTTTGTCTCCATTTTCAACCCGCAGCTCATATATCAAGTTTCATGGCTATAACTTGAGAAATTAAGGACTTTCATACAAACTTTCAACCCCTATTTCGCCCCTTCGTGGGTAGAATTTCGGGATAAAAAGTATCCTATGTCCTACCTCGTAGTATAGGCTCAAATCTTGCCAAGTTTCGTTTGAATTCATTCAGTAGTTTCGGCGTGATGCGCGGCCAAGATACAGACAGACAGACAGACAGACAGACAGACAAAAATGAAAAAAATTACAGATTTGGCTTCAGCACCTTCAGTATCGAATAATGAGTGCCCTCCAAAAAAAATTTTCAAAATATCTTCAATGTACAGAATTGGACCTGTTACAGTTTTATTATAAGTATAGATAAAAATATTTAAAAAGCCCCCCCTAGCTACGGCCGTGTAAGTACCTAGATATAAACTTATTTTTGATACCTATATTTATATCTGCATCGATCGCTTGTACTTACCTATCTGTAGCCATGTCCTATAAAGTATAAACCATGCGCTGGTTGCCGAAGAGCGTTAACCCGTGATCCCACTGGGTTGAGTCATTGATGGAACCACAAGTTAAGTAATTTTATTCAGGTAACCGTAGCCCCATTATTTAATTCATTAAATAAAAATAAAAATTACACTAGGGATTACAATTCTATTTACTTACCTAAACATACCTACTTACCGTGGAATCGGCTTGGCCATCCACAAATAATTGAAATTATGATTAAATATTAATTACGATAAAGTCAAACTAAGTACTCTTAATACTAATAATAAAGCCTTTACATTATAAACCTACTTCCAAAATACTAATCCTTGATGATGCAGGCATTTAAGGATTCAAGTATTCAGAAACTTAAAGGGAACAATTATTGAACAAGTGAACTGCAATTAATTATTATGCAAATCGGTGCAGAAATCGCACCGAATTGAGAACCTCCTCCATTTTAAAAGTCGTTTATCTACACTAATGTTATAACATTCTACTTATGTTTCCAATACTTGACTTATAATTACTACTGTTATAGCGCAGATAACAAAACACTCAATTTAAGCAATTTCACATGATGGTATAATATCCACATCGATATCGTAAAATCTCATTATAATTTAGGGTTATTTGGTAGGTTTTCCCTAAATGAAACTCCGGATATCACGATAAAGGGTTTATTCACTGCACAACTATATAATTATGGTACACAATATAGTAATCGACAAGCGTGAGTCGTGTGTGTTTCACGGAGTGTTAGAGTGTACTAGCACTATTTTATATTAACCCAAAGCTTGCGCTTGGGTTCTCAGCAGGGTGCCGGCTGTGGCCGGTAAAACTTAAATTTTGTGTTGCCAGAGGCATGTCAGAAAACCGCCACAACCACCCCCCTACGGAGAGAAATAAGTCAAAAAGTGAATGGTAAACTATAAGTAATTGATAATACAAAACAAAACATTAAACAATGACAAAAATCGTGATACGTTGTGTAAAATATAGATACAAAAAATGAAAGATACAAAAAGTGAAATGTAAAATGTAAAATATTAATCTAAAATGTAAAGAATATTAATAATACAAAATGTGCTTAATATTAGATACTTAGATCTAAAAGCAAAATATTTGACAAAAATATATAATTGACAAAAATAAGAAATTGATTACAGTTTAAAGATCTAATAGTTATTTAAGTAAGTACAGGTATGTAAATAGATCGTATAAATGAGTAGAAATAGAAATTATCTTAAATAAACATCTAAGTTTTAAAACTAGATTACAAATCTAAAATCTGCTTAAATCTAACAGTTCGACCTGACCGAGTTGTAACAGCTGGTTGCGTAATAGTAGGTTGTATTAAGGGTTGTTTCGGCGCCTGCGATGTTGCAAGTGGCGCTGGCATTGGACTAGCTGTTTTGATCTCTAGATCCGAAGTTAGATAGGCAGGCTTAACACGATCAATACTTACCGTAATCTTCTTCCCTCCGATGTCGATGGCCAGCGTTTTACCGTCACGGGCCAATACCTTGTAAGGGCCGGTGTACGGGGGCTGCAGGGGCCGTCGGACAGTGTCGTCGCGCAGCATGACGTGTGAAGCTTCTGCTAAATCTTTAAAAACAAACGTTGACGGCTGCGCATGACGCGAGGCTGGAGTGGGACGAAGATTAGCCATTCTGGATTTAAAATCACTAATAAAATCTTGTGTAACTGTGTCTGGAGAGGTGCTAGGTACCAGGAGTTCCCCAGGTAACCGTAGTGGTTCTCCATATACAAGCTCGGCTGAAGAGCATTTTAGGTCTTCTTTCAAGGCCGAGCGGATGCCAAGCAGGACTAGCGGCAGAGCCCGGTGCCAGGTATCATTATGGCACATAAGAGCTGCCTTTAGTTGGCGATGAAAACGCTCGATCATCCCATTGGCTTGAGGATGGTAGCTGGTGGTTCGTATGCGTTTAGTGGCACCAATGTTCATGAGTCGGTGGAATAAATTCGACTCGAACTGGCGTCCCTGGTCTGTTGTAACCGTGACGGGAACGCCAAAACGTGAAATCCAGCCATCTACGAACCTGTCAGCTACTTCTTCAGCAGTGATAGAAGTCATGGGCCACACTTCTGGCCACCTGGTAAATCTATCGATTGCTGTTAAACAATATGTAAATCCCTGCGACGTCGGCATAGGTCCAATAATGTCTAAATGGACATGTTGAAACCTTGCCGAAGGTGCTGTAAAGTTACCAAGTGGTGCGGAGACATGGCGTGTTACCTTGCTCCTTTGACATGGCACACATTCACGAGACCAAGCACGACAATCCTTGTTGATGCCAGGCCAAACATATCGGTCGGCAACAAGACGCGTCGTGGCGCGAGCACCAGGATGACTGAGATTATGCAGTCGGTCGAAGGCTGGTCGTCTGTGTTGTATAGGGAGATAAGGTCTCGGTTTACCTGTGGAAACATCGCACAGAATCGAGACGTCAGTGCCAGGTATAATTGTAGGCACTAAATTTAATGAAGACTGGGTTTTAATAGTCTTCAGCTCATCGTCCGCATCCTGGTCATGAGCCAGGGTAGCGAAGTCTGAATTTAAAGTTACAGCTTCAATGCGGGACATAGTGTCCGCTACCACATTTTCACTACCCTTGACATGTCTTATATCAGTTGTAAATTGTGAAATAAATGTTAACTGATTTAATTGTGCGGGAGGAAGTTTCTCTCTGCGCTGCTTAAATGCGTATAAGAGAGGCTTGTGGTCTGTATAAATTGTGGTACTTTGTGCTTCCAAAAGATGTCGGAAATGCTGTACCGCTGAATATACCGCTAACAGTTCTCTATAATATGCAGGCCATTGGGACTGTGAAAGTGTTAGCTTCTTGCTGAAAAAAGCGAGAGGTTGCCAACCTTGATCAGTCCATTGCTGCAGACATGCGCCAACATGTGTACTTGAGGCGTCTGTGTAAAGGCCCAGGCGGGCAGATTGTATAGGATGTGCCAGCCTGGTTGCCTGTGAGAGACTGTCTTTGCATGTAAAAAATGCTTGCTCGAGCTCAGGAGTCCAAGGCATTGGTTTTTGTCCTTTAAGACCAGTGGCTGTAAGGAAATCAATAAGAGGTGCCTGTGCCTCTGCGGCCTTAGGAATAAACTGACGATAATAATTTATCATACCTAAAAACCTTCTCAAACCTTGAGCTGTTTTGGGAAGGGGAAAATCTCGAAGAGCTTCGATTTTCTCGTCGGGAGGGTTAACACCGTCCTTGCTGACATGGTAACCAAGGAAGGTTACCTCTGCTGCACCAAGTATACACTTAGCCGGGTTAACTACTACACCGTAGTCAGCTAGCCTTTGAAAGAGTGTACGCAGATGTTTAGCGTGTTGGTCAGCGTCTTCTGAGAATATCAAAATGTCATCCACGTATGGGAAACAAAAATCCAGGCCTCGGACGATTTCGTCCATGAAGCGCTGAAAAGTTTGTCCGGCATTACGTAACCCAAAAGTCATGAAAGGGAATTCGTATAAGCCGAAGGGTGTTATGATTGCTGTTTTGCAAATATCGTCAGGAGCAATAGGAATTTGTTGATATGCTTTGACTAAATCCAATTTGCTAAATATAGTTGATCCGGCCAGGTTGTGCCCGAAATCACCTATATGACGCACTGGATAGCAATCGGAGATGGTCCTAGCGTTAAGCGCTCTATAATCGCCACAAGGACGCCATGTTGAGTCCTTCTTAGGTGCCAGGTGTAAAGGCGAAGACCAAGGGCTCTTAGATGGACGTGCAGTGCCAGCTTCGACCATGTCGGCAAACTCTTTTTGAGCAACTTGCAGTTTATCAGGAGCCAGGCGGCGAGGGCGAGACACGACTGGTGGACCATCTGTGGTTTTAATATAATGAACCGTGTTATGTTTTACTTCCCGGTTGATACCAGGAGGCTTAGTGATTAATGGAAACTCGGTAAGAATTTTGATAAACGGTGAATCTCCATTGACATTAACTGTCTTAATGCTAGGCTGGTTGTAGCTGGATACAGAAGCTGGAACTGTAAGTCCAGTCACGCCGCACCGCAATACCCGCTTGCGACAGTCAGGAAGGAGGTTATAATAGGCTAAAAAATCGGCACCGATAATTGCGGTGCTAACATCAGCGACCACAAAATTCCATCGGAAAACGCGCCGGAGGCCAAGATTTAATGTCACCGCGTGACTGCCATATGTCTTGATGGTAGAACCATTGGCAGCCGATAAATCGTAGGAAGTTTGTTTGAATTCCTTACCGAGAAGCTTCCTAGGTATGCAACACAAGTCAGAGCCAGTATCCAGGAGGAATTGCCATTTGGAATTCCTGTCTGTAATAAAAAGGCGGCGACCAGTGTAGTTACAGTCAGTTGTCGCCCCTACTGACTGTTGTAGCCGTTTTCCGACCAATTGCATGGTTGTATGCACTTTGCCGCTTTAATGCTAAATTTTTTATGGTACCAGCAACGTTTCGCTGGTTTACTTGCTCTGGATCTGAAAGGTCTGGATCGACTACGGGAGTGACCATGATTAGGTGTAGTTAAAGTTGCAATTTTCTTGGAAAGCTCTTCTATCTTTTGAGTTAGGGCGTCCATCGTAGAGGTATATTTGTAATAATATAAATGACAATAAATGACAGTAAACTGAACCTTAAATACAAGTACGTACAATGTTAACAATAACCAATATGAAAAAAGTAAAAACTGTAATAGAGATAAAATAAGTTCATGCGTAATTATTTGCGTATATTGAGTCACTTTCACTCGGCGACAAGGAAGGGTCTCGTACCTGCTAGACGCGGCCGGCGAAATCCACAAAAAAAGGGTGACCGTTTTTTGTTTCTTGACTTGGCAAACGGTCTATTTTAATTAAGATTTTGGGACGCGCACTTTTTATGACCTAAGCTACGCACGTTTATGCACTTTTGTAATTACGAAAATTTAAATGAAATTTTACACTTTGAACTGAATCTATTTTCGAACTATTTATAAAATATTACACTGCACTGCACTTGGGTTAGGTTACGGATTTTGATGGATCTTCAGATGCTGATGCGAAGGTAATTTCGGCGGCTGATTTGCAGCCTGCCAGAATCGATGAACAGCCTGGAGACAGCGTGCGCTGACACGCAGGTATAAAACGTTCTTCGTTATAAGTTCCTTTGAATCAGCACCAACGCGACGGTTAAAGGCGTCGTCCTTTGTACAAAGGAAGGACGCTGCTCCGCTTGAAATCACCAGATGTAGGACGCCGCTCCGATGAAAACTTCGTTTCGGTGTCGGGGTCTAGGGTGACGATCCAATTACTAGTTCGCGTTTCGGGGTCACCAGATTTAGGGTTATTTGGTAGGTTTTCCCTAAATGAAACTCCGGATATCACGATAAAGGGTTTATTCACTGCACAACTATATAATTATGGTACACAATATAGTAATCGACAAGCGTGAGTCGTGTGTGTTTCACGGAGTGTTAGAGTGTACTAGCACTATTTTATATTAACCCAAAGCTTGCGCTTGGGTTCTCAGCAGGGTGCCGGCTGTGGCCGGTAAAACTTAAATTTTGTGTTGCCAGAGGCATGTCAGAAAACCGCCACAATAACATCAATAAAACGCGACCAATTAACCTGGCGAGCCTTATGTCAAAATCCTCATACAAGTTGTATAAAATTTTGATATTAGGCTGGCTTTTGAAAACAGTTGGGTTTTACGTGAAAACTTCGTCGAAACTACTAAACTTACATACACAAAACTCTTTGGTAAGATCTTGTGCCAATTAAATAAAAAACGAACAGCGCGCGCTCGCTCCTGATTGGCCCTGCGCGCGCAGCTGCGCTCTCATTGGTTAGATTTTAATGGCGGCAAGTTCACTGTGACAATACACGTACGCGATAAACTATTGTCAGCTTTTACTCTTGTTGTTTGATAAATTGCATTAGTGAAGATAAAGTAGTGTATGCAACTGCATATAACACGGGTATTAAAACACTCGTTACTATTATGAAACTCGCTGCGCTCGTTTCATAAACTCACACTCGTGTTTTAATACCCTTCATTATATGACAGTTGCATAAACTACTATTAAAATGGTAATGAATCTGTCCCATGCGGTGTGCGGCATCCAGCTACGTCACTGGGCGGCGTGCGACAGGCACACTGACGCACTGATACGTGATATGTAAGTTGTAACGTGCATACATAAGCGCACGCACAATAAGAAAATTGCCGACGCGGTTTCGCAACGTGTGTACCTACTATAGAGGGGGATCTCTTGGGAAACAGCACAAGTTAGATCTATTTGAACTAGTGGTTCGCCCCGAACTGAGACCTCGCGGTATCCATAAACAGAGCGCCATCTATTGACATCGTTGTAAAGTTCTGTTAAAAATAGTGAAGCTAATTAAAAATTTATTAATTTCGTTTCCTTATAATATTTATCCAATTTTAGTATTTGTTGTTCAAGTACAGGATATAATTCAAATAAGTGATCAAGTTTCAGGCTCAGCCTTTTCTTTGTAAGCACAAACGAATAAACTTGTACAGAGCGCCATCTATTGACATAATTGTGAAGTTCTGTTAAAATACGGAAGCTCATTAAAAATTATATAATTTCGTTTCCTTATAATATTAATCTTATTTTAGTATTTGTTGTTCAAGTACAGGATATAATTCAAATAATTAATCAAGTTTCAGGCTCAGCCTTTCAGAAAATTGGGAGTTCTGAGGTCATCTTTGGACGTCAGAAAATCTCCACTTTGAAAGCCCCCCTTTTCGTCAATTTTAGGGGAAAAATTAAAAAAAAAATATTTTTGGACTCTGTTCCTCATTATCTTTAAAATGATATACCGCAATCCTATGTAACGCTATAAAAAATATTTTACTCCGCATTCGCTTCTATGAGAGCCCCCCTGAAATAAAGATTTTTATAATTTTTTAAACCATATTCGGCGGGAGGCCATCGGTTTACATATTATATTTAAACTTGAAGTAATGACGTTCAGTAATTCAGAAGTTATAAGGCTCTGACAGACGGACAGACGGACGGACGGACGGACGGACGGACGGACAAGTGCCAATTCTCTCAAGTAGACTCAGAGACCTTCGCTTCGCTCGGTCAATAAATTACGAGGTGACCCCAGTCATCGACGGAGACCTTTTTTAATTCTGAAAATCATGTCAATTCTGTTTCTTTAGCAAGGTGAGGGCTATCTGAAGTTCTGAACAGTAGGTACTATTATTGTATTATGTGGCTATACTTACCGCGGTCGGCTATACAACAAACAGCTGATTCTGCAACGAAAACTGATTAAGTGAATAGGCATAACTCGTAACATTTCTTTCGTCCATGGTAATCAGAGGTTTTTGGTGAAAAATGTCAGTTAGCCTAATAGGCTGTACCCGCTGTAGCCCGCGTATCGCGATGTTAACCGCGGATTTCACTATATCGCTACTTACAATCAAGTTTTCCTTAACTTAGTAGAACTAGAGCATAGGAAGTTGACCACCAGAACCACTGATCTGCCGGAACAGCCCCGAATTCAATAAAATCGTGATACCTATTGAAAGAACCTATAAAAAAGCTTCGCTTACCCCATTCTTCAAGGAGGTTTCTGCTGCGATCTCACCTCCAGTGGAAGTGGTGAAGCTGTCTGTTCCGAAATTGACCCTGCCGCGGGCATCGGACCAGGGACCTCCCAGTTTAAGACAACACGCGCTCCCCACTACGCCAGGAGGTGTCATTTTAAAAGTCAGCTAAGGAAAACGAGTTTTTTATTTTTTATTTAAGTATAGACTATAGACTTTACTATAGACTAAGTATATAGCGCTTGGCAGCCTAAGGTGGACCGGGCCTGTCTAGGAAAATTATACTAACCTACTAACCTACGTTGTTTAGGTTGTTTAGCTGCAGATTTATAAAAAACTAGCTGATGCCCGCGACTTCGTCCGCGTGGATTGAGGTTTTACGGTTCCCGCGGGAACTCTTTAATTTTCCGGGATAAAAAGTAGTCTATGTGCTATTCCAGACTATAATCTATCTCTGTGCCAAATTTCATCCAGATCCGTGTTCATCCGTTGGAGCGTGATTGAGTAACAAACATACATCCATACATCCATCCATCCAAACTTTCGCATTTATAATATTTATTTGATATATAAGAAGGTGTGAACCACGTGTGAACTCTCGGATGATGCATTATCACGATTCGTTCCGGTTCGTGAAGACTAAGTTATCTCATGGAGACGGCGCGGCGCGCGGACTATTAGCACAGAATAGGTAATAGTAGCTTTAGCTTGCTTCGATCTTAGTTTTTCATGTCGTGGCTTTTGTCTTGTAAATTGCGGGTTGTGGTGCGATGGCTGTGGGCACATGCCTAGGTATATTTAACCTTGCACGAAAGAAGGTTATCTTGTTTTGAGGCATTGCTTAAAAATATACTTACTCACTTGAATTAATTGCTTCCTCGTATGTATTTTCAATAACTTTTTTAGCATTCCAAATTGGCCTAAAGGCTAGAGGTACTTAAGTACTACTTACTTACCTCGCACAATTTGTAAAAAAAATTAAAGACCTTCAATTAAAAAGGTCGCAAATTCACAATTTAACTAAGCATCAGAGAATTGCGTTGTAACTATTTTATGATAGACATAGGTAAGTACTAAGTAGGTACATAGTATACCTACTAATTAGTAAGTAGGTATTACTTACTAATTAGTACGTCTGTGTTTATTAATATATATATAGCTGCTCGTGCTGATTCACTGATTGATCACCTCTCCTGTAAAATTTTGTATGAACATTTTTTTTTTCACTTATCGTTTCGTATAGAAGGCAAAAATTCATTAAGAGGAAAAATACGGAGAGAGCTGATGATTGAGGATTTTGAAGACGGATGAAGAGCACCAGCCAGGGTATCGAAGATAGGTGGGGGGTGCTCGACCAAATGTCACTCGAAACTTCATCCAAATGACAGTGAGCTGAAAAAAAATTCAAAATGGCGGATTTAAGATGGCTGCCATACAAATTTCGTCGGTGTCTATCTCGGAGAGTATAAAAGATGGAAGAGTGGTTTCTTGGCAAAAGATGATCAGGACATGAGGGTCTACTTGATGAACAGGAAAAAAATTCAAGATGGCGGAATTTATTTTTCCATAGAAAAGGCTATTGATGATAGGTAGGGGTGCTCGAACAAATGTCACTCGAAACTTCATCCAATTGACAGTGAGCTGAAAAAAAATTTCAAAATGGCGGATTTAAGATGGCCGCCATACAAATTTCGTCGGTGTCTATCTCGGAGAGTATAAAAGATGGCCGAGTGGTTTCTTGGCAAAAGATGATCAGAACATGAAGGTCTACTTGATGAACAGGAAAAAAATTCAAGATGGCGGAATTTATTTTTCCATAGAAAATGTGTGGCGAATATTGAAGAGGCTACAAGTGTACGGTTCCTTTTAAAAATTAGTTTTTATGGAAGTTTTCTCATTTTGACGAATGGTACGGAGAAAAAAATATGGAGAGAGATGATAATCGAAGGTTCGGATGATAAGTGAGGAGCACGGTCAGGGTATTAAAGATAGATAGGGGCTGCTCAAACAAAAAATACTCGAAACTTCATACAATTGGCAGTGAGCTGAAAAAAAAACCAAAATGGCGGATTCAAGATGGCGGCTATCTCAGACAGTATTAATAAAAGATGGAAGAGTGGTTTGTTCATGGCGGAATTAATTTTTCCATAGAAAATGTATGGCGAATATTGAAGAGGCTACAAGTGTAGAACTATGCAAGACTACGGTTCCTTTTCAAGATTTGTTTTTATGGAAGAATTCTCATTTTGACGAATCGTTCGGAGAAAAAAATATGGAGATGATCGAAGGTTCAGATGATGGGTGAGGAGCACGGTCAGGGTATTAAAGATAGGTAGGGGCTGCTCAAACAAAAAATACTCGAAACTTCATACAATTGGCAGTGAGCTGAAAAAAAAATTCAAGATGACGGCTATCTCAGACTATTTAAAAGATGGAAGAGTGGTTTTTGGGTAGAAAATTATCAGGGCCTGAAATTCTACTTGATGAGCAGAAAAAAATAAGATGGCAGATTCTGCCATTGAAGAGAGTAGAAGAATGGTTTTTTTACAAGATTTGTTCTTTATGGAAGAACTAGCTGATGCCCGCGACTTCGTCCGCGTGGATTGAGGTTTTTCGGTTCCCGCGGGAACTCTTTAATTTTCCGGGATAAAAAGTAGCCTATGTGCTATTCCAGACTATAATCTATCTCTGTGCCAAATTTCATCCAGATCCGTTCATCCGTTGGAGCGTGATTGAGTAACAAACATACATCCATACATCCATCCATCCAAACTTTCGCATTTATAATATTTATACCTATATACCTATATGGATAATTATTGTCGGTTCGCCATTACGAAAGCCAAGTTGCCGAAGTTCGATTGCACCCAAAGGTATACAACGGGGTGAGGGGCGGGGGGTTGGTGGTCTTTGTTTTATGTTTTTTCCTTTATGAGAATTTTCTTTTACGTCAGACGCTTGGCGTGCTGGCGCTTCCACTGTGCTCACTAGCATAGCAGTGTGTTGTTTAGATCAGAGCACGTAGACAGTAAACCAGCTGCCCGATTATGTAAGAATTGTCGATCAAATCGTAAAAGTTCGGCGTCAAAGTAAAATAAATCATAACAGCATTGAATTAGAGCTCAATTTCGTGTTTCGAAATTGAGCTCTAATTTAATGCTGTTATGGTTTATTTTACTTTGACGCCGAACTTTGACGATTTGATCGGCCATTCTTACATAATCGGGGGGCAGGATAGTAGGACAGCGAGTAAGTAGACAGTGGACCACGCGCTCCACTACGCGGTCCGCTTTAGCGGGCCGCGCAGCCACGCGCCATACTAGTTAATATATATATAGCTGCTCGTGCTGACTGACTCATTGATCACCTCTCCTGTAAAATTTTGTATGAACATTTTTTTTTTCACTCATCGTTTCGTATAGAAGACAAAAATTCATTAAGAGGAAAAATACAGAGAGAGCTGATGATTGAGGATTTCGAAGACGGATGAAGAGCACCAGCCAGGGTATCGAAGATAGGTGGGGGGTTCTCGACCAAATGTCACTCGAAACTTCATCCAATTGACAGTAAGCTGAAAAAAAATTCAAAATGGCGGATTTAAGATGGCCGCTATACAAATTTCGACGGTGTCTATCTCGGAGAGTATAAAAGATGGAAGAGTGGTTTCTTGGCAAAAGATGATCAGGACATGAGGGTCTACTTGATGAACAGGAAAAAAATGCAAGATGGCGGAATTTATTTTGCCATAGAAAATGGTATTGAAGATAAGTGGGGGGTGCTCGACCAAATGTCACTCGAAACTTCACCCAATTGAAAGTGAGCTGAAAAAATTTTCAAAATGGCGGATTTACGATGGCCGCCATACAAATTTCGTCGGTGTCTATCACGGAGAGTATAAAAGATGGAAGAGTGGTTTCTTGGCAAAAGATGATCGGGACATGAAGGTCTACTTGATGAACAGGAAAAAAATTCAATATGGCGGAATTTATTTTTCCATAGAAAATGTATGGCGAATATTGAAGAGGCTACGGTTCCTTTTCAAGATTTGTTTTTATGGAAGAAATCTCATTTTGACGAATGGTTCGGAGAAAAAAATATGGAGAGAGATGATGATCGAAGGTTCGGATGATGGGTGAGGAGCACGGTTAGGGTATTAAAGATAGGTACCTACTTAGGGGCTGCTCAAACAAAAAGGGAGGGGCGGGGGGTTGGTGGTCTTTGTTTTTTTTTCCTTTATGAGAATTTTCTAATACATCGGACGCTTGGCGTGCTGGCGCTTCCACTGTGCTCACTAGCATAGCAGTGTGTTGATCAGATCAGAACACGTAGACAGTAAACCAGCTGCCCGATTATGTAAGAATTGTCGATCAAATCGTAAAAGTTCGGCGTCAAAGTAAAATAAACCATAACAGCATTGAAATAGAGCTCAATTTCGTGTTTCGAAATTGAGCTCTAATTTAATGCTGTTATGGTTTATTTTACTTTGACGCCGAACTTTTACGATTTGATCGGCCATTCTTACATAATCGGGGGGCAGGATAGTAGGACAGCGAGTAAGTAGACAGTGGACCACGCGGTCCACTACGCGGTCCGCTGTAGCGGGCCGCGCAACCACGCGCCATACTAGTTTATATTAATATATATATAGCTGCTCGTGCTGATTCACTGATTGATCACCTCTCCTGTAAAATTTTGTATGAACATTTTTTTTTTCACTCATCGTTTCGCATAAAAGACAAAAATTCATTAAGAGGAAAAATACAGAGAGAGCTGATGATTGAGGATTTCGAAGACGGATGAAGAGCACCAGCCAGGGTATCGAAGATAGGTGAGGGGTGCTCGACCAAATGTCACTCGAAACTTCATCCAATTGACAGTGAGCTGAAGAAAAATTCAAAATGGCGGATTTAAGATGGCCGCCATACAAATTTCGACGGTGTCTATCTCGGAGAGTATAAAAGATGGAAGAGTGGTTTCTTGGCAAAAGATGATCAGAACATGAAGGTCTACTTGATGAAGAGGAAAAAATTTCAAGATGGCGGAATTTATTTTCCATAGAAAAGGTATGGCGAATATTGAAGAGGCTACAATTAGTGTAGAACTATGCAAGACTATACAGTTCCTTTTCAAGATTTGTTTCTATGGAAGAAATCTCATTTTGACGAATGGTTCGGAGAAAAAAATATGGAGAGAGATGATGATCGAAGGTTCGGATGATGGGTGAGGAGCACGGTCAGGGTATTAAAGATAGGTACCTACTTAGGGGCTGCTCAAACAAAAAGGGAGGGGTGGGGGTTTGGTGGTCTTTGTTTTATGTTTTTCTGAGAATTTTCTTTTACGTCGGACGCTTGGCGTGCTGGCGCTTTCACTGTGCTCACTAGCATAGCAGTGTGTTGATCAGATCAGAACACGTAGACAGTAAACCAGCTGCCCGATTATGTAAGAATTGTTGATCAAATCGTTAAAGTTCGGCGTCAAAGTAAAATAAACCATAACAGCATTGAATTAGAGCTCAATTTCGTGTTTCGAAATTGAGCTCTAATTTAATGCTTTTATGGTTTATTTTACTTTGACGCCGAACTTTGACGATTTGATCGGCCATTCTTACATAATCGGGGGGCAGGATAGTAGGACAGCGAGTAAGTAGACAGTGGACCACGCGGTCCACTACGCGGTCCGCTGTAGCGGGCCGCGCAACCACGCGCCATACTAGTATATGTATATAGCTGCTCGTGCTGACTGACTGACTCATTGATCACCTCTCCTGTAAAATTTTGTATGAAAAAATTTTTTTTTACTCATCGTTTCGTATAGAAGGCAAAAATTCATTCGGAGGAAAAATACGGAGAGAGCTGATGATTGAGGATTTCGAAGACGGATGAAGAGCACCAGCCAGGGTATCGAAGATAGGTGGGGAGTGCTCGACCAAATGTCACTCGAAACTTCATCCAATTGACAGTGAGCTGAAAAAAAATTCAAAATGGCGGATTTAAGATGGCCGCCATACAAATTTCTTCGGTGTCTATCTCGGAGAGTATAAAAGATGGAAGAGTGGTTTCTTGGCAAAAGATGATCAGGACACGAGGGTCTACTTGATGAACAGGAAAAACATTCAAGATGGCGGAATTTATTTTTCCATAGAAAAGGGTATTGAAGATAGGTGGGGGGTGCTCGACCAAATGTCACTCGAAACTTCATCCAATTGACAGTGAGCTGAAAAAAAATTTCAAAATGGCGGATTTAAGATGGCCGCCATACAAATTCCGTCGGTGTCTATCTCGGAGAGTATAAAAGATGGAAGAGTGGTTTCTTGGCAAAAGATGATCAGAACATGAAGGTCTACTTGGTGAACAGGAAAAAAATTCAAGATGGCGGAATTTATTTTCCATAGAAAATGTACCTATGGCGAATATTGAAGAGGCTACAAGTGTATGTATGCTATGCAAGACTACGGTTCCTTTTCAAGATTTGTTTTTATGGAAGAAATCTCATTTTGACGAATGGTTCGGAGAAAAAAATATGGAGAGAGATGATGATCGAAGGTTCGGATGACGGGTGAGGAGCACGGTCAGGGTATTAAAGACAGGTACCTACTTAGGGGCTGCTCAAACAAAAAGGGAGGGGCGGGGTGTTGGTGGTCTTTGTTTTATGTTTTTCCTTTATGAGAATTTTCTTTTACGTCGGACGCTTGGCGTGCTGGCGCTTCCACTGTGCTCACTAGCATAGCAGTGTGTTGTTCAGATCAGAACACGTAGACAGTAAACCAGCTGCCCGATTATGTAAGAATTGTCGATCAAATCGTAAAAGTTCGGCGTCAAAGTAAAATAAACCATAACATCATTGAATTAGAGCTCAATTTCGTGTTTCGAAATTGAGCTCTAATTTAATGCTGTTATGGTTTATTTTACTTTGACGCCGAACTTTGACGATTTGATCGGCCATTCTTACATAATCGGGGGGCAGGATAGTAGGACAGCGAGTAAGTAGACAGTGGTCCACGCGGTCCACTACGCGGTCCGCTGCAGCGGGCCGCGCAACCACGCGCCATACTAGTCATAAAATAAAGCTCTTTATATTAGGTAAGTACAGTTTACTTACCTACTTAGTAACAAACTAATAAGTACCTATATAAGAGCTTTTATGGCGCAAAGAAAATCAATGGCTTTCTATGTCAACGCGGAAATGCAGCTAGTAGTAGGGGAGCTCAAGAGGGGATTTTTGGATTTACTCGAGCGTCGTGGAGACCTAATGGAATTTGAAGATTAGATGGTAGAAAAAATTTCACTGGTCTACGGTGAACGGTCTTCGGAGCGTCTACAGGTTTTTTTTTTCAAATCATCAGATTAAGAAAATTCCTCGAGATAATTGTCAGATTAAGGGTCAGCACGTTTGGGACATATGAAGCTGAACCGTCTGTATGATAATCTGACGCGCTCGAGTATTTCAAAATGGCAATTTTTTTTTTTTTTTTACAAATATTTTTACTTTTTATTTTTACTTTACCCCACCATGCAAACCGGCAGACAAACATACCATTCGATAACAGAGACACGTGGGGCGTATACGCTATCAATATCTGACGCGCTGGAGTAAATCCAAAAATCCCCTCTTGGACTCCCCTACCCTAGTCCTAGTATATAGGTGGCATGAAGGCCAGGTGCAGGTACACATTCCGTGCTTAGCGTTCGCCCCGAGCGGACGTCTCCCATGCACGCTCGACAGTGTTACCGATTCCCCTCTCGCGCAAGTGTGGTGCCGTCCGACCTCAGTAGTGTTTGTGCCAGTGTTGTGAACGGACGTGTTCCAGCGTTGTGTATAGTGTAGTGTAGTTCCAGGGTCTAGGATTCCGTGAGTACACTACTTTAAGCGCAGCATAGGTCCACACCCCCGTCCCCAAAGGACGGGGACTCAGCCAGGGTTTTCACCTTAGGTACCCACCTCCCTGCCCCGGCAGGGGGGACACCTTTAGCTCCCGGGTCCACTATGGACCCCCAACCCACCGACCGACCCGCTCTCGGGGCCACTAGGGTCCCGCAGAAGCAAGCCCAATTAAATATTCAGGCTCTATTAGAGGACCTACACAAGCGCAGTCCAGAATATCTGAGCTATTTCTATGGCTCCTCCAAAACTTTGGTCCCCCCGGTCATGCCACCAACCGAACCGCCCATCAGGCAGCCAAAAACCACCTCTCAGGCGTCGACTGCCATGGAGATCACCCCCGCGCACCCGAAAACCAAGGAGCTTCTCTCCTTGCCCCGCTCTGGGCCTTCAGCCGCCCCTGTTAGACCAACCCCGTCCAAAACCATCCCAGGTCCCCCAGCCCGAATAGCTCTTCCAGCTATATCCGAGGAACCTCATAATGAGACCTCTCCCGCCTCGTCAGAATCGGACGACTTCACCCCCGTCCAGTCCAAAAGCCAAAAGCGCAAGCTTAAACCCTCAAAATCCGTCGCCAACCCTCCTAAGAAGGTGGGTGTCACCATCCCGACTCCTACCTCTTCCTCATCAAACCCTCCCAGGCCCCAAAGCCCATCCGCTACCCAAGCCTCCTCCGGAGAAGAGTCGGAAGACTCCCCAATGGAGGAACCAGCAAGGGAGAAAGTCCCTCCCCTATACATCCGCGAAAAGCTGAGCTGGCAGCGCATCCTCCCGATTTTAACAGAGAAAGGCATCACCTTCTCTGAAGCCCGCTCCACCGCCATAGGCATTCGAGTTGAATGTCCTTCATCCCGAGACCACCGTGGTCTCACAACCATTCTCCGCCAGGAAAACATAGGTTTTCACACGTACGCGTTGCCCGAGGAACGCGTCCTCCGCGTAGTAGTACGTAACTTACCGAAGGAACTCGCCACCGACATCATAAAGGACGATCTCATTTCCCAAGGATTCCCAGTTCGGGAGGTACACCGGATGTACCACGCCCAGTCCAAAGCCCCCTACGAGATGGTGCTAGTTATATTAGACCTTACCCCGGAAGGTAAGAAAATCTATAACATTACGGCAATATGTCGTCTTTCTGGCCTCAAGGTCGAATCCCCCCGTCAACGCGGTAAATTAGGGCAGTGTCATCGCTGCCAGTTATACGGACATTCTGCTAGGAATTGTTTCGCCCGTCCTAGGTGTGTAAAGTGCCTAGGGGACCACGGCACGGCAGATTGCTCTAGGACGCAACCGACCGAGGAGCCCCCAAGCTGTGTTCTTTGCGGGTCTAAAGGGCACCCCGCGAATTATCGCGGATGCCCTAAAGCCCCCAAGGAACCCAAGCGAAGGGTCAAACCGGCCGGCAGCAAATCTGCCGCCCCCTCCAAACCGACCCCAACTTTCGTCCCGGCGCCGGCCCCGGCCACCAACGCTTGGGACAAACCTCTTCCCAGGACTAATCACCCTGCTCCCGCGGATATGACCGCCAAGAAAACCCCGACCCAGGCTTCTCAAACAACGCCCAACCAGGCCAGTCAGGCCAACACAGATCAGCCTTCTGATCCCGTCTCCACCGCTTACTCAAACGCTAGCAGGAACCTCGATGCCCTCAACCAAATTCTCCTGACGATAGATCTCGTCCAATTGGACAGATTCATTTCGGATTTTAGGACCAGCCCAATTCCTGCCATCCAAAAACATAAAGAATTCTACATTTCGATCAAAAAACTACATGACTCCCTTTTAAATGGCTAACACAACCAATAGAATCAAACCATACTCCCTAACGGTCGCATTTTACAACGCAGCCGGCCTTATCGACCAAATAGACGAAGTCCGCGAATTTGTCTGTGCACATCAAATCGACATTCTCCTAGTGCAAGAGACCTTCTTAAAACCTAGTAGAAGCAATCCGCGAATTGCCAATTATAATTTAATTAGAAACGATAGAGCAACCGCCCTCGGCGGCACCGCGATTTATTACAGAAGGGCTCTTCACTGCACTCCTCTCGACCCTCCACCCCTTACCAATATAGAAGCATCTGTTTGTCAGGTTAGTATGTCCGGCCATCCGACGGTCATACTAGCATCCGTTTATCTCTCTCCTACGAAACAGCTCCTAGAGAGTGACATCAGCGCACTCTTTTCCCTTGGTGACTCTGTCATTCTGGCAGGAGACTTCAACTCCAAACACCAACGCTGGAATTGTAACAAAACAAACCAACGAGGAATTATACTCGATAGACTGACAAACCGACAGGACCTTAATTTTGTACTTTTGGCCCCTGACAGACCGACCCGTTACCCAACTACAGAACGGACTCGAGACCGACAGGACATATTAGACATAGCACTTCTAAAGAACATCACCTTACAGGTGAGTCCTCTGGAGGTGTTATCCGAACTATGTTCAGACCATCGCCCCGTCCTACTCCGGCTAGGACCCCCGCCCGTTGCAGCCCCCCCGACCAAAACAGTCATTGACTTCAAGAAACTCTCCGAGCATCTTAAGTCCATAGACTCAGTGCACCTCTCTCAAATTCCTGACAAAATAGAAAGCCTAGATGAAGCGCATGCAGCCTCACTGCACCTAACCAACCACATTCGCGATGCTCTCAGCGTCTGTTCCCGGGAAATGCCTAACGGATTTATCCGCCAGCAACTACCGGACGACGCCAGAGAACTAATTACTATTAAAAACGCCAAACGTAGAGCCCATGACGCATGTCCGACCGCTGACAACCGGAGAGAACTCTGGAGAGCCCAGAGGGAGGTAAAGGCTCGCCTTGCCGAACTCCGCGACGAACAATGGGACAGGAAGCTGAGCGAGCTCTCGCCATCGCATGTAGCGTACTACAGACTGGCTAGGGCTCTCAAAGCCGACCCTGTCTCGGCCACCCCTCCGCTGTTACGTCCCAACCAACCGCCCGCCTTTGAAGATGTCGATAAGGCCGAATTATTAGCTGATAGCTTAGAAGCCCAATGCTCACCAAGCACAACCTCCCTTGATAGGTCCCACGTAGAGCTAGTCGATAACGAACTAGCTACCCTCTTCTCCTCCTCCCCCTCTCCTGAAGAGGAACCTCTCACCCCCACAACTTGCGGCGAAGTCCGAGAACTTATCAAAGAGTTACACGCTAAAAAAGCTCCAGGTCCCGATTCAATTAACAACAAAACACTGAAATTGCTCCCCGATCAAATAATAAACCTCCTAGTAGTCATATTTAATACCTTAATGGCCGGATGCTCCTTCCCAGACGGTTGGAAGGAAGCAACAGTGATAGGCATCCCTAAACCGGGAAAACCCCGAAACCTACCATCTAGCTATCGTCCTATAAGTCTACTCAACACGCTCGGAAAGGTGTATGAGAGAATTATTCTCAACCGTCTTAAGTCCGTAGTTGAAGAGAAAAAACTCCTAAACGACGAGCAATTCGGCTTTCGGGCCAGACACTCTTGCGTTCATCAAGCGCACCGCCTCACGGAACATACCTACTCAGGTTTCAGTCGCCTTTGTAAAGGCATCCCGACCGGAGTCCTCTTCTTTGACGTTGCGAAAGCGTTCGATAGGGTTTGGCATGCCGGCTTGATTTACAAGCTTCACCACCTCGGCGTACCAATAAGACTCGTACGGCTGCTACGAGATTTCCTCACAAATCGCACCTTCCGCTATCGGATAGACGGAACCCTATCTTCCCCCAGACCGATTCGTGCTGGCGTCCCACAGGGCTCAGTACTTTCCCCCCTTCTTTACTCGCTGTTTACCAGCGACATTCCCGCGTCCCCTCAGGTCAGCATGGCCCAGTATGCGGATGATACCGCTCTCTTTTGCTCTATGACAAACCGCATGTATATTAGATCCCGCCTTCAAACGGCAGTCAGTAGCCTAGGCGAATGGTTCCGCCGATGGAGAATAGAAGTTAACCCCGATAAGAGCGCCGCGATGCTCTTTTGCTCCTCCTCCAAAAATAGGAAGCGGTTAGACCTCCCTGAAATCACCTTATACGGTCGCCCAATCCCATGGCAAAAGAATGCCAAATACTTAGGTGTAACCTTCGATACTAAACTTAAATTTAACGCCCATATACGCCGAGTCCGTAACAAAGCTAGCTATGTTTTATTCCGCCTATATCCCATGATTTGAAGTAAAAGCAAAATGTCCCTGCGCCACAAAGTCACGCTTTATAAAACGTGCATCCGCCCTATCATGTCCTACGCATGCGTCTTATTCGCACACCTCCCCCACTCTCGATTTAACAGTCTCCAGGTCCTCCAAAACAAGTTCATGCGTATGGCCACGGGGTCCCCGTGGTTCGTACGCAACGTAGACCTCCATCGCGATCTCGAACTCCCCACCATAGCCCAATACTTCAAACAGCTTTCCAAAAATTATTTTGAGAGGGCAGTCAGTCACCCCAACCCTCTTGTAGTTCAGACTGCATCTTACATCCCCGACCGAAATGACCCACCAGACAAAAGACGTCCCAAACACGTCCTTAACGACCCCGACGACCAAATCACTACCGACAATGCTCCCTATATGGTAGGGCCACACACCAACACCAGCCAAACACAGCGTCTTCGCCGGCGAAGACGAGGACCCCGATATCTTACGTCACCCGGACGTGGTGGACTCAACCCACGGCCTCGGGGGCGTACGGACTAATCTAGTCCAACCGACCTCCAATTCGTCCCAACGTCATCCTAAGCCGAGGTCCGAGTCTCATAGGAGGCGCCCTTAGGAAGACGTTGTCCCCCCCGATGTCATCGAGCCCTAGGGCTCTTTTCTCGGCGACGCCTAGTGCTCGCCCAACCCTCCGGTGACGCTGTAGCGGCCAGTAGGGCCTATGCAGCATACTCAATCCGAAAAAAAAAAAGGTGCAGGTACAAATCTAGCGGATCAATGCGCGGAATTTCGCTGAAATGTGTCGTGACTCGTGCCTCCCGCCGCGCAGCACTGGTCGTACTCGTATCGTATGGAAATGTAAGGCATGCGCAATTATTGCGCATGATCTACCGAATATGGTACGCAAGTCGCAAGTCGCAACGTACGCAACTGACTGACTGCGGATGAATGATGATGATAAATAATAATATGAGCTTGCCTAAGATTTGCTTACATAAATAAGTACTTAATTAGTTCTATTGATAGGTACCTACAGCTACGATTGATGTTTGGTCTAATGGCTAAGTAGCTAGTGGCTTTTGAACTTTTTGTAACATAGGCATTATACCTACCTATTCACAAAATCACTTTTTTAAAGTTTTGAACAAGTAAAAGCATACCTTTATGTAGGTAGATTGGTTGGACTGCAGGGCCGTAGAGGCCGAGGAAGATTTAAAGTAGAGGCCGGCGGATTGACGGTATGGAAAAGGACTTATGAGTTTTGGAATTACGGAGTTGAAGAGAGGTTGCTAAATGCTTATTAGTCGCCGCCGTTGGAGAAATTAGCTTCAAGCATGCAGTGCTTTGATGATGATGATGATAGTTATAGTTTGGTACTTAGAGTAAGGGTAACACTGTAGATAAAAGGGTATCATAACTACCAAATCAGTATAACAGCTTGAAGGTAAGTTTGTAGGTACCTCAACATGTATGTTTGATGTACATGTGTATGTCACATGTATGCATGTGATTTGGTAATTGTTAACTGTAGTTAACAATTTAAGTCGGTTGCTGTAGGTACCTACTACATATACCTACATAATGGAGTCGTTCTAAATGCAATCCAAATATATTACGTCACAGCAACCAAACAATAAAGGTTAAAACCTGAATGTATAATTTAGACTACCATATTTACCTACTATAGGTAGGTACCTCGCGATGTTCACGTGTTGTAGGTACAGTGTAGGTACTTGTAGTATGTAGGCAGGTCTATCTGAAAAGTTACAAAATGCAGAGCTTGTACCCCAGCGACACGCGCGATTTGGTCTCTTCTGATCTGTTCGCCGAAAGATCCCATATTTTCACATAATTGGTAAAAAATGCCCGGGAAAATCTTACCGTTGCCACCGTTGCCCAACCAGTCTTCCTTTGGCTACTAAAATGTATCTTAAAATTAAACTTGGGTTTGAATATTTAAGTACCTACTAGCTGATGCCTGCGACTTCGTCCGCGTGGTTTATGTTTTTTTCAATTCCCGCGGGAGCTCCTTAATTTTCCGGGATAAAAAGTAGCCTATGTCACTCTCCGTCTTCAACTATACCCATGCAAAAAATCACGCCAATCCGTTGCTCCGTTCTGGCGTGATTGAAGGACAAACCAACAAACAAACACACTTTCGCATTTATAATATTAGTATGATGGAGCCTAACCTACCGTTTCGCCATTTTTTTTAATAGCGGCCACTCATAAAACTAGTTACATAATATGTATATGCAGTTGACCCAGTAGGTACCTATAACATACCTTCTGTTCCTGTAGGTGTAGAGAACCACACACGTTTCACGCCACCGTTGCCCTTGCTTTCATGCAATATTTACATAAAGAACTAATATAAGTACTTATTAGCGAGAAGCTTAGTGTGGTAGGTGAGGATTATTAATAACCATTGACATAATATTATTATTAAACATACATGAGCCGATGTTACCAGTGGCTTCCCGACCTATGCCAACTGCAGATCACGAAGTGATAAGTGACGCTGCAACTCTGCATTTGCTTTTATTTATAGATCTACAGTCTTCTCTTCAATTCATTCAGAAGCTAGTGGAACAGAGAAACAGACTGTAAATGTATATTTTTCAGCATATTTAAATTCATGGGTGAAAGCAATAAGCATATAGCATTCCCATCAAATAAGTGCTAAGAGTAGGAACTGTGGTAGGAAGTAGCAAACTAAGTATGTATATGAACATTGACACTGATGTCTGTGACTATACATAATTATTATACTGTATTTCCTTGCAAGGAAAGTCATTTAATATTATATAAAGAAAGGTGAACACTTAACATGGACGTATTTTAGCTTCTAGCCGAAACGCATAAAAGTTGCGCTTTGCACGGTGATACGAGTGAAAAATGTAACTCGAGAAGGTCTACAGTCACTTAGCTCTACGCGTTTCGCTAAAAGGTTTCTGCAATTTATTTACTTACCTAGTACTTAGTAGGTAACCTCTACTTTAATCGCATCGCATGCGCGTGACAGTTTTCGCGCGGAAGTAGAATAGGTTAGTTAGTAAAATTACATTTTCATCCCAACATCTCGGAAAGAGTATTTTTACTCTTCGATATCTGAAGGTAAAAGCCGTTACTATCCTCTTGAGGATAAAGTAAATTGAATTTAGAACATCGTGTGCACGTTCGTAAATATCACTCGTCTATGAAGTTTGTGAATTCAAAACATCATTAAATTCAATTCTGTTAATTTCTTCGTCACTAGAATCACTCATTTTAGGTTTTTCACTTATTTTCAATTTTCTTGTTGTTAATCGGTTTTAATTTTATACAATACTAGCGATCCGCCCCGGCTTCGCACGGGTAGCACTAATAATCCTAATCTATATAATATAAACTATCCTATCTCTCAAGTTAGATCGAACTGCACATGGTGTGCGAATTTTATTATAATCGGTTAAGTGGTTTAGAAGTCCATTGAGGACAAACATTGTGACACGAGATTTATTTATATATAGATAGGTATATGACGTGAAAGAAAATGGTGCGCGCCTTATAGCAAATTAAAAAAGTACACCAAGAAGGTTACGAGTGTGAATTTTTAACAAATTAAAAACGATTGTATGGAAATTCGGCACCATAGAGGTACAAGTAAATAGGTTTTAATCTTGTGATTTTTTTTGCATTTAGTCATAATATATCCTCGCTGAGGTGGGATGAAAAGTTACCTTGTGATTTTTTTTGCATTTAGTCATTTCCTCGCTGAGGTGGGATGAAAAGTTACGTGTTGCACTCGAGTGAAAAGATTTTTCACCTCGTGCTCTTTTGATTCCTTCGCTTGCTCGGTCATCAAAATTGAGCACGCGGTTAAAAAACAACTTTTCACTCTTGTATAACAAATAACTATTAATGATTCATTATAAATGCATATCAAGACGAGGAACATAGAGACAACGTAAATACTAAATAGAGTAATAAACGACGCATCAAGGACGCCGCATATGCTTTACAGACGCTACAACTAGTAAAATTATTATTGTGTCCCCTATTACTTTTATTTACTAACAAGCGCGTTGGCTCGAATTTTCCGCTATATTGAGATTCTAATGGATATATTATACTTATAATAGAAAAATGAGGATCCAGGAAGCTGTTTTAGGCACTATAAATTCTACATTATTGTGTTTTGTATACCTCTACATGCAGGGTCAAAAACAAAAAAGTTTCCGTTAAAAAATACTTATAACCTTGACACAAAAAGTTCTCATTAGGTTACCTATTCCTTGGATAAACCTTGGAAAATTTACCCAATTACCCGTGGCTAGTTACCGCCACCCTACCGGCAAAAGGCAAAAACATACCACCAAGGAGTGTAGGTTCTAGTATGATGCCGTGTAGAAATCGATTAGAGGTACATACCTACATGGGTTTTATATAACTGCCGTACCCCTAAGAGGTTAGCTCGCTACCATCTAAAAGACTGCATCAACACTATAATTAACATCAGGTGAGATCGCAGTCAAGGGCTAACTAATACCTAGTTGAATAAAAAAAACTCGAAGATGGAACTAAATCCTACCTTATAATACGCGTGGTCAGCTATTTATGCTGTTTGTTAACTTTAACGGTTTTAACCATTGACTTATATGACCTACACTGTCTTAGTTACCAATGTGAGTTAACGGCGCCGGAACAAAACAATCGTTTATTAACCTACTAGAAACATCCCATCCCGTAAGAACCTGCCAAAGCATCTAATTAATAGGTACTTACATACCTAGTATAATCGTTAATCTTATACAGCATCTTAGATAAGAAACGAATTAAGGCCATTGATATAAAAACATCGGTTTTTGTAAAGACCTTCAGCAAGTGGAATTTATTCTAAAAAAACCGGCCAAGTGCGAGTTGGACTCGCGCACCGAGGGTTCCGTACAAACCTGTAGTAAGTTTTAAATTATTAAAAAAAACTACTTACTAGATCTCGTTCAAACCAATTTTCGGTGGAAGTTTGCATGGTAATGTACATCATATATTTTTTTAGTTTTATCATTCTCTTATTTTAGAAGTTACAGGGGGGGGGGACACACATTTTACCACTTTGGAAGTGTCTCTCGCGCAAACTATTCAGTTTAGAAAAAAATAATATTAGAAACCTCAATATCATTTTTGAGGACCTATCCATAGATACCCCACACGTATGGGTTTGATGAAAAAAACATTTTTGAGTTTCAGTTCTAAGTATGGGGACCCCCAAAATTTATTGTTTTTTTTTCTATTTTTGTGTGAAAATCTTAATGCGGTTCACAGAATACATCTACTTACCAAGTTTCAATAGTATAGTTCTTATAGTTTCGGAAAAAAGTGGCTGTGACATACGGACGGACAAACAGACAGACAGACATGACGAATCTATAAGGGTTCCGTTTTTGCCAAATTTGGCTACGGAACCCTAAAAACCGGCCAAGTTTATAAATGCGAAAGTGTCTCTGTCTGTCTATCTGTCTGTCTGTCTGCTTCGCTTTCCCGGCCCATCTTTTCAATGATTTGTACGGAGGCAGATTACATCCCGGGGAAGGACACCAAGTGCTAGTCGGACTCGCGCACCGAGGGTCCCGTACAAACCTGTACTTAGGTATATACCTATGTATAAGTACTTAAAAGTTATGGTATTTTTATTCCACTTATCTATTTAGGCACATGAGTGGGTAAACGGAAAATAAAGAGGAAAACGGAGACAAAGCTTCATACAAGCGCGCTACGATAGGTACACTACTACAAGCTGGAGGCGCGTGTGTGCGTGAGCACAGTCGCTACGTCGCGTACGGAGAGAAATCGGTTTATACCGGCTCGGCCTGTGCTCAAGCTCAGGGGCTGCAGACTGCAGTACACGTCGCGCGTCGTGTTTTCATTTAATTTAATGTTAATGATAATAATTTAAATAGTGTTTTGCACTTGTCAAAATTTTATTGTAGAAAATAATTATTTTTTATGTTTCCATGACTTTGTAATGTATATATTTTGATGAATATAAATTGGGGCTGATTCTGTAATCTCTAAACTAAACTAAAATGGCAGCTTTCAATCTAGTTCTGTCCCTTTCCGTAGGGAATATTATGAAAGGGATAGCAATATTTGTAATGTTCTAATTTCAGTTTAGTTTAGAGATTGTGCACTACAGAATCAGCCCCATTATATATCTAAATCTAAACTTAATATTATAAAGAGGAAAGATTTGTTTGTTTGTTTGTTTGTTTGTTTGTTTGTTTGTAATGGATAAACTACTCAACCGATTTTAAAAATTCTTTCACCTATAGAAAGCTACATTATGAGCGAGTGACAAGGGCTATATTTTATTTTCAAAAAATTAGAGATCCTTACGAAAATTGCAATAATGTGAACTAAGTCGGAAAAAATCGTCTCTTTTGAGAGCTTACATGGCGTGCGCTGCGTAATAATGTATAGTGGTACACGGAAATAATGTATGGTGGGATTGTTCCTCTCAAAAAGTTCTAAAAAAAAGTCCGGGATAGCATATACATAGTAATAATAATCCACAAAATAAATATGTTATTTATCTCAAGTATCTAATGAAGATAAAAAATGCCCTTTACATTATGGCGGGCTGGCGGCTGTGGCAGGTGTGGTGAGGACGGGGCGTTCTCTTACAATGTAATATTAAAATGTACAACTTGCCCACTGCCTACTGGCTATATTGGGTATAGACTATTAGGATTATTAGTGCTCCCCGTGCGAAGCCGGGGCGGATCGCTAGTTATTAATATAAAAAATCTACATTTTGGGCTGCCTGGGATCTCAAAACAGGAAACTGTTACCAAAATAAAAAAAGTCGGCGCCATTTTGTAATTATTTGTTATTGTCATTGAATTATATGTACAAGTACTAGAACCGACGCCGCAAACAAAAAATTTGCGCCATGCTTTGCGGCCGGCCGGCTTCACCTTATTTAGTCTCTCGCCTACGCTCTTCGCGGCCGCGTGTCCAAATTGTGCTCGCACGAAAATTTTAAAATGCCGTCGTGCGTTATAAAAACGTGTAAAAATAATACAACTGTAAATAAAAAAGATTGTGGCGTGACATATCATCGGTAAGTAAACAAAACGTTTACGAAAACAAACCAAAACAAATTTTTGAAGATGTTTTTCTACTGATTCACCCACGTTCCACCATTTCTCGGAATATCATAGATTAAAAGTGAATTTTACCTACAGATGAGACACCTACGATCATACATTTTACATTTTACTTTTTTATTATTCGACCGATTTCATTAAAATCAATATTTGGGGCTCCCTAGGATCACAAAACAGGAAACTGTTACCAAAATTTAAAAAAGGCAGCGCCATTTTGAAATTCTTTGTTATTGTACCGATTTCGTTCAAAATCGATATCTGAGGATCCCTAGGATCACAAAACAGGAAACTGGTACCAAAATTTAAAAAAGTCAGCGCCATTTTGAAACTTCTTTAGTTTCTCGGTAATTAATTACAGTAAAACTTTAAAAATGTAACAAAAAAAATTTTGCTCTCTTGTTACACAAATAACTATTATATGAAACGATGTTTTTTTTCACTTCATTTCTATAATGATAAGGTATAATAAGATAAAAATGTCACTATTCTTTTTTAACATGATAGGATTGGTTAAGTTATAACATTTTCTTTTATAGTGTCAACAGTTCCTAATAAAAAGGTTAAAGTTGTATAAAATGCATATCTTTTTGTTTTTACTTTTTAATTATTTTTTTCCGTCTATAAAACTAGGTCTACTATTATCTTATTTCATATGTGCACTTTATGCAGTCTCACACTGCATAAATTCAAAAGTACATAGTCTCATTGAATAACCCAATAGGCAGAAAATACTTAGTGTCACTTCTGCGTGTCTCATCTATGACCTTACCAGCGCGCACCCCGCGCGCCCCGCACCCGCCGCGTGCTTCGCGACGCAGCACAGATTACATTCGCGGTGTCTTCTCTAGTACGTTAGTACTTATTACCTCAATGGTTATTGTACCGATTTCGTTCAAAACCAATATCTGAGGATCCCTAGGATCACAAAACAGGAACTGTTACCAAAATTTAAAAAGTCGGCGCCATTTTGCAATTTTAAATTTTTTATAAAAATTTCTGACTTTATTTATAATAAAAATATTATAAATTATCAAACCTTATAATTATCCTAATATTCCTGATACTATATATGTAGTTATCTAATTCTCTCATAGGTTACTTTTCTGAAGTTTCACTTCTGCCGTGTGTGAATTGCACATACCTACACAATTTTTTTTACTACTTAATGTAAAATGATTGGTGTTTGATTTGAAATTTGTAGGTAATACCTACTTACCTAGTGATTGAATTTGAAATTGAAATTGTATCCTCCTGTGCCAACCCTACCAAAATAGGTATAAATTTTGCTCGCTCCTTATAAGCTTTGTCTCTGTTCTGTTTACCTACTCATGTGCTCTAGGTACGCGTTCATGAGGAAAGGGGTAGTAAGTTTAAAATTATTAAAAATATTTTTATTAAATGATGTAACTAAAAATTTATGCTTTTCGCAATTTTCCCTTTATCTGTGCTATAAGACGTTGCTTCGTACAAAATTTCAAGATTGTGAGTTCACGGGAAGTACCCTGTAGGCTTTGATTCCCTTGCGAGTGTCGAAAATTTGCAGCATAAACGACTGTATCTTTTGATTGCGTTGGCTTAGAAGTTTGATTTTTTCACAGCTCCAAGGGACAGTAGACCTGAGTAGGTATTTGATATGAATTTCAGCTTGATACCTCCATGCGTTCCTGAGAAGAAGGGTATTTTTTTTTTTTCGAGGGGGAAATCTTCCTAAGTTACCCAACTTCTGGGGGGAGAAGTCGGGTTATGTAGGATTTGTACCTAGTAAAACCCCCTCGGTGGCCACCATCTGCATACATTGGGACTTGGGAGGCTCCGAGATCTCATAAAGAACGCATCGGTGCCTCCCTAGCGCAGTGCCCGTCGGGCTCATCCCGGTGCTCACTCACCAACCTGCACTCGTTATGAGCTACGAGTATGGCAGCTTGTGCCACAGCAAGCTGCCATCTTCCCAAGGCCACTTCTGAGATGGAAGATGGAACGACTGAAGCCCCCACCCCAGCTGCTCGTGACCTCGAGGTCCCTTACTTCAGGACTATTGGATGGACAGGGCTGGCCGGCTAACGGCACCGCCCCGGCGCCTTCGTCTCCTGGCGGGATCGGCTATCTCTCGGACCCGCTCAGCAGCCTCCTTCTCAACCAATACGGTTTCACAGAAGGAGAACACTGCCCTGCAATTTTCCTCTTTTTCCAGCGTAGCCGTTATTATGGCCGCTGGGGAGAGGTCATTCCCCACATGGTCAACTAGGGCAGTACGTTGAACTTCCCACGCAGGACACTCTTCGAGGGTGTGTTGCGCTGTGTCCTCACTGCAATGATGGCACCGCGGGGTGGCTTCGCGACCAATCCGACACAGGTACTCACCGAAACAGCCGTGTCCGGTTAGTACCTGTGTCAGTCTAAAGGTGACGTTGCCACTCTTTCTTTGCAGCCAGGCCTCAAATTTTGGGAGGATTGCACCAACAGCTTGCGCTGGCGTACGTTTCTTCCCTCTTCTAGGCGCATACGCCAGTTTACAATTGCCTGCTGGTGCGCTCGGCGTCTTAACCACTCGGGCTCCATCCCATCTCCACTCCTCTGGCTATCATGGATTTCGGCATACACTTTTGCATCCATATCGGCCAGTATATCCAACTTAGGCGGAAAGCGGGCCAGAATAGTGGCGGCCTCGAACGATATAGTGCAATATCCCCGTGCGACCCTTATGAGATACGGAACCCTAATAAATCCTAATGAGTCAAAGTTAAACGTAACTTAGGGTGGGTTGCCTGAGACGCGGTTATAGTTACGTTATAGTTAAGTTAACGTTAAAGTTAATTTTGACAGCCAAAACTAGATTGTGTCAGAATAATTTGTTGAATTTAAATATCATAATTCCAAATTTCAAGCTTAAGAAATTATATAATGTCGCAAAATAACTTTCTCCAAACTCTTCTTGAAGGCGACACTTCAACTGACGAAGAAAATGTTGTTGAAGTCGCTAGTGTTGTATATATTTAATAGTAATAATATAATAAAAACAGTTTATAAATAAAAAAAGGTTTAAAAATAATGTTTTTATTTAATTAACTTTTCAATTTCAATCTCAAGGAGCTGAGCTTCAAGCTGAGATTCAAAATTCGGATTTCAGCAGCATGCCGCTCTCGTACCTACGTAGCGTAACGTAACTTTACGGACGTCAATTTTGGCTTATTAATTATGCCGTCAGCGACTATGCAGTAATGAAGGGCCCCACTGACTTCGCGTTCGCCAAGGGGTGTACCGTGTAATATAGGGTAAAATAAACAGTGTCATTTTGGCCAAGTTCATTGGCCTAGAAGACGCTGGCTGGCTGAAAGTTTCTTCGACATTCAATAGAATGTCGAAGAAACTTTCAGCCAACCTTAGAATAGCCAAACTTTCACCAACTTTAGAATAGGCACCTGTTGAAAATATTCAACAGGTGCCTATTCTAAAGTTGGTTTATTGCTAAATACGTTTAAGTACCTACCTACTTAAGTAGTAAGTCGGTACTTATGCCTAGTTAAAAATCATTTTATAGCTTCGGTAATAAGTACCTAAGCATTACTATTTTCATGCATTATACATAATAATTGTGTACACAATTTTCCGTGACATTGAGTAACCTATTTAAGGTTACAGAAGTCACCGGTCAGCGTACAATGCACCTAAAATGTTTACCTATAATAGCACTGAACATTTTAGGTAATTTAATGACAATGTACCTAATACTTATGTATAGCTACATAATAAACAAAATTATTATTTTTGGGACTGTCACTGTACTTAATTGCTTGGCGGTCATTTTTCCACGATGGCATATGGAATGGATTATACCTATTAATTAATAATAGGTAATAATAGCAGTCGTATTTTTTAATCTCCTAATATTAGGAGATTAAAAAATACTTAGACTGCTATAATCATAACCCGTTGAAAGCTAGAAACTTGTCTATTTAATAGGTTCGTACACAAAAGACCTGGATTTAATTAATCAGACAAACAATATTCAAATCAAATCGACCTGACCTTTACAGGCGCGCAGGTACAAGTATGAATGGATCGCGTCAGCACTCAGCAGTCAGCAAAAATGAGGTTGCCAAGAGCCAACTGGCATTTCGCTGAACTGCCAAATGTGACGTGGTTACGTTATGACGATACGGCAGGGCGGTTTCCCCATACAATCGTATTAGTCTGTTTTCTCCGTGCATAATTATTACAAAAGAGAAAATATTTTTGCACCATAAATTTCTATTTATGTGTCCGTACCATGTCTCTATGTTTAATTTTTTTCGATAAATTAATAATTTTAAGAATATGGAATCTTCAAAAATTGCAAAAATGTCCCAGTTTTCGCGTCATCATCAGATATCCCGCAAATAAATTTGACGAATAAGTCAAAAAAAGAAAAACATACCGACAAAGCCTTGAGTCCTTCTTTACATATTCTTGAAAAAAAATATTTAAAATCGGTTCTTTTTTGAAGGAGGAAATAGAAAAATACGAGAGTAAGAATTCGAAAAAGAAACCTAGATAGGTACATATTATGTACATATCCACGCAGTCGACGACGCAACGACGTTGCGAACTCCCAAAAATGTAGGTCTACCAATTAGATGTAGATCTATATTTTTACATAATATAGGTAGCAAGGATAGTAGTAATGCACAGTACTGGATGCAATGTGATATCTATTAATAACAATTAATCAGTCCACGTACCTACCTAGGTTTGTAACTGCAGACTGCAACAACTGAAACGCGTGATATCTTATGTATACTATACCTAGGTTATGTATAATCTATTAGGTAGGTACTAGTTGCCTATCGTACTACATATTCAATATTTCGAAATTGCTATATTTGAAACCATCATCTTAAATATAAAGAGGTCCATCTGGGGAGGGGAGATTTCGGCCGTGGCTAGTTACCACCACCGTACCGGCAAAGCCGTGCCGCTAAGCGAAATATCGTATTGCAATGTAACATACGAAGCCGAGTAGAAACTAGAAACCAATGATATTTTTGTAGAAACCAATTTTATATGTTAATCTGCAATACAGACTTTTGTCTACCATACTTATCGATGTACAGACAAACTTTTGTTAAATATATAATATTTACATCCTCAGATACCTATTGACAGGCGATGATCGCGATATTTGAAGAATCCATAGCCTACACAGAGACACGTGACATCATAATCACTTTAACCCATTACCGGCTCACTAGCTAAGTAATGCGTAAAAGTGATAAGTATTTATTTAATAATTCTAAAAACTCCAAAAAGATAGGGCTGTGCTCGTGCCCGGATATCGAACTCCCGACCACCCGAAATAGGCAGCCGGGCGTCTAAAACTTAGCGCTTTTAGGAAGGCCATAATAATTTATTATCATCTTTTTTCTGTTAGATAAGTAAGTACTGGATAAAGTACTTTAAATACGTCTGTCAGACAGTTTAAAGCGTGCATCTAGCGAGCTTTTAGATTTTCTTCTTCTCAGATTTCATATCCGAAAGCATAGTTAGTTTGTTTGACTTTCCTAATGAATATTGATTGAGCCTCTAGGCACAGGATAGGTAGGTAACTCTAGGGTACACCGACGAACTTGACATACCTACATTTTGAGTCTAAAAATGAAACATACCTACTAATAGTACGAGTTATTACGTCCACAAACTGCTCGACAGTCTTAAACTCATAATATAATAGCATCTGGAAATCGTAAAATATTACTTGTAGATTGATAAAATATGTATTAACGTCTGTTAATTTAGTACAGATACCTAGGTCATCTATCATTGGTCCTAAGTCACCAGTCACCACGTAGGCTAGGTAGACGTAGGCACAAGTTTGTTTTATTTGCAGTTTCATTTAGCCCTAGTGTGATCCTTGGTAGGTGTAATCTGGGTCTACCACTACAGCCCATTAAAGTCCCACAGCTGGGCACAGGCCTCCACTCTCACAGGAGAGAGGGAATCAGAGCTTAGACCCACCGGCCACCACGCTGCTCCAATGCGGGCTGGCAGATCTGGGTCTAGCTTAAATACAATGAAAAAATTGTAACTTTCCACACTATGCTGACATTATTTTACGCTATAGTACTATGTAACGAATAAGACCGTTTTAGAATAATTATTATTTAAATTACGCTTACTGGCGCCATCTAATTAGCGACAGTTTTACTATTTTACTTTTTTTTGTAAGGTGATGTAATAGATGGCGCTATTAAATTGTATAATTTTCAAATAAACAATGATTTATATTAAACACTAATGTCATTATATACTTTTTAAATTGTAGTTTTATAATATTTACAAATTATCACATTCTATGTTGTACTAATGTATTATTCACGCTTTAACAATGAGTAAATAGTTTCCTTCGTCATTGCAACTCTGTGGTCATTGCGCTTTAATCACGGATGTAATCACAGAGTTATAAATGTCTGTGGATGTAATCAAAGTAAAACACAGAGTATGTCTGTGAAGTAAAACACAGAGTTATGTCTGTGAAGTAAAAGGAGCATCACTAATCCTAGTCTATGGACTGAATCATTCATACGACTCATTCTTTCCGGTTGTCGAATTGACCGTGGCATTGACAGTAAAAGCTGCACAAAAGCTGTCATTACTGTCGCCTGTCGCTGAGTTTATTCGATTTTGATTTACGTCATTCTCAAGTTTTAATTTAACCAAAACCTTTATCATATTGTAAACTGGTGTACAGAAATATTAGTTTTTATAATAGTAAATAAATATTGAGTTCTACAATCGTGGAGAAATATAAAACGCACATATCAGCTTCTTTTTGAACATGGGGCTATGCGACGAAGGTGAGTACGAATAATTTCCTTCATGTGTACCATTGTAAACAAGTCAATTAACTGGACTCGCAATTAGAGAATCCCATTTTCTCCCACATACGCATTCACTGTAATGGAAACTTTTAACTGTTTGCTTGTATAACCTATAAATAAATAGACATAGGAGATTCGAGGAATAATAATTGCAATAAGGCAGTGTTTGATAAGTAAATATGTTGGAAAAGTTGTCATAAATAGTACGCCATCCACGTTAACGCTTAAAATAAGCAGTGTTAAAGCGTCGAATACTATCGCGGAATTAGCATTCCACCAGAACAGGTTTGACCTCCACTTAGTACCAAATGTTTATTTATCAGTGTTCTTATGTAAATGCAGTAAGTATGTTTCATACATTAATGTTGTAGTAAATAAATAAAGATACATACATATCTGGTTTCTAGAAATGTGACATAATCCATACTAATAATAAATAATCTAAATTCAAAAGTGTATCTGTCTGTCTGCTACGCTTTAACAGTACTTCTTTCAAGCAATTTAGATGGTTACATAGGTTGTATCCCAGGGAAGCACATAGGCTAGTTTTTTATCCCGGAAATTTAAAGAGAGAAATTTAAAAAAAACTTCATCCACGAAGTTCATCATCTAGTATTGTCTAGTATCTCTTTGTTAAATACCTTTTATGTTACACTTAGTTTTATACATATTGTGGTAAATAACTTTTAATTGACAGGAAGTGCTTGAATTATATTATTTAAAACATGTTACATAAGAAATCCTAAGTAGGTACCTAAATCACAAAAAATAAAACTTATACTTATTGAGAATTCTTAGCTGAAGCTACGTAGCTGCTGTTATGAGATTTATTTTTTGTTGAATGTTAAAATAATTGACTTTGTTATACTTCCTATTTTTATTCCGTTCAGATGAATAATTTTTATTTATTGTTCATCCCTTTCTGTCTCATCCCTTTAGGTGTTTCGTCTCATTTAGTACACTGTACATTTTTCTTCTTATAGAAACAAGACATTCACCTTCATGGTTGATCAGTTTTTAAGAAGCGTCCAGGGTGATGGTATGTAGTTCCATAGGAAGCCATATTATGTTAAACAATGTGATATGTGAATATATGCTGTCAGTATCTTACATTGCATAAATATGAGACTTCAATGGTTCAGAAATAGTTAAGGACACAATAATTACCATCAATTGTAAGTGGAAGAAACTAGACAATCGATCACAATTAATTAATGAATGCATAGCAATGTTGCAAGCAATGCAACGCGTTTTTTGTGTAAGTTTTATCAATAACTATTGATAAAACTTACACAAAAAACGCAATCAAAACTATATTTTTTGATTGTGTTGACTTAGGAGCTTGATTTTTTTAGAACTAAGTAGGTAAGTATTTGATATTAAACATTCCAGCGTTAAGTGAATCCAACCATTCCCAAGAAAAAGGTGGTTGACGGAGAGGCAGACAGACAGACAGTGAAGAATAAGGGTTCCTTTTTCCTCTTGAGGTATGGAACCCTAAAAAAAAACATTTTTACAGATTTAAATATTAATAACACTTTTTACTTTGTTCAGAAAGGTACAGTTGGTATATATAATAATATTATTTATCATCAATCATGACTAAGAGTATTATGATGCTATACAAGGACTAATAAATCATTATGGTTCCAAACAATAATATTTTGTTTCAATACACTTTTATCTTAATGCCTCATTATGATATACCATAAATAGGTACAATATAATAATATAAAACAATGGATAAAAAGTAAATTGCTAGGTATGATATTTTCTCTCTTTCTCATAGCAGCTTTCAAGTTATTATATGATAAACCTTTTAAAAACAGAATGTGATCTGTATTGAAAATGTTAAATTGCATTCCTTTTAATCCATACTAAGTAATATTATAAATTCGAAAGTGTGTCTGTCTCACTGGTTAGCTTTTACGGCCTACCTGTTCAATCGATATTGACAAAATTTGATACAGATATTGCATCCCGAGAAAGGACTTAGGATATTCTTATTACCATAGTTCCCACAGGGCCCAAATCTTAAAACCATGCCGACAAAGTTGCAGGTATAATAGTAAAACAGTGACCTCGAGTAAAAAAAGTGATCTTTTTAAACAAACAAACCTCTGAGGGCAAACACATAATATACTGTCTCCGCTCCGTCGTAGGTAAAAATGTGATTAGATACATATTTACAAACATCAAAATATTTTTGCTAAAAATTTAAATCTACACCCATTAAGATGTCTATAATTAATAAATCATTGAGCTATTCAAGCTTAGTCATTACATGTTATTTAGAAGCTGGAATCATACTAATATTATAAATGCGAAAGTCTGTTTGTTTGTTGGTTTGTCCTTTAATCACGCCGCAACGAAGCAACAGATCAACTTAATTTTTGGCATGGGAATAGTTGAGGACCTGGAGAGTCACATAGGGTACTATTTATCCTGGAAAATAAAGGAGTTCCCGCGGGAATCAAAAAAACTTAAACCACGCGGACGAAGTCGCGGGCATCAGCTAGTCAATAATAATAATTTTCTGATGAAATCATTCAACATAGGCTGTAATGCTTGCTAATTAGCTAAGATGTGATTTCTCAGTAGGCATATTATTATGATTTTATGAAGTTCCTTGTACTCATTAAAAACATAATGTGTATCAGAAATATTCCTCTATCTGTATATTATTCATAGCTTTGAGTCCAAAGTTCAGTTCTTGCAACTTTGCACTTAATACATAGGCTTACACACCTTTACATCTATCCCCTCTAAGGGCTATATCTACCTAGTGCCTATAGCGAATTTAGAAAAATAAAACAGAACTTCATGGAAGTGAGTTTTTAAAAATATTTATTTAAGTAAATAAACTAAGCTTTATTAACTATGTACTTATAAAAAAAATTAAAAGCTTTCAGTTCCAATAACTTATTAAGTGTTTCACATTGATTCTAATCTGATGAATATCTGTAAAAAGTTCCATCGTAAAAATCGTTCGTACATTGTTGACTCACATTTGAACTGTGAACTCAAAGTGGGTCTGTGGCAGTGTGAAGTAGCCTTAACAAACGGACTTTGGACCGCAGTCTTGATAATTTACTCTCTTATCAAAGACCGTAGTGTGTCGATAAATAATTGAGGACGACAACAAATGGCGGATGCGACACTACCACTGTCCACTACGCACTAGTTTGAAAGCATTGGTATAGGTATCTGAAGTTCAATAAATGTCTCAATTAATGGAGTTTGGTGCCTAGTATAGGAATGAGGGATCTTGGTAAGTTAATAAACATTATATCGGTGCTAGGTAGTTCCATTCAATATAAGATTAGCTTCTGTGTGGACTACACAAATTTCAAACCCCTTTTTTACTTGACGTTTTATTGAATTTGTCACGTTTACGTCATAATAGCTATCTGCATGCCTTTCAGCCCGATTCGTCCAGTGGTTTGAGCTGTCCGTTGATAAATCAGTCAGTCAGTCACCTTTTTTTTACTTTTTATATACGAGTATTTATATAAATGTTAATAATCGTATAATTTATATGATTTTGGATTTAGATAAATAAAGTGCCATATTCCTTACTAGATGATGCCCGCGACTTCGTTCGCGTGGATTGTTTTTTATTCCCGCGGGAACTCTCCAATTACCGGGATAAAAAGAAGCCTATGTCCTTCCCCGGGATGTAACCTGTTTCTGTACCAAATTTCATCAAAATCGGTTGAATAGTTGGGCCATGAAAGCGTACAGACTACAGACAGACAGACAAACAGACACACTTTCGCATTTATACTATTAGTATGGATTCCCGGGCTAGTCTGTCTTCATGCCTTCATTTGGCTTTGTCTATAGTCTATAACTATGTCTAATATTATGTTAATAATTGTTAATTGTTAACAGAGGTTTTTTGAATTTATTTGCTGAATTCTACTGGTAATATTAGGTCTTTACCTATGAAATTGCCTTTCTTCAGTACTGGTCATTTCAAATAAAAAAAAGTTTGTAATGGCTCTGTATTCTAAATTCAAATTAATTATGTTTTAAAACCATGACATTCTTTTTACAAACTCAGTCTTTTGTTTTTTGATTAGCGTTGTATTTTCATTACATTTCAACATTTTTCGTCATAATGGATACTTTAAAAATTCGTGTAATTATGGAATACTAGATGATGCCCGCGACTAAAATACTTTTTCCAAAATTTAGACAACTTTTTAGTGGGTAAAAAATTCAATACCCGAGAGGCAGTACAAAATGCCTTTGAAGAGTTTGTTGCCTCCCGTCCAGCTGATTTTTACAAGAAGGGCATCAATAAACTGCCAATGCGTTGGCAAAGATGCGTCGATTGCATGGGTGATTACTTCGAATAACAGAAATAAAAAAGTTTGAAAAAATAAGTACATACTTTCACTTATTCCATAGGCATCGGCAATTTCATAGGTAAAGACCTATTATTTTTTGAAAATCATACGGTCTTACTCGTAAGGTTTTGTTGTAGGTTCAAAAAAAGTCAAAGTCAAAATATATTTATTCAATTTAGGTACAATTGTACACTTATTGACGTCCAGTTAGGTACCTACTTATAAAATATGATGGTGATAATCAGTTACGGTATCTTAAAACTAAAGCTACGAGGGTTCCAAACGCGCCCTGGTCTGAGAAGAGCCCACAACAAATTCAGGCGGGGTTTTTTTTATTATCACAATGTTAAACCGACTGTGCAAAATTCACTCGATATCTTTAAATTGAATACGACCTACTTTACTACCTACGAATAGTGGAATATTCCTTCATAAAGAACGCTAGGCTTCATATTTTTCATAAAGGGTTCGTTAGACGATAGGTTAGGCGCCCATCAATCTTACTATGAGTGACGAATGACTGATCCTCACGAAGGAGCAGGCAATTATGCAGATTTTTGTCATGCGAACATCAACCATCGCCGTAAAGGGAGTTCCCTCCACGGCCGTCGCATTTGAACTAGAACTTTAGATGGTAGTAGGTTTTTCGTCAGTCGAAGCAGTGAACTGTGTCATAAGTCACAACTGACAGCAAAAACTATCGGCTAATGATCCCCTATCGTCTATGACATAATGTGGACATAATACGATATAATACATAAGGACATTGAATGCTGATAGAGTAACTGCTGACTTTCTTGCCGGCTCTTCTCAGCTGAATCCGCAAACCGGTGGTAGATTCAAAACAAGACTTACCACTGCATTCAGCAATAAGCATGCATTGCATGTAGTGTTCGCTTTAATATGATTTTACATGTATTGGCATGTGTCTGTAACTTTATGTAACTTATATCATAATATGTAAAAATCGCTAGAGAACCTTATGAATAAAAATAAAAAATAAATAAGCAAATTACAGTTGAGTTTGTGTGGGACTTCGATATCGACTATCGAGTCGTGTGAAGTCAGTTTAACAAATGGACTTTGAACTATTGTATCTCGCTAGTTATTATTTTATTGACGAGACCGTCGCATCCATGTTGCAAACTAGCAAAAGGGCAAAAATTCTTCGCATTGCATTTTGCAAGTCACCATGATTATGTATGTCATTTTTACAATGATCTTTCACTATGTACTGAACTTACTACTTACTTAAAACTAATCACAAAAATATTCGTGACTTGAAAAAATGCAATTTGGCTTCCACATTTACAAGTAAAAATTATTCATAGGCAGTTCTTATAAGAACCCCCTCTCCTATGAGAGTGGAGGCCTGTGCCCAGCAGTGGAACGTTAATGGGCTGTAGTGGAAGTGGAAGTTCTTATAAAAACAACCAAAGGAAAGATATAGAATATTATTATGGGACATATTTTTAAATTGAAAAAATAAAACAGCAAAGCAAAACAAAAGAAATGCCGAGGAACTCTGGAGTCTGGGCTGAAACAGTTTTAGCATTAAAATTTTAGAAATTTAGAGACAAACTTAGTTTTGCAGTCCCAAAAAGAAAAAAAAATATCGGAAAAATAAAATAAAAAGATTCCGGTTCTTTTAGTGCACTGAGCTGTCATTTTTATAAAACCACTACAAATAAGAGATGATAAAACAAGTGTTGTCAAAGGAAATACATAAATATTTTATGCGTTACTAGAAATGATAATAAAAAATATTTTCTGAAAAAGCCATGATATTTTATCGCCACTAACAAATATCTCGAGAAGATAACATTGTTTACATCCTTGTGAAATATGCCTACATTGGGGCTGATTCTGTAGTGCACAATCTCTAAACTAAACTAAAATTAGAGCATTACAAATATTGCTAACCCTTTCATATTACTCCCTACGGAAAGGGACAGAACTAGATTTAAAGCTGCCATTTTAGTTTAGTTTAGAGATTTTGTTATACAGAATAAGCCCCATTAAATCATTAATTTTACATAATACTAGCGATCCGCCCCGGCTTCGCACGGGTAGCACTAATAATCCTAATAGTCTAGATACCCAATATAAAAAGCTATAAAAATGGTTATTGTGAGTCAACCTTGAAAGATAGATGTATGCTATCGCGGATTTTATTTTAGAACTTTTTGAGAGGAACAATTTCACCATACATTGTTTTCGTGTAACTTAACTATTTACGCAGCGCTCGCCACGTAAGCTCTCGGAAGAGAGGATTTTTTCCGACTTAGTTCACATAATTGCAATTTTCGTAAGGATCTCTAATTTTTTTAAAAATAAAATATAGCCTATGTTACTCGCTGATAATGTAGCTTTCTATAGGTGAAAGAATTTTTAAAATCGGTTGAGTAGTTTTTGAGTTTATCCATTACAAACAAACAAACAAACAAACAAACAAATCTTTCCTCTTTATATTAGTATAGATTAGACCTACGCTTTGATGAGAAATCCCACCAGGCACCCCATAGATATATGTAGGCAGCCCTTTAACTATAAATTAATTTAAACTGCCTCGTTTTGCTAGGGGAAAGCAGTAAGCACTGAGGTAAATGAGCAATTCCGAGGTTGGGCCATCAATAGGTATTGCGTTTTTCAGTCGATAAATTCGCAGTAGCTCAGAGTTAGGAAGTAGGTGGTGTTTCACCACCGTACCTCAAAGAGCGCCCGAAGCCGTCAGTCCTGCGCCTGATCTCTCTCCGGTCGTATTTTTCCGGAATAGTATCACATAGTATATCGGAATAGTAGAGTGAGAGAATAAACATTAGACAGTGCACCTGTGTTCGCGGCTTCGTGCACAGACTTGGTCTGCTGTTGCGCTAGAATATCTCCCGCGCAAATGATCTTTTTTTTTTAAATCTACTTCAAGTCAAGGGCTACCTTGACTGCGGTCTCACCTGATGTTAAGTGATAACGCAGTCTAAAATGGTAGCGGGCTAACTTGTTAGGGGCATGGCAGTTATATTATACCCATACCTTTATTCGGTTTCAACACGGCATCGTACCGGAACGCTAAATCGCTTGGCGGCACGTCATTGCCGGTAGGGTGGTAACTAGCCACGGCCGAAGCCTCCCACCACGCCAGACCAGGAAAAAATCAGAAATTATAAATTCCCAACTTGACCCTGCCGGGGATCTAACCCGGGACCTCCGCACGTTAAGTCAACAGCGCTCAGTACTGCGCCAGCTGGAGGGCGTCAAATCGATCTATGGGGAAATTATCCGCTATGGCAGAATCTCTACCGGCAGGACGTTTTTAACCCCTATATGTTAATTGGGTTGATCTTGATTCACAATGGAATTTGGAATTCCTGCGCACCATATATCATGCTTCTTAACTAAACTTATTGGCTTAATCTGTTAATTGTCTGTCAGTAGAAGAATATTTAAGATATTTTGTTAAGATTCAATCACTTTACCACAAGCACACGTTTTTATGTGATAATAATTATGTGGTACAATACTGGATGTCCTCCATTTACCTGTAGCTGGGCGGCAAGGTTGAGGTCAATGCTACGTCACGGTATATCATTACACTGCACTAGTCATTTGACGTCATTCGCCTGCGCTAGGAACCATTTGTAAGTATACTGAAATTTATCCACCTTATCATGAAGTAGCAATTAAGTACAGTTCGCGCGCGAGTTGAATGCAGCGAGCTTATGTACGGTGCCACATACATAGCTCTGCAACGAACCTTACATTTGTTGATCTTCCCTGACACAGTGGTAAGCGCTGTGGTCTTATTATTAAAAAATGGGTCCAATTCTCGGCAGAGGCAATTTATAATGTCTTAGTTGTCTCTGGTCTGGGTTCGGAGAGGCTTTGGCCGTGGCTGGTTGCCATCTTACCGGCAAAGACATGGCGCTTGGCGTTCTGGTACGCTGTCGCGTAGAAACTACTCGTAGATAAGGTTTAATAAAATTGCCATACCAGAGTAGGCCGTTTGACTGCATCATCCCTTAACTTAACTGAATATTTAAAAAAAAACAATTTCCACCTATTATAACTATCATGTATTAATTAGATTGTTTATATACTTTGTTTTATAATGAAGTGTATCTATCTGAAGTCATATCATGAATGTGAAAGTGTGTTTCGTCTGTCCTTCAATCACGCCGCAACAGAGCAGCGGTCCCTATACGCGATTTTTGCACGGAGTATGACAAGGCTTCTTGGGATTATCAAAACCGGGTGGAATACAATGCAATTGCTCAAGACACGACATAGGTTTCAAACCAAAAACAGTTTTTATAGTTAGTGTGAGTTGTGACCTCCATGGAGGTAATAAAATAAGTATTTAATATTTATATACCCACTTGATTATGTCACCGTTTACTTCCGTATTTTTATAAAAGTAAACAGTTGAAAAGGGCCGTGTTTTTTATGCTCCTACAGACACCGTTACTTGTTGACTACCTTGTTGTCCTTAGTACTGTGCAATGGTAAATTAGGTGCATTTTTAATCAGATTATATAATAGTTAAGGAAACCACTTTATGAAGCATAACATCCATACTTCCATACTAATATTATAAATGCGAAAGTGTGTCTGTCTGTCTGTCTTCTACGCTTTCACTGCCCATCCGTTCAACCGATTTTGATGAAATTTGGTACAGGGAAAGTTTGTATCCCGGGGAAGGACATAGGCTACTTTTTATCCCGTAAAGTTAAGAAGTTCCCGCGGAATTAAAAAAAACTTAACCCACGCGGACGAAGTTGCGGGCATCATCTAGTTATTAGGTATATATTCAATGATGTTTGTCGTAAAATTGAGAATATTTTAATTATGTATGTAGATAACCTAAATGGTTTTCTATCCAATCCGGGCCGAGAAATTGAAGAAAGGCAAAGCTCGAAAACTTGGTCCCACGCTAGGGGCCGTCCATTAATCACGTGATGTTTTTTGAGCATTTTTTAACCCCCCCTCCCCCTTGGTGATACGTGGTGAGGTTTAAGACTAAACCCCCCCCCCCACCTAAAATCACGTGTATTTTTTAGTACCTACAAAGAATCTTAAACATTTTTTTAATGCAACACGTACGAGGTAATAAACGGTGTACGCGTGTATTCGGCGCCAAAATAACAGAGTAACTGCCAAATGGCAATGAAGCCGAGCCGGGCGATCGTCGCGGTGCGCGGCGCGCGGGGACTTCGTTCGTTGCCTGGCAACGGCGAGTCAAGGTCACACTACACGCCGCTTTTCGGTTAAGAAATCGCGCGTTTGACGAAAAAATAAATACACGTGATATCTTACTACACCCCCCTCCCCCCTTGTGATATTTCGTGATTTTTGTTTAACCCCCTCCCCCCCCCCTTTCTAGCCTCGCGTGATTAATGGACGGCCCCCTGGATCTCCCGTTTGGCTGTATCAGTGGTTGTGTCGGATTGCCGTTCCGTCACATTGTGTGAGAGAGAATAAGAGTTCATCTATGCACTATACACATAAATCCTGTGTCATTTGCTATAGTTTCAGCACGCCAATCAGATCTGGATCTCCGAGGGCTTAAAGGTTTTTGCTCACTTTATCAAACCAGCGATACGTAGGTCGTCCAACAGAGAATTTTCCTAACTACATATTTAATTAACTTTCACAATATAATTAGGCTTATATAACCAGTGCCATGATTTACAGCGTAGATATGCGACAAGTAAACACTCGTATCTGAGGGCGGGTCGGGGGTCAGGATAGCTCGCTATCGGGGTTCAGACGAGTCTGTCCCGCTAACGCGCAGTACCCTCGATTCACCAAGTAGACCGCTTAAAATCGGTGTTTTGACCCAGTAAATAACAAGATAAAGTTCAAAAACTAAAACCCGACTAGATACCTTCTATACCACCAGTACCACATACCGTCCATCATATTTCTTACTCCACTACAAGTTAGCCCTTGACTGCAATCTCAACTGTTGACTGGTGGTACCTAAGTGATGATGCAGTCTAAGATGGTGGCTAACTTGTTAGAATATGACAGATAAAGATATATTTAGTACACCTAACCCTAATTTTGAGTTTCTATACGAATAGACTAAAAGATAACTGCACTTTTGGTAACTATCGCCAGAAAGGTTGATTCAGTGTTAGGTGGATTTAGGGCTCTCCACTGATCACGAAAGTTACAGTCTGCCAGCATGTGGATGGGCCTTTCGCTAGATATGGCCGCTCAAAGACGGTTTATTGTTAGCAAAAATGAACGATAACTAGAAAAGCTGATTCTTGTACAGTATTAAAGTATGCCCAGTACCTATTTAAACAGTGTAAAACTGACGCATGTGGATGGGACTTTTACTAGATATCACCTCTCAAAGACGTTATAAGCTATACTTACTATGCGTTCCTGTAAAAAAATATTAGCAATTATTATGTCGTTGTTTGCTATTAAAAAAATTTACCAGCAATCAACGGGACGCTGCAAACTATCTCTACCTACCAAATTTCGTAAAAATCGGAGCAAAAATGTAACAAATAGACAGACACTTTTGAATTTATAGTATTAGTATGGGATATTGATTATGCATTTCTCCCTAGATCCTACTACTCGCGTCTCGCACTCACTCTTAGCTGGGCTAATCCAAAAACAAATCCTGTATTGCAAGATCTTTGTTTAGGATTTTTCCAAAATATCCTTCACATTATGAAAATTAAATCACTCATAACTATAAATTATTGAGAAAATTAACATTTCCACTGAACCTATTAGTCATTGTTTATCATTTGTGTTGTTTATGCAGTTATTGGTCGTTACTTTTATCAGCATAATGGGTGAATTATGGATACATTTTATTTATGTATCGAAACCTAAATATTGTGAAGTCAAACTTGTGGAAATAGCCTTAATTCGGAGGGCAAAGAGCTCTACCTACTTCTTGCAAATAAAAATGTGCGTTATTGGTACTATAGGTATAACACCTTACTGCTGCACTCAGAGACTTACTTAAAAAACGCCTTAGTATATTATATTTTCTATTGAAATCGATACTAAGGAGTTCCTGTAATAAAGAAGCGACTCTGAGTGCGGCGGTATATAAAAGATGGCGGACTCAAATCAACTTCTCTGTTTGGCGGCCAGTTTCGGCGAAAGTGCAGACATTAATAATCCCGGCCGCATATAATCAGAAATTTCTGTCAGAAGAAATTTGGTACAGGGAAATTTCTGCCAGAGAAGGATAAAAGTCCTTTACCCAAACCCTTTTCTGATAATATGTGACTTGTTTTAAAACATTACTTCCGTCCGGGGAAAAATCAGAAGTTCTATTCCGTAAAAGCGGCATCAATCATTTTTACAATCTCAATTACCTATTGTGATTTTCTGAATGTGTGGTATTCTTGCTGCGACAATGGACGCCACTAGCGAAAGAATGTTAGTTGAGAGGTGATTGCGTTCGTTACACTGTACTCTGTAGAGATCGTTTAACCGTAATTTAGGTAAAGACCGAGGCCGAGTCGACTACAGACGAATCGCATCGAATTGAGACGTATTTGTTCCGTATATATGCATGCATAAAGACTCGACTCTGTTCGGCTGGGCCGTCATCTCGTCATATAATGTCCTATCCCTGTGGTCCTATCCTTCGTCAAACGGAACTGTTTGCTATACGTTGGCTATCCCGGCCCACTCCCGAATGTTTCTAAGCTACGACTTTCTTCTTCTACCAACGCTCGTCTTTCCTACAATTTTGCGTATTGTGGTCTGAAGAATACGATACCGATCATGTCTGGGAACATGTCCTAAATAACTGACTTTCCTTCACTGACTGACTACCTTCGAGCCCTAGGGCTCATTTCTCGGCGACGCCTAGCGCCCAACCCCCGGGGGCGGTGGCGCTGTAGCGGCCCGTAGGGCCTACGCAACATACCTATACAATCACTTCACTTCATAAAATCATTTTGCTCTAAAACACTGTCAATTTAACTAAGTTTAAAGATTGTGTATAGGTAGGTACTACCGGAGTAGCATAACATAAATAAAAGTGCTGGTAAATATTTGGATAAGAGCATGCCTTCGACATGTGCAGGAATTATACGTTTGCTTGGCGATTAGAAACGTGGTAAAAGTTCCGTTCTCGATAACTAATTGCCCACAATCTATTATTTACCCGTATTAAGAACGAATTGCCAACGTATTCGACTTTTTCATTGTTTTTGGAGCCGCTTGGCCGCTTTTCTATCATCGTCATTTCTAGCGCTGGCCTGAAATAGATGGCGTAGTCTCCGTCATTCAATTCAAACCAAGGCGATCATTGGCTTCAGCCAATGGCAAAGCTAACTTGGATTTAGATTTGTAATCCCGTGGGAAGTCTTTGATTTCCGTCAAAGAATGCCGTTTCGGCTTCCGTTTTTCCCTCTGCTTTTCATAAAGATCCAATCCAAACTAGAGTGAATGCACATAAAGCGAGTTCCAACTTCCATCTTAGGTTGCATCTTCACTTGTTTACTTGGTTTGATTGCAGCCAAGTGTAAGTCTATAAAAAAGGAAGTACATATACGGATAATTTATGGCTTTCGGCAGAATGCCACCTGTGCCAAAATTCGTCAAGTTCAGTGGTAGAGCAGTAAAAAGGTATAACAGACAGACATACTTCCGCATTAAAAATAGCATGAGAAGACTGGCCCGTGCACTGTAATGACAGTAGATTATAAGCATCTCAACGACGATTAAAAATCGCCATTATGCACATAATTCTAATAGCTATATAACAGCGCTGGATTACCTACATCGTTAGACGGCAATTATAAAACAACTATTTCTCTTCAAATTGGGATATCGTGTTAAAATTATCGCACAAAAAAGGAAGATTAAAAAACTGTAATTTGCTGCACAAAAGATGACAAAGGAACAAAGCGTACGCGCGACAATCAATTACTCATCCGGTCGACAACATAACATTCTCTGAACGAACGTATCTGCGTCCATCAGCTGTGACAGTGACTCCTCAACGTGCATTCGACTCTACATCCGCTGCATTTCCGATAACGGGTGACTCAGGCTTGCTGACTTGACATTTGCCGGTCAAGAGACTGTGTTAGCAGATTTGCGGTCATTAAAGCCTAATAAACACCCGATAGTTATTTCATTAGTAATTTTAATTTAGACAATTTAGTTCTCGCCTAGCCGCGGTCAAGGATGGTCGCGTTTTACATACTGCAATCGTCACGGATCAGATGCATGACACCCCCGCGTGACCTACGCTAACATATCGGCGTTTTGTACGATAACAATGGCACGATAAAAACAAAACACGTTAACGGTGCTCTGGTTCGCGTGACACTAAAGTAACAGCTGAGAACCTGATGAACATCAATATTGTAGTAGCAGGAACCACTGGTGAATTTAAATTTTACGTTTCTAAAGGACTTGGTAAAAGTGAATATCATAAGAGTAGTAAGCGATAGGGCCATGGTCAATGTGGTCATAATAACAACAGATCAACTTGCTGAAAGTGAAAATTGTATGAACAGAAGAAAGGGAAGGACCTGGTGAAAGTTGACTTTATGAATTAAAATAAACTGGTGAATGTGTGTGTGTATAATAGCTAAGAATCTGGTGATGAAATATTGGCATTAAATGTCGTACAGTCAAACCCAAGTATCGCTAGGTATTGATAAGTATGACTCGTATAAAACTGTATAATGTCCATAATTAGAATATATTCGATCACTTAAAAAGTTTATCTTTTGTATTATCAATTGTCGAATGTGGACTGTTTCGTTCAGTTGATGATAACGGTTGGATGTGGTGACACTCTTGACTTTTTGTGATCGTAAAATGCCAGCTCTTGGTTGCGAGATGGCAGCTTCACAAGACGTTTGCGTTCCGAGGTATTGCCCAGGTCCCGATTATGTGCTACCAGGATCATATATGTGGGAGAAGCATCAGAATAACCCATTTTCTATCCACGCGCATAGATCTCCAGAAAGCGAAAGATGCATCAACCCCTTGCCGGCATATACCACAGGTTCGTTGTTACCAGTAATGTTTTTCTGTATCAGTGAAGTTAGACGATTAGACATTATCAAATTGTGTAGGCGCCTACTTGATTTGTTTATTACATATGGCACAAACTATGATAACAACAAGAATTTAAAAGATAAGCGACAGTCAGTTAGATTTAGACAATGCCGTCTGATATAATCGTCTATAGAATACCTGGCATACCCATACATCCACGTTTGCCCGTTTCCATTTACATCATCATTAATATATATAAATCTCGTGTCACAATGTTTGTCCTCAATGGACTTCTAAACCACTTAACCGATTATAATAAAATTCGCACACCATGTGCAGTTCGATCTAACTTGAGAGATAGGATAGTTTATATTATATAGATTAGGATTATTAGTGCTACCCGTGCGAAGCCGGGGCGGATCGCTAGTCTAAATATATAGAAGGAAAAGGTGACTGACTGACTGAACTATCAAGGCACTGCTCAAACCGTTGAGTAGAAATGTGGCATACAGATAGCTATTAAGATGTAGGCATCCGCTAAGGAAGGATTTTTGAAAATTCAAAAATAAAAGCGTAACGTAAACGTAAGCGAAGCCGCGGGCAAAAGCTAGTACATAATATAATATCATTACTTACCACCAGCTGAGATCGCAGTCAAGGGCTAACTTGTATCATCAACATCTGTATCTCAAGTATAAACCCTCGCCAGGCCTACCACACATTAAATAATAGTAACTTCGTCCACGGATCCCACCCGGCCTGCTTTTGACTATATCTGTACTTCTATACTAATATTATAAAGAGGTAAAGTTTGTGAGGTTGTAGGCCGTAGGGGGTAATCTCTGGATCTACTGAACCGATTTTGAAAATTCTGGTAGCAATAGAAAGACACGTTATTTGTGTCATAGGCTATATATTAACCCGAAAAATTAGGGAGTTCCCGTGGGAATTTAAAAAACTTATTTCACGCGGACGAAGTCGTGGGCAGATACCCAAAAACCAAACACAAATAAATCGATAATAATCGAAATATAATTTATTATTATAATTATATTTCGACATTTGACTCTATTATAGGTTTCAACTAGCCAATTTCCTTTTAAGTTGCAACAATTTAGATGTAACTTGGTTGACGTATTTTGTAGCTACGGGATTTTCCTGAAACAAATATTATCAGGTATTATATTATAATATTGAATAGAATTTACAGGAATTTAATTCAATGTTTAATCTCAACTTCTGGTCGCGGTGTTACGGAGAATTTCGAGAGAGAAACCCCAACAAATTTTTGGTCTTATATGAAAATCCAATTCGCTACTGGAGTAGGTACCTACCTAAGCACACGAGCCTTACAATGAAGTAATACTATTATCCTCATTATATGACTTATATAAGAAGATGCTACATATCAATCTGTATAGTAACAACATATAAAAGTAATGTCATCGTAAATCTCATATTACGTGGTGGTTATCAAACTTAATGAACGCAATGATTATAGTCTGATATCAAGTCACCTGCGCTTGCGCAATTTCATAAATTGCCTTGCTTACAACCTAATTAATTAATTAATGTTACCTCCAACGATCTAGAATAGCATCTATTATTTTTTCCGCTGTAATAGCTGTATAATGTTTACTGCAAGCTACTTAGATATTGATTCAGCTGTCGAAATCTATTTATCACTAGCTGTTGCCCGCAACTTCGTCCGCATGGTTTAAGTTATTTTGATTCACGCGGGAACTCCTTAATTTACCGGGATAAAAAGAAGCCTATGTCACTCTCCAGATCCTCAACTATACCTATGCCAAAAGTCACGTTGATCCGTTGCTCCGCTGTGGCGTGATTGTAGGACAAACCAACAAACAAACACACTTTCGCATTTATAATATTAGTATGATTTTTTCAGCAGACTGACTAAAAACGTTTAATTAATATAATCTACTTTTAAGTATGTATTATTACAAAAGGCAGTAGAAGGTCATTATAGCTCAAATTACATAACTGTTTATGCTCACAGGAGATACAAATATAAATAATATGCATATTAACGTCGTTAAGGCATATTATATTTGGTTTATAAATAAATCAAGTGTTTTCTTACGTAATGGTCCAAGATCCCAGAGCCGCCAGACCTTACTTATTTTCTGAGAAACAAAATGTGTGTAATATAGTAGCTTTGGTACGTAGATTTAACGTACGCATACTCGCAAATTTGGGGCGACGGCCAATTTATAGTTATAAGGTGCTAAAGGTACGTAAAAACGTTGCTAACTTTACTTATTTTCTGAGTGCTGATTTTTATGTATGTTGTACAGAATATTGTTAATAATTAATAATCAATACTCCCAGACTCATGCCGTGGGCCGTTATTTCTGCCAGACACTTTAAAGGTCGCAAAAAAAAAACTTAACTTTACTTATTTTCTGAGTCTTCATTTTTATACACGATACTCAGGAAACTGTTTCAATACTATTTGCAATCAGCCAGACTAATCTGATGGGCGAAACATCCGCCAGACTCAATTTGAAATTTCGCTGTGATAAAATGTTGGCCTTATTTACAAGGTTTTAGGGACCTTTTTCATTGTGTGGAGTAAAGAGAACCATCAATTATTGCAATATCTAAGCCTGTGTACGAAAAGCTTACGAAAATCCACAATAAAGAGGGGGAAATGAGGGTTGGAACCTTACATGAAGGTTCTAAGTTTTTGAAGTTAGGGACTTGAAAATCGGCATTAAGGTGATTAATTTTAAATAATAATAACCTGTACAAGCAATTTTCTGAAAATCCACCCCAAAAGGGGTGGATTTTGGGGGTTGGAAGTTTGTATGAAAATCCTATGTTTTTGAAGCTAGAGACATGAAAATCGGCACTTAAGTTTTAAATAATAAAAACCTGTATAAGCAGTTTTACGAAAATCCACAACAAAGGTGGTGAAATGGAAGTTGGAAGCTTACATGAAGGTTCCAAGTTTTTGAACCAAGGACTTTAAAATCGGCATTTAGATTATTAATTTTAAATAATAATGACCTGTATAAGCAATTTTTCGAAAATTCAGCCCTAAGGGGGTGAAATGGGAGTTAGTAGTTTGCATGAAAGTGCTATGTTTTCGAAAACATGGAAATCGGCATTTAAGTTATTAAGTAATTTTCAATAATAAAAACCTTCTTAAGCTATATATTATAGCCGCAAGAATGTTAAGAACTTTGATAAGAGCAACGTACCACCGTGTAAAAGTGAGCTTCTGCAGCAGTTTCGGCAGCGAATTATATAAGCAGCTTTTGGAATAATCCTTATTTGACAGAACTTATAATTTTTAAACCTGAAAATAACGGATGGATGTTGCAAAACAACAATTACCATTTTAACTGGTTCGATGGGGACCAATTACCGGGTTTTGTAAGAGAATCCCTTGAAGTAGAATCAGGTACTTTACTCTCACTTCAAATTGTTTTTATAAATTTTGAAGCTATTCGAAACTTTATTAATTTATTTGTTTTTACAGATGAAGATTTTACCAATGATATTGACGACGATAAAGATTTGAATATATATTCAACACCAATGTGCTTAACATGCACACAACGAGATTATCTCGCGACGAGAGAGAGATAGAGATGTTGTCGTTGCCAGCTGTTTCGTTTACCCTGAAAAAAATATTCGGCATGTAAAGATTCGTTGAGAAAAATACCACAGATAATAAATATTACTCTCATCTTTACTTTTAACGTAACGAGTTAGGTAGTAGTAACCATGTTAGGTTCGGTAGACAAATAGAGATAACGGGTAGGCATAATATTACTCGTTGTGTGCATGCTAGCCCTACAAGATTGGCTAGATGAGGAATTACCAAACTTCGACGATGACGATAGTGATGATTATTAAAAAATAATCATCAAAATAATAATTAAAATTTTCTTAAAATTTTAATTATTAGATTTAATTTTCATCATTATTATCATTGAAATATACTTAAATATTAAGATAATAAAAGCGGATATTTATATGGATATTTTTCGGGATAGCCTTCCGCGTGGGTGATGTAAAGAAAAGTAACATTCTTGTGTTACTTTTCTCTTTATAAACACTTGAAGCCTGGCTGCATATACGTCCATTATTCAGGTCACGTTGTAGATTTCACAAATATATCACAAATATATCACAAATATATTTTTGTATTGAATTTTTGCTCATTTTGACACATTTTGACACATTTTAACACATTTTGCTCTAGGACTTCACAGCTGATTAAGTCTAGCTCACTGAATCTCCTCATGTCACTCCTATGTCTTTCCCCGGGATATAACCTACCTCTATACCAAATTTCAGCAAAATCGGTTGAAAAGATAGCCCGGGAAAGCGTAGCAAACAGACAGACAGACAGACAGACACAGTTTCGCATTTATAATATTTCGGATTTAGATATGAGCATAGATAAACATATTTATCAGTCGCCCGCGACTTCGATCGCGTACAATTTCTGATTTCCTATGAGATTATAAAATTTTCCCGCTGCAAAATGCATATCTAAAGAGGCTATAATATATTATCTATAGCTTACGAAGGTTTTTATTATTTAAAAGTACTTAATAAGTTAAATGCCGATTTTCATGTCTCTAACTTCTAAAACATAGGATTTTCATACAAACTTCCAACCCCCATTTCACCGCTTTTGGGGTGGATTTTCAGAAAATTGCTTATACAGGTTATTATTATTTTAAACTAATAACCATAATGCCGATTTTAAAGTCCCTAACTTCAAAAACTTAGAACCTTCATGTAAGGTTCCAACCCTCGTTTCACCCTCTTTATTGTTAAATCCCATTAACTTCTATCCATTAGAAGCTACCCATAAACTCTTAGTTTTACTCTAAAACTACACTTTCACTCACAAACACTCACTAACAAACACAAACACAAACACACTCATACACACTCTCACCCTTCCCCCCTCCCCCCCCACACAAATAGATGCACACACTTTATAACGCGCACTGCTTGTTAATTTAATTTAGTTTAACATTAATATATTATAAGTAATCCTGTCACTTATAAGTCACTCAGTGAGATCCTGCCGAGCGATCGCGTAACTTCTGCATCAATCATTGATACATCGCAATCACCTCTGATTGGTTAACACTCTTCCACTATTGGACATAATCCATTGACGCAGCAAGAATGCCATAAATTCAGCCAATTACAACAATTGATACTGTAACAATGATTGATGCAGAAGTTACGCGATCGCTCGGCTGGAGGAAGTCGTTACTGCTGTCATACAGGTTCCCTAGCGCAGCAGTAACAAAATGCTTTGTTTTATATGATGTATATCTAAGACCAATTATGTGTTAAATTAATGAAAAACCTTAAGTTTTTATATAAAACTTTATTGTATTGTATTACTTTTTGATAACTGCAGATAGCTTTTTGAAGATGCATCATGTATATTGTATGTTTTTGATCAAATAAATGAAATTGAAATTGAATTGAAATTGAAATTGAAATTGTGGATTTTCGTAAGCTTTTCGTACACACAATAATTGATGGTTCTTTTTACTCCACACAATGAAAAAGGTCCCTAAAACCTTGTAAATAAGGCCAACATTTTATCACAGCGAAATTTCAAATTGAGTCTGGCGGATGTTTGGCCCATCAGATTAGTCTGGCTGCTTGCAAATAGTATTGAAACAGTTTCCTGAGTATCGTGTATAAAAATGAAGACTCAGAAAATAAGTAAAGTTAAGTTTTTTTTTTGCGACCTTTAAAGTGTCTGGCAGAAATAACGGCCCACGGCATGAGTCTGGGAGTATTGATTATTAATTATTAACAATATTCTGTACAACATACATAAAAATCAGCACTCAGAAAATAAGTAAAGTTAGCAACGTTTTTACGTACCTTTAGCACCTTATAACTATAAATTGGCCGTCGCCCCAAATTTGCGAGTATGCGTATGTTAAATCTACGTACCAAAGCTACTATATTACACACATTTTGTTTCTCAGAAAATAAGTAAGGTCTGGCGGCTCTGGGATCTTGCTCTATAATATTTTTGTATATTACCGTTGTCCTTCATATATCAGTAAGTATAGATATATACTCGTAGACCTAGTACTTCCGTGGTTGTAAAAATCCCTTTGCTACATATTATACCGACCTTGTTTGAAGTAAGGTCATTACAGATTCCATAGCCAAATATGTAAATAAATGATAATAATGAGCTTTTAACTGCCCTTTTATTTATTTAACGGACTAATTACGTCATGTTTCTCAATAAATTAGGCATTAATTATGACATCATATTCGATTTTATAGATCAACAAAAAAACATTGTTTCTGTATTTTTCTTAATTTATATCTGTATTTTATTTTTATTATTTCCTACTTAGTTTGCAGTTTCAAAGCATTGAAAGGCGAGGAACTCCGCTGCACTCGCGATGTCATTTTCATACGCTTTTTCATAAAGAGTTTCTAAACGGGCTAATTTTAAAGCCATCTCTAATCACGCCTATTCCTGAGATCCATACTTTTCCACACTAATCCATACTTTTATATTATAAATGCGAAAATGTGTTAATCTGTCAGCCGGCTTTCACGGCTTATCTATTCAACCGATTTTAACGAAATTTGGTACAGAGATAGGTTGCATGATGATGCATCCCGGCGAAGGACATGTACTATTTATTTTATCCTGGAAAATCAAATGGTTTCCACGGGATTTTCAAAACCTGAATCCACGTAGACGACTATATACTTCTAGTCAACGACGTCTTGTTATGGAGTTTTTAGTGCTGAACTAGAGCATACGCCAATTTATAGCTCGCTAATTGAAAAATAGGCTTTTTAATACGACCCACAAGTAACGGTAAAAACGTTTGTTGCAGATAGTGATATGCAACTAGAGACCAGCAGTAGTGAGGCGAGTGCAACAAGTTCGATAACGCTGTCGCAGCACTGCGCCATATGTGGGGACCGAGCCACCGGCAAGCACTACGGGGCCTCATCGTGCGACGGATGCAAAGGCTTCTTTAGACGCAGCGTTAGAAAGAATCATCTGTACACTTGCAGGTTTGTGCCTTGTACCATCAAATACATTAGTTGGTTCTTTTGAGTTGTAAGACCTAACATTAAATTATGGTAAACGAGCCACAGGCAAGCACTACGGGGCCTCATCGTGCGACGGATGCAAAGGCTTCTTTGGACGCAGCGTTAGATAGAATCATCTGTACACTTGCAGGTTTGTGCCTTGTACCATCAAATACATTAGTTGGTTCTTTTGAGTTGTGAGACCTAACATTAAATTATGGTAACCGAGCCACAGGCAAGCACTTCGGGGCCTCATCGTGCGACGGATGCAAAGGCTTCTTTGGACGCAGCGTTAGATAGAATCATCTGTACACTTGCAGGTTTGTGCCTTGTACCATCAAATACATTAGTTGGTTCTTTTGAGTTGTAAAACCTAACATTAAATTATGGTAACCGAGCTACAGGCAAGGACTACGGGGCCTCATCGTGCGACGGATGCAAAGGCTTCTTTAGACGCAGCGTTAGAACAACCATATTGTGTACACTGCAGGTTTGTGTCTTTTTCATTTCTAAGACGAAAGAAAAGACAATATTAAGAATATTGTTTTTCCCACCAGTCATCATAATAAGAACTCTGTCTAAGTCTAAAAGTCTGTAGGAATAACTATTTGGCATAAAAATATTGCAATTACAGTTATTCATAATGCAAATGAAAATACTACGTACCTAATCTTGTACTTATTAAGTTCACGCTTAAGTTAGAAGGAGGAACGCGAGTTTTATCTATGGTATGTAGACTGAAGCGCAGTTGAACTTCGAAAAACAAAAACAGAGTTAATTTTATATATCTGAGAGATTTTTTTTTCAATGTGATCGACTTAACTATATCTGTATCTTTTACAGATTCAGCAGAAATTGCGTGGTAGACAAAGACAAAAGAAATCAATGCAGATACTGTAGGCTAAGGAAATGTTTTAAGGCTGGCATGAAAAAAGAAGGTAAGAATCGCTACCCACTAAGAATTACTCAAAAGATGATTATTAATAATGTTAGCTCTACTAATGTGTCTCTACACATCATGAAAAATGTGGTTGTATAATTTTTATCTGCCATAGATACCTATACCAAGACTATGAACATTGCAATAATAGCATATTATAATAAAGTTTTTATGACTCAGACTCTTCTTTACATGTATAATTATTTGCATAGCTAAAAATGACTAATTCATTGATTAATCATAATTCATAACGTAACACACAAAGACAAGCCCATGCTATCATAATAATTTTGTTACTAACACAAAATATCGGTGTCATATAAAAATCTATGTACTTAATATATACTCGATTATTTTAAATTATATAATAGAAAACGTAGCGCGCGAAAATACATTTAAAAAATCTTATATTTTCTCAATGAGAATGTTTGCTGATTCAAAATCAGTAAATATTTTTATTTCATAAAGAATTTGATGCAAGTTAATTAAACAGAAATTTAACTAAGTATATAGATTCTAAACGATAATTTCTACTCAAATACTTTTATTTTGAAACATAATGAGGTACTTGACTAGTTATCGTCAACGGCAGCTTTGATGACGTCATCAAAAGAATATACCCCTTTTTTATTTTAATCGATAGTTTAAAATCTGTGTTTAAAATAGTTATCAAACCTAAAATTAACAAGGGACGTGGAGATTAAGTCTTTTGGTAGGTCCTCTATATAATAATAATTACAAAAAAAAATTTTTTAACGTAGACAACATCCCAATGATTATATTAAATTACATTGTCTCTCATGGTCATAACTTCTGATTGTTTTTCTCGTGCCGTTAAAGAACTAACAAATTAACGAGCTAATTACATTATTATTCTCATTAAAATTGAGACATGCATGTACATATAATTTAGTAATTTAAACTAAAACTACGTACAATATTAACTCAAAGAATGACGCACTTGTTTATTTTGTATGCTTATCTGCCCGTATCAAATACCATGAATTTGGACAAACGGAACGCGCGACGGAATGGTGTTCCGTCGCTTTTTTCTTTTTATTTTATTTTTATACTAGATGATACCCGCGACGTTGAAGTTTTTTGTATTCCCGCGGAATCTTTTTAATATTCCGGGATAAAAAAGTAGACCATGCCCCTCCCTGGGATCCAAACTATCTTTGTACCGAATTTCATCAAAATCAGTTGAAAAAATGGGCCGTGAAAGAGTAGCAGATAGACAGCCACACCTTCGCATTTTAAATATGAAAGTTCGCATAAAGTTTTGCATTTTAAATATTGTTAGTAAAGTATCTCATTTGGTTTATGTTTGTACAAATTGCCTTTTCTTGATTCCAGCCGTACAAAACGAACGGGACCGCATCAACTGCAGGCGGCCGTCGTACGAGGAACCCTTGCAAGCTAACGGACTGTCGGTAGTCTCGCTGCTAAACGCTGAGCTCCTCAGCAGAAAGGTCATAGATGAAGTAAGTTGCACGAGTGATTTCTACACATATCGTCGTATAAAATTATAGTCTACAACTAAGTTATTGCTGGTTCGGCCCGAACTAAGACTTTGTTCAATGAGTTCGAACTCCATTTTTCTGTCCAAGACTACAAAACTAACTATTTTCTACCGTCGCGTCGGTTTCAATAGTAGAAGCTAAAAACCAATCCAGGTGTGCTCTCTCTTTCTCTATCGCCTGGCAGGAAAATAGGTTTTTAATACATTAATTCCGAAGCTATAATAATCTGACAGATGGACGAACAAACCTCGTTTCGGTTGTTCAATAAAATTTAACTTTCCTCCGTCAGACAAACAACGTAACGGACGCAGAGATCAACAACCGCAAGCTGGCCAAGATCAACGACGTGTGCGACTCCATCAAGCAGCAGCTGCTCATCCTCGTGGAGTGGGCCAAGTACATCCCCGCCTTCACAGAGCTGCACCTCGACGATCAGGTATACTGACACTGTCGTGACGCAGAGATCGACCGCGAGCTGGCCAAGATCAACGACGTGTGCGACTCCATCAAGCAGCAGCTGCTCATCCTCGTGGAGTGGGCCAAGTACATCCCCGCCTTCACAGAGCTGCACCTCGACGATCAGGTATACTGACACTGTCGTGACGCAGAGATCGACCGCGAGCTGGCCTAGATCAACGACGTGTGCGACTTGTTGGTCCAAACCATTGGCCAAACTTTGTATTGAAAGTCCACTTGGGTATTGGACTACAGAAATGTCAAAACGCGCGCTTAGTAAGGGTGTTGTATGAAATACTTGCTTGTGAGGTTTTGTTTTTATTATAAAATTGATTGACTTTTTTACTTTAATCGGTAGTTTAAAATGGTTATCAAACATAAAACTAACAGGGAACGTGGATATTACATTACGTCTTTTGGGCGATCCTCTGTTAAAAAAACACAAAAAAAATATTACATCAACAATCCAATTCAGATCTATAGTAGTATTATAGTCCCACAAACTTAGTAAAGTCGCTATACTCTATCCACGGAGACAAGTTAATAGGGAAGACAGGGACTCGTATGTGATTGGTCAGCGATAACCGTTAATGCAGTGTACAGACTACGTGTATATTTTAGTCTGATCGTGGTACCCGTACCTACTGTGCAGACGCGCTCATATTTTATCCTTACCTATCGTTATTGTTTTGTTGTAACCTTTTGAATAATGCGATTGAAAATACGAAAATACTCGTATTAATGCCCAAAAGTGGCAAAATTGTATTTTAAGTACAAGAAATAGTAGAGCCAAAAATGAACGCAATGGATAGAAATGTGGAAATAATGACTGATAACTTCATAAATGTAGAAAACGATAGCAGTGATACGTCGTCGGATAGTGATTTATATATTTTAAATTATAATAACTACGTAAATTGTAAAAAAAAAACAAGTGTAGTCGTGGGAAGAAAGCTAGTTTAATTTAATAGTAGCGCAGTGTGTACGTACATTCAGAATGGTTTACGCCCACTGACTTTTTTTGTCTTTGTCATTTGTATGGGATTACGTGACAGAGAGAGCGCTATATTAACTAGTCTCCGTGGATAGAGTATAGTAGATATAAAAAATAAAATAAAAACAAAAACTAAACAGGCATAAGATTTAGTTCCAATTTTGGCCACCAGGCCAGATAAGTTTGACGGGCTAAGTTAGACTACGCTAGATAAAAATATTTACAAGTAAAAATTACCCAGGTGGCGCTATTGCGCGCTCACGCGGGCGAACACTTGCTGCTGGGGTGCGCGCGACGCTCGCTGCACTTATCCGACGTGCTTCTACTGGGCAACAACTGCATCATCGCCAAACATCACATCGGTGAGATCTATTATTTTTTATTGCGAGATAGGCTTGCGCTTGACGACAATCAAGCTTAGTACAAAGCAATGACGAGGTCTAGGTTAGAGCGCGCTGGCCTAGAAGATGCCTATTCACTATTGCCTTGAAGTTACTTAAGTTGTACGTGGCAGGGAACAGTCTACCTCTAACAGACATACAATATATTAAACTAAGAGCAGTTAATTTAATATAAAGTCATAATATTAATATTTGATTCAAACAACTATTAATTATTGGTACAACAGATTATAATAATAATTAGCAAGAACAACCAGCAACCAATCTTAGATGAAATAAACGTTGAGGTCGCCTACGTCGACTGCTTAAAAAGTTGAATTCACAAATGTTGAGTTTTTAAAATGTTGAATTTGAACAGTATGAATTTTAAAAAAAATATCGATGGTCTATAAATTTTACTCGTTCCAGCAAAGCGCTGGACTGTTATTACTTATCTTTGTTTGACAACTTCCACTACACCAACAAATTTTTTCTGGTTCATCTCGGTAGGAAGATCATTCCGAACCGCTTGACCCTTAAAAAATACTTGGGTTAGTATTGGCCCAAGTATTTTTAAAGGGTCAAGCGGTTAACTACAAGTTTAGTTGGATAATAGACTATTCCATGCAATCTTCTATACTATACTATATTATAAATGCGAAAGTTTGGATGGATGGATATATAGATGTTTGTTACTTAATCACGCCAGAACCGCTGAATGGATCTGGATGAAATTTGGCATAGAGATAGATTATAGTCTGGAATAACACATAAGACTACTTTTATTCGGAAAATTAAAGAGTTCCCGCTGGAACCGAAAAACCACATTCCACGCGGACGAAATCGCGGGCATCAGCTAGTAACCGCGGCGTAAGTTGAAGCAGAAACACATTTCGGGTGTCAAACGAAGTGCGGTATGTGGTGCGCCGCGCGTTACCACACCCCTCGCTCCCCGCGCATGCTCCGCTTGGCTCTGTAGTAAAATGTACCTGCGCAGACGACCGCCAGTTTGGATCAACATACATACAGTCGTTTGTAAATTATAAGTAAAAAAACTATTACAGATGGCAGAATGGACATAGACATCAGCATGATCGGCATCCGGGTGATGGACGAGATCGTGAAGCCGCTGCGGGAGATCGACATCAACGATACGGAGTTCGCCTGTCTCAAGGCCATCGTGTTCTTTGACCCCAGTGAGTAGAGCGCTCTAGTTAATTCCCAAGCTATACCACTATCGTCGTTAACCTTGACAGATGATCTACGCACTGTTTAAATAGGCACTGTTTATGTGTATAGGGGCACACACATACATGAGATGATAACAGATGGCGCTGTTAGATCTAAGACGTAAACACTGCGCAACCCGAACAAAGTGCCTACGTTAACCAATCACGTACCGCAGCCTGAATCTCGATTCCGAAGTTCTTTCGGAATTGAACTATTTAAAGAACTTTCAACCCACAACAGATGGCTAGCTGGGACCCCGAGCATAACACAGACTCGCAGGAAGATCTTCCTATTACCTCAGTTGATCACATACTTAAGCTCTAGACACCCAGCTTAAATTAAACCCAATTATTTTCTTTCCAGACGCGAAAGGCCTCTCCCAACCGCAGAAGATCAAGCAACTCCGCTACCAAATCCAGATCAACCTAGAGGACTACATCAGCGACCGCCAGTACGACGGCCGCGGCCGCTTCGGCGAGCTCCTGCTTTGCCTGCCGCCGCTGCAGAGCATCACGTGGCAGATGATCGAGCAGATCCAGTTCGCGAAGCTGTTCGGAGTCGCGCATGTGGACAGCTTGCTGCAGGAGATGCTGCTCGGGGGTGAGTGAGCTTCTGCTGCTGAGAGCATCATGTGGTCTTGACCTCTTGAGATCCGCTTTGGCGCCTCCGAACATTTGACAGCTACATGATGCAATACAATACAATACATGATCGCAAAACAGTGGCACAAAGAATCAATCCAGACAATTCAAACAAACATCAGCCCCTTTTCTCAAACCTATATTAAGGCCAGCGTCGCTTATCTGACAAAAATAAAATAAAAACAAAAACTAAACAGGCATAAAAATTAGTTCCAATTTTGGCCACCTGGCTCCTTGACTTCGCTGAAGCTGACTTGTAACTGACATTTGATAATGCAAAATAGGAGATTATAAGGTTATCTATCTTTAATTTATCACAAAATACCATACTAATTAACACAAATAACAAAAGTGCCTTATCAGCAGATTACAGGTAGATTGATCAATAACTACGGCCGTTAAACAGTAAAAATAACTTTGTATTTATGGTCTAAGATCCCAAGTAAGATCGACCTTCACTCATCTCTACATCTCTACACCTCTACACTACACTACAGTCTACTATTATAAGACTTATGTTTGGGCCATTAGCAAAGGGTCTAACAGACTAAGGTCGTAGGTGCATCAACAGAGGCGTCGCTGGAGGAGGCGGGCGCGGAGGCCGGCGCGTCGCCGCTGGGCGCCGCGTCGCCGCCGCTCGTGCCGCAGCTGCCTTTACCCGAGCCTGCGCTGTTTGACGCCGCGCCTTTCAAGCAGGAGCCTAACGCGTAAGTACTAACCTGTAGTACAAACCTGAGGTCCGATTGTGTACGAATTGTCGATCAAATCGTCAAAATTCGGCGTCAAAGTAAAATAAACCATAACTGCATTGAATTAGAGCTCAATTTCGTGTATCCATTCTCATACGTTTAGGTATGTACGATACCCTAAACAGATGAGAATGAATACACGAAATTGAGCTCTAATCCAATGCTGTTATGGTTTATTTTACTTTGACGCCGAACTTAGATCGATTTGATCGGCAACTTTTAGACAATCGTGGGGCTGTACCGTGCTAGTTGTGATGTGCCGGATCGTTAAAAATGTATATATCGGGGGATACGGATTTTAACTTTCTTTCTCAATCAGTGTCGGTGCGCGTGACCTTGAAACGATAGTTGACGCCACTTGACGCTTTGCGTGACAAGACATGTTTCGAATTGCATTGCGCGGGTCTTTCCTTTCGGGTCGGGTCGTTCCTATTGGAACGGTAAATCGCTTAGCTGTTCAAGTCTACCTAAGGGAGGTAACTAGCTAGCCTTTTGGTTTAGGACACCGTATATATTTTACTCATAAAATCCATACTAATCAAATATCAAATAAATATTATAAATGCGAAAGTTTGGATGGATGGATGTATGTATGTATGGATGTATGTTTGTTACTCAATCACGCTCCAACGGATGAACGGATCTGGATGAAATTTGGCACAGAGATAGATTATAGTCTGGAATAGCACATAGGCTACTTTTTATCCCGGAAAATTAAAGAGTTCCCGCGGGAACCGAAAAACCTCAATCCACGCGGACGAAGTCGCGGGCATCAGCTAGTATTATAAATGCGAAAGTTTGGATGGATGTATGGATGTTTGTTACTCAATCACGCTCTAACGGCTGAACGGATCTGGATGAAATTTGGCACAGAGATAGATTGTAGTCTGGAATAGCACATAGGCTACTTTTTATCCCGGAAAATTAAAGAGTTCCCGCGGAAACCGAACCGAAAACCGAAGTCGCGGGCATCAGCTAGTATTATAAATGCCAAAGTGTGTCTGTTTGTCTGGTACGCTTTCACGGCCCGTCTGTTCAATCGATTTTGATGAAATTTGGTAGGGGGATAGGTTGTATCCTACAAAAGGACACGTCTCTTTTTATCCCGGAAAATTTAAGAGTTCCAGCTGGAATCAAAAAACCTTAATCCTCGCGGACGAAGTCGCGGACATCATCTAGTGATGGTATATCTAATAAGTATAAATAATTTAATGAAGATAAGTACTGCTTCATTTTGATTTTCTTATATTTTCTTAACAGGAGTCCTGAACATCCCTCGCGCGTCATGAAGCCAACCGAAATGACACTTTTATAGTGGTCTACAAATCACCATAGAAATAAAAACTATGTTATATTAGGGACGCGAGGCATTATTGTTATTATTTATACTTACATGAAAATTTAAAATTATTTAAGAAATTATAAGATGTAAAAATTTACAGGCAGCTGTATTGAAATCAGAAAGATAATATGGTATGGCCAATTCTGTTGTATACAACTCTAAACTTTATAAAATTGTATCGCTATCCCTTTTACAATGCTCTGTGCGGAAAAGGACAGCACTACATTTAATCCTGTTAGTTTATTTTAGAGATTGTTCACTTCAGAATTTGTCATATCAAAGAAACTTTATTCAGTGTTCGTTTGTTACTAATCATACAGATTTGCTGCGTAACATTTGTGTTGCCCACAATTTAAAGTTTCACGAAGAATACCTAAGTATATTAATATGTGTATATTATTGTCATGTTAGCTAACATGATGGGAAATTGTAAATGCATTTTGCATATTTTAAAGTAAAATGATAAGTATTTTAACAAAACTAAAGAAGTAAGGAGGTTATCAGTAATTCGGCTGTATAATTTTTATAGAGGTTTATTATCCTTATAAAGATGTTTTGTATTAAATTTATATACTAAAAGTACATTTTGGAACTATATGAAGCATAGGAATTAATTTATAGATGTGATAGTGCAAAATTATTTATTTTCACTCGGCTGTGTGAAAATCATGGTATATAAACGATATTCCAGAATTGAAATCAGAGTAAATGTACTAGGAGATCCATATTTCTTGTCGACTAAATCATTTTTTTTCTTTAACCTTAGCTATAAATAGGCTCGAAATAGTCATAGTTTAATATAAAAAAGTAATACCAGTTACAAATATTTTTATATAAAGATTTTTGGAAACTTTTTGCCATCATAAGTAGTTCTACTTGTAAATTAAAGTTCGCACATAAGGGACTCCGTCAAAGTCAAAAAGATGAAACATAAAGATTGCAATATTGAAACGCTCACGTCCTACAAAAAGTTGGTCAAAAACAAAATAGGTCGATTTGAATGTCTGTGAAAAATGAAAGGTTCAGGTTGAAATGAAAGATTAGTCAGGCATAAAATCGGTGATAAAAGTCGACCCAATTATCGGACCTACAAAAAGTCAGACGTGGGCGGAGGCCCTAACACTTGGCGTAACCAAAAGCACACAATAATAACTAGTACTCAAAAGTAAGCAGAAGACAAAACGGTTCTCAAAATTTAGGTTTACATTTTACAGGTACATACAGTTTTAGTTACCATTATTATTATATAGAAAGTAGGTGATGGTTATGTTTTCTTCCTTCTAAGAATTGTTTGCGTGATTAATTGTTTTATGAATGTGGGGACGTATTTGGCACTAGGATTAAATGTCTGTTTCGATTGTACCTACTCCAGTTTATATTTAATATGTATTTCGACTTTAAAAGGGCTTTATTGAAGCCTAATTTAGTAATTAATACTTTTTAATTCGATTCAGCTTTGTCAAAATTTGTATTTTCTGTGGACAAAAGATGAATCAAACTGAAAAAGTGAATAAAATCCCTTAGGGTCTACACCGACGGTCAGAATTTCAAATGTGAAAAGTCGAAATGTACTCGTATATCCTGACATTTAGATATATGGGATTGTTAAGATTTCTGCAAGAATAATCACAGAATCCATTGTAACTTTTTGCCTGCATCCCACTGGCGCCAAGTTTAAGTGCCCCTGAACCAGTGGCGTGCAGTTCATAGAGGCATAAAAGCACTCTTACCCAAATGGAAATTCGTCAACGCTCCTTTTCATTACAGTAAAAGTCAGTAAGTAGGTATTCTGAGTAACTAATGCCTACCCTAGCTTCAAGCCCTGTGCACGCCACTGCCCTGAACGAAAGTGAAGTCTGAATTTAGATTTAAGTATCTCATATTATGCTACATAGTAATAGATCTACTTTTTTACCTACTAATATAATTGTATAGTAGACTGAATATTTAACCGCATTGGTTGAGTGTATACTGTTAGGTTACTATTTTTGTACCACTATTTTAATGCTCAATGTATTCTTATTATCGGATAGGGTATCAGATTATGCCAAACGGTGAGAGTTTATTTTATTAGGGAGTAAAATGGGTTTGTCTGTAGATTTACAGCTACGTGTCATAGGTGCCTTATTTTCCTAGAGGTGTATTGTTGATTGTACATACTTACCATGTTATGAATTGTTTTTAGAATATATTACAAAAATAAATAATCTGTTATAATTCTGGCGTTTTTAATTTAAGACCACTTTTATTTTACCATTAGATTTGACCGTGTGAAATTTGGATCAGTCAGTGTCATGAAAACTAAGAAAGTAAATATTTATCACCAAATTGTGCCAAACATAACCTAAAAATGGTTGAGGTGCCGAGACATCATACCCTATAGCTGCACCTCAACGATCTAAACACTTACACATAATCAACAGGGATAGTTTTTTTACTATCTCCGTTTGGATTAAATGCACAGGATTATGCGTATTATGCTTTACTGTCTCTTCTTGGACAACCTCACCCCTAATGTATCCCAGTGAAGGAAATTGGTTATAATAAGTCTATGGTTACCTACCTAAAAAATGCAGTAACCCGACGATTCGATTACTGAGATCACCTTCAGATTTAAAATATTTAGGTAGGTACAGTGTGCACAGAATTCAAAGTTGATCCGATTTTTTAATTACAGTAAAATAAACGGCTGCCATAATCGTAGGTATATTAATTAAATAGTGTAAGTAACAATAGATACTAAAAATAAGTTGTTAAAACTTTATAAACGAAGGTAGTAAGTATCTAAAATATCGGTAAGTATAAATAGTACTTTATGGCTTTTCGTTCACATCCATGTAACCTTTTCTCCTGTCCGATCTGTTCTTGCAGTAAAGGAATATGACTGAAAGCGCCGAAACTGCAGACATCGCCAGAAGTGGGAAATATACTGACAACATGACTGTTCGTAGATATTGTATTCATTTATTCAGACTTTCAATAATTTTATAGAGGTTCCTTCTCAATTCGGCGCTTGTTTTGTAGATTTCATTTACCACTTGAGTAAAGTAAATAAATTGGTGTTCTGGTTCTGACAAAGTCCTAATCAAAGTTCATTAGTGATTGATCTTGTCTGTGCTAAATTAATGAGGTTTTTACTCAAAAAATTAGAAAAACATTTTATACACTATGGAACCCACAGAACTCTGTGGGTTCTGATATCAGGGAAATAGTTTCGTATCTCTGTCATCTGTACTAATTTCCTACCTCCATGGTCATGTGTGTGTGTGTGTGTGTGTACCTAGTTATTGTTAAATTGAGGTCAGCCAACGATCTCAATTTACCAATGACTAGGTACTTCTATATTATTCATTGCAATTTACTAAGACAGGCCCTGTCAAACAAAGAATGTGAACTTAATTTACTAACGCCATCTAGTCTAAAAAGCGGGAACTTACTTGCAACATATGCGCCATCTAGTGTGATAGCTTAAAACGTATGATACAGTCATAGATTAGTACAGATGTGTCATCGAAACGCTTGTTGAAATTAAAACCTACACATCAGTGTACTCTGTTGATATATTGACAAATTACAACTAAAACTTTTCAATCAGAAAATAATTCCTAATTTAAAATAAAATTACCGACGCATACGCTTTATTTATTGAAGTTGGATAAATATTAAACTTACGTTATTGACTCATTTTATCATAACATAATATAGATACAATTACCTACGTCTAGGCTATTGTCCATTCCATATAATATGCTAATCTTGGTTGCTTTTTTTATCGCACACTGCTGGGCTGGAACCCAAAACCAAGTTGGTCGAACAAATTTTTACTATGAAAGGGCCCATTTAGTAAAAGATGACCACAGCCATTTTACCTCGTAATACCTTGTATTGGTATTTTAAAATAATGATTATCATAATTTTAGGCAATTTGGGCATATTTGGATTTGGGAAATATTATAATCGAGCAAAAATGTAATAATAACATTATGCTTAACGGATTCGAATTGGACTGATCGTCCATACTAACGTCCAAATAAAAAAACTCAAAAAAATTAAATTCTACAAAAGCTTAATTAAAGGTACCCTAACTATGGTATGGATGGATGGGAATGGGGACTATCGTTTCTTTGCTCACCAGTTGGCGCCACTGTTGACTAAGGTGCAGAGGTATAGCTGTCAAAGGAGACTTTATAAGATCGGTGCCGAAACAAAGTTTTAAATCTTGATTCTCATTAAGTTTATTAATTTATAACAGCTATCATCATATCGAGTAGCAATGCCGCAATGTTGTGCAATTCCGTTTTGTTCGGAAAAAAGGAGGACACATGTTTCCAAAAGATAAAACTGTTCTAAAACAGTGGCTAGTTGCAATTCGCAGGAATTCGCAGGATTCTGAGGAATTATATAGTTAGGCACTAAATAAATAAAATAAAAAAGAAATTAATTACTTATTAAACTTTTATTTATCCTTCCCTTTCCCTTTAAAACACACTGCTATACAAATAAATACTTATTAAACATTGTAAATCCATACAATGGATATGATACTGAAAGATGGTTGATTTGTTAGTTGAAACTACTTACTAAACAATGGTAACTAGATATTAGATTAAGTTATATAACTTCTGAAATAAGCTTATCATTTCTATTTACATAAATTCTCTTTTCATCTTTATTTGTCCAAACAAAAAAATCACAATACTTTCTTTTAGTACCTAACAAGTTTTTGAATTTAAAAATAGTAGGGGCTACTTTCTTTCAAGCAATATTCATTATTGCTCATTCCAATGTGCTTATAATTATCCACACTGATAAGCTCATCTTTTATAGAGAAAGGACATTTCTCTTCCAATACTGTTAGTTCTCCAATTAATCCTTCTGGAGAAACCTGAAATGAAACATCTAATATTAATAAAGAGAAATATTATTAAATTCTAGTCATCTCACACATAGTACCTAATCTGATCCCAAGATAGGTTGTGTTCTCGTTAGAGATACTGTGGGTACATAACCAGATACATAAATAGTACCAGAGGGCAGAGACCTAGAGCATGCCTAGAGCAAACATCGATGTTCATCAATATCATATAGTAAAAGTGTGTCCTTGATGAGCATGAAACCCATTTAACCTTTCATGCAGAAGTCATATTAGGTAAATATACATATATTAGGTAAATATATGTAAAAAGAAAAAAACATAGCTGTTACCTCGGCAAACAAGCATACTTCTGGAAAAAATAAGTTTGTAATACAGTAAACAAACTAACCTCTGAATTAGCAGCTCTTTGAGGCCGCTTATTTTTGCGCCTCTTTTTCTTTTTCTGCTTTCAAAGCGTTCACATTCATCGCCAAATAATCCATATTTGCGATAATTTCACGAAGGAGATCACTTTTCAACAGGTAAAATATAGAAATTAAAATAAATTGTCACGAAGCCCGCCAAAACCAGTGAAAAGTGAATGTTATTGGACCTCACGCGACACTAGCGCCTCTAGTGGCAAATTCACACGCGATAGTCCCCAAATTAAAATTAATCAAAACAATGCATTATCACATAATATTTATTAAAACCAATATTAAAACAGAGTAAACTTACATAATAATATAATATTCCCAACAACTACATGCAGGTATTCCAACAAAATAAAATATAATTTCGTGAATTAATGTTATCACCTAAATTCTTACATAACTGTGATTAAAAAAATAGTTAAAGTACTCAATTGTATCTTATTGTGTCATATTAAAGTCTTAAACGTTCAACAAAAAGTTTTGAAGGGTTTCAATCGCACCCTGTTATGAGAAGAAGCTGTTGATGTATTCTTTATGTTAACAAGTCGCCATTAGTTAAAATTTAACGTAATTTAAATATGCCTAATTATAGGAAATTTGGAAATTGGCTTAAAATAACATCAGTCTTTATTTTAATTTATTTTGGACAAAAACGACAGTTTTGTTAATTCCTTTAGTATCTATAAAATGGCCAAAATTATGACTAGAAACCCACAAAATATTATAACAATGTGGCATTAGCCATTAATGAACCATGCCCTTTATCACCAAAAACAACATACCTACTCGGAAAATCCAAGAGTTCACGCGGGAATCAAAAAAATATCTGTTCAACCGATTTCGATGTTTGGTACACAGGTTGTATTTGTCTCAGGGAAGGACATAGGCCTTTTTATCCCAAAAAAATTAAAAAGTTCCCGCGGGAATCAAAAAACGTTCATCAACTCGGACGAAGTCGCGGGCATCACCTAGTATGATATAAATGTGGCTAATTCACAATCTATAAATTAAACTAAATTGACAGGACTTAATTAGGCCTAAGCGCTGACATTTTCCTCAGGGAGTGTTATGAAAAAGATGGCAATATTAGAGTTGGTCATTTTAGTTTAATATTGTGGAATGCTCCCGCAACGCTACCAACCGAGCCAAGTGGAGGAGCATCGCGCGGGAGGCGGTGCGACCCAATTTAAAGAATAAGACCGATAACGAGTGTACCTGAATCATCCCAGCAGCCACGACCACTCTGTCAAGAGTGCACGACTGAGAAGAAGACCATAGAAATAGGAATATGCTTATATAATATTATATAATCTTTAATTGGTCTATGTTGTGTATAACAGATACACAACATAGACCAATTAAAGCCTTTAGCCACATAGTCTATAGTTAATAGCACCAATTTAAAACGTATATCTAGTGTACATGTTAATTACATCTTAACTAAGTCATTATCATTACCAAATGTAGTCATCATCACCAAATCTAAGTCATAATCTTCACCAAACATCATCATCGGAATATTCCAGTTCACCGCAGTTCCTCGAGCGGGCGCGCTTGGTGTGGACGCCTATGTAACAGAACTCCACATTGATTTTATTGTATTTAAGGTAGCGCATCCATTGCTTTTGCTTCATCGATGGTTTGTCAGAGTCCGTCTTTACTTCCACGAATGTTATCTGTTGAAAATATTCACAAAGTTAATAAAAAATAATGGAATCCTTTGTCTACTGTAGTTTACGTAAATGCTTCATAGAATAATGTTTGAAGTTTCTCTATGCTAATTGTCTTTTAGACAAAAAGCATGACATTGGTCTCTTTTGTTTGGTCTATTGGTTGTAACTTGTAAGAATCCGTAATATAAAAGTTACACTTGTTACATCTAGTAATTAAATATTATATAAAAGTGATTAAATATTTAATAAACGTGTTAACTATAATTATATCGAGTGAAACAAGAGTCACAACATGGCGCAGCCGGTAGGATTTTCGCAATTTTTCCGCTAGAAGTGATATATATACTTTTGATGTGTATAAGAACTTATAAAAACTTGTCACTAAAATTATGCCACAAAAACTGTTTTTTTTAATTGTACCATTGTAGCTCCTAAGTCAAATCAAACGTTATTGTTTAGACTTGCCCTCTTCTCGCGCGCCGCATACCATCCTGGGTGGGTTATGTAACATGTTTACAGTAGTCAGCCCATTAAAGTGGCCAGGCGAAGACATAACAAGGACAAACGGCGCGTGGCGGCGTCCCTTCTGCGGTCACGTTGGCTTACCCGATACTCCGATGTAGGTGTTGTATTTACCTGCTTAGTGAGAACATTCCACAGGGTGAGGTCTGGGAACCCGCTGTGCGCGTAGTGGTACTGAGTGGCCAGGCGACGACACAACGCGGCCGTGCGGCGCGGGCCCAGGCACGTCCCTATCGCACTTATGTTGTCCCACCCGATGTTGCGATTTATCCCCGATATCTCAGCTATGAAAATGAGATGAAAAATTAAATTTAGAGCCCAGAAACACGCTATATAATGACCAGCGCCCGCGATACGTACGCGTGAATTTAGGTTTAAAATTTCCTGGGAACTCTTTTGCTTTACCAAAATAAAAAGTAACCTGTCACTCGTCAGGTCAACAAACACACAACATACATAGATTAAAATTCTGAGCTCGAAAAAACCAATATTGGGATTTGTTTTGATTGACGATGATGACATTTTCAAATCCAAGACAGTGCACATAAACTCAAAACTCAAACTCAAAACATATTTATTCAAAATAGGTACTTACAAAGTACACCTTCTGAACGTCATGCTTACAAAGTATAAAACATACATTTACATTACACACAACAAAACAAAAGCACCTATTGTCTACTTACTCTCAGGTCTGCTATCCCACGTATCCTTCATCCTCGCCAACATATCGCCTTCCGTCGCCCCCTCGATCTCCCGCAGTCTGTCCTCAATCAACTGCTGCCGGTTCGTATAGAAGCTATCTGTGTAGAGGTCGAGCGGGTGCTCTTGGAAACGAGACAGGAACAAGCCTCGCAGGCCGCGTAGACGAGCGTAGATGATGTCCCAGAATAGCAGGAAGAAAATTGTCGTCACTATCCTGCCCTCCCAATGCCCACCTAGAAAAAAAAATCATTTATTTCGACCATTTAAGATCATAAATTTTGTTAGTAAGGACACACACAATAACCTAATGTTAATAATAATTATAAAACTACCTAATCCTAAAACCTTATCTGACAGCCCTGATTTGTCAGCATGTACACCATCACAATGGTTCAGGTACTGACAACCAAACCTGTCAGCAAATGCCCTCAGGATGCCATTGCAACTCACCCATAATTTACTTTTAAATTCTACAGAATTTTTACAGAGCTGGGTAAGTATCTTCTGAAAATATTCTAGCTTTGTTAAAACAAAACGTTATACAAGGCAACATGTCAAAACGATGTCCCAAATTATTATCAAGTAGATGACTGTGGTCACTATTCTACCCTCCTATTGCACACCTAGAGAAGATCACTAACTTTTTCAGTTCTCTCCTAGAAAAGATCACTCATAGCTAACTTCTTTTAAGTCTACAGTAAGCGATATAGGATGTAATTCTACAGGATAGGCAAGCACTTCCTTCTGAAAAGTATGTCGTCTGTCTATGTAAGTCTGGTTGGACAAAAACAGAACAACTGCTCCCAGTTCATATAGAAGCTATCTGTGTAGAGGTCGAGCGGGTGTTTTTGGAAACGCGACAGGAACAAGCCTCGCGTAGAAAAACTCCCAGAACAACAGGAAGAAAATTGTAGTCCTACCCTCCTAATGCTCACCTAGAAAATATCACCCATAACATACTTTTAACCAACTTCAAAAAGGAGAATATAAGCCTGATAATTCGTTACTCAGTAATTTTTGTCTCATGTAGCTTGATTTTAAAGTAATTTAGAAATTATTCAATGGTTTTAGTGCTTTTGAAATTGGTTCGATTTAAAAAAAAAAAAAAGGTTTTCCTCAACTTGCCCTTGCCGCAGTTGCTATAACGACATCGTCAGTACTCAGTAATCTCACCATGAGTGTACAGCGACTCTAGCTGAACGTAGTGATGTATGCAATACTCCTCCGCGCTCAGCTTGGTGCGCGCGCCGTCCACCACCGCCTCGAACTTCAGCTTGCCCTTGCCGTAATTGCTATAACATAATATTATGTTGTTATTAGCCCTTGATTGCGATCACACCTGATGGTAAGTGATGAGTCATACTCAGATGGTCCTTTTAGGGGACGGTAGTTATATAAAACTCATACCGGTTTCTACACGGAATCGTACCGGAACGCTAAATCGCTTGCCGGTCTTTGCCAGTAGGGTGGGTTAGCCACGGCCAAGCCTCCCACTAGAGAAACAAATTTGCCAAAATTGCCGCCAAGCAGTTGCCGGTCTTTGCCAGTAGGGTGGGTTATTAGCCACGGCCAAGCCTCCCACTAAAGAAACATATTTGCCAAAATTTCCGCCAAGCAGAACAGCTGCTTTAAGGCGGCCATATTGTATCAAGGTGGTAATGTAGTTAGTGAAAAGATCGTTGGTGCGAATAGAAAATTAAGAGAAAGCATCCCAGAGAAGGAGAAGGCAATTTCATCCTGGAAAAACAAAGAGTACCAGAGGAGAAAAGAAGGTAACAAAGAGTACGAGAGAGTAGGCAGAGAGAGAGAGAGATATTTATAACCTAAATCCATGCATGCTAATACCATACTTCCATACTAATCATAAGTGCGAAAGTGTGTCTGTCTGTCTGCTACGCTCTCACGGCTCATCTGTTTGACCGATTTTGATGAAATTTGGTACAGGGATAGGTTGTATCCCAAGGAAGGGCATAGGCTGCTTTTTATCCCGGAAAATTAAAGAGTTCCCGCGGGAATGAAAAATACTTAATTCACGCGGACGAAGTCTCAGGCATCATCTAGTTACCTAGTAGGTAATAGTTATTTATGCAACAGTTGTGTAATAAGGGGTATTAAAACACGAATGTGGGTTTATCACACGACGCGTAGCGGAGTGTGATAATAGTATCATATGAGTGTTTTAATACCTAATTATCAACTGTTGCATACAAGACTTTATCTACACTCATAATATGAATCCTCTATAACAGATTCTGAAATAGTTAGCTTACTGCTAACATTAAATCTCATCCAGTCCTAGTAACCTAATATCATCAAAACTCAAAACTTGAATCGCACTTTTTTTTAAATTTTTTTTTTTTTTTTTTTAATTTTTTTTTTTTGTTAACTTTTTTTTACAGCGCGCGGCGTTCTGGTAGTGAAACGCGCGTGTATGACAATGTTCTTTTTTTGAAATTCGTACAGATGTTCTTTTTTTGTAATTCATACAGATACCACGCATCGAGCAGATGTGGCAGGGGTGTTGTAATGAAATTCAGTACAACATTACATCACCCGTTTGGATGATGTAATGGTTATTAGGACATTGGGTGTTTTAATATTGGCAATTAGCTAACTGTTTCAGAACCTGTTATAGAGGATTTATAGCATGGGAGTAGATAAATAAATATAAATCACTCACTCCATCGGTACTTTATAAATATGCGTCGCCGGTATCTCTTTCTCCCAATTGGCAACTTCGTGCGCGTACCCTGCGATCGTGGATGCTAGTTTATCATCGATTTTGTTGGTCTTCCGATTCGCTAGTCTGAGAGCCCGCGGGAAGAGCAACTGCCTGGCTTCGTCCGGTAGGTTTGAGGTAAATCCCTCCAGCAAAACTTCTGCAGCCTAAATAAAAGAAAAAACAAAGAACTATAACAAAGAAGTTTGTATGTTTCATGTATGCGCTGGGTATGTAAGTGCCAAATAACCTCAGTCTATGATATTACTTAGGAGACATTATGCTTAACTGCCTCTTTGGTCTAGTGGTTAGCATGTTCGACTACGGCCGACGAGGTCCCGGGTTCGAGTCCCGAGTCAGGCCATTACTAAGTATTGGGGTTTTTTGGCTAGAAATTCGCAGTACTAGCCCAGATTTAGGAAGTTGGCGGTGTTTCATCCCCGTGCCTCGGAGAGCACGTTAAGCCGTCGGTCCTAGTTATTGTCACTAATATGACAATAGTCGTTAAAGCCCGCCAACCCGCATTGGAGCAGTGTGGTGGGTCTAAGCTCTAACTCCCTCGGGGAGGCTTGTGCCCAGCAGTGGGACGTTAATGGGCTGTACTGGTATTATGCTTCAAAAAATAGTTACCTGACTGCATCACCCAGGAATTCGTCAAGGAAGGCTTTAACGCGCGCTTGAAAAATTTGCGATCACCATTGTGAAAGCTATAGAAGGACGAAGGTAGCTATAAATACCTGGTCTGCATTTCCCAAGAGTTTATCCAACACAAGTGCCTTCTCATCAATCCACATCGCTTTCTTGTGTTGCCGCACCACGTTTTGCGCGATCAGCGCGGACAGAATGTCGTTGACTAGATTTGCCTTCGTCTTGTCTCTCTTTAAATCGATGATACCTTCTTCGAGGATTTTCACGAATATGTAGGGCGGGGTAAAACGATGCAACCACACCGGCAGCGACTTGTAACTAAAATATATTAAATATCTATATTAGTTATTTGTGTTATATGGGGCCAAAGAAAATTTTTGTTCCCCGAGGGCGCTATTTTGAATTCAGAGCGAATTGAAGGATTCTATAGTATCCAATCAGAACAGAGAAATGAAAAGTCCTATGGGCCTAAAAATTACATTTTGCTCCCGCTATCATCTGAAGCCAATATTCGTTTTTCGAATAGGTATGATGAAAAATATATTATATAGTTATCCTACATCCATACCCATACTTTTTAACCCGGAATTCCCGCGGGAATCAAATAATTATTTGTTCCACCGATTTTGATGAAAGGTTTTTTTTTTTTTTTTTTTTAATTTATTGAATAAGATAAACGTACAATCTAATTATATAAACACTAGCCATCCTCTAAAAACTTTAACGTTTATGCGAGGATGGCGAGTTCACATTGCAGTTATGATTAAAATATATTTTATGTCTAAGCAGGTAAGTATATAAACCATTGAGGTATTATGTACTAATGATATAAACTAACATTTTACGTGTAGGTAATTAAAAAACAAAGAATACTAATTATATATATAAAAAGAAGATTAGGTTAGGTTAGTACTTAATATAGCTTAAAATATTGTGTTATTTATAATTTAAAAAATAAAAAAGAGACCAATAAAGGTAACGACTTATGTACTTATAGGAAGCATTTCCTAGACTATATTGTCACAATGGGTGGCACCTTTATCCAGGAAATGATTCTTACATTTCCTTATAAAAATGTTTTTTTTAAAGTTACTAATATTTTGAAGTGACAAAGGTAAATTATTCATGATTTTGGCCAAGATATACATGAAATTTCTTTTCCCGTATATATTATTAGTTTTAGGTAATTTAAATTTCTTGTAATTGGACAATTTACGTAGATTGCTCCTCCGCTCCTTACAAATAAGAAGCTGAATGTTATGCCATTCCTCCTTAAGGATTGCCAATCTCACTTTACTTTGCACTGGCAGTAATTTACAGTACTTAAATAATTCAGCATAATCGTTAGAATATTTTATTTTAATTTTTTTAGGTACTATTGTTTTTAGTATTTTTAGTTGTAGGTTATATATGCGCGTCAGATACGTTTTAAAAGTTCTACCATAACTACTTAAGCCGTAGTCAATTATCGAGTCTGCCAATGCCAAGTATAGCAGTCTTAGCGTTCTGTAAGGAAGCTTAAATTTGAGTATATATAATTTACTTAAGATAGCTCTCAGTTTATCACAAATGTAATTTATATGAGGTTGCCAGCTAAAACGATAATCGATTTTGAGGCCGATATACATGTGTTCTTTGACTATTTCAATGGACGGACAACTACAAGTCCTTATGAGGCCATGCAGGCAGTCGTGCATATGTGCAACTATAGACGCTTTATGATTAGTTTTATTATGCGCTGTATGTATATGCATTGCTTTGGTTTTTTTAGTATTAATAACTAATCCTACATCATGCGCCCATTTACTTAAGGTATCAAAGTTAGCTTGCATCAGTTGCTCGGCCGCCTGGAGATCCTTATTGGCCACAATGAGACATGTGTCATCCGCAAATTGATACACGGATCCCTCACCGAACAGGTTACACATCTCGTTTACGTAGATTAAATATTCGGTAGGGCCAAGTATCGAGCCCTGGGCTGTTCCTTGGGCCGTTCGTATACTGTCACTGATCGTATTATCGATTTTAACATAGGTTAATCTATTTCGGTGATAATCCCTGAACCATTCGAGGAGGGGTCCCTGTATTCCACACTTCTCCAATTTGGTATAAAGCGTTTCAAATATCAATAAGTCAAAAGCCTTACTAAAATCAATGAAAACAACGATTACATGTTTTTTATCATTCATGTAATCGTTGATTTCATTGGTAAACTGGCACAAAAGTTGAGCAGTATTTCGGTTTTTTTGGAATCCAAATTGTTTTTTGTTTATAATATTATGATCCTTTAAGAAATCTTTAATTTTATCACCGAGATACTTTTCGATTATTTTGTCAATACAGGACAGAATGGTTATTGGTCGATAATTATTAAAGTCCTTGTGACTCCCACCTTTATATATAGGCCGAATTATTCCAATTTTTAAAGCATCAGGGTAGGCAGAAGTTGCAATGCAGGTGTTTATGAGATGCGTCAACACCGGTGTTAATTCATTACTTAGGTTTTTTATATCAGACGCTCTAATTTTGTCATAGCCGGGGCATTTTTTTTCATTTAAGTTTTTGATTATTTTGCATACTTGGTTATTTGTTGCCCTCTCAAGCCTCATTGCCACATCTGTCTCTCCCGAGCCTTTAGTCATAGTATAAAAAGATTTATTACAGGAAACGGAAATAGAATTTACATTTTTCTCAAATTCCTTGGCAAAACTATTTGCTAAGTCCAATTTGTTTAATTGAAATGAGTTTAACAATACCTCATCTATTGATATCTTAAACTTGCCACATATTTCGTTTATGATATTCCATAATTTCTTCGAATTCTTAAAGTTTTTACATATTTCATTTTTTATATACTTGTTTTTTAAATAATTGATATATTTATTTGTTTTATTTCTATACTTATTATACAAAATCTTTTTATTTATATTTTCAGGATCTTTACGCCATAACATATATAATTTTTTCTTTTGAGAACACATTTTTATCATTTTTTTATTTATCCACTTACAGTTACTTCTTTTATTATAATTCGCCTTAATAACTCGCGAACATTTGCAGTAAATGTCATTAAACTGTCGTGTTATAAAATCATACACCTTACTAGGGCAGTTCAACGCAAGCGCTGCGCTCCAATCGACTTGACGTAGTTCATGCAAAACATCCTTACTATTAATGATTGTAACAAGTCTCGATGCATTTTTTGCCGTGTGCGTGCGTTGACCGTGACCTTGTACTCGTACATCGGCCGCTTGCGCTGTAAGTGTGCATCCTAGTATTTTATGGTCGGCTATAGAATCATTTATAGTGGCGGTGTATACCTGTTGAGCACGGGCTAATCTCGTAAACACATGGTCTATACACGTTTTCGTTATACTTTGCCCTTTTGTTTCTATCCTAGTATATTGGGAAATACCGCAGATAAGCCCTAATTCTGACATTTTGTTGAGGTAGGTCACACTTAAATTATTATTATTTTTTATATCTATGTTGATGTCCCCAACAAGTAGCAAATCACTATTATTTGCCAACCGATTAATATGCGATGAGATTTCATGTATAAAACTACGTTTACAGGTGTCCGGCGGCCGGTACACAGCGCATACGCTAAGTTTATTATTAAATCTGGATTCAATATAACCCGTCACTGTTTCGAAGTACTTTGTAGGTGACGGTAACATCGTAAATTTTAATCTTTTATGTACATATATGATGACACCTCCTCCTTTTCTATGTTTCCGTAAGTTTGTAAACATGTTGTAATTATGTAACGCAAATAAACTTTTGGTTGCATCTCTTATATTTACCTCGCATAGAACAATAAGGTCAATCGTACGCTGGCTATTGTTTATTATAAGTTCTAAGTAGGCAAAATTAATTAACAATGATCTTAGATTGACAGTGAACGTTACAAGACCTTCGGGAGACGATGGAAGAGAATGTATATAATCATACCACGAATTAAAATTCCCTTCGTAAATGTTCAAATTGTTGCTATCCATTTAGATGTTAATAAAAGTAAATAACTTAATCAGTAAGTAAGTAAATACAAATCAAACCTCTGCTTAATTTTTTAGCGATGTTACCCATTTTTCGACATCGTACTCTGATCTGATTATATGTATTTTGTCTTTTTCGGACTTCCTAAATAATATATTGCCCCGCTTGCACCACACAAACTGCACCAGATTAGTGTCCTTGAGTTCCGACTTGGTCTTCCATAGTAGGTATGCCGTAGCTGGCGTAAGGGCTTCCCGTAAGTAGATCCTGCCTTCACCCTCCCTTCCTATGTCTTTCGGGGTGATTGTCGACGATTTGGCTGAATCAATCCATTGATCCCTACGACCTTCGCGTAGCTGCAGAACCACTATAGATGCATTCCTTTTTTTTGCCGCAGGCGCTTTAGTTTCCTTTCTGTAAACTTTTAAAATGTCTTGTCTGTCTTGTTTAATCAAATTACATATTTTGTTTGATATTTCGATGAGATTTTCATTTTCATCCTTTGTAATTCCATTTATTTCTAATATATTTTCCATTTTATTCTGTTCTATTGTATTTAATTTAATGTTTATAGCTTCGAAATTGTTTTTTAAATTCGTGTATTTATTATTTATGTCCTTGCATTGATTTTCTACTAATTTTATTTTTTCTTCGAATTTGTCTATAGTAATTTGGTAGTCATCTATTTTATCTGAATAGAACTGAAGAGTTCTCTTTAGTTCTTCTTGAATTGTGTCCCTTATTTCACGGCGTATTGTAGATAGTACGGTAGATAGAATTTTTTGGCTGTTGGCGTCAAGGCCCGGTCCCGGTGCTATTGAGTCAGTGTCCGTGTTATCGTCTTCCTCAGCATCTGGTAGAATGACCGAGATTCTTTTCTGTTTAGTATTGCCGTTACACCCACGACACTTCCAATCTACTGCATCGGTGGTATATAAGGCCGCTAATTGGTCATTACTTAACGAAGCACATGACCCGTGCAACCACTTATTACACCTTCCGCACTGCAATCCAGGACTTTTCTTGCTCACCATTTTATTGCATTTGGCACACTTTGCCATTCTATGGATTGTCGCAGACCGTTAAAATAAAGTATGAACACTTAAAATGTTGCGTACGCGCAATTACCCTCGAGCTCCCGCAATTGCGCACGCAAGAAATAATTGACGGCGTCCGAGCGCTGCGCACGCTGGCAGTGAACTGGAATAGATTGTATCTCGGGGAAGGACTTAGGCCTCTTTTTATCCCGGAAAATTCAAGAGTTCCCGCTTGAATCAGAAAACCTTAATCCACGCGGACGAAGTCGCGGGAGTCATCTAGTAATATTAATAATGCAAAAGTGAGGTTGATCATGAAGGAAAAACTTTCAATCACGCTGCAACCGAGCAACGGATCGACGTAATTTTTTTGCATTGATATGGGTAAAGATCTAGATTCTAGAGTGGCAAAGGCTTATTTATCTTTTGATTTCAAAAGACAAATCCACGCGGACGAAGTCGCAGGCACCATTCTCTAGCTGTGGGCATGCACTTCGATTGGATACAGGTTTTGGATAAGTTCTAGATTTCCGGTATCCGCCATACCATAACTACGCGTTAAAAAAAACTACGTACATAAGTCGTAAATTTTTATATCTTAAAATGACTGATGAATGACTTTATTTTTATTTTCTTAGGCTCAAAAATTTTTGGAGTAATTTTAGTCGGGGTACAAGATCTATAAGAATTAATATCTCCAATTTAAACAATAAAAAATATAATATCCATAACTTACGTCATCATTTCATCATTTTCAATGGCTTTAAACAAACCAAAAACAGATTCAATGATCCTGCATCTCTGTGTTAGTTCAGTCTTGGCCATAAACTCGCCATAAATGGAATGAGCGTTCAAATATCTGCAAAAAAAAAAGGTAGATTTCAGCGTAAAATGGACTTTATTTATCTTGTTTTAAAGCTCAAGTGTGCCCGAACATAAAACACGCGCGCCAACCATGCTAAATAAAAAATAACATTTTTGATTTTTAGGCTCATTGCACAAGGACTCTTAAATTGATTTAGTTAAATATTTTAATGACGTCCCTTTTTGGCAACTACAATATGCATTTGCCAAAAAGGGACAGCATTATAAAATGTAACTAAATCAGTTTAAATGTCCTTGTGCAAGCGGCCCTTAAAAGATTAAGATTTATTTGACTTTATTTTGTTTGACATTCGAATTTTATAAAATATTTTATGTAATGTTCGTCCAAAAATTTTACGAACTCTATTATAGCGATATCTTACTCGCGCTTGACAGTTTTTTAAGTCTTACCTTTCAAATTCTCGTCTACTCTCGAATACCACACTCGCATTATCCAGCAGCTCACTGTTAATAGGATAGCTCTCACGTTGTGACTTTTCATTAAGAAGCATTTGCTCCAAAGTCTTGTCCTTGATGATGCTATAGTTGATTCCTAGATACATCAAAATGTACAGTTCGTTCAATGCCTGACGCGCTTTATCGGCCAGCTTGTAACATTTCCCAGCCTTCTCACCCAACCTAAAAGATTTTGTTAGTTTTATTGGATACAGGCGTTATTTTGCGGAAGTCCATGATAATGACGGAACTTGAAGTTTAATTCGCTATAATCCACGACAATAGGTAAATCTATGTGGTACAGTGTGTATCTTGCACTTATAGCCCGCGATATTCACCACACCACAGGAATCTTCTAAATTACTCTCAACGTACGTTTCACACATAACAATCTTAAAATCTTTACCTTTACAATCGTGCATTGTCGAGTCAACATCTCCTGAATATGCTCCGGTATCGGAGTGAAACGTACGTTGAGAATAATTTGGAAGATTTCTGTGGTGTGGTTCTGATAATTTGAAGTATGTGGCATCCTTATGTGGTCGACCGTTAATCTACTTGTACGAAACGTTTTTGTTCAATATTTCTGACACGAACTGCTAAAGGAACGCCCTTCTGACGTCCGTGAGTTAAATACCTTCAAGGTAATAGAGAATAGGCATTTTCTATGCAAGCGCGCTCCAATGTAGACGTCCTCACCATTGCTGAAATTATACAAGCTTGTGGTTTGTTTTCCATTAATAATATCTATTCTATTTACAATCTCTAAACTAAACTAAACTAAAATGAAAGTATCAAAATATACCCTTCCATGCCAATACTCCCTGTGAAAAGCGAAAGAACTAGATTTAAAGCTATTATATTAGTTTTGAGATTGTAATAAACAAAGACTACTTACACCTTTAAAAGGCGACTTTCGTTGTTATTCCTACCACCGAAATACGTGGCGATGTTTGATTTTTGTTGCATAAAATTCTTCAATAGTTTTATGCCATTTGCTTTGTTCTTCTCTTTTACTTTAAATTCCTTGCATATTTCGTCCAATTCTTTCCTACTTATAATTTTGACCATTTCATCAAAATTCAAATCGTGTTTTTGTCCTGTTCAAATAGAAAAAAAAAATTCACAAACCTCATAATTAAATCAACAGGAAACTAAATTCAAATGGTTGACATGTCCGCCATCTTGGATTTATCATAACGTCATATTATACTACTAGCTGATGCCCGCGACTTCGTCCGCGTGGATTGAGGTTTTTCGGTTCCCGCGGGAACTCTTTAATTTTCCGGGATAAAAAGTATCCTATGTGCTATTCCAGACTATAATCTATGCCTGTGCCAAATTTCATCCAGATCCGTTCAGCCGTTGGAGCGTGATTGAGTAACAAACATCCATCCATACATCCATCCAAACTATATTTATTTGATTATTACAAATGCGAAAGTGTGTTTGTTTGTTTGTTGGTCATCCGTCATTCAATCATGTTGCAATGGATCGACGTGATTTTTTGCATGGGTATAGTTGAGGATTTAGAGAGACATTTCGATTTTAAGCTAAAAAGATATATTTACCATTATATTGTGCCACTGTAATAAGGCCACTATCAATGAGATAGTTCAATTCATCCAGAATAGTCGGGTCATCAATGTTAACTGAATAAATGTTAGTTCTTTGTTTCTTCTTGTTATTTCCTTTGTTTTCTGTCTTTTCTTGCTTGCCACAAGCATTCCTTTTTATTTTCTCCCATCTGCACCATTGCTCTACCTGCAACATTGATTGTGCTAGCATATAGAACACTATAATGACAAAAACAAAATATATATTGTTTTGTTCCAGGGTAAACATCAAAAACTGCTTTACATCAAGTTTATAAATTTTGACAGGCCGAGGAGTATTTGGAGCTACCTACTTAATTAGATGAGTGTGACAAAAGAAGGGGAAATGGCTTACCTGCCAGTACAATCTGCAAACGATCCTTTGCCCCGTAGGTTTTGCTTGCATATACTTTTCAAAGAGTTGCAATGACGGCTCTTTCATGAGAAGACGTAAATTTCGGTCACTCAGGCAATCATTAACAATTTTCACAAGGAACATTGCTGAAATAAAAAAATATTTTCAAGGTAATTGCCCTCCTCTAGTTGCAGGCAGAACTCTATGAATTTTTATAAATCAGGTATTGTGACCAATTCTGTATAACAAAATATCTAAACTAAAATGACAGCTCTAAATCTAGTGCTGCCCCTTTCCACAGGGAGTATTATGCAAGGAATAGCAATATGAATAGAACTGTCATTTTATTTTAGTTTAGAGATAGTGTACAACAGATTTGACCTGATGATATCCTAAATACAGGCAACTAGTTAGGAGTCAGACCTACCACCCACGCAAATGGCCAAATTATTATGCAAGTCTAACTTTCATTTTATTTTTATGTTATTGTATTACTCTTGAGTGTATTATATTTGTGTGGTTTGTGTAAACTATTTAAAGAAACAAATTGAAATTGAAATTGAAATTGAAATTGATGGTTAGCTTTGTCTTCTCATCTTCAGTATGTATGCTTTAGGCTATATTATTATTATGTCATCAACTCAATATGGAGAATACAACAAATAAAAATGTGCCACAAAATTAACGCTTAAAATAACTGGATCTAGTTTGGTATCAAAGGAAAGGTCCTGATACCAAAGATGATGTAAATATATGATTTTTATAAAAAAGTTCATTGGACTCACTTTTATCATCTATGCCTTTTGTTTTTTCCGTGAATTCCACATTCTTTACAACTCCTAATCCTAAAGATAGATCCAAATTTCGCTTCACCTTCATAGCACTGATAGCGATCTGTCTCTTTTTAGAGGGCGAATAAAACTTTTTTTTTATTGATGAACTGACAGATTTTGGAGTTCCTGGAGATATATTAGGTGCAGGGCTGCATGCAATTGTAGTGTCCGAAGTATTAGAGTTTGTAGAAGTGGCACTACAGTTAAGTTCATCTGCAAAACAATAGTTAAATTTACCAAGATGCTGAGCACTATTGTTTGTTTCATCAGGAATGTTGCTCAACATACAAATTATTTCTGCAGTTGTGTTTTATTATTATGTTAAAGTATGTTAGATAGTTTCTATTGTAAACCAACTTTTTTAGAAAAGCATAGAAGTAAGATTAGCAGCTATCTTGTAATATTTTATTAAGATTAATATGGTTAATATAATCATCTATACCGTTTAAATTTATCTTTGCAGAATTAGCGACAGCAACTTTTGATGATGCGCTAAGCAAGTTTGGAGCCCCTGGAGATGTATTATTTGCAGGGCTGTATGTAAGTGTAGTGTTAGAAGTATTTGAAGTTGTAGATGTTGTGCTACAGTTCAGTTCATCTGCAGAATAAGGGTAATGTATGAAGTATTTCGTTCAATATAAGAAAATGTTATTCACAAGTTCTCTAATTTCATGCAAATCAGAAGAAAATTAAAGACTGTTTAAAATTATTACAATTGTTGATAAGGACCAAAATACCTATAGGTAAAATTAGACAGAATTACCAAGTTGCAGCAAGCTTGTTTTACATGGATTAAAAATATCAGTTTGTCTCTCTGTGTCACATCCCCGAAGTTGAAACCCCTTTCCTTTCAGCAATCAAAATAATAATGATAGCAGTTTTTTGGCAAAGAAATGCAGTACAGTGCAGTATCCTGCCACATACACCTTGGTTAAGAATTTAAAAAAAAATTACCTGTATCCTGGTTTTCATCATCACTAGTCAAATCTATCACTCCTGGTACACTACGATCCTCCAGTGACAATTTTTGAGACTTCATTGGTGGTCTTGACAATGATAATTTTAGTTTCTTTTTCTTATCTTTCTCTTTTGTGCTTGGTGCTGCTATTATATTCTTCACTTTAAAAAAACTATCTAATTTAGTTTGTCCCTTTTGACTCATTGTTATTAATTCCAATGTACTATGTACAAAATTTGTATTTAGACACTAATATATTTCAGAAGAACTATATAATCAAAGCGGCTTACACCCGCTACTAAGTAATCACCAGGTAATCAGTAATCACTTACTAATTTAACATTTGTGGTAATAAATATTTTTTCAGGGTTTGCATGTTATCATCACCGACGAAACAAAAGGTTAACATCAATATCATTAGTGAAAACCCCGCGAAAAATAATCAAAGTTCAAACCCCACAGATCACTCCTAAACTAGTCTTCAAAGAGAATATACCTACCCACTACGTTGGACCACAGATTAGGTACTAGTTTGCGTTGGACAAACCCACAGTTATATGTCTGTGGACAAACCCGATTGGCATGGTAACATGGAAGAAGGAATTACGACTGTAGTCTTCATATTTCTATGCATGGTAATTATTTAGAGCACAGAGTACTTATATATATTTAGAGCACAGAGTACAATTTAGAGGCTTAGGCCTATGCTCTGAGCCACAGAGTCTTAAGTCTGTGGCTCTGAGCACCAGACGTATTAAGTCTGGTATTATCCACAGGTAAGTTCTTTGGTTCTATGCCCTCAAACCGCCTCAAACCTTTGCTCAAACGTCTGTGGCTCAAACGAACCAAATCAGCTGGACCCACAGACATATTAATATGTATGTAATATGTACTAATATAACTCTGTGGCTGGACCACAGCTGGACCATAGAAATAGGAAGACTCCCTGTGAAGACTCCACGGAGTTGAAGACTCCAATAAAATTCCCACAAAATTCCTAACTTTAATCAAAGATTCCTAATTCCATGAGCTGGACTGATTGTGCAGTGTTGCAATTATTTGAATCTTGAACCTTCGTTGCATGTTCGTTGCCTCATCATTGCACTTTCCAAGAGCAAAAATCACGAAGGCTAAGTAATTTTGCGACGCTTATAAGCTTTATCTTGACAAAGGATTTAAAATTTCCGCGAGTAACTAAATATTAAAATATACCTAGCATGTCTAAAGAATATCGAAGAAGAATATCTTCGCGTAAAATAAGCGGACTTGTTATAAATCGACGTGGAAGTAACAAACAGAAAATGGTACGATCCCTATTAATATTGTTCTCAGCAGACAGGAAAACATAGTGAAGCCCGCCTTATATCTACTACTATATTAAGTAGCTGTTTTTAGGGTTCCGTAGCCAAAGCCAAATTTGGCAAAAACGGAACCCTTATAGATTCGTCATGTCTGTCTGTCTGTCTGTCTGTGTGTCCGTCCGTATGTCACAGCCACTTTTTTCCGAAACTATAAGAACTATACTGTTGAAACTTGGTAAGTAGATGTATTCTGTGAACCGCATTAAGATTTTCACACAATAACTAGAAAAAAAAAACAATAAATTTTGGGGGTCCCCATACTTAGAACTGAAACTCAAAAAAAATTTTTTCATCAAACCCATACGTGTGGGGTATCTATGGATAGGTCTTCAAAAATGATATTGAGGTTTCTAATATCATTTTTTTCTAAAATGAATAGTTTGCCCGAGAGACATTTCCAAAGTGGTAAAATGTGTGTTCCCCCCGACTCGCACTTGGCCGGTTTTTTAAGGTGTGTGAAACTGTCAATCCGCACTTGAGCAGTGTGGTGGACTTTGGCCTAAACCCTAGTGTTTGAGCGTGGACACTTGTTAAGACTGTTTCATTATTGAAACACTATATTTTTAACACTAATATATTTAATTGAGAATATGCTAACAAATATATACGTGGACACTAAATGATGTGTTGGATGGCGAGGTTTGTTTTATCCCCGGCGCCTGCGCAGCCCGCTGAAGCCCCGCAGCCCGCGCAGTCCGCGCAGCCTCCGCTCTGGCCTGTGCGTTGTTCCAACGTTCCAACCACCACGTTCCACAACACGTTCGTTGTACCAACACCTAGCTCAAATTACTTTCATCAACCACTGCTTTAAATACTCAAGAAACTCGCACAAAGTCAAGGCGAAGTACCTAAATTGTACCTCACGAGAGTGGGACTTTTTTTATTAATACCTATTTGATTGCGTATAATAAATACCTACTCTTAAGTATGTACATATTCCGCCATTTCGTACAAAAACATATCCTTGCTAAATATTTAGTAGAAAAAAAAAGTGTGAATTGCACATTCACATACGGCAGAATGAAACTTAGCCTACGAGAATGAGATAAATATAACTTGTATTCTATATTCTCATTCTCTCGCAATCTTAAATCCTATCTAAGAATATGTTTGTCTCTTTTTGGTGTCGCTTTAACGTTTCATATTTTCGTTTCATCGAATTTTCAAATTACAACGGTGCTAAAGAAGTTTCACTGCAAGTACTTAAGCATAATTCGAGAAAAACCAACCTCGGCATTTACTATTATAGGTAGATAGGCTTGATCGGTGGTTCTTCGGGCTGGACTTTTCGTTGCTATGATAAGTATTGATCAAATCCACGAAAATGTCTGAAAACAAACCCGTTGCTCCCAAGCAGGTGCGAACTTATCAACCTACTTATCAATTAAATTCAAGAAAGCGCTTTAGTGTTGAGGACGTCGAGAAAACACTGCAACGTATTGTAACATCGGAATTAGAGGAGGTGGAATATAGTGACAAGATCGGTGCGGACCTCTGCGTCAGCTTGGCGGAGACTATTAGAACGGCTGTCAAAGAAGAAACTTATAACAGGTAGGTCTCTACTCCACTCAGTGGCGTGCAAATCATAGAGGTATAAAACCACCGCTTACCCTAATTTAAAATTATGTTAATGTTTTCATTAGGTATTAACCTAAATGCGGCAAGTTTCTATTTACCTGTTATTTTTATTTTCTTACCTGTTACTTACTTAGTAAGTTAATAATTTCGTAGTAGGTTCCAACTTCCAAGTGACTGCCTCGTTGGTCTAGTGGTTGGCATGTTCGACTGTGGCCGACGAGGTCCAGGGCTCGAGTCCCGGGTCGGACCATAACAAGTATTGGGTTTTTCTGACTAGAAATTCTCAGTACTAGCCCGGAGTTAGGAAGTTGGCGGTTATTCACCCCGTGCCTCGGAGAGCACGCTGTCGGTCCCGGTTATATTATCACTAACATGATAATTATAGTCGTTAAAGCCCGCCAACCCGCATTGGAGCAGCGTGGTGGGTCTAAGCTCTTATTTCCTCTCTCTTATGAGAGTGGAGGAGGCCCAGCAGTGGGACGTTAAGACTATCGTCTAGTGACGAAACGCGACGCGAGTAGGTATTTTCAATAATGCTACAGTATCTGTTTCACAACGTTTCGCTGCCTTCTCCGTATCGTGCGATAGAGAGAGTTGCAAGTCCAGTAGGTATTTGCCTACATTTTATTCTTGAAATATTGTTTCGGGTGATAACGTTTTTACCCCCCCAAACGTTTACGAAATTAGACAATTTTGGTTTCATTAGATTCAGTACACCTTAATCTAGGCTTGTACGTTTTATTTTTTTAGTATTTTAGTTTAGTTAAATTAAAAAAAATTAAAATACTCGAGGAAGTTTTTAAATCAAAAATATGGATATTTAGACGCTAATAACTTATAACATAAGCAATATTTTTTTAAAAATTAAAACGTACGAGCATAGTTCTTCATTCTGTAACATTTCTAAAAATTATAAAAATTGGACAACGTTTACGAGAAGAAAAACGTTATCGCTTTTTGTATGAAAATTTACAACTAGACGATCCTCTTAATGGGCTTTAAAGTGGTGGTAGGTTCCAAGTTCCAACTAATTCCAACTTTAATAATATTGTAGTTAGTTGTATGGTCGATGTAGGTACCCAACTACGCTTCTCCGGCCCAGCCTGGTTGTAGACGTCATGCGTGCAAACATACCTATCTCGCTTCTTCTATATCTTTTTGTTACCAAGATTAGGTATAATAAGTAGGTACCTACTTATGTAGCTACGCTCAGAAAAATACAAATTTTCTGAGCTAAGTAGGCACCAGCTACTTGTCCTACGACTTGCAGCGACCTATTGAAAATATAGGGTCCAATGTGTCCAGCCAAGCCCAATAATCAGCAACCTCTATCGGTCTATAGGTTTGAGCAATTTAACCAAAGGTACGCACGTAGCATGTAGCATGGTTAAAAATGCTCGGCTAAAAATGCTTTTTTTTATTCACTACAAGTTGAACCTTGACTGCGATCTCACCTGATAGTAAGTGATGATGCAGTCTAAGATGGTAGCGGGCTAACCTGTCAGGGGCATGGCAGTTATTAAACCCATATCCCTTCGGTTGCTACGTGGCATCGTACCGGAACGCTAAATCACTTGGCGGCACGTCTTTGCCGGTAGGATGACCAGGTGAAAATTCAGAAAGTATAAAATCCAAATTGACCCTGACGTCAAGTTCTTCCACAGAGTTCTTCCAAGATTGTATATCACATTGAAATAGAATGACCAAAATTCTACATCAATGGTATACTTATATATAACACTTGTATTGCTTGTATTGCTGTCATGGCATTGTCAATTCGGAATTATTGATGTTAATAAAAATATGAATAATTTTTGATTTAAGTATTTATATAAAAACATGAACAAAATTGTCACTGAATTAAGACCAAAACTTCAAGCGCAATGATCATATTGCCAATGATTGCCGGCGCGACGATTGCTTCCATTGTATGCTGTTGTTGCTACAGAAAGGCTTGCTGATGGCGATGCCCGTTGCTTTATACAAAATCCTCGTGATGTGTGACCGTTTGTATTTTTACACCAATTTCGTCATAACACTTCCATAAATGGCAACTCTGGCATTTAAATCAGTCTGACCAAGTTTCACAGTGAGCCATCCATTTAAAACACGAAAGGTACCTACCTCCAATTTTTGTTAGGTAAGTACCTAGGTAGGTACCTACATAAAAGTGTCGTTACGAGTAGCAAAAGGCACAAAACCCCACCTGTTAGAAGAGAGGAGGTACAGAGTACACTCCGACACATTTATTTGAGTGTCGTGATATTCGGAACTAACGGAATCTACTCTGTGATACCTAATCCTAAAATGTTGATTGTTGAATAGAGGCGCCTCCGCAATACGCACAGATAAGTTTGTATTGTTACAGGTACAAGTATATAGGCTCTCGCCTCTCTATTCATGTAAAACCATCGATGTATATTATGTAGGTACCTACTAGATGGGCCCTTTCATAGAAAAAAGTTGGGCGTCCGACTTGTAGAGCGAGCTCCACACCTGTATAAAGCCTGTCCTTGTCCCCGCATTAGCGCTGTCCCGCTTTTCAGACTAGATGGCGTTAGTAAAATAGATCCACATTCTTTGTTTGACAGGGCCCGTCTATGTAAATTGAGGTCGTTGTGTAAAACAAACCAAAAACGTGTGTCACCAACGAAAGCGGTGCCCCTGGCCACTGGCCACATAGGCTGCTGGCGGCCGTTTGACTTTGAATAGGTTTGAAAATTGGAGATTGGTTGATGATAGTGATTATTACTATGAGAGTGCACGCCAATTTCCGCATGTTTTTTTAAAAAATTTTTTTTGGACATCCAACAGGTTACAATACAATAAAAAATATAGCTAGTACCTAATACCTAAGTATGCAATATCGTAAACCTTAGCTAGTACCTAATACCTGAGTATGCATTATCGTAAACCTACTTAGAGGTTGCCACAGCTTGCAATATTATATTGAAACCACACTATAGGTCGGAGAAAAAAGTATTAAAAGAGGAAAAGATACAAAATAAAATAAAAAATAATAATTAACTTAAATTAGCAGTGATAAGATCCAGCAAGCTGTAGCAGACAGCTACCCGGAGATCTAAAGTGATCCATTAACTTCTTTCTAAACCTAGGGAGGTTATCACCAATGATATCAATGTTGTATCGAGCCGTCTTTCTGTACCTACTAAAGAAAGACTATCTATCTTTAAGAAAGAAAGATAGACTAAGGCTATGAAGTATATTTCGTGTTACAGGTACAGAATAATCGTCGCCGTGAGCATAGGCCAGCGCAGGCAGCAGAGCGTCCACGTGTTCCACTCCTTCCTATGGGACCACGAGCGCGACGGCTATGCCTCCTACAACTTCGAGAATTGCCACCTCTTTGCTAATGTTGTTGTGTATGGAATCTACTTTGATTAAAAAGTTTGTTTACCTTTACATATTAATTTACTAGCTGATGCCCGCGACTACGTCCGCGTGGATTGAGGTTTTTTGGTTCCCGCGGGAACTCCGTAGCATTCCGGGATAAACAGTAGCCTATATGTGTCATTCCAGACTAAGTATAATCTATCTCTGTGCCAAATTTCATCCAGATCCGTTCGGCCGTTCGGGCGTGATTGAGTAACAAACATCCATCCATACATCCATCCAAACTTTCACATTTATAATATTTATTTGATACTAGCTGATGCCCGCGACTTCGTCCGCGTGCTTTAAGTTTTATTTATTCTCGCAGGAACTCCTTAATTTTCCGGGATAAAAAGTAGCCTATGTCACTCTCCCAGGTCGTCAACTATACCCATGCCAAAAATCACGTCCATCCCGATTCGTTCGTTGACGTTCGTGTATCACGAACATTTATACAAACTTTCAACCCCCATTTAACCCTTTTGGGGTTGGAATTTTCAAAAATCCTTTCTTAGCGGATGCCTACGTTATAATAGCTATCTGAGTGCAAAATTTCAGCCCGATCCGACCAGTGGTTAGAGCTGTGCGTTGATAGATCAGTCAGTCAGTCAGTCAGTCAGTCAGTCACCTTTGCCTTTTATATATTTAGATATGCCTTTTTACTGTGCTAAGTACCTAATTGGGTATTTGACTAGGTACTATTCTATTCGATGTAATTTTTTTTGTTGTGATTATTACATAGACTTATAGGATCTCCCAAAAGTCGTAATATCCACGTCCCCTTTATGTTGAATAACTATTTTAAACAATCGATTAAAGTAAAAAAGTGCGTCGAACTTTAATGACGTCACATTTCAGAATTTAATTTTTATCCCATACTTGGGCCGCGTTTTGACGTTTGAAAATGACGCTTAAGTGTGGTTTTACAGTGACGCTTTCGCCAGCGCAGTTGGTAAGCGTCGCGGGCCACGAGCTTTGCGTCTCATGGATCATTACATAGTCACGCGGATGGCCCGCGTTGACGGCAATTCAGCCGCGCTTTTCAACCGCGTGCGGGCGAGGAGTCATTGTGTTCAGTGTGCACTGTGCGTTGCACAGTCTCGCCGGTCGGACGCGCGCATGCGTACCGTCGTCGCCAAAATGAATGCGAATTATATCGATACGGGTCGATTGATTGAAGAAGTTCGCTTTCGACCGTTGCTGTGGGATCCATCGAACGAATTATACAAAAACAAAGACGCAAAAAATAAGGCTTGGGAAGAAGTTGGAGAAGCAATCTTTGGAGAAAATTACATAAAGAAAGACAAAGGTATGTTTATAAAATTTGTATTTTTATCAATTACATTTATAATATAAAATTTATATTATGTTGGTATAAAAGTCGTCGTTAAACATATGTAGGGTAAGATTTCAATCGATATGTAGGGTAAGATAAGGTAAATTGATCAATTTTACTTGTTGGAGCACTATCTTTATGGATTTAAAAATAAGATTGTGGATTTTTGATGATTTGAACACTCTTCAACGGTTTACTTGCAGAAAAAACACATTAGATTAGTCATAAATGACTATGAATCATCACTATAGTCTATACTTGAAAGGACGACAATGAATTCAATTCCACTAATAAGTTCTTTCAAATAGGTACTAGGTAGGTACCTCTAGAATATTTGTCTGTCTTGCCACGAAACACTGCCAGCAGGCGATATAAAGTAATCGGCAAACACTTCGCGTAGTGTGTTTCCTGTTCTAGAAACTGGCTGAAGATTCATGTCAATCAAACCACTAATGCTTAATAAGTCATTTCCATTGTAGCCGTCTCGCACTCTGATAAAATTGTGTAATACGCAACAAGCTTTAACTATAGTTTTTGCGTTGGAGAAGCTCACGTTCATTGGAGTGTGAAACACTCTAAACTTGTTTGATAATATTCCAAATGTACATTCTATGTACCTTCTGGCACGACTTAGACGGTAATTGAATATCTTCTGTTTGTGGCTCATATCATTTCGAAGATAAGGTTTCATCACATAGTTCGATATGCCAAATGCACCATCACCAATTATTATATGAGGTGCCACAATATTAGATCCTTGCAGGTACTTTGGAGCCGGTAACCTTAAATTATTTCTTTCTAACTGTTGAAATAGTACACTGTTTTGGAATATGGTGGAATCAGAGTTTTTCCCACAAGAACCAATGTTGACATAAGTAAAGCAATAGTTGGCATCGCACATTGCCAGAAGGACAATAGAATAAAAATGTTTGTAATTGTAAAACATTGACCCTCCACCTGCGGGATTAACTATGCGTATATGTTTACCATCTATTGCCCCACAACAGTTAGGAAAGTTTGCATACATCTCAAACTCTGCACTAATACGTTGCCACATTTGCGTTGTCGGTTGAGGAATGCATTCTTCGCGTAGTTTTTCCCATATCTCACAGCAAACTTCCTTGACGATTTTGCTTATAGTAGTAACGCCCATTCTGTATGTGACATGTAGATCGGAGTAAGTGTTCCCAGTAGCTAAGAATCTGAAAAAAATATATATAATTATTAGAACTAGTAGAAAGTTCCAAGTAGGAAAGGATTCATAAAAAGTACAAGTGAGAAGGCGTGATACACAAAATATTATTTTTGCCAATTTTTTTTTGTTTCAGATAAGCTTTTACGTCAAAGATGGAAATCTGCAAGAGATGGATATTTCAAAACCAAAGCTAATATGAAAAAAGCACCATCTGGTAGCGGGGCAAAAACCGTTACAAAATACATTTATTTCAAAGAATTAAACTTTCTTGATCGTATCACTGAAAACGAAGTTTCAGAATCTATGTACAACATTAATGAACAATCAAGTTCATCTGAAACAATAGCTCACGTAGTAAATAACGACGAAATTTCTGGCTCTTCTCAAAACAGTTCTACTCCGGTGGCTGACCAAGATAAACCAACATGGACTCGGAAGAGGAAACATGAACGGGTACAAGAGAACTCCGCGTTTGAGAAAAAGTTGGTAGATTTGTTAGACAAAAATATGCCAGACATAAGCTCTGACGATTTGTCATTTTTTAATTCTCTAGGTCCAATACTAAAATCTTTTAACAGTTATAAAAAACTATTATTTCGTGCCAAAGTATTGCAAATCGCCATGGATCTCTCCGCGCCAACTTCAAGTGGCACTACGTCGACGTCCAACATCTTGTCACCAGAACATAACTCAAATTCTACTACAACATCAACAACCAATCATTCTAATGATACTACTACGCAACGAGGTTATCAATCAGCAAGTCAATATTACACCGTCATGTCACCAGAAAATGATTCTAATTCTTCTGTAATGTGTGCAACCAATTCATCATATTTTTCAAACCAAACGCTACCAGTCAACGAATCAATGTCTAGTACCACCACTCAGCAAGGCTATCAAACAGCAAATCAATATGATCCTCATTCAACAGTCAATAATTCTGTTCAGCAAAGCTGTGAAGAAATACAGCACTTTCCAAATATTGCATCAGAAAACGACAATTTCTATTAATTACATTTCAACGAGTTTTGTTTTTTTGATTGTTTAAATTTTCTAAATAAAGTAATTACTAAAAATTAAATAGTATTTTTCATGCCACTTACCTTAAGGTAATCGCCAACTTTTCAACTGGTTCTATAGGTGCTCGACGTAAACTTGATCTTTTTAAATTATGTTCTATCTTGCAGAGTAATTCATTAAATGTTGTTATAGACAGACGAAAATGTTTAAAGAACTTGTCACTATGTTCTCTTAAATCCGCAAACGATGTAGAGAACGCGCCTCTCAGCAATCTAGTGGCATTGTAAGGATGTACTTGTATACGTCGTCGTCGTTGCCTTTTTTTCCATAAGTAATATAGTATAATAAATACGAGAAGTCTCATCACGACTGTATGAGCCGGCAAACCGATCACGACTGTACGAGGCGGCTAACCGCGCGACTAGCTTTAAACTAGTTTTATAGTTTCGAGCGGGTCATCCGCGCGCTTACCACCCGCGCGGACAGAAGCGTCACTGTAAAACCACACTAACTGCTGCCTAAATATAGAAGTGGAGTGGAGCTAGCTTTACGAGAGTTAAAAGAATAACTAAGCTACATTCTTAAAATAAGCTTTGTGTGGGTACTTTGATATACCTACTTATCATTGGAATTGTAAAGTCGTTTACTAAACGAAGGACGCGCAGTACCTAACTCAAAGAATCGAACTACGCGTCTTGTATTCATTCATTCTTTCTTCCGGATGAGTATTCTTACTTATCTACTTTACTACCTAACTAGCGTAAGTACTGTGCATGGGAAGATTTAGGTAAGTAAATATAATGAAATAAAAGACTGATTTAAGCATTTTTACAGATCATACATATTTATTTATCCATTTCATAGTATAGATATCACACTGGCCCGCCCTTACAAAAATAAATGTGTAATACGCTAGCGACCCAGTCAATCGCGTAGCTGGCGCGACCGCGCGGGTTCCACCGCTGCCGCCCACGGCCCTCGACAATAAATATTGGCATCAAATTCGACACTATAACCTACAACAATTTGGACACAATCGCAAATGGCGCAGTCGTGCCAGCCCACGTCGTCACTATTGAATTTTGTCAGTTAACCTTATAGACGAGAATTTAGATAAATCTTAACCATTATACAGGTCGATATACACAAGAATTTTTAATTAATAATATATTATGTTAACATTAAGAAATTCGCACATATTTGACACATAAAGCGACAAAGATTACTGGTAAGAAGACTAAGTAGTTTTAAGATATTGGTCCGAGACACTGTGAAGCGGTTGGGTTCGCGTACAATACGAAACTATGCACCAAGCCACCGTACGACAAGCGAGGCGGAGCGGGGGCGCGGCGTCGCTCCACATTACGATTATACAAAAGCTATCTAATTTGAATCCGGTTCGGATGCAGCCTGTATCTTAGCACTAGATTTCAAATCACGCCGACGTTAAGCACTTTGGCGTTACAAAGTAAAATGGACCATAACTGTTTGTTTTAGAGCTCAATTTCATCCATACATCCACAGCCAGCGCTCCAAGCGGAAACGTTGTGAAATTAAAATCGGTGGTACTGAATTTGTGACTCTAAATCAAGGGCGTTTGGGTCCCTTTTACTTTGACATCAAAGTATTTTGAAACGCGAATACGCTCAACGTGCTTTAAAATCTTGTGGTAAGGGTACTTGGTGTTTAGGTGCTCACGAGTTCACAACCAACGGCAAACGATGTCGAATACTCTCGCTCTGGACGTAACACTTTTAGTGATATTCACAAGATAGGATTAGAACATGCGCTCACGCAAATTATGCTCGGACGAAAAATGTTCGAAAAGGGTAAAACTTTATAAAAATTCTACTAGTCTGTCGGTCAGAATTTGGAGTCGAACATATGTTGCGTCAACGCTTGGCAGGGTTGACATTGAGCAGTCGGTATGCAGAACTGGGAAATACAGTATAGCCTCATTTTATTCCGGGATCGCCGGACTACCTCAGCCTTTCAGATATAAATTTTACATGAGTTTGATATGTTATACAGATAAAAAGTATATTAGTACTGGGTAAATAGTTACATACATCCATTAGTTATAACCATACTGTACATTATATGGCGGTAAACGTTACAACCTTACGAAAATCAGGAATAGGTACTTTTAATATTATATACTTAATAGGTAAGTTTATAAAAAGAAAAAGAAATGTTGAATATCATTATCAAAACATTATCTCTAATACATTGTGAGTAAGTGTATTTATGTTTGGATATGTGATATTTGTGTAAAGATACATAAAAAGCTTTATATTTTATAAGAGATCTCATCGTCGACATTTGGTCTATAAAAATATAACTTATATTATTATAGATGTCGCTACATAAGACAGCCACAAAATATATCGCATTCCCTGAGCTCGTTTTTAAAAATGTTGAGTTTTCGAGCTCTGCGTACCTTGTGAACTAAAAAATGAACCGATATAAATTATAAATCAATTTTTTTTATATTTCTTTCTTAACTAGAAAATAATTTACAAAACTTCTATGTATAAAAAATATAATTATAAAACACTAAATCGTATTTTAGGCTCAACTAAAAAAAATAATGTCATGTAATAGTCAGCATAAAAATACCGCGCACAATCTAGGATACCTAATACAAAATATCACACGTAAGGTTTCATTCGTTTGTATTTCCGAGATGCGGCGAGCGAGTGAATGACTGAACGGACCCGCGGCTCTAGGGCGGGGCTGGGACTCCAGGGCCAAATTTTAAACATTTACTAATAAAATATTAAAGCTTAACATACATAAAGATTAAGCATCTCTGCACCTTAGATATACAATAGCCATTCAAAATAACTGCGGACTAAAATTGCTCATCCTATAATAAAGTCTTAAACATAAAACTATAAAGACTCGAAAGTTCATAAATAAACGAACTTAGGCCAGATTAAAAATTAAAATGGAATATGATTGAAATTCATTGCAAGTTCGCTGTGTAAGTCAAATTTAAAAAATGTAATTACATAATAAAAAATAATAAAAATGTGATGATGTACAACTAAACTTAACCAAGAGAGGTACGAAAATGTCCGAACCGATTGTTGCATTCCATTGATAGAGGGTGTTCCGGATCGGACAGGTTCGTACTCAGACTTATATTTAAATTTCTTTTTAACATAAACATGAGGCAACACAGTGAGACGCCGGTGTAAGCACAAGGCGGTCGTCCAAACGAGCAGCTTCAACTCTAAAATAATATTTATAATCAATTGGCGGTGGTTTGTCTGGTCCTGTTCTCTGGCGAGACAATTCAGCTAGATTCCTTTTCCTTCTCCTTCTCTTTTGATTCTGAAAGGCATCCATCCTCATAATTAAAATCAGCTTTAAATTACTTGAACAATAACATAAATATTAATTTGGTAGTGTCTATTTTGCGTTCTAAAAATAACAACAAAACATAATTGCACATTACTTTATCTTTTAAAAACTTATGATTAATAATTGCAGTGCATAGGTACATAAATATAGCGACGAATATCAGATGAAAGCTAAATTATTTACCCGCTATGATTTAACTTTAATTTTTTCAATATTATTTTTAGGGCATCTTTCCATATAAACTCGACATCTTATGACCAAGCTGACTAAATGTAAAAGAAACAGCCTTTAGACGAGTCACGTATTACGATTTTCTACAAAATAACTGATCAAAATAATTCAATTCTGGAATGTCAATAATTGTGAAAAACAATAATTCGACCCTAACCTTTCTACGGCCTACCGCGATTTGTATAATTTAGACTAATTCATATTCTATTAATCAATATAAATAGAATATATTATGATTTATCTTATTGAAACATAAAATTAATAAGATAAAAACCTCGAAAGATATCTCATTAACATCCAGCTGTTCGGAGCTGTTTTTACAAAACGAAAAATATATTTGACGTAGATGCTTAGACAAAATAGCTGCCAATTGAAATCATCATGAGATCAATCAATCATGAAATCAAGATCATAGCAGCATTGATTCTTTGCCGGTTGATAAATTATACAAAATATAACAAATAATAAAAAACCCTATCGATCCAATAATGATTCAAACAAAGTAAAAACTATAAGGAGGCCTAAATATTTTGTTGAAACTTTTAACGTCAATTTTTATTAACACTACACACATTCCAGAAGCGATTTTAATAAATAAGACTAACCTTATGCTAAAAGGTTTGCATGATATAATAATTATGTAGATATTAAGCAGTACCTAAACTAAGCGTTGATAAAAAAGCGAATTGCGTAAGCGAGTCTAAAGGCTGTCATATCGTGTAACGCAGGGGCTTCTTTGAAGCCGTAGATGTTCGTATAAAATAAGCTAAAATAAAAGGACCTCTCAATTTTTGGCAACGTAGTCTGAAAAGCATTGGCTTAAAAAGCAAGGTGTTTTTTAAAGCCTGTAGTCCAGAGTCAAAAGGTCTAGAATCTGAGTCTAATAGAGACTGACGTCATAAAAGAAGGTTATTGTAGACAGCTTTTTTAAGAAACATTTATCTTTTTGTTTATTTTTATTGTAACTGCTCCTGTGAATACGTAAACTATTTTACTGACTCCGGAACTGTGTACGCATTGAAATCTTTTCTCAAAACTGACTCAAAACACAAAAAATTCTTTCGTGCTAAGTTGCCAACGTCTATGTGATGAGAGGCCTCTAGACTCTATTTATATACTATACGAGTACTTAGGTCGAGATAAAAATCGTATTTGTAAAGCGGCTACGCTACGCATGCCTGGTCACAGATGGAGACTGACCTTCGTCGCTACCGTTAGTGACCTCCTCACCATTCTTGTCTCCGTTTTCCATCTTCTTCTCTTCTTCTTTCGTCTCTTTGTCCTTCTTCTCCTCGGAGCTCTCTTTAGCCGATTTCTTCTCTTTACCGGCTTTGCCCTTAGCGGGTGTGGCTGGCTTGGGCTTAGGCTCCAGGGATGGATCTAGTACGAGCTTGCCAATGTTTTTGCGGTCGTGCATTTTCTGCATTGCCTCAACGACCTGAGGATGAAAGACAAAGAAGTTTCAACTATGTGTCAGGAATTTTTTTTAGCTAGAAACTATTTGGAATTCCAGATCACAAGGATAAGTTAACTAAAGTCGATAGACTTCTTCATCAATCACATTAAGGCGTTGTACCTGCGTCTGATCTCTTACTGAGTGAACCTGTATTTGCACAAGTGCTTAAACATACTGCAAAGTTGGCTAATCCGTTAAGGTTGGCCGTCGTCGCTGCAACTCGGTCAGGAGAACATTAAGTACTACCATTTGGATAGGGCTGGGGTCCCAAGATGATCGAATGACGGTCTCGCACCGGAAAACGCAATGTTGAACGACCCTCCACTTGATGAATGGACGATGTCTAGCGTGTGGCTGGGAGCCGCTGGAAGAAAGTGCCACAAGACCGTGTCCTGTAGAGATCCATCTATGAGATCTTCGTTCAGCTGTGGACGTCTATTAGTTGAAAACGACGGCCAAGTTAGCATGACGCCCCTTATTTCCTTGGTCTTTACCGCCTTATATGTTGTCCGTAGCAACTTCGAATTAGCAAGACGAAATAACCATTTGTTACCAAAAGATTCTGGGTTACTTTGGTCCCATTGCCCGACCGCCAACCTAGTAATCTGGATAAACTCATAGTCGTAGGAAAGGTGGAGGGCAAAAGATCGCGCATCCAATCACCTAGCCGCTGGTCTGACCAGGTCAAGTCGCTCACGGGCCTCCGGCTTCCTACTGCAAATGCGAAAAGCCGAGGACAGGACGGAGTCGAGGGCTATCGTGTTAAGCGTCACTAACGCAGATATCGATCTTCAGCAATGAAGAATGCGGCCGATAAGTGATGTCTGTTTTGTGTAAAGTGGTGTGGGTGGATACGTACGTCTTCCAGCGCCCATGTGGAGTCGACGATGGGCTTAACCTTGCCGTCGCGCCAGAGCGCGAACACGCGCTCGACAGCGCGGCGCACGGGGTCCGTGCGCTCGTGTTGGAACAGCAGGTGCCGCAGGTTGAGGCCGGCCAGGGTCTTGTTATCGTCGAACAGCTTGAGCGGTGACACCTTGTCCACTTGCCACCACTGGAATAGCGATGATGACAACTCAATCAAATCAGCAACTCTTTTAACAAACTTAAAAACGCACTTCTATGGAAGTTGTATGAAATTCACAGTTGTGACGTCATCAAATTTCAAGGCACTTTTTTTCTTTACTCTATATTTTAAAATGGTTATCAAACTTAAAACTAACCGAGGCTGTGAATTTTAGGTCTTTTGGAAGACCCTCTATTTATACAAACCTGAGCACCATTCACCTTCGAATTGGTAAAGTATCTGTACCAATAACATGAACGAGATTTTATTGATTTCAACCTCGGTTTGTAATTAATTGGATCCAGACTGTTTTTTTTATCCACTACAAGTTAACCCTTGACCGCGATCTCACCTGATGGTAAGTGATGATGCAGTCTAAAATAGTAGCGGGCTAATTTGTTAGACTCTAGCAGTTAGAGGCATGACAGTTAAGTATATTAAACCCATTTCCCTAATCGGTTTCTACACGGCATCGTACCGAAACCACCCGAAACGCTCAATCGCTTGGCGGCACGTCTTTGCGGGTAGGTTAGTAACTAGTCACGGCCGAAGCCTCCAGGCCAGACCAGGGAGAATTCAGAAATTATAAATTCCCAAATTGACCCTGCCTGTAAAGACAACAGCGCTCAACACTGCGCCAAGCAGCTCGCCTCGACTGCTTTCATATCTTCAAAATAGAACAAAAGGTGAAATAAGAAGACAATAGTAGGTACCTACATATATTAAAATACTTGCATCCATAGCCTTATTAGTTTGCGCGGAGCGAGTTGCCGTCGGATCAGATAATTGAAATATAATATTATACTCACAGCACGCGCGGCGCTGAAGAAGCTCTTGGTCTCGCCGGTTACGATGTTGGATGTTCCTGCGATACAAGCCATTGTTTAGTGCGTGCGACTCGCTGCTACACATTCTACATCCTAGGGCCGGTTGATTCAAACCATTGGTTATCGTAACTTACGTTCGTTAAAATTACGTACCACGTAACACGTAACACGTAAGTAAAGTTCTTACGTGTTACGTGGTACGTCTGTTAAATTTCTAGTATCGCTTCATGGTGAAAATGGTGAATCAACGCCTTCTTTGACTTACGTTCGTTAACACCATATTTAAAGGTTACATATCCGTCAAAATGTGTTGATGCAAAGGTTGATGCAACCTAGCTCAGACTTCCAATAAACGATAGGTTACCATTATTATATTATTAACTAGCTAATGCCCGCGATTTTTCTTTCGTATAAGTTCTATTTTATCGCCTACTGCGCGAAATAGCTTTTTCATTACTCATACACGGAAAGTAGGTTTGAAGTTGCCTGAGAAGCGGGTTGAAAGTAATACTTTTCAGCCCTAGGGAGAATCGTTTTCAACTGAATTTTTATTGGAGTTTAAATGAAACAGAAGAAAGATAGACTTTATTCATAAAGTAAAGACAACTGATTCATAGACTTTTTATTTTGACTTTCCTTATATTCGTAATGAAAAGCACAGTGTTTACCTCGGGATGAAAGACTTATTTAGTCCCTCGAACTATAGGCCCCCTCGCTACGCTCGGGCGCCAAACCCCGTCTCGGGACTAAATAAGTTACTTTCATCCCTAGGGTAACAATGTACTATTACTTCTAATGCATCCATTCAATGGTTAATGGTAAAAGGGAGCCATTAACGCCACCCTGCATTGCTGCTTTAGCTTGCTCACTTAAATGGTAGGTACCTAAATATGTCGCTGAAAAATACTTTTTTCTTTTCAAAAAAACATTGTGTCATCGAAATAACGGTGACCATTCTTGGCAGACTAGACTACAATAATTTTGATCCAGATCTTTTTCGAAATTAGGTACTTAAAGGTACTAAGTAAATCAATATGCAACTGAGTTAACAACTTATCACATCCTCACCCTACATCCATGAGATTGGAGTCAAATATGACCTATATCTACGTGGGCGTAGAATACAAAACCTACTCGTACGTGGAAAAAATACGCGCCGAATTGAGAACCTCCTCCTTTTTTGGAAGTTGGTTAAAAAATTACGGACGCCACTTTGGTCAATTCGTTCTTGACATGCTAGGACGTGGTCTATTCGTCCAAGTGGAAGGTCATCTCAATGCATTTTCCTATGAGTTAAATTGTGGACTAAAGACTTTCTTTCAATAGGTCTCCCCACATAGGTAGGTAGGTACGTCATTTAATAATTATAATTGAGTAAAAATATCATACTGGCCAACAGTACGATCCTAAAAGCATTGCCTATTTTATTACGACTGAAATCAGAGACAAAACAAAAAGCTAACGTCAATGCATCGAGTAAACATCAATTTTTATTTCAGTCGCTTTTACGACGGAATAAATTTAAATATGGCTTTTGTTAGGAGATATCGGGTTGATGTTGGTTGCTGACCCAAATCGATATTCTTTAAATTGCCCTGTACACGCGCAAGCAAACATAGACTTTTATTTTCGTTGTAAAGCTTGATAATTTTTAGTACATACCCATTACCTTAGAGATTAAACTGCCTATAAAAACTTACTTGTAAGTACTTTGAAAGTTTTTCTTAAAAAGCTCGCTTTCGAAATGAAATGAAATGAAATTTTCATTTCATGTAGAACAACTTAATTCTAGGAATTCTAGATGAATGATTTTTATCAAAAAGACTAGGTATGTAGTTGAATCTAAAAGTTACAAGCGCTATAAGGTATAACGCTTTTAAGCGAGAGTCGTCAGTCGAATGAAATGAAATGAAATGAAATTTTCATTTCATGTAGAACAACTTGTGCCACTTATGATACGTCAGGAAGCTGCTTTTGCTTTTGGAACCATTCTACCACCAACACCAACAGATTCTACCACCTCTCTACAGTAGATACATCATAAAATGAGATGTTTCGGGTAAGCTACGAGTACATGTCCTATAGGGCACAATTAAAATATGGTTCTGGTACATCTTATTTTATGAATTGTAACTCTACTCACCATAAAGGATGTACCGTCCCATTGGTTTGAGGAGACTGTAGCCACGGTTGCATTCTTCGCCACAGAGGCAATCTAGGACGATGTCCACGCCATCTGGTGAAACCCTGAGTACAAGAAACGTACAATAAGTGAAAGTTTTTATAAGAACAGTCAAAGTAGAGGTCCAAGCGAAATAGCTCATATTATAGTGTAAAGGATTATTTGAATGATAGGCAACCATGGGTATGAATTGTTCCAGCGGCTAATTATGTTATATTAAAAATATAATTTAGTAATTTACTATATTTGTGAGATGGTGATAATAAAAAAAAAAAACCCCGGCTGAGTTTGTTGTGGGCTCTTCTCAGATCAGGGCGCGTTTGGAACCCTCGTAGCTTTAGTCTTAAGATACCGTTGTTAATTATCACCATCAATTCTTATTCTTTATAAACATGACGTTCAGAAGGTGTACTTTTGTAGGTACCAATTTTGAATAAAGATGATTTGATTTGATTTGATTTAGCTATTGCTCAAAACTCCCTCTCTTCTTTATAAAGATTAAACTCCTTACTAATACAACATCCTAAGGGTAGGTATGCATCGAAATTCTGTCAAATTAGATGTTAATCCAATCTTGGGATGGGAAACTAAATTATTGATCTCTCGAGAAAATATACCAATTGACATTTCAAGGTAGTAAACCCAGACATAAATTAAATAAAACCGGGCAAGTGCGAGTCAGACTAGCGCACAAAGGATTCCTTACCACCACATAATATAAATTATTTTAGTTAACAAGAAAGATGTCATAACAACACGTAATCAGCTCTGAAATAACTGGCGCTACTGGTAGCGCCTGACAAACAAAAATTCCCTATGAGTACGGAACCCTAATTAACAATTTTCGGATTTTTTCCTATACTTGTGCTGTGAGACCTTGCTTCTTGCCAAATTCCATGATTCAAGCTCAACGGGAAATACCCTATAGGTTTTGATTTATTGGCGAGTATCAAAATATGCGACATAAGCAGCCGTATTTTTTGGTTGCGTTGACTTATAGAAGCTTGATTTTTTTACAGCTCCAAGGGACCGCGGTAAGTATTTGATAATGTGGCCGATTCTGTATAACACAATCTCTAAACTAAACTAAAATGGCATCTTTAAATCTAGTTCTGTCCCTTTCCGTAGGGAGTATTATGAAAGGGTTAGCAATATTTGTAATGCTCTAATTTTAGTTTAGTTTAGAGATTGTGCACTACAGAATCAGCCCCATTAACTTCTTAATACCTCCAAGCAATCCCGAGAAAAAGGTGGTTGACAGACAGACAGACGGACAACGAAGTGATCCTATAAAGTTCTTGAGGTACGGAACCCTAAAAATAAGGGCGGTGTGGATATAAACATCGGAACATCAATATGCGAGTGGCATCGATATTATCGGTAAAAATCCGTTTTATATTCAAATACCCGGCGGTATTGTTGACAAATTGAATGGAATAACGATGTCTGGACTCGAGCTTATAATGGTCTGTTTATACTTTTCATTGCATTTTCCGGTATTTGCCTTAGCTTCACCGTCTACTCTTGCTTAAAATATTAGTTACGAATTACGATTTACGATACAGTGTATATATATGTATTTATAATTTTTCGTTGTATAGTTGGTCAAGCAATTAATTTCGTCATAATTTTTTGAAGTGAAAACTTCTTTAGCCGCGTTGAGCACTTTTTGGTAGGGGGTAAAGTTGTGGTTTCGCGTCACCGACACCTCGCTCCGACATGCTCGCGAACACCGACATGCTCGCGTTGTTACGAAGACAAAAGGTCTTAAATAAATCAATAAATATACTACATTCATAATTAAACTTTAATACCTCAGTTTTAAGGTTTATATTTTTTTTTTTTTTTTAGTTATTTTAAATATTCGTTTTCACTTCTATCGGCAGTCCCTATGGCTGCCAATTTTTTTGCCTGTGTATCGTTACATTAACTAAAGTGAAATAAATCGCTGGCTGAAAACTTGATTAAAGGAGACTTTTAGCTAACGCACGTATAAAAAAACTTTATTAAGCTTCGTTCCGTTCCTTGTATTCAACGGAAGTTAAACAAAATTTAGGTACATATAAAGAAACGAGTAGGTATAAATAATTATAGGTGCCAAAGAGCCAAATGTTTGGGATTGGGAGTTGGGACCATGGTTAATTAGTAGCATTTCCTAATTTATCAACGAATTCAATGACTACGTCTAGTCTCACCTACAATCTACTAATAGTAACTACCTATCTACTACGAACTGCCCAGTTTGTTTACGTAAGGGATTGTGTGGCTCGATGTGTTTACACTGAAGAACTAACGGGGTATAAAAATAACTGTCTATTTACAAGAATTAAATGCCTCGTCGCTGGTACGAAGCAGCTGCCCTAAGGAGCAAGTTATAAACGGAACAATTAACGCACTGTTCCCAACATAACTAGACCTTGACTTTACTACCAGTGCAGACATCTTCCCATACACCACTTCATTAGGGATGTCGCGATCGGTTCTACGTGAGAATCGGAGAAGCGCGGTTTTGTTTATCGTAGAAGAAGAGGATTTTGGATAGAACACCATCATCATCAAATACTTACTACACTTTCAGCACTTCGAGTTTCTTTGTAGATGTGTTACTTGTTTGTTTACTACGCTAAATAACTTCTAATTTTCTGTTGGGAAATTTTCGGTGACTAATTATTGTGATACATAATATCAATCTATTTGTAATCTGGTGATAAGATATTTAGTAACGCGTTTTTGTCTGTCAAAAATGGTATGGCCTTTTTGTACAAACAAATAACATATATCTCCGGCACCGATAAGGGACACCGTAACGCAGTTAATTAGACACTTCACGAAGGTTCCAAAAATTACTAATGTATTCACTGAGATATCTACAGAATAGGCTCACTGTGGTTTGGACAAGATAATTTATTCATCGATTTCTTTTCACGTCTGAAGGCTTGACTCCCACAACCCACAAGCCTCTGCTTCAACTATACATTGCCCTATTTGCCTATTACCTCCAGAAACTATGCTGAGAATAAGCAAAACTTCCAAAAGGGTTTTCTTCACTTAGTTTTATAAGCAGACATTTATACAAAAACGAAAGCTCATAAAACCTATTCTAATAATTCCGTTTCACTTTCTTCTTCATTATTTCCACGTTTGATTTCAATGTGCATTTCAAATTCTTTATTTCTCACTTTCTCTTTATCGTAAGTCGTGACGTTCTTTAGATATAATAGTAAAAATATAGTTTTTTTTCCACATCCCTACTATTTTATTGCACCAAACATTTACCACGGTTCTTTCTGAATTGGTCTTTTTGAATCACTCGAGTGCGAGCGATATGGGTGGGGCAGAAGTATGCAGGCACTAATAACTAGCAATTAAACCATGGGATCTGGAACAATTAAGTTTATTAGCCGGTGGAATTTGTGGAAGGCGATGTTTGCGCATTCTTCATTTAAAGGCGTTACGAAACTTCGCAATGATGCTTCGTTATTTGTATGCCTGTGATTTATGTGGCGAGTAATGGGAAGATCGACTATTAATGAAAGAATAGTCCATAACAGTTTCCTCCTGGATGACGCTCTGAAGATTAAGTTTTATTATGCCAACAGCCCCTCACATTGACTTAAGTGATTTGTTGATCATGACAGATTTTTAGTTTAAAAAGCATGTCCTCAGATAAAAATAATTGCAATTTGCAAAATTAAACAAATTACCTACTTATATAGGTACTTAACCATTTTTAAATGCTACGAAAAAATACAAAGTTCTCGGTAGTAAATTCCTCCGGTGGGCGGCTTTAAGCTACCACTAAGTATTGAAAGTTTGAAAACATGTTACATAGCATGGTATCAAACCGCGGATCTAAACAGCGAAGGCGCCCGTTCATACGATTGAATGGCCATAAAAACGTAATAGACGCAATAAAGACACAAACGATCACTCATTCATGATACATTCGTATACACGCAAACTTTTACGAGTTTTAATTCAGGAGTATCATAAAAGAAACTCATCTCGTCCCACTCCCAAGTGTAGAAAAGGAGACAAAGTTCTGTATACAAAAACCCCTAAGTTCTTGTGCTTTCAATTTAATATTTCACATAGAGCTGTCTTTTGATCTACACCAGAGGTTCCCAAACTTTTTTTTCTCATAGACCATTTTCAAAATTTTGCTGGTTCCGGTGAACCCCCTGCCTCGGAGTCGGTAAAAATGTGAAGATCAGATCTTACTATGGAAATTTGCGTTGCGGCTGACTTCCAACCAAGAATTAACAGTTTTCAAAAAAAAAAAGGGAGAATTGATTGGTTTATTAATTAATTGATTGTGCTGTGAGTGGAGATCAAAAAAGTAAAGTTGGCCAATCAAAAAAGTGATTCCATCCTACTTTTAATATTTTGCTTCATAAATTTCAATTTTCCAAGAAAAGCTGAAATTAAACCCTTTGTTTTTATTAAATTGCGGCCCCTTGTAAGTTAATGTCATTAAATTTTTGAACAAATCTGTCAAATACGAGATGTCTGCTTTCAAATTGATCAGGTCTTCTTTTAAATCTGGATCTTTATTTTCCAGAAAATCTAAAACTGATTCAAAAAGTGAGTAAAATCTTGTTAAACATGCACCTTTCGACAACCAGCGTATTTCAGTATGTAAGAGCAAAGACAAGTAACAGTCGCTGAGCTTCTTATAATATTATCTGCCTACATTGATAGGTGAAGTCAAGCCAACATTTTAGTTCTTCACTATCGAAACCAGATAAATTTTCGTGGCCCCCACTTACGAATTGTGAACCCCCATTTTTTTGTCACACCAACGTAGACCCCCGTCTACTCTCCGGTGGACCCCTGGGGTCCACCTGGACCACTTTGGGAATCAATGATCTACACGATGTGCGAAGTCCGAAAACAAAACATACCTAAATTGCTCATTTTGCAATAACTAAATAACTTTCATAACGTAAATAATGAAAGTTAAATTATATTTAGAAGTGATTTCATGTTGAAATTCGTCATATTTGTGCACATTACGGTTTTGCAATGACGTGTTTTTATTTGGTCCATATCAAGAGAGATGCACTCGGCAAAAAAGGTCAAAATCTGTGGAGGGTGCCGACTGCCGGCGCGGCGTGTCTGTGCTCATTTAAGATGACAAAATATGATTAATTGCAACAGTTACAAACAAATTCGTCTCTTCTTTGTCGAAAATATTCGCATATTACATTTTTCTTTTTTGCAAAATTCAAAAGAGATTGCATATAAAGCTGCTGCGAAATGTTGTATTCGATCTTCATAAAAAATAAATAAAATAAATAAATAATAAATAGATAAATGTATCTAAGTAACCCTTATCATTTCAAACTGACTATTGTCTGAAATGACTCATAGTTAAATTCTGCACAATATTCACGCTTAGTTTGAGAGGAAAGTGGTTTTAAAAGAACTTACTTTCTGACTTCGCTGGTATAGTCGCTGCCCCTTTCGAGGAGATGGTCGATGTTGTTATTGTTGGCCTTCAACGCTTCGTGCTTGCTCTTGGAGCACACGCCGAAGACAGTGACATTCTCCACAGTCTTCGCTAGCTGAGCTACGGCTTGACCCTGCAGGGGAGAAGACATTTGAATAACATTCATCCAACTTCTTGAGTAGAGAGGTTGTTAAAAAATATAAGGAATAACTCGCGTAAAGATCTTATCGATAAGCCCCATACAATAAGCCTAATTTCGATGCTTCCGTCTAAACAATGGGCGAGTCTAGTCTGCCTAATAAACAGTTTACGAAAATAGTTAGATCCATTTAGGTGTCATTATCCACATCCTATTCTAACTAGCGGCCTGCGCCTGGGAAACCCTGGCTCCATCGTGTTCATGGTAACTACATAAAGTTTTTAGTTAATTTTTTAAAATAATTAGCTTAATAGATTAGGTGCCCACTATAGACTTTCAAAAGAAACATCAACATTGAAATATCCGATTTTAACTATAAAATTTGGATTAACTTCGATCCCGTAATAGGTTTGAAGTTCAACAGAGCTTGTAAAGACCTATAATATAAAACAGTATTTTGCGGTTTCCAGTTATAATAATAAAAAGAGAAAAAATCTCCAAGATGCTACATTGTAAGTTTGACCTTAAATGCATTTAATGTCCTGGCCTATCTAGTTATAAATACCATCTAGAATTAAAGGTCATTGACTCCGAACATCGGGATAATGAATGGCGTCACAGCGGAAGCACGAACATTCCACAGCGCACTAAGATTTTTTTCACCCAATTCAACGCAATTAGACAATTTACATTGTTTGAGTTTGGTTACTGCCTATTCACATAAGTAAAGTCCGCGCACAAGCTCCGAGGAATCGGGGTCTGAAGAAGCGACGGCTGTACGCCACTCGCGATCGTCGCTCCATTTCCAGCTCGCTCCCAGCACTAGTTTCGAGCTTGACGCGTGTAATTTTGGGATAGCAGTATTGTTTTGTACTTTAAACAACTCTAGGTCATTACTAGGATTCCTCAGAGCTCGCGCGCGGACTATATTTACATGACAATATGAGTCTACGGCTTTTAAAGCAGGACAGCTTTTTATTTATGCTTCAAGTCCTCAACGGCTTAAAGATTTACTTAGAAGGTAGACTGAAACTACCCCGTTTTCCAAAGATTTAAGAAGATGTGCTAATAACGATTACTTAGTTCTTAACTATGGAATGCCATACCCCCTAATGCGATTAAAAGTAAAAGCCATGAATGCAAAAAAGTCAGGACTATAACCATGATCTTAGGATTTTAATGCGGAAGCGGAAGGATCTGGGAGCACAACACATTATTATAAGAAGATACTGGAAGGGTTTACGACCCTCAGTAAATAGGAGCTTGATGTATATAGAAGAGCGCACACACAACCCCGGGCCAGGACTGATTTATAATGTGAAGAGCATAAAATTATACTGATGTATAATCACCATATTATTAATGACAGAATGGCTTACACACTAATAGTAAGGACGAAGAGGTTTCATATTTTTATAGGAACCTCCTAATTTGTAAGCAAGCATCGATGCTGCCTTAAAAATTCTATTTGGACTTTAGATAGGACAAGGGCAAACTTCTAAATCCTACATAAGTAACTCTCTTTCAAAAACTCAATAGGGTGCTTTTGAAAAGAGGGAGAAATCTCAAAACGTGAAAACTATCCAGCTTTTGGTATTCTCACCCTTTGACACATAGTTTCACCACTTGAAGACAGCTCACAGCCCTAATGTTTACGAGCTGATACAAAGATATTAAACAGTACTTTCCAGGGTCGATGATACGGGATTATTTTTAGCGAAGTTCATTTATTTGCGCATGACAGAGAACCAACGCAAATTATTTTGCACTTATTTAACGAAAGTACACAAGGAATTTCGCACGAGTATACATATGCATCATGTTTTTATTCTGAACAGCTAATTTACATTTTAATTTTCTCACTTTTCTTATTTCGTATTTGATTTATGAAGGATGGTTTGCAATTTCATTTTTCTGTTTAACCCATTGATGTAGAATTTTAGTACCTGAATAGGTATTGATTACATTGCGGTTATCGAATCATTCTTCAAGGGTTTCATTCGTATTGCAATTCTATCCAGTTGGTGTAATTGACACTTTGTGTAATAGCAGAAAACCGACCGTTCCGGCAGATACTTGTAGATTACTTACAAATTGCTATCATTTTATTGTGCACTATCACTTTTTAGAAAATATTGCGCCTTGATCAATGTTATCACTTTTACTTACTATGAATCGATACCTTAAATACGTATCTCGTATCTCGTTTCGTATCGACAAGCTTTACATATCCCGCTATTTCGTTCACGAGATTTAAGATTTTAAAGATCTCGTCAGAATTTTTCTAAGACGCTTTAATAGGGGTCTGAAATTCGGAGCAGGGGGAACCTACATACAAAATCTTCGAGACGTAGAGTTTCTAGATCAAGGGGTTTTAACTGTAGGTTGATTAATCAGTAAGGTCTCTCCATTTAGATACGAGAATATTTTTTACTATACACGTCATTATTTGTGGCATCTATTGTTCTATAGAACTCTAAATAACAATGAATCAGTATATCTGTATTGTCCCATAGAAAAGTCATCGGCTTATCAGAGGTTAATTCTACATCCAGGTAAGAAATGTACAATACTATGACGAGTCATGGACTTCTTTATCTTGTTTCCGGAGTTTATCCGTGCTATCACAGTCAGGAAATATCTAGAGCAGTTTCTTTGGTTTTTAATTACACGAGATTAGACATAAACAAGAATTATTTCATGTTTGTGGATAATTTGTGTGTACTAGTTGCCTGAACTTGACTCACAAGTCACACGGGACCGGTTTCTTTATATCTTTTTTTGCTTGGATAATAAGCACTCACACTCCGATATAATGTTTGGTATTCATAAGTTATAGCTGCTAAGCTGCTGGTTTAAATTTACATAAAGATGAGTCATAACCATGAACATCAAATTCCGTTCATAAATTCGGGAGACAGGCTGAAATCCCATACATAGTAGGGCTATATTCTATCCGTAATGATGTTTTGTAAATAAATGCTACAACACTAGCAGTAACTTTTAAAACGATTAGTTAAAACTTACAGGCTAAAAATGTACCTATTATACGGGGAATAATAATCTTGTCGGATAATTCGTTCATTAGTTTTTTTTTATCCACTACAAGTTAGCCCTTGACTGCGATCTCACCTGATGGTGAGTGATGATGCAGTCTAAGATGGTAGCGGGCTAACCTGTTAGGGGCATGGCAGTTATATTAAACCCTTCCCCTATACGGTTTCTACACGGTATCGTACCGGAACGCTAAATCACTTGGCGGCACGTCTTTACCGCCACACTACAACTACATACACACATACAACATAGTACATACATACATAGTTACAACTACTTTCATTCAATGACTTATATACGTAGGTAGGTAGACGGATATTTTAACTTTATTTTATTAATTTTTAAAAATATATAGATATAAACTTACCACACCACCTCCAGCGGAATGAACAAGGAGGCTCTTGCCAGGCGTCAAGTTGGCCATTTCGAAGAGCAGCAGGTAAGCGACCACATAGTTTGTGGTGATGGCCACGGCGTCCAGGGCTGACATACCCTCGGGCAGCGCATACACATACTGTGCTGGTACGGCTGACAGTTCTGCCCAGGCTCTGTATTCCGGCAGGGCTACCACTTGGTCTCCAACCTGCGAACAAAGATTCAATTGTTAGGATAAACGAAGTCAGGCAACTTCAAACTTTTCTGAGGTTTCTTACGTTTTAACAATCAAATATCACTTGCTTTAAGGGTGAAGCAAAACATTACGAGGAACTTGCGAGGAAACATACATGCCCGAGAGACCTTCTTAGGGTTCTCAAAGGTTAGTAAAGTTTGCCAATCTGCTCTTGGCTAAACCATTATCTATTGTGTGTTATGCGCATAATATTCTATAGATTTTTTTGTTTCAGCTTAACTTCAGCTAAGCGCATTTACTCGTTAGCTCCCACAGTCTTACTTACAATGTTAGGTTTAAGTTACTTATGTTATTGTTAACAATTTCCTAAGAAGCATTATCTGGACTTGGATATTATTATGGTTGCAAACGGTTTAAAATAATCTTGTTTGCAACATTCTTAACGTTGAGGTGTCGACCTCACACGTCTCTTGTAGCGTTCTGCATTCCACATTCACTTTTATTTAACTCATCGTCAACTACTTTCTTTTTTTAGTCTATTCGTTTAGCTTTAGGTTAATTAAAGTGAGCACGGAAATATCTGAACTCTGAGGCTTTCTAGGACCTAGAAGCCTCTAAAGTTACACTACCCAACGCATTTGCCTAGAATCTAGGTAAATGCGTTGGGTGGTGTAACTTTTTATAGTTAAGAACTTGATGTTGGTAATTAATCTACTTAAACTTTTTGATGATGACATTACGAACTCTTTAGGGACTCTTTAGTATCGCCCAAGTCAAGTCTCAGAACTCTGATGCAGAGATTTATAGAGCGTACTTTGATTTTACTCAGGCTTTGCTTAGAATTAAAACGGGACGAACATAATGAAGAGAACATAATGAAGAAGATATAAATAAGAGTGTCATAAATCTGTCTCGTTTTAACTGTCTTAAGTCAGAGCTAAGACAAAGTATGATCTATAGATCTCTCACTCAGACACAGCGGTCTCATGGTAGGTTCGGTCGTAGGTAAAAAATTCCAGACTTAGGCGGGGCTGTTCAATCAAACAGACAGGTCAATAGAACTTTTGATCTATTGTTTTTTTTTCGTATAAAAACTGTCTAGAGATCGAATGAGTCTATGAATTTTGATAAACATATTTTAAGAAGTTACTATATCCTTTTGATGTTTTAAACAAGCTGCTTTAAGTCCTTCAAAATTGTTAAACGGCTTGTTAGGATGTTGAGAAGTGGAATGATGTTACATTATGCCAATGGCTATAAATTATTGTTACCTTTTAACAAAAAGAAGAACATCATAATCGCTTAACCCTTCACAGTCTTTTCAGTTCTGTAAGTATATAATATCTTCTATGTTCTGATGAAAGTACAGCGAAGCTATCTGACCGCCTGGAAGCCTAGATTTAACATCACCTAAAGACCTCGAATCTAGATTCCCGGATAGGTCAATTATTGAGAGTACAATATTCTATAAATTCCAATATAAAGAAAAAAATAAGGTGTTTTGAGGACAGATACTTGATAATAAAGTTTACAAAATTGTATAAGATACTGACCGGCAACAGTATATTCAGAATTTTTACCACAACTTAAATTCTAAAAAATAATTATAGTGACTTACCTTGAAATTAGTGACACCTTCGCCAACTTGTTCGATCTCTCCTGCACATTCGAAGCCAAGGATGAATGGTGTCTTGGGCGGAGCGTCGATAGCGCCCTGCCGCACGATCAAATCTTGGAAGTTGAGACCGCTGCAAAGAGAAAAGATATTCAAGACGTTGAAGAGAAAGAAATTAGACACAGTGAAGGGCACCTATACTCGTGATACACGTATTATTTTTAAAGTAACGACGACTGATGTTGATCTATGCTAGAATATATCAGTAGCAGTAGCTAGTCAGTATACGTTCGGTTCAGTTGCCTATTATAAAAATATCTGTATGAAATTCTCTTAATCGATAGGTACTTACTACTTAAGTAACTTTCGGTAGTAAATGAAAATATTGCAAATACTCAATGCAAATGAGCCTTAGAAATAGTAAGTCATATAACAATTATTTTATTATTAGGTTAGTATTAGAAAGAGCAATGCACAAAATATTCCTTATGGAAGTTAAACCATGAGTGTTAAAAAATATATGTCATCAGTCATCACGTACTCAGTGATAAGGACCTCGTTACCATTTAATAAAACTGGGAACCTAATTAATGTAGTGAGGCGAAGGAATGCGACAGCCATTTGTTATTATGCGCCGGAACACGACCGGCATAAAGATACCACATTTAAATATTAAAAACATGTCCATGTCTCAAGGTACGAGTATCTATCAATCAATGGTCGTCAAACGTGAACGCCCTACGACACCTGCCCGTTACATCAATACTTTAATATCGATATTTCGTTTTGCTGTCGGAATACTAATTATCAAGTCAATAACATCGATTTATCTGATTTGAAATGCCTTCAAAATTACTTCTAAATTGGTCTTCACATTATTATTTGTATCTGTTTGTTTGTTAATATGTTTGTGTTTGTGTGCGCTTTTTGTGCATAAAGGATCTAATTCTATGAAGATGAAACGTTTGAACCCTACTTCAACTTTTATCAAAATGGATCCACTAGAAGCCACGACATAGGTTCAAGTTTAACCCACACGGGCAAGGCGAGGCAAGAGCTGTTTGTGTTAGATAAATATAGTTACTAATGGAGTAAATAATAAATATAAAAATATATGACAATAGGTAACGTAAATATGAATATACTCGAAATTCTTGTGGTTGCATACTAAAGATAGGTAAACTTAAGTATAATAATTCTCAAGAAGTCAACAAAAAAGTTATTTAAATTGTTTGTCTGCAAAACAAAGGCATGGGAGAATTCAAAGAAGATAATCTCTGAAACAAAGCCTCGAAACCAAGTAAAAAATATAATATGCATAAAGCTATTTAAATCCAATAATATCTACTTAATTAGGTAGTAATTCGTAGATGATATACAAAGTAACACATTTCCTAATAAAACATACGGGGTTTAGATTTGGATTTTTTGCGCCTCTATGCCCAAACATAATATTATAGCGTGCTTTGCGTATGATTCATACAATATTGGCAGCATGTTATGTAGCAGGCGCAAATATGTGTAATTATGGTACCTTCGTGGAACGTGCTTCGCGTTACAAACCGCGTGCGTCGAAATAATCGATATTTGCGATTGTCTCTTTACCATAATAGGTACAGTAGAACTACCTGCGAGGACTAAGCTATTATTATTAGTTCCATTTGCAATGCCATTTTTTCGTCGATTAGGGATAGTTTTCTTTGCTTTACGTGAATTCACTTGTCTTTATAATAGGCAGTTGTGAAATTGTTTCGTCTATACTGTTCCTGATTTTAGTTTAATGGTTAGTTTAATGGGGGTTGTATTGGGTTTGTAGGTAGAACGTTTATTTTTTAGCGAATTATCAGTTTGGCTAATTTTTATTTTAAACTGACCATAATAGTTTGCGCGTTTTTCAACTATCATTTGATTTGCTAACATTATTAATACACTATCTCCTATCATTGAAATTTTGACGCAATGTCTTTGTTAACGCCGTGTATGTTTGTACTGTCACAACACAATAAGTCTATGACGTCTGCTCATTGTTTACTCGTATTACCATTTGCCTCAAAGCTAAAGAGTAATGGAGGCAAAGTTCCAAACAACATTGCTGGATAAAAATTAAAAGATGCAGAAACGGCAAATGGTAAATTATTATGTACATAGCAAATTTTTATTTTTGCTGTCATGACTCGTGACTGATATTCATACCACAGACTACAGTGTATAAATTCATACTCAAAATGTTGATGAATTAGGACGTATAGTTTGATAAAAATCAATAAGTACTCAATAAAAGAGATAACGGAACTTTGGCTTATAAGTAGGCACTTTAAAATATCTAGCTAAAAACAAGTAGGTAACAACAAAAAACACTTATTAACCTAAAAATAGCTTTCAGGCAGAATTGATGCAAACAAGGAAGCGCGATTCTTTTACCAAAAGCAAAACAGTACTTTAAATACCTACATTCAACAAAAAATAAACAAAACAGTAACTAACAGCATGCCGCCGTGCCGGGAAAAAATTCTCGGGTAAAGCGAGCCAAATGGGAAGATGCTGCTTTAATTCATGCAGAAAATTTCTTAATAATTTTGATACGAATTACGAAAAGCATGTACGTAACGTATGTGTACTTAATAGATATTAAATAAGACCTTTAGAGGATCGAATAAAAGAGATCGTTGAGATTATATGAATGAAGTGATGTTCATTGTATTTTAATGTTGTACGTCGTGTCCAGGTATCACTGAATGGATAGGGTATGGAGACTAGAGGGAACTGTAAGCTCTTGGAAACATCGAGCAGCGTGAAACGACACATGAACGGCATAATTGGTAGCTTCTAGTGTCAAAGAACTCGGAGATCACAATTCACGATCCTCAATCCTGAGCCGGTGAAATGAGTTCAATGTTGTTTTTTAATTACAAGATAGGCTTGGGCTTGGCGAAAATCATGCTTATGAAAAGCAATGATAAGGTCTAGGTAGGAGTGCGTAGAGTTGCGAGTGCGAAATGTCTATTCAATCTTGCCGTGAAGGTAATCCACAAATAGGTAATGCATGCAATGTACCTAATTTTAGGTAATGTTATGAAAATTTAATGAGGAACTATTGAGATTTGATTAGAATTATATTCAATTTTTAAAAATACATTGAGCATTAGTTTTAAAAAGACACGGATATTATCTTCTGAAGTTGACACTCGGGACACATTGGTTAAATTCGCACAGTAACACTACGAAATTGTTGAATGAATGAACATGAGTCACACTTGTTACAAAAATTTGATCTTCCTATTAAAATGACCTTTATACGAAATGAATGAATCACGGACCACGGTGCACGCCGGTCGTATGTTTACAGTTCTGTTATTTGCTTGATTCATTCGAGGGGACGCTTTGGTAACTTCAGGGAGCGGTCTCCCCTCATCAGGCTGACGTCCCTTTTATAATAGGGTTGTCATTTCCGAATTTTTAACGCAGGAAATTACCATGCATAAATTGAGAACGACACTCGTTATAAAAGTGTAAAAAGTATATTATCATTATGGTCTCTTTATTTTATTTTTAAAAGTTTGAGGGCGAACAGCGCGTGCCATCGTACTCGTAGAACGCTGATGGGTGTCATGTTCAAATTGACCTTTGGAGATCAGTTTGTGAAAATCTTTTTTCTTCGATTAAGATTAAAGAAACGAACGATTTAATTAACACAATATTGTTATGTATTAGAATAAAAACGTCATTGGATAAATTGGGCCATCAAAAAACCACAAAATGGTAGTGGTTGACTCAAAATAAGAATTGAAACAAATTATGAGTAATTATTCCTGGCGGGCAGGCAACCCTGGTTTATTATTAACGTAAGCCCTTTATAATGGTGAATAATTACAGCTTACGAAGTCTCTCGTCGTGTCGTCCGTCGCGATGGTTGATAGCGTATGGCTTGCACCCGTATGCTTTTTATTGGTTAAATTGGATTGGTAGATCTGTACTATAGTTTAATCTTGAAATGACAGATGCTTGCGAATTTATTTTTCACTCATAGTACCAGCAGGCTGTCCTCGAACCCTTTGACCCCGTCTATAACTTTCCATAACGTCATCAGCCTCTGCTAAGCAAAAACGTGTGTCCAAAGTATCTACACTAATACCAAGTAAGTATACGGTATACCAAGTTCTCGTTCTAGTACTATGTTCTCGTTTTCAATTACTAGAAAAGTTTAGTTTTCATAAAACATACCTATTTTTAACAATTTCATAAAAGAGAGGAAAGTCTCTTTATTGCCCGTCTTTTCCTCGACAGTAAATCAATATTGAATGATAGCAATTACCACGGAATACATACTATACTAAATCAGAAAACCAACATTCTACTTTTCCATTTCCAAGGTCTCCTGTCACTCAACCTGCCCAGACCAAAAAAACTTTAAAATTTGAGACCTATGATTAATTTAATATGTTATGGATTACATTCAAGATGCTACGGCGGATTTGTGAGTTTCCTTTTTTTATTGAAAGGAGATACATTTCAGTTAGTTTCATTTATGTTTACAAAGTTTATTTATTCCTCGTACAATGCAATGTAGGTAAAGGTACCTGGTAAGGACCAGCTATCCTTTATCAGTGATCGGTCGGGACTCAAATTGCCGTGAGTTGGAATGTTAAGCCGAGATAATCTCACACACAGAGACTCGTTTGCTCGCATTGAATTTTCCACGCACGCTACCTGACCGTTTATCCAACAATTCGAGTGGCTTCCTTTCACATCAATAGCTCGTAATATGCGAGCAGGTAAAAAAGATTACATTTATTTGAACCGTGTCATAGACTAAGCCCTTCTTTGGAGGTTTACGGTTGTAGTAAAAATTTTGTATTACTAAACTCCCCTGAGTCAAAAAATACAATTTTGTTTTTTTTGTGATTTTGCTAAGGCGTTTGACTTTGTAGATCATCAAAATATTAAAGTTGCTGTCTAAATTTCTTAGGAGACATGAGCGAATCGTTACAGCAGTAGGTATATTATTAAGAAATGGAATTATATGTCAAGTCAAGGCTCGAGGGACAAAACATAAAATAGGAGTGCCGCAAGGATAAATAATCAGCCCAATTTTGTTCTTTATTTACATAAAAAAATTTACTGGTCTGCGGTTTCAAGTGTTAGCTGTTGCCACTTGCGTGAAACAAACAAGCCTTTATTTCAACACGGCCTTGTGATAAGAAAGGCTCTAAACGAAAAATCCACGTAATATTATACCTACCTGCGCCTACTAACACGTATAATTATTCGGAAATGGCAGCCCCGTACTCCTTTGATAATCTAAATTACCTCCACAAATTTTTACAAGCCAGAAATAAATTTAAAAGTTGGACAAGATTATGTTACTTACGGAATATAGAACCGTTTCTTAGAATTCGATTTTACTTTACCGCGACTTTACGTGGGTTCTTATAGGATGTTTGGAATAAGAAACTGCCCGCTGGACGCAAATGTGACTGAGCTGAGTAGAAAGTACTAATATTTTTTTTGCTGACCACTTCCAAATGGCGCAATAATATCCTAATAAGGTACAAGGTAGTAGTAGTAGGTCTATGAAGTAGAAGGTAGAAGGAAACGGCGCAAAAATGAGAATTGATGAGACCTTAGCTCTGAAGAGTCCAGCTTGGTAGGTAGGTATATGATGATGACCATGAATATAATATTATAGAATATTGATGATGACTTTGATGACAACTAGTGGTTCGCCCCGAACTGAGACCTCGCGGTATCTCAGAGCGCCATCTATTGACATAATTGTGAAGTTCTGTTAAAAATATCATCATCATTAAAAATTAAATAATTTCGTTTCTTTATAATATTTATCTAATTTTAGTATTTGTTGTTCAAGTACAGGATATAATTCAAATAATTGATCAAGTTTCAGGCTTGTGAGTTCAGAAAATTGAGAGTTCTGAGGTCAACTTTGGACGTTAGAAAATGTCCACTTTGAAAGCCCCCCATTTCGTCAATTTTAGGGGAAAAATTTAAAAAAAAATATTTTTGGACTTTACCCCTAATTATCTTTAAAATTATATACCGCAACCCTAGGTAACGCTATAAAAAATATTTTACTTCGCATTCGCTTCTATGAGAGCCCCCCTGAAATAAAGATTTTTATAACTTTTTAAGCCATATTCGGCGGGAGGCCATCGGTTTACATATTATATTTAAAGGAGACGGTCCGGATTTGTATGGAGCGTCGGTCCAGTCCTTTTACAAGTAGAGAAATGAAAGAAAAAAAAACACTAAACCAGTTGTGATCGTTCAAATCTGCGAATTCGTCGTAATTTCAGCGGTGTAATTATTTAATCTTTCCACGATAAGCAACACTAAACACGAGTGGGTAACAATGGCGGATTCATATTTTTTGAAGTCTTCTGTCAAGTGTCAACACAACACCGGAAAAACCGTAGGAAAAAACACGTTATTTTGACAGTGACTGTCAGAAATGACATTTGATACATTTCGCGCCTACTGCCATCTCTATGGCTAAAGGTTGCCACCTTGGAAACGTATCGAAAACTTGAAATACATTTTATTTTATTTCTCGTTATTTACTTTAATGTTCTAAATTATTATATTTTTAATACAATCTATGTATTTTCCTCTATTCATGGTAGAGTGTACAAAGAGTGGACCGAAGGTGAACCTTCTCCTTCGAAGTAATTACGTTCAGCAATTCAAAAGTTATAAGGCTCTGACAGACGGACGGACCGACGGACGGACCAGTGCCAATTCACTCAAGTAGACTCAGAGACCTTCGCTTCGCTCGGTCAATAATATATTCTATTATCTACATCATGTAAAGTAAAGCACATAAAGGTAAATAACTTAATGTATGGCGTTTTGTTTTTGTGCGAGTAAATGAATCTAGGCATTCAGTACTTAGGTACCTATTTACGTAACAATAATCAAATTATGCCTCGGTTCCAAACCAATGACAGTATTCACAATAAACCGATTACAACCCTAGCAAAGCGTTAATGCGATTAATGCATTATGTAGAATTTCTATTCACGCAATTCAAATAACTTTCCGGTTTATTAAGCATCGCCGAATGATACGCAAAGAATAATGATGAATAGGTAAATTATTCTTGAGTTCGCTACGCGACACCCTTGCTTGCTTCGAGAGCTCAAAAGGTAAGTTAAGAAACCCCTTCCTTTAATAAGAAAGTTAACAAAATTCAAAACTCAATCACTAGCCACGAAAGAGTTATCAAATCACAGAACAAAAGAATAATCTCTTTGTTCTGTGATTGAATGAGTAGAATGAATGTGTACCAATGATATTAATATGTTACTACCATGTCTGCCATATTGGATTTGTCACTAGGTAATTTAGAAGGGTATAAAATCCATAGAAAATTCAAAACTCTGTGCTTCAATACACCCTTCTTGTCATTATCCGAAACACGTTTCGATATACGTTTCTAGCGTACAAATGAATGAGTTAACACCCCGATTCTGAGTAATTTTAAATTGCGAGGGGGTTGAATCGGCCGGTGGCGCGCCGCGCGACCTGCCGGCGACGGGCGTCGCGACGACGCGTCATAGCGCCTGTAGTTCCCTAGCATTAGGCACACGCAATCGACTGATTAGCTATGGCCCAACTAAGTTGGCCTGAGTGGAATATACTACGACCAAAACTGGAGTCAGCGAACTCGGAAAATCGATTTTTAGTAAGTAAGCGACAGCCTAATTATTTAATTTTTCAGTGTGTATTGTTGATTTTGAACGGTGACAATGTGAATCATCAATCATCCCATGCAAATATCGGAATTTACCAGCGTCAATCATTTCTGTTGTCGATTATACGGGGATGTCGATGTCGGGGAACGATTACAGAGTCCATGGACTCTCGGAAAAAATATAGCCTTCAAAATTTTTATAATTTTTATTACAGTGCTTCACACACGAGGAAAGTTTCTAAACTTACTTAAATATACATATCAAAAATTTCGAAACCGGCAGGATTTGAACCTGCGTCTCTCTGGGAATCAGGGCGCGATTCCCAGAGAGACGCAGGTTCAAATCCTGCCGGTTCCGAAATTTTTGATATGTATATTTAAGTAAGTTTATAGCCTTCAAAAGTTTAGCATATCATGTTACACTCTCACTAAAGAATAAAATCTTGCGCAAGTTTGACGTCGGCCGTTACGCTTCATCGCGTTTTAGCGAAATCTGCAGGATTGCCAGTATATTGTGCATCAGTAAATAAATTATATTATAAACCTTGAGCAATTTGTCACTATTATTTCACACAGTTTGATGAGAGTTAGATGTATAAATGTTTACATAGAGTAAGTAGCAATTAGGTAAAGTAGCTGCAAATGTACAGTATGGGTAGCAGGTAACTAAGCAAATAGGTACCTAACGGAACGCATTAAATATAAAAAAAACTATATCCCAAGTAATAATCTCTACAGCTGCACACCTGTAGCAAGTAGGCACAGAAAAACAAAGCGAGGATTTTTCATTTTGTATTCTTTTTGTAATTTTATGCATCGCTAGTAACGGGACCTTACTACTAAATAGTGAAATTACCTATTACTCCGCAGTTACATAGTCTCTATAAAGTAGGCAATCAGCTACCGAGCTGCATATGCCCTAACGGGGTGACTTGTCAATTATTGTATTATTCAAGTTGAATGCAAATAAATGAATCTGAATCTGAACGGGCGCGGGGAGTCTTCATAATTACGTTCGTCAATATTTGCCTCATCATCATTTCAAGTTCAACCAATTACCAGCCCACTACTGATCACGAGGCTCCTCGAATGAGAAGGGAAAGGAGAAGGGTTTGGCCAAAGTCAACCACGCTGGCCCGTACGGACTGGCAGACACTCACATTTTGTGAACATTATGATTTATGAAAAGCTCTAGGACAGGCAGGTTTTCCTCACGATGGTTTCCTTCATAGCAAGTGATAAGTGATTGTTTTTAAAACGCTCTTTACTCGGAAAATTTTGAAGTTCATGGCTGAGTATCGAACCCCCGACCACCCGAATTGGAGGCTGACGTTCTAATCCTCTAAGCTATCACCCCTATGTAATATCTAAGTAGGTATATTATTTACAAGGTTGCAATACTTCGTACTGAATACTAAAGGACAATACTTCATGCATATTTTAACTTTAAAGAGCGGTCCAACGAAATAACCACAAGCTTCACAGGTTTACAAGTTCAATCGATAACTTGTCTGGTTCGCTGTTGGTAGGTACTTTATTCCTATACTACGTAGCTTATAAGTACATCAGTCTCTACCTTCCTAGTCCCAACTCCCAACCCTCCCCGCGTCGGTATTTAAATAGGACCTCGCGTAAATGCGACATTAAAGTTACATTTCTCTCCTGTAGCCACGTCATTTGTATGGTTGGCTGGTTTGCTTTTGACCCCGATTTTATCTAAATTGGTAATTAAGTAACCGGTTATCACTGTGGAACGATAATCGCTTTGAAGTAAATAGTCACGGCCACAAGGGGCCGACCTAACCCTCGGTTTCGGCACTAAGGTTCGGACTAACCTAGATGATTACGGCCGGTGCCTCATAGTCATAGGTAAGTCATAATTGGCTCATACTATACAAGAGCCAGACCAAAAATAGAGGTACTACTCCAAAAGGGAACTGAGACAGTGAACTCAAGCTTGAAAGTTTACAAGACACTGCCAAAAAAGGAAAATGAATGACTGAAAAATTGAATTTGCACAAATCCAACCGTTTCCTTTTGTATTGGAAACGTAGAAGGAATCTGTGTTTGGTTCTTACATGCACAGACGAAAGTGTTGACTTAGATGCGCCTCCAGCGTTATATGCTGTCTACTGCAGGAACGATACTTTTAAATACCTATTTGCCTCTTACTTTACTATAAGCCTCACCCCATAAGCATCATTGTAATGCGAGGTGTATACTTCCACCGCTTAAACCTACGTAGGTACACTTCAAACTCTACCCGTCTTCCGCTCGGCGCCTCAGGAAAGAACTTAGAACTATCCGCCTACGATTTGAAAGACTATAAATTGCGTGATCGCCATGAGAGCGGATTTGCATGTCTGAGATAAAACGTGCAATTGATGTTCGAGAAACGTTTCAAATGGTTTTATTTTCTAAAATTAACTTTTCTCTGAAGATTTTCGAGATTCAATAGCTTTAATAAAGTGTAGTAGCACAGAATCCTAACCGATAACCATTATACAATTGGGGTAGATTTATGTGCATTAAATAAATTTTTAAATAGTCAAAAAAAATCATACGCAATTTTTCAATCTAAGCCCATTGAGTTCAATTCGCTCCAAAACAACTTGTTAAACGAATGGAAGAGTCGCACGCTGCTACGTTTTCTCCGTTCTTCTGTATGGGGTGGAAACCTGGACAGTTACGGACACCATGTGTAAAAAACCAGCCAAGTGCGAGTCGGACTCGCGCACCGAGGGTTCCGTACAAACCTGTAGTAAGTTTTAAATAATTAAAAAAAAATACGAAAAAAACACGTTTATTGTATGGGGACCCCCCTTAATATATATATTTTTTTAATTTTTAGTATTTGTTGTTATAGCGGCAACGGAAATACATCATTTGTGAAAATTTCAGCTTTCTAGCTATCACGGTTTATGAGATACAGCCTGGAGACAGACAGACAGACAGACAGACAGACAGACAGACAGACAGACAGCGAAGTCTTAGTAATAGGGTCCCGTTTTTACCCTTTGGGTACGGAACCCTAAAAACTAGAGGCTTTCGAAATGTGGGTATATAGGAGAATGTTGAGAATATCTTGGGTACAGCGTGTCAGAAACACCACTGTTTTGCAACGGCTGAGCAAAGATCTGGAAATCCTAAAAACTATAAAAGTAAAGAAGCTAGAGTATTTTGGCCACATTATGAGGAATAACAAATACGACCTCCTCCAGCTCATAATTCAGAGAAAAATAGCCGGCAAAAGACCACCTGGCAGTAGAAGAACATAGAATTTACGCCAATGGTACGGGAAGAGTATACCCGATCGCTATTCCGGGCAGCAGCGTCCAAGGTGCAGATAGCCCTAATGGTTGCCAACCTCCAACGGGATGGCACTAAATGAAGAAGAAGAAACGAATGGAAATGAAATTAGAAGTCTGTGTGTTAATATTTCTAAATATTCTAAGTAGGTACTCAGTCGTACTTAAACCATACTTAGGTAGACGATAATAATATTATCTTAAGAGTGCGACCGTTAGTAATCTGACTAATTGGATCCAATTTATACCTGAATCAAACTTTATATATCACTGACTAATACGACTTCAAATCTTTTCTGGACTCTAGTCATGTCCTGCGATGATTAAGGGCGCCTTCAAATTTGCCGCAAAGCGTAGCGCGGCTGCAGCGCGGCTGCAGCGCTGCGGCCGCGCTCCTGTCGCGAGGTTCGAACATCATAGGGTTGTACCTATATTTATTTTCACGATGGACTCTGACGAAGAAACACTGCTATGTGTTACTATTAATACGAAACAACGAAAATATAAAGTAGTTGTGTTAATCTTCTAAATATATAAAAGGCAAAGGTGACTGACTGACTGACTGACTGACTGACTGACTGATCTATCAACGCACAGCTCTAACCGCTGTTCGGATCGGGCTGAAATTTTGCACTCAGATAGCTATTATAACGTAGGCATCCGCTAAGAAAGAATTTTTGAAAATTTCACCCCTAAGAGGGAGAAATAGGGGTTGAAAGTTTGTATGAAACTCCGTCATTTCTCAAGTTATATCCATAAAACTTGGTTTACAAGCTACGGGTAATAAATTAAGAAATATGTGATTCACAGTTTTTGAAATTTCTACCCCCGAAGGAGTGAAATAGGGGATGAAAGTTTGTGTGAAAGTCCTTCATTTCTCAAGATATTTCTCAAGTTATATCACAGAATAGGTAATTATATCAACGAAACTTGGTATTTTGGCTTACAGTAATAAATAAAGAAGTATGTGTGTAACATTTTTTCAAAGTTCCACCCCTACGGGGTAAAATAGGGGTTGAAAGTTTGTATGAAAGTCCTTCATTTCTCAAGTTATAGCCATGAAACTTAGCATTTGGGCTTTCAGCACAGAATAGGTAATAGTCTTTCAGTTAGATATGCAAGAGTACGTGTTTCACCATTTTTGAAAATTCGACTCCCAAAGGGGTGAAATATAGAGTTGGTCCTTCAATCACGCCGCAACAGAGCAATGGATCAACGTGATTGCACGAGTATGGGTATTGTCACCTGGAGAGTGACAGGCTAATTTTTAAACCAGAAAATTAAGGAGTGCTGTGGGGAAAAAACATAAACCACGCGGACGAAGTCCCGGGCATCAGCTAGTAATACATAATATTACTTTAACTTACATGCTTCATTTTTTTCACTTGGAGTCTTGTTTGTGAAATTGTCAATAAATTTAATGCATATTTCTTCCCAAGCCTTTTTCTTTTCGATTTTATTGCTGTACTTGTCGGACTTCGAATCCCATATTGCTGGACGACTCTCAACCTCATCGATAAATTCTTCTACCTGATTTTCGTTCATGTTTAGACTTGAACAAAAATACGTGTGCAGTCCCGTCACTAGTCGATCGATGAACTGATGCGCGGCCGCAGCGCGGGTGCAGCGCTGCAGTCGCGTGTTTTTTATTTATATGGATTTACAAAGCAGCGCGACCGCAGCGCTGCAGCCGCGCTGCTTCCGCGCGGCACTTTGCGGCAAATTTGAAGGCGCCCTAAAAATGCCTACAGAGTTTGTAATTCATAGACATGGCGCACCGGACGTCCATTTCAGAAATAAAGACGGTCAAAATTGATTAGAAATATGTATATTTTTAAAAAGGCGTAAGTAAATTACTTTAAATTTACTATTAATTCTGCATAGTTACAACTAGAGTAATATACGTAAAAAAACATCAAAAAAAGATAGTAACGGTACGAGTTTATTATTAACAAAGTGGTACTTATTTAATAAATATATTATTTCCTTTGGTAATTGGTAAAGAATTCACTCTTTCTTTGTGCCTGTATAAATAGGTACTAACATGTACCTGTGCTTTGACTGTTAGAATGTTCTTCCGTTCTCTCACATTACTTATAAATGGAATAATAATATCTACTATGAAATGCTAACAGAGCTTTAGGTATATTTGTGTACTTAGTTTGTATCATGTATGAACTATGAACGGTCTATATGAGTCAAACTCGATGCGGGATTGTTACGTGAATCGTGATTTCCATAGCGGGGACATTATTATGATTTATGAATAAAAATAGCATAGTTTGTGTTTCACGTGCAGTTAGTATGTACAACCGCACCGAATGGAATTTCCTGATTTGCGTGCTTTCTGATTCATTTGTATTCTGCCAGTACATGCGGAGTGCGGACCGATCGAAGCAGAATTAGTGAGTTAGCCTATACGCAGTGTATTACGAACGTATTATGAATCGGCACAGGAAACTGCGGCTACAATTATCGGCGTTTTATATTCTATTAATATGTTTTAATATCCTGACGCGTGATTTTCATATCTAGCATTAGTTATATGATTTATGCATAGGCCAAGTGAAAAGGATTTAGGAGGTCATGACTTATGAGTTATGAATCATGATAACACGTTGATAAAACAAATTACCAAACTGAAGCGCGTCACTAAAAAACGGAAGTGTTCCCAAAAGGGTTCAAGAATTTTACAATTAAGTTTTCAACATTCTAGAATGTAGGCGAAGTAACGGGCATCTGTTTTATTTGATTAAGGATCAACTTTTAATTTAAAGCGACATTTTTTTAATTACATACTTCCAATAAAAGTTTGTTAGGTTTCGTGAGCAAATAGTACCTATTTACTATTTACGTATTAAATGGCCTAGGTAAAAATGCATGGAATGTATGATAAAATAAGTCGCGTGTGCAGTGGAATTGGGTTGATATGTCGACTGGAGTAAATATCGTGACTAGAAACGTCATGTGCGATTATTCTTATGAAGGAATTTAGGGTAGACGAATAAATGCAATTACGCTTGGCCACAAACGACACATTAACTTATCGACCAAGCTATATGCATTATACATGACACAAGACAAACTTTTCCAGAATAATTTAATACGTTATTTACAAGTGAAATGGCCCAGTAAACGATGGGTAAACAACATTAACATAATCATTTTAGATAGAAATGAGGAGTAACATAAATTTGATCTGAAATGAAACACAATAATAATTTGAATAATATGATAAACTAAGTAATAACCAATCCCTGAAGGTTTGAACTTTTGAAGAGACAAACAAATAGGTACATCATAACTTCATTATAGTCTAGATATAGATTGTATAACTGGCGAATATATTATGAACAAATTAGGAATTCTTCACCAGGAAAATGAAAATCAAAAACAGTGGGAGAATGTCACATAGCAGTCATCCAGACCAAAAGTAGTAGAGTAAGATCCCAGAGCGATCAGACAAAAAGAATCAGAAAAAAAACACGCCGAATTGAGAACCTCCTCCTTTTTTGGAAGTCGGTGAAAATCACACATGTAAAAATAAGTAAAGTTCATATTTTATTTTTTGTGGAGATTTAAAGCGTCTGGCAAAAGTTTTGGCCCATGGAAAGATGTCTGACACGTAGGATACTATTTTAGAATAATATTCTACAAAACATAATATATAAAAATCAGCCATGTAAGTAACTCTTATTTTTAGTTACCTTTCTTACCTGGTACCTGCCCAGCCCAGGTGTCACAAGGAGAGCTCCACAAGCCCGCAGGTATTCAAAGAACATGAGACGCTACTGAGAACCTAAGGTTTCATCTATGTAAAAATAAGTTATGTCTGATCGCTCTGGGATCTTGGACCATAGGTACAAGAGGTAATTTTGCGATGGTCATAGTAATGTCTGTAGCTGTATAGTAGCAGGAATTAGGATTCAGGATATATCTTATGGTGATGATAATGTATGGTGTTGGATCGAATAACCTACTCAAACTTAATATTACAAGCCAAGCTGATAAAATTTACTTTTAGGTAAATGACAGCTAGATTTTTTAAAGAATAGATATCCTATAGATTCAATTCTACCTGACCTTTATTCTGTATGAGTATCGGTTTGGAAAAACAGTTTTTACAGTATCATTACTGCTGATTTTATCAATCTTAAATCCCTAGGCTTTTAGGAGCTCAATAGCAATGCAGTCTCATAGGCATCCGGTTAGCGGTGTCATGGAACTTGCATAGAACAATGCGACGTGGACAGTGGACACGTGACCATAGCTTCCGATCTGCGACAAGACAGCCATTTGCTATGTATTATTTATATATGTATTGTTAGAGGGAAACTTAAAAACGATTCGTACATGGTATCATTGCCTGATTAATCTAGGTTGGCAACACTGCTCTCGAGGAGTGATGACGATGGCGTAACGCTATTGACGTGTGTCTGTGTAAATAATTGCTAATTAAAGTATTAAAATGGATAAACCGTGTTTGGATTTAATAGTATATTTCATAAGTGGCCTTGGGATATGATTTTTAATTTGATAATTCATTTAGGTATAAAGATGAGATCTTTTTTAATCCCAGAGGCAGCAGGAAACAATTTGAAAATAATCTAACTATAATATCACAAAACAAGAACCAATTGGAAAATCGAGTGTAAAATCTATAGTCATTTTTTTAATACAAAAATATAATTAGTTTTATTAATAGAATCGTCTACATTCACACACCTAAATATAAAGAAATTCCGATGCTTTTTACGAATACACTCTAGCTAAAGCTGGTTATGCTGGCCTGGTATACTTAACAACGATAAAATGCCAATGATTAGCATTAATTGTCCTCTCAGGAAATGAGACTTCATTCCACAGCTGGCTGGACATACACTTGGGGTGGTCAAACAACCATAAATGTAAATCAACATAAAAAGCCATCCGGCCGAAGTCCGAACCCTCTTCAAATTGTGACAATTTTTGAACTGTTCACAGCAACATGAATGGCACAGTAAACTATGAGAAAGTTTATAGGATAGTCAAAGCTGAATTGATAGAAAAGCTGGTGATTTTCTCTATATTCTAACACCCGCGACTTCGTCTGCTGGTTTAGGGTTTTGAACATCCTGTGGGAACTCGTTTATTTTTCGGGATAAAAGTAGCTATAAGTTCTATATCCTGTATGTAGGATGATTATTTATCTCTGAACCGAATTTCGTCAAAATTGGTTGAGAAGTTGGACCGTGAAAAGTGAAAACGTAGCATACCGACACATAAACAGACAGACGGACATAAGGACAGACGCATTTGCGCCTCTATAATATCAAAAAATAAATTTAAATCAGAAATTTTCTTCATCTCTAATAACTTATTCAAAATATTATATTGACGGATCCCACATTTGCATTAAAATCATAATTATTATTAAGTCAATTAATAATTCATAATATGAAATTACAATAATTATTATTTCATTTTAAGTAGGTATGTAATAACTTAATAAGTTAACAACACGCATATTCTGGTACAGAGTTAAATAGTTTTAGTAGGTACAATAAACAATAAAATTCAAACAACAAAAATTTGCTTGTAAATTAAGCAATTATCGCTTTCAAATGCAACGCAGGCAATTCTGTTAATAACCTACTCTTGAAGGTTCAAGTAACCAGCTAATTTACTTTTTAACCGCCTTCAAAAAAGGAGGAGGTTCTCAATTCGACTGTTTTTTTGTATGTATGTTACGCGATCATTCCGCCAATTATGAATCAATTTTGATGATTCTTTTTTGTATGGTAGATCATACTTTAGAGGTGGTTCAATATAAATTTTATCGAAATTGATTTAGCGCTTTTTGAGAAAATCAACAAAAAACAAAATACATATATACCCAAATAATGATTTTTACTGTTTAGTTTAAGCTGGTACATGGCACTTATAATAGTCTAGATAGTAATAATAGACTAGTATAGTTTTGAAGTCGGTTTTTTGTTTAAGATGAAAGCGAATAATTATTAGTTTAGTATAAATGCGGTAATCTTATAAGAGAATTTTAGTGTACCGGGAAACTACAGATTGTCAAGATAATTATTACAATAATATGGTACTGAAGTAAGCGGTATATCAAAAAAGTAAATGACAACAATATGTAACAATACCCCAAACAATAAATAAAGGAAAGGGAAAGTTTTTATCACTATGACACTAAAATATTTAGAGAAGATTGATAAGGGTGGGAATGTAAGGTGTGACTGGATCATGGTCCTATTCAAAGAAGATAATATCGATAGCATTGTTTGAGGTTATCTAATTCTACAAATAGCAGATAATTTAAACAAGTTTTAAGAAGAATAGGGAATCTTTACCGCATAGTTTGACAATGATTTTGTTAGGTTTAATCAATGATTATGGTAGGTTTGCTAGGATTGTACAATCAATGTACTTACTGCATTATGCATTTTAAATTGTACAAATGCTGTGATCGATCGGATTTTTCCACGGCGTAAAAGCAATTCCACAGCCAGAAAATGAGTTCGGGTTGAGATGTAGAGAAGCTTTATTTTTACCCGACTGCGGAACGCACAGGGTTATGTGTTCATCAGTCTATATATGTATATTTCCTTTGTGTCGCACTACAGACAAAACGGCTGACCCGATTTTGATGATACTTGCACCACTAGATTTGTCTTAATCTTCCGAGTGTCATAACGGAAGCCGAATTTGAGAAAAAACAAAATGGCGCCCACTAGAAGCCATATTGTAATAAATTTAAAAATGAAAGTCAATAAACTATGGCAAGTGGGGTATCGATTAATAGGTCTTGTAAAATCATAGTTAGGTTCCCTAGACCATTTTCTCATTTTAACGATCATTTATTTTGGATTGTGCGTACTGTAAAGGCATCATTGCCCACTATACAGTGTAACCGGAGAGTTGGGACTTGGGTGTAGAAGCCGTTAAAAGTTTTACCAGAAGATTACCAAAGTTTTACCAAGGGCTCAAAAAGATTGTAGGCATTGTTCATTATATCCATACTAATAAAAGTGTCTTTCTGCTACGCTTTCACGGCCAGGTTGGGCTTTAGTATACTGTCGGTGACGGAGGGGGAGGGGGAGCGGGGAGGGGGAGGGGGGGGAGGGGATATACCCCCCCCTCCAAGTAAGACGTTCCGAATTTTATTAGTTTCCGAGATATTAATTTTTTAAAATTTTGAGGTTAGGTTCTCAAATTGGGTAAAATTTAGTATCGTTTGGCAGGAGGAGGGGGGTGGGGGGGTTTTGGGGGAGGAGGGGGGTGCCCCCTACCCCCCGACACTACTCCCATTACAAGGTAATGCACCGTTTTTTTTCTATGAATTTTTAAAAATCTCATTTTGAGGTTATGTTTTTGTATATTTTTTGATATCATGAACCTCATTTATGGAGGAGGGGTAGGAAGGGAGGGGGTGAACCCCCCCTCCAAAGGAAAAAGTACTTTAGAGGGGGAGGGGGAGTTAGACTTCACCCTCTCCCTCTCACCCCCTCCAAGGCCGGTCGACGGAGCCCCGCTTCGCGGGGCTCCTTTTTCTGGGACGTAAACAAAGTAAATAACCACAGAAGAGGATGGCGGGGTCTTACAGACCCCGCCATCCTCTTCTTAACCTAACCTATCCGAGTCGGAGTGCCCCCAAGTCCCGAGCTCGCTTCGCTCGCTCTTGATAGTGGGAGCGGAGGAGGAAAAAGTACCACCGCTATGCTGTCAGCAAAGCAAGGAGAAAGTGGGGACGCTAGGAAAACTCCTTAGACTTCACCCTCTCCCTCTCACCCCCTCCAAGGCCGGTCGACGGAGCCCCGCTTCGCGGGGCTCCTTATTCTGGGACGTAAACAAAGTAAATAACCACAGAAGAGGATGGCGGGGTCTTACAGACCCCGCCATCCTCTTCTTAACCTAACCTATCCGAGTCGGAGTGCCCCCAAGTCCCGAGCTCGCTTCGCTCGCTCTTGATAGTGGGAGCAGAAGAGGAAAGAGTACCACCGCTATGCTGTCAGCAAGGCATTTCTGGGTGGAAGATTTGAAATTTGAATTCAATAATGTCATTTGTCAATTTAGCGCAAAAAATTTTGGCGCGTTCCGTTTTTGGTACACTATCTGTGTTTTATTCGAAAACGTCAAAAAAAAGGGACTTTAATGACAGATTAGGTACTTTAGGTACTAGTTTACGTAAAACGAATCTCTATCACGCCAACTAAACGTCAATGAGTCTGTAATCTATGGCAAATGTCGTACGAAATATTGAAAAGTGGTGAAGAATTGCGAATTTTCAAAAAAATATTTCTCGAAAAGTATTAGAATTCGGAGTAAAATATTTTAGTGGAAGGCTAACCACATCAAGGTCTTTCTGTAAAAAAAATATTAACGTCCAACTCAACCGACAGTATTCTAAAGCTGAGCCCACGGCCAAACTGTTCAACCGTAACCGTAAGTACAGAGATAGGTTACAACCCGGGGAAGGACATAGGCTACTTTTTATCCTAAAAAATTTAAGAGTTCCCGCGGGAATCAAAAAACATCAATCCACGCGGATGAAGTCGCGGGCTTCATCTAGTGCTGTAATGAAAATTAATTAAACACGTAGCCGATATATTAAATTAAATGAGATTCATAAATAGGGGAGCATTATCATGCAATCATATCAACTTTTATTTCACTGTAGACGTAGAGTATACAGACTACAAACATTTTAATAGGTTTAATAAACAGCCTACTTCCACAGCCGACCCCCATCGATACCCATTACCGATGCGGGTGACAAAAAAGAGCATCCTCAGTCCTCACCCAAAATGACGTTTCGAGTTATAAAAGGAATATCATAATCGTAAGGTCACAGTTACACTAGCGACTATTATACCGCGACAAAAGGAGATTTAGTGAAGACAACCTTACAAATATTATGAGTGTAATTGATGAACATTATAGTCGTCATGTTGGTGTATTAAATGCAACAGGTATGAACTGCTGATAAACTGAAATAATTTCTATTTCCATGATCCATAACTATTGACCATAAACTAAGAAAGCTGATGGAAATTTTCAATCAAAGCAGTCATTGTCATAAGTCATAACTTCATAAGTCATAAGTCATAAATATTATAGATGCACTACACTTATTGACGTCCAGTTACATAGAAATATGATGGTGATAATCTGTTACGGTATCTTAAAACTAAAGCTACGAGGGTTCCAAACGCGCCCAGGTCTGAGAAGAGCCCACAACAAACTCAGCTGGGGGTTTTTTTTTTTTCATTATCACCATCTCACAAATCATCTTAACTAAGGAACCATCAGAGCCACTAGAGCAAATTATTGCCAAGCTTCCTTGTCATTTAAGTAATCCTTCACATGGTAATAGGATTTTCCAATGAGTTTACGTTTTACATTAACTTTGAACTTATTCAGAGACATCTTCAACATGTCTTCAATTGTTTATTTCAACTATATAAATGCTGATATAAATAAACTACACACCCAATTAATTTTTGCTAGATTTGTATATTAAATGTAGTATTCCTGTCCCACTTTATGAAAAACAAGAAAGCGTAAACACTTCTTCAGCTTATCGTGATTGGCGTGTAGCCAGGGTCTCCTTCTTTTTCTACGCTTATATTTTAAAGGCTACATCTTGAATACAATCCATTGAGAGATACAATATTGTGATTTGTGACAGTTGTCTGAATTTCACTTGTGCCATCAAATTTTCTTTACTGCAGCAATCTGTGAAGTTACGTTATGGCGCCTCACACCCACAAGAAAACCTACATAAAACTTCTACTATACTCCTTGCACAAAACACAAGTAATGATTATTTGTATAGTGCAAGAAACCGACACGATAAGAAATCTTAAAACAAAAAGTTTCCAGTGCGATCTAGCTCGAATGCTGACCAGCCCGGATATAGGGAATGATAAACAAAAAAAGGCACTCGCTCCAAAATATTGGGGTGTGTGTTACCTAAACGCGCGAAGAAGGGTGCCTTTACTTCTACTGAACTAAATATAGATCGGCAACTACCGGATTTTGTACCTACTCTATGTCTCAGATGTTGTATTAGTAGTCCGTAAATTAGTAGGATCGCCAAACGCTTTGTTTTTCTAGGATACTGGAGTTTAGTTGTTCTTGAGTAGTGAGTTGATTTCAAATCAAATCATATTTTATTGTTTATATGAACATAGTAGTGGAAGTAGAAAGTACACTGAAAAAAATAGCACGAGACTTTTTACTGTTTTGGCACAGTAAAATTTAATTCGGTTAAAAAAACTGATTTTTTGTAAAAGTAATTGATTACTGACAGTTCGTTGAAATGGGCAAAAAACAGTAAGAAGCTAATCAGTTGTTTCAATTGTTTGTACATTAATGTTTACTGAAGCAAACGGTTCTTTTTAAGTATTGCCGTTTTCAGAGCTTTACTGATATTGTAGCAGTTATTTTTACTGCTTCAGAACAGTTTTTTTAGAATATAGTTAGGAGCTAAACAGCTATTTTAATTGTTTGAACTTTAAAGTTTACTGAAATAAACAGTTCATACTAAGTATTACTTTCTTACTTACTGTCTTACAAACAGTAAGAATAGTCAACCGGTAAAATCTACTGTTATAACTCAAATGTTTTTTTTTCGGTTACTTGAACTTGTTTGGACAATAGGCTCCATTTTTACTGGCCAAAGCAATGTATATTACCGAAAAAGCAATTAGTTTTACTAATTATTTTTTTCAGTGTAGGTAGTAGTGGTAGTAATATTTAGATCTTTATCAATAATTGCAATTGACAGTTGCGGTTGTCCTTGCTAGATTTAAATATAATATCTAAACCGATGGCCTCCAGCCGAATATGGCCTAAAAAGTTATAAAAATCTTTATTTCAGGGGGGCTCTCATAGAAGCGAATGCGAAGTAAAAAAAATTTTATAGCGTTACATAGGGTTGCGGACTGCGGTATATCATTTTAAAGATAACTAGGAATAGAGGCCAAAAATATATATCTTTTAATTTTTCCCCTAAAATTGACCAAATGGAGGGCTTTCAAAGTGGAGACTTTCTAACGTCCAAAGTTGACCTCAGAACTCTCAATTTTCTGAAAGGCTGAGCCTGAAACTTGATTAATTATTTGAGTTATATCCTGTACTTGAACAACAAATACTAAAATTAGATAAATATTATAAGGAAACGAAATTATTTAATTTTTAATGAGCTTCAGTATTTTTAACAGAACTTCACAATGATGTCAAAAGATGGCGCTCTGTAAAAGTTTATTCGTTTACCGCGAGGAGTTTACCGCGAGGTTTAGGATACCGCGAGGTCTCAGTTCGGGGCGAACCACCAGTTAAATACCACAGAAAGAATCTGCTTACTAGTTACTACAGAGTGTAGACTACCAGCTCTCTTCCTCAACATTTTTTAAATTGTATTTTCCACAATTGCTTATACGTAAACATAATTATTAATATAACTATTTCCAACACAACAACAAATGTTTATAGTACGTGATACGTAATGCTATTAATAAAAAAATACAAAATATTTTAGACAAGTATTTCCACTGAACGAAAGTAACCAATCATTTTAATACGTTCCATATTTCAACAAAAAAAGCCTTTCACGTTGCCCATTTCAAATAGGTATGTAAAGGAAAATGGCAGCTACACATCATACAACTCGCTTGAGATTAGAGCTGCCAAGCGACCATATTAAATTTTAGCAGACTCCCAAAAAAGTGGCTGGGACCATGGGACTTTCATACTTGGTGTACCTACTTAGATATATTTATTCCCGGCTCCCGCGTATATACGACGCTTCGGAACAAGTTCTGCACTTACTTTTTGCTCTCAAATTAGAGTTTGTGATAAAAACGTAACCATTTTAAGGTTTCGAAACCAGGAACAAAATGTAAAATAAAGCCCCTTGTTTAAAAAGGGCCAAGCCATGTACATTTTCTGTTGCCAATTTCCATCAACTTGATCTTTGCTGCATGATAATATCAATTTTGATTAGATGTTGGTGAATTTTGGTTAGGTGAAATTATGCTAATATAACATATAAAAAAATCTCATATCTCCTTTTCCATTTAGTACTATTAATACTGTTTAGATTGAGAGAGGCCCCACAAAACAGAACGGTTGGTAACCACCACTAATAATAATATTAGGGCGGCTCATACTAAAATGATGGGACAGCTTCACAATATAAAAGCATCGGGACAAAAATATTCACCCCAGAACATCCACTCTAACCTTGAACAAAGAAATTGATCCACCGACCCTGACACGTGGCAAAAGGGAAATAAATTATGATACAAAAACTGTACAAACAGGCTCTTACACTGTAGTGATTGGAATTCGGAATGGTTCATCGACAAATTCAGTGGAAGTATCGAAAATCAAATAACAGCAGCATACTTTTTTTTTGCAGCGGTCTGCAGGACTTCACAGAAAGCGAAGTTCGCAAACTTTTCCTACTACACAAAAAACGTAAGTTATCTCTCCATTAAGAATTACGTTGGAACGAGTAGGATTATTGTTCTGTACCTGCCATCGAGGCTCTAGAGTCTAGACTAGAAACAAAGTGGCATAAGAAATCCAGAATCGTCTCTTCGACGGCATAGAACAACAAGCAAGCTGGTAAGTGAGCTGAATGCTGATTCAAGAAATTATATTTTGGAGCCGACGCATTAGGTTCAGAAAAAACAATAAATCAATAGACCTAGCAGCCTAGCATTTAAAAATAAACTTACGAATTTTTTATTGAAACCTAAAAGTAGGAGATTTTTATATAAATGAAAATAAAAGTTGATTGATTCTAGAAGCTAATTCATTATCCAAGTGATTATCGTTGCCTATATGAATTCTAGACGAGGGACCACTAGGGTAATGTTATTTCCGTTTTATGTTTGGAATAATGATTAATGATTATGCTTGGCATGGTATTTGTTTTGTTAATTTACATTTTTAAGGTAAATAGGCTCAAGGATGTCTGCTATCGAGAGATAATCATTACCACAGGGTTTTCAACAAGGTTTTCACTTTTCAACAATTTTAGTAACCGGAAGAGCATTTTAATTTATATGTTAGCTTTTTACATTTGGGGAAAAGTCAAATTGCTATCTGAATATCTGTTTTGATGAAATTTTTAAGAAATAGGCCAGTGCTTGTCGATCACAAAATTTTACTAATAAAGCCGTGATATAGCAGCCATAACCAATTTCGTCATGTTAAAAGCATTATGTAATAATAATAATTGTCGTCATAATAATAAAATACATAGTGTAGTGAAAGTACCCCATCTTATTACTATAATAGAAAATTTAATGGATCATTGAAAAGATTCGAGTCGCGTATCTCTGATCCGATGATAAATTGCCCTCGTCCGCTCAACTCAAGTCTTTTATAACAATAAAAGTACACATTAACGATATATCATAAGGCTTTTCGAATTGGATTTCAGTCCGCTAATGTACTTATTCATAATCAATCAATAAATAATTTTCCGTTAGGAATCAAAAGAACATAATTTATATTCATCTATCTAGTTCCTGTTATTTCGCTGCCTAAAACTTGGGATTGGAAACGAATAAATGAGAACTTGAAAACTTAAGAACAGGAAAACGTGTTATCAACCATCTGGTTGATAACACGCTAGGCAATATAATAGTCATTGGTATGTTTCAAGTTCAAAGTTATATTGAATATAACCTAATCGGATATCCTAAAAATGTAAAGAACAAATCCTTAGATAAATTTAGTAGACTGAGAGGAGAATAAACTCCAAAGTCCTAACAGATGCTCGGATTTCATCGAGAAGTATGCTCAGCACTATAATAAAACAAGGTTCGGCGTCGAAAGACGTAGGGCCTGCGGAGGACGGGGCTGGAAACGCGCTGTATTGATCTGCCGCCGGTACGACCCTCCCCCCGCCTCACCGCCCCGCCAGACATTATACGAGCACTCGCAACCCTCACCCCCTGACGCACAGCGCCCTCCCGACTCCCCGGCGAAACGCAACCACACCCCATTTTAATACGAACGCCGAGTCACGGGATTTTCCAATTCAATTTACCCAGCAATCGAGAATAGATGACTAGACCACATAATATAATGAAACTATAGAAATAAATATAAAATTCAATCAAGTAGGAGCATTAAATATTAATCGCCTAAATCGAAACGACGCACACGCGATCGAAATCGATAATGAAGAGACGAGAAATGGTCGAGAACGCAAGACGGCGATTCCGAGAAAAGCGCACGAGACCGATTTTAGGATATTTGTCAATTATCATGCACGCTTTGTCGCAAAAAGAAGACAGATTAAGAGAATGCGAAATGTTTACTACCATATAGAGTAGCGAATGCCGAATTCGATTATGGACACAGTAAGCAATGAGACATTTTTGTAAGTTCAATGACTTCGCGAACAATGTCCCGCGACTCGGGAGAGTCAGTCGGGGACGCCATCTCGACCCGCCTTTGCCAGCAGCATCTGCTACACGACACGATCAGGGATTTTATTTTATAGTCACGCCACATGTCCTGACCAAATGTCTATCCCATAATACACTCGTAGTAGGTAACTTAGAACAATAGGAAGAAGAAATCTGTTCAGGACGGTGTGGATTGAATATGAAATAGAATCTAAAGCTTTCAAAACTACTTTAGGTTTTTCTATATCAATAAAAGACATATCAAATAAATATTATAAATGTGAAAGTTTGGATGGATGTATGGATGTATGGATGTTTGTTACTCAATCACGCCCCAACGGCTGAACGGATCTGGATGAAATTTGGCACAGAGATAGATTATAGTCTGGAATAACACATAGGCTACTTTTTATCCCGGAAAATTAAGGAGTTCCCGAGGGAACCGAAAAACCTCGATCCACGCGGACGAAGTCGCGGGCATCAGCTAGTTAACAATAAAGTAAAGTAAGCTCCTGAAAAAAGCTTATTACCTATACTGTTGAAGATTATGTAAATGATAGAGGAGCGTGGATTTGAATCGCTCCAGCAATGCTAAGGACAGCGGTTACACCGAGTTTCTTGCTGGTTCTTCTCGGTAGGAATGACATTCCGAACAAGTGGTAGATTCACTCAACGATTCAAAAGCACTTTTAATAAGTTTATATGCATACGAAAATATGAGTTTGAATATCAACGTAAAGCACAAACCGCGGATCTAGAAACTTGAGATTATGCACGCATGTTTTCTCCGTGACGTAGAAACTATAGAAATTTCACCGGAGAGAAGCAAGGTTTCAAAATCTTACCGTTTTTTATTGATTAGTAATCGATAAAAAACAGTCTGATTTTAAAACTATAAGTAAAAAGGTAGGCGTTAATAAACAGAAATCAATTATAATTACAAATATGATTGCATCAAATTCACTTTCGTTTGTTAAATGAGTCAATATCGATAACTTAACTTGGACTGACTCATCGGTGCGGGTTGGAAACATGCGTAGCGAGAATAAATCCGTGACGCACATGCCATAGTCATCCTTAATTACGTTCAGCCTATTGTTTTGCTAATTCAACCAGCGATACCTTGTCATTTCCCTCGAAATTGGAAAACGTGAGAATCTGTATCCAATCACTATCAGATATTATCAAACTTCATAATTAATTATGACTTCTACAATGTGTTATCTCAAAACCAACAACATTACAATTTAAATGCTTGCTACCATTTACAAGTAGAAGAGAAGAGTAAAAAAATCTATGGAAGCTAATACAATGAAACCAAAAGTTAATTAGAGCTAATAATCATACTAATATTATAAATGCTAAAGTGTTTTTAGGTATTTGATGGTTTATTGCTTTGTTGGTTTGTCCTTCAATCACGCCGCAACAGAGCAACGGATCGAATTGATTTTTTGTACGGAAATAGTTGAAGAACAGGAGAGTACGTACATTTGCTATTTTTTATCCCGGAAAACTAAGGAGTTCCCGCGGAAATAAAAGAAAACTTAAACCATCAGCTAGTATACAAACAATAGGTACTTATATTAAAGCCATGAAAATGTCATTAAATAAAAATTTTAATACTACGTTCAGACTGTGTAAACTTGTATAAATAAAAGTTATACAGCACATTACTGTACATGATCTGTAAACCACCATGGAATCACAAAGGCAAGTCCACCCACACGACATTGCATACCCGCGGAGACTCGCAAGTTACTACAATCAAGTTACTTCAAGAGCATTACTTTCTAGTGACTCATAGGAAGAGAGCTATCTCGTTCAGACGGTCCCAATAAGGAAGAGGGTAATAAACGAATTCATCTCTCCCATCTTATGTGGCTCCGTGGCCCATTAAAATACACAATGCTGCACTTTATGCCATAGTGCCCAGCCCCAGTTCTCGAAGGGCAGATGTTATTTTTAGGTTTTAAATTAATACACCAACAAAGGAAAGGATGTGCGCAATTAACAAGTACTTTCGACGTAACACAATCGGTGGTGATGACAGCGTGATGGAATTCTCGATAACATTATTACATGATAGCAGAATTTAAATAAATAGTAAGTCCTTACTTATAAAAGACTAGATGATGCCCGCGACTCCGTTCGCGTGGTTTAAGATTTTGATTCCCGCGGGAACTCCTTAATTTTCCGGGATAAAAAGTAGTCTATGTCACTCTCCAGGTCCTCAACTATACCCATACCAAAAATTACGTCGATCCGTTGCGGCGTGATTGAAGGAGAAACCAACAAACCAGTAAACCAACAAACAAACACATTTTCGCATTTATAATATTAGTATGATATGATTATTCATCGACCCCAAAAAGAAAAAAAGAGGCACTTAGACCTCTTACAAACGAGGGAGATTATTGCAGGAAAAAGCAAGTCGTCAAAATCAGGTCAAGAGAACAAACACGAGCAAAAGACTCTTATCCCCCAATCGTATTCACATTTAATTAAACACTCTCAGAAAAAGAAAGCCACTTGGGTACAAGGGCGTATATCAGATTGTTCTCGGAAGACAGTTCTGACACTGGCTGACCTAATTGAATATAATGGTGTGTTATTCATCTGTCCGATCCCTTCCTTGATGGCTTACAAAAACATTATGTGAAGCGGCGTTACTAAAGCGTCCGCACCATAGACGTACAGTGTAATAGGTTTGAGTTTCGGTTTATAACTCTTACATATCATTAAATTAATAGCGCTATTAAAATAAAGGGACCCTTGTGTACTGCCAGTCAATGGCAATGGGAATGATGGTTGATTGTTTGGAATATTTTTCACAGTGTTTACTCTAATTCTATTTCAAGAATGCTTTTACGCATTACGCTTGCGTAAAGAAGTTTTAAATCTTGATGAACTGTCAGATACTAAATTCAGAAATCACAATATTAGATGGATTTATATGGAATGGCTCAGTGGAATGGTACCTATCAGAATTTCTGCTTTTCACCCACCAAAAGTTCATAAATTAGAAATAGCAAAAAATCTATACTAACGAAAACAAATAATCTTCAGATTTGTGAGATAGTTTTCATTTATTTCTGGGTCAACATTCTTTATGGTATGTTGGTTGGTGTTTTGTTTTGTTTAAGTTACTGTTAAACAGAGCACCGTTCATCCTTGAACTGATCTATATCACTTTAAATACGATCTTTTGATCCTTACCATATCCCTACATAAGTTCCCAGAATTTAGTGACGAGTTTGGATGCATTCAAAAAAGTAAACGGTCGTGTGTGTAGGATATGTTTATCAATACGAACTTTGTCAGTTCTATTATATTATAAACGTTTTGGTTAGAAACGAATGGTTCAAAGGAAATATTATTGTTTTGTGAATCTCGAGTAAATCTGCAAATAAATATTATTACCGGACTAAAACCTAAGTTGGTTTTCGCGGCAGCTGGAGTATGTCGCGGTCATTTACATATTATAGTACTCGTAAGTGTAGGTGCGATAAGCGAGCTATATTTAGAGAGAGCGGGGATGTGCTCTGCGCCTGCCTCGCACCTTAACACCTACGCAGATCCACTCCCTAAACCCTGCCGGTTGCCTCTCCTCGTAGGACATTCCGGTTCCGACACATGCTTACATGTAACTTAGATGATATCTATGAATCGACTATTAGACATCAACGCACCAATTAAGTTAGATAAAATTCACTGAGCTGCAAGTGCAACACAGTTCGCTCGTACTTAATCTTTCTTTAATTAATTAGAGAAATGGCCTCTTTAGAATCGTCAAGTGCACGCTTTGTTAAGGCAGTTAACATTAACGAGAAAAGTGGCAGATAACTCATGGCTTGTAAGTAGCCTGTTGGCGAGACTGGCGCGATGCATTATCTGAGCGCTCGCTGGAGCGATAAAAACGAACAAAGAACAATATAATTTAAACTGCCTTTCGCATGAACTCGGCTTGCGGGTTCGGGTGACAGTTTGAGTTCGAGGTAGACATTTTTTTATGTGGCTTCACAAGTTGAAGCTAATTTGGCAGTTATTACGAAATACTTGAATAATATGCTGATTTCTAAATTACTTTAGATAAAAATTATGTTAAGTTGTTAAATTGCAGGATATCATCGTTTAAGCAATGGTCGTCGCTGGGCCGGTCGTTAGAGTGTAAATCCGCCGAGGGGCGCGTCTCGTCGGCAAATAATGCAATGCAATGTGCGTGCAGAATTTTCAATCGGGCACATAAGCCGTGAACACTGCGCGGCAGATGTTAATGAAGCAAGCGAGACTCGGCAAACGGGATACGACGATACATACTACACACTACAGTGCAGCCGAGGCACTGGGTAAGTGGGTACAAGTCGACGCCCGTGAAATAATATCAAGAAGTAATCGCCCGACTCGTTATTACCGCACTGATGATGATAGATAACGAAGTGGTTCTCTCGTAACTTTCGTAATTGAATTTACGGCGCAAGTAAAAATAATAGACATAATCCTAGATCTGGATTATAGTTATTTTCTACCCGCTTTTATTCTAGATTTAGGAAAATTACCTAATACTTTTAAAATATTAAATTAATGTTCTGGTCGGAAATTTAACTATAATATCTATTATCTATATAAAATAAAATAAATGAAACTCACCAGGCTTTAACGCGAATGAGGACCTCTCCTTCAGCTAACGTTGGCTCGGGTTTCTTCAAAATTTTAATAGTTTTGAGACCCCCGAAGCCGGTAAGAACGACCGCGCGCATCTCTTTGGGCGGCGGGGTCTCCTTTTCTTTCTCCTCGGTTGCCTTTTCGGGGGTTTCTTCGGGCGGCGTTTCGGTGGTTCCGTTCTCGGTCGGGGTCTTCTCTGGCGCTGCGGCCGCGGGGGTGTCCGTACTCTCCGTCATGTCTAGGGGTTAGGTGCGGCGTGTGTGAATCGAGCGATACGGTGAGCAGACGCGGTGCGAATGAGCCCGGGCGATCGAGGCGGAAGCCGGCCGGCGAGAGGATGCGTCGCGAAACGAATGAGTGGAGGGAAGGGCTCGCGCGCAGCCGGGCCCGGGGTGGCAGCGGGGTGGTGCGGGGTGGTGCGGGGTGGCGCGGGGCGGGCGGGGCGGCGCGAACAGGTGGCCGCGCCCGCACCCCCGCTGCGCCGCCCGCTCCACCCCCGCTCAATATTGCACTACACAAACCCTGGATTAACTTTATTACTACATGCCCGACATAAAAACCTATCCTATAGGTACCTATAGGAAAACACCGAAAAACCTAAGCACTTACACGCTACGAACGTGACTTGGCAACGAAATCGATAACGCAATGGTAGGTAGGTACTACTACTGTACAGCTACAGATCGGATATATACCTACTCGTGTGGCTACAGCGCGAAAATCGATATTGTTTGAACAATATACATAAGTACTATGATGTTTTCACAGAGTGACGGCGGAGCTGTCGGAAAATTCCTAACCCCACCACCACCACCACTACAGCCCATTAACGTCCCACTGCTAGGCACAGGCTTCCTCTCGTACGAGAGGAGGCCCTTAGGAGGAGAGAGGGAATTAGAGCTTAGACCCACCACGCTGCTCCAATGCGGGTTGGCGGGCTATATCATACTAATATTAAGTATAAATGCGAAAGTGTGTTTGTTTGTTGGTTTATTGGTTTGTCATTCAATCACGGAGCAACGGATCGACGTGATTTTTGGCATGGGTAAGTATAGTTGAAGACCTGAAGAGTGACATAGGCTGCTGTTTATCCCGGAAAGTTAAGGAGTTCCCGCGGGAATAACAAAAAACTCACACCACGCGGACGAAGTCGCGGGCATCAGCTAGTCCCTAATAATTATTTCAACTCGCCTAATGCCTATTGCCTATCCGCATTAGTACCTATAAATGGCTCGCAACTTGTTGAGCATTACAACAGGTTTTGCTATAATAAACTGGGATTACTGTTTCTTAGAATTCTATTTTTAGTTCTAATCTACCGATACCGGTATACCTACCAATAAGTGCCTTTATCTCATGCGTATAAGCCTACCCAGTACCTACATACCTACCTAGGTACTTTGTGTTATTAATAAAATGTAGAAGGAAAATTCAACCTTTTTAACAATGCATGCAAAATTATTTAAAAAAATAAGCTTATAGTTTAGGTATATTGTATAAGTCTCTCTCTCTCTTTGCGTCGTATTCCTCATTACTGAGGGTCGTGACCCCTTTCCATTAATCACATAATGGTAGGAATCTTCTTGGGATAATAATGCGGTGGGTTCCCAGTTCCCACGGCCTTCCGCATACTACTCGTATAAACCTAGTTACTCTTAGTAACTAGGTTTTTGTAACGATTATTAGGTATCAGATGTTAGTGATAATAACCGGGACCGACGGCTTAACGTGCTCTCCGACGACGCACGGAGGAAACGAAAAGGCCAAATTTAATCAAATACGGTCACCCATCCAGTTACCTACTTGGGTCAACGTTGCTTAACAATCGCAATCGACTGATATACGTTGTCACAACTAGGCCACTCGTCCCTCATAAGTCCATATTGTATAAGTAGGTGATTATTAAAAAGTATTGTAAATTTTTTATGTACTCAGTGCTGAATGCTAAATATTTTTGTTTTCAAGTTATAAAAATCTGAAATTATTCCATTTAGCCAGAAAATTGTTTTATCTGGTGCCAAACTTGATCATTGCCAGAGGTTCTCAAGTTTTACACTACTGGTGGGAATTTTCTAAGTTTTATGTAAAGCTTATGAGCGGATAATATTAATATACAGCGACCAAGAAAATATATTCTTATCACAAGGAAAATTAAATTCCTAGGATCATCTGCATAGATTAGGACTTTAAGAGACAGAATTCAAATCATATGACTACACTAGCTGATGCCCGCGACTTCGTCCGCGTGGATCGAGGTATTTCGGTTCCCGCGGGAACTCCTTAATTTTCCGGGATAAAAAGTAGCCTATGTGTTATTCCAGACTATAATCTATCTCTGTGCCAAATTTCATCCAGATCCGTTCAGCCGTTGGGGCGTGATTGAGTAACAAACATCCACACATCCATACATTCATACATCCATACAAACTTTCGCATTTATAATATTTATTTGATTTACAGTAATAATTCTCCTTTCACATTTTAAGTGATTGCCTCGTTGGTCAACTCTAGCGGTTAGCATGTTCGACTGCGGCCGATGAGGTCCCGGATTCGAGTCCTGGGTTAGGCCATAATTAAGAATTGGGTTTTTCTGACTAGAAATTCTCAGTACTAGCCCGAAGCTGGCGGTGTTCCACTCCCGTGCCTCGTAGATCACGTTAAGCGCGTCGGTCCCGGTCATTATCACTAACAAAATGGAGCAGCGTGAGTAAGATCTAATTCCCTCTTTCGAATGACAGTGGAGGCCTGTGCTTAGCAGTTGGGCTGTAGTAGATACAAATAAGTGACCCATCAGGCGTTCGACAACGGTCCAACAGGTAAGGTGGAACCCCTAGATTTAGAACTTCTTGAACACTACCTCACCCTAGGTGAGCTATTGATGCTTTATATGCCCAACTGGATTCACCAACCCACCTTGACGGGCTCCTTTCACAGTGGTTGGCTCGATTCCTGTCTGGGTCTGTACGTGTCCGTAATTTTAGTTTATAAAGAAACTAGCTGATGCCCGCAACTTCATCCGTGTGGTTTAAGTTTTTTTGATTCCCGCAGGAACTCTTCAATTTTCCGGGATAAAAAGCCTATGTCACTCTCCAGGTCTTCAACTATGCCCGTGCAAAAAATCACGTCGATCCGTTGTTCTGTTGCAGCGTGATTGAAGGACAAACCAATAAACAAACACACTTTCGCAATAATAATATTAGTATGATTGGTAGTTTCTAAATTAGCTTAAATCTGTTCTGGTGATAGGATACTATTTATGGCTAGATAAGTAACACCATACCTGCTAAACCGACTGACTGCTAAACTGATTTGACTATTAGACGGGAGACGCTCACATTCTTAAGAGTAAGGTCATAAGTAATCCTTCCAGAATTAAGGTCATACTAATTTCCTTATACAATACTATGTAGTTGATGCCCACGACTTCGTCAGCGTGAATTATGTTTTTCCAATTTTCAATTCCAACGGGATCTCCTTATTTTTCCAGGATAAAAAGCCTATGTCACTCTCCAGGTCCTCAACTATATTCATGCACAAAATCACGTCGATCCGTTGCGACGTGATTGAAGGACAAATCAACAAGCAAACCACACTTTCGCATTTATAATATTAGTATGTTTTCACAATTACACAGCAATCCCGCCGTACCCACGATTTAGGGATAGCGAGTCCATAGTGTTTTTTCTTTGTTCTCACGCAATTAAAATGACTCTATGAGAGTCTCTCTTGGTTCTCTATAAGTGGTGGTAGCCTAGATGCCCATATTTCGACCTCCTAATGGAGAATCTGTTGTTCGAATCCTGCGCCCGCACCTCTCATTCACATGCGTTTTAAGTAATTAAATGTTACTTTCTTTAATATTGGTGGAAGACAGCGTGAGGCAACCTGCGAGCCTGTGTTCTCCATAACGTTCTCACAGTTGTGTTAAGTGTTCTTTCTCATTCTAAGAGTAGACCCGTGCTCTGTATTGGGCTGGCAATGGGTTGAGTTGAGGCCATGATGATGATCGATTGAGCGGTTGAGCCGATAAAAGATCACAACAACAACAACAAGGTTACATCAGTCCAACAGATAGAAAGCCATATTAAAAAACTGACATTAGGAAATGCATGAAGCTAATAAAGACGGAATTAATTTATTGTATCCGTGAATGTTCCCCGATAGGTATAATACATTCCCCCAATTTGTCCCTGATTGCGATGACCGGATCGCCATTATCCTCTCATTCAATTCGAAGTGCCGTCTGATCGCTTCATACGGGCCCAGTGTCGTCGAACGCATTGTGACCAAAAATCGATTCCCTTTTTCACAAATAGCTGATGGAACTTGGAAGATTAGGTAGTCTGCGGCGAAATTGTTGAGTGTTTCTTGAGATTTTTTTGCATAGATTGGTATCGTCTGACGACGACGTAAATTGTATCGAAAATTCCTTCTAGCGTCGAAGCGTCGGAAAATTCTGTCTCTAACATTTACTTTTTATAATGAAAACTTTGTGTGTGTAATCTTTACTTGATGCTGAAGTAAAACTTCTTTGATGGGACAATATTATTGCAATAGGCATGTCGGAATTTTGATGGTTTTCAAAATGAGTCGTATAGTAAGTAAAAAACTGAGACTTTTACCTTTGGCAGTAATTCCTTAGCACTTTAAAACTTTCGATAAAAGATGGCGGCCTCGAAACAGCTATTCTGTTGGGCGACCTTTTAAAATACTACTTCCGCTCTTAAAGATAATTTACTTTGAATGTAAACTACTGGCATAATCGCTCGGAAAGCTGAGCGTCTAACTCCTTCCCAGGGTAATAATATTCAGGAGTCTATCCCAAAAGATTAAGGGTTGCTCATTCATTAATCAGTATTATAATCACTACGTTTTAGCCTAGCCTCTCTGCTCTCTAGTTGCTTTCAAACTACTACACCGCACAAAATTCGTGTCCTATGAAGCTGTCAAACATATAATGACACTGGTCATTGAGTTATAATCAAGTTGCAGTAGTTAAGTACCAATCCAAGTTCGTAGTATATAGATTGATTTCATTTACTATTATATCCAGAAACTTAAACACTATTAGGATAATCGTATTATTATTAATCTATTAGCCTTTTCTTTTCTCTCAGTTGACTCTTAATCATATTCATATTCATTTATTTATTTCGATTTTGGCTTGTATAAAGCTCTTACGAATGTCATATAAAATTACAATTAACTCAAATATGATTACAAAATTACAAACAAAAAAAACATGAGACAAGATCATAAAATTATAAAAATAAAAAAAAAATTAAACTTTTAAACAAGATCAAAATAACAATTTACAAAATATACAAAATATCATAAAATAAATAAATAAATTGTAAAAGACTGTAATCAAAAGGGGGGAAGGTATTGAGTATTTAAAGCCAGACAGTCACCGGAAACGTACCTACACTAGCTAAAAGTCTAGACATTCCTTCTAGACAATAACTAACGATTAACCCAATCGTTTAGAAGAATAAAAACAACGTTCCGTTATAATAATTCATTTATATATCTACAAATACACTAGTATAACTAATATGTACAAATAGTAAACTAACCAATAGTAACACGGCATTATCTTGTATTCTTCGCACTGTCTGCTAACTCCTCTTTATCGGCATAAAAATGATCGTCCATATCGTCGTAATAATCTTCTTCGTAAATTTCATCGTCTTCGACGTAGCTGGCCTGTTGGTCTTGCACTGCTTGTAGGGTTGCACGTTCGTCTCGAAGTTTTTTGTGGAGCTTATTTTGTAGGATCTGCAAAATTTGGTATGTTAGTACCTAAGTTTGGAACATCGACGCAAAGTTGCCTGTCTGTCGGTATTCTACAGGATATATTTCGGAGAGTGTGCCCAAGAACTATTCGATCTGGTTCCTCCGTCACCTTTTTATTATCGAACCGCAAGGCATCGACAAGGTCTGCACCCTTACGCAGTCGAAATTCCGCGGGCTCGTACGAAGCGATTTGCTTCCTCGTTTCTAATTCGAACCGCTAGGATATGGAATGCCCTTCCTGCTTCCGTTTTCCCCTCCTCTTTTAATATAGGTACCTTCAAATCAAGAGTGAGTAGGCATCTTCTAGGCAAGCGCGCTCCACCTTAGGCTGCATCACCACTTGTAAGCAAGTCTGATTGCAGCCAAGAGCTGGAATATATATTAAAAAAAAAAAATAGTACCTAGATAGTATAGTCAATAGTTCGAAGAACCGACAGACGTTTGGGTCCCAAAGTGCTAGAATGCGACCACACACTGGGAAGTGCAGCGTTGGCAGACCCCTACTCGGTGGACGGACTACATCAGTCGAGTCGCAGGGTGAAAATTCTTGCAAGACACCTATGTCCAACAGTGGACGTCTGTCGGTTGATAATGATGAGTATAGTCAAAAGAGCAGTTCGATAAGGCAACGACGCGCGGTCATAAAGTTAACGACTTCAGCGACTGAGCGTAGATAGAATGTATAGTAACACAGTCGTAAGCCACATAACTAACTTTCAGTTGTTTAAAGTTTTGGGCAGTTGTCTGGATCCCTGCCACGTATAACTTCAGTACCTCAGGCAAGCGCGCTCCAACCTAGATCCGATTATTGATTTTATTTACAGGCATGATTGTAGATAAAAGCAAAATAAACTTAGCTCACTTCTCAATATACTTGTAATTAGAATCGGTCTAGGCAGAAAAGTTACGAAATCCCCGGTGCCTATATGTTAAATTTTGGACGTAAAACTTCCAGTTATTTTATGATTGTTACCTAAGTATGAAATTTACAATCTGGATGTAGATTTTTGTAATACACAGTTTTGGGTGTGTTCCAAGGAGTAGGCAATGCAAAAGGGCATTACTCTTTACTCCTATATAAATGTGAATGAACGGAAAAAATTACATCATAATCTTGAAGCCAGTTGCCAAATACGACGAGCGACGAGCGAGGCCAAAGAACTAACGAAAACTCTACGAAAACCTTCCCCTTTAATATGTTCTTGCAATGGTTATGACTTTTCAAAAGTTATAAGTTCCATGATGAACAAATAAATACCTTATGAATCATACTAATATTATAAACTAGCTGATGCCCGCGACTTCGTCCGCGGTTTAATTTTTTTTTATTCTGGCGGAAACTCATTAAGTTTTCGGGATGAAAAGTAGCCTATGTCACTCTCCAGGTCCACAACTATGCCCATGCCAAAAATCACGTCGATCCAATGCTCCGCTGCGGCGTGATTGAAGGACAAACCAACAAACAAACACACTTTTGCATTTATAATATCAAGTTTAGTATGATATGAAGTATGGATATATGAGAATTGAATTGAAAACATACGTACTTACGAGTATATCATAATCAATAGCTTGGTGCAGTATGCGTCAGCCCCTTTTGTTTGTAGGTATATCGTTTCATTTCATTGTTTACGTATATTTTTTCTTTATTATCAAGTTTATTGCTCTAAAAGTTGTCCTCGACCATATTATAACTAATTGCGTTTTGTTTACGCACTTTATATAAAGTTAATGGAAAATTGCTAGTTATCAGTCGACCGATAACGTTAAACCAAGGGCACGAAACTAGTTATTTATCTAAATCTATTTATAATTAGGAAGGTACCTTTTAACCGACTCCAAGAAAAGGATGATGTTCTTAATTAACGTATTTTTTGACGGTGTTACTTCATAGCTCCCTCAAATCTGAACCGATATTTGAATCAATTTTTTTCATTTACCGAAAGGACGTGTCGTCAGGTTGGCCCCGTTTAAATGTTTAGTCCCTCAACGAATAAAGATAAAGAGTAAATTGCTCGCAAATAGTGTATAATTAGGGATCCGTAGTCAACAAGGAGCCCTCATAGTTCATCACCAGTCGTCCGTCCGCGGCTTTGTTCAGTAGCTATTAGTACTAGAAAGCTGTAATTTGGCATAAATATACATAACTAGATGATGCCCGCGACTTCGTCCGCGTGGATTAAGGTTTTTGGATTCCCGCTGGAACTCTTTAATTTTCCGGGATGAAAAGTATCCGATGTCCTTTCCCGGGGTACGAACTATCCCTATGCCAAATTTCATCAAAATCGGTTGAACAGATGGGCCGTGAAAGCGTAGCAGACAGATAGACAGACAGACAGACTACTATCGCCACCTCTACGCGACTTCTATCGTGACACAGACTGAGCTAAAAATGATTGCAGATTTAAAAAAAACATACCTGTCGTTTCAATAAGAACTCTGCCAATTCTTTCTTCTGCTTGCTAATGTCTATCTCTGAACCTTTGACTCCCGCATCTCTATAAGTTATCACACTTAATTCGCCATCTCCATCTACGAGTATATTGGCCCATGCTTCTTTGGTTTTCTTCCTGGCTGCTAGAAGCCTATTCATGATCTTCTCGTGGTCTAAGCCAAACACGTTGTGTGTCATTTCTGGCAAAGGTTCTTCTATTATTGGTAGTTCGTCTTCTAGTTGTTTTATTTTAGCCTACAAATACATATTATATTAATAACTACTTGATGTCCGCGACTACGTCCGCGTGGTTTAAGTTTTCTGATTCCCTCGGGAACTCCTTAATTTTCCGGGATAAAAAGTAGTAGTAAAAAATCAGGTCGATCTGTTGCTCCGCTGCGGCGTGATTGAAGGACAAACCAACAAACCAATAAACCAACAAACTATACTACTATTTATAATATTAGTATTTAAGTATTTATTAATTTTATTTTTCTTTTTAACTCTTCTAAGACAAGGATGCATTTGAAACACTTGTAGCTTTAGTTTTAGGATACCATAATTAATTATCACCATCATGTCTTTATTTTAATAATTGATGTTTGAAAAGTGTACAGTGTTCAATAAATGTTATTTACATCTCTCATATTCGGTAAGTAGGTCCTTATTACCCCCAAATGGAGCTTGTAGGTGACCAATTAGCGCTCTAGGGTAATAATGTAGCTAGAAAAGCCCTCGGGTGGTAAGTAATTAAAAAAAGTATGATGGTTAGATGTACGCGAACTTTTTGAAAGAGTGAAGAGTTTTTTTTAAAATTACTTACCGCCCTAGGGCTTTTCTAGCTACATTATTACCCTGGAGCGCTAATTGGTCACCTTCAAGCTCCATTTGGGGGTAATAAGGACCTACTGACCTCACAATCGAGATGTAAAGCAGAGTAGTTAGCTCGGGTGTAAGCATCAATTGCACCCTCGAACTATAGGCGCCCTCGCTGTGCTCGTGCGCCTAAATATCTCGGGCTGCAATTGATGCCTTACAGCCCTTGGCTACTAATCTACTATTGACAATTACTTTAATGTTTTTATCACCTCAACCTTTTCTATACTTAATCTTCTAAATCTCAACTCAATCCACCAACCGTTCACTACTGAGGTGAGGTGAGATGACACTGAGGTGTCCTCCCAGCTAGAGAAGGGATTCGATAACATTCCACCATGCTGGCTAAGTGGAAATTTTCTCTCATCCAAAGGCCAATACAAAACGCCTTAAAAGATGGCATGTCCAGTACATGTTTTGTGTTGGCGTTTACCAGCAGTTAGTTACCAGCTAAGTTAAGTGCAAATGCAGATAAAACTTTGAGAACATTTTAGAAAACCCAGGCATGCAGGTTTTCTTATGAATTTATGATGACTTCACTGTTAAAACAAGTGATGTTTAATTCCTTAATTCTGAAAAATTAGAAGTGCATGCCTGGGATTCAAACTTCAAACAGAAGTCTTCTAACAACTAGCCTATCACCACTTTTATATAAAACATACATAATTATTGCATAATTTAACAAAACTACTACGTAAAAAATTCAAGGGATCGTGGCAGAATTCACCTTCATTTCTGGCGATAATTTAGTGTTAGACATAAAATCCGTCTTCAGCAAATGTCCCATTTCGGTTGGTATGTATTCTTCACCATAATCAGCCAGTGCTAGCCGACGATCCAGTTCAACCAACTGTGCCTCTTGCCTGTCTAAAAGAAAGTATTAAACAAATGTTGTTACCTACAATTTGGCAAAATAAAAATTATCATTATCATTAATATTAGTAACAAGCTGACCCACCCTCTATTGCTCTCTATCGCTTGCGATTGCAGTCAAGGGATTGGAGTGGAACTCGGAGTGCAATAAAAACGACGACCTTTGTGGCGCAGTGTTGAGCGCTGTTGTCTTAATGTGCGGAGGACCCGGGTTCGATCCCAGGCAAGTTCAATTTGGGAATTTATAATTTCTAAATTTTCCCTGGTCTGGCCTGGTGAGAGGATTAGGCCGTGGCTAGTTACCACCTTACCGGCTAAGACCTGCCGCCAAGCGATTTAGTGTTCCAGTACGATGCTGTGTAGAAACCAAATAGGGGTATGAGTTTAATATAACTGCCATGCCCTTAACAGGTTACCCCACTACCATCTCATCACTTACCATCAGGTGAGATTGCAGTCAAGGGCTAGCTTGTAGTGGATAAAAATAATAAAAAACAAACCTTTAACAAATACTATGTAAGGCACTTCCCCCATCAACCTTAGGGTTGACAGCTCATGTCGTAGAGGTCCTGCTATGGAGTGGAGGAAGCTGTCTGTCTCCTCATCAGACATGTCACCCTTGCACACCCAGAACACATTCACTGTTTTGAAGTCTGGTGTTACTGTAACCTAAAAATAAATAATTATTTAAATAATGATGCTAATTTAGTTGAACATTTAGGTTTCACATTTTTTAAGGGCATTTTTACATTGGCTGATAATATTTTTGCCAATATAGACTCACCAATATTGGTGCACTGAAACATTTAGAGCTACTATAATGATGTTTTTTTGCTGTGTGTGTCCCATGTGTCCACTACAATATTATTATTAGTTATCATGCTGGCTAATGAAAACATTTTCTAACTTGCAAAAAAAACTCAGCATGAACTATGAAAGTACGAGTATCATAACCAACCAGGATGTTGACGGATCTATAAATCTCATCACATATTTTTATTTTTATTATTTTAAAGTGAATTTCATACCAATAACAAACATAAAACTATCTTGCCTTAGATATTTCAATCCCTCTACCGACGATTTGCATAGATACTGTCCCAGTAGACATAATATCAGTGATATTTTTCATGAATAACTTATTGAGCATGGCCACTCTACGTATGCCTCGCTTTCCAGGCTCATATTTTATTTTGGTCAGGCTTTTAATACTTGGCAAACTGTTAGTATCTAAGGGCTCTACAGGGTACCACTGCCTGAAAACAAATAAACATTCACTTTATTTATGACAACACCCTGGTGAGTACTGCGGGCTGTGGCCTGTCGCCCCATTATGTAAGGGGGAAGTCCTGTACAAAATATATATAAGGTGTGGCTTTGTTAAACTTGTAACAACAGTGCATATCAGTAGATTGAGCCGGTTAAGCAATGCTGACCTGTGTTGATAACTTGATGGGTGAACGAGTCCTGATTATTATCACTAACATGTAACAAGAATCATTCAACATAATATATTATGCCGAAATCGCAGTCTTAAAAATGATTTCCATTTCACATAGTTTTTAAAAATGTAAAACATAACCTTAAAGTAATTATCATTCATGAATACTTAGCAAATTATCTACTTACTTTTTATTCTTAGGATTTAACATTTTACATAGTTTAACACCTTGCTTTTTGTTAAAAAGCACGCAAGAACAGTGATAAAATCGGCGAAACATGATAGTATTGTATGTAAAAAGCTGTAGGTTTATTCATGTAAAGTTAGTGACTACATAACGATTAACACAGTATGAGAATGATTTAACTATCTTTTTTTAAATTACTTAGCGTTTCAATTTCAATAAAGACTAAATATTTTCAATTTTGTACAAAACTTTTAATCTGTTTTGATTTGAAAACTATTTTGAAAGCAAAATCAGAGACTAGTAACCAGAGAGAAGAGCAAAATTTTGAATTATTGCCACAGACCTTTTGGCTTTACGGCTCTGGGTTCCAGAAAGGGTTCCAGCCCTTCTGAGCCTGTTTCCACAGATCAGTTAATCCAGTGCATAGAATGTGGGTATCACAGATTAATACCTAATCTGTGTAATTCTCTGTGGTAATTCTATGCACTGGATACGAGGACAGTTAAGTTAATCTATGTTGCTCTCACGGCTCTTGGTTATGCTCTTCTTACGCCCGAAATTAATAATGTATCTCCCATGGAGGAAGGAATTACGACTGATGGTATCTCCTATCCAAGATTAAAAGCAATCTTGGATTATTGCGTATCTGTGTTGCGTATCTCTCGATCGATCTCTAATCCGCGTGCCAATAACAAAACTCTGCAGTCCGATCTTTTTTTGAAGTCGGATCGCTAGCGATCCTTCTAACGGGTATACTTTATACGGGTAGCAGTATCTTTGATTATGCAATGCGTTTGACTCTATATGTTTTTTAATTTCAAACCAATTTTAAAACTATATAAATAGTACCCAAACTATTTTTCATACTAAAAATTAGTGATCTTTGTCTGAAAACGTGTCAAATTTCTACTGGAAATAATATTAATTAATAGTTAAAATATTGTATCAAGTGAATACCTTAGCAGAAAAGGAACGTGTACCGTGTACATTGAGGTATTAGTACTTGTACATATAATTCAATGACCGTGTACGTCACTGTTCACAATTCGTACGCGTTCTGTTTGTTTTGCAGTTTTGCTTCAAAGATTTGTGTTTTCTATTTTACAACTCTATTTTTTATAGGTGTATTGTTACGGGAATATTTATCCTACAAAAAAATAATTATAACATGGATTCGGAAACGGTAAGTGCCAAAAACTTAATGTTTTTTTTTGTTGTTATGGTGCATAATGCACGAGAAGATTTTAATGGATACAGGTGTTACAAATACTTAGATTATAATGTATTATGTATGTAATATATTAGAATGTAGGTACGTTAAAATTCCTGAGCCGTAACCGCTACGATGGAACGCGCGGTGTTAATGCTATTGCTACACATAGGTACTTAGTTCTCACAAGTTTGGAATGGGACTGCTTGGAATAAGTAGTTTCTTGTATAAATATATTTTTAACTATTCTATAGGTAAAAGGTAAACCCTTGACAAAAGAGGAGACCAAGGCGCTTCTTGAGCTGATAGAAGCAAGTAAAATCATAACAAATAAGACCACCAATGCCACCAGCAACAAAATTAAACTAGATGAATGGAAGAAGATTACAGATACATTTAATGCTACTGCGACTACCACACGACGTACTCCACAGCAGTTACGTTTAAAATGGGAGAACCTGAAAAAAAATGCCCGGAAGCGGAACACAAGAATCAGAATGAACCATATCCAGGTTAGTACCTATTTTATATTATGTAGTGTTCTTGTCTTCTTCACAACCTCTTAAATATATTTGAGATACACATTGACTGTGAAGAAGCATAAGAACACAATATTTTCTATAAGCTTTTTTATAGAGCATAAGTAGTAATTTCTCTTGTAAATTAACTTTCAGACAAGAGGAGGCGTTGGTGATTACATTCCCCCAGATGAGATACTGGAGCGTGTTACTAATTTACTGGGGAGTACAGCTAGTGGCTTCCAAGTGCCCTATGGTGGTGATAGAGAACCAGATGGGTTTGTGGATGGTGATGGTGATGGTGATGGTGGTGGTTTAGACTTATTAGGTGGTGAAGCTATGGTCAACTTAGAAATCCTAGATTTCGAGGATGCCCCAATATCCAGTGCAGGAAAGGTGACAGTACCCAGCAATAGTAATTTGGTGATGGTGCCTAGCTGTAATAGTGAGGTGACAGTGCTGCATGACAATGAGAAACCAAATAAGTTGGCATTTGTTAACACCCTAAGATCTGGTAATGGCTATTTCTGTTTTCCTTTTACCTGTAAATTTATAGCAATAAAAACCTTATTAACATAAATGTGAAAGTTTGGATGTTTGTTGTAAGTTTATTTATGTTGGTAAAGATTTTAAGGTACCTACTTTAACAGTGGTTATTAGTTTCATATTATTATGAAGAAAGTAGTACAGTTTGAATACTCATTTAGATCTGGAAGTGTGCGAGCTTGTGTGTGGATGAGCAGGGCAGCTTAGTCTAGGATTTTAAGTGTGAATGTTACTATTTTTAGGGTTCCGTACCTCAATTTAAAAAAGCAGTATACTGCTTTTAGATTTTTGGCTTTTTTTCTCAGAAATAGTTTGAGGTATCAAATTTAAATTTGTACTGAATACCAACTTACATACTATTGTGTGCCCTCATCACGCACAACAGACCTCTACATGGGGTTTAAGTGCGGACACCTGCCCACTGAGAAGAAGTGTGCCCTCATATAAGGTGTGGGAATACTTGGCGGATCCTACCCTATGTCAAGGAAGATAGTATATGTACATGATACAGTAAATGCTTTCTATTCAATTTTTTATTTATACTTTACAATATTTGACAGGTAAATTGAAAAGACCCCATGTAGAAAATGAGGTGACAGTGTCCAGTAATGTGGTAGTGGAGCAAAGCAGCTGTAGCGAGGTGACAGTGCCCAGTAATGTGGGGGTAACTGTGCAAGATGGCTCTAACAGGGCAAGGCCATTTCTTACCCCAAGATCAGGTATTATGGTAATTTGTTTGCATTATATTCAACTAGCTAATGCCCGCGACTTCGTCCGTGTGGTTTAAGTTTTTCAGTTCCCGCAGGAACTCCGTAATTTGCAGGGATAAAAAGTAGCCTATGTTACTCTCCAAGTCCTCAAATATACTCATGCAAAAAATCACGGCAATCTGTTGCACTGTTGCTGCGTGATTGAAGGACAAACCAACAAACACACTTTCGCAGTTATAATATTAGTAGAAATATTTATATCATTATAGTAAAATAATTTATTACTTTTTATGTTATGTTAGTTAAAGTAAAATAGTAGTCTCTAAAAAAGAAACACTGAGCCTGCGGCTTAAGTTTAAGATTTTTTTTAAAATAAAAGATATCCCTCACTTTCCCGGGATAAAAAGTATCTATGTCCTTTTTGGAGATGCAAGCTATCTGTGCAAAATTTTGTCAAAATTGGTTCTTTGGTTGCACTATTTAAAACCAATAATAGTAGTATGGATGTATGAATTTATAAGAAACAACTTTTAAATCCTTAGGTTTAATTATAAAATTTATTAGAATGAATACAGTAGTATTTTTACAATACAATACACATTATTTAACAGGTAAAAAGAGGCAAATGGGAGATGCAACCAAGATTGCAAAAGATCTGGCAATTGCAGAATATTTTAAATTAAAAAAACAGTGCTTGGGGGAGAAGTTGAAATATTTGGAATTAACAAATGAAAAACTAAGAATGGAACTTGAGAATATGAAGAAGTGAAGATATTTAATGTGATCAATACAATTATTAATAAACAGTTTTAAAGTTATAAGTTTTAAGTTATAAGTTATTTATACTGTGATGTAAAATTTGACACCGGGGACAGTGAGGTCATATGAAAAGCACTTTAGAGTGGGTTGGTTTGCAGGGGGATGAGGTAGCTTTGTGGCAAATTTGCGCGCAGAGATTGTGCCCTTAACTAAAATAGTTTTGTATGAGATCAGTTCTCTGAGTAATATTAATTTCTTCTTGCAAGATTTCCTCGATACTGTTCTCCTCTGGGATGTCAACTTCTGGGGGAACTTCCTCGAGGTTGTTATTCCTGCATATGTTGTGTAACACTGCCGTAGCTATTATCACTGTATGTATGTTTAACAGTGACAAATGCAAAGTTAGACTTACAACAGGAAAACGACGCTTCCAAACTCCAAAAGTTCTGAAAATAAGAAAAAATATTATATGCCTATATCCACCAAGTACCTACTATAATACTTGGTGTAACTTATTATAGTATTTGGTTTATAAATAGTAATAATAAGCGATTACACTGAATTTGTTTAAAGGGTTCAAAATAATCTACCTAATGATATTTATCAGATCATCATGTATAAACATGGGGCTATCTGGACAGTACATTTACAATGTACACCTTTGTAAGGAAAAAACAAATAATTGATTCCTATCCCAAAAGAACATATTAGGGTTTTTGGGACTGAAAGTATATCCTCCTATTAGCAATAAATTTTCCCATTTAATATTTAAATATATTAATAAAAGACTGATGCTGTACCTATTAGGTTCTATACACTGATATGTTTTCTTGATTAATAATAATATTTTCAAAAATAGTACAGGATTATCCAGTTACATTTTATAACTAAAAAATATATAGGTATATAGACACCTTTCAATGGGATTTCTAGTTTTAATATGTGCTTCATTGTATCTATTGTCAGCCACTGTTCTTGGATTTAGCAGCGGCGTCAATAAATAGGGCTTGTTTGGATATGCACTGTCTCCAAGCAACCAGCGATTCCCAAATTGACCAGCATCACATTGAGCTATAAAAGTAATGTTTGAGTGTTGTTGTAAGTATGTGAATAATACACTGGTTATATACATACATATTATATTATACTTTAGAACTTGCCTCTTAGCGTAGAACTATTGAATATTGTTGCATCATGGGCAGACCCTGGCCACCGAGCCACAACATTCATTAGTCTTAAATCTGCATCACAAACTGCTTGGACATTTATAGAAAAGTAATTTTTTCTATTTCTAAACTCTTCCCCTATCAAATGACCTAAACATAAATAATTTCTTGGTTAGTAATTATATTTCAGTAAGTAATTAAATTGACAAATTTAATTAAGGATTAGCTGCTGTGACTCACAAGGGGATTGTATGCGTATATGAGTGCAGTCTATTGCACCTAGAACACGAGGGAATCCGGCTATTCTGTAAAATTTGTCAGCACTATTTTGATGCATATAAATGTATTTATCATATAATCTGGCAATTGCAGATGATACATCTTTCACAATTCTACCTGCTGTAGATTTTGACACACCCACAAAGTCCGCTACAGATATGAGCATAGTTCCCAATGCATAGAAGCGAAGCGTCAACAACAGTTGATGTAGTGGAGAGACTCCATAGTTTCTGAAAAGAATTATCTCAATATATTTTAAAATTACTATAAAGTAACATTTATATTATAATATTATAAAGAATGTGTTTATTAAACCTTCACATCATATCCTGAAATTGAAAAGCTACATTTTACCCCACAAAAGTTCACAGCGGTGAAAACTTAAATCCACGCGAGGCACAAACTAGTATCAACAAGGTAGTTTTCCGTTTAACTTACCTTGAAGAGGTGACGCGTAAAAAGGGCATTATTTCATCTAATAATGAATTAACTGCACCTTTTGTCAATCTAAATCTAAAAGTGAAGTCAGCATCAACAAGAGTCTGCATGTAATTTACTCTTCTCAATATCCGTGCACTGCCTCTCGGCGCTACATCTGCATCACTGTCGTCGGAAGCCAGCATCAGGTCCTCCAAATCACTACTATCACTGCTTGAAGATACGGATATCGCCATTTTCCACAGTTAAACCGAGAAATTCGTAGGATTGCAAATTTGGATCAAAACATGAGCCGAACTAAACGTCAAAATTGAAAGATTGGGGGTGCGTTCCGAAATACACTGAGAGCACTGAAAGTCCCCAGTAAAGAGCACTGCCAGTGCTCGCAGTGCTTATAACGGAACACACACAGGGTGTGTGTACTGTGTTCCGTTATAAGCACTGCGAGCACTGGCAGTGCTCTTTACTAAGGACTTTCAGTGCTCTCAGTGTATTTCGGAACGCACCCCCAGATATTAATACACCCCAACTGTCATTTTCAAACAGAGGACAATCCGTAATCTGAGATCGGACCTCCCGTCGATTGCTTGATTCTACAGATAGATTATAACAATCTTTAGATTGTTTATAGATACACATAAACTCAAAAATGGATTAGGATCTCAATCTCGGATAGGTAAAATTGGATTAGGATTGATTATTAATTTCGGCCGTTAGTTCTTACTCGGTTCTTCATAAATTAGATAGGTAGGTACATAATCTCAATTCTAATTTCTAAACTTGCAATTTCTCAAGTCACGAACTGGTTTAGGGTAAACAATCTACTTTTAAATACAAAAAAAAACTAATTGCCGAATACCGGATCCACAAGCGATATAAAACTGCTGGTGAATAATGATATGTTGAAAATAGAAGATACTACTGTGTTCCTGGGGGTGACCTTAGACGCAAAGCTTCAATGGGGCACCCATATCACAATATGAGTACCTAGATCACTAGATAAACCCATAGTGCCCATATTATATCAACACTTGCTGGCAAGCTTAGTTCTGCTGCTTTACGCTGTCAGAAAGATTCGACAGTTAAATTAATGACATCGAAACGGCCAGGATTGTTTAATTTGCTTATTAAGCATTGTGTCTTACGGAATCTTACTGTGGGGTAAAGCGGCAGATATTCAAAAAATTTTTGTACTGCAAAAAAGGGCAATACGTGCAATTTATAATTTAAAACCTCGTGATTCCCTTAGAGAGAAATTTAAAGAAATTGGTATTCTAACAGTAGCCTGCAATATATTTACAGTAATATAATTTTTGTAAAACAGCACATCTATAATTACAAAAAAAATATGCGATCTGCACAATAGGCAAACTAGAGGCCGTAATAGGCTCGTGACTCCATCGCTCCGCCACAAAAAAGTCAGAAAGTCATTCGTGGGAATGAGCATTCTTTTCTATAACAAAATACCACAACCTATTTTAAACTTGCCTATACACAGTTTAAGAAATCCATTAAAAGTATGCTCTTGAAATTTGAAAAAAGCTTATTATACTGTTGAAGATTATGTAAATGATAGAGGAGCTTGGATTTGATCGCTCCAGCAATGCTAAGGACAGCGGTTACCTAAGTACCTACACATTGATATACTAATTATGTACCTAATAATAATTGTAAATTAATTATCTAAAAAGAGCAACCACCGAATTTCTTGCTGGTTCTTCTCGGTAGGAATGGCATTCCGAACCAATGGTAGATTCACTTGACGATTCAAAAGTACTTGTAAAAGTTTATTTGAATAAAAAACAATATTTGAATTTTGAATTTATGCGGCTCTTTTCATTTAATAAGTACCACAGACTAATACTGGATCTGGATATGTATTGCAAAGATTAGGGGTGCGTTCCGAAATACACTGAGAGCACTGGAAGTCCCCAGTAAAGAGCACTGCCAGTGCTCGCAGTGCTCTTTACTGGGGACTTTCAGTGCTCTCAGTGTATTTCGGAACGCACCCTAGGTCTGTGGTTTGTCAAATGTGTGTCAAAACTTCGCGCGTGTGTGGGTGTTCCCGCCAAGCATCTGTCAAAATTACCCAAAAATCAAAATCGAGTTATCTTTCATTGTATATTTTGGAATTTCATTCAAATCATATTTTAAATAATAGTAATATATTTATCACAATGTCGAAACCGGACCCAGAGTCCCATATACATAACAAACCGAATGATAGTGACGAAAATTGGATTGCGGCTATGGACAATCTGTGTTCGGAGTTAAATGTGGATCCAGTTGCTGCAGCCAAATCAAAGGAATCTTTTTCGGAAATCAAGCAAAATTATACACTAGACGTGAGTTCTCAAGTGATATTTACATGTCACCTAATATATATTAATTTGCTAACTTATTGCTTCAACGAAGTAATATTAAAGTACGTTGATCATAAAAAATAACATTAATATACCATTTAGGGCGTTCTGTGACTGTTTATAACTTAAAGCTGAATGTCCTCAGGGAGATGTTTTACACTGGATGGCGTGTGCTCTATACGTCGCGTGTCGCACATCCATCACCCCCACAGTACAATCAGGTAAAGCTGTGGAGGGAAACTGTGTCAGCCTTACCAGATTACTTCGTCTTTGTAACATAAGGTAATTCGATTTTGGGATTTTTTATTTAATTGTATGCCTATTTTTAAACTTGTAAATTGTTGATCAGCTTTTCCCTGTCAAGTTAATGTTTTTGTGAAGAATATTTTAAGTGGAAAATGGCGCCACAGAGAAAACCTAGGCTTAGAAAAGTCTCAGGACCTAGTGTAATGAGCTCTTGATATGACATTCAGTTTCTAATAATGCCATAATATACTTTGATCTATCAAGGAGTTTCTATGGGCTTTTTCGAAAACCCAAATCCATGAGTACAAAGTCATGGGCATCATCTAGTTTATAATATTAGTATGGATCCAGTGTAATTTTAATAATATAAAATTGTAATAGTCACAAATCTTACTGCCTCTTGTGTATTATTATGAGCTAGAATAATAATATGTAAAATTGCAAATATGAAAGTTCTATATCAATGTTTTGAGAGAACAAAGCAGGTGAGAAGATATTTATGTTGGTTGGTTACTTTCAGTCTTATACAATTTTTTAACAAAATCAAGAACTGGATGGAGATGGCGCTAATGTCTACAGACTTTAAAGACAGAATAACTAGGTTAGAGCACAAATTTGCTGTATCAACTGTGCTCTTTCGTAAATTCCAACCAATTTTCCAGGAAATATTTTCTGGATTGACAAATGATCCACCTAAAAGTAATTCTAAAAGCAAGAAACACAAGTGAGTATTAGTATTAAATTCTATACACAACTTCTAATCTTTACTCAAATAAAATAATAATAGTATTTCACTAACAATAATTAGTTAATAATTGCTATGCATCAAATGCTTCAAAATTCAATCCAATCTCTTTAGCTGCTGCAAGCAAGTTGCATGACAGGGTCTGCATTGGTACAGTATTGAAAGACATGATGGAAAATATATCAGTTACACAAAATATTTTATTGCAACCAACTTGTGACTAACTTCTCAACTGCTAATAAGTTTGAATCTTAAGAGCTGATCTTAAATGGAGCTGCCCCATTATCGGGTGAAGGTATCTCCTCCAAGCCTCAAAAATTTGTATTGTTTTGTGAGACATACTGGATAAAAGCAAATCACGTTTATTTTCAGGTTGCAGCCCTGCACGGCAAATGCATTGTTTGAATTTACATGGTGTCTGTATGTATGTGTGAAAGGAGAGTTTCATAACTCTGCTGATGACCTAGTTGATATGTATCATGTGTTATTATCATGTCTTGACTTTGTATATGCTAATGCCTTTATGGCTAGACGGAAGGATTTGATCAATCCAGCTTTTAAAGGTAAGAAAAATTCAGTTTTCCATGTACTATGAGCTTACTTTATTTTTCTGTAATGTATTCAATTTAATGGTTTCATTAGAATTAAATAAATCACATCATATTTATTCACAGAAAATAATATTATTATTCAATCTTAGTTGAAAATTTCAGGTTTACCAGATGATTGGCATGAAGATGACTTTGAGTTGCCAAAGAAGCCACCCTGCATAATATCAGTGTTGTGTGAAATCAAGGAAGGCCTCGCAGTTGAAGCTGCCACTATGAAGGAGTATAGTTGGAGGCCAGTTATTAAGACTTTCTTTGAAAAGGGGGTGAGAAAAGATAATTTTATTAGTTATTATTAGGGGTTATCCACTGCAATAACAAGCTACAATATAATTAACAAAAATATTAAAACACAATTGCTCTGTCAAGAAATTAAATTTATGGCCAGTGTCACTTGTGATGATGTAAGGATTCTAACAATAACCCATACACCCAAATCTGTTGAAGCATGAAGTTATGGTGGAATAAATAAACTCACATACATAATATGTATAATGTCTATTATTGTGTATATTAGGTATATACATTATAATAATACCTTTTTATATTCTACTTACTTCATTCTTAGTGTTTTCTGTGTTGTGTTTTTTATATTTTTGTGTTGTGGTGTACAAAATAAAGAGAGTAATAATAGTATAGTGTAATATTTTCCTGAAAATATTACACTCCTTTTTTAGGCAGTTGTGTAATAATCAAAGAGTATAATAATATGTAATAATATGTGTTATGTCCATTGAATTATATGTACAAGTACTACATAATACCTCAATGGTTATGTCAAACATTTGCCAAAACGTGTGAATATTTTCGCCAAACATGTCAATACAGACAATCATTGGTGCTACACTTGAGAGATCCTAAGTGTGTGTGATTTCTAACAATCCACATGATTATGAGAGACTGTTTCTAATTAGTAGTGAAACGGTGATGGATTGAAATGTTGATGACTTTTAACATAATATTTTATCATATAACTTTTTAGATACTCAAGGGAAATAGTGATCACCTAACAGGCTTATTGGACATCGGGAACTTTGATGCGAATCTGAAATCATTGAACAATCTTTATGAGACATATGTTTTGAGTGTGGGAGAGTTTGACGAAAGAATATTTTTGGGTACGTTTAATTTCAAAGAGGGTTCTATCTTATTGATAAGTAAATTAGTAATAGTTAATAGCTATGACATTAAAGACTGCACGAACTGGTTTTTTTTAGTGTGATCTGACCGTACACACACACACACACTCACTTCAGCTGTGTGTTTAAGAATTTTTGATTCCCGTACACTTTAATTTTCCGGGATATATTTTAGCCTGTGTTAATTCAGGTTATAAGAGTAAACTACATTGCAAATTTCAGCTAAATTGGTTTAGTCATTGTGGTGTGCAGGAGTAACAAACATCCAAACTTTCACAATTATAATATTACTAGATGATGCCCGCGACTTTGTCCGCATGGATCAAGATTTTGGGAATCCCGCGGGAACTCCCTAATTTTCCGTGATAAAAAAGAGCCTATGTCCTTCCCTGGGATTCAAACTATCCCCATACCAAAGGGGTTGTTTCAAATTTATATGGAGCCTGGGCCAGGTATTTGTACGGTATTTCAAAATGTTCGGGGTCATAAAATAGTAACATTTTTTTCTTTATTTCTTACTAAAAAGTTCAATTTACGAGGTACAATGCGAAATTATTTTGCAAAATAAAAGCGCAACAACATGCGTCCATTTTGACATTGACGTATATTACACGTGTCATGATGACATTTGACATAAAATTACCTGGGAAATGTGAATTAACCTTAAAATATCCCACAGCAGTCAGATTGATGGATGGATGCGCTGTGACAGTTGCTATTCTACAAATGTACCTAATTACACATTTTATTTTTGTACCTCTTAATCACTGTAAAACTGCCAAAAAGCATATTTTATTTTGTTTTCTATGATTTTATACTATTTTTTGAAATACCGTACAAGTACCTGGCCCAAGATGAAACAACCCCTTTCCTCAAAATCGGTTGAAAAGATGAGCCGTGAAAGCGTAGCAAACAGACAGACACACTGTCGCATTTACTCGTATAATATTAGTATGGATTATATTATAAAAAATTAATAGGATAGGATTTATTTTTAAACAAATGTAAACCCTTGTAAACCTTACCAAAAGAGGTTTCATAATATATTTTATGTACTCTATGCTTTATGACTGGCCAACTCTGTCTGGCCAATAAAAAAACTTGGAAAAAAAACAAAAAAAATACAAATGACAAAAATAAATAAGAAAAATTGGTGACTGTTTGTTTAGTATTTTAATTTTGAAAATGTCTCGGTTTTCGTATTTAAATGCATATTTGTGGTATTTCGAGACTTATTATAGTAAATTTTTATTTCATACTTTGTTGATAGTTCAATGATATATTTTTTTAATTAGTTATAATCATGTATTAATATTTTTAGGTGAACACGCCAATGAACAGATCGGAACAAAAAACAAGGTTTCAAAGGATGAAATTTCGCAAGTTATTGCATCATTTGGTCCAGTATGTACCCCATTACGTAAATTACAAATATTTCTATGTATGATAATAGAATTCATATATTAATATTTTAGTTGAAAATCGAATCAGAGTTGTTATAGATTTAATTAATGATTCAAAAGCAGTTAAAAGTTTGAGTAAATAACTTTTTTTATTCTATTAAATGTAATAGGTGCACATAAGGGTGCATTCACAATATGAAGCTTATACTGCAATAATTGTGCTAATATTATTAGCCACAGTGTAGCACAGCTACAGCAGTTAAATTGTAATTTAAGTGTAGTTTAATTATTACAATGTAGTTTAATTATTGTAGTTAAATAGTTTGCAGCTGAGTGCAAAATGGCGGCATTAAATTAGTGGTTAAATTGTAATTTAACTGTAGTTTAATTATTACAATGTAGTTTAATTGTAGTTAAATAGTTTGCAGCTGAGTGCAAAATGGCGGCGGTGTTGCCAGTATCTAAAAATCCAACTCTCAACTTTAACTGGATATTGTGGCTTATTCCTAGTTTTCATTTTGCGCTCTAAGCTTTCACTAGACATACAATATTCAATCAATCGATCAATATTTATTTATTCAAATTAGTTATACTGTACAGTGTACACTTATTGACGTCCAATTACTTATAAAACACGATGGTGAAAATCAATAACGGCATCTTAAAATAACAACAAACAATGGCATAGTGATAACGCCGCCTTTACACCGGCGTAAAAGTTGTAAATTTCTGTCACAGTTAATTTTACCTCTGTTTTGTTATTTGTTTGTGTGTAATAAAGTGTTTTTACTTACTTACTTAAAACTAAAGCTACGAGGGTTCCAAACGTGCCCTGGTCTGAGAAGAACCGTCAACATTGTATTCTTCTTATTATTATATATAATTGTATTTATTTGTTGGTACAGAGTAGTCGCGCCTGCCCAGACACACCTCTAACCGGTCGTCGCTACTTGGCGCGTCGCGAGGAGTTGACACCGGTTTCCGAGGCCACCAACAGTCTAGCACGCCTCGCTGCCTTCCTAAGACATACGAGACCAAAGCCGTCGCCGCATCTGCTAAGGTTTTTTGCGTGAGTTGACAACTTTGTTTCTAGCTGGTTATTCTCGGTAGGAATGCCATTCCGAACCCGACGACGATTTTAGAGTTTTTAACTGCGTTCGAGCGCAGCGTGCGCGAATATTATTCCCCACGTTAATTATCCAGGGTTAATTTATAAATACTAATATCCTCTTAAGGTTAACTTCTGTACGTAGGTTTAATACTTTTGTTCTAATTTTTTTTTTTTTTTTGCTATACCTTTCGGCTGCTCTAAGACGGCATTAATCCGCACTACGCACGACATTCACACGTCTCGGCGAATCGAATATTTTTATTAAGTTTATAGTTTTCTTTTTTTTAACTTGTAATGAATTCAATTGACTTTCTAATCTTCTACGCACCTTATCTTCGATAATCTAAAAAAAAATCCTTTGGAGACTAAGTTGCAATAGCATCTGTTAAAGCCAATTAGCCAATGGTCGAGGATGCCTTATTATCTACCAAGTTGGAACCAGCATTGTAGGTAACAAAGAAAATTTTGTTTCACAGTGACTGTGGCGTCAGCGAAGACGCAATAACCGCGAAGGTGGTTCTGCCGTGTCAAGGCTGGCAAGAGCAGTTTGCCAGCAGTCTACAGGAGAGCAAGTGCAGTAGAGAGACTATATCATTCCGCTGTAACATGGTCACATGTTTGTACTATAAGGTGCTTGAGCACATCATACGCGAGGAGCATCGTAAGAAGCCGCAGTTGTCTTTACAGGTATTTGTTTGTTTTAGCCTCATTTATTCCCTAACGACGATTACAGTAAGCGATAAGGCCGCCTTTTGTATAATGTCTGTGTGTTTTTTCTTTCTATTTTGGAACGAAGTTCCTTACGGGATGATGCGGAGGGGTACCCTAGTCGGCAAAAAACGTCCGTAACGAAAATGCGTGGAGTAAGATTTTTATGTATAGTTTATGTATGTTCGCTATACAGTGTCTAATTATTATTATCTACTAGCTGATGCACGCGACTTCGTCCGCGTGAAATAAGTTTTTTAAAATTCTCAAGGGAACTCCTCACTTTTCCGGGATAAAAAGTAGCCTATGTCACTCTCCAGGTCCTCAACTATACCCATGCCAAAAATCACGTCGATTCGTTGCTCCGTTGCGCCGTGATTGAAGGACAAACCAGCAAACCAATAAACCAACAAACAATCACACTTTCGCATTTATAATATTAGTATGATTTTTATAAATCATTGTGAATAAAATAAAAGTGTTAAGATAATTTTGTAAAGTAGTTTTTGATTTTTATCGATACAAAAATCATAATAAAAAATTTATACCTGAATAATTATTTTCTTTTTACCTCGACTAGAACTTGAAATTAATATTTATGTAATAAGGAACTTCGTTCCTATCTGGTGTCCCACGACACCACACGTTTTTTTAAGTTTTTTTATGGTGGTACAAATAAAGAGTACCGTGGCCAAATATGATGAATAGTAGTTTGGCCGAATACGATCTGGTTTGCCGAATACTGATGTACAAATCTGAAGAAGTATCTAGGATATTTAAACCAGCAGTGGAGAGATAAATCAAATATATAAATATTATAAATGCGATAGTTTGGATGGATGTATGGATGTATGTTTGTTACTCAATCACGCCCCAACGGCTGAACGGATCTGGATGAAATTTGGCACAGAGATAGATTATGGTCTGGAATAACACATAGGCTACTTTTTATCCCGGAAAATTAAGGAGTTCCCGCGGGAAACGAAAAACCTCGATCCACGCGGACGAAGTCGCGGGCATCAGCTAGTTTGATAATAATTATCTTGAATTGAAATCACGATGTTTTGTGCCTGCCTTGAAACTTGCCAAAACCAAAACTTCGATTATCTATCTTCGTTTATGTTCTAACACCACGTAAGTCGAAGTTAGAATTAAGCGACAAACTTGTTAGTTTAAGGTTTGTATCATTTGCTTAATGCGGCGCTGTTGTTTTTATACCTTGAAGAGTTTATGTTGGACGTTTTCTTGTTTCTGATTGGCTGAAATTCTGCTGATTCTAAAGTAAATTAAAATCGTCAAAAAATGTCTCGTGATGTTAGCACTTAAGCAATGCTAATTTGTTAATGGACAAACGTAGCCTCCTCCTAGGGAAGCACCTAGTAGATCCCGAAGAGGCAAAGAATATCCCGGCCAAGAAACTGCTGTTCCTGGTAACAAGTAGTATTGGCCAGGAACTTGACATGGTGGCGATCATAATAGATCGGCAACGGTCAAAGTGATACCGGGTCTCTTTACAGAGCCCATCATCCGGGTCACGGCTGAAAACCAGCGCTTTGCTTTGTATGCAATTTATTGGCATACAAAGCGGAGCTTAATGCTGAGCTGTACACCCATTCCGGGTGGTGTCACAGACGGAATTGTTACGTTAATTGTATACTATGTTTTGTCTGTGACACCATTGTCGAATAAATTGTTTTTCTTTCTTTCTTTCTTTCTTTCTTTCTTTCTTTCTGCATAGCCACATCACCAAGAAGATACAATCACTTTGTTCCAGATGCTTCTATCGCAAGAGACATACCAGCTGACAGTGTACGCATGTTGTACGGAAGTGGTTCTCCACGCGTACGGCGTGCACTCGCTGCGCTTTCCGCGCGTACTGCAGATATACGGCCTCAGCGCGTTCCACTTCTATAAGATCATCGAGCTACTCGTGCAGGCCGTCGTTGAGAAGCTTAGCCGGGATGTCATCAAGCATCTTAACGCGGTAAGTTAACAAAGAAATGCACTCGCTGCGCTTTCCGCGCGTACTGCAGATATACGGCCTCAGCGCGTTCCACTTCTATAAGATCATCGAGCTACTCGTGCAGGCCGTCGTTGAGAAGCTTAGCCGGGATGTCATCAAGCATCTTAACGCGGTAAGTTAACAAAGAAATGCACTCGCTGCGCTTTCCGCGCGTACTGCAGATATACGGCCTCAGCGCGTTCCACTTCTATAAGATCATCGAGCTACTCGTGCAGGCCGTCGTTGAGAAGCTTAGCCGGCATGTCATCAAGCATCTTAACGCGGTAAGTTAAAAGGAAATGCACTCGCTGCGCTTTCCGCGCGTACTGCAGCTATACGGCCTCAGCGCGTTCCACTTCTATAAGATCATCGAGCTACTCGTGCAGGCCGTCGTTGAGAAGCTTAGCCGGCATGTCATCAAGCATCTTAACGCGGTAAGTTAAAAGGAAATGCACTCGCTGCGCTTTCCGCGCGTACTGCAGCTATACGGCCTCAGCGCGTTCCACTTCTATAAGATCATCGAGCTACTCGTGCAGGCCGTCGTTGAGAAGCTTAGCCGGGATGTCATCAAGCATCTTAACGCGGTAAGTTACAATGGAAATCCACTCAAAATGTTCAAATGCTCAGCTATACAACAAATTACGACCTATACAGTATATACGAGTAGCTTTGTTGTGGCGTGATAAGGTCAAACCAACAAACAAAAACACTTTCTCATTTATATTTTATAGTATTAGTAGTATACATGAAGGATGAGTGGCCTAGTTGCGACGCATAGACGCTAGACGCATATCAGTCGATTGCCATTGTTAAGCAACATTGACCCAAGTCGGTAACTGGATGGGTGACCAAATTTGGTAGTCTGAGTTTGGCAATTTTATTTGCTCTGTGACTGGAAGAGCACGTTAAGCCGTCGGTCCCAGTTATTATCACTAACATCTGATAATAAACGTTAGAAACCTAAGAGTTGGAAACCCACCTTTAACATTACATTATTATCCCAAGAAAACCCCTGCCATTATGTGGTTAATGGCAAGGAGTCATGACCCTCAGGAATGAGGAATGTGACGCAGAGAGAGAGTATTCATGGACTTCTTATTGCAGGTGGAAGAGCAAGTACTAGAATCGCTAGTATGGACGTCGGATAGTCCGCTTTGGGAGCAGCTCACAAAGACACCCGTCCCTGCCTCAACTGAAGTATACTTTCAGGACTCGCCTAACAGTCGGAGGAATATTGGTAATTGGTTTTATACTTACTACACAGGCTTATGCCCGAATGCACTAGACTTAGGAAACACCTAAACCCTTGCCTAAACAATTTAAGAAGCTCCTAGCAAAAAATTGCTGTGCACTAAACTAAAGAAATTCTTAAATTCTTAACGCATTTAAGAATAACTTTAGTTTAGTGCAAAACAATTTTTTGATAGGAGCTTCCTAAATTGTTTAGGCAAGGGTTTAGGTGTTTCCTAAGTTTAGTGCATTCGGGCATTAGTGACTCATAGAGGAGCTATAAGGTGAAACACTTCTACTGGAAAACTAATTAATAACATCTCATTGTAAAAAATGTTTGAACTGCAAATAAATGAATTTCGAATTCGAATTTGTCATATGGACTATGACAAATTCAAATTCGAAATTCATTTATTTGCAGTTCAAACATTTTTTACAATGAGATGTTATTAATTAGTTTTCCAGTGGAAGTGTTTCACCTTATAATCAGACATGCAAAATTACATTTGTTTATATTATCTATTATTTGAAATTTAAAAATCCATCTATCCCACGCACACACAGCCTCCCATAGGTCTTCAATCACTTTATCAGCCTGTTTCTTCATAGGCAACCCAAATATTATGCTCTCTTTACAGTATGTCTAATGTCTATCCAGTTATCCACTCAAAGTGTCCAAGCCAGTGGAATCTCGCCGAACCCAGTATAACTGACGGTATATTCAGTGACCAATATCATCCCTCCAATTAGGTATTTGACTAGTCAAATCAGTAACTCTTTTCAGACGTCAAAATAAGCGCTTAGCATGGAATGTCGGGTGTGTTCCGAAATACACTGCACTGTTCAGTGCTTTTACTGTTTTTTTTTTTTATCCACTACAAGTAAGCCCTTGACTACGATCTCACCTGATGGTAAGTGATGATGCAGTCTAAGATGGTAACAGTCTAAGATGGTAACAGGCTAACCTGTTAGGGGCATGGCAGTTATATTAAACCCATACCCCTATTCGGTTTCTACACGGCATCGTACCGGAACGCTAAATCGCTTAGCGGCACGTCTTTGCCGGTAGGGTGGTAACCAGCCACGGCCGAAGCCTCCCACCAGGCCAGACCAGGGAAATTCAGAAATTATAAATTTCCAAACCCTGCCGGGGATCGAACCCGGGACCTCCGCACGTTAAGGCAACAGCGCTCAACACTGCGCCACGGAGGTCGTCACACTGTGGAGAAATTCGTTCCGTTATGGACTGACAGTACACTGCCCCAGTATCCTAGGGAAATATATGACGTCATAAATCGTCGCCATTTTTGTACTGTGAGCACTGGCGTTTTCGAGGTAAGGTGCTCTCAGTGCTGACTGCGTTCCGTTTTAAGCAGTAACCAGTATACCTAACTATAAAGGAACGGCTTCGCAGTGTACTAAATTGACGTCACACCTTACAGTGCTCGCAATGTATTTCGGAACATACCCTTTGTATGAAAGACTTATGACGTCATCAAAAGTCGACGCACTATTTTAAACTATTGATCAATGTATGAGTTATCATACTCGTACATAAAATTAACAGGGGACGTGGATCGTCTTTTGGCAGGTCCTCTATTTAATAATCGCTACATAACAAGTGATTGTTTATTTTTCAAAATCGCCTCGGCATCAATCTGGGTTCGGCCACTAGGTCATATTTTATCTCTTGGTTCTAAATTTAATTTAATAGATCCAGTCAATCAGTCTATTAGTTTATTTTTAACCGACTTGCAAAAGAAGGAGGGTATGCACACCAACAATCCGCGATTTCAGAACCAATTTGGCTATTATTTTTTTCTTGCTGAAAGTTCTTTAATCATTTATTTTTCATAAAGGTGGTCTACAATCGCCCGTTTCCGCAGCAATCGACAGCTACATAACGCCGATGGCAGAACAAGCAAAGAAACAACTGTTTAAGGACAATGTAAAACCTGGACAATCCTTATTAGGTAGGCAAATAGAAAATTAACTTTACAGGAAGGGGCAGTTGATTTTTTATTTTATTTTATTTTATTTTATTATAAAGGTACACAAAACAGGTTGCCACCAACACATCGACAAAATACAAGCAATTGAATACAGGATCCAAGTTACAACCCTAATTATGTGTACACAACATTATCTATAAAAAAAAAAATCAATATAAGTTTAAATCACATTAATAGGTACATATAGTTAACATTAATATTACGTAAAAATAAAAATGAAAAATTAATTAAAGTGCAGTTCTAAAATATATCGGTCTAAATACAATTATTGTCAAAGTTTAAGTCAAAATTTAAATTAAAATTACAGTAGTCAAGAATAATAATAATAAAAACATGCTTGATTAGTGTCGGAAAAAGTGTATAAATTTGTTTTTTAAATAGGTGTAGATTATTATTAAAAATAATAATCTTAATAATCAGATTGCAATAAAGTATGAATTGTGATTTTCCCTCAAGGGTGGGGTCTGTTTAAAAGATGCGAATGATATAATGTACTTGTAGTAGTTATCTATACAACTATCATATCGACCGAAAAACCGGCAATTGTCCGCCTAAATTTGGGCCCAAATTGCCTTTGATAATAATTATAACATAATCATATTTTTTAACCGTTTATTGGCAAGCGCATCACTTGAGAAAGGTTGGACCGAATTGGTTATTCATTGTTTTAAAACGTTCGTAATAGTCCAAAGTAGGTTTATTCTTATGCCGCGTCCACACGCTTGGCAAACCTCAACAAACCATCACAAATTCAAACGTGTGGATAGAGTGTTTGACTTGGTTTGTGTAGGTTTGCAAGCGCTTGTAGCCGATCCGGCGAGTGTCGGTTTTTTGTTCACAAATCCAAGGGAATTTGCCGCAAGCGCTTGCGACGAGTCCACACGTTTGCGCGGACCTCAGTCTCGTTCGTGCACTGGCGGCGAACAGACGCGTGTGTGACGTGTGTAAAAATGAGTTATAATCTGAATCTCGAAAACGGCTCCAACGATTTTCATGAAATTTAGTATGCAGGAGGTTTCGGGGGCGATAAATCGATCTAGCTAGGATTCTAGAATCTAGCGGTCACCCAGCTAGTAAAAGAATAATACATTGATTTAAATACACACATGAAATCATAAAATACCTCTAATCAACGTTAGAAGGTTTCTATGAATTTTTAACATCCACCATCTTTTTTGTCGTATTTTTCGTTTTCTTTTATTTAGTTTCTTCTTTTTATAATAAAAATAACTTAAGCCGAATGTTAAAGCCGACACAAGCTCGACGTCCGTCATGCTTGCCTGTTCAGAACATACTAACGCGCTCGCAAGCGTGTGGATGGCGGAGTTTGATTCCCAAAATCAAGCCAAACGTTTGTAGAGGTTTGGAGTTTGCGGCAAGTGCCAAGCGTGAGGACGCGGCTTTAAGAAAAATAGTACTCAGATTTTTCAAATTCAGGAAAAACTGAACGCCCTCTTTTTTATGGGGTTTTTGTATGAACTTAATTTATGGCGGCCTTTTTATATGAACTTATTTAATTACACAGACTGCTCGAGCAGTTAGCCAGTGATCAACATACACGGACCGCTCTTGCAGTCATAGTCAACAGCTTGAAGCTACCATTGATAACTGCTGCCAACCGCCCGAAGCAGTGCAACTGCCCGAGCGGTTCCATGTATGTGTGTACGTAGAAGACTGTAGTTCACGTGCAGTCCATCCTGTCTGCTTCAAGCTGTCCGTGTATCCGAGGCCTAAAGAAAAATAGGAAAAGTTTCTCAGTTTTTTTTTAATTACCGAAAAAACTGAACACACTTTTTTTATGGGATTTTGTTTGAACTCAATTTATTGAAATTTAAACACGTCTGTCCAGTCAGCTAGTAACATAATAGAGTTAAATTCCATACAAAACGATAATTTCCAGTGCAAACCAATGTGAAACCAGAAGCGTCAGAGTCTACGTCACCGCCGCCCGCGCCTCCGGTCGCGGACGCCGCCCCCACCACCCCCAACACAACTCCCAAGAAGGCCAACAACTCATTAATACTCTTCTTTAGAAAGGTCAGTCCTCAGTACATTGAAACACTCTTTTCAGAAGGTCAGTACACTGAAACTTTCTTCTTTAGAAAGGTAATCTATATATATAAAAGAAAGTCGTGTTAGTTACACTATTTATAACTCAAGAACGGCTGAACCGATTTGGCTGAAAATTTGTGAGGAAGTAGCTTAGAACCAGCAGACGGACATAGGATATTTAAAAAAAAAATTTATGAATAGTTTTTTTTTTCGAACGTTTTTATCGTGATTTACGCGACGATACTCAAAGGAAAATTCGTAGGGTAAGGAAGTTCTCATTCCAAGGATCCCGATGATCCCAACCGATATGCCGTTTGTGTTTCAAAGACTTCAATTTCCGATTCCTCTAAGGCGGAACAAAGTTCGCCGGGACAGCTAGTACTCTATAAAAAGATAATTTCTGTAAATATACTGTTAATACGTATATTCTATAGTGTTACTATTTTTTGAGACAAAACTTCACTTATGCGTAAGTTAAAGCTCAGCGCACAAAATTCTTTCCATGCTCTGTAAGTAGAAGTTCTATTAAAGTGTGTAGCAATATACGCTTTAATTACGTGTTGCTCAGTCGGCTGTAAGACCAAGACTGCCCCTATATTATTGTATTATCAATGGAGTGTCCCCTCTACCCAACCATGCTTGCTTTCTTCTCTCTCATCTACATACACTTGTACAATAACTACGAGTACATAACTAACTTAACTTTTACTAACTCTTTTGACAGTTCTACAGTCTAGCAGTAGTGCGAATGAACGATCTTTGCACGCGGCTAGATCTAAAGGACGAAGAGCTGAAGCGCAAAATATGGACCTGCCTGGAATACTCCATCATGCATCAGACACAACTGATGCGGGACCGGCACTTGGACCAGATACTGATGTGCGCAGTCTACGTCATTTGCAAGGTTGGTAACTCAACTCAACTCAAAGTATATTTATTCAATTTAGGTATCCACCACCACCACCACTACAACCCTTAGCGTCCCACTGCTGGGTACAGGCCTCCACTCTCATAGCAGAGAGGGAATTAGAGCTTAGACCCACCACGCTGCTCCAATGCGGGTTGGCGGGCTTTAACGACTATTATCATGTTAGCGATAATAACCGGGACCGACGGCTTACCGTGCTCTCCGACAACTACTAGCCAGTCTCACTAGCCTGCCCTTCCCCGGGATACATCCCATCTCTATAACAAATTTCGTTAAAAAAAACCAGTTGAAAAGATGGTGAAAGTGTAGCAAACAGACCGAGATGTCATCCGCATTTCTTCGGCGCTGCCGATGCGGCGGGTACTCTACCTTTATATTTACATGCTTTATCGATATTATGTGTTTCAGGTATCAAACACAGCGGCAAATCAAGTGGAGAGGACATTCGCAGACATCATGCGATGCTACCGACAGAGACCTCTAGCGGACAATCATGTTTATAGATCGGTTTTGATCAACAAGGGGAGCGAGGAAGGTATGTATGCAATATCAAAATGTTTTTCTCTCGCAGGTTTACCCCTGAACGGTTTCACGTACTCTTGAACTCGTAGTCAACACTTGTTCCAAATAAATAATCATGGCTTCCGTCGAGGTGGGCGGAGCTTATTATAGAGGTTCTCGAAGAAGCTCGCGTGGCGGCGTTCCAGTAGCAGAACTATTCGAAGTGCTAGCTCTGACGTCACGCGAGAAGAGAGATAAATGTGTCACAAGCCAACGCTCAGGCCGATCGTGCCTCTCTATCGCTTGTTCCGCGCTCTCACTTGCACGCTCAGGCTCAGGCGGAACGTGACACTCTTTCGTGCGTGCAGCCGGTGTTCATCGATTTATAAGACGTTATCTCCTCAAAAAACATTCGCGCCGCGCGAACCTTCTTCTTTTTGGTGTTTGGTAAGTCGGTCATTAATATCAATATTTTATTTGTTTTAGAATCACCCGAAAGAGGAGACTTGATCAACTTCTACAACAAAGTCTATGTTAAATGCATGCAGGCCTTCGCACTCAGGTTTACAGGGAGGCATAAAGATGTGAGTTATCTTAATTACATGCTATCCGTACTAATATTATAATTAATGCGATAGTGTGTCTGTATGTCTGCTACCCTCTCACGGCCTATCTTATCAACCAATTGTGATGAGGTTCGGTAAAGAGATTGTTGTATCCCGGCAAACGATAAAGGCAACTTTTTGTACCGGAAATTTAGCTTTTATTTATTATTTAATCATATGGCGTTTAGTATACATATAGGCGTTTTTATAAAAATAACGCTAATTTCGCCTGCAAGTTCGTCGCTCGTTTAGCGCCACCCAGGGGACACGTGCAGGGAGGTAGAAGGTAGTTCCTGCGGACGTGAGCGACGGGGCATCCCCCAAACATTTAACTTTGAAAAACCCGCGACGAACTACACTACATCCCCTTTTGTGGACTACGGCCGTAAAACATATCTGAAACTAAGTCTTTTATAACAAGTAAACAGTACAGTAGACAACAAGTAATATATAGATTACTAGCTGATGCTCGCGACTTCGTCCGCGTGGATTGAGGATTTTGGGCTCCCGCGGGAACTCTTTAATTTTCCGGGATAAAAAGTAGCCTACGTGTTATTCGAGACTATAATCCATCTCTGTGCTAAATTTCATCTAGATTCGTTCAGCCTTTCTTTCTTCTTTCTTTCGTTTTAATTCTAAGCAAAGCTTGAGCAAAGTCGAAGTTAGCTCTATAAGAGCTCAAGCTTTAGTCGTATGCGGACCTGAGAACCCACCGCCTTATTATCTAAAGAAAATCCTTCCCAATTTGTGATTAATGGAAAGGGGGTCACGCCCCTCAGTAATGAGGAATACGACGCAGAGAGAGATATAAACAAGGTAATATATGGATGATCGTATTGTCAGGAGTGCAGCCTGTCGCCGCTGCCGGCGGGGCGGGCGGGGCGCGCGGGGCGCTCGCCGGGCGGGCAGCGCGTGTCGGAGCGCCACCAGCTGTACGTGAAGCCGCTCACCACGCCGCCCAGCCACCACCACCACCTCACGTACCGCTTCAGCAGGAGCCCCGCCAAGGTACCGTCCTACTACAAGTTACCTGTAAGGGGGCGCGCACGAAACGAGCGACGGCGACAGCGGGGCGATGGAAACCGAGAGCTGGTGACAAATTTCGGGAAGGTCCTTTAGGCGAGCTGAAATTGTGGAAAAATATAATTTCGTTCATTGGCGAATCCAGTTTTGCCAGTCTGGTATAGCGTTTGCGGTTATATTGCTACTGTGCAGCATATAACTTTTGCAAAAAAAAAATCGGAAAAAACACTTTTTTGGCAACTTGATTTTTTTATCTTTAAATTTTATACTTATAGAATTCGAAAAAATAAATCCCAGACGTTTTTGTCGGTTATAAAGTATTACCAGACCTCTTTCAAATTGTTCCCGAAATTCGTCGCTAGCTCTCCGACTAGTCGCATCGCCCCGCTACCGCCGTCGCCCCGCTACCGCTAGTTTCGTGCCCGCACACTAATAGTCACAATCTCTGCAAGTCCTGTCCCAGATGCACTGCACTTGTGTGTAGCAGCACCAAAAGTGATGATGCCTATATCAAAAATAAATTATTTCTAACTGATTATTAAATAGAGGGTCTTCCAAAATACCTAAAATTCACATCCTTGGTTAGTTTTAAGTTTGACAACCATTTTAAAATATAGAATATAGAAAAAAGTGCGTTGAAATTTGATGACGTCACAACTATGAATTCATACAACTTCCATACTAGAAGTGCGTTTTTAAGTTTGATAAAGAGTTGCTGATTTGATTGAGTTGTCATCATCATCCAAAGCATTTAGAGCAAAATGAAAGGCAAGAAAAGAGAAAGTTATTCAAAGTACCGACCTAGAACAGTCTCCGATCGCCATTTCGGAGGAAAAAAAGGAAGGAACACTTATAAAAAAAAGGTACCGTCCATCACCTCATGACTATCCCACTTCTGATGTAAGCGATATGAAGCCTCCATACACTTACACAGTGTGATTGTGTAATAATATAGTGCCCCATAAAGTGCACATATCACATTGGGTTGAGGGCCCAATTTCATCTAGGAAAAATATAGGTTTTACAGACCTTTTTTCAGTCGATGGTGATTTTTTTTCTAAACTACAATAATTACTGTAATATTGTTTTCACTAGCTGAAAGTTGGCCTAGTTTATAAATCCGGTAAGTCGTTTCACATGAGTGAAGACATTATTATAATATTTTGTTATTCAATTTAACCTTTTCTGTCAGGATCTGCACGCAATCAATACAATGGTGTCGTGTGAGGTGGGCGGTATAAAGCGCGCGGCGGAAAGCAACGACGTGGTGAAGCGCGCGCGCTACACGGCGGCCGGCGTGGCGCGCAAGCTGCAGGGGCTGGTCAGCGACCGGCAAGCGGTCTGATCTGTGAGGTAAGCTGTTGTTCGATGGTTACGACGTGGTGAAGCGCGCGCGCTACAAGCCGGCGTGGCGCGCAAGCTGCAGGGGCTGGTCAGCGACCGGCAAGCGGTCTGATCTGTGAGGTGAGCTGTTGTTCGATGGTTACGACGTGGTGAAGCGCGCGCGCTACACGGCGGCCGGCGTGGCGCGCAAGCTGCAGGGGCTGGTCAGCGACCGGCAAGCGGTCTGATCTGTGAGGTGAGCTGTTGTTCGATGGTTAGTAATAATTATCCTGAAAATTTCAGCTTTCTAGCGTCATCCGGACCGAAGCTATGACGGCTCGAAAATTCGACGAAACGCTTCCAGAAAAGGTAGGTAGTGCCCCGTTCCTTTGGCTCGTCTTGTCGGGGGCACTCCCGTGCCCCCAGATAATTTTAACGACCTCCGTGGCGCAGTGTTGAGCGCTTTTTTTTTTTTTTTTAATCTACTAGTTGGCCCTTGACTGCGATCTCACCTGATGGTAAGTGATGATGCAGTCTAAGATGGTAGCGGGCTAACCTGTTAGGGGCTTAACGTGCGGAGGTCCCGGGTTCGATCCTCGGCAGGGTTGCGAATTTATAATTTCTGAATTTTACCGTGGCTAGTTACCGCACTACCGGCAAAGACGTGCCGCCAAGCGAATTAGCGTTCCGGTACGATGCCGTGTGGAACCGAATAGGGGTATGGTTTTTTTTTTTAATATCATATTACCTCTGACGTGGGTAGAGCCTTTGTTAGCCAGCTTTAGTTTTAAGATACCGTAACTGCGTATCACCATCATGTTTTAGAAATAAGTAATCGACGTCAATAAATGTACCTACAGTGTACCTAAATTGAATAAATGAATTGAATTGAATAGTTAGTACTTGTTTGCATAGGGTTATGGGTTTAATATAACTGCCATGCGCCTAACAGGTTAGCCCGCTACCATCTTAAACTGCATCATCACTTACCATCAGGTGAGATCGCGGTCAAGGGCTAACTTCTACAAGTTATTAATGTTAAGTTAAGGATTAAAAAAATATAATTTTGACAGCAAAACATACTGGGTGACTTTTTTGGCGTCTCGAAAACTTATATTAGGTAAATGCAATACTATAAAAAGTTTGTTTTAAAAATATAATACAAAGTTGACGGCAAAATTTTAGTAATTTTACTTTGTCCCACTGGTGGGCCAATTTGGTGGTGCAAATTCAATGAAACACTATTTTTTTTCTTTTCAGATGTTAAAGTTCCCGCCATAATATTTACAGAAGACATCCAAATGAAGTTCAGTCATATTTATTGTATGTAGTACCAAAAATGTTGCTAATAGCTCTCTAGGGTGTATTCTTTTTCTTTACAATTTCTTTTTGACTATGAATGACTAATTTCAAAAAATCAATTTTAAATTATCAAAAAGTTAAGTTACAATAAGGCCTTCATTTGGCTGAGTCTACTATGATTGGTGCTAATTAGATGGTTTATAAAGCGTAACGTCGTCTATGTCGTCGAAACGAATGTTCGTATTTCGTAGGATATGTAACTTACGGCCTAGTAGGCATTAGGCTTTAGCTTTTCTTTTCGTTTTTCCTATATTAATCAGTTAGTTAATTTGGTAGTTAGAGTGGTTTTAACAGATAACTTGCAAGAAATCATGCATTTTGTTTTTATGACGAACAATATGACAAAAAATTATTACCTAAAGTTTTAAACTTATATTTTGGACGAAAAATAAACGAATCAGAGTTTATAAAAGTGTCGTGAATCATTATCAATGTATGAATCCAATGTAACTGTTAATCATTAAATGAATGAAAGGTGTATGGAGATTGCACTGACAACACAAATGAAGTATATTGATCTCATATCTTATTTATATGAACGTTTATTGTGTTAATATGCCATATTATCTAAAATTGCTCATTGCTTTTTAGTTATTAAGTATAAAATATGTAATGGCTGTGTTGTTGTTACGACCATCACTAGAACGAGTTCCTTTATATAGTTTTCGAAAACCTAATAACCTGTCGAGTTTCTATTGCACTTCGATACAGTGCGATACTTCGACAGCTGGCGGATATTTTAAATGGAAAAATGAAAAATTTACCATTTCAAACCTTAAGGTTCCTTTTCCATTAACGTTAAATAATATCGACATGAAAATAATGTTTTAAAAATGTGCAAACTCGTACTAGGATTTCAAGGGCATTAAGGTATTCCATTACCAGTGAAGTGTTGAATTTACCTATTTGATATAGGTATTAAAGATTTTTTTGTTTACCAATTTAGTCATTCTTGTATATAACAATATGAAAAAGGCTTATGAGCGTAAACTGGTAAAGTTCTTATTTCACTGGTCGCGATAAAAACAGTTTTTCATTATATTTTATTGTGAAAAGTGAGTGTTTGCAATTAAATGTTTATCTTAGGTACACGTTACCTAAAAGAGAGTTCCTTTTTATTTTTCTAGACTGCGTAATCCAGTCTCAAATCTATTTTATTTTGCTTCCATTATTTTATTCGTAGTATGTAAGTGATGATCAGAAAATAGTTAAATCAAATTTGTTTTAGCCCACAATCGAAGTTAAATGACTGTATATTTCGGACTACCATTTATCATGTATTCTATGTAGATTTTAATTCCTAGTAAGTAATAAAAAATATTAAAAATGTGTTTGTTTCATTTTATTTTTACCAACGGAAATGATTGGTTGCTATTTGCTGGCGACGATTTGACTTTCGCCGAGTGAACCATGGTTATTGAAATAATTTATATTTTTGTTAATTTTTTAAATGAATAACAAAAAATAATGGAAATAAAACTAATTTCGGAAGTGCTGTCTAAGGTCTGATTTTAATTGCGTGGATTTTAATTAATTTATTGGTTCATTCTATTCTAATAAAATATAAGCAATGCTAATGGATTCTCAAGATTAAAGGATTTTCCTCTATTGTATTGTATTGTATTGTATATTCTTTATTGCACACCACAAAAACATAAACGAAACAGATAACAAATATGAAAATTTAAAACGTAGGTACAATAAGGCGGTCTTATCGCTAAGTAGCGATCTCTTCCAGACAACCTTATCGATACAGAGAAAATGAACAAGTGGACAGTGGGAGGTGGTGCATAAAAATAAACTTAAATACTAATAGATACATAAACTAACCAACTAACTCTATTCATGGTAGAGTGTACAAAGAGTCCACCAAAAATGAACCTTCTTCTTTATAACAGTGTTAGTTTTGGTTAGACGGCAGTCGTAATTCCTTCTTCCATGGTTTTGGTACATTAAATTGTACGTCGTATTGTTGTCAACTGAACGTCACAAACGTCGGAATTCCACGCAATTAAAAATCCGGTAAAATTGCAAGATATGTGACGTCACACTAGGGAGGCGGGCCGGGGTCTCACAAACAAGTGTGACAAGGACGGGGGAGGGGTCATAACGGGTGACGTACTATGGATGACCCCTGGATGGTGATATTAGATTAGTCTGTAATCGTATTGGTCCACTGGACACGTAGCATCTCCAATCTGTGGGTAGTCCTATTATTCCAAGTTGTTTTTTTACACAACTACAGCTTGGTTCCAGGAGGGCGTGGGTTTTTTCAAGTACTAACGTTTCCCACTGCATCATGCGTAACGTTAGTATTTGAGTGAACTGAAAAAGAAAAAGGAGCATATTTTGTGAAGCCTGGTTATACCCCACTCCTGTTGTAAAGATGCCTATTCATCTAAAAGTAACCCAAGTAAATTCGCCCCATTCAAAGCAGATTCCTATTTCTGTAGGTTAGGTATATTTAGGTATATTTACTGGGGCAGTAACAGGACTTGTAAAAGTAAATAGCGTTTAGATTTTTTATCCTTATTCTATATTTATATTACGCAAAGGTAAAGACATAACTTTTTTGGAGTGACAACAAAATTCAAACCTAACATATTTACAATTTACTTACATTTTACTTAAATGTATTTTGATTATCTTAATTTAAAAAAAAATCACGGGCTATTATTTTTCAGTACCGTTACTTAAAAATAATTAATAGGCCGCGATCTTTATTTTCGGCTCGGCCGCATATTAATTATCAGAATATTCTCACTTTACGAGCTTCAAACTGTACATCCGGCAAAATTCTGACCATCTGTCGTGCTTAGTGCAAAATAATATAGCAGTATGCTTTCCAGCGTCCGTATTCTTTCTGACAGCTAGTTTACTATGCAGTCGCAGCTTGAAGCAGTTCATTCTGACTGCTCCAAGCTGTCCGTGTATCCGAGACCTTACCGATAATAATATGCGGCTAAGCCAAAGCTAAGATCTTCCTACTACGTTTTAGCTACAGGCTAGGCGGTTCTTTGTCGCTCAAAAGTTCAAAACCGCTTGGGGCCCAATACTGTAAACGCCAGTCCAAACTGGACGGACAATGGACATAGAACTTAAAGCTAGGCGCTTCAGTGCAGCGAGTCTGTGGACAGCGGCGAGGAGCGCGCGGAGGGCGGCGCCGAGCGCGAGTGTCAGGTGCCGCGGCCCTGCAACAAAAGAAAGAAAGAAAAAAACATTTATTTCCAAATTGTGCCACATTTTTTTCATAAATAAATCACGGACATTACGAATGTTAAATTTTTTTTTTATCCACTACAAGTTTGCCCTTGACTGCGATCTCACCTGGGTACCAATCATGTAAGAATGTCCGATCAAAACGTTTAAGTTCGTCGTCAAAGTTTATAAACCATAACGGCATTAAATTAGAGCTCAATTTCGTGTATCCATTCTTATACGTTCGAGTATCGTTCATACCTAAACGTATAAGAATGGGCAGACGAAATTGAGCTCTAATTCAATGCATTTATGGTTTATTTTACTTTGACAAAAATCTTAAACGTTTGATGAACAATTCTTACGTAATAGGGGGGCTGATGGTAAGAGATGATGCAGTCTAAGATGGTAGCGGGCTAACCTGTTAGGGGCATTGCAATTATATTAAACCCATACCCCTATGCGGTTTTCACACGGCATCGTACCGTAATGCGAAAACTTGGCTATTGGACCGAATTATTTCAAAGTCGAAATCTGGGGTTCCCCATCACTGATAAAGTGATATAATCGCGATCAACTCAACTGTATTTCTTAAAAAGTAAACTTGTGCTCACTTTGCCCTCCTTTATAGCAATGACGTACCGCTGCGCGACGCGCTCCGCCGGCGAGTAGCCGTCCGCGTACGACGAGTCCTGAGGGAAAAGATAATATTCAAATATTGGATAGAAGCAGGCGTTACTTTTGCGGAAGTCCATGATTATAAAGGAACTAGCTGATGCCCGCGACTTCGTCCGCGTGGATCGAGGTTTTTCGTTTCCCGCGGGAACTCCTTAATTTTCCGGGATAAAAAGTAGCCTATGTGTTATTCCAGACTATAATCTATCCCTGTGCCAAATTTCATCCAGATCCGTTCATCCGTTGGAGCGTGATTAAGTAACAAACATACATCCATACATCCATCCATCCAAACTTTCGCATTTATAATATTTATTTGACTAGAAATTTAATTTGCTATAATCCGCAACAGTTGTGCACCAGCACTGTTGCGGATTATAGCAAATTAAATTTCTAGTTCATTCATCAAATAAATATTATAAATGTGAAAGTTTGGATGGATGTATGGATGTATGGATGTGTGGATGTATGGATGTTTGTTACTCAATCACGCTCCAACGGCTGAACGGATCTGGATGAAATTTGGCACAGAGATAGATTGTAGTCTGGAATAGCACATAGGCTACTTTTTATTCCGGAAAATTAAAGAGTTCCCGCGGGAACCGAAAAACCTCAATCGACGCGGACGAAGTCGCGGGCATCAGCTAGTAAGATAATATTTATCATCATATTAACTCGAGTCTCTTCTTGGAATCCTCTCTCTATAAGAAGTTTCAAAGTTATATAAGGTCACAATGGAGCACTGCAGTTCGTCGTGAATTATTTTTAATTTTACTACCTATAATATCAGTAGTAGGATGCAGAATTGAGTATTATTTGAATACTATCAACTATTCAAATTTTTTTTTTGATTATTAAAGGGGGGATATCCTCTGGGAGTCTAGATCTTCTAAAAGTCGTAAAATATCCAGGTTCCCTGTTTGTTAGTATTATGTTTGAAAACCATTATAAACTATCGATTGAAGTAAAAAAGTGCTGCGAATTTTGATGACGTCACTGTTCAGTATTTCATACAACATCCCATACCAAGCGCGCGTTTTGACGTTTCAAGATAAGTTACTGATTTGACTGGTTGTCAAATACCCAATACGGATGATGACAACTCAATAAAATCAGCAACTCTTTATCAAACTTAAAAACGCGCTTCTAGTATGGAAGTTTGTACGCAATACATAGTTGTAACGTCATCAAATTTCAACACACTTTTTTTCTTTAATATTTAGGTAGACTGTTTTAAATGGTTATAAAACTTAAAACTAAACGAGGATGTGAATTTTAGGTCTTTTAGATGACCCTCTATTTAAGGGATCGGCGACCACCGCTCGCAACTTCTACTCGAACCGCAAATATAAATTTGCCGGTATATTGCTATCCCTATTTGGCTGAAGACACATGATCGCGTGCAAGCGCGATAGCAATATGAGCGTACAGAATTTGTTATACATTTAGTCTTGTTCCGTGAATACCAAAAATGATGAATGAAAAATTGTTGTGTTTTTAACTTCGTGTTGTTATTCTGTAACTTGACAATATAGGCTATGTTCCTGATCAATTAGTACGTGAGATATCGTTGGTTTTAATATGAAACAAATAAGGAGAAAACATGTCGTTTATGTCGCAAAAACATGCAAAACGCAATGTGCTTACATTTAATTCTGGGAAAGTATTTTGGAAAAATAATTATCCAGGTACCTAGATAAATACAAGTTCAATCTTAATAATCGCATAATATGGAGGAAATATGCTCGAATTACTAATTATTTTGGTATTACGTTTGTATGAGCAATTCACCCTCCGCTGGCGCCTTAATGATCATCCCTATTAGTCATGCTCGCCGGTGCACGGGTCAGCACGCATCAGGGGCAAGGCGACGACGCGACGCTTGCTTGACACGCCTTCACTCAGTATAACTGAAACTGAGCTATTGTATGAGGTGTTACCTCGAACAGCACTTCATAGGGGTCTGCGGCGGACGCAGGCAGACGGTTGACGACGGCGCGGTAGAAGCAAGTGGTCTGCGGGTACAGCGCCATTACAACGGCGCCCTTGGGGAACAGCGCGTGCTCGTCCGTGCGCGGGTCGGCACGCATCAGGGGCAAGGCGACGACGCGACGCTTGCTCAGCACGTGCCTGTTCTTTTGCTCCTCATCTATGTCGTCCACTTCGTATTTGCCCTGTGCTGGTAGCCAGCTGACCACCTGCGAAATATCAATGATGCCTATGTCAAAAAGAAATTATTTCTCACTGATTATTATTAAATAGAGGGTCTTCCAAAAGACCAAAAATCCAGGTCCTCTGTTAGTTTTAAGTTTGATATTGCCATTTTAAAGAATAAATAGATTAAAGAAAATGTATGTAAAAATTTGATGACAAACTCCCATACTATAAGCGCATTGTGATGTTCGATAAAAAGTTGGCATTATCCCTATTTCTTAACAGATGTTGCGACTACCTAACTATTAACTACAAGGACGTTTAATTAAAGGTCCTTGATTAACTAACAGCACACCACCAACCAACACTTGGCATACCGTATGGATTAAATTAGCAAAACATTGTTAGAGATAGTGATCCATGGAAAAGATACCTTCAGAACGAATTTAATTTGATTCAATATATTTAATTTTATTTCTATATACCTGACACATTTAAATATGGATTCCATTATTATTTTGAAAAGATATTCTATACTCTAGATAATTTTTTCACACTGTCTCTGACAGTTGATTGCGTATGGGAAAGTTTTCACTTCTAAAACAACAGCTGTTATGACCCACAATTTTGCAAAATAAATGATTTATGATTTATTTATAGCAAATGAAATAAAATAAACTCAATTTGTTTCTAACATGTAGGACATACACGTCTCTTATGTTACGTCATGTTTTGACTCTACCACCGGTTCGGAAAAGAGTTCTGCTGCGAAGAGTCGCCAAGAAATAGCAGGAAATAGTTTACCTCTGCCAATATCCAGTTCTCCTCTTTCTCTGAGACCCTGACTAGGGCTGCCACAGCGTCCCCGGGCCTGGCGATATGCCCCGCGTCGGCTGGTACGGCGCCACACAACGGAGGGGCACGCTCGCCCACGCGCCCCACGTGTAGGGGCAAGGTCTGCGCCGCACTGAGTAGCATCTTCATTAGGGCTCCACAGCCTATTGTCTCTTTGTTGCCTGCATGGCGAGCCTAGTAGTGAAATAAAGAGATGTTATTTAAAATAACTGCTTTGGCAATAGTTACTGCACAGAAAAATTATCTATAATTCGTATTATTAATTTTATCTTAGACTAGCAGATGACCGCGACTTCGTCCCCGATAAATAAGTTTTTGAAATTCCCACGGGAAGTCCCTAATTTTTCCGGTAAATAATATATACCCTATGATACTCACAAATAATGTGGCTTTCTATTGGTACCAGAATTTTCAAAATCGGTTCAGTAGATCCAGAGATTACCCCCTACAACCTCACAAACTTTACCTCTTTATATTAGTATATATATGATAATATGTACACAATCAAATATTGTGGCTAATTCTGTATAACATAATCTCTAAACTAAACTAAAATGGCAGCTTTAAATCTAGTTCTGTCCCTTTCCGTAGGGAGTATAATGAAAGGGTTAGCTATATTTGTAATGCTCTAATTTTAGTTTAGTTTAGAGATTGTGCATACAGAATCAGCCCCATTGGCAGTTTAATTTATGGGTATAATAGTTTTTATTACAACCCATAAATATTGTGTTCCGTTTCAAGTCAATAAAACAAAATGACTGAATTGTCTCTGGTCTGGTTTTTTGGGAGGCTTCAGCTGTGGCTAGTTACAAGTCAAGATGTACCATCAAGTGATTTAGTATTCCTTTATGATGGCACAGAAACCGATAGGTGTCTTGCCTGGGTTTAAAACTTGAAAATAACTGCCATGCCCCTACCAGGTTACCTAACTAGCATCTTACATCTTAGACTGCATCAACACATACCAGAAGGTGGAATCAAGGTGCACAATTTTGAAAATTTTGTGCATTATAAGTGGAAAAATAGGTCAAACCTGGATCCTTCTCTCATTCTTAATGGATCGTATTTCATATATCCTGGACAGAGCCGCGCGGAGCACCCTCTCTTCCTGCTCAGCGGCTGTGAGTCCTGCTTTGTATAAGCTTTTCAACTGCATTTGCTAAAAAAATATTGACAAAGTAAAGATCTTATTCAAAATAAAGAAAAACCATCCAAATGTGTGTCAGGCCATGTTCCTACTGTGTAGGATTCCGTAGTTGCCCATCACAATATACATTTTATAAATTAGTCGACTCAAATAAGTATATCAATTTCATCACATTAAAAATAATGATTGATTCGTGATCATTAGATGATTCCCGCGACTTCGTCCGCGTGGATTAAGATTTTTGATAACTCTTTAATTTTCCAGGATAAAAAGTAGCCTATGTCCTTCCCCAGGATAAAATCTACCCTGTACCAAATTTCATCAAAATCGGTTGAGCAGATGGGCCGTGAAAGCGTAGCAGACAGACAGACAGACGGACAGACAGACAGACAGACACTTTCGCTTTTTTAATATTAGTATGGATTTAGTAATAGTTAATTTACAACATGCATATTATATCGACACCTGCTAGGAAGAACCTTGTATCTCACATTTTGGTGATTATGGCATATCTTTATGAAATGTGTTTTTTTGTACCTATCTCTCATGCTGTGGCACGGGCTGAGGAGGTGACCCATTGATCACACGTACCTATTTTATGTTTTATTGGTGTAAACTAAATGTAATTGTAATAATTGTAGTGTTGGTCAATAAACTTTTATTTATTTATTTATTTTATTTCATGAAGGACATTATTATTTTATTTATTCGTTTCACTTGTGATACGTCAAGACGCTACCACTGGTTTGGAAAACTCATTCTACTGAGAAGAACTGGAAAGAAACTCAGCAGTTGCTCTTTTCATAAAAAAAAGGTTACAATAAGTAAACAGTACAACACATAATTATGTTTCATTACAAGTATTACACTGACTTGTGGGCTAATGGATGTGAGGCCGGTTGCTTCCATGCAACTTTGTCATTATGAAAATCATCAATAGTATAATAAATAACCTTGACTTAACAAATCCTGTTTAACATCAATTGAAATGATCATGAAGCTTAACGGAATTCAATATTATCAATATCTGAGATACAATTTTCTTGCTTGCAATTTAATAGAAACCTGTTGTGAAGAGCTGGATGAATCATCAGCTGAAGATGAAGATTCTGTGGACTTCTCAGCCCTCAATATAGAGTCAATGCACTGCTCATTGCGAGTCCTCTCTGCTTCTATGTCGTATATCAATCTATGCAGGGACCTTAAGCGCTCCTGAAATAGAATGATGATGCTTCATTGGTTTGGATTTAGGGTATTGCCCAAACCAAACCCAAACCCAGGCGAAATCAAATTCATATTATAATGTTTCTTCAATCAAATAAACTTTTTACAAGTGCTTTTGAATTGTCAAATGCCATTCCTCTGTAGAAGAACTAGCAAGAAACTTGGCGGTTGCCCTATTTTAAAACATTTAACAATAAAATTAAATATAACATATACATAATACATAACCGCAATCCCACAAATAGCTAGAGCAAATCAAATCTACCCTTTTTTATCATTTAATCTTCGTTTGTATGCTTATTACACAGGCATAGGTTCTTTTAATAGATCTTTAAACTTGTGTAAAGGCAAGTCTAAGGGTGCGTTCCGAAATACACTGAGAGCACTGAAAGTCCCTAGTAAAGAGCACTGCCAGTGCTCGCAGTGCTTATAACGGAACACACACTAAAATTGAGTATGGAATGTCATTATAAAAGAGTATGTCCATTCCAACTAACGACTTTTGGACTTTCCAGAGATGGAGCAAAGGAGTCACAAGCCCATTTCTAGTCTGCCTATGGTGATGACAAGATGGATCACCTAGTAAAATGATATTATCCTTCAACCAATTTTTGGCCCCAGCACCCCATTTAGACATGGATTAGATAACTACACAGGAGTTATTGTATTGAGCAAACACTCCCTACTCCAAGGACCTCATCACCTGCAGTTGACCAAGCCAACCAACATGACAGATAAAGTAATGTAGGTACTTTAGCAAAGGGGTAATTAAATACATATTGACTATACCTGCACTTGCTGGGCCGCGACGTCTGCCGTTAGCGGCATCTCTTCCTTAGTCTCTACACTTCTAGTGGCTTCTTGCTTCAGACAGCCTCCAACTCAAATAAATTACGTGAAACCAACTCACACACAGAAACGCCTGTATGTAAAAGAGAATAATCTTTTTGTAACACAAAGGTACAGAGCATTTCAGCCATTATTTACTACTATATCTACTATGTCTAGTGATGTCTGATAACATCATAATTTTTTCAGACATCACTAGACATAGTAGAAAAACACCAACAATTATTAAAAATTAATGAGCTTACGAGTAAAATTGTTGTGAGCCAAATATTTTGCAGCATAGGTAAGTACTAAAATCTACAACTAAAATATCATGCACGGTTCACCAGATCGTTAGAGCATTTAGGTCTTAGGATAACTTAAAAAGGTATTTAAATTAAATATAAACCATCCTTTTTTATTTTTTACTTTAGTATGTAGGTTTTCAAGATTTTCATAGAGGTAGGTATGGACCAGTATATATAATGTACTCTGTGGTATGGACTATTGGACGTCATGGAGGAAGGAATTACGACCATAGAAATAGTATGTATATTCATACAACTAGAAGGATCACTATGTGTTTTTGTTAAACAAATTCACACCTTTTTCCTTAAATAATAAAGTTCAATTTAGATTACCTTTCACTCATAAGGAATTTCGGTCTCGACAAGGACTCACTTTTTCTTCGCGCGTCTCGTTCACTCTCGTGTTCACTATTGTGTCTCGTGCAATTAATAATAATTATGGTGTCATGCCAGTGTAGCGGTAAGAAAGAGACAACGCGAGAAATATTAGCTCTCTTTCGGCTCGCGTTTCGTGCGCTAAGTGATCCTTCTAGTTGTAATACATACTATTTCTATGATTACGACTGATTGGACGTTGAAACCACAGAACACTTATACTCCTAGTTAACGGAGGTTGAAACGTAGCTGTGAAACGTGTGATTGTATATACAGACCACAGATACAGACACAGATCACTAATAAACTAGTCCAGTTGTTTAGTCTTTCATCTTTGGGACGTTCTGGATGGTTGTGGACCGAGGACGAATAACTCAGACTAAAAATTTAAAAATCATCGACTTTAATCGATCGGCTAAAAATGACAGCTACGCCTACAACCCACAAGTAGTACAGTGTAACGATCGTAAGACGATAAAATAGACGATCGAATATGGTGCGGTATGGTGTGGTATATATTATTTAAAATGCGAAAGTGTGTCCGTATGTCTGTCTGTCTGTTACACTTTCAAGGCCCATCTATTTAACCAATTTTGATGAAGTTTGGTAGATATAGCGGTAGGTTAGGTTAGGTTAGGTTATATTCTGTGTGTTGTATGGCTATCATGCTCTGTGGTAAAATGTCAATGTCTCTTTAGGTCCATGTCTCAGAGTAAGTCACAGGCGTAGACTGAGTAAGATATATAGACGCCGCCATATCTCCTTTTCACTCCCACATGAAAGAGATGCAGTGTTGGAATGTTACACAAGATAGAATGAGAAAAAAATATGTGTTTTTCTCTCCCTTTCTGCGTGTCACGGGTTTTGTGCCTATAATTGCATACTATTGTGCCAGACAAATTATGACGTTTGGGAGGTGTTTCATAGTATTACCTATCCTTTTCGGTTACAGGCTGACCCTTATTCTAGAGTTTCCTTCTTCTATGGTCACAGGAGTAAGTATAAAAATTTCTCTGTGAAAGTTCTATACCTTTTTTTTCTCGTCGGTGGTCTATGCTCTGTGGTGGTATTGTCTATGGTTAGCTCAAGAGTATAAGTGTTCTGTGGTTAGCATATGTGTTTTACACAGACATATAAATAGAAGCAGACTCAACATAAATTTCACACCCACATAGACAAGTGTATGTGAATCAGTGTGACTGAGTGTGACCGTGTCCCTCACAGAGTTATAAAGAGAAGCAGAGGCAAGATAACGTACAAAATAGCGTGGCAATTACAAACACACGAAAACATTACGCACACATACACAAAACTCAGGGCCGAACCTTGTTGCTGCATAAAACATTATATTAATATGTAGGGTTAGGTTTCGTGAAAAAATTGACCTAAAGACACCTATCATTTGGAAGCTATAATTTGTAAGGATTTTAAAAATAATTATTATTGGTACTTTTATAATTTCCTCATCACAAGCGATCACAACTGCAATATAGTAACACTAGTAATGGTAATCATCACCACGTGCGGGACCCTAGTCAATGTGGTGAATATAGATGTGAGCTCCGCGCTGCGTGTGATATCGTCACCGTCGCGCGCGGAGTTATAACTCCTGTTACAACTCAAATCCTGAGGACTCCGTCAGTATCATGGCCAGTGGTTCTCGCGTCGTTCTCGCTCTGCGTCGACGCGCAGGTGATGGGGATATTATTTAGAAGAACAGTACCAACGGATATCGTGTAAATACCGCCAGATTTTAGCTCAAAGTTCCTATTGACAATAATTTCTTGGCAGTAAGCCAAATAAATGTTGTTAAACAATCGAATCGAATCGTTATTCCAAAAAGAGGTTAAATAAAAAATTACAACAGGTGTTTTAAACTCACATGTTTTTTATTCAAATAAACTTTACAATTAGTGCTTTAGAATCTGTATTGAGGTTTTCAATAAAAAATAATGAAATTCATCCACCTAATGGAAGATAAGGTAAATTGGTACCTACTTAGTATAAGACCTCAACTAACTTTTCTTTGAAAATGGTCGGTATTGCACCAGGAGATAGAATTGTACGGAATATATTACGTTCTTAGATTATTTGTAAAATGCTTGGAGCATATTATAGCACTCCATGAGTTGGTCTGCCAGTCTTTTCTATTAATATTTTTATGCATAGATCTCTCAGGTATTCATCCTTTGGAAACCTGAAATTAAAAGTCGAAGTTATATACTTAAAATAAAAGAGTCGTCGAGTCCGGCCCTGTAATTTGTTAAAGTTCTCAAAATGTCAAAAAAGATTATTCAACAACTTAAAGCATGTATTTCTACAGAAAACCATAATATTATAGTTTTAATATATGCATGGCTACATATTTCGTCATAACAACTATAAAATATTAGATAAATTAGCCTTGATACGATGCGATACGAAAACATTCCAAAGCTACATGATAGCATGAATTTTACTTACCGATGGAACGTTACTTCTGGGGTTTTCCTGTACGAAGCGTTGTAACACAGGGGGACACAACACTTCACCATTTTATTTCAGTAAATATTCATATAAATCTCCAAATTTCACAAAAAACTTATGACACCCAAGACAACACAATGTAAACAAACGCCATAGGTCTCATAGATGTCTTATAATGACTGCCACGCATTGAATTTTTGTCAATGTGTGCGTTGGTGTAGCACAGTGTTGCAGCAAATTAATACATACACATTTTTGCTTGCAGGGACACGGTCACACTAAGTCACACTGATTCGCATACCCTTGTCTATGTGGGTGTGAAATTTATGTTGTGTCTGCTTCTATTTATATGTCTGTGGTGTCCCTGCAAGCAAAAATGTGTATGTATTAATTTGCTGCAACACTGTGCTACACCAACGCACACATTGACAAAAATTCAATGCGTGGCAGTCATTATAAGACATCTATGAGACCTATGGCGTTTGTTTACATCGTGTTGTCTTGGGTGTCATAAGTTTTTTGTGAAATTTGGAGATTTATATGAATATTTACTGAAATAAAATGGTGAAGTGTTGTGTCCCCCTGTGTTACAACGCTTCGTACAGGAAAACCCCAGAAGTAACGTTCCATCGGTAAGTAAAATTCATGCTATCATGTAGCTTTGGAATGTTTTCGTATCGTATCGTATCAAGGCTAAGATATCTAATATTTTATAGTTGTTATGACGAAATATGTAGCCATGCATATATTAAAACTATAATATTATGGTTTTCTGTAGAAATACATGCTTTAAGTTGTTGAATAATCTTTTTTGACATTTTGAGAACTTTAACAAATTACAGGGCCGGACTCGATGACTCTTTTATTTTAAGTATATAACTTCGACTTTTAATTTCAGGTTTCCAAAGGATGAATACCTGAGAGACCTATGCATAAAAATATTAATAGAAAAGACTGTCAGACCAACTCATGGAGTGCTATATGCTCCAAGCATTTTACAGATAATCTAAGAACGTAATATATTCCGTACAATTCTATCTCCTGGTGCAATACCGACCATTTTCAAAGAAAAGTTAGTTGAGGTCTTATACTAAGTAGGTACCAATTTACCTTATCTTCCATTAGGTGGATGAATTTCATTAATTTTTATTGAAAACCTCAATACAGATTCTAAAGGTTTGTATTGTAAAGTTTATTTGAATAAAAAACATGCGAGTTTAAAACACCTGTTGTAATTTTCTATTTAACCTCTTTTTGGAATAACGATTCGATTCGATTGTTTAACAACATTTATTTGGCTTACTGCCAAGAAATTATTGTCAATAGGAACTTTGAGCTAAAATCTGGCGGTATTTACACGATATCCGTTGGTACTGTTCTTCTAAATATAATATCCCCATCACCTGCGCGTCGACGCAGAGCGAGAACGACGCGAGAACCACTGGCCATGATACTGACGCAGTCCTCAGGATTTGAGTTGTAACAGGAACTATAACTCCGCGCGCGACGGTGACGATATCACACGCAGCGCGGAGCTCACATCTATATTCACCACATTGACTAGGGTCCCGCACGTGGTGATGATTACCATTACTAGTGTTACTTTATTGCAGTTGTGATCGCTTGTGATGAGGTAATTATAAAAGTACCAATAATAATTATTTTTAAAATCCTTACAAATTATAGCTTCCAAATGATAGGTGTCTTTAGGTCAATTTTTTCACGCAACCTAACCCTTCATATTAATATAATGTTTTATGCAGCAACAAGGTTCGGCCCTGAGTTTTGTGTATGTGTGCGTAATGTTTTCGTGTGTTTGTAATTGCCACGCTATTTTGTACGTTATCTTGCCTCTGCTTCTCTTTATAACTCTGTGGTGTTTTATCTATGATGTGTATTGTGTTGTGTTCTGTCTGTGGCACAGAGTCAACACAGAGTACATTATGGTCTGTGGCTCTGTGTCAAACAAATAATTGTTTATCGTAAAAAAAGTATTTTTGCCATTAGCTAAAAATTAAATCTGTAAATATTACAGGAATATTAAAACATTTGTGTGAAATAAACATTGAGTGTGAAGTGAAATACTTATAAGTGGATATTGCTTCAAATATTTTATATAGGTCATTCAAACTTCCGTAAATTGGTTACCGGTACGTCAGAAAGCTTTCTCTAAAGAGATTTGATAAATAAATGGAATTTATTTAAAAGTATGTTATTTACAGGTGGTTGATGTATTGTGTATGGTTTGAAGATTTGAATATTATTTTATAACGGCGGGAGTGAGTTGATATGGCCGATAATGACGATTATTTAGACTCGATTGAAAACAATCACTCGGACGGAGCCAACGGTTCAGTGAATATGACCGACAACAGCCTGGGCGTAAGTATTCTCACATCATTTTATCACTTCAATTCAACCGAAGTTAAAATATTTACATTTTTAACAAAAAAACCAGTGTATAAACAATGTTTGGTGCTTTACAAATGTTTGGATGAGTAAATGCTTGCTGAAGGCTGATGATGAATTAGTGTCAGTGAATAAAGTATGAGAACATTACTTAATATATTCCTATTTAGTATGAAATTGTGTAATTTGTTTATTCAGTAGTAATTAAAAGCTCTCATTTGTTGTTGTAACTATTAAAAATTATCTATTGAGACTGATTCTGTGGTGCACTATCTCAAAACTAAACTAAGATTGTGTTATATCCTATCCTATTGTGTTGGCCTATCTAAACTAAACTAACATGGCAGCTTTAAATTAAATCTAGTTCTGTCCCTTTCTGCAGGGAGTATTATGAAAGGGTTAGCAATATTTGTAATGCTGTAAGTTTAGTTTAGAGTTTGTGCACTACAGAATCAGCCCCATCGTCAGTTTATAAACAAGATTGTTATGAATCAAAGACAAACCTGACTACCTTTATCTTGTCCTAGGACTGTGCTTTATAAGGAAATGGTAGAAGATTTTGTCATATAAAGTAATAACATCCTAACTTTAATCAATATGTCTCGGAAAAACAACATTGCCACCACTGTAAACATCAACAACTTTTGCAGATAGATCATTATAACACACATTCAGTGTGAGATCTATAGAGCGAACTTTGACTTCGCTTAGACTTAAGACATGGTTAAAACGAGACAGATTTATGTTACTCACATAAGTCCATCTTGTTTTATCTCTGAGTAAAGTCAGCCAAGTCAAAGTACGGTCTATAGATCTCAGCATAAGACAACACAACTTATTTTTGATAATATAGAAAACAAGATATCACATTTATTGCAGAGAGTAATGAAAGTAGTTTATGCTATTTACAAATAAATTTTGTTGCAGTAGATATTATGATTATAAGTAGGAAAGTCAGTGTGCAAAATATACAGTTGAATAAAATTTTGATGAAAAATAGAAATGACGGGTTGGTAGGTAGACCATAGTATTCAAACCATCTTGTTATGTTGTATTTTAATTTATTATGGCATCTATGCAACTAGTATGAAGCTATCAATAACTCTTTTATCAGAGAGGATCAATAAACTAACATACATGGGCACTCACTTATCTTTTATACTATGCCCTCCCATGGTTGGGTTAAAAATTTAATAGATTAGAATTATTTCAGGATGAAGCGTCAGGGGCAGATGTTCCGGACCTCGCCGCTATCAAGGCCAGAGTGAGGGAGATGGAGGAGGAGGCGGAGAAACTAAAACAGATGCACACAGAGGTTGACAAACAGATGAGCATGGGCAGTCCGCCCGGGCTTAGTAAGCTATAGACACTCAATTTATTTTGCTTAATCTAGCTTTAGGTGTTAAAACATGGCATAGCATAAGAGACACACCTGCATGTCATAATTGAAACAGTATTGAGTATTAAGGACTAACATTGAGAATATTGATTTTTTGAAAGCTAAGTGTCAGTAAGTACATATATCAGTACAAAGATTTAGCTGTGGAACTAAACACACAGACACCCATTGTTTTTTAACTAAGCTACATCAAATAAATATTATAAATGCGAAAGTTTGGATGGATGTATGGATGTTTGTTACTCAATCACGCCCCAACGGCTGAACGGATCTGGATGAAATTTGGCACAGAGATAGATAATAGTCTGGAATAACACGTGATCCTGTACATACTCATTCTCGCCTCCTGAGGAAGGAGGCGAGAATGAGTATGTACAGGATCACCTGCCAAAGGGAGGCAAACTGGAGCTCCGAGGCACTGAGGGACTTTCATAACTCGTTGCTTGGGATCCCGGTTTTGGGAATGCCATCTGATATGATGGTCCCAAAACATTACTTCCATAGGCCCTATAAGGTGGAAATTCCGGATAGAGATGACTGGATAAATAACAGAATCACTTGGTCATCGGGCAGCCTCAAATGGTACACCGATGGTTCGAAGTCGGGCAAGGACGTAGGATGTGGAATCTTTGGAGAGAAACCACGGGTTAAGATTTATCGTAATCTGTGTGTCCATTCCTCCATATTCCAAGCGGAGGTTTACGCCATTATAATTTGTGCGGAAACTATCCTGCAGAAGAACTACGCCAACAAAACAATTTACATTCACTCAGACAGCCAAGCAGCTCTATCAGCCCTGTCATCAGAGGTAATCACCTCAAGACTGGTTGACTGCTGCAGGGACACACTAAACACCCTGGCCCGCTGTAACAGGGTGGTTCTTCGCTGGGTACCTGGGCATATGGGAATAGTCGGCAATGAGAATGCCGACATTCTGGCTAAAACGGGCGCTAAGGACAGGCAGATTGGACCAGAACCGGTCTGCGGCATACCTAAAAGCCTGGTGCAGCTCACCCTGCTTACCTACTGCTTTTATGAAACACTCACTCGTTGGAGAAACCTAAGTGGTCTAAACCACTCCAAGGCGCTGGTTAAAACCTTCAACAAGAAGGCCGCCTCCGAGGCGCTAGCGCTCAGCAGGAAAAACTTACGCATTATAGCGCGGGCTTTAACAGGTCACTGTGGTCTGAACAGACACATGTTTAACCTTAAGCTCAGGGACACGGATATCTGCAGATTATGCCAGGAATCCACTGAGACTCCGCTGCATATCATCTGCCAATGTCCTGCTTTAATGCACAAACGAAGCATCCATCTGGGCCAACATATTATTGACCTAAAGGACGCTTCCCGTATTCCAGTCAAGAAAACGCTGCTATTCCTGGCGGATACAAGTATTGGCGAGGAAATATGAAGCAGAGGTGATCACAATAGATCGGAGACGGTCGCAGTGATACAGGTCGCACGGAACTGGAGCCTCGACAACAACAAGAAGAAGAAGAAGAAGAACACGTAGGCAACTTTTTATCCTGGAAAATTAAGGAGTTCCCGCGGGAACTGAAAAACGTAAAAGCGGGAACTAATCCACGCGGACGAAGTCGCGGGCATCAGCTAGTTTTAATATATTTTCTACAATACAAACTTTTCAATTTAATAGCTTAACCAGTGCATTTATTAAACCAGGTTTATGTGCTTTTACACAGCGAGTCCGCTGAACATGTCAATAGAGGAGAAAATAGAGGCAGACAACAGATCAGTGTATGTGGGCAACGTGGACTACGGAGCCACCGCTGAGGAGTTGGAGCAACACTTTCATGGCTGTGGTTCCATTAATAGGTATTATTAATTAATTTATATTTTATTGTTATACTAGATCATTGATTCCCAAAGTGGTCCACCAGGTGGACTCCCCAGGGGTCCACGGGAGAGTCTACATTGGTGTGCCAAAAAAATGGGGGTTCACAATTCATAAGTGGGGGTCTACGAAAACTTCACCTATCAATGTAGGCAGATAATATTTTAAGAAGCTCAGCGACTGTTACTTGTCTTTGCTCTTACGTAGGGTACTGAAATACGCTGGCTGTCGAAAGGTGCATGATTAACAAGATTTTACTCAGTTTTTGAATCAGTAGAGTTTCTGGAAAGTAAAGATCCAGATTTAAAAGAAAACGATCAATTTGAAATCAGACATCGCGTATGACAGATTTGTTCAAAAATTTAATGACATGAACTTGAAATTACAAGGAGCCTCAATTTAATAATTTCAGCTTTTCTTGGAAAATTGAAATTTATGAAGCAAAATATTTAAAGTTGGATGGAATCACTTTTTTGATTGGCCAACTTTGCTTTTTTGACATCCACTCACAGCACAATCAATTAATTAATAAACCAATCAATTCTCACTTTTTTTCGAAAACTGTTAATTCGTGGTCGGAACTCAGCCGCAGCGCAAATTTCCATAGTTAGAGCTAATCTTCACATTTTTGCCGACTCCCAGGCAGGGCGTCCACTGGAACCAGTAAAATTTTGAAAGTGGTCTATGGGAAAATAAAGTTTGAGAACCTCTGTACTAGATAAAGCCCGCAACTTTGTTACCATGGATAAGATTTTTAATTACTGTGGGGACTCCGTAATTTCGTGACATATATTATTTTTCGTATTCTTCTCAGCAATTCCTCCTTTTAATAGATACCCATGTCCCATATCATGGGGGTCCGTGTAAAATAACGAGTCCGCCATATTTGGGAGTGCATTGTCATTCAAACTAAACGTCGTATGCAAAATTTCTGCTTAATTGGTTGGGGATAAAAAAGTGTTGATCTTTTGTTTACAGGGTTACAATATTATGCAATAAGTTTGATGGGCATCCTAAAGGTTTCGCCTATATAGAGTTTGGTGACAAAGACAGTGTTCAGACTGCAATGGCTATGGATGAGTCCTTGTTTAGGGGGCGGCAAATTAAGGTAAGACCTTTACAGTAATTTTTTTTTTTAAACATATCAGTTTTCAAACTCACAGGATTGTACTCTTTCTTGTGTTCTGTAAAAATTTAGGATTTTCCTCTGATGGGTATGCTTGAGCACTCAGCTGGTCCAATTGTTACAATATTATGTTGTAGATTCCACATAAGTAATAGGGCTCAGTCGTTGATCTAATAGCGACATCTGGGGTCGTCGCTTAAGTTCTATCACCACACAAGTAATTTCTTGGCGATTTTGATGCCATTCAGAAAATCATGAGACGCGTCATTTCAGCCAATCGGAAAAGAGAAAACGTGCAACAGAAAGTCTTAAAGGAATTAAAAATTACAAAACAGTATCCAGCAAATAAAAAAAAAAACAAATTCCAAACCTTTGGAAACAATCAACAAGTTCATTAGCTTTAAGCTTTACAGGAAAGTCGCTAATTTTGACTTTAGTGGTGTTAGAATTTAACAAGCTAGCGGAGGGTGAATTACTCATTCAAACATAATACCAAAATGTTTGTTCGCGCCTTGAATGGAAGTTGCGAGCCTCGATCGCCGGCCTCTTAAGCGTCGCTATTCGTCATTGCAGGTGATGCCAAAGCGCACCAACAAGCCAGGGTTGTCGTCGACAAATCGACCGCCGCGCGGCTCGCGGGGCCGCGGCCGCCCCATGCGCTACTCGCCCTACTTCGCGGGCTACCGGCCCATGCGCCGCGGCAGGTACAACCCCTACTGACCACCGACCCCTCGACCCCCACACGACCTCTCACACCCCTCACAAACCCCCCAGCCACACCGCTGTATACATGATCATTGATCAATGGAGCTAGTTCAGTTGCATCTAATCTCTACGCTAAAGTGATAGGCTTATACGGTTTTGGAAACTAACATAGTCCATTCGGCTTTTGTTTTAAATTGTGTAGCGCAATGATACTTATATAAATGGATTGGGAATATCTATCTCTCTCTCTCTCTCTTTGCGTCGTATTCCTCGTTGCCGAGGGTCATGACGCGTTTCCATTAATCATATATTGGTAGAAGTTTTCTTGGGATTATGCGGTGGGTTTCCACTAATAATAACCAGAACCAAGAGCTTAACGTGCTGTCCAAGGCACGGAGAAATCGAAAAGGCCAGATTTGTACATCTAAATTCGGTCACCCATCCAGTTACGACGACCTCCGTGGCGCAGTGTCTTAACGTGCGGAGGTCCCGGGTTCGATCCCCGCCAGGGTCAATTTGGGAATTCATAATTTCTGAATTTTCCCTGGCCTGGTGGGAGGCTTCGGCCGTGGCTAATTACCACCCTACCGGCAAAGACGTACCGCCAAGCGATTTAGCGTTCCGGTACGACGTCGTGTAGAAACCGAATAGGGGTATAGCCTATAGGTTTAATATAACTCTCATGCCCTTAACAAGTTAGCCCGATACCATCTTAGACTGCATCACCACTTACCATCAGGTGAGATCGCAGTGAAGGGCTAACTTGTAGTGGATAAAAAAAAAGTTACGAACTTGGGTCAACGTTGCTTAACAATCTCAATCAACTGATATGTGTTTTCACAACAGCTGAGTTGCCTCATCCTTCAAATTGGGAATATTTATAATCTTGGTAGTCAAAACAAGATGTAGCAAAACATACACTTGTAAGGCCTATATGCAAAAACAGATTTAGTAACAGAAAATGTAATAGCATAATCTCCCAGTTCAAATATATTACTTACATTGTGCGATGTGATTTTGTAAAAAGAAAATTGACTATGAATCGTCTATGCCAGCTTCCATACAAGAAAATTAAAACCACTTTTACACCTCTTAATTTACTATAGAGATTGGTGTTGAACTGAATAATGGAAAAACATCGATGTTGATAAGTCTATGACGGTAACTAATAATACAAAAGGCCCAATCACCTTAGATGTCAATATTAAAAAAATTGCTTTCGATAAAACATTTTAACAACGATTTTAAAAAATATATCAATATTTCAGTGATGTGGTGACAACAAATAGACCTTGAAATGGCATACTATCAATTCTATCGATATTTCATTGGGCCATGTTCCATGTTGAAATTCGAAACATCGATGGTTTTATGCTCCCCTTAGTAAATATTGATCATCTTACGGTCCACTCAAATCATGCTGGCGTAGCTAGATTTCAGAGGTAGAATAATATGACTGTGGCTGCGAAATTCTATATTATAATTTGGCATTATACATAATATAAATATTATACTAATAACCTTTTACCTTTACATCGTACTAAATAGCTTTTGTAAAAAAATTACATATTTTCATCATACAAAAATGAAAATATTTCAATGGCTTTAATTCTACGCCTATAACTGTAACTGTCTACAGCAGTGATGATAATATGTTCAAAAGACCACAAATTGATGAACAAGTTACAAAAAAAATTATGGCATCTATCAAAACTAATCTGATTCGGTCTGCTGAGTACATCTATGCGTGCACACTTGAAACTATTAATAACTAGCTGATGCCCGCGACTTCGTTCGCGTGGATTGAGGTTTTTCGGTTCCCGCGGGAACTCTTTAATTTTCCAGGATAAAAAGTAATTTATGTGTTGTTCCAGACTATAATCTATCTTTGTGCCAAATTTCATCCAGATCAGTAACAAACATCCATTTGTCCACGCAATTTTTATATTTAATTTTTTTTTAAATTAGAACTCCGTGTGCCATATGGAATATACAAAAAAAATATTAGCCGAATTGGTCGAGCCGATCTCGAGTTTTGCGCTTATCAACATTCATTTTTATATTTATATAGTTAATGACATTGTATGGGGAACTACAAAAGTGTCAGACAGAACAAAGCAAAATTGAAGACTTTAATGGATATAAAAAAGTTGTAAATCTAAAGTTGTTCAGTATTATGAGATACAAGTTATATAATGTAAGAGGTTATTAGTAATTGTAACACTGTTAATTTATTATTATTTTTGACTGATTATTTTATCTAAAGATCTACCTCAATAAATTACTAGCTACGCTAATGCTGAATGAATGAATACTTTTTTACAACCCACTGCTCCATATCAATGCTATAGTTTGAATTGAAAACAAGTTTCAAACTATTATTATTATTTCAACACTATTTTGTATTTGTTCAAAATACCAAGAACGATTGCTAAGACTGATCTTAATGTCCCTTTTTTACCTAGACAGACTGCATTTGAACTGAAATTCAACTGCAAAACTGTAGTCGAAAAGCAGTTTTCTTGCAGTTAACATCACTGCATTACATTGAGCAGTCAGTTGTGCCTGCTGCACCATAATTGCATCCAAACTGCAATTCTGCAGTCGTCTTTTAGTCCAAATACAGCCCTTAGGAATGTTAGGAATATTTTCACAGTTTCAGGAATTTGGTTATTATTTTTCATTGACAGACTACATCTGTATCTGTACCTGTGACTATCTGTGTGAGACCTGTCACCTGACCTGGAAGTAAAGTCATAGTATGTTCATTTAACATTCTACACAGTACACTTTTTGAAGGTCAATAATTATTCGTAGTACTATTATCTTTTCAGATCTCATTGATACATTTAATGTAAACAGTGGTAAAATAAAATAGTTTCGTCAGGAAGTATTTTTATACTGGGTATCTTTGATTAGACTATAGTCAAATTCCTAAAACCTTGAACACTCTTTTTCTATTTCTATCTATGCCTGTGTGTCAAGAATACTATAGGAATAATTTTATATTACGGTTATGTAAGCAATTTATTAGGCATAATGTTTGCAGTATATTATTATTTTATTTGAACTATGAACCATAATTCATAATACATTTGCATGGTTGAGCATTTTGATAATATAATATTTCATTGATTTAGTACAAGCTTTTTATGTATGTTTTAAAAAAATATATAAAGTTATGGTGTTGGTATGGAGCGGGTACCTATAGAACACTCCTCATAGCTGTCGTTACCTATAATTAATGATATTGTTTGTTATGTTGTAGTATCTGTTGTAGTTTGAGAAATCTACTCTGTGGTGCCTTAAGAGATGTCATTAATTAATACGCCCTCGTTCGCACGGGCGCCTTTTAACGCGCGTTAAAATAGCATTCGAATGATTGTATCGTCCGAAATCAAATCAATTTATTCAAATGAATGATTCAAATAAATGCAATCAACATGATTGGAATCACAAGTCTGCTATATTCACTCAGTGCGCTTTTAACTGAAGTAACTGATTTTCAAAGCACCTTGGTCAGTATTAAAAAAAAAATTAATTCCAACGACTTTTTGACGGGCGTCGAATTAACGCTCGTGCGACTGAGGTATTGATGTTATAATATAATATTTAAATGTGAACTTACGACTTGTAACTTGTTGTATTTTCGTACTTTGCGTACACAATATTGTTTTCTCACACACGTTGTCACTATTGTGTGGCATCTCTTATGTCGGTAGTTAGTTATTAATTGTTTACGCCAAAATGTTGAATGCCAAGCAAAAAATATAATATACATATCTATATACAAAACTCTGGAACTGTATGAAATAAAGTTTGTGATTGACACATTTATGTTTTTCACTGCTATGATCCTACCCTTCTGTCGCGCTTTGATTGCATGGTAGCATTTTCTGAAGCCATACGATATTCAATTGTTAGAATTTGAATGAATTTCACAAGCTTTTATCAATAACATAGAACCGTTTTTTTTCTCTTCTACTACTTTGCTAAAAAGACGCAGTTTTAACTAAAAAAGAATTTTGGACACTAAAACTGAGAATTTCTAGCCAAGAATTAGAAGCGTCAGTTTGAAATCTGAATTGAGTGCTTCATAGAAGATTATTCAGTATATTTTGACTATTATATATTTATTTTTTACCTAAGGCTAAGTGTCCAATGGCTAGTTTTCAAACAGGAGTAAACACATTGTCATATCAATGTCGGTGCAAGCAGAACTTGAAGCGATACAATGTGAAGGGCTGACATCGGCAATTTCTTGTAGAAGTAAGCCCTTAACATTGTCGGTGGGCACGTGGTCTTAGCCACAAAAATAAAGAATGTATAGCTGGTTCCTATGTAGTGGATAAAGGCTATACGACGTATTTATCGATGTGTGTCGGCCCAAGATGCTTTGCACTTTCCTTCACTAATGCCTTGCCTTGTTCGCAGAGGGTTCAGGCGCGGCGGTTATTACTCACCGTACTGAGTGCGGTAGAGGGGGGACCGCCCCCGCTCGCGACGCGCGAATGTTGAGTGCAAGTGTACGTAGTTAAGTTAGTGCGAAAGATCGACTCGATTACCTCGACGCTCGCTTTGTGCGCTTTGGATTCAAACGTCTGGCCGACATCGACGCGTGATATATAATACAAAAGTATGGTGTAGTAATAATACAGCGGATAATTTATTGTGTTCTCTGTTTGGCCCAGCATCCGACCAAGTGAAGATGGGCGGAGATTGGTAGGAGACCAATCACATTATTAAAATATGACTGATTACTTGCTCATGTCATCTATTAATAAACTGATTGGTTTGCTAAACACACCTTCATCCATCTCTGCGTCGTTCGGGGACGGGTCTTTGGGTCTACACAAACGGCTTACATCTGGATTGCAAATCACTAGTTGGTGTGCAGTTCAAGCGAGTTAACCATATTTTTTAGTGTGTATAGACTATAGACATACTCTCTTGTGTGCTTACCTGCAGGTAGTGTTAGCAAGCCATCCTTAACGCTTAACCACACATAGATTACCCACCTTTAGATAAAATAGTATGGGCACACAGGTCACAGTGTCAATGTGAACTGATTGTAAACTGCACAGTCAACCGATACAGTCCAAATACCGTGTGTGTATACCCTCACGAAAGCTAAGATTGGGCAATTTCGGCGCAGACAAAATCCATTTTCCACTTACAAATTCTGTATGTTAAAAGAGATCGATGGGTATAGATGATATCTGGAGTCACGAAAATCAAGCAAATATCATTTCCATCAATCTTTGATCGGTTACGGATTAAGGAAATTTGATTTTGCCAATAAAGCAGTGTACCTTACTAAAGTAAGGCTTATATGTACTGCTTTTTTGCACTTTGAAATCGATTTTTTTAAAGTGGCGCTCGCCCACATAAAAAGTCGACAACTGATCAGTTTTAACTTTCGTAGCGAGAACAGTACTAAGTATTTGAAGTATCGAGACACGTTTTGCGCGTGTGAGTTTGGGAAAATTGGAGAAGATGGCGATTGATCGCGGTATCGAAAAAGCTTATGACTACTCCATCCGCTATGGAAACTGGTTTCAATCGGACTCCACGCGTCGACTACACGCGTCGAGACATGCCTCGATAATTTCAATTCTATTGCCGTGCATCAAAGTCGCGTTTACTGATACGTAGATGACTAAGGTTTAGCTTATAAGAATAAAGTCCTTATTTGTTAATAGAACATCAACAGGCTAAAATACACTTACTACCAATGGTAGTTCTAGGGATATAGTTTTGAAGATGATATTGTAAAGTGATAAATCCATGATATTTCTTTTGTTTTTCGAGGGTATTTGCGAAAAACCCGGTACGGAATGACACATTTTTAATATAGAGACGTGAGCTTTGCCATTTGTTTTTACACCAGGATTGCATCATTCGTATCTAGCATTATACGAATTCTTGTAATCCACTGGTAAAACTTCACGACAGAATGTGAGCGTAACTTGCGGATGTCTTGTCCGCCTATATGACCCTCTCCATATATGAATACGGAATTCTGCTAAATTTCCACTTGGCATATAGGGTGAAGCGACCCCTAGGCACTCCATTTAACTACAGTTCTCATGTCTCAAAGTTTGTCACTGACCTATGCCGTGTCGTTAGAGTATACGGGCCACTGAACTCTGCTCTGGATGAGCATTCAAGAGAATCGAACAGTACGGTGTAAGTGCAGCCATACACGTAGTTTGAACAAAGCTAGCTATCTTTTATTAGGTATTCTGAGCTTTGAAACAGTTGATCGTTGAAAAACTTACACAGACCGCTCGCGCAGCTAACACTGTTGTCGACTATGTTCTTTCAGTAATATTCTATGGTGGTGGTGGTGGTATGACTACACTTAGTCAGTACTTAGTGTAATAAACTAAAAAGTTATCAGGTTTTGAATTTCACACATCAATATCCATTTAAAACGTGTCACATAAATAACTAATAACATGTATTGTAGAAAAGTGATGAGCATCCGGCTATAAACTAAAGATTGACTAAATAGTTTTGGGACACTATTCACAAGAATTGTGTTCATGAATGAGTTTGACTTTTAAATTCAAAAATACTACATTTCATACGAATGTTTGTATTATATTAGTTTGAAATTAATTTATTACAGATCCCTTGCAGTACTTAGATTTAAATTACACGAGGTTAGGCGTATTCGAGCGTCCAAACACTAGGCGTTAAAGTAAAATGGACCTTGTTTCATCTAGAACTTTAAGCTCAAGTTCGTCCATGCATCAGCAAACAGTGTTCCAAGCGGAAACGTTGCGTTTAAATTGGTGGTACTTTGTGACTTTAAATCAAGGCTGTTTGAGTCCCTTTTACTCTGACGCGTAAGTGTTTCAAAGCTCAAATACGCTTAACGCCACTTCGGTGTGACAAAATCTGTTTGGTGTAAGGGTACATGTTAGGTGTTTTATTTTATCTGCATGAAGTTGTTACAAATATTTTAATTATTTTTTGAATCAGTGATGAATCAGAATATTAAGAGAGATGCAGTAGCTAACTATTTTTATTACCTAATAAAATTAATGTAATTAAAACCATAATTGAATAAGACTATAAATTAAGGTCGTCATATTTGTTGACAGTTGTTGCTAAGAAGTATTTTGTATTACAAGGTAATAATTAAGTATAACTGTTTTAGAAGGTGTTAAAGCTAAGCACACTTTAGCGGACCACACTGCTACGCACTTGTGAGGGTGAATTTTTGAAGTGAAAACTTCTTTAGCCGCGTTGAGGAATTTTTGGTAGGGGGTAAACTTGTGGATTCGCGTTACCGTCACCGACATGCTCGCGTTGTTACGAAGACAAAAATTCTTAAATATAAATATACTACATTCGAGACTTAGTTTTTGAGGTTTATATTTTAGTTTTTTTTTAATTATTATTATTTTCTTTTAATAAAAATAAAATATTTAAGTAAAATAATTTAAAAAAAAATATTTTAATTATTCGTTTTTTAGTTATCTTGCACATTGTGACAGTGATCAATTTGTTGTAGAATCTATATAGAATTATGCATCGATGGTGTACGTAATATTATACTTTCGTTGAAGCATATCTTTGCTACTTGCCCATTCTTCGGCCCTTGCGTGGAAAACATGCTTTAATTTGGCGAAGCAGTGCGGAATCGGCTAATGTGCGTGAGTCTTAAGTCATAAAACGCATTTAGATAGCTCTTAGAATAAACGTTACAAATTAGCACTACTACTGTATAAAATTAAGTAAAAATGGAGTACCTATATTGTAGAAGAATTTAGGACAGCTAGCTTCTGAAGATATTTTTTAAGGATCTGTAATAATACGAATGTAAATCAAATTATAATTAATCAACAATTGAAATATTAATGTCAAATGACTGTAATTAATTGCACTTTTAAATATTTTTTTCCCAAACCCACATCCAATCTTTAACCTTCTTGCTTATTTTGTTAAAAAATAATTAATGTGTTTAGGTATATATAAATTGTGTAAACGTAAACTTATCTTCTAAAGTTTTATGATTTTAGGGTTGTATATTATATAATAAGTTGTTTCAAATTATTGTATTAATTAAAGTCCTTAACTGTTCTTTGGTTTAGCTATCAAAATAGTTTTCACATAAACTTGCAGTTACACTGTTATAACTTACCTACATCTTGTTTTGTTATTTGGTGAATAACAAGATTCATATTTTATTCATGAAGTTTGAGCTCAACATCGAAAAATCTAGCTATTTTTATATACCGAGGCTTTGATTGTGAGTTATTATTGTGTGTAAATTATTATTATTGTGTTGATTGTGAATTTCACTGAAATCAAATATATTCACGCAATATCCATTCGACGTAACCATTTAATTATATATTTTTTTACAATATTGCTTTTTAATAAATTTGATCAGTTTGCAAACCAAAAAATAATAATCGATTGTAGAGATATTAATTAACTTTGAATCGCTTATGCCGGGTCGGCAGCGCATTGTTATCGTGTTTTGCTAACACAAACGTGTTAATATAACCAAGGTCATGCTATTTGGGGGCGTGGCCTAACTGTTTTGAAAGTGTTTTTGTGTGTGTTCCGTTTTAAGCACTGCGAGCACTGGCAGTGCTCTTTACTGGGGACTTTCAGTGCTCTCAGTGTATTTCGGAACGCACCCTTTGTTTGCCGAGTCGGATAGATAACATCCCCGCGTTCGCCTGCGGGGGGGCTGGGGGACATTAAAATTCATTTCGTTATTTGTGCTCGGCGCTCGCCAGAGACACAATTCATCAAATCATTTAGTTTAACGGTTTAATAGATTGGAATAAGGAGAATACTTTGTATTTTATACAATTATTATTTATACAAAATTACTCGTATGTATTTTATAAATATTTTTTTTTACTCAAATAGGTATGTCTTCAATTTGCAATAATCTTATCTTGATACAGGTTGAAATAACGTTGCTGTAGGTAGGGTCTAACACGAAATCTATTTCTGTTTTTTCTTTCAAGAACTACCTAAATCCACTATTGCCAAAACTGTGAACACGTCTTCCTTGTCGGAACTCATTTTAAAAAGATATGTTACTAACTAAAATATTCTATACTCAAAAATCGCAGTGGACGGCCTGTTAGATAATTATGTTTTACTAACGTGTTAGCAAAACAATATTTTGTTCGTAACAATGCGCTGCGGACCCGGCTTTAGGAAGCATCATAAAATTATCATTTTATACAATCTCTCAACTGATTACACCAAAAATGGCTACATATGATAAATTATGTTGTTCTGTTTTTGCTACCTAGTACCTACTCTAAAGGGCGTTTTCTGTTGTACAATACTTACTCCCTCTTAAAAATTCAAAGATGGTTAAATTGAAAAATGTGCTGGATAAGAATAATTTTAAGAAACCATCTAGCGTTTTATTTTAATCCTCTGGTTTTATCATAGTTAACATAAAATATTATGTTATACTTACTACTTTAACTACGGTATTTTAAAACTAAAGCTCTGATTTTACTCCCCATAAATTTTCATTAGTCCAGTCCTTGTATACATTTGGAAATGCAAGTGAACCGAGAAAGCTAAATTTTGGATATGACGTGGGAGAGGCCTATATAGAAAAGCTTAACTTCAAATTGTCGACCAAGATTTCCTATGTGCATTTTCCGCCATCTTGAAAAAAGGGTTAAGTTTTAGGTACGTGAAATTTGTGTTTTGCTATTTTCTTTTTTCTCGTGAAAGATATCGAAAAAATGACTAGTAGCAAACTAGTAGAGCGTATTTAGACCTACAATTTAGTTTTTTTACTTTTTATTTTTGGCAAAAATTTAGTGCGCCGCAAAGTCGGTAAGTCTGTGCCCAGTTTCGATTTAGCCGCTCTCACGGTTGTATCCACATGTCAAAACGAATTATTGCGATACAAAATAAATAAATAAACCAGCCAAACTGTAGCTAGCTGATGCCCGCGACTTTGTCCGCGTGTATTGAAATTTTTTGGTTCCCGCGGGAACTTTCATTTTCCGGGATAAAAAGTAGCGTGCACAGCCTATGTGTTATAATCTTTCTCTGTGCCAAATTTCATCCAGATTAGTTCAGACGTTCTGGCGTGATTGAGTAACAAACATCCATTTGAGGTTTTCTGGTTCCGGCGGGAACTCTTTAATTTATTAACCTATGTTGTTCCCTGTGGTTGTTCCAGACTTTTCTATTCCTGTGCCAAAGCAGGATGGCCAAATACATTGAGGTATTATGTACTAATGGCCAAATATGACCTGACCAAAAATGAAAGCGACCATTGATAAATACAATGGCAAAATATATTTAGGTGATTAAAGGGGTATTTAAGTACAACTATTATATTATTTTTCTCAAACATGCTTGGAAATTTGAGCATTATTTTGACAACCTTCTTCGAGATAAATCGAAATTGCTGTACTGGCCAAATACATGCGAGCAGCGGCCTTCTAAAGTTGTATGAAAATCCATATCTGTCGTGGTTTAGCGGCCAAATAAATTACATACTAAATTCATATCTGTCGTGTAGTTTAGAAGTGGAACGATCTTTTACTCCGAAACATGGCAACCAAGGAGGCAACTTATCAAAGGTTTTACGAACTAGCTTGCAAATAGAAAGCTGTTTATTGAAAAAAAAAAACAAATGAACACTTTGACGCGGGAAAAATTATTGTTGTTCTTTGTACGTCATTGATTTTGAAATGTTTTTGACAAAATGAGTTCAAGTGAAGACAATGAGTGTGATGAACACTTAAGTTTTAATTTCCGCGCATTATTTGAGAAAAGCACTATACAAGCCTTGGCCACAACTAGGCATTGATGGACTTACGTATGTGTGCCTCGGCCCACATTTACACGTTCGTCCTTCAATGCCTGTTTTGATGGCCGCTGCAGTAATGTACTATTATTAAAGCTGGAAAATAAATTAAATAATCAATTGCGGAATACCATAACGGATCGTATTTAATATTTCTGAACATAGCAAAAATTATATGAAACGGATCGCAGACGTCAACGTCAAGTGACAGCTGTCATCAGTCAAAGCGAGGGATGCACCATCGTTCTTAACATCGATGTTTGGAAACATCGATGCTTCTACGACAAAGATCAAAAATAAAAACGATACATCGATGTTTTTCCGATATTTTAGTACATACTACATATTATCTCATTCATAAACATTACACGACTTAGAGATATTTTTATAAACTTATAGGTACTAAAATCTTGTTGTATGTAAATCACATAATAAATGCAATACAAAAGTCAGTTTGTAAGTCTATACCTATTATATAAAAAAAGCTTTTGCTTCAACAAAACAAACTGAACTAAACCTGCCGGCCCACGCCCGAGGCCCGCACAGGTTTGCTAAACATCGATGTTAACATCGATGTATCGTTTTCATCCCTAGAAATCACTCAACCTAGTTTATTAGTGATCACTCAACCACAGACTACATACAGTGTCTGTGCGTGGTCTGTGCACTCAACCACAGACTACAGTGCACCCAACGTTCGTTCTTCCTTGCGTCGTTGCGTACTGTGCGATTTCCAGTGTTTTCTTTTTGATTTTGCGTTTTTCTTGGACTCCGATTGATATGGCGTATACTCCAAAATAAATGAAAGACATATTTATACTGGACTGGTAATCACCGACCAGAAACGAAAGCTGTTAGCTGGTAATGGTTGTTTTTGAATAATGGCGCCGGCGTCGTATTCAATCCTAACCTCAAAACCAAACATGAATTTACCAGCAATTTCCGGCTTTAAAAAAAACAAAGAATCATTAGATTTGATACGCTCGATACGCTATAATATTATTAATCGATCCCACCTTATGTCATTTATGGTCGCGACACTTTACAGTCCAGGTCACAGTTTGTATGAAACTGACCGACCTTCCATCTAGATCCGTTCAGGCGTTCTGGCGTGAAAGAGTACCTAGGTACTTAACAAACATCCATAGGTACATCCAAACTTTCGCATTTATAATAATATTATCTTACTTAAAAAGTAAGGATTTTGTAACGCTGATCAACCATTCATTCGTTTTGACGTGTGGACACAACCGTGCGAGCGGCTAAACCGAAACTGGCTTTGCGGCGCGCAAGAGGTCGTAAGTAATTTTTGTCAAAAATAAAAAAACGAAAATTGTACTTACAGGTCTAAGCATAGACATAGAATTTTTTCTAAGTACGCTTAAAAAGTTTGTTATTTAACATTTGACCACAGGTGAGCGAAATGTCAAGCAGTGACAGAGCGAGAAAATGTCTCTTGTCCTGCTCAGCGTATCACTTTTTTTTTGTTTGACCTATCCGACAGTTTAGGTCAGACAATCTTGAGTCGTTTTTGTTATTCGCCCATATTCGTACGAAACTGGAATTGGACAAAGTGGTACCTAAATTACGAAAAATGTGGTTTAACTTATAGACGACGGCGTATTGCTGTATGTTAGGCTGCAAAAGCCGAACTGAACGAAAATACGAAATAAGTTAATAAAATACGTAAGTTTACAATTTTGACCTGATTGTTACAGATAAAAACAGGCTATATTTGTAAAGACTCGCATGAATGCTATAGAAAGAAATACCTAACAAATAAAATACAGCACTATGAAAATATCGCAATAAGACTATCGCTATCGCATACTGTATACGCTGACGCGTTGTCCATAGGTATCTCCTCTGGCTACGCTTGCTTAGTACCCAGTACTTGTCTGTGATACTAATCCACGTACGTAGACCCTTTAGACTGGCCATAAAAGTGTAAAAATTAGGCTAAAAAAGTTCCAACCCAGAGCCGTATTTTTCTGAGGCAGAAATAGAAAAATCAAACGTCAATGTCAAAATTGAAAATGGAAAAAAAAAAAAATCTTGTTTTGGTTGAAATTATGAATTAAAGCTTGCTAATTTAGTAGGTAAAAAACATATGGTTTGTTAATTGAAAAGCTTAAAATGTCGGTGATAGGGCCAGAGTTTCTGAATTTCATAAAAAAGTTAGAAGACAACGGCGACCAGCTTACTCCGGGGACTCCGATAGACCAGCCACTAGAGTTCGAGTTCAATGTAAGTATGTTTTATATTGTAAACTACCTCTCGGTGAAGGATACGTAGGTATATACAAACGTGAGGATCCCTGCATGATAAATGATATTATGGGGAAACTGTTAACAATGAGAAACCTGCAGGTCTGATGTATGCCCTCTCTCCTTGAGATGTGAGTACCTACCGCCTTGTGATTTGGGCTTAATATTGAAAGATAATCATAACTTATTCCTAAACATTATATTTTGCTTATGGTGAGACATAGTCTTGAACAGCTAGTACTATCATGCAATTATTATTATTATTTTATTTTTATTGATTAAGGTTCACTAGCGATTTTTACATATTATTATGATATAAGTTACATAAAGTTACAGACACATGCCAATACATGTAAAATCATATCAAAGCGAACACTACATGCATATCTCACAAATAACATGGTCAAATATAACTAAAATAAAGTGATACAAAAAAAAAGGGCGCAAATAAAACAACTTAAGAAAAAAGAAAACTCATTACAAGATTATTGTAAAATAGTGTGATAGAGGTTGGTCTAATAAAATTAATCTAGGGAGATGAAGCTTTAGTAAGTTGATGAAATTCTCTATTCATAACACCTATTTCCACCATGAGTATGCACCAGTAGAGCAAAATGGTGTTTAATGCTGCATCAATGTTGATGAAAACTCAAACTTCATAATGGTTTTGTACTAAGGCATAAGAGTTTGACTTGTTTGAGCCTCCTCCTTTTTGTTTTCAGTAACAAATATCAATCATAATAATATGTCAACATTGATATTTGATTTTAAGTTTTTATCAAAAAGACTGTACCATAATATAGGCTGTTAGTGTGTTCAGTTATAATTACTTCACCACATTTGTTATAAACATAATACTGGAACATGTAGAGCTCAAAAGCCCATGATATTAATTCTTTGTGGTACTTTTTGTTATAGAATTCAAGTTGTTACATATGCAATGGTTATTATGGACCTAGTTTTGGAGAGCCAGTGTGTGTGACATGCCATGCTTTCCTCTTCCCTGACTTTCCATCCTACCTGCCAAGCTCATACTTCAGTAGCGAGAAGACTGATGATGGGGACTCAGGGAATGATGAGCCATCAGACTTGAACTACAGTGCGGAGAGGAAGGTGAACAAGGCCTGCCCTTTGCCAGCATGGTGGTATTATAGGGTAAGTTTAAAAGAACCTTCTCTGCATTTTCTGTTTCCGTGCTCTCTCATTTCAGGGCTTCTGGCAGAAATCTCTTTAAGAGATAAATTGGCCTTATCTTATGCATGTTCTTTCAGTGTTTATGTTGCATTTTTAAGTATACCAAATAGAATAAATAATTAAATGAATAAGTTTGCATGGTGGCTAAGACCAATCTGTTCCAAACTTGGCTAAAAGATAGCAATTACTTACGAACGAAATGTCAGGATCTAAGGAGCAGCTTTATGTCTGTTATTTTAGAGGAAATCCACTTGTTGTTGGTGAAATACAATCTATTGTGTGTGGAAGAAATCTGCAATTTTTTTTCTAAATCAATACAATCTATTAACTCAGATCTGAAGTATTAGGCTTATGATTACACTTTTAAGGTTCACTCAAGTAAATTGTGTCATATGACACAACTTACTTGAGTAAACCTTGCACAAGTTACTCATATGAGTAACTTACAAAATGTAAAATGTACTTATGTAAAATTTTAAAAGTGTAATTGTGGCCTTAGGCTGCATTTTCGGTGGGCAGAATGGAGGCGGCGGGTACGCTCGCACCATACATTTTATTTAGGATGTTTTCTGTGGTGAGCCGTCGTGGTGAGCGGAAAACGCGGTGGATCGGCAAGTGTTATTAGCGGATCCGCGACATTGCAAACAAGTTAATGTTTTCCACTCATAAAAGGTAGTTGACAGGAGTGGGTCGGCTTATTCCGGTGCCGGTCACCGAAAACGGAACTGCGGAACGCTGCGTATTTTTTCCGCCTCCGCTCACCTGCTGCCCACCGAAAATGCATCCATGAAATCCTATTGTACAAAGTCAAACTATACATATATTTATATAATATGTAGTCCCTTTGGTTATTACATAATAATATTATAATAGTCTTATTGTTAATTGCAATCCAATCCACTTAACTTATCCAGTTATTTCTATTTACCTACTTTATAAATTAATATACGTATTAAGTACCTATATTGTGCTTTCGTTATACTAACCATAACTTCATGTAACACAAATATTTAAACAAAATACAAACCAACTGTTTCAACATAATAATTTATTTATATGTTCATTACTATAGACTTCGAAAAATTATACATCAATGACTATAATCTATTTTTATTTATTTATTATAGTAGGACTTATAAATTTTTAGGGTTCCGTAGCCAAATTTGGCAAAAACGGAACCCTTATAGATTCGTCATGTCTGTCTGTCTGTCTGTCTGTCTGTCTGTCTGTCTGTCTGTCTGTCTGTGTGTCCGTCTGTCTGTCTGTATGTCTGTCTGTGTGTCCGTCCGTATGTCACAGCCACTTTTTTCCGAAACTATAAGATTCGAATTTAGAATACATCTACTTACCAAGTTTCAACAGTATAGACTGTTGAAACTTGGTAAGTAGATGTATTCTGTGAACCGCATTAAGATTTTCACACAAAACTAGAAAAAAAACAATAAATTTTGGGGGTCCCCATACTTAGAACTGAAACTCAAAAAATTTTTTTTCATCAAACCCATACGTGTGGGGTATCTATGGATAGGTCTTCAAAAATGATATTGAGGTTTCTAATATCATTTTTTTCTAAACTGAATAGTTTGCACGAGAGACACATCCAAAGTGGTAAAATGTGTGTCCCCCCCCCCCTGTAACTTCTAAAATAAGAGAATGATAAAACTAAAAAAAATATAGGATGTACATTATCATGCAAACTTCCACCGAAAATTGGTTTGAACGAGATCTAAAGTAAGGCCAATATAAGCGTGGACAAAAGTTCATTGACGTACCTTCACTATGAAACCCTCACGAAAACAACTAACTACGCCACAACTATAACTGTCTCTTTCGCGCATAGTGATAGACTTACGCGCGACGCGCTTACGTGGTCGACAGTGGATTTCATAATAAAAGTCGTGACGTCTCACCGGCGAAACATAGCGGTAAGTAACATTTTACGCGTCGGTCCGCCATTTGCCGTTCACTCATTCCATTTCGGAACGCGCTCGCTGGATGTACTGTATTTGATATCGTTATTCATAGTGGAAGTTATTGTTTGTTTGTTGTTTGTAATTAAATTCGAAAATGTGAAACGATTATTAAAAGAAGCCATCGATAGGGTAACGCCTCTTCGATGGCAAAAATGTATAGAGCATACAATAAAAGAAGAAGAAAATTTTTATAAAATTGATTTCACTATCGATGATGTGACAGATAGTTTTATTATAAATGTTACAGACTCTGAAACTTCTGAATCTGAAGACTTTTCAGAATCGGAAGTTTCAGAGTAACAAGTGAATTATTTTAAAAGATTAAAAAATATGACTGCACATTTTATATATATATTGAACTATGGAAGTTTTGGTGGAATATACAAACTCACATACATACATACATACATACATACATGCATACATACATGAACCCTGAAAACAATATACTCCTTTTTTCAGGCAGTCGTATAAAAATATAAACAAAAAAAACTTGTTATATGCATAATAGTACTATATTAGTACTAACGTATGTAAATATGTATATTATGTACTTAGTAGTTCAGTAATCAAGGATCAATTAATGTTGCAAATAATTACACAATTGCTACGTGAACCTTAAGAATTTGTGAAAAAATTTTTAATAAAAACATTAATTATTACTTCATTTGTTTATTTTCTTTGCCTTTGAATTAAATATAATAAAATAATCATATCTATCGACTTTCCAAATCACACAGAATTCGGTTTAGTTTTGCTTACAGTCTAAACGACTGTAAGCAAAACTAAACCGCATTCTGCAACTAATGACTGAAAAATACTGTTTGTGTTTACTAAACTATTGCAACGGCTACGAGTGATTATTTTCTAAGATCAAAAATTCCGGGTTTCATCTTCAAACACATTAATACGTAAACGTAGCCCTTGACGGAACTTCAATACTTACATAGGTACATCTGATAATATAATATTTTTTACAGAAGACCAAAGAGTTGTTTACCCCTTCATTAGGCGAACGACCTCTCGTTTGTTTGTTTTCATTTTGTCTACGCTTATATTGGCCTTACTTTAGTAAGTAGTTTTTTTTTTTTAATAATTTAAAACTTACTACAGGTTTGTACGGAGCCCTCGGTGCGCGAGTCCGACTCGCACTTGGCCGGTTTTTTTATTGTAAGTTCAAAAGGTAACATTTCATTACAGAATTCCCTTGACAGTGAAACGAGTCCTGAAGATGAGGCAAGTCGCACTAGCAATTCAGGGCCTGGTGCCAGTGGGAGTGGCAGCAGGGCGAGTGGGTCAGGGCCCCCCTCAGCGCCCAGGGAGGGTATCGAGGACCTGGCGGGTCAAGGCCCCCCTCCTCAACCCCCCAGTCTGGCTTTATCGCTGCAAGTTTTGTCTACCCCACGGCTGCCTGATAACCTTGCTGCAGGACTGGTTGAACAGTTGCCTTCTGAGGGTATGATCATTATTGATGATTGATTCTTTTTATTTCATTTCACGCAAAACTGTCATATTGATAACACCATTACTCTCTCATCACAGTTTTGTTGTGGTTTATGGCAAATCATGCCTCAGAGATTGAATTGCTATATTCAGCATTTTATGGACTAAATCTAATAGACATGGACTGTTCAAACAATCTTCTGTAAATGTTTCACTATTTATCTGATATATTTTTCTAACTGATGCTCGCGACTTCGTCCACGTTGATTGAGGTTTTTTGGTTCCCGCAGAAACTCCTTAATTTTCCGGGATAAAAATATAATAGCCTATGTGTTCTTCCAGACTATAATCTATCTGTGTGCGAAATTTCATCCAGATCCGTTCAGCTGTTCGGGCGTGATTGAGTAACAAATATCTATCCATACATCCATCCATCTATCCATGATCCATCCATCCATCTATCCATCGATCTGTCCATCCAAACTTTCGCATTTATAATATTAGTATAGATAGTTGATACCAATAAATGTGCTTTGTATTGGGACTATGATACCTAGGCGTCACATAGCACTAGTAGGTACCACATCAATATGGCCACAAAAAGTGATTAGTGACTTGTGATAGTGTAGTGATAGTGATGCCGGAAAGAACACATGAACAAAGTGTCTATCTGCAACAAGAAAGACTAAGATACGTCATTGGACAATTTCTTAGTACATAATTATAAGCTTAGGTTAAAGAAAAATTACTTATTAGTCAAATAGTTTGGCTAGATTGTAATTATTATATTGAGCACCCGTTCATTGGTATTCAATAATAGAAAAAAAAAATATGGCCACGTTTCCAGTGCTGCTGTGCATATTCCGCTACCTGGACGACCTGTCGCTGTGCGCGTGCGCGTGCGTCTGCGTGCGCTGGCGGCGGCTGGTGACGGCGCGCGTGCCGCCGCCGCGCTGGGCCGCCTTCGTGGCGCGCCGCTGGCCGCTCTTCCGCCCGCTGCTCACCAACATCGACTGGCACAAGGTACCCCTCTCTTTCTTTCCGTTCCACCGACGCGACGCCGAGTTTCTTGCTGGGTCTTCTCGGTAGAAATGGTTTTCTGAACCAGTGGTAGATTCACTCGACGATTCGAAAGGACTTTTTAAAAGTTTATCTATCTTCTATCTATCTATCTATCTTCTATATAAATAAAAATGCAGAGAACGCAAAACAAAAACGAGAACGGCTCGACCAATTCGGCAATTTTTTTTCGTATGTTCCTTAATGCACACGGAGTTTTAATTTATAAAAAAATGCGTGGACAAATGGATGTTAGTGATCTAGATGAAATTTGGCACATACATACATTATAGTCTGGAATAACTCATAGGCTACTTTTATCCCGGAAAATTAAAGAGTTCCCGCGGAAACCGAAAAATTACAATCCACGCGAACGAAGTCGCGGGCATCAGCTAGTTTGAAATAAAAAATATTAGTTTGAGTTTGCGTCGTATTCCTCTTTGCTGAGGGTCGTGACCCCTTTCCATTGATCACATAATGGCTAAGACTAAGAGTACTATTTCAACTCTTAGGTTTCTAACAATTATCAGATGTTAGTGATAATAGCTGGGACCGACGGGATGGTATAATAAGCTCTCCAAGGCACGGAGGAAACGACAAAGCCAAATTCGGCCATTCATCCAGTTTTTTTAGGTCAATGTTGCTTTACAATCGCAATAGACTGATAAAAGTTGTCGCAACTAGGCCCCTCGTCCCTCCCTGACCCCCGCAATACTCTGTGGCGGCGCCAGTTGAACCATTATAATATAAAAATTGTATGTGAAGTTAAAATAATAATTTGAGTGACTTTCATAATTAATTATAATAACGCTGTATTAATGAAACATTATGGATCTACATTATAATATTGCATGCCGGATATTTAAGGTATTTGGATGTACACAACTATATTACACTTAAGATCTAATGAAAACCCAAAGCAATAAATGAATCTTGAAAGGCGCTCGTTCCGCCCGCCGCCGCTGCTCATTAACATCGACTCCCGCACACTGTGGCCGCGCTGGGTCGCCCCTGTGGCGCGGTGTATACAGTTAGGCTATAAGCCCTGTTCTGTGCGGCAGAAGTACCAGGCGCTGGTGGAGTCGTGCAGCTGCCGCAGCTGCCTGGTGCAGATGTGCGTGCAGGCGCAGCCGCCCGGCGACGAGAACGCGTGGCGCCGGAACCGGCTCAAGATCGAGCTCAAGGTAGGATACATAATTATATATTATTATACTTTACACAAAACTTTATGTCGAGTAACAAATAGTAGGGGAGCCCAAGAGGGAATTTTTTTGGATTTACTCCAGCGCGTCAGATATTGGTAGCGTATACGCCCCACGTGTCTCTGTATGTTAATTTGCCGGATTGCATGGTGGGATTGGCCGTGCGGAAGTAATAACATTGGTAAAAAAAATAGGCGAGCGCGTCAGATATTCAGAGGAGACGATAAGTGGACCCAAAAGAAGCTCATATTCAAAAGACTGATGATTCTGGCGTAACGCTAAGTCACTGCGGATTTTTGAAAATGCAAAGAAAAATTGCCATTTTGAAATACTCAGCGCGTCAGATTATCATACAGACGGTTCAGCTTCATGTCCAAAACGTGCTGACCCTTAATCTGACGATTATTTCGAGGAATTTTCTTAATTTGATGATTTGAAGAAAAAAAAACCTGTAGGCGCTACCTCCACCCGTGAAAGTATACATTTTAGTATAATCTTTTTTTCTTTCTACCAACTAATCTTCAAATTCCATTACGTCTCCACAACGCTCGAGTAAATCCACATTTAGCATCATTGCCTCCCCTACCAAAAGACTCATTTAAACTAAGCTGACTTCACTAAAATTCTTCCAAGTAGTGACGTCCAAAAAAAAATTTTGATTCCTCGTACCTATAAGACCCCACCTCGTACCCCATGTATGTTTAGCGATTTTTGGTAGTTTTCGAGTTATAATTTTTATCGTGTTTCTGAGGGATTTGGAGTGTTAAATTTTTTTTCCTTTTTTTTTATTGAATTTTTCCGAACATTTTTTTTTGTTAACATGCTTGCTATGAAGTGTACTACTTTGCATAAAATAATTGCCATCTTATCACTAACATAAGTTTAAAAATTTTTGGTCGTAAGTAAGAAGTTTACGTTAGACAGAGGTAGGGTCGAATTTTCAACTTTATATTAAAAATACTGAAACCTGTCTACGTCACTTCCAACAAATTTTAAAAACTTTTGGGGTTCCTAAGTTTCCCTTATGAGTTTAAAAGTTCGGTAAGGCAAAAATTTTGGTGGTAAAGCGGAAATTTCTGAATTTACAATTTAATTGTTGTACTACAAAATTAGTCGATATTTTTTGATTAAGTGACATCAAGATAATGTGAAAGTTATTCGAATTTTTTTAGTTTTTAACGTCATTTGGCAAAAAGAATACAAAATGCACTCGATTACTAAAATAGTTTTATCCTATCATCCTTCTGGCAATAAAGTATAGCTTTTTCGCACCTAAGGTTTTATTACCGGTCTGCCTTTGCCGACAAAAGCACAAAGCAATTCTTTACAATGCTGCTGACAGTATTGTAAAGTATTGCTGGCAAAAACTTGATGGTTTCAAAGTTTACAACGGACATAGGTAGAAACATTTTTTGTGTTTTATATAAACAGATTTGACTAGTAGTCAAATACTCAATTAAAGTGTAGGTATTTGGCGTTATCTCTCTACTACGAAGTAACTATTAATTTATCTGTGTTTATGTACTAACTCCCACGAAGTAACTATTATTTCATGGGTGGTAAGGGTGTGTTTATGTCCACCAGATGCTCCGAAATGACCCGCCGGAGGGCATCGCTGCGACGCCGCTGGACACCAAGGGCTGCCACTGGCAGGCCAGCGTCACGGGGCCCGTGGGCTCGCCCTACGAGGGCGGCGTCTTCTACCTCTACATACAGGTGCCCTACTCGTGAGTACCCACTATGCTCCGTTCATAGTTATTACAGTACTGCCCAAAAAAGGGAGTTTTCACTTTTCAGGGTTCACGTAAATGTATTTACATTTCTAAATGCCTAAACAGATTTGGATTTATGGCGTATCATTAGAATAGGGTGATGCATATTATGTCTAAAATATATTATTTATTTTCTTACTGATTATTAAATATAAAATTAAATATTTAAAACACTCATTTAATACTATGATCTGAAATGCGTGTTTTTAAATCGTCGATAGTCAAGGGTAGGTCAAGGTATAGGTATTTAGGATTAACTGTTGACGCGAACATGACTTGGAAGCTTCATATTAACGATGTATGCGCCAGATTAAGATCAGTGCTCGGTAAATTTTATCACCTTAAAGGCATAGTCAGCATAGGCACCTTATATATGGTATATTATGCATTGGTAGAATCACTTATTACATACGGACTTAGTACATATGGACGAACTTTTAAAACAAATTTAAATAAAGTGAAGGAAATACAAGTTAGATTTTTAAAATATTTGGTCAGCCCAGAAGTGAAGGAGAGTTGTAAGGGTGAGTATGATAAACTTTTCAAAATATGTAAAATATTACCAGTTCAATACCAATTTAAACTACTGCTATTGTCGGAGCAAGCACTCACTGAGGAGCATAAGAAACGTACAGAGGGCAAGGTGGTAACTAGAAAGATAGCAAATAAAAAATTGGCAGTACCTCGTAAGACGAACTATTTTGGTAGCTGGACTACACGATTTCTTGTTCCCACCTTGCTTAACGAGTTGCCTAGCGAGTTCAGGGACACAAGTGTCCCAACACTAGGGTCACTGAGCTCGGAGGGCAATAAGGCATATAAAAAGGTAATAAGAAAAAAGCTTAGGGATGTTTATGTGAGGGAGCTATAGATGCTTAAATCATTTCATGATCCTTCATGTGAGCATCCTTAACTCCTTAAATTAGTAGGTATTAAATTTGTTTTTGGTTTTCCTTTTGCACGTTTTTAAATTTTGTTTAATTTTATATTAAGTATTAAGTATGAAATTGTGAGACGGTACTTATTTATTGTAATTAAATAAGAGCATGATCCCGTCAACAAACTGCCATGCAGTTTGACGGAATAAAATAGAATATTCTGTACTGTGTTTACTATGGTTAATAAATAAAAAAATAAAAAAACTTATTTTTCCAAGAAAAAAAAATACCTACCTGAACAATAATTATTGTTCTCATAACTCATTAATTTCATCATTATGATAATTCATGTTTTGACTCTACCACTATATTTACTAAAATCTGTTCAAATCAGCGACTTAGGCCTATTGCGCATTATAAGAAAATGTCTTGTTTCTTATAAGTAATATCTTATCTTATCTTATACTAGCTGATGCCCGCGACTTCGTCCGCGTGGATTGAAGTTTTTTGGTTCCCGCGGAAACTCTTTAATTTTCCGGGATAAAAAGTAGCCTATGTGCTATTCCAGACTATAATCTATCTCTGTGACAAATTTCATCCAGATCCGTTCAGCCGTTGGAGCGTGATTGAGTAACAAACATCCATACATCCATACATCCATCCAAACATTCGCATTTATAATATTTATTTAATTGTGTCTGATCCGACACAAGAAAAATTATCTTATGTATGGTAATGACGGAACTAGAAATTTAATTGCACGATTATAATACTTTACAATCGTGCATTGTCGAGTCAACATCTCCGGAAGATGCTCCGGTGTCGGAGTGAAACGTATGTTGAGAATAATTTGGAAGATTTATGTAGTGTGGTGTATATCGCAAGCTACAAGTGCAAGATACACACTGTAGGTACCACATAGATTTACCTACTGTGGCGGATTATAGCGAATTAAATTTCTAGTTCCTTCTTTATCATGCACTTCCGCAAAGTATCACCTGCTTTTATCCTTATGTATAGTCTCATACAACAACCATTGCGACTGAATTTCCTATAAGACACAATAAATTTTCTTATAATGCGCAATAGGCCTTATACATCTTGTATTGTATTTGTGTGGAGGTACCCAATGAACCCACCCGTGGTGCGCTTCCTGACGCGAATCCTGCACCCCAACGTGTCGCGCCACGGCGACGTGGGCATCGACTCGGTGCACCACAACTGGTCCCTAGCTCTCACTATCTCCAAGGTGCTCATCTCCATACAGAGCCTGCTCACGGACCCCTACACACCGGTGAGTACCACGCGGATTTTCTCCTCATTCAATTGGGTATTTGACAACTAGTCAAATCAGCAACTTTTTTTCAAACGTTAAAACGCCTGCTTAGTATGGGATTTTGTATGAAATATTGAATAGTGATGTCATCAAAGTTCGACGCACTTTTTTTACTTTAATCGATAGTTTAAAATAGTTATTCAATATAACAGGGGGCGTGGATATTACGACTTTTGGATTTACGAGCCCAAACATAGTTTCGGTTTCGGCCAGTTATGCCGCGATTTTGGTTTCGGCCAAAGTGAGCCAAAACTTTCGTTCACGTTTTCTCACGCTCGACTGGCCTAGTGGTGCGCCTTGTCGCTGTCGGTAACCACCGCTGCATCCAACTGATTTATTGAAATATCATAAGATGGGGCAGAGGCAGCTTTTACCAACACAATCAGACAAAAAATAATAGGCTAAACAAAAGCGAATTGTGACGAAACCATAACTTTCTCATGTTAAAATTTCATATTATTAATTAAATTAAATACCATACTAAGACGGTAAATGTTGAAATTTTGGTGGAAGGAGATGTTGACTCTACAATGCACGATTGTGAAGCATTGTAGAGTCAACATCTCCTGAAGATGCTCCGGTGTCGGAGTGAAACGTACGATGAGGGTATTTTGGAAGATTTATGTGGTGTGGAGAATATCGCGGGCTGCAAGTTTAAGATACGCCCTGTACCATATAGATTTACCTTCTGTGGCGGATTATAGCGAATTAAACTTCTAGTTTTTTCATTGTCATGGACTTCCGCAAAGTAACGCCTTTGAATCCAATTATTGTCTCTTAAAAAGAAGAAAAGTGATTGTCATAATGTCAATACTAGAAATAAAAATAAACTTGTAATGCCTGCTTCTAGGCTTAGTAAAACTAGCAATTCATTTGTTGGAAACAGTGTCCGCTTCTACAATAAGCTCCCAGAAGACATGTTGAAGATGTCTCTGAATAAGTTCAAAGTGAATGTAAAACGTAAACTCATTGAAAAATCCTATTACCATGTGAAAGATTACTTAAATGACAAGGAAGCTTGGCAATAATTTGATGTAATGGCTCTGATAGTTCCTTAGTTAAGATGATTTGTGAGATGGTGATAATGAAAAAAAAGTCCAGCTGAGTTTGTTGTGGGCTCTTCTCAGACCAGGGCGCGTTTGGTACCCTCGTAGCTTTAGTTTTGAGATACCGTAACAGATTATCACCATCATATTTTTATGTAACTGGACGTCAATAAGTGTAGTGTATCGACCTAAATTGAATAAATATTTATGACTTACAGACAGCCTAACAGTATATACTTATGTTCACCAGGTATGCATGGAGCCGGTGTTGGGCGATATGTACGTACGGGACCGCGCGCGATTCGAGGCACTGGCGCGCCGTTGGACGTGGCGCTACGCTATGCACGATATACTGCCCTAATTAAATGTTCTATTATACTAACATTATATATAGACATCTCAGTATTTAGCTATTTAGACTACCGTGTATTTAGAAGTTGTAAATATTTTTTAAAGTGGCTTTACTCACATTATTCGATGCACATATCTAATATTTCTATATTAATATTATAAATGCGAAAGTTTGGATGGATGGATGTTTGTTAGAACCGCTGAACGGATCTGGATAAAGTTTCGCATATAGAGAGATTATTGTCTGGAATAACACATAGACTACGTTTTATCTTTTGAGGTTTTCCGAAAAACCTCAATCCACGCGGACGAAGTCGCGGGCATCAGCTTGTGATATAATAAAAGTGATGTCAGTTTCGGGTCTATCACTAAGACTTACTAACTAAAAGTGTATTCCGTAAATAAAAGCCCGTTGGACGCCTCAAAAAAAATGTTAAGTGAAAAATTATGTACAGATTAGGTATTCTGTGAATAAAAGCAAAATGTTGTGCACCGAAAATGCGGTCTTAAAGCGCGTCTCCTGCTTTTGTTTTTCTCTTATTTGATGAATTAATTTTTACTAGATGATGCCCGCGACTTCGTCTGCGTGAATTAAGGTTTTTGATTCCCGCGGGAACTCTTTAATTTTTAGGGATAAAAAGTATGTCTATGTCCTTCCCCGAGAAACAAACTATCCCTATGCCAAATTTCATCAAAATCGGTTGAACAGATGGGCCGTGAAAGCGTAGCAGACAGACGGACAGACAGACAGACACACTTTCGCATTTATAATATTAGAATGGAAGTATGGATTTTAGACATAATCTAAAAATTCGAGTCCATCAGCGCCTTTACAACTAGATTGTACTAACTTCGACGTTAAATGCCCTTTATTTAAAGTTACAAATTCCGATGTGGATGTAAGGACGAACTTGAGCTCTAAAACAAGGTTCTTGAGGTCCATTTTACTTACGCAAAAATGTTTCGACGCTCGAATGCGTTTATCGTCAGAATGTTTTAAAATGTTGTGGTAAGGGTATCTTTCGTTTTAAAGTTGTTGATTGATATTGAAATGAAATGAATGAATGAAATAAAAAAATCTTTTTTGTACACCTAATCAAGAAACACATACCTACCTACTTGTAAACAATAACATTTATTAATAATTGATAGCTGAATGAATAAATTAACGGGTACGACAATAGAGAGATTACCAACGTAGAGATTGTGCTGCACATACAAACTGGCTCAGTTTTTGAAGTGAAAACTTTTTTAGCCGCGTTGAACACTTTTTTGGTAGGGGGTAAACTTGTGGATTCGCGTCACCGACACCTCGCTGCCCCATGCTCGCGTTGTTACGAAGACAAAAGGTCTTAAATATAAATACACTACATTCGTAATTAAACTTTAATGCCTTAGTTTTAAGGTTTATATTTAAATTAATTCTTTTAAAACATTTTTTCTTTCTTTTTTTTAATTTTTTAAAATATTCGTTTTCACTTCTATCGGCAGTCCCGACTGCCAAATTTTTTTTCTTTATGTGAGTGTAGCCAGTTTAAATAAAACACTTTTTGTAATTATTTATAACGTTTTTATTCGAACTAGACGTAAGTTGGCAATTCAATGTGAAAAGATTTATAAATGTTGGCTGTGTATTTGGTAAGAGGCATGTATGTAAATATTATTAGGTTCACATTACTCATATAAAATGAGAATAAAAAGTTATTGCAACAGGAGTGAGTATTATTGTAAAACTACCGCCCTTAGCTTATCCCTCGTGGGAATTTCGAAAAAGCTGATCGTATTCCTTGTCGACATAATGAAGGGAACCTCTGTGCAGAATTTCAGCTTTCTTAATTCTTAATGCAAGGATTTGGGAGTCAGTCAATGAGTGAGTCAGGACTTTGCTTGTTATTATAATCCATTTTTCTCATTTCCTGTGTCAGTAAATACTTTGTATAGTTCCAACTATAATCCTTTTGGCGGCGAGTTAGCAGAACAAACGGAAAAGAACTTGCGCACTGTTTTGATCCCACAGAAAGGAATCATTTTGTTCCTTGTTGTCTGGTTCGAATTTTATACTTGGTCGACATGAAAAAAGTGCGCGATGATTTTTCCGTTTGGTCTGATCTGACCCTATTATAAGAAATATCCTAGGGAAGCGGGTCCGCGCAGTATACAGTACGGTAAACTTAGCCAAAAAAAAATTGTTTATTTTGTTAAAATAAAACAAGTTATAAATTACCTTGTAATACACTCCAAGTTTTACAACTCAAGTTTAAATAGCACAGGTAAAAGCAAGGAATATTAAAGTTAAGTTATTCTATTGCAATGGTATATTGGAATCCATTGCTCGTAGGTGAGGCAGATTTCTTTCTTTTATTTTCTTCCATATTTCAATCAGTTTTTTACAGTTGCATAACACTGGCAAGCATTTCCCGCTGCCAGGCGCTCGGCAATATCCAGGATAGGGCATTTCACTTTTCTGCAACCATCTTCGTGATGTTTTTAGCAGCCACAATTCGGGTTCGGATTCTTCAATGTTGTTCCACAAGTCTTCTACCTTTATACTATATGTAATTGAATCTATTCTTAAACTTCCGGCGGCGAAGTAGTGCACATACATTGACATCCAAAGACATCCCTGGAAATGTTACATAGAACATTAAAACGACAAACGCTTAGCGCACCTCGCGGCCTGCCAAGTGGTGAGACGACGCCAAACGTATCGCAGGGAGCACCTAAACCCAAGGGGTACAGGACCGTACAGTTTGGAAATCCCTTCAACAAATATCACCAGCTATATCTATCTATCGCTTCAGGTGACGATCACGACATTCTTTGCAATATATCAATATAATTTATAAAATAATTTTAAAATCGTACATTTATATCAACTATTCCTAATACAATCGGGTAAATAAGCATTTTAAAAAAGATTAAATACAAAAGTTAATTCATTAATTTTACGCTAACGCTACAGTGCAGTTGTGTTATTTACTGATAACAATAATGCAGTGTAGCAGTAACATTGTAATAAGCTGCGCTAAAAAAATACATGATTAAACAAAAAACTTATGAAGAACTACATAATATTATGTTTATTCATAAAAAAATTAAGTATAGGTTTCCTAAGATTTTTCCTTGAAGAATGTTTTGTCATTTGTTGTAGGCGTACCTACTTATAACGTAGCTTGTTTCTTATTAAGTACGAGGTTTCTTTGTATTTTCACTAGGGGATTGCGATACTTCAATGACCTGTCTCTGTGTTCCGATTTCCGAATAGCGATTTCCTTCCCGATCATGGTGGTGGAAACAGCCATCGTGATGATTATCCCTCGATTTTCTTCGTGAATGTCCTCCCGAGTGGCCCCTGGATCTCCCTCTAGAATGACTACGGGACCTGTCTCTAAAACGATCGCGAGACCTTTCTCTGGAATGTCCCCTAGAACGTCTTCCCGACCTTCCCATGGAAGTACCTCGCGATCTTCCCCTAGAACGGCCTCGGGACCTTCCTCTAGAATGACCTCGTGATCGTCCCCTAGATTCACATCTATCTCTAGATCTACTTCTCTGTCGCTTTCTAGACCTTAATTCGTTCGAATTTTCTGCATTTCTTGCATTGACTAGGTTTGCACGTGATTGAGAATTAGTATTGACTGGATGACCGGAATTTTCGACTTGGCTGTTGTTAGGAGTTGTTATGTCAACAGTAATAACTCTTACTTGATTATCCTCACCTTGGTTTGGTTCCAACAGATCCTGACAGAGTTTGAGCACAATTGTAACGACCATATTTATTCCGAAAGAAAAACTTTTTATATGTTAGTATAATAGGTAGGTACACAGAGATCATAAAACTATCGTGGAAACTAAGTTTTAGGAATGATGCGAAGCTTTTTTGTCTTTGCTCTTTATACTATTGAAATTTCATATTAGGTACTGTGTAATATTGCATATTACACAGTAATTTGCAATATTAATATATTACACAATATTGCGTTATAGGTCGTAATTATTGATAACGATACCTATCCACTAACAATATTAATGTTTACCTACATCACTAGATGCCTGCGACTTCATCTACCTGCATCTATTTTAAAAAGTCCCGTGGGGAACTCTGATTTTCTGATACAAAATGTCTGTCTGTCTCCTGATCCTGAATGCCAGTTACTTCTGCATCTTTCGTAAAACGGTTAAAAAGGCACACTATCGCAATTAAAATACTAGTAAGTATAAAAGCGGAAAAGTAAGGCTTCGTGTACTTGCATGAGCAATCTTCCAGGCAAGCGCACGCCTATTATTTGATAAAAAAAAGCGTCAGAGTGTAACATAGACTATACGTATATACTGACGCTTTTACCCTTGTGTTCGCAAGAACGTCTTTAACAAACCTACTTCTCAAGTTTTGTGACTTACAGAACGGTCCATTTGCATGTCTTGGTCCATATGCGGTAAAAGTTACGTAAAAGCAAAACTAGTAGCCTTCTACTATAGGTATGTACTCTGTTATTCATTATTGGTCTTTTCATCATCTTAATGCCAGCCACATGAGGGCACATAATAGGGCAGAACATCAGATGCCCTCCAGATACTAGTTCTCCCCAAGCAGTCGCCGTGGCCGAAATCGGCCTGGAGGACATCATCATCATCATCATCAATCTTAATGTAACTTTCGATGCCGACTCGTAGCCACACCAGATTATCACACCTGTATGACAAACAGGATTTTTTTTCTCGTTTGTCACACCACTGATTTTTCCACACCATTTAACCCTTTGATTATGTATATATAATCAAAGATTTAACCGCCTGCCATGCAACTGGACCCAAGTGTTATAGATTCTCGTTGAGGTAGTAGATAATAGTCATGTAGTGTCTGTTTAACTACTTCTAGTGGGTATATTGAGTCATCACTTCATCAGTCACAAAATTTTCAAAATATTGCGTACTAATCAATATATTATAAAAATACCAAAATTAACCCCATTATATAAACTACAAAAATTTTATTTTACAATCCGAATATTTTCCCAAAAGATGTAGCAAATAAAACAAGCTATTTGATTCAGTTATTTTATTTGTCTTAACCTATTTGTCAACCAATTTTTAAAATCACTACTAAAATAAATGAGATGCATGATGGATGATAGCTAAAATTACATGAGGAATTCTATAAAAAAAGTTAAAACATACAACAATTTCATTAACAACTGTCCATCTTTACTTACATGAAAAAAAAAGTACCTAACAGATACTTCTTTATGGAGAGTTCGAGATGTCCATGTTATCTGGTGAATTCTTCTCGTCTGCTAAGTCAATTGGCTTGTCTAATATAGAATTATTTTTTTCTTCCAAAACTGGTGGAAGGTTTGGTGTGTGGTCGCGTGACTTCCGCTCGTGAGGCGTTTTGGAATCTCTGTGAGAGCGACTCTTGGACCTACGGCTGTGGGAGCGCGAGCGTTTGCGATCACGTGATCGAGATCGTTTCCTATCCCTAGAACGCGTCCGTTTCCTATCCTTGGACCTCGATCTCTTTCTATCCCTCGAACGGGACCGTTTTCTATCCCGTGACTTCGAGCGTTTTCTATCACGAGAGCGCGATTTCTTTCTATCCCTAGACCGTGATCTTCGTCGCGATCTCGACCGTTTCCTCCTCGATCGGGATCGGGATCTGCGCTTGGAACGCGAGCGATCGCGTTTGCGGTCTCTGGATCGGGATCTATCCTTTTTCTTCACAGGCGACTTCTCTTTCTCTTTAACATCTTTTTCCTTTTCCACGTCGCTTTTATCTTTATCGTCGACGGGTGAGGACGCTTTGGATTTAACTTCTGTACTCGTCCCGTTAGTGTCGGGCTCGGTATTTTCGGGTTTGACTTCTTCCCTTTCTTCTTTCTCGACCTCTTTGGGCGGTGATTTGGACTTTTCTTTGTCTTTATCCTTGTCCTTATCCTTGTCCCTGTCTTTGTCTCGCTTGTCATCTTTCTTGTCTTTTCTATCTTTGTCTCGCGAGCGGTCGCGTTTGGAGCGCGAGCTGCGATGGCGCGATCGAGAGCGTGAGCGGCGTGAGCTACGGTGACGGGAGCGCGACCTGCAAATTACACAAGAAAACATTCAGTCATAGAAAAAAAATTGACTATTAAAAAAAAATGACAATGTTATATCTTGTTTTGACTCTACCACCGCGCCGGATCAGAAAACAGAAATTATTTGATTGATACAAGACTCGCGACATCGTTATTAAGTTTTCTAAGCTTTAGTGTAGATTTAGTTTTAAGATACCGTAACTGATTATCACCATCATATTTTATGAGCACCTAACTGGGCATCAATAAGTGTACCTACATACTACATTGTACCTAAATTGAATAAATATATTTTGACTTGACTTTGACTTGACTATAAGATCTCCTGTGAGAATTATCAAATTTCATCCAGATCCGTTCAGCTGTTGTGGCGTAATTGAGTATGAAAGATCCATCCATCCAATCTTTTGCATTTATAATATTAGTATAGATATACATCGATTATATTCTAGTCATATATAAGCATTCTATGCATTAGTACATATTATTATTACTTAAGACGGTGGAAGCATTTTTTACCTATAAAAACTAAAATCCTTTTGGCAAATACTTTGCTGTTACCTATTTTAGATTACGCTGATGTTTGCTATCTCGATTTATCAGAGACTATGCTCAACAAGCTTGATAGATTACAAAATTTATGTATACGTTTCATATATGGTTTACGGAAATATGATCATGTGTCCGTATATCGTGCTCAGTTGAAATGGCTGCCAATCCGATCTCGTAGAAATTTACACGCTCTTTCTCTCTTGTACTCTATTTTATATTATCCTCAGACGCCACCTTATCTAAAAGAGCGATTCAACTTTCTTGGCAGCTATGATGTACCTTTTTGTTTACGGTCGAAAAATGACAATAAGTTAAAAATCCCTCCTAGTCGTACAGGGGCGTACAGTAATTCATTCACGGTTAAGGTTGTACTACTATGGAATGAATTGCCGAGCGACATTAGGCAGGCAAAGTCTTTAAATATATTTAAGAGTCGTGTAAAGGAATATTACCTTTCTAATATGCTATAGTCAGCTATAGAATATCTAAGTATTTTCTTTGGTATGTAGGTTTATATATGTTCTGCTATATATGTATACTAGCGATCCGCCCCGGCTTCGCACGGGTAGCACTAATAATCCTAATCTATATAATATTAAACTATCCTATCTCTCAAGTTAGATCGAACTGCACATGGTGTGCGAATTTTATTATAATCGGTTAAGTGGTTTAGAAGTCCATTGAGGACAAACATTGTGACACGAGATTTATATATATTAAGATGAGTTTATATTTATTTATATTTAGTTATTTATGTATTATTAGTATGTATAGTTTAAGTAGTATATTATTATTGCATGTTTATTATTATTGTTGCACTTTCCCGCTCCTTTTTAAAATTCCTTAAGTAATGGGTTGTCTGGAGGAGATCACTTTTAGTGATAAGACCGCCCTTGCGCACGCGTTGTTTTCCGTTTTTTTGTTTATAATTAAGTTATTTCTAAGTTATGTGTGGCAATAAAGAATTTATCTATCTATCTATCTATTACTATGGTGAAAACACAGTCAAACAAATCATGAGTTTGACAAATTATAGGTGGCACAGGATGTCCCACAGGAAATAAACATTTCATGTAATTTAATTTCAAGTTATAACTTGGAGTACCTAGATTATTTTACGCCACTATAAGTTAGCCCTTGACTGCAATCTCACCTGATGGTAAGTGATAATGCAGTCTAAGATAGTAGCGGGATAACCTGTTAGGGGTATGGCAGTTATATTAAACCCTACACCTAGTCGGTTTCTACACGGCATCGTACCGGAACGCTAAATCGCGTGGCGGTACTTCTTTGCCGGTAGGGTGGTAACTAGCCACGAACGAAGCCTCCCACCAGATCAGACCAGAGAAAATTCAGTAATTTTAAATTCCCAAATGGACCCTGCCGGGAATCCCACGTTGAGACAAGCGCTCGACACTGCGCCAGGGAGGTCGTCAAAAAATAGAAAAAGTTACATGTTTGAATGATAAGGAGTGCTTACCTGGTACGGTGGCGGTGTCGCGAGCGCGAGCGGCGGGAGCGATGCCGCGAGCGAGACCGCGAGCGCTTGCTGCGGTGACGCGAGCGCGAGCGGCGGGAGCGCGAGCGCGAGCGGCGGGAGCGCGAGCGCGAGCGGCGCCGCGACCGAGACCGAGACCTGGACCACATAGCTTACATTACTTAACCTTGAAGGTCTAGCCCCACAAGAGATGAATGGAGCGGCGCGGCACGTAGCGGCAGATATTATTTGTAAGTATTACCGCATCTCCGTGCCGCGTCGCTAACAACCAGAGCCCAGCTCCTTACAACCTCATACTAATAATACTTGCCGCTACTTGGCGCACCTATGTGGGGCTAGACCGACAACTGTGGAGATGGGGTCTCACAATCTGCCTGGCACTTTGTTATTTCTAAGAATAAGAATCACATAATATTACCCACACAGCCCTGCCAGTGAGTGTTTCAGTACCTTTAGTTTAGTCACCAAATGCTCGAAGAGAGAGGATTTTGCGTTGTCCAATTCCATATGAATAAGTTACACATACTCGTATTTAAAGTAAATATGATTAGATGACCCACCCCATCTTGTGTGTGTGTCAGACCGTTTATGTTAATAGATTTTTCATAAAATCTAGTAACTAAAAGCAGCTGGTAACTTACTTGAATTTAATTACTAGCTGCTTTATACCGATACCGTAAGATACAGTTATTACCGTAGCGAAATGAAGGTCGAGAAGCTGAATGAAATGGTAGATGAAGCGAGTCGTCTGGCGTAGCGCATCCATTTTAGAACTACATTTGTGCAAATGAAAAAAAACCGGCCAAGTGCGAGTCGGACTCGCGCACCGAGGGTTCCGTACAAACCTGTAGTAAGTTTTACGATTTATGACGTATTAAAAATAAAAATTACGTTTTTTGTATGGGAGCCCCCCTTTAATATTTACTTTATTGATATTTAATTATTTATTTTGAAAGGTAATATACAAGTTAATATTCTGTGAAAATTTGAACCGTCTTCCTGTTACCGTTTTTAATATTGAGCAAAAAAATACGAAAAAAACACGTTTATTGTATGGGGACCCCCCTTAATATATATATTTTTTTAATTTTTAGTATTTGTTGTTATAGCGGCAACGGAAATACATCATTTGTGAAAATTTCAGCTTTCTAGCTATCACGGTTTATGAGATACAGCCTGGAGACAGACAGACAGACAGACAGACAGACAGACAGACAGACAGACAGACAGACAGACAGACAGACAGCGGAGTCTTAGTAATAGGGTCCCGTTTTTACCCTTTGGGTACGGAACCCTAAAAAAATGAAACTTTCATTTTTCGCGAAACCATTTCATGGAACGCACCCTACTTTATGAAGTGATCAATTCTACGATTTACGCTAATAATACATGATAAATACAATGAAAATAATTTTGAAGTCTTAAATCATTCCTACAAACTTACAATTAAATACGAACTGAATGCAGGTTATTCAATGAAGGAAAGTATGCTTACTTCATTTAGAGAATAAAATTCAGGTTATATTAAATAGGTTTTAATAAAAAATTATTTCATTATTTACTTACCTCCTCTTATCCTTAGACAGCATCCCAATAACTGGGTCAATAGCAGCCGAGATGAGGCTCTGAGCTTCCTTGACGCGGCACATAGCCTCTTCGATCTCCCGCTGCGCAGCTTCATTGCTCTTAGTCTGGGGCTTAGATATTGCTTGAGTGGCATGATGGACCTGCGTAAAATCAGTACATTCAAATAACATTTAAATGAACCTGCTAACAATATAGTCCTTTTTTCAGGCAGTCGTATAAAAAGGACCAAACAAACTACAGTTTGTGGTATGTCATGACACAATAGGAAAACAATCATAGTATAGTACATTCAATATTAGCTGGCGTCTTTCCACTTGAACCTAAACAATAGGGGTAATAAACCAAACACTCATAGAGTCCATTCATTTTTAAAGAAGCCGTTTCGGCCTTATCTCTTTTTGTTGCAAACCAACCAGTGTTGATACTTTTGAATAATCATAGAATAATTTTTAAAAACTTACAGGTATATTTTTACGTACTTACAGGTATGTTAAATAAAATACAACTACAAAAATTATTTATTTATTCTAAAGTAATAAATCAAAACATGTGGTTTTTAAATTAGATATGACGACTCACTGATTTCTTCTGATTCCGAATTATTTTCCATGGTTTCATTGTCCGATGAGTCGCTTTATTATTATAAAGTAAGTGCATGGTGTTTTTAAAAATCCTTGTTCAATTTTCTTACAGTGATTGTAAGAATTCTTCCACAGAATCGGATCCGAAGTATTAATAATGAAAGGAAGTTAACATAGGGAAAGTATCAAAAACGTTTGAAACACCGTTTGAACGCCGCACGTGTTTTGCAATACAAAGAATTCACCCGCCACGACTTAATCCTATTGTTATTGCTAATGACGGTCTCAAGTGGAAAAACGCCAGCTAATATTGAATGTACTATATATATAATCATAATCAAATATAGTAGTATAGCTCTAGAGGGGATTTTTTGGATTTACTCCAGCCCGTCAGATATTGATAGCGTATACGCTCTACGTGTCTATGTTATTGAATGGTATGTTTGTCTGCCGGTTTTCATGGTGGGGTTGGCCATACGGATAAAAATATTGGTAAAAAAACAAAAACAAATCAAGCGCGTCAGATATTCAGAAGAGATGTTAAGTAGGCCCAAAGGAAGCTCCTACTCCAAAGACTGACAATTCTGACGTAACGCAAAGTCACTGCGGTTTTTTGAAAATATAAAGAAAATTGCCATTTTGAAATACTCGAGCGCATTAGATTATCATACAGACGGTTCAGCTTCATGTCCCAGACATGCTGACCCTTAATCTGACGATTATCTCGAGGAATTTCTGAATCTGATGATTTGAAATAAAAAAAACCTGTAGTCGCTGCCCCCACCGGTAAAAGGATAAACATCATATAACCTTTTTTTCTTTCTACCACCTAATATTCAAATTGCATTAGGTCTCCACGATGCTCGAGTAAATCCACCTTTAGCATCATTGCCTCCCCTACCATCAGAGTTGTGCATGTTACACTATTTTTCTAGAGAAAGATAAAAATCTAGTCTGTTGTCCACTGACACAGGAGCACTGATAGGTTTGCCTACACCCCTAACACCATTGTCCTTCAACTACAGAATCCAGAATAGGTATAGAAACTATATAAATGAGCATAAACCGAGCATGAGAATCGTCACAAAAATGAGTGTTGGCTAGGTAAACATCATTGTACAAATAGGCATAGAAGGCATCATTATAAAACAAAGATAGGTATTTATATAACATTACTGTTCAAATCTGCACAAATTATGCTTTTCTATTACCTTATTTAGAATTCTGTGGTTTTGACAAACCACAAAACAATAATTTGTTAAAAAAAACATGCCATGATAGTATCAGTGTATGTTAAATTAGGTTTTAATAATAATTATAATCAATGGTTAGTTTGACAATAATTATTTAATCACTATTCATAGCCCCAAAGTTCATTATTCATAAATATTAGAAGTTTGCTGCTGAGTAATTGGCTTAAACTGTAATAAGTGCAGTTTATGCCAATAACTATTGTCATCAGCAGTACAATAAGACCAATCATTTTAGACAAGAGATTTTGTACAACAGCCTTTTTAATAAACATTTGGGATCAAATATATAACAGATTTGTTTAGTCGCTATCAAACTGAAGTTTGATTTTGATGTTGGTCTGGACAGTGGAGTCTGTAGTCTGCGGCCTGCTTGACAATTGGATGAACTTTCAAGTTACTACTTACACAATATGTTAGCTCTGCAACTGTTTATACAAATGCAGATGCTGCCCTTACAGACGGGAGTCTCTGGCATGTAGCGTCTGTAACATTCTAGATTCCTACTTATGTAGACATGTGTTTACAAGGTAGACTTAAAATATGCTTACAACTAAAATTTGAGAGAAATATAACTCTTTTTTTAAATGATTATTTGATGATATTGGCAAAATGCTGCAATAAGATAATTAATTAGATATGATTTAAAATGTCCATTTTAAATGTTTCTTTGATGAATCGAGTTGGCAAGCCTCAACAAGATTCTAACGGCGACACAACAATGAGGTTGTCTCGAGCAGGCGGTCGCAGCATGAGTAGACTCATAAGATTGCTTGAAAAAATAAAAACACATTACATATGTCTGTTATGAACAATCTCAGTTTATACTCATATTTCCATGAGCTTTGTAACTTTTTTTATCATGTAACAAAATGCTTTGTAAATGTAATAAAGGTTATTTACCAAAATTGTCTGTCCCGCAACAGTGGTTCCATTGAGCTGGAGTGCTTTAATCACACTCTCTTGTTCGGACATCTCCAGCAGGGCATACTTCAGTTGGTCCACATCTCTGTCACAGAAACGCAAATAGTTGACTTCACCGGCTTGGCTAAAGTGATCTATAAGTTGTTGATGGGTCAAGGCACCCACATCAATGAGTAACAATGTCCGTCTGATTTCTTCGATCTTCCGCGAGTCGTACGCGGCCGGGAGCGGCGGGTAGGGCGGTAACCCTGCGGCTGCGAGCTTAGGGTCGTAAGTCTGAATGACTTGACTCGGAGGGACGCCCTCTAGACTGTTGACGACGTGCGCCGGCAGTCGCGGCTCCGCGTTGTTGAGTCCGGGCACCAACGTTCCGTTACTTGACATCTCCAGCGCCTTGTGCTCGTCGGGGATCTCACCGGACTGCATGGGGATGACGATTAGTGCGCGATCGATGAACACTGTGTTAGTCATATGCTGAGCGACGTTCACCGTCGCAGAGTCGTAGTACTTCACGTAACATATACGAGACTGCACCGGACAGGATACATCTCGTATCGTGGGATACAACCTGATGTCATCTATTTTCCCTAGATAACCAAACAGGGTTTGCATTTGATCCTTAGTCGCCTGAGGAGCGATGTTGGTGACTTGAATCACCCTAGTGCTACTAGACACCATTTTTGCCGACTTGCACATGAGCACTCACACTCGATCCAATGAGCCTACCTATATATTTTCTAAGGTCTTTGTTGTTCAGTACACAATAATCGCATTTTGAAAGACGTTCTAATCCTGTGAGTTGTGACTTTAATAGTTGAATATTCTTGAAAAACACGCCACACGCTTGCAATTTACAATGTATCTGAGACACAGATCTGAGATTTTTTCACTTTTTTGTCTCTGGATAACTTGACTCTTTGCTTGACTCAGAGAGGTTTTTGACAACTCGGTCCAGAGACTAGTAACCATTATAACTCTGTGGCTGACTCGGTCCACACGGCAGTCGTAATTCCTTCTTCCATGCGGTCCACAGTGGCACAGATAAGTTACAAAGCTTAGGCAACTAAAATAGTACCTACGTTTTAAGCCGTTACAAAGAGAATTTCCACTCAGGGCGCTGAGGCCTTTGATTTTGTATTGAGGCGCTACTTAGGTTAAGTTAGGTAACTATACATATGGCGAATCATCGAATGGCGCTAGGCTTTGAATAGGTATCCTAATCATAGATCCTAATCTACGGAATATACGATTTTAAATTTTAATCAAAGGCGCTAGGGCGCGCTTTACACCTACCCCAGCCCACCCCATTTGCACCCCAGCCTGCAAAATATTGATATTTGTAATAAAAAAAATTCTAATCGATAGATTTTCAATAGCTCAATTCAACTACGTTGTCCTATAAAATTGCTCACCTTAAATTATTTAATTAAAAATCAATAAAGTCGTTGAAAAAAATTCATTTATCCATACTTTCAAACTCCTATATCTTTTGATGTACTTATACAATATTTTAAATTATCTACTCAAAGTGTTAAAAAACTTCTCAAGTTGCATTTATAATTGCTCAAGTACATACAAGTTACATACCAAATAGGCTACGCCAGAAGACTCGCTCCGTCGTCCCTTCAATCAGCTTCACCTATTCGACCTTCGTTTCGCTACGGAGGAGGTCGCCGGCTCGCTTTGCTCGCCACCTCCCCCCTTCGCTCCACTCGGCCTCGTAGGTTCGCTTCATTAAGGACCTCCTTCGCGAGCTTCTGGCTTCGCGCTTCATAAAAACACTCTGCAGACAAGACTACGTGGAGTCGAATTTGGCCAATGCGGTTCTGTCACACTATTCGACCTAGTCTTCTGGCGTAGCCTATTTGATATGTAACTTGTATGTACTTGAGCAATTATAAATGCAACTTGGGCAGTTTTTTAACACTTTGAGAAATTTAAAATATTATATACATCAAAAGATATAAGTAGGAGTTTGAAAGTATGGATAAATTAATTTTTTTTCAACGACTTTATTGATTTTTAAATAAATAATTTAACGTGTCAATCAATGTCGATGGGTCTATTCTCGAAGCTGTTCAGGAGTATACATACCTTGGGCAAATTTTCCAATTCGGTAAAAACAGCTTCGAGAAGGAGATCGATAGGAGAATACAGCTAGGCTGGGCAGCATTCGGAAAACTTCGTCGAGTCTTTGCGTCGCCCATACCGCAGTGCCTGAAGACTAAGGTCTTCGACCAATGCGTCCTACCAGTTATGACCTACGGTGCCGAAACGTGGACACTGACAGCGAGACTAGTACACCGACTACAGGTCGCTCAGCGTGCTATGGAAAGAGCTATGCTCGGAATTTCTTTGAGGGATAAAGTCCGGAACGAAGTGATTCGCCAAAGAACTAAAGTGACCGACATAGCTCTTAGGGCCGGCACGCTGAAGTGGCAGTGGGCTGGTCACGTGTGTCGGAGGACCGATGGACGTTGGAGTCGAAAGGTCCTCGAGTGGAGACCGCGTCTTGGTAAGCGGAGCGTAGGGCGCCCCCCAGCAAGGTGGAGCGATGATATCCGGAGGGTGGCTGGCATCGATTGGATGCGGAAAGCCGAGGAAAGAGCATGTTGGCGCTACTTGAAAGAGGCCTATGTCCAACAGTGGATGCACAACGGCTGATGATGATGATGATGATGATGAATTTAACGTGAGCAGTTTGAAAGGACAACGTAGTGATTAGTATTTTTTTAATTACAAATATCATTATTTTGCAGGCTGGGGTGGGGTAAGCGCTTTACGCTCTCTTACGCTATATTAATGTGCTTGCCAATGGTGCTTGCTGGTTATTTCTTGTCTCTGACTGAAATCAGCCGAGCGATCGCGTAACTTCTGCATCAATCATTGATACATCGCAATCACCTCTGATTGGTTAACACTCTTCCACTATTGGACATAATCCATTGACGCAGCAAGAATGCCATAAATTCAGCCAATTACAACAATTGATACTGTAACAATGATTGATGCAGAAGTTACGCGATCGCTCGGCTGGTTCACAGAGTTACATTAACTGTCTACTCTCTGACTGAAGCACAGAGTACTGCAGAGCCATGTGCAGAGCCGTGCTGCAGAGTCTCTGCAGTCTGCATAGATAAGGTCTCTGCTGCAGAGTCACAGGTTATAAAGAGAAGCAGAGGCAAGATAACGTACAAAATAGCGTGGCAATTACAAACACACGAAAACATTACGCACACATACACAAAACTCAGGGCCGAACCTTGTTGCTGCATAAAACGTTGCGTGAAAAAAATTGACCTAAAGACACTCTATCATTTGGAAGCTATAATTTGTAAGGATTTTAAAAATAATTATTATTGGTACTTTTATAATTTCCTCATCACAAGCGATCACAACTGCAATATAGTAACACTAGTAATGGTAATCATCACCACGTGCGGGACCCTAGTCAATGTGGTGAATATAGATGTGAGCTCCGCGCTGCGTGTGATATCGTCACCGTCGCGCGCGGAGTTATAACTCCTGTTACAACTCAAATCCTGAGGACTCCGTCAGTATCATGGCCAGTGGTTCTCGCGTCGTTCTCGCTCTGCGTCGACGCGCAGGTGATGGGGATATTATTTAGAAGAACAGTACCAACGGATATCGTGTAAATACCGCCAGATTTTAGCTCAAAGTTCCTATTGACAATAATTTCTTGGCAGTAAGCCAAATAAATGTTGTTAAACAATCGAATCGAATCGTTATTCCAAAAAGAGGTTAAATAAAAAATTACAACAGGTGTTTTAAACTCACATGTTTTTTATTCAAATAAACTTTACAATTAGTGCTTTAGAATCTGTATTGAGGTTTTCAATAAAAATTAATGAAATTATCCACCTAATGGAAGATAAGGTAAATAGGTACCTACTTAGTTTATGACCTCAACTAACTTTTCTTTGAAAATGGTCGGTATTGTATTGCACCAGGAGATAGAATTGTACGGAATATATCACGTTCTTAGATTATCTGTAAAATGCTTGGAGCATAATATAGCACTCCATGAGTTGGTCTGCCAGTCTTTTCTGTTAATATTTTTATGCATAGGTCTCTCAGGTATTCATCCTTTGGAAACCTGAAATTAAAAGTCGAAGTTATATACTTAAAATAAAAGAGTCGTCGAGTCCGGCCCTGTAATTTGTTAAAGTTCTCAAAATGTCAAAAAAGATTATTCAACAACTTAGAGCATGTATTTCTACAGAAAACCATAATATTATAGTTTTAATATATGCATGGCTACATATTTCGTCATAACAACTATAAAATATTAGTTAACTTAGCCTTGATACGATGCGATACGAAAACATTCCAAAGCTACCTACATGATAGCATGAATTTTACTTACCGATGGAACGTTACTTCTGGGGTTTTCCTGTACGAAGCGTTGTAACACAGGGGGACACAACACTTCACCATTTTATTTCAGTAAATATTCATATAAATCTCCAAATTTCACAAAAAACTTATGACACCCAAGACAACACAATGTAAACAAACGCCATAGGTCTCATAGATGTCTTATAATGACTGCCACGCATTGAATTTTTGTCAATGTGTGCGTTGGTGTAGCACAGTGTTGCAGCAAATTAATACATACACATTTTTGCTTGCAGGGACACGGTCACACTAAGTCACACTGATTCGCATACACTTGTCTATGTGGGTGTGAAATTTATGTTGTGTCTGCTTCTATTTATATGTCTGTGTGCAGAGTACATTGATTATACCACAGCAGGGTTGGATTCCGTAGTATAATTATACTATTTGTACCATAATTTTATGTTGCGTAGTATATAGTATCGTAATGCTTAGATTGTACGCGAAAATACCATAATTTTAATACCCAATTATTTAATTAACATTTACCCCCAAATGCACGGACTTTTTTCCGAATGTCTACATCAAATGAAAACGAGAAGTAATGACAGGGTTAGAAGGGCAAGAACCCAGAGCCGTTTACTAAATAATCTGTGTAAATAATATGACAACAAAAATTGCCACTAGGGGGCGGTTTCAAGTGCTGCCCTCTACAGTCAAAGCTAAGTCCCTATTATTATTATATATAATGTAAAATAAACAATTCAAAATTATTATTACAGCCTAGCTTCGAAACCGATAAAACCGTTCAGTTTAAATTTCCCGCCACAGCAAACGTAGTCAACACAAAAACAAAACGTAGTATAATTTTTGGTAAATAGTATAATTTTAATTTCCATAGACAATAATTTTATGGGAGCCCGATTCCAACACTGTACCCTGTGACTGTACCACAGGATTATACAACGACTTATTATAAATAGACGCGGCATACGCGAACATCATTGCACTAAAAAACGGCGTAAATATTACGTACGCGGAGAAAGGGAAAGAACATAAAGGTTAACATACGCTATACCTGTTGTTAGGAAGAGATGAATATAGATTCTGAGTTACACTGTTGTTAACTGCAATGTACGCAAGTGAGGGCAAGTGCCTTCTTAAATTCTTGCCAAAATAAAGCGCGGGGAACGTATCTAATGTTTTAAATATCATAGGGATTATACGGGTATTGCGTGCGTTTTGAAAAAAAGGAAAGTATTATTCTACAATAAAGTTTATTTAATATCAATGCTTGTGGCTTTATTCTACTACTATAGCTTAAGCATCTTTAAAAAGTTTAATTGATTTGGCGCCAACTTAAAAATCAAAGAAAAAGTTAAAAGCCTTTCCTGAGTTTTTTAAAAATTCCTGTAGTATGATAAAATTTATTCAAGAACCTATGTACCTAGTAGGTACACGGTACTAAAATTCTACATCAATAACATACATCGATGATCTTTACCTGTAGTGTAGGTATGTAAAACAATTCCTGACTCCTGAGATTAAAAACATACGTATGAGGTAAATATTTTATCTTTGTTTTTAAATAACGGCAAACTCGTCGTCGTGAGTCTTCAAATTTTTTGCTAAGGTGATAGGTACCTACATAAGCTTCGAGTCAATAGTCATGGTCCGACGTATTATATATTTAGCAGTTGGACCACGGGTCTGTTTCAATCTCTTGATTATGATATTCCCCTCATTGCCCATAATAGAAATATTTTTGACAAACAGTGGATCAATGGACTCACCACCAGGAACACCTTCCTCATCAAGGCCAGTGATGATGCCCTTAGATTTTCAAAGGACACCAGAGGAATACCTCAAACCTGGGGATCATGTGGTGATGGAAAGAACCCCCTCGGGAGAACTCAGAGTGAGTACGTAAAATATCAGTGTAGTTGGATAAGAATTACTACCTAGTAGGTAAGTATCTATTATAAGTTCTTCATAATCACTATCACACCACCCTTGTGGTATTTGATTTGAGCTTCAAACCATTGCCGGCTTACTACGACTGAGCACGTCTCTTCTCATGATGAGAAGGCCACCACACAAGCCCAGTGCAGATTGGCAGACTTCATATACCTTTGAGAAAATTAAAAGTACATTTAAATTGTAAAGATCTTTACAATCGTGCATTGTCGAGTCAACATCTCTCAAAGATGCTCTGGTGTTGGAGTGAAACATATATATGTTTAGAATAATTTGTGTGGTGTGGTGAATATCGCTAGCAACAAGTGCAAGATACACACTGTACCACATAGATTTACCTACTGTGGCAGATTATAGCGAATTCAACTTCTAGTTCTTTCATTATCAAGGACTTCCTAAAAGTAACACCTGCTTCTATCCAAATTAAAAGTTATATTATATGATTTCTTAAAATTGGCATTCCTCCAAAAAGCCCTCCAAAAACATGAATATAGTAATGATTCTTATCTATTGTAACAATTGATATCGGCGGAATTGGGGTTTTGTTTTTAGGTTTGATTTTCCAGAATAAGAAATAGCCTATGTTCATCTCCAGGATACAAGTTATAAATACTTAATACACTTAATTATTAACCTTTAATTTAACCAAACTTAGTATTGCTTATGAAATGATGTGACAAGGTAATGACCAGTTACAGGCACACTGTCATAATAAAAGAATGGTTTTATAATATTTTGCTTTTACATTGAATTTTGTATTTTCTTCCCACAGCATTGGCGTCCTAAGAAAATAGATGTGGCAGATGACATTGAATACATTGACTGTGGTCAAGAACCCATACTCTACAAGTTGCTTCAAAGTGAAAACAACCTCGTTGTAAGTAGACAGTGTAAAGGCATAAAATGTGCATTTCAATAAAGTCAATTAATGTTTGTCAAATGGTGGTGTTTCATAAAATATGACTATATAAGTTACAGTTATAGTTGGTAAAACCGTTAATGTTGACATTAACGGTTATTAGGTACAACAAAGTAGGTAACTAATACTTAATAATAGTTTTATAGTGGTAGTTGTAATAATTGTTTTGTTGTTTGTGTTGTTACTTGTTGTTGTTGTCAACAATGTTGAATTACCGCGTTGATGTCAACATTAACGGTTTCAGCAATTTTAACTGTGACATAATAATTTATATCCACAATAATTATGGGTTTAAATATGAAATTGCCGTTTTAGCGTACTGGCCATTTTGAATTAAAATTAAAACTTTGTGGTGTCAGATTTCAGAGCGAAACTTTTTTGCTTGAAAACTTTAACATTCTAGACAACATTTTTAAATAAGACATTTGACTGGTTGACTTCCATTTGTTTTTATAGTCTAGTCAACAATTAGTTGCTTTTTGAGGAGAGGAGGTAATTTCCCAAAAAAAGTCCTACTTCCCAGCAGGGCTAGCATGGGCCGGGGATAAAAATTTTATCCCCCGATTTTATCCACTGACAAGAGATAAAATTAACTTATCCACTTCTCAGAGCACGGCAACAGGGGAGAGGAGAAGTTTATTCCCGTTTGACATTTCACGGGGAATAGGGGGACTATTTATCACCGTCATTTAGCGTTTTTATTTATTTATTTAGGAATAAAAAACTTATCCTTTCCTCGGGGAGAAAATTGTCTCGGCCCATGCTAGGGGGGCTAAACTGTAGGAACCGACTCGCACCTCGACTTGGAATAGGCCGGGACCACGTGTGCCGGGACGCTATAGCCTCTTACTCGCGTAAACAATGACATACTGGCCTTTTGTTTCGCTATCTCTTTTTCGCTCGCGGCAGTGTTTATTAACTAAATACCTCTCGCTCCCACGCTTTGTCAGTCTATTGAGCGTAGCGAAAAAATTATATGTCTATGGTTAAACCACAGTTTTCTGTGACAAGTGTCCCGTGTAATTTAAATGTAAGAATTTGAATAGAAAATTAACTTTTCGACGGTTGAATCATAAACTATGAACATAGTATGAATATTATTTGACGTATTTGTGTATGGTTGATATGTTATATGTACCTACTATAAAACAATTTAAATAAATTAAACACAATAACATGGGGGGGGGGGGGGGGGTTTCAAAATAAGGTGAAAAAATAAATATTTTTAATCAAATAAATTACAAATCGAATTATTGTAATCGAGAAAAACCGTTTTTTACCCTTAACCCCCCCCCCTCCCCCTCCCCCCCAATCCCCTTCCCGACCTCAGATCGCCCGTAAATTATTTTTCCTTTCATTTTTATAATATTCCCCTCCTTTTCTAATGGGTTTCATCCTACTATTATTTTTTTTCACTTTTTATTATTTTTAAAGGCTTCTACCCTGGTCTAATATTCGGCTGGAGGCCATCGGTTTACATATTATTATATTTAAATTTGAAGTAATTACGTTCAGTAATTCAGAAGTTTTAAGGCTCTGACAGACGGACGGACGGACAAGTGCAAATTCACTCAAGTAGACTCAGAGACATTCGCAAGACATTCGCTTCGATCGGTCAATTTAAATAAATATATTTTATCCTAACAAAAAAATGATTTAATTTTTCGGTACGAAACGCCAATTTCATACTTTAACCCCTAATATTATAATGATATGGCTTGACCATAATCAAATTATTTTTGGCAGTTTTGCACTTATGGTTTTGTGTTTTGGTTGAGGTGTTGCATTTTGTAATAGGATGAAGTCATTCACGACGCTCCTGTCGCCGAAAGCTTCGACAACGATTCTGGTAGCGAGGTAGAAAACGACGAGGACTTCAACCCCGAAGAGCTGCGCGAGCTTCTGCAGGAGAGTGATCCAGAAGAGGATGGAGAGCCTATGGAAGATTTCACGTGGTCGGATGATTTCGCTACTTTTGCCGGAGTGCGTGAAGACTTCCAAGAACATCCTGGTGCTAAAATTGAGGGAACTAGTCCTTCAGACTTGTTCACTCAATTATGGGACGAGGATCTAATGGAGTCCATCGTTGTGGAGACAAATAGGTACGCGTGGGAGTACATTGTAAAGACCCATGAACAGGAAGGCGGCCTCACCCCTCGTTCACGAGTACACGGCTGGGTGGAGACGACTGTTCCCGAGCTGTACCGTTTAATATCAGTCATTATATTAATGGGCATGTGTGTGCGTAGTCGGGTTGATGAATATTGGACGACTGGGGTCCTGGGCATGCCAGAATTCCGAAGACAATTGGCCAAGAATAGGTATATATTGTTAATTAAGTTTTTACACTTCGTTGACAACAGGATTATTGAATCTGATGGACCCCATCGAAAACTGGCCAAAATTAAACCTGTTCTTGACCATCTTAATCAAAAATTCAAAGCCGCTTACACGCCTCGCCAAGAACTATCCGTGGATGAATCATTGCTGCTTAGGAAAGGGAATTTGAGCTGGGTTCAATGCATCCGCACCAAAGCAGCGCGATTCGGAATAAAAAGCTATCAGCTTTGCGAGGCGATAAGCGGCTATGTCTTAAACATCATCATTTATACCGGCGCAGGCAGGGACTCCATGCAGGCTTTATTTGGCGGCCGTACAACCGCGACGGCAAAAGTAGTCCTAAATCTTGTCAAAGACTACCTAGAGAAAGGTTATACTATATTTATGGACAATTATTATAACTCCGTTTGGCTGTGCAGGTTTTTAAAGTCGCGTCACACCGATGTCGTCGGGACACTGAACCGGCACAGAAAAGACACGCCAGCAGATATCAAGAACTTAAATGAAAAAAAAGTAAATCTCGGAACAATGGTGAGTCGACACTGTGGTGACGTTTCTGTCGTTTCTTGGAAAGATATCAGATTGGTCACCACGGTGTCGACTTACCACAACGCTAATGTTGTGCAGGGTCAGCGATCAGGAACAGAATTTACGAAACCTGCGGTAATCCATGACTACAATAAGTTTATGGGGGGTGTCGATTTGAAGAACCAAAAGTTGTCCATGTACTTGCTGGAAAAAAAACGGGGAACTAAATGGTACATGAAAGTTTTCCGGCATCTTCTCAACACATCAATTTTAAACGCTTACGTCATATATACCTCTAACATGAATGGCCAACGGGAAAAAAAACTGACTCACAGACAATTTCGGTATAATCTAGCGGAAGAGCTGGCTCAGAAATATGGCGAGGATTCGCAGAGCAGACACAGGTCCGGTCGCCCCAGTTCGCGGCTAAATAGGGATCTGGACCACTTTCCCGTACACATTATGGTTTCCGGCGAGAGAACGGCTAAGCAGGTCCGATACAAAAGGTCACGCTGTGTCAGATGTGCGGCACTCAATCGAGTAACAAAGGTAAACATCTTTTGCAGTCAATGTAAAGTTTGCCTCTGCGTTGGCCAGTGTTGGAAGGACTTCCATACTGAAGTAATTTTATAGAAAAGCTTGTACTTTCCCGCGACCTCGCGTGGACATCGGTTTTTGAAAATCTTTTCCAATACAAGACTTTGATTTTCCAGGATAAAAAATATCCTGTGAAGCTCTGACCGGCTTGAAGATGCAACTTGCAATATTGGAAATGTAATAGAATGTATGCAAGCTTAAAGCATGATCGTCAAGATCGCTTACGCATATTGGCGGTGAAAAGTTAACACAGACGGACTCATTTTCGTATTTTTAATATTAATCAATGTAAGTAGGTACTAGGTACCTACTTAAATATATAGTTAGGATTTTTTTTGATAATTCTGTGACTTTCCCAAACTTTCTCCATTTTCTTTCTTGTCAGTGTAGGTACCTTATGACCACAGAAAGAGGAATCTACCATCGTTATATACATAATATGTACTTAGGTACTAGATGGGCCCTTTCATTAGAAAAAAGTTGGGCGTCCGACTTGTAGAGCACGTTCCACACCTGTCATAAGCCTGTCTTTGTCCCCGTCGTAGCGCCGTCACGGTTGCTCGTCGTGTAGATAATTTGTTATTATTAAGTTTAACATCTAAAGTCTAATTAGTTTGGCACTGTATAATTTTTATTTTAAGGTAAGTGTTTCAATTCCCAATTTACTTAAATGCATTCCCAAAAAACCGTTATAGGTATAATCTTCCTATTTAATATTTCTATCCATTACGCAATCATATTATAATTTCCGCGACAAACTGTATGATGTATATTTTTTGTAACTAACTGGCCTTAGTTACTTGTCTCTGGGCCTTACGGCTTCTGTGACTATGACCTATACTATCTGGCGCATATTATGTTGCGAGCAAGTTCCCGGTTTTCAGAATAGATGGCGTTATTAAAAATAAGTCCACATTATTTGTTTGACAGGGCCCGCCTATGTAACTGGGAGGAAGTCGTTACCTACTGCTGTCATACAGGTTCCATAGCGCAGCAGTAACAAAATGCTTTGTTTTAAATGATGTTTATACACTATAATTTTAGGTGTTATTTCATGAAAAACCTAGAGTTGACGTGTGTGGAGGCAATGTAAGTATATGAATCCCGTTATCTTTGGCGATGTTAATGATTTCGTATGATATATGGGTTTCATGATTATCCAAAATAAGAAGCACAGGATATTCAGGAGCTGGCTTAACACATTTGATGAAATGCTGCAAATATTTTCTAAAAATAGGTTCGGTAGACCAACCAGAACGGTTTGCTTCAGCAATAGATCCGGGAGGGGCATTTTTCATCATATTATCTTTAAAATGGACCCTAGGGAATATAATCATTGGTGGCACGAAGTTTCCCGCGGCGTTAATACAAGCAATCATTGTAACATTCTCGCCACGTTCACGAGCAGATGCAGCGCGTAACTTCTGCATCAATCATTGTTACAGTATCAATTGTTGTAATTGGCTGAATTTATGGCATTCTTGCTGCGTCAATGGATTATGTCCTATTGGACATAATACCGGTGTCCTATTGGACATAATCCATTGACGAATTGTTTGTTGAATTGATTGTGGAAGAGTGTTAACCAATCAGAGGTGATTGCGATGTATCAATGATTGATGCAGAAGTTACGCGATCGCTCGGCTGATGTCATTTTTCCTAATAATTTTAATGATTTCGGAGCTAAAACTTTTTCAGGCTTATGAACTGTGGAACATCCAGTCTCATCCAAATTATAGATGTTTTGCGGGTTAAATTCATAGCGTTGGTACAGTTCTTTCAAATTATTGTAAAACTTCTGGACATTAACTTTATTAAAGCAAATTGCACGCGCTAGACTCGTTGCTTCTGGTTTACGTAATGATAGTTCAGGGTATTTGCTGCGATATCTGAACAGCCATTGCCGGCCAGCCATTCCATCACGATTCCAAGCTTCAGGTATGTTTGCTAGTTTTCTTCCAACAGCAAATTGATACGCTAAAATACATGTTTGCTTTGCTGATAATCCGTAGTTCATTTTAGCTGCTTTTATTATATATTCCAATAAAAGCTTTTCTTCCTCCGCAGAAAATACCTTTTTTACTGCATAATTTGGGCTACTTATTGTTTTTATAATAGAACCGCTTTGAATAGACTTGGCATATCTGTGTAAAGTTGACTTTTTTAATCCGAATTCTCTTGCAACAGTACGCACTTTTCCTCCATTTTTTAAAGAATTTAATGCTTGTTTTAATCGTTCTGGGCTAACTCCTTTTCTTTTTACGCCAGTTTTACTCCTTGGCACTGCAGGCAAAAAGAAATGAAACATCATGAAATAGTGTCCATAGGTACAAACATTGTTTGAACATTCGGACGTGTCCCAAGGTACAGACAGAATCGAGTCCAAAGGTACAACCATAGAAATATAAAAAAGAAACGAATTATCTTGATTTGTAGGTTAGAATGCGGTATTGTTAGTTATAGAATAATATAGACGCAACTAGCTAAAGATAAATAAATTCATTTATTGTAAGAAATGTGTGCATGCATGTCGTATATAAATCTATAATAAAAACATCAAAATACTTACTTTTGAACACAAAAAACTTACACTTCACCCGATGCCGATACAATCACGCCACTCACTGGTGTTGCCAAGTAGGAAAAATACTATCCGTTTGGTAGAATTTCGTAATTTTAATGTGGCTACTTTTCAAAATATAATCTATGTCCAAAGGTACAAGCGTCTCAAGGTACGTTACATGACCCTACGGACCGCGGACGGACACACAGACAGACAGACAGACATGATGAATCTATAAGGGTTCCGTTTTTGCCAAATTTGGCTACGGAACCCTAAAAATGGTTTCTCACTCTCACGCTCATATTTCGAGATTTTTGGCGGCTGATAGCGCGATGTTTTTTTTTTCACATTAAAATATTTTAAAATAATGATTTAATTTTAGTATTCCACGTTGAAATTTTTAAAAATAGCGCTTGCAGATTGAAGATCTAGTATTGTAATGCTCGGCGCGTTGTTGTACCACAGTGTTGTACCTACTTAATTGCATTTTTTTAAATTGCCTTCATAGCTCTAGGTTCTAGCTCCCAGCCTGGACTATTCAGCTTTTACTTTTTTTTGTTTATAAAACTTAAATCAATTTTAATTAATTAGGTACTTATAATAAATACAATTTTTAATTTCATCAATCCACATCTAATTATTTTATTATTTTTTAGGTTTTCTACATACAAAAGTCAATATCATTACGGATCTTCTTGCATAGAGCGTAGAGCTATGAGAGCGTGCAGAAATATTATGCTTTAGAGTTTAGACTGTAGTGTGACGATGATTGTTTTTATAGATAAGAAGTGACACTTCAGAAAAGTAGCCTACGAGCACAGATCAGATTTATGATCTGTCTACGAGAGAATGAGATAAACATAACTTGTATTCTATTTCATTCTCTCGCAGGCTAAATCCTATTATGGATATGTTTGTCTCTTTTTGGTGTCGCTTTTTCGGTTCATCGAATTTCCAAATCACAAAGATTCTAAAGAAGTTTCACTTCAAAAACTAAGTAAATAAAACAATTTTTTTCCAATTTCCACCGGGTCTGATAAGTTTGTGGGACTGCATAGAAATAGTATGTATTACATGTTGTATGAATATACATACTATTTCTATGTGGGACTGTATTATGATAATCTATGGATGTGTATAAAAAAATTATAATACTCTGTAAAAAAATCATTGTAACATAAAAGTACTTGATGGTGATTGGTACTTGCTACTTGATAAATCCAAAAAATATGATTGGTTAAATCATAGAGTACACTGGCAATAAATGCTCGAACGGAACATTTGATTTTTTTCATTTAAAATGTCTTCTAACAATGATAAAATACATGGATTAAAGTTAAAGCTTCAAACAGGCACGTAAATATAACTATAAATATCATCCTTAACCGATGGACGTCCACTGCTGGACATAGGTCTACTGTAGGGTCCTCCACAAGCCACGGTCTTGCGCCGCCTGGATCCAGCGACTCTCTTGATGTCGTCCGTCCACCGTGTGGGACTATAAATATAAATATATGTACTTATATACTTTGCTATAAATAGAAAAACCTTTAAATAAATAATTAATCTTTTACCTAAGTAGGTATCCATACTAATAGTATAAATGCGAGTGTGACTGTCTGTCTGTCTGCTACGCTTTCCCGGCCCATCTTTTCAACCGATTTTGCTTAAATTTGGTATAGAGGCAGGTTATAGGCTGGGCTATAGTAGGTATAGTCGCCGCGAGGGAGGGGGGAGAGGGTCTACCCCCCCTCCAAGGCAAACTCGTCGATTCCTAATAGTTTTCGAGATACTTATTAATTTTTTTAAATTTGGAGGTTAGGTTCTCATGAAAAATACACTAATACATGTTTGCTTTCACAATGTTATTTTACAGTTTTTACTTAAGTTCGGTTTGTTAAACCCATAAGAACCTAAGTGCCCGGCCTGCGGCCGAGCACTACCTGGATATTCATGTTCTAACTTAACCTAACCTAAACTTTTGACACTTATATAATAAACCGCTCTGCCGAGCGATCGCGTAACTTCTGCATCAATCATTGTTACAGTATCAATTGTTGTAATTGGCTGAATTTATGGCATTCTTGCTGCGTCAATGGATTATGTCCAATAGTGGAAGAGTGTTAACCAATCAGAGGTGATTGCGATGTATCAATGATTGATGCAGAAGTTACGCGATCGCTCGGCAGGTCCTGAATTTTCAAAAAATTATTTCTCGAAAAGTATTAGTTTCCGACGTAAAATACTTAGTTTCCGACATAAAATATTTTAGTGCAAAGCTTTCCACATCAAGGTCTTTCTGTAAAAACATATGTGAACGTCCCAACTCCGCGGCGACTATACTATAGCTGAGCCAGGTTATATCCCGGGGAAGGACATAGGCTACTTATCCCGGAAAATTAAGGAGTTCCCGCGGGAATCAAAAAACCTTAATCCACGCGGACGAAGTCGCGGGCATCATCTAGTTACTAGATTCTAGTAGGTACTGTAATATAAGTTAGGATTCGATTTTACTAAGAAAGCTTAAATGTACCTAGGTACCTACCTACATTCAATCTTCATTGCTCAATCTATCTATCTAATGCTTGCGCATCACTTCAGAACGGCTGGACCAATTCTGATGGAATTTTTTCTGTGTGTTTGGTGTGGGTCCCAGGATGGTTTATTATTCACAAACTAGTGGGCCCGGCAGACGTTGTCCTGCCTTGAAGCTAGAACCCGATTGCAGCGGGTCCAATTGTGAATATAAACCATCCCAGCCGTTCTCGAGTTTTAGCGAGACAAACGAACGAATACTTTTTTATATTTACAAGTGGACCCGGTAGGTGGCGCTGCAACCGGGTTCTAGGTTCAAGACAGAACACCGTGTATCGGGCCCACTAGTTCAAAATATATTATTTAAAATAGGTAATAATAATGGGGGAGGATACACCGCCAATTTCCTAACTCCAAGCAAGTACCTACTTACTTACTGTGAATTTCTTATCCGAAAAATCCAATATAGGTACCTAGTTAGCCTATCCGGGAATCGAAGCCAGGACCTTGTCATCCGCAGTCGAACATGCCAACCACTACACTAACTAATTAGGTATTATAAAGAACCGAAGTGGCCGTATTTACCTAAGTACTTACTTAAGTACTTTATTTAAATTTATTTTCTAAAATAACTATAGCTACAAAAAGAAAACTGAGAAACGGCAAAGCGGAGAACTCTTTACGCAGTGCGGCACTTTCTATAGCTGAAGATATTTCAATGATTCAGTCCGAGTGTGGTTTTATACTAGAACAGATGCTGGTAATAATCTTTTAATTTTAACAAAGGTACCTATAGGTACTCATCTGAAATCCAGATTGCATGTGTGCAAAAGCGCACACATCGGTTGATTTAAAAAAAAAACCCATTGTAACTTTATCCGGGATTTATAATAATTTAAGTAGGTAGACATTTAATAGACATTAGACACAGACATTCAATAATATTATCCTATGTCCGCCTCCAAGATGGAAGCTACTTAACTCTGAACCCATTAAAATGCAGATAATAACTACGATATTTAAAACATAGTCGTTCGATAATAATCAGTTATCTGATAGGTAGCAGACATGACACACTTTCGCTTAATGTATAATAATACTAGCTGATGCCCGCGACTTCGTCCGCGTGGATTGAGGTTTTTCGGTTTCCGCGGGAACTCTTAAATTTTCCGGGATAAAAAGTAGCCTGTGCTATTCCAGACTATAATCTATCTCTGTGCCAAATTTCATCCAGATCCGTTCAGCTGTTGGAGCGTGATTGAGTAACAAACATCCATCCATACATCCATCCAAACTTTCGCATTTATAATATTTATTTGACTAGCTGATGCCCACGACTTTGTCCGCGGTTTAATGTTAATATGGATTAAGGTTTTTTGGTTCCCTCGGGAACTCTTTAATTTTCCGGGATAAAAAGTAGCCTATGTGTTATTCCAGACTTTAATCTATCTCTGTGCCAAATTTCATCTAGATCCGTTCAGCCGTTGGGGCGTGATTGAGTAACAAACATAACATAGGTACATCCATACATCCATCCAAACTTTCGCATTTATAATATTTATTTGATAGTGATCTGGTAATAATATAGTAGGTAAGTATAGGTAAGTAGGTACCTACCTTATCTACCTAAATGAAAATAGTTTTGCTTTTCTAGGAATTAAAAAATCAAATATCGCATGTTGCACACCAAATATCAACAGCAAAAATATGCAGCGTCTCGGAGAAATTCAAAATGGACCATCACCTTAAATCAAATATCAGCACTCATAAACAAGGATTCGAAGCTACGTTTGCGAGAGGTAAGTAGGTTTATAGCATTAGTCAGCACTGGAAATCTGTAAACGCTACCGAGCGTAAGACAGAACAATATAGAGATTCTGAAAAATTGATTTTTTCAGGGCAAAGTGAGAATCGAAAAAAAGAATTTTCCCTTCTCGTGATATACATACTCGTACTTACCTACCTCAATTATTGATCTTTTTTAAAATAAATAAATGAATTTATAGAATTTTTTTTAGCAGCTAAGTAACTAGGTAAGTAAGTAGAGCCTACGGGACCCTAACTTATTTTTACCCGACTACGGGTGAAGTAGGTAAGTCAGGAAGTCCCTGCAACCACGAAGCTATAAAGAATGGAGATCTCCACTTCAATAATAATTATTAGTGGAGAACTCCATTCTTTATACTCGTAGCTTCGTGGTTGCAGCATAGTACAATAAGGTTGCAGGGACTTCCAAAGTGCGGCTCCCAGCGACTCGCTTGATATCATCCGTTCACCTAGAGGGGGTCTGCCAACGCTGCGCTTTCAGATGCGGGGTCGCCATTCCAGCACTTTCGGACGCAAACATCTATCGGTTCTTCAAACTAAGTATGAGCCCCGCCCATTGCCACTTAGGTACTTCAGCTTCGAAATACGTCGAGCTATGTCGGTTAATTTGGTTCTTCAATACGGATCTCCTTTTTTCTGATTTGATCTTGCGTAAAGAAACTCCTGTTCGTTCGGTCAATATACCTACCTACTAAAAGCTAGACATTTGAAGAAGAATCCTTTTATCCATTGGTCTGCATAAAGTAGGTAGGTACGTCTGAAAACTAAATGATCGAATGCCTTGTATGTTTTAAACAATAGAGCGCACAATATCCGAACTCCACAACAAAGAATTAAAGGAAAAAGAAGCTGAGAAGGAGGAGATAGAAAGACAGAAGTTCGCTAAGGTTTTGGAGCAGCACGAACAGAAAGGCAAAGAGGCCGCCGCCGTGGAAAGCGAATGCGAAGCTATTGAGCGCGAATGCAGTGTTTTGACGGTAGGTATTATAAAGTTAATAAAAATATTGGTAAACTAGATGATGTCCGTAACTTTGTCAGCGTGGAATTAGGGTTTAAAAATCTCGGGGAATTCTAAAGCCTATAACAAAACATATATAACAGAGCAACATGGCGCGACATCGTCCACAGAACACGTCGTGAGCGTGACCCCTTCCACCAATGACTCGGTGGAAGGGGTCACGACCCTCAGTAATGGGGAATACGACGCAAGGATAGTAGGGGAGCCCAAGAGGGGATTTTTGGATTTACTCGAGCGCGTCAGATATTGATAGCGTATACGCCCTACGTGTCTCTGTTATCGAATGGTATGTTTGCCTGCCGGTTTGCATAGTGGGGTTGGCCGTACGGAAGTAAAAATATTTGTAAAAAAACAAACGATTTTCATAGGAGATGTGAAGTGGACCCAAAGGAAGCTCCTATTCAAAGGACTGACGATTCTGACGTAACGCTAAGTCACTGCGGTTTTTTGAAAATGCAAAGAAATATTGCCATTTTGCAATACTCGAGCGCGTCAGATTATCATACAGACGGTTCAGCTTCATGTCCCAAACGTGCTGACCCTTAATCTGACGATTATCTCGAGGAATTTTCTTTATCTGATGATTTGAAAAACAAAACAACCTGTAGACGCTCCCCCCACCGGTGAAAGGATACATCATATAACCTTTTTTTCGTTCTACCACCTAATCTTCAAATTCCATTAGGTCTCCACGACGCTCGAGTAAATCCAAAAATCCCCTCTTGGGCTCCCCTACTAGGAGGAGGAGTTGTCTATATACCTAGTTGAGGAACTAAAGAGTAGCATCTCTTTGGTTCCTCAACGAGGTACCTATATCTACACATGCAATATATCTCGTCTATCCGCTGCTCTATAGTCGTGATTGCAGGAAACTCTTTCGCATTTAAAATATTTGTAGTGTAAGTACCTAAGTACCTACTAGTTTTTTTTTCAGAAAAGAAACAAGGCTATTATGTTAAAGCTAAGGCGGAAATTAGTAGAAGCCGAAGACACCAGACGAGAGCTAATGAAGAAAAATGGATTAGTACCTAAATATTTAAATTAACTCTATCAGTTTGATAAAAACTTTGATTTATGTAGGTATTTTGTTAAAACAATAGGCAATAAACCGCTAAAACCTCGTTATTTTATTGCATCGTCAACAGCTTAGGTATATCTACATGTTGCATTTTTGTTCGCCTTACAAAAGTAAGAATTGCAAAAAAAACAATCATATTTTGAGTAATTTTATAATCGCACAAACAATAAACAGCCGAACAAAGAGATAGAGTACCTATACATTGAGTCAAATTTACAAATCATCTTCCTTGGTATATAGTACATAATAATTAACACTAGCTGATGCCCGCGACTTCATCCGCGTGGATTGAGGTTTTTGGTTCCCGCGGGAACTCTTTAAAACTTAGTCAAATTTCATCCAGGGCCCCAATCATATAAGAATGGCCGATTAAACGTTAAAGATTTTCGTCAAAGTAAAATAAACCATAACTGGATTGAATTAGAGCTCAATTTCGTCTGCCCATTGTTATACGTTTAGGTATGTACGATACCCTACGTAATCGGGGGGCAGATCCGTTCAGCCGTTCTGTCATGATTGAGTTACAAGCATCCATCCATCCAAACTTTCGCATTTATAATATTAAAAATCATCTTTCTTACATTAAAATTTACAAATCATCTTCCTTGTCCTTGGTATTATATACATATTTAACATTACAATAGAACTATATAACCACATTGCAAACAATATTGAATCATAAGTATTGTGATCTCCCGACACGCATGAAGGTTGCAGGAATCCATCGTAGACTGATCGAGTCCACGGCATCCATGCTAACATTATAAATTGCGAGTTCGTCTGTCTGTCTTTAACCATTTGGTTAGAAGACGGTCATAGGCTACTTTTTATCCTGTAGATAATTTTAAAAAAATCTCTCGTTGCGGCCAGCGTCAAACCCCGGCATTGCTTTATTGCTAACTATCTCTATAAAGGGCTATCATTTTAGTTTAGTTCAGAGATGGTGTACAATATAATTGGGTATTAGACAACTAGTCAAATAAATTATTTAATAGTTATTATTAAATAGAGGTTAGTTAGTTGTATGTTGAATTATCATAGGTATAAACTATCGCTTAGATTAAAAAATTGCGTCGAACTTTGACGACGTCACAATTCAGTAGGTATTTCATACAAAATCCCTTATTAGCACGCGTCTTGACGTTTGAAAAAGTTGCTGATTTGACTAGTTCTCAAATACCCAATTGACCTCATATCCTTTCTTCGCATAGTTTTCAAATTCTAAATCCAGGCGGACGAAGTCGCGGGTATCATCCAGTTATTCTAGTATTTCAATAACACGAAGTTAGGGTCACAAACACAATATGCCGATAAATAGAAACCTTACTTAAACTTACTTATCAATCATTAAACTTGGAATCTTTAACCTTTGTTTTCACTTTCGCTACCGTGAATAAAAAGCCCGTTATTTGGTAGATACTCATTAATTTGGCATCGATTGTAATAGGTAATATTTAACGCTAAAGGAATGTCGAAAAGATATTGGTCAACTTAAGTATTATTTAACGTGTCAAAAACCAATTTATACATAGGTACCTATTCGGTGTCTTTCCGGTGTACAGAGTCATCCTAGGGTAAATAATCGCACTACTTTCAGACATGCATTTATAGTCCGTGCGCCAGCTCTGAGGAATCGGGGGGCTGAGGTAGCGGGCGGGTGTGCACCCGTCGCTTCATACCCCGCACATATACTAGTGCCGCCCTTAACGCGAGAGTAGGTACGCTTTATCGAGTCCTGTTTTTAATTTTTCGATAGCAGGGTTATATTGTACCACTTCAGAGCATTCAAGAAGTTTGGCGTCACCTGTACAATGAATACCATAATAAAAATGTATATTACGCGACTTTTTCAGTCTTTATTCGATGTTAGTAACACGTAAATAGAAATGGCACTACATATAGAGCTAAGTACTTAATTCATAGGAACAATTTAATAACTTTTTTTTTATCAAAATTAAACATATTATTATAAAAAATATTTCTCATATCCTTAATATATATATATAATTTAAATATGAAGCGATGGCGTATTTGTACATCTTTATTAATTGGATTATGGTAGACATTAGATAGCGAGCAAATATCGCACTTATAAATATATTATATACATAATAAATATAATATGCATGGGAACAAATCCGTTTTAAAGCCTTATTACACGCACACAATATAAACAATTATGAGAACTATATCATTGAGTATTCAACAACTGAAATATTTCAATGTATGTACATCTTATACATATATTTAAATACGGTTATAGATGTAAAATATTATTACAAACTTTAGGTACACCATTATAATATTACATCGAAGTCTTCTTAATTATGGTGATTTTTATACCGCCCTGGTACAATCACATAACTTTGCAGTCTACACAAAGTACAAAAACACTTATAAAATAACTGTGATGGTTTCAGGACTTTATAACTAATTAGGATAAAAAATTATATTCCCTTAAATATCCCTTTATCATATACATATGTTTTTACTTGTAATATTTTCTAGTAAAATATTATCATCAGCCTCAACAAAATGTTAAATTTTACTAACCTCAAACAGTATTCACTCAATATCAAATATCACAAACTCTTTCATAAATTGTATGTATTGTTTTTTTTTATATTCAATTCCTGTATGTACTCTGAAAAATAGGTGATACAAAACTTTCAAGTTTGCATGATGAAAGAACATTATTTTATACTGACTACCTCTACTAGAGGGAGAGAAAGTAATACGTGTACGAAAGAGATAGATACAATATTACAAACCATGTACAGTCGTGGTCACGAAAATGTTTATCATTTTTTCAATTAGATTTTTTATTAACACTGTGAAGCGAGGTCTAAAACCAAGGTAAAGGTTTGAATGATATCAACGTAACACAACATAGAAAGCATTGATTTCATCAAGTAGATTATCAATTATTTTCTTTAAAATGCCGCTCTTATGTTTGGACACGCTTTTAAAAATTATATGATCTATGCCCAATCGAATCACATACCGACCTTCTGACACGGATGTGTGCATGCAATTATGAACTTAGGGTGGTAAACATTTTCAGAGACTATAAAAGCAATAAAATGACATTTACAACTCTCATATTCGGTAAGTAGGTAGGTCCTTATTACCCCCAAATGGAGCTTGTAGGTGACCAATTAGCGCTCTAGGGTAATAATGTAGCTAGAAAAGCCCTAGGGCGGTAAGTAATTAAAAAAAGTATGATGGTTAGATGTACGCGAACTTTTTGAAAGAGTGAAGAGTTTTTTTTAATTACTTACCGCCCTAGGGCTTTTCTAGCTACATTATTACCCTAGAGCGCTAATTGGTCACCTTCAAGCTCCATTTGGGGGTAATAAGGACCTACTTACCTCACAATCGAGATGTAAAGCAGAGTAGTTAGCTCGGGTGTAAGCAACAATTGCACCCTCGAACTATAGGCGCCCTCGCTGTGCTCGTGCGCCTAAATATCTCGGGCTGCAATTGATGCCTTACAACCCTTGGCTACTAATCTACTATTAAAATGAAGTTTCGAGACTGGTAATCGGAAGTCTGGAGTCGAGGAGTCATTTCTTAAACCTAAAGAAGTCTCTGGACTAGTAATGCAAAGAATTCTTTGGGTAGGATTCTAGGATGATTGATTGTATCAACAATTTGTGATACCATCATAATAATGTCGACTTAAAGTGTGCACAAGGCATAGGATAACAAACCGTTTGTAATCCAAAATTCAGAATAAGAGCCATAGTATAACGCGTTTTAAGAAACCGGATGGCCAATGACCTTTATTTGTCAACCGTCACTTGAAAATTACTGTTTGGCAAGTAAAATGCTTTTCTCGGAAATGGCTTCATTATTTAAAAAAAAACAATATGTACATTGCCTCCTTTCTGGCCGCACGCCAGCAATTTCCAATAATTGTTCGCAGGACGATAATAGAAATTGCTGGACAAATGAGAGGGGTTTGAATGTCCACAGGACGATAATAGAAATTGGTGGACAGTTTTAAAATGCAAACATGAATTAGGTGCTGTACACAACTTTTCTTTATCAAATTTCTTGTTTTGCATTGTTTTAAATTGTTTTTCTTCCTTTTTTTGCATGTACCTATTGTTTCTATAAAAAAATATGGTTTCCTCGCAGTTGAGAGAAAAATACTATACAAGTCTCGGCTGAAATAGCAATTCACAGCCTCGTTTTCTTATAGAGGCTTCGGCTGGCACATCGTCCTTTTAAATCTCTTGTGAAGTCCTAGGCTTCACCTCGTCCTTCCAATATTTTATTTCCGTCCTTGACTTCCAAGGCCGAAATAAAGCAATTCAAGGTACTGTACAGAAGTAATGAACTATTGGATTGTTTGTAACATAAATTAAAATAATTTATTGTTGAACTAAGTACAAACTATATTTAAAATATACTAAATATACATTTCCAGCTATGAAATCACAAAATATGGTCCATCCTGTTTGAAATTTAAATGCATTATGTATAGGTACAACTACGCAAATAATAATTATTATTGTTGGCCATTATGGCACTGACATAATGACCTTAGTGCTTTTTAAAATTGCTATATAGAGATTCTTGAAGAGATTGGTCGAATCTAGAAATTATTAAGTATATTCAATATTCTGAGACTTCATTAAGTTTTGACGGAACTGAGGACAAATAAATATTTATTTATGTGTACCAACTCGCTGGGTCACTTTGTCGCGATATGTGTAAAATTTTTGAATAAACAATAATTTTATTCTTGTTAAAAAAATAATTTCATTATTTTGGCCAATAGCAAAAGAGTGTGAGCCTTCGTGACACTAGCAATCCTAATATACGTTTTTCATAACATATTATTGATATCGAAATCGTTCTATATACACATACCAGTGCCTATATTAAATATAACATATCGTGTTAAGCCCTCCTCGCGGGCTGGGTGTGGGGTCATACACTCGCGCCGAGGAGACGCTCGTCCGCCGAATGCTCCTCTTCTTCAGACCCTGACTTCTCTTTTTTTATTGACTGGTATCGCACCTGCAATAATTGTTCTTCTATTTTTTTTATTCCACTACAAGTTAGTCCTTGACTGCAATCTCACCTGATGGTAAGTGATGATGCAGTCTAAGACGGTAGCTGACTAACCTGTTAGGGGTATGGCAGTTATATTAGACCCATACCCCTAGTCGGTTTCTACACGGCATCGTACCGGAACGCTAAATCGCTTGGCGGTACGTCTTTGCCGGTAGGGTGGTAACTAGCCACGGCCGAAGCCTCCTACTAGACCAGACCAGAGAAAATACAGAAATTATAAATTCCCAAATTGACCCTGCCGGGAATCGAACCCGGGACCTCCCGCGTTAAGGCAACAGCGCTCAACACTCCGCCAGGAAGGTCGTCAAATTATTACAACAATACACTACACAACACACACAAACACACAAACAACACTACAATATGCATTGATGAAGTACATAATTTGAGATAAGATGACGCCCGCGTAACGCGTTTTCGTCAGCTTGAATTTAGTTTTATGAGAAATCCAGTGAGATCGATAAAAAGTACCAAATTCCTACAAAATCGGTTTAACAGAAGGGCCGTTAAAGCGTGGCAGACACAAACACACTTTCGCATATAACATTAGTATTGTAGGTAAAGTAATTCAAATGATTCCAGGATGTGAGTTATATATAAGCTTAATATTATTTTAACGTTGTTTATAATTACCTTTGTTTTAATTTTGCTGCTTACTCCTCTTGGTCGGTACATGAGGAAGTTATCCGTCACCCAGAATATTAAAATCTACAAATAAAAATTTACAACAATTTTAACTTCTCTATCAGAAAAAACTAAGTAAGTACCTACTTAGTAATTAAAGACACTAGACAGTACCTTTGTATGTACAGTTATGGTGATGCCAGTTACCGGCAAAGCCTTGTAGAAACCCATCAGGGACTTTTCATAACTGCCTTACCCATACCAGGTTAGCCAGTTACCATCTTAGATTGCATCATCACTTACCATCCTGGTAGAACGTAGTCGAGGGCGAATAGATTTGGCGAATGTTCTGCCCCCCGATTATGTAAGAATTGTCGATCAAATCGTCAAGGTTCGGCGTCAAAGTAAAATAAACCATAACAGCATTGAATTAGAGCTCAATTTCGTGCACCCATTCTTATACGTTTAGGTATGTACGATACCCTAAACGTATGAGAATGGATACACGAAATTGAGCTCTAATTTAATGCTGTTATGGTTTATTTTACTTTGACGCCGAACCTTGACGTTTTGATCGGCCATTCTTAATAATCGGGGGGCTGGAATGAATCACGTTAATGAAGAAGGGGAAAAAGGAATAGCGAATTAAGAAATAGATTTGGCGAATGTTCTGGAATGACTCGCGTTAATGAAGAAGTGGAATAAGAAATAGCGAATTAAGACATAGATTTGGCGAATGTTCTGCAATGACGTAGCTTTAGTTTTAAGATACCGTAACAGATTATCACCATCATATTTTTATTTCTATGTAACTGGACGTCAATAAGTGTAGTGTACCTACCTAAATTGAATAAATATTTATGACTTATGACTTATGACTCACGTTAATAAAGAAGGGGATGATGAGCATGACTACAGCCAGTTCCAGGCGCGGGTCCGACACGGGCGAGAGTCGCAGCGTCGACAGCACAGCGACCACTGGCGGCAGGCGGAGAACTAACGCCAGTATCGACTTGGCGAAAGTAGCTAGCGCTGCGTAGAGCACGCATTGGCATATCCACGCGGAACACATTGGTGGTTTACCTGAAAATTAACCGGCATAAAATTAAATTACGGCAAAGACGTGCCGCCAAGCGATTTAGCGTTCCGGTACGATGCCGTGTAGAAATCGAGTAGGGGTATGGGTCTAATATAACTGCCATACCCCTAACAGGTTAGCCAGCTACCATCTTAGACTGCATCATCACTTACCACCAGGTGAGACTGCTGTCATGGGCTAACTTGTAGTTAATAAAAAAAAAAATATGTTGAACCAACTGCAAAATGTCATTTGTAAGTGGGCTAAAGGGAACATACTGCTCAGACACCTTTTTGTACACAAATAGTTATCGTCATTCGCCAAGCTTGATGCGTGAATATGAGCTCAGTGTTATAATACCCACCTATACAAAAATTACTGAACAAATTATTATTTTTATTACATCACTAGCTGATGCCTGCGACTTCGTCCGCGTGGTTTAAGTCTTTTTGATTCCCGTGAGAACTCCTTAATTTCCAGGTTCCTTAATTTTCACTCTCCAGGTCCTCAGCTATATCCAAAAATCACGTCAATCCGTTGCGCCGTTGCGGCGTGATTGAAGGACAAACCAACAAACAAACACACTTTCGCATTTATAATATTGGTATGATAATGCCACTTAACTTCTATGGCTTCACACAATATATTAGTGAATGTCAGTTAACAAAATTCAAAAAAAATTCAAAATTCAAATGTTTTTTATTCAAATAAACTTTTACAAGTACTTTTGAATCGTCAAGTGAATCTACCACTGGTTCGGAATGCCATTCCTACCGAGAAGAACCAGCAAGAAACTCGGTGGTTGCTCTTTTTAGATAATTCATTTACAATTTATCATTATAACTTATATCAATGTGTAGGTACATAATTAACCGCTGTCCTTAGCATTGCTGGAGCGATCAAATCCAGGCTCCTCTATCATTTACATAATCTTCAATAGTATAATAAGCTTTTTTCAGGAGCATACTTTTAATGGATTTCATAAACTTGTGTATAGGCAAGTTTAAAATAGGTTGTGGAATTTTGTTATAGAAAAGAATGCTCATTCCCACGAATGACTTGCTGACTTTTTTGAGGCGGAGCGATGGAGTCACGAGCCTATTACGGCCTCTAGTTTGCCTATCGTGCAGATCGCATATTTTTTTGTAATTATGGATGTGCTGTTTTACAAAAATTATATTACTGTAAATATATTGCGAGGCTACTGTTAGAATACCAATTTCTTTAAATTTCTCTCTAAGGGAATCACGCGGTTTTAAATTATAAATTGCACGTATTGCCCTTTTTTGTAGTACAAAAATTTTTTGAATATCCGCCGCTTTACCCCACAGTAAGATTCCGTAAGACATAATGCTATGAAAATAAGCAAAATATACAATCCTGGCAGTTTCGATGTCAGTTAACTGTCGAATCTTTCTGACAGCGTAAGCAGCAGAACTAAGCTTGCCAGCAAGTGTTGATATATGGGTGCCCCATTGAAGCTTTGCGTCTAAGGTCACCCCCAGGAACACAGTAGTATCTTCTATTTTCAACATATCATTATTCACCATTAGTTTTATATCGCTTGTGGATCTGGTATTCGGCAATGCGAACTGAACACATTTAGTTTTTTTTGTATTTAAAAGTAGATTGTTTACCGTAAACCAGTTCGTGACTTGAGAAATTGCAGTATTTACATCGTCAAAGTTGTCCTTATGTCTATCGACTTTAAAAATCAAGGACGTATCATCAGCAAATAGTACAATATCGCAAGTGTTACGGACAAAATATGGTAAATCATTGATGTACACCAGGAACATGAAGGGACCCAAAATGGAGCCTTGAGGAACACCCATTATCGAGGCTGATCCGGATGACTTCACATCGTGAAATCATCCGGGTACACCACAAAGTGGGTAGTACTGGTTATATGACCTTAAGGTTGTTTTCTATTTAAAGAACTAGATGATACCAGCAAAAAAGTCCGCATGGATTTAGGCTTTTGAGGGATTAGGAGATTTATAAAGAGGAATTTTGTCTGTTATGTAACCTTTTTTAAAATATGCTACAGATACCAAATTTCCTCGATAGGTAAGAGATTGCAAATGGATTTAGGTTTTAAATTTTTAGAGATTACCTATGTAGAAAATCATCATTGAGAATATTGATAGATCAGTTGAATAGTTATATCAGATTACTTACCATATTCACCAAAATTTATCAATGGTATGTCGTACACTCTAGAATAGTACTGCGCCAGCCGGATGCCTGCCCAGATTATAAGAAGACCCAGCGTGGAGTCCAACATGAAATTAACTATGTACCTTTGAACAAATAAGAATTCTTGTAACATTATGGGTATGTTCCGAAATACACTGCAAGCACTGTAAGGTGACGTCAATTTAGTACACTGCGAAGCCGTTCCTTTATACTGGTTACTGCTTAAAACGGAACGCAGTCAGCACTGAGAGCACCTTACCTCGAAAACGCCAGTGCTCACAGTACAAAAATGGCGACGATTTATGACGTCATATATTTCCCTAGGATACTGCGGCAGTGTACTGTCAGTCCATAACGGAACGAATTTCTCCACAGTAAGAGCACTGAACAGTGCTCTTACTGTGGATTTCGGAACACACCCTACAAAATTAATAAGTTTATGGTATTCTTTTTTCACTATGTAGCACAGCTCTTCAGCGAACATATTGTGTACGTCTATCTGCTACACTTTCATGGACCATGTTTTCAAACACTTGGATGAAATTTGGTGCAGAGTTAGGTTGCTGTGGTAGAAAGAGTTTGTGGAATCCAAAACCTTGATCTACACTGACACAGTTGAGGACATAATTTGGTTAATAATAATTTAACTTACTTTCGTAATAAATGTAGCTAATTCTGTTATACCCAATATTTACATACTAGCTGATGCCCGCGACTTCGTCCGCGTGGTTTAAGTTTTTTTGATTCCCGTGGGAACTCCTTACTTTTCCGTGATAAAAAGTAGCCTATGTCACTCTCCAGGTCCTCAACTATACTCATACCAAAAATCACGTCGATCCGTTGCTCCGTTGCGGCGTGATTGAAGGACAAACCAACAAACCAATAAACCAACAAAAAAAACACACTTTCGCATTTATAATATTAGTATGATATCATTATATCCTATATATTAACAAAACTCAATATATCTATGCAAAAATCATGTTGATGCAGTGTGCTTGAAGGAAAATCAAACAAACAAACACACTTTCACATTAATTATTATTAATAATCGGAATAGGTAGTGCAATTTGGGGTGAATGACCTGAAACATTATCATAAGTCTGTGGGATTTCTGTATTGCAGGATTATGATCCCACATTTAACATTAAGTACATGCAAGATTTCTCTTCATATTTCTTTTACATGATGTGCCTATAAGAACCGTACGAGGAAAACAGGGACAATATTTCTAAAGATTTGATAATATTTGAATTCTTTCAGTTACAAATTTATAAATCCCAACAAATCGAATCAAATCAATATTCATTTATTAAAATTAGGTACACTGTACCCTTATTGACGTCCAATTACTTATATAACATGATGGTGATAATCAGTTACTGTATCTTAAAACTAAAGCTATGAGGGTTCCAAAAGCACCGTGGTCTGAATAGTGGGAATCCCCGACCTTGTGGGATTATGTCATGCAATCCCGCAACATTGCACTACCTTTTCCTATGACTGTGTATTAAGAGCCTACAGTACTCCAGCTCGTATCAAAGGCGATTCAGGCGATGCGGGGCGCGGGGAGAACGTGAAGTGAACTTGCAATATTTCAGAATTTAATTTCTAGCAACGAAAAAAAAAACATAATTTTAAATTCAGATCACATAGTGCACGTATTGTACTAAGTTGAGTTTCTATACAAAATTTAATTAGTATAGGTAAAGTATTCATTGACTACTGCGGTTTATTTGTAAAATTCAGAGGGAAGTTTGTGATTTTTTTCTATCACGAGAATTTTTAGTAATCGTGTTTTCACATCACATAAAACTCAGTGTATATTCTTAATTTTACTATATATTTTTTTCAATGTTATTGATTCAATACTTTTATTGATATGCAGGTTCAAACGTGGGAGGTTGAGGAGTTTTTTTGACACGCAGGAACCTATAGACCCTTAAGTAAAGTAGCATAATATGTATTATGTTGCCCTAATTCCTTACCATGTACAAGGATTTCCACTGAGATGGGGTGAAAGCCATACATTAGCCGCATGAATAATGAATGCTCCAAGGCCTTGTTTAGATGTGTCATAGAACCAAATCAGCCATGGTCTTCTTGCATAGCGAGGTTCACAAAATCTTTTACCTGTAAAATCACATGTAAATTATTTCATGTAAGACAAGCTATAGGCTAATTAATGCCTATTATGAGTTGCTATTTGTTTCATGCACTACCTTTATTATAAATGTAATACATTGATAATGTTACATCAGGTACTACAACCACATGAAGAAAATAGTTAGACCAACTTTCAACTCGATCAAATGATGAAATAGTCAATGAGGCAACAAATATAGTCATTTTAAAAAAATGTACTTAAGTATATGGATGTTTTGTAGCCACATTTTACTTGGTAATATTTTCTTTTACCCATCAGTAATGAGTATTAATCCTGAGTATGAATCCGAAATTCATGTTTATGTTACCTACTAGCTGATGCCCGCGCCTTCGTCCGCGTGGATCGAGGTTTTTCGGTTCCTGCGGGAACTCCTTAATTTTCCAGGATAAAAAGTAGTCTATGTATTATTCCAGACTATAATCTATCTCTGTGCCAAATTTCATCCAGATCCGTTCAGCCGTTGGGGTGTGATTGAGTAACAAACATCCATACATCCATAATCCATACATCCATACATCCATCCAAACTTTCGCATTAATAATATTTATTTGATTACATTTACAATACAATACAATACTTTTACTTTACAATACAATACTTATACTATCAAACTATTTATTTTGGCGGGTTGGCATTTGAAATACGCATCTGGAATTTGGACTTGATAAGGGTTGATTTTTATAGGGGTAGGTTACCCCTTTCAATCGACACCCCCCCCATCCCGCGGAGATGCGTGGTTTTTTTTTTACACGTGTTTGAAGTTACGTGTAACGGAACGTTATTGTGTTTGAAGTTACGTGTAACGGAACGTTATTTTGCGTTATAGTGATTACTTTTATGTTATTTTAACCCTTATTTTTAGTAATTTTCTTTATTTATTATTATTTTTAATAGGTAAATATAATGTAAAAAAAAAAGTAACGTATAACAAGGTGCACCTATAGGTAATTAGGTTAAGGTTATTTTCCTTTTTTGACCACCCAGAAATAGGAGCCCCGCGAAGCGGGGCTCCGTCGACATGCTCTTAGAGGGGAAGAGGGTGACGGCTAAGGAGTTTTCCTAGGTCCCCCACTTTTTCTTAGGCTATAGTCGTAAATTCTTTTTAACCCTTATTTTTAGTAATTTTCTTTATTTATTATTATTTTTAATAGGTAAATATAATGTAAAAAAAAAAGTAACGTATAACAAGGTGCACCTATAGGTAATTAGGTTAAGGTTATTTTCCTTTTTTGACTACCCAGAAATAGGAGCCCCGCGAAGCGGGACTCCGTCGACATGCTCTTAGAGGGGAAGAGGGTGACGGCTAAGGAGTTTTCCTAGGTCCCCCACTTTTTCTTAGGCTATAGTCGTAAATTCTTATATAAAGTTAACACAACATCAAAAAATAAAAAAAAATAATAAAAAAAAAATTATAGGTTTCCGCGCCGCGGGGGATGGTGGGGAGGGTTCCTACCCTCCCCCCTCATCCCCCCCTCCACCCCCACCCCATACATCCAGATGCGTATTTCAAATGCAACCCCATTTTGGCTGATACTTTCAAATAATTGTGTGGCAGTGTCTCAAAGCAAATGTGAAGTGCATACTGCATAGTGAAAGGAGATAATACTTAATGCAAATGCATCTAAGTCCATGTGCAAACGCTGTCGCAATTCACAAGGCATTGGCAATGATTCTAAGGTTAAGTAATAATATAATAGTTATTGTACTTTCATATGGGGATTCATCTTACCAATTAGGCACGTAAACGCCAAAACCGCCAAGATAAACTGCATAAACCAGCCGTAAGTATCCGTAAGTGCATCTTTTGAACAATGTGGTTCTGACCAGATAATTGTGGAGTAATCCGAAGAGTTATTCATTTTTCATTTCTTCTTCTGAGTTCACAGTTCACACGGACGAATTTACCTAACATAACTAATTTTTAACAATGAATAAATGTACACAGAACCCTCATATCAAGAGTGGTAGAAATTGTACAGCGAAATGCGAATATTGCGTAAATTGAAAAATTAAAAACTTAAATAAATACCTACCTAAAAAAAGGTTCGAAAACAATTTGTTGTTATTATTTGACATCTAATTGACATTTGACACAGACGGTAGAATAATATTGACGTACCTTTTGGTAGGACTGGACGTACGGACTTCGCCCGTAGCTCTGTTTGACGCACGTGTCAGTGAGAGTTTTGGTGTAGTTTTTGTGCTTTTTTAGTGTGTAATAGTTGGTGTTGGTAAGAATATTTATATTGTGCTCGTCTTTCGCAGTTTCCACGCTGTGGAAACATGGATGTAGACCCCCTGCGTGTTCCCCCTGACCCGGGGGAGCACGTTGAAATCCCGACTTCAGATCCGCCCCCAGCATCGGCCTCCTCAGCAGGCCGTAAACGTCCTTTTGACGAAAATGCTTCATCTAACCCCAAAAAACCCATATATGACCCTTCAACCGCAAACCCCTCGGTACAATCGACTTACATCCATCCGTCCTTAACCGAACTTCCCACAAAATATCTGGAAACGGACTCTGGACCATACATCGTATATGTCTCTCGTGAGGTGGCTGATCCCTCGGCCGGCACCACGATCAGGGCTATTAAATTCGGACAATTCCTACATAAAAACAAAATCCGCTCTATTGTTAATGATGGTATAAAAAGCGTCGGTAGAAATAAAGTATCAGTTGAGTTCACATGTGGAGAAGCTGCAAATAGTTTTTTGATAAACCCAATTCTTGAATCAGCTGACTTCAAAGCTCACATCCCCACATTTAATGTCACACGAATGGGATTGGTTCGAGGCGTCCCGGTTGACTGGCATCTCGACGAATTTGTTGAGTCTCTCGAACTCCCTCGTGGATGTGGGGAGGTTCTTAAGATTAGACGATTAAACAGAAAACAAGTTACTGATGGCGTTGTGACCTGGATCCCGACCCAGTCGGTTGTTGTGACTTTCAGGGGGCAGATGCTTCCTGTTAAAATCCTTTCATACCACACATCTCTCCCAGTTGAAACTTATATGTTCCCAACTATTCAGTGTATGAACTGCTGCCGATTTGGACATATTAAATCTCAGTGCCGATCGAAGCCTAGATGCTATAAATGTGCACGAGAACACTCAGGTGATACATGCGATTTAACTGTAGATGAGGCTTCCTGCATTCTCTGCACCGGTAGGCATCTAGCCACAAACAAAAGCTGCCCAGAACATTCTCGACAGCAAGCTATTAAACAGCTCATGTCACAAGAAAACATCTCCTACATTGACGCTTCAACCCGTTTCCCTCCTAGTGGTCCATCCTACGCTGAAAAGACTAAGTCCCCTCCAACATACCCGTCTAAGCCCAACCCCACAACCTCTTCTCAACACAATCATTCTCCTAACCAATCATATCGTGAAACCAAATTCCGCACTCCTCGTCCTAGAGCCCCAATGGCAAAGGGATACGATAGGCAAGCCCACCAGAATATCACTGGCAATTGTTCTTCCTCCCTTGGCAACGGTTGTGCTATAAATAATAATGATCACTCATATTCCCGTCAAAACAACACTGATCTTATCCCTCTTTTAACCAAGTCATTAACTAACATTTTAGAAAAGCTGAATAATCAATCTTCACCGCCCAACGTTGCCCAACTTATACTTGAAATCCTTACTCTACTCCAAAATGGACTTAGTACAAATACTGCAATGGAACTGTAAAAGTCTGCGCAGTAGAAAACATGAATTAATCCTTCTAATAAATGAATACAAACCTGTTATTCTTGCCATCTCTGAGTCATGGCTCAGGCCAGGTTCTCATTTTAGGGTTCCAGGCTTTGCCTGTCTTAGGGATGACAGGGATGATGGGTATGCGGGAAGCGCCATCCTTATCCGGCGCTCTCTCGTTTATTCTTCCATCCCCCTTCCCCCTCACAGCTCTCAGTTTAATGCTGTTGCTGTGAGAATCCTTGATACCTCCTTTCTTTCTGTATATATACCTCACCCCCACTCTTCTCTCATCTCAGATTTAAAAGCTATAATATCATCTCTCCCTCCTCCAGTTGTAGTGATGGGAGACTTTAACTCCCATCACACAGCTTGGGGTTCCCATTCATGTGATGGGTTTGCAATCCTCTTGTTGGAACTCTTTGATGAACTTAATGTTTGTATTCTTAACAATGGTTCTCCAACAAGGAGAGTGTACCCGGATCAAAACCCTAAATCTGCCATAGACTTATCTCTTTGCTCTCCCTCTTTAGCCTCTCTTTTCTCCTGGCAAACCCTACCAAGCACTCACGGTAGCGACCACTTTCCAATCCTACTATCTCTGGCCCAAAGGTCTATCCCTCTTAAAAATACCAATCCTCTTATGAAATACAAGCTCACTAAAACAAAATGGCCACCATTTGCTGATACTGTTGACAGGCTTATTGACTCTCTTCCTAGTCTAGGGGCCAACGGAGACTGTCAACTTTACTATGAGAATTTTGTAAAAATTTTAATTTCATCTGCCGACCTCCATTTCCCTATCAAAAAAACTGAACGAGATTTTTACTCATCCCCCCCCTGGTGGGATGATGAATGCACAAACATAATCAATCAACGCAAGGAAGCAGAAATTTCTTACACGATGGATATGACCCGTGACAATTTTTTGAAGTACCAGCGTATTGATGCTAAAAGTAGGAGACTTACATCTAAAAAGAAAAAAACTGGCTGGGTATCATACTGTGAAACCCTAGACCCCTGTTCTCCTTCTTCTACTGTTTGGAATAAAATTAAAAGATTCCGCAGTTCTCAATCGCCTAACGACCTCTCATCCAATGATTCAAGTACTTGGTTGGATGCTTTTGCAGACAAACTCGCCCCACCTTATGTTCCTTGTGAGAATACTGATACTACTTTATCACCTATTTCCTCTAATGACGAAATGGATGCCCCATTTTCTTTTGCTGAGCTTCAGGGAGTTCTCTCCGGTCTGAAGGACTCTGCCCCAGGAAATGATGGTATTCCATACTCCTTCTTAGTGAACCTTAGTGACAAAGCGAAATACTGCTATCTTGATATGATCAACAGGTTTCTATTAACAGGATTCATCCCGGAACCATGGAGAACTCAAGTCATAATCCCAATACGGAAACCTGGCAAAGACCCCCTTGACCCAAATTCATATCGCCCCATAGCTCTTTCTTCAACTCTGGCCAAAGTTATGGAGCACTTGATAAAAAACCGACTGGAATGGATAGTGGAAAGTAGAGATTTATTGGCTAAGTCCCAATTTGGCTTCAGAAAGGGGCTTGGTACAATGGACAGTGTTGCAGTCATTACGACAGATATTCGAACAGCCCTGGCTAAAGGAGAGTACCTAGTGGGTGTTTTCCTAGATGTAGCATCGGCATATGATAATGTTCTTCTCCCAATGCTCAGGCAAAAACTGCAACAGCTGAGTGTTCCGCCGAGACTAACACGTGCCATTTGCAACCTTCTCTCAGGCAGAAATATTCTGGTGAGATCATCCTCCTCCTCTCTTCCCCCCAGAACCATCTGGAAAGGTCTCCCTCAGGGCTCTGTCCTTAGTCCTCTACTCTACAGCATTTACACAAATGATCTTGAATTGTCTGTCGTGAGCTTCTGCAACATCCTTCAATATGCTGACGACATCGCTTTGTACATATCATCGAACTCAATGGAGATTATTTCAAGTCGTCTCAACTCTGCTTTACACTATTTAGGTCAGTGGTTATCCGATCATGGTCTCTCTCTTTCTATCGATAAGTGCAAGGCCGTCATTTTCACGAGAAAAAGAATCATCCCAAACCCCAATATTGCCTACAATGATCAACACATCTCCCTTGAAACCAAAGCAAAATTTTTAGGTGTTGTTCTTGACTCCAGACTGAATGGCGCAGCTCATGCTCAACATGTAAGCCGAAAATGTGAAAGCGGTATTAACATCCTCCGTGCGCTATCAGGGGTATGGTGGGGATCTCATCCATACTCCCAAAAACTCTTATACAATGCCATAGTCCGCAGCCATCTGGACTATGGGTTTTTTGCTCTAGATCCTATCAATAAAACGGCTACAGAAAAATTGAACAAGATTCAATATAAAAGTTTGAGAATAATACTTGGCGCCATGAAGTCTTCCCCCACAAATTCATTGCAAGTGGAATGTGTTGATCCCCCAGTTCAAATCAGAAGCCAGTATTTATGTGACCGTTTTGTCTGCAAAGTTTTACAGCTCTCCTCACACCCACTACTGGACAGCCTTCGACGGCTGAGTTCTGTCATCAGAGCCAACCAAGACAAAACCTTTCTTTTAAAAAGTTTCCTTAAATTTACATCCCTCCCACACCCAATTAATTCTTCCCCCAGACTGCCTCTGTTTTCTACCCCTTATAAAAGTTTGATTTGTAATCCCCCAATTGTTAATCTTGGTATTCACAAAGGTTCAGTTGAGGCTAACCAAAAATTTAATGAAATTATTCAATACGACTGGCCCGATTTCCTTACAATATACACTGATGCCTCAAAACTATCTCAGAATGGCTGTGTTGGAGTAGCATGTTGGATTCCAAAATTCAAAATTAGTATACAATTCAAGTGTCCCCCAGAATCTTCAGTATTCACAGGAGAAGCTATAGGCATATTAGAAGCAATCCTTTTCGTGGAAGCCCATAATATTAGACAAACTATAATACTGACTGACTCCCTAAGCTGCTTACAAGCCCTTAAAGATAACCCTTTCCATAATAAGGGGAGAGTCTCTGTTGTGTTCAGGATCCGGGAGGTGTTATATTCTTGCCAGCAGAAAGGCCTAAGCGTTACACTGGCCTGGATTCCGGGTCACTCTGGTATTAGTGGCAATGAGACTGCCGACGCTTGCGCTAAACTTGCAGTTGAAATGGGTACTATGACCCATTATAGTAACCACCCACAAGACCTCCGTTCCCTAGCAAAATCTGACTTGGAGAGCTCTTGGAACTCAATGTACACTGAATCGATTTCTATCAAGGGTAAGCATTATGCTTCCATACAACCTGATATCCCACGACGACCTTGGTTCTTCTTTCATAAAAAATCGGTTCGCTGGGTCACCTCTACTATCAGTCGTCTTCGAATTGGTCACGCCTGCACCCCCGTACACTTGGCAAAATTAAGAGTGCGTGACAGCTCCCTGTGCGAGTGTGGTCTGGACGAGGGATCAGTCTCTCACATTTTCTTCTCCTGTCCTATTCTTCCCTTTAAATTATATGATGTTCTTCCCCCTAAAGTTCCCCGTCCCTTGAATGTTGTGTGTGTCCTAATGTTAGCCTATAGTCCTTATGTTAAGTATCTTTGTAAATATTTTAAAATTAACAAACTTAAATTGTAATTTGTACTATAGTAGATCCCTATTATTTTTATATTTATTTGTGTTTGTCTCTTTATGGTATTCTGTTATTTAGAATAGTTTACTAACAAATATATTTATGCCTTCTATTACAGAGCGTTTTCACAAATTTTTGCACTGTAACCGGCCAATCTCCTTTGTGCCTCCCTCAAGTTACTCGACACTGGCGAAGTGCATTGTGCTGTTTTGGCACTAATAAAAGCCATAAACCAAGAAAAGAAGAAGACTGGACGTACCTTTACCTTACCATGACCTTACTGACAGTGGCATGCCCATGGCATGCCATGCACACATGCATCACAGATTAATAATTTATTACAAATTCAAGTATTTAATTAGCCATGCATGCAGCCCGACCGGCTATAAATTGTCGCAATATTACGTCCAAACATATCCGTGTTTGTTACTGTGTTTGTTATCGTGTTTGTTACTGTCCTTAGAACTGGCTTGGCGTCAGCTTTTTCAGGATTGTATTAGCAATCTCGAGATGATTCTGAAATTGTCTATGGACATTTTCAGTACCTTCTAATAAATTAAATTCATTATAAGGTACTGAAATATAAATAATTATACTTATTATCATTATTTACTTAATACTAGCCTAAGCCTAATAAAAAAACCTCAATCCACGCGGACGTAGTCGCGGGTCTATAGATATAATCAAAGGTCGCGGGCATCACCGCGAAGTCCTACGCTTTGGTTCTACGTCCGCGTGGATTTTGAGGTTTAATTTTGAGGTAATAATCTGTGGTAATAATATATCAATCAATGAAAAAGGAAACTTCCTTCGTCATTGATATCAATAGGTTATTTCTTTTTAAATTGCAGAATTTTAACATGGAGGAAGGAATTACGACTGCCGTAGTCTTCATTATTCTATGAATTTTAAGAATCAAGTGTTGCAATAATTAAATTTATTGCAAACCGAAACATTCTAAAATAACCAAATGATTTTACTGCATTCTTTTTTGGAGGGTTAACCAAGTAGATTAATCGCAAATCAATTACTAGAATAGGTACTAAAATTACTCCCAAAAAAAATTATCTGCAAATCGTGTAGACTGCGCTTAAGTTGCACCACAAACAAACAGACTATCATCTTTTCCACAGATCTTTTCTTTCTTGCTGAATGCTGATGTTGCCGCCATTTTTATTGTTTTAAGTATTGTCGTTTGTAATTGCAATTTCGTGAAAATTGTTATAATCATATCGATTAAATATTATTAAATATCGCTGCACTCGAAATAAAAGGATTTTCATCTGGTGAGTGCTATTTTATGTATCAATATTTGTGATAATTTAATGTGTTGTTCACGTCACATTCATGTCACAATTCACAATATCGATCGATTATGTTTTGGTCACCGGTCGGCGGTTTAGTATATTATAGTAATCAGCGTATAAAGTCTACGGTTAAGCAATGAGAAAGCAATATTTGCTATCTTATGTATTGTAAATTAATATTATTGATACTAACTAAAATGTCATTTTAGATTTTTTGGTTATCTTTACCACCGATCTTTACAATCATAATGTTTGAATTATATTCAATTTGTTTCTATGTACCTACCTGTTAAATATGAATCGAATACTTAGACCGGTGTTTAAAAAGTATGATATTCATACTTTTAAAAACCGGTCAAGTGCGAGTCAGACTCGGGCACAAAGGGTTTCGTACAACCACACAATGTAGATGTTTTAGTAGTTAAATAACAATAAAGATGTCATAACAACATAATCAGCTGTTAAATAACTGGCTTACGCATGGCGCTATACTGGTATCACTGGCAAACTATTCAACACCCTATGATTAGGGAACCCTAATTACCGATTTTCGTATTTTTTCTTACATAAGTATACATATATAGACCTCGCTTCTTGCCAAATTTCATGATTCTAGGTCAACGGGAAGTAAGTAAGTAAGTAAAAGGTATTGATTTATTGGCATATAAGTAGTGTAAAAATATGCAACATATGACATACAACGCCAGCCCCCCTAGCATGGGCCGAGACAATTTTCTCCCTGAGGAAAGGACAAAAATTTTATTCCTAAATAAATAAATAAAAACGCTAAATAGCGGTGGATAAATAGTCCCCCGAGTCCCCGTGAAATTTCAAACGGGGATAAACTTCTCCTCTCCCCTGTTGCCGTGCTCTGAGAAATGGATAAGTTAATTTTATCTCTTGTCAGTGGATAAAATCGGGGGATAAAATTTTTATCTCCGGCCCATGCTAGCCCTGCTGTACCTTTTAATTGCATTGACTTAGAAGCTTGATTTTTTTGCAATTCCATGGGACCATAGACCTAAGTATTTGATATTAATTTTGACTTGATATCTCCACACGTTCTAGAAGAAAAGGGCGCAGACAGACGCAACAAAGTGATCCTATAAGGAGTACCTTTTTTCCTTTTGAAGAACGGAACCCTTAAAATGGATTATTATTTTAGATTATTTCTGTAATTAGGTATTTCATGGTATACTTCTAGTACTTACCTACCTATAGGTACTTGGTAAGTAATCATTAGTTTAAATAGGCTCTTAGACTAATGGTTACTTGTTTGGTTGCTGTGAAGAAATAGGTAATAAAATTCAACAGGTGCTATTTAAACATACCCTATTTAGTTAAAATCATTATTTGTCTCTAAAAATTTATCAGCCAATTATCAATGTGCATCTGAAAAATACTATCTTATCCACTACCTACTACACTAGCATCTGTAAATACAACCCTGCATGGTAGATATTTTTTAGCATCTACAGCACACATATACACACAGTTATAATCTACTTGATGATGATGTCACCAGTCCAGCTTTGATTGCTTATATCTCTGAAACCTAACACTTTAGAAGATTTTGGCTCATAATATTTGTCTTGCTTGTATTTATGCTTGCTTGTATATTAATTACATAATACAAGTTTTATGAGTGGCCATTTATTGAAAAAAAAAGTTAAAATGGCAGGATTGTAGGTAGGCCAGGCTCCATACTAAAATATTCAAACCCTTTTAATATTCAAATGAGATTTAATATTTGGATTTGCAATTCATTGCATATATTCAAAATATTAATTATGTCAGTTAATAACTGACAATATATATTAATATGTTGTATATGGGGTTCTATTAGTTAGGGTAATTTGCTAATTGGAATTATCATATTTTATAACTGAGAATGTTTCAATACCATAAAAATACTCGTGTATGATTTTGTAACCATGTTTAGTTAGATTGCTAATTGGATTTGATTGGATTTGGCCTACACTCTTTCACTTTTGGCCAAGATCCGTTGTTGCAGCAAGAATACCGTAAATTCAGCCAATCATAACCATCATTGAGATTGTAGCAATGATTTGTGCAGGTTTTTTGGAATAGTGTAACTGATTGTACCTACGGATGCATACTGATGCGACAACCTTCATAGATAAAAATAGCTGCTTTTCTTTAATGTAAACCCTTGTAGGGTTAGATTGTGGATTTTGATATCAGGCAGTAACTTATTATAGTCCTTAATCTTACAAGTATTAAGGGTACAATTTCTTTCAACAATATACCAATGGCAAAAGTGGTTGCAAATGTGAGCATAGCCTTATAAATTACTACAGCAGTTCAAACTTTGTCAATAATTCTTTTCATTTAAAAGCATTCTCTCCAAGGAAATTAGAAAAAGAAACCAACTATTGGAAGTAAAGTTTTATATTTATAATTTTGGTAATGTGCCAGCGTGTGTTTCATTTCCAGAACAATAATTTCTGAGTCATAATAGTTGGTTTGCTAGTTGACTTCTGGTATCCAGTAATCACAAGTGGCGTGCACCGCTTACTCTAATTTTAATAATGCTTATTTTCATTACAATCTGCCATTAAATAGGTTCTTACCCAATGAATGCTCACCCTGGCTTCAAACCCTGTGCACACCTCTGCTGGAACTCGATCAGATCATACAATCGGGGGCATCAAGCTGTTTTTTTTTGAACAAGCTCTTGTTTGTTGGCTTTGGCAATGCAAAAAATTTATATTACTTTCATCAATGTTGTCACATGGTTTCGAAAGTCTGATGGTTTCGAAATGGTCATGAGGTTTCAAATTTCGATGAAGATAACGGTGGCTATAGAAGGTACCGTAATTTGATTTGATTTAGTTAATTGTTACGGTGGGAATCGCAATATCTTTGGGTTGTAAGGCATTGATTGGTTACAGTACACATTGGCATGATAGGTATATAATAAACAATGAACTATGTAAACTCTGCATGGGAAATGTGCTTAAATCTTTTGATATAATATTATTTGTAGGGTAACAAAGAGACATTTTTATTTCGTTATTATGGCCTCTTATCTTAAAGTTGCATTTACCTTAAAGAAACCTCATAGTACGTACTAAACGTCAGATGATATTATTATTGTCTTCCGCTATCGCACACAACATCCATTTTTCATGACACGTAGCAATTCGATTCAACTCTTTATATCGTTGCAAATACCTACCGATATTGTCTATCGATACCTCTCGTAACCCTATAAAAGGAAATTATGCATTTGAAAGTACCCCTAGTAGATGTATTTTTAAAATGCATTACGAGATATCGTCGTCTTTACGTTTTCGATAATCCAATTCAATAGCATGTCTCTATCAACCTCGGTGAATTAAAAATGGCCTATTACGATATTCCTTAAATGTCATCTTACAAAAGTGCTTTGTTGAGCACCTCAGGTTTTTGTTTTCGCATTAGCGGTATCGGAAAGAAGTTAACTAGTACGTAGACTTCTGGAAGTTGCAAATACAACCATAATACCGGTACGCAAACCTTGGCTACTATTACGGTTTAACGACTTTGATACAAGAGGTGGAAGGAGTTTTCATTTTTTAATTAGCTCCAAGATGTGACGGGTCTTTAAGTGGAAAAATTCCATTTTCCAAGACCATTTTGATTTCATCTGGCACATGAAAATGATTGGGGAATGATAAATAGACTAGACTTTATCATATTCTTACAATAAGTACCTACTCAGACCTCGGGGCAATATAATCACTAATATTATAAATGCGAAAGTTTGGATGAATGGATGGATTTTTGTTACTCAATCACGCCAGAACGGCTGAACGACGGAACGGGAGAGTTCCCGCGGGAACCAAAAAACCTCAATCCACGCGGACGAAGTCGCGGGCATCAGTTAGTGTTGAATAATCTGAGAATAGGTAGATGTTTACAAGGTATTCTAACTTGTTTTAATAATTAATGCTAATTGGCAGTGGATAGATGTTTCTAATGTGTTATTAGATCAAATCATCTGTAGTTTAGCATAATCATGGGTATATCGAACCAACGGTAGTTGAACTTTTAGTTTAAAATGATACCTACCAAATAAAGCCGATAGCTAAAAAGATTTTTATTAAGCGATTTACTATTATACATATTATGTTCAACCTAAAACTCGGCCTTCTTCGTAATCAATCACGAAGTCAAACATCTGTGAAATCTTCGGAGTAATCTATCTGATGAAGCATTTTAGAAGGAGTTAAAGCCGCGAGAATTGAGATGTTCTCTGATAGAATACTTGATTTTGTCTTTCATGCAACCTTTTTGATAAAAGCCATGGTACAATTTAATGATTATTTTGATAGACCATTTAAAATATTCGCCCATCAGAACAAAATAATGTTTAATGCTTTGCGTGCGTGCATTTCAGTTGGGACTGTTTTAACGCTGCCATTTAATTTAGGTTTAGATACCTATGTGATATACACGCCACTGCCACCTGAGGCTATTACATAATATGGACTAGAAAAATGTGAATCTAATTGTCGACTCATCCCTCAGCTAGGTGGCGGGTGGCAGAGGGTGTTGTCGATAGACTGTATCGAATGTGGAACGATAATAATTATTGGTGGTGGCGGCGGTGGGCCGAGGGCCAGTGGTCGCTTTCCCGCGGCTTAACCGTCAACAAACGGTCGCGCGGCAACCGCTCATGACATATGCATGAGAGCGGCATGGACGACGCCGCTTAAATATACAAGGACGGACGGGAAAATTACTAGAGAGGCAAATACTAGATGTCTCCCCGACTTTGCCGCTAGCGTGCGGCACGCCCACGAGCTGGGCCCTTCCAATTACCCTCACGAAACGTCAAATGCGTTTCTTACATTTCACAGTTATTTTTACCACCTAACCACCACGTCTTCTTCATAAGTCATGAAGCTTGCTGTACAATTGAATGCACCATTCGGTATTCTTATTGCTCCGAAGGTTAGACACGCTACAGTTAATATTGGATGAACTACATGCCATGAAAGGCTCTTTAATAATTTGGTAGTTGCAGCGCAACCATATTTTATGAGTAGGTGAGGTCAGGGTATTTAAAGAATGCACTTTCGGCAACTATAATAATTACATATTAATATCTGAAATAGAGACTCGAAATGGATAGGTTGTCATTGAAAAGCATATAAAATAGATTTTCTATTTTGTAAGGTCAATAGCGGAGATTTCTTAGCGTTTGCCTCATCTCCCTGAAGGTTAGGTATATCCTTATGTCGCTCACAGACGATCTTCATCCCCATCATCTTTCAAATCCCAGATTGACATGGCTTAGTGATTGTTTTTAATTACCCATTATTCCCGTTGCTAGTATCTGCAGCCGTCCTTACCTACTGCTTACACCAGCATCAAAGTTAAGGCTAAGATTTATATCTACCAAATTCTGCATAACTTTTCGATGCCTTGGTAGAGTTTTAATTGATTGAAAATCTATCGTATCATGTTATAGCATGTTATAGCCTCATCACTAAGGCGTCTATGTTAGCTATTGCTAACATAGACGCCTTAGTGATGAGGCTCGCGACGCAAGGAAGTTATGATCGATATGAGCATCAAATATTTACGCGGCGCCGACCCATGGAGGAAACGGAATAGATAACTATATTTTAAAAGGCCGCTTCGGAGCGACTTTCCTCTGCTGCCCTAATTATACTTTTTAATAATTAGGTACCTACTGTCGGTAGTCAGTATGATACTATTGGGTACTATTATGTTATGGTATTGAGGTAATATTGATTTTGGTTGTAATTGTAAGTGGTTAGCATGTTCGACTGCGGCCGACGAGGTTCCGGGTTCGAGTCCCGGGTCGGGCCATGATTAAGTTTTGGGGTTTCCGGACTAGAAATTCAGGAAAACTGCGAAAGGCAACGCCACTGGTGAAGATAGGAAAGTTACTTCATACGTTAAATAATCAAATAAATATTATAAATGCGAAAGTTTGGATGGATGTATGGATGTATGGATGTTTGTTACTCAATCACGCTCGAACGGCTGAACGGATCTAAATGAAATTTGGCACAGAGATAGATTATAGTCTGGAATAACACATAGGCTACTTTTTATCCCTGAAAACTAAGGAGTTCCCGCGGGAACCAAAAAACCTTAACCCACGCGGACGAATCGCGGGCATCAGCTAGTAATAAATAATTTTATACCATTTTTCTTTTCGGCAGCGTAAATATGAAAATTTCATACGTTAAAGAATAATTAATTCTATTATACTATTTTTCTTTACTGCAGCGTAATATGAAAATACTCTTATACTTAGGTATTCTCCTTCCTTTTCTTAGTGCGTACATTTACAAGGAAAAATGTTAGCGGTATCGTGTTTCAAAAGATGAGTTATGTAAATGTATAAAGATTAGCCGGAACGTCTGGTAAGTAAGGCCGTAATGCTTTCACGGCTCGTTGGGTATTATCCTATCGTAGAGCGGAGGCACGGGCGCGGGCGAACGCCTTGGGGCGTGAAATAAGCGCGATTGCTTTGTGTCAAGTGGCAATCACGACCCGAAGGGTCACACCATTGCGCGTTTGGGCCAATAAATAATATTCAGCAAATATTTGGCCAGCCTGCCAGGTTCCGCTACATATTTTGTCTTCATTCGAAATCCTTTGATCTGACTTAACTACTTACATCTGATTAAACTTCATTTGTTCAACATTTACTTCCACAAGTTTGTTTAACTTTATAGTTAAATTAGTGTCACCATTTTCATCTTCGTTGCCTTTAATTGACCATAGTTGATAGAAGTTTCTAGAATCTAGATATAGATACGGACGTCTTGTCATCAATCGAAACTGAGGCTATACGTATTCTCTGTGAAGAAGAAGTTTCTCATTTTTGACTTGAGATTCATAATTTGCTACCAAGTCCCAAAATATTAATAATATAATAGCTACAATTTGCATAAACCCTCACAAAATTGTGCTTCTCTCTAATTCATAATTGTTTGTGAGCTTTTCAGTTACCCTTTATACCTATTTCTGCCTCACAATGAGCTTAGTGGCTTGTTGTTTAAGTTGCAATTATGTAGGTACTAAGGTAACGGCCTAGGAGTCTAGAGCGTATGCTTTGTCTCTAACTCTCTACCTCAAAGGCGAAATGTTTACATGTTTGTATTGTACAGAAAGATCAAAAGCGTCATTCATATTTTACAATGATCAATATTTTTTTATTTTTGTATAACCGACTTGTGTTTTTATAAACAAACTAGCTCTTGCCCGCGGCTTCGCTCACGTTCAAATTTCAAAGCTCTATTTTACCCCCTTAGGGTTGAATTTTCAAAAATCCTTTCTTAGCGGATGCCTACGTCATACTAGCTTTCTGTATGCCAATTTTAAGTCCAATCCGTCCAGTGGTTTGAGCTGTGCGTTGATAAATCAGTCAGAAACCTTTGCTTTTATATATTTAGATATGGTTTTGAAAAAATTCTGCCTTGAGTTGACCTCTGACCATTTAGATTTTTTCTCTAGTTATGCTTTGCAGCCGATTTGCATGACATTCTTTATGATTTCAATTTTTCAAATCAACCAAAACTTCGTTTTGGTCTACTAAATGAATTCAATCGTTTCTTTCTGAGATTATTTGGTTCACATCTCGGTAACTTACTATAAAAATAATGACTAGGTATTAGTACGCTAATTTGTATCAGATTAAAAGATATCTTCTTACTTTTAGCAACTTTTTATAGATTACTAGCGATCCGCCCCGGCTTCGCACGGGTAGCACTAATAATCCTAATCTATATAATATGAAACTATCCTATCTCTCAAGTTAGATCGAACTGCACATGGTGTGCGAATTTTATTATAATCGGTTAAGTGGTTTAGAAGTCCATTGAGGACAAACATTGTGACACGAGATTTATATATATTAAGATAAGGCGCCTTGACTGTCCATCCATCTGCCTCTTTGAAATGTCTTAGATAAAAAAAATTGGCAGTCATAGGTACTGTGATAGAAGTGAAAACTTATAACTTAGAATTTTAGCATTAATATTTGAAATTGTCCCTACCAAAAAGTGTTCAACGCATTAACATGTCGTTGACGCGAACCTATAAGATTTTCCCATACCAAAAAGTGCACAACGCATTAGCATGTCATGACGCGAACCCATAAGATTTTCCCCTACCAAAAAGTGCTCAACGTATTAGCATGTTGGTGACGCGAACCCATAAGATTTTCCCCTACCAAAAAGTGCTCAACGCGGCTAAAGAAGTTTTCACTTCAAAAAAATGTAAATTGGAGTCATAGATATACAAGTAGGTATGTATCAATAAAAAGTCTCAGAGCTTAGGTATCGGCGCATTTTCCTTTGATAACCCCTAATTTGGTAGTTAGACATGTGTCAATTTCTCTTCGTGCATGTCGCGTGTGGACACAGACAAGACAAGTGTCTAGGCCGCTTGGCGCGCGTTCTCATGAACCTGAATATTTCAGCAGTTCGCGAGGAACAAATTACAGACCGTATCACCCCCCGGTTTTCTACAATTACATAGTACTAAGTCTGGAAAGAACGGACAATTAGGTCAGCCGCAGTACTGCATAATTGTTCCCACAGCCGCGATGTTCCCACGATTCGATATGACATACTGCATTGTCCGAGCACCTGCTGTTATCCCACAACCTTAAGCATCGCTGAATAATATATTATAGATTCATTTTATAAATATGTGACATCATGGTGATGGCCTACGTATAGGAAAAGTAGAAATGTGAACGATCGATATTGTCGCATTTTCATTTTTTTTTCCAGCTGCCGGAGGTCACAGATATGGTAGAGTTATTCCCAATTGAAATGGGGTAATATCCATGAATCAATTCATATCATTTCTTGATTACCCATACTGAACAGTCACAGTAGTAGAAGTTTACAGACCATTAGGCACAAGTAAGAAAAAAAATCTCAAAAATTAATATTTAAAAAAAAACTCAGCTTGAAGCACCAGAATTTTAGAGATAGGTCTGCGTTAATGTTTAAAGAATCATGTACCTGATAGAAATTCAGGTCTTGAAAACGATTTCATGCACTTTGTTGACACCCTGTTGCCGTGGAAACGATTGTCTTCAGCGAGGCCTCATCGGTCCGCTAATAGCTATTGACAAATAGGTGGTTATGTACTATTCATATTGGTCACTGACTGTATGTACCTACTAATGTTGTGGGCCAAACAGACATGGGTTTTAATGTGTTTGATCGTTATTATTTGGCCCGTTCTATTGATTGATCTTCTAATTGTCTACTGAATGTTATTTTGTATGGCATAACCGCTGATTTGTTTGAATAACTATTTGTTAGAGGTAAATATTGTCTGCTCTTCGTCAGAAGCTTACACCTTTATTTCGAATTCTTGCTTAGTATTCTAATCGTGAATCACTGATAGCCTAGTGGTTAAGTAACTCGACCTCTTGGATGGGTTCGCGGGTTCTATCCCCAGGCACGCACCTCCAACTTTTCGAAGTTATGTGCGTTTTAAGAAATTATATATCAGTTGCTTCAAACGGTGAAGGAAAGCATCGGGAGGCACCAGCATGCCCGAGAGTTCTTCATAATGTTCTCAAAGGTGTGTGAGGTCTGCCAATCCGCACTTGACCAGCGTGGTGGACTAACCCTTCCCATTCCGAGAGGAGACTCCTGCTCATTAGTGAGCCGGCAATGGGTTGATAACAGAGAGAGAGCGAGAGAGATTCTAATCGTTAAATTATTCAATTCTGAATAAAGTCTAAATAAGTTAAAGTTGCGTACCACTGATCAATGTCGCTTATGGTGATTGGATATACAAAATCGGTGGACCCATTTTTGTTAGCATTTACTAAAAGTATATAAAAATGTCAAGTATTTTCCCTCGAGACTCGAGAGTCAAGAAGTATTTGTGGAAAATCGGATATTGTGAAAAATAATAACGGAAGCGAGTACAATAATGATATATTTCGACTTTTGTGCTATATAGAAGACACAATATCATGATTCCCTGTAAAATGTGTCTACTTTGTTTGGGAAAAAAATGTTGGAATTGAATTGTCGATCCAAGGTTCAACTTACAAAGTAAATTGGTCGATTAGAAAATTCGTAAAAAGTTTGTAAGATGGGCAATCAGCCAAATGAAAATCCTCGAATCCTACCTCAAAAACAAAAGTTATCTGTGTTTGTTATAGAATATGTTTATTTTGGAATTAGTTCTATTAATGTAACTAAACGACTTTTTCCCCATTCCTTTCTTCGCATTAATAAGAATATGATCATCCAGCAGACGTCAATTTGTTAAGTGCTGTCAAAGGTGGATATTGTATGGTTAATGACTTGGTTGCATGCAACCTGCTTTCAGCTTTGATCTCTTATTACCTTGAAGCATTATGTAGGCAAGTTATTCAGGTTAACATTTATGAACAAATACGGCTCTGACTGCCCTATTCTTCTGTTTACTTTTTACTGTTTTTAGAAACTTTTTTTTCTTTTAAGAGTGTTGGCTAATGCTTTATAAATTCGAATTCTAAAGTCCTGAATACTTATGTGTTTATCGGTTTTCGGGCATGCATTTTGGAATTATATTTGGGTTGGTCTGGCCTGGTGCGAGGCTTCGGTCGTGACTAGTTACCACCCTCCCGGCAAAGACGTGCCGCCAAGCGATTTAGCGTTCCAGTACGATGCCGTGTAGAAACCGAATAGGGGTATGGGTTGAATATAACTGTCATGCCCCTAACAGGTTAGCCCGCTATCTTAGGTTAGGTTAGGTTATCTTAGACTGCATCATCATTTCACCATCAGATGAGATCGCAGTCAAGGGCTAACTTGTAGTGGATAAAAAAATAATGACGAAAGTTAAAATAATAGAATATAATATATCCTCATCCCTTTGAATTGCGCATGTTAACGTGTTTAATTCTAGCTTTCATGTTTTTATCATATCGTTAATCGTACCATCGAGCATATTATATTGCAGACGAATACAAACCTATCGAAGTTGCAAAAAATAAACAGCTTTATGAAAAGCTTGACTTGGTTGGTTCATAAACCAAGTCTTATAGCTGAGGCTCTTTTCGTCAGGCGAGTTCTTGGCGCTGACTTCAAAGAGAAATAATAGGTATGTTATGGAACAGAATAATATGTTTGCAAGCCACATCACGAACAGTTCAAGTTATGAACAGATCATGAAAGTTTGTTATTCCATACATCTAAGCTTGCTTGCTTAAAAACAGTACGAAAACTGTCTTTTGAGTTGCTTGATTTAGGTTAATGTACATATATTTGTAGGTTATAAGTACCTGTAATGCCGTTTTCGACATTAATTGCGCTATTATTTCTCGCTAATATTACTAAATTTAGTGTTTCAGTACCAGTACGTACTCGACTTTATTTGTCTGGTGTTTTCTTGAATCTTAGATTAGTTTATTATTAAATGGCGATTACAATTTATAACAAAAAAGATAACAAGAAACTTTTAAGATGGGGGGAATTGCTCGATTTGTTTTTGTCTATAACTATCTTTTACAAACTTTATAAGTTTCTCATACCGACTCACGCAATAGAGTTTGAGGTGGTTTGAGTCTGTCTTGTCTCTACTTATGATATCAGAGGCGGTATTGTTACCTAAAGAGTAAAGACAGAGCGGGATGCCGTCTTACGGTGTGACTTGTTAAGTTCTCGTTTCCGGGGCACATTGAAAGGTAAGGGGTGTTGTCGTTAGGGCTTTGCGCATGTGCCGCGGCGGCGCCCCGGAGTCTCACAGGGCCGTACAAAACCCGTGCTGAGCCAGAACGATGCCAGTTTACTAGCGCCAGCCCTATAAAACGCTCGCCTCCTTAGAACATTTTCATATGAAACGTTACGCGTTTCACCGCACATACAATGTAGGTTCGAACCATATAATGTGGAAACAAATTGAACAATTGTACTACCCGTAAAAATATATAATTTCAAATTCTATTGTTCTAGGTACAACTTTCCTTGTCGTAAACGTCCTGGTTGAATAATTAGGTGAGTATTTTACCCGCGTTTTTTGATCACACCTTTTTTATAATTACACGCGAGCTGTTTGTGTATGGCCCATTATTTCGATCATATTGTTGTAAGGATCGTTTCATGTGTACCTTTACCAATTACATATATGTATGTATTTTGTTTTGCTTGCTTTTTTATAAATTTGTTATTAGGAAACCACTTTCAGAAGAGTACTTGACATGTTTTTCTTCAACATTATAACTAGCTAATGCCCGCGACTTCGTCCGCGTGGATTGAGGTTTTTTGGTACCCGCGGGAACTCTTTAATTTTCCGGGATAAAAAGTAGTATACCTACACTAAAAAACCAGCTGTCTGCTAAATTCACATTAAGCGAAGTTAATATGGACGTTAAGTTTTCTTAAATTTTCTAATGTTTCGCGCAACTTTCTTAGTTTTTGCTTTCATAAGAACCTTCTCCTTACAATAACAAATACAACAAAAATAGAATTAGCAAAATTGGTCCAGCCGTTCACGCGTGATGCCGTGACATAGTGAAATAGGGATTCATTTTTATATATTTAGATTAGATATGTGTGAATACCTAAGCCTTATATAAAGTTTCCCATTAACAATGTACTATTGTGATTTATCCACTAAAAGGATTTCGAAGGGACTATCAATCACTTAACTTCAATATAAAACTTATTCTGCGAGCATACTGTAAGCACATCTGAGCGAATCGTTATATTTCCACTCGCAAAAAAAACGTATAAATCTTACTAATCGTGAAGCTTATATTAAAAGTGGATGCGACAATCGTGTCGTGGAGCCCCCCCTTTATTTTAAATAGGTTCGAGTTCGTTCGAGGCTATGTTTTTACTGAATATATTTTTACTAAGCGCGGTAGAATCCTCCAAATGGGTGAACGCTCGAAGGTAGGACAGCTGGTAGTGACATTTGGAGCGGAGTTTTTTGCGCAAAGGTTCAGGCATACTGCTTGGGACGAACACCTGCCGTGGCGACACCCGGCGAGCTGCTCTACCTTTCAATTACGTATCTATGCTTTGAATCGTTATTCTTTATTATTACTATACTTTAAACAGTATAAATAAACTTTTAGTTATAAAAGGTGTATCTAAGCCTTGTAAGGATACCCAAAAATCTAATGTAATTTTTTTAGGCTACGAAGTTTGAACATTCATAGTTGGAATAGGAATCATTTCGAGCATAAGTTTCACTCCACAGGATATATAATAGGGTTTCAAGGATTTCGATGGTTATGCTAAATACCTATAGGATTATTTCATTATTGCCTTCAATAATGGAAGAAGCATAATTTATATTTGTATTGTCTATTCGTGTAAAATATCCTAAACATTTCTTAACCGGGTGCCATTTAGAAAATAAATCTCAACTGGGTTGCTAATAAAGTTAATATGTCAATTTATCATCCGTATTCTATTATATTTGTTTAACATATAGAACAATTTTTAAATGTAGGTATCGTTCATTATTATTATAATATAACACGATAATTACGTTCGATATTGTTTTACGCATAGTAATACGTTCGAAATAATTTATTTGTTATACTTCTCCTTATTAATTAATTAATTAATTAATATTATTATATTATGATTTAACTGGTAGCACTGCACAACTAATCAACCTCTGGAGTCTAGAATCTTATCATTGATTTTGTCACGCGTCTCTACTTATTTTTGACTAGCTCTGCGTGATCTACATTAATTTATTATATTTATACAACTATAAACTTTATATAGTTATTATTATTACCAAATAATTTATGGTAAATTCGGGTCACAGGAGTAATTTTTACGAAATATTAATTACCGTTTCAGTCGAACAGTTTATTGTATTATTTTTCATTAATTAATTTTCAATTGTAATAAATACAAGAAAAATAAGTAATATATATTATCATATATTTACGTCACTATACATGTGATTATGATTGAAGCGTATCTTTACCTACATTCGTAATCATATTATGTATAGCGACTCGATGATAGTACATAAATAAAGGATCTATTACCTACTTAATGTTTTTTTTATAATTATTACCATTGAATATAATACATATGGTATATAATATAGGTTGAACATAATTATACACGATTTTAATACCGAGTCTGTAAGCCTGTAGGTAATAGGTACCTATCATGAGATGAATTGAAAAGCAATTGATAGGGAGTTCGAACGTGATCAAAGAGCGATCTGTGAAACTCCACAGAATACAAAATTTGTAAGCGCGCGAATTTAGCCCGTAGTGTGTGCAGGGTACACCTGTACCGTGTCACTGACCCCGTCACCTGCTGTTTGGTACAATTACCATATTTAGAGCCCCTCTACACGTTGCCGATTTTTTATCAAGAAACGTGATTGCCTTCATTAGCCATAGGTCTACACATACCGAGTATAATAGGTATGGGAGGGAAACGTCGGAACTTAAATACGGTCTCATCTTAGAAATTACGTTTAGATAATACCTGAATAAGGTCGCAAATATTCTTATTATTAAAAAAAATCCTCTTAATTTCTGTCACATATACAATCGCGAAGACGCCAAACTCTTTTGTTTTTGTTTCTTATTGAAAAAAAAAGTTCCTTAAGTGGAGAAGTATAACCAACTTCACGTAACGAGTCAGGGTTTGTTAACTTTTGATTAAAATTTTGTTGGATGTATGACTTGTGCAACCTTTTCTTTTTATTGATGGTTAAAGTTTTACGGTAAATGAAACGTAGCTTTAATTACCTGTTGTGCAACTTGGCCTAAGGTTACGCTAACTAGGTATATTACGATATAAATATTGAAATTATTGTTAAAAAAACATAAGACTTGAATATTATTTTAAACAAGTACCCTTACCTTAATAGATCTTACCGTAAATAAAGTCCTCCAATATAATTTTAATGAATTCCTATATAGCCTGATAGCTTAGTTTGAAAGCCATTATATACGAAATGAACGTTAATATAAATGGATCCATTATATTTTGCTCATTTAATACGAGACGTTTTCAATATTTCTATACAAAATAATTAGGTAATGGCGGAGATAAATATCCTGACAATTTTATAAGAGCATCAGAATGGTAAAGCCAAATGCACACTGATAAATTGGGCACAAAGTAAAATTCTGTATGTAGCTGATTAAATGTGAATGATGCCTCAACGAGTTTTCTATTTAGGGGCGGACGTAAATCCGAAATATCGTAAATTGCCATTTTTGAATTATCGTATCCTCTTCTAGTCCAATAGCATAGTAATTGAGGACGAAATAACAATATTACTGGATATTCATCTTTTTTTAATTAACTAAAAAGGGCTTAAGATTAACGTATTTTATTTAAGCACTAGCTGATGCCCGCGACTTCGTCCGCGCGTATTGAGGTTTTTTGGTTCCCGCAGGAACTCTTTAATTTTCCGGGATAAAAAGTAACCTATGTGTTATTTCAGACTATAATCTATCTCTGTGCCAAATTTCATCCAGATCCGTTCAGCCGTAACAAACATTCATCCAGCCATCCGATATCCAAACGTTCGCATAATATAATATTAGTTTTTTTTTTATATTATAAGTTTGCATAAAATTGACAAGATCAAGAGTCAAGACAAACTACGACCTAGGAGTGCCATTAGTAAACGGGGTACACTGAAAATATGACTTCTTAACTTTTGTGAACATGTTACGGGCAGGTCATTTTAGCTTGACCTTTTTCTGGCCCGGAGCCAGGCATGACGGGCTGTAATGTCGCGTACCATTCGCGGAATGTTAACTAGGCATCATATTCATACCAACACCGAAAAGTATACGTATATTATAATAAGAAAAATCCGCTTATTCAGGATGACATGCACTGAGAAAAAAACTAACTAAAATCCTGTTATTATAACTAAAATATTTGTAAATCCGTGGACAACTAATGTCGTGCAATATGAACAAAACGACTTTAGTAAATGCTTATTATTGAATACAACAAATATCTGTTTTGTTATTTCAAGAAAGCGATTTAGTAATATCCGGATCAATGACGTCATACACACGTCATTGACACGAACAAAAAATTGTACTTGATATTACTAAATGCTTGTGTGGTTGCTAGCGTACATTTTGTAATTACAAATGCTCTGGTCACTAGAAATGACTAATATTATCTTTGATTTTAGTGTCTATTTTGCAATTCCAAATTAAGTGCTAGGTAGGAATTACTAATGACTTTAATTGATTTTAGTGTCTGTTTTGTAATTCCAAGTGCTAAGTTTAGTGCTTTAGTTGAAGCAATGAATTTTGTTTAATAATTACAGGTAAAAAATATACAGGCTGTAGCAGCTGAGGTGTGCAGATTTTAGGGGATTTTATGTTTCAATATGATTAGTTTAATTGCTTACTAGTACAGCAATTAAACTAATCATACTGAAACATAAAATCCCCTAAGATCTTGACACCTCTGCTGCTACAGCCTGTATATTTTTTACCTGTAATTATTAAACAAAATTCATTACTTCAACTACATATAAGTATCTATAGATTACATTATTACAAAAATTAAGCACTGTCACTCAGAACAATTATTAAATATTATTTGTTAATAAAGGGTTTTAACAATGCGTTTCAAATGTGAAGATAATCGCCATGTTACAAAAAATGACAGAGTGGATTCATATATGAGATAAACAAAGTTTAGTCTTTAAATTTGAAACGCATAGTACCTATTAGTATAACTACGATCAATAAAATACTCATTTATTATTATTAATTGGTTTTATTTCTTATATTATCTTAATTATATTATATATTATATTAATTATTATTAATTATTATAGGTATTATATATTTGTTTATAATTTTCTTACTGTTTGATCATCAAATTAAGCTATTGTGGATTTGAGGTCACTGCTTGAAGCAATTTGGGTTATAAAACCGTCCCTTACTTCCGTCTTTGAGGGTTTCCAAGTGTCCTTCGTTTTGTTTCTTGTTGTTGGAATGTTCGACTGCCAATGCCAAGGCTCCAAACAATTGCGTATAAATGTAAGCTTTTCTTCCACTTCCTCGAATTCTGAAAATAATAATATGGATGCAAATACATACACAATATAACAACGTAGTGTAAAATTAATTTAATACTTTGAATAGTTTGGGTTTTTGATATTTCACTCCAATTTGGCTAATATTTGGCACGGGTTACTTTTTGTCAATTAAATATCCATTAATATCTAACAAATACTTTCTATGTTATTAATAAATAACAAAAAATGCATTTAAATGCAAATAGAGTACAGAAACAAAATATAACCAACCTGTATTATCATTTGCTTGTGTCTGAGGCCGTAAATTTTGTTGCTCAGGCTGAGATTGCCCACTGTGTCGATGATAGATACCGAGATCGAGATCGAGATCCTTCTATTATTCCCTTTTCTCTTAGAGTCCTTCTTTTATTATACACATAGCGTAGAAGCTTTCCTGACGCATTACGAGCTACACTTCTTACTAAAGCTGAAATATATGGAGTATAACCTGACAAATCGGGAACTTTTGCAACACTGTCCACAATAACGAATGAGGGGCAGGGGACAGGGCGGGGGAGGCCTCGCTCTTTGTTGAATTTACAAATGAAATAATAATTTCAAAAAAGTTTGGATTGTGGAATTTACAAATCATTTGTAATAACATGGTAATTACTATTATCTTTTGTTGAAATCATAAAATTTTGCTTCTTGCCGTTATTAAATCATATTTTCTTGAAAATACAAATGAATTAGTAATATCAACATGATTGGTTTGCGAAAATCACAAATCATTAGTAATAACAATAATGTTTTGTTGTATTAAGTGAAGTTTGTAATATCTGACATAACTAAAACGGAATTGTAGGAATAACAGGGTCGGTTTTGTAATAATCAGTAATATTTGTTAATATAACAAAACTTTAGTAATTTTAATTACAATTTAGTTAATTCTTCAAATACAAATCAGTTTAGTAAATTTTGGTGGGGTCTTTTTTCTCCGTGTGGTATTTTTTTTACCAGGAATCTTGTCTCTTAGTAGGCCACTGTACTAACGTACGAGTAGGTTCCTATGTAACTATAAAATAAATACTACAATGTTTTATTTTGCACTGTAAGTATTGTGTAGTTGTTACTTGTTAGGTCTAAGTTAATATTAAAGTCATAAAAAAAGCCAATCATTTGGGATTTTCAGGCCGATTTTGGGATTGTGGCGATGTGATTGCGAGCGTTTTCTGTGTAGTCTGTAACTATGAAACACTGAAATTTAAAAAAAACTCCAAAATTCAAATGTTTTATATCCAAATTAACTTTTAAGTGCTTTAAAACTTCAATTAACTCTACTAGTTCGGAATGCCATTCCTACTTAGAAGAACTCTATGGAATAACTAGCAAGAAATTCGGCCCGATGCCTCATAATGTGGCGGGCTGACTTCAAATTATACTATGTATCCATTAATGCGGCCTGAAAGTTGATCAGTTGTTCGGGCAAATTGTTTGTTGGTTTGTAATAACCCGGGCTAGTACCGGGATCAATACCGCGCGTCGTACCGGCGCCGGCGTGCAATCAACCGTTGATTAATCCCCAACTGATTAAGCTAAACATTGATTTCGTCACGGGGGACTTATTGAAAAAATACACGCATATAAGTCCGTACGTGTATCAATAGATAGATAGATAGATAGATAGATAGACAAATACTTAAATTGCACACGTGAAGGAATACAAAGTAAAGTTAAAACTATAAACTAGATATGCAAAGGCGGCCTTATTGCTTATTGAGCAATCTCTACCAGACAACCTTTGGTGAGAGGATTGACCAAGATGTGTAGGGTAATGTGGCACAATAGAATACACGTTATTATTAGTAGGTAGGTACTATCACATAGAAGACCGATATAGCTGCAGTAGGTTTGTGTGGACTTTAATAGCCGAAAGGTTAGGTTTGAACTCCATTCATTAGAGTTTAGACTAATAAATTATTGTCAAGCCTACTCCTTTAAGTTTCGTTGAGCTGAAAGTAGCTCCATAATCACCATTATCGTCTCACCCAGCTCTAACCAACAACTGAGCATGGTTATTTTCTCGGAAGGAGAAGAGTTAAGGCCACATTCGACTATATTGATCAAGTGCAGTTTGATAGACTAATAAAATATGGAGAACTCTATGTCGTGCAGGTTTTCAGGCGATGTTTTCCTTCAAGATTGATTAAAGCGAGTGATTGCTTAACACTCACATTACATTATTTTTAATAAAACTGTATTAAGTTATAAGAAACTTATTATCTTTTATTATTACTATTATAATGTAGAAATATAAGCGAACAGAATAATAAAACTAATAGAATTTTTATCCCGCAGAGATCAGTTCAGTATGAAACGCGACGCATACGGAGACGATGGTCCAATGCAGAAACGCCAGCGACAGACCGATGACGAAGTCACCTTCCTCATTCCGAGCAAGGTAAGTCATTGATCTCTATAATAATGATCTATATTTACAAAAAATCTGAATGACTGAAGCACCCAAGTATCGACGTACCACACAAAACGATGAGTACTGCCCCCTTATCATGTAAGAATGTCCGATCAAAACGTTAAAGTTCGTCGTCAAAGTTTATAAACCATAACAGCATTAAATTAGAACTCAATTTAGTGTATCCATTCTTATACGTTCGAGTATCGTTCATACCTAAACGTATAAGAATGGGCAGACGAAATTGAGCTCTAATTCAATGCAGTTATGGTTTATTTTACTTTGACAAAAATCTTTAACGTTTGATGAACAATTCTTACGTAATCGGGGGGCTGATTGAGTGGTACGTTTTGGTATGAAGTCGGTCTGGCCGCCATCTTGAATTTTTAATATAAGTGGCGACTGGTGACAGCCTGAAACCTACATAATGTACCTACCATTTTCCTACGTTTCAAAGGTTCTTTATATTGGTGTCTTTAATTCTAAGGATTAAAGAAAATATTTAAAAGTGTCCTTTTTTGCCAGGTGGCGGGGTCAATTATTGGAAAAGGCGGATCCAATATATCAAAGCTGAGAAATGAGGTCAGTATTTAAAAGGTTTATTAGTACGAAAAAAGTAAAATTGGTAACAGTTTTGTTTCTAGTGGCGAGTTTAACCTAGTTTAGACTTTGTGAAAAAGTAACAATAATTTTTATACTATTTTAGTATTGCAATACAGTATTTATCAGACAGTTTTATGATATACCTACTCCAGAATATTAATTTTATATATTAGTTTTTAAGCCACGTTACAGATACTAAATAGTGTAAGTAGACTTCTTTTATTTATTACTCAGAATTCGATATACCTACCAGAAACCTAATAAATGGCATAACATTTTCTCACTACAGGTACAAACGACCAATCTTACTAAAAAAAAAGATCCGCTCCGTGCTTTTAATTGGGTAACGCGATAACCGAACCCATATCGCCTTGGCTTTGTTAATCTTTAATCTATCTTGTAATGTAATGTCTGTATATTTGAAGAGCATAAGCTCGGTGGTCGAATGGACCGCCGGGTTCCAAAAGGTGTGCGGCCAGTCCGTAGGCTAGACAATAACCCCCCGGCAGCCAGTTACAGGTTCTTTCTGCCCCCGAGATGCCTCTGTGTCAGTAGCGCGACGCACCGCGCGCTTCCGTACGACCTATGACCTGCTACCATTTTCAACTCGACACCTTGCTATCAGAGGAACACGACCGTCTTTCTTTTATTGTAAAATACGTCTGTTATAATTCTGTTCCTTTATTGTAAAATATGTCCGCGTGGACTTAGGTTTTAAAATTTCCGCGGAAACTTTCGTTTTCCGGGACCCAGAACTCTATAGGTCCATAACTGTACCCATGCAAAAAATCACGCCGATCCGTTGCTCTATTATTACGTGATTTAAGGAAAAACGAACACACTTTCGCATTTATAATATAAAGTACGGATACGGATGGTGGTGCCCTTTTAAAATGAAGCCACACGATATAGGCGTTCACGTGGCAGTGGCAAATGAAGCTGAACTTCAGGCAACTTTATTTTTATTAGAAGGGAAATAAATAATGCCAGATCCGTGTTTGCTATTGAACTTTTACAATGGGACAATTTGAAGGGTTTCTCAAAAAATAATAAAAGAGAAAATGCAACGGTTAGTTTTGAAAATGGTATCGGTGGTGGTATCCCCTTGTACGATGTCGGAGGCGCGCGGTGCGCCGCTACAGCGACTCTTGGTTGCCGGTCCCGCCCCGTGGACGCCGCCGCCCGCACCCGCCGCCCCGCCACGCAGTACAAAGCCTCTATAACAGTCCCAGATTGCCCCGGCCCCGAACGGTAAACTATTGCCCACAATATCAACAGTATCAATTACAGCCCGACGCCTTTCTCGAGTCTCAGTCAACAGTCAGGTGGTAACAAGTAACCGCATCGCCCTCATGCCATCGCGACTGCCCAATAACACAACTAGCTTCCCCGCCGTTTTCGAGACCTCGGTCTATATCCTCAGCCCAAAAAAATATCACGAGATTAGACGAGCTCTCCCAAATGATTCCAGAACTAAAATTTGACCATTGAAGCTATTGTGTGCCGAAATAAGACCTCCCTGACCGTTGATTTGGTACACCGTTTTGTTTTGAATATTGTGCTGTGATTTTTTTACTAGCGATTTCTCAGCTCTTCGGTGAGAGGTATCTAACGTTGCGTATGTTTTCCAGGGTACTGTCCATAACGGCGTCGGATATCGACACGATTATGGAGATCGTAAAAGACATCCTTCCAAATCTGGCTGATGTAAGTATAAACCTCCATTAATTTTATAATTGTAAATCAATAACAATCATACAATCGATGATGATGATTTTCTTCCCAGCTTTTTGACAAAAAGAATGGGATCACAGTCTCTCTCCAACTCAATCACAATACTCTTACTCAGTTTATGCGTTTGTATTCTGTCTTTATGCTTATTTTGTATGAAGATGCGTACACATATTCTATATTCATGATATATTTGATTAGTTTTCACATACACATAGGCAGTTTAGTAGATAAATAACAAAATCCTAACAAGAGCACAACAATGGACACCATTGTTGTGCTCAAAAACTCAAAAAAAAAAAAAAAAAAAATTGGTTATATTGGGGCATAACGAGAGTTGATTCCCTAGGGTGGACCAAAGGGCAACAGCAACGAAGACCTGGACGTCCGTCTACTGATCCATCAGAGCAGAGCCGGTTGCGTCATCGGGAAAGGTGGCACCAAGATCAAAGAGTTGCGAGAGGTAAGTCCTAATTACCTTAGATGTTATATTAAGTACACCATATTGTGTTAGTTCTCCCAGAAGTTGATTCATATTTCAGAACGGCTTATGATTTTCGTGAAATAGAATGCTGTACAGTAGCCTTATTCCTCTCTTTCTATTTTCTTCTCAAGGGTTGTCCTCAGTCTGAAATATAATTACATCAAAATCGGTTGCATAGATAGACCGTGAAAACGTAGCAGACAGACTTTGGCATTTATAATATTTAACTCACTTTACTGCATTGTCTGCAAAAATATCGGAAACATCACCTACGATATCGGTGTATCGGTATCGGACTTAAAATAGCTTGAGACTTATTTCGTGAAAGCTGCACCTAGAATATTGAGGCATTCTGGTAAGACGGCCGTAAGGTGTAATTAAAGGCAACAGCTGTGGTGTATTGAGTCTCATCTGTCGAGGCGCGAGCAATAATGAAGAGATTTTACCCCGCGATGTTCGGGCGTCTGCGGATGAAGGGCAGATGTGAAAGCAGCTGCCGCTACGCCCGTATCCCGTCTTATCTCAATCCGACGGATGTTTTAGACAATTTACCTAGTTTTTTATCAAGTCGTGTTGATTTTCGACGCTCTATACCTATGTAGAGATGGGGACAGTTTTGCATCTGCCTTTAACCTTTCCTCGTAACTGATTTACATCGAAAATTAAATTAGATTTAAATTTAATGTCAACATATTAGTAATATAATTAATTTTGGTAACAAAATTTTACAAGATCAAAATATGAACCAATTAAAATATAAACTACAAATTTGCTATTAAGCATTTGCCATTTAGTTTGCAATTGGAAATGAAATGAAGGGCATACTGAAAGTCTCTTCTTGCGACAAGCTGCAAATGCAAAACTACAATAAATCAAAAGCATAAGCATAATTAATTTACAATAACCTAATTATCATTTACAAAACCAGTTTGTTGTAGACTTGTAGGTATCTGATGTAGCATACATTGTCGGCGCGTTCACTTACCTAATCAAGCTTAAAAGCCACATGGTTGTACATACGTGGCAGTCTAGCGGCATCGAACAAATGGCTTAAAAGCTTCGACCGATACAGGGGGTGCATCGGAACGATCAATTATATCAAGTACTAACTATACTGCGGCAACTCGGAAGTTTTAAAACGTCGCAACTTTGCAATCCCGCCAGCCCGTATTGTGTTTCATAACTTGGTCTAAATCACGTCTAAATGACTAACGACCGGTTTCTGAAAGGCTGATCATTTGATTATATTTTGCATATCGGACTATTAATCGTAGACTATTTCTGAATCTGGTCGCCAAAACATGATACGCTGTCATTCATATCAGTTGATTAAATGAATGTAAAAGTGATACCTGTTATGAAATTTTAAATTGTAGTTTGTCAAGGCTAAAGTTTTAGTAGGGATGGGGCATATTTTGCTAAGTGTCACTAACATTTAAACTACCCACTAACTCTGTGAAACTACCAAAAGGTAGCTCTGGCAAGTCAATTGCTATGTTTGAAAACTTGCGCAAGAAAATAAAAATGGATCAAATCAAATAATTGTTATAGGACTACTTTATATTATTTATTATCCCTTTCATAATATTCCCTTTAAAAGAAGACAGCACTTTTAGTGCTGTCCATTTAGATAGGGGATCATGTACCTACAAAGAATCTGCCACAATGGCAGATCCTACTTCTGTAAGAAAATTTGCTAATACGAGTAACACTTGGCCTTCCTGGCCCAAAAAATTCATATATAAATGTTTTTTTTTTTCGTTTTTAACTATAGTTTACGTCATTGCAACTCATGCCGGGTACAGCTAGTATAACATAATATCATGTTCTAATAAACTACTTAAATGAAAAGAAATACTCAGAACTGCCATTTTCCAAATGAAAGCTTTGTATAAATTCTATGTTATTAGGTATAGCGTTGCACGTTGATCAGCTGTTGTAATTAGCATAATATAAAAAGTGTTTCTTATATTACATGAAAACACGTTTAGTAGCCATGTGATGCCCGATTTTAAATATGGCTTCAGATGCCGTGTAGGGTTTTTTGCGTATAAAATTTATTTTACCTGTGGTTTTTTGTGTACGATCAGCTGTTTCCTTAAAGGTTGGAACACACACAAAGACGGCGTAAGCGATGCGCTACGGTAACCAGTCCAACACGGTTCCCAGAGGTTGTAAAACATAATATAAGGAACTTTAAAGACGTACACTTTACAACTTTCAAGAAAAAGCTCTGATGTCTCATTTAACACTGAAACTTGAGCTTGAGGAAATTCAAAGAACGCTCCTTGGATCACAGCCAGAACCACGCTGCGCCAATCGTGTGCTGTTACCGTGCCCATTATTCGCATCTTCACAAGTAGTACCATGCACGTGGGTTCGTTGTGACGTCCTGTAGTGCATTTTCCGGCGCGCGTCGTTGTCGTCCCGCTGAATGTGGGTCCAGGCCTTTAGTAATAATTTGTTTTCGAATCTTATGTTTTTTTTGCGACCGATCAGCTGTTCCCTTATACGGACCTTTGTTCATAATTCTGTAGCGAATTCCTTCGAGTCAATGGACTCTCTTCTACCTGTGAGGACAAAACACGATATACTTTACGAAGTTACCTACATAGAAGTCGCGTAAATAATAGAATAATGTCGATAAACATCCTCGGCGCGGAGCTAACAATAGATCTCATCAATTGTCAACTTTATGTATTGGTTTTATGTATTCTACATAATATTCCATTCACCAAAAATAACAAGGCAGCTTTATATATCACATACGAAGGCAAACCTTCTCTTAATGTTTAGTGTTTACCTACTTGAGAAGTAAAATGGGTTCATAAATTCCCGTGGGAACTGAGAACCCCTTTGTTTTCACGAGTTAAAAAGTATCTTGTGTCTGTCTAGGATATAATATGCTATATCTGTGCCTTCCACGAGCAGTAGGTACTGCGGTGACTAGATGAGCCATAAATAAGGTTACAGACGCAAACATAATTTCCCATATACTTAGTGTAGAATGGAATTATGTCGTAGTCAGTTCCGTCATGGATTTCTGGAGTACAGTGTGGCTTTGATTCTGCTTTGATTATTAAAAAATCTCAGACTTAAAACAGTTGTAACGTAATATTATATCAGGAAAGATTTGTCTCTGCAATTAATCTTTTCTCGATTAAAGTTGAATTCTGAGTAAAGTACGCTTTATGGTTCTCGCAGGGAAGAAGTCTTTTCTCAGTTGAACTGTTTTCCGATCCGGTGGTAGAGTCCCGACGAAGACGAGAAGTTGGCCGCATCTTTGAATTTTGGGTAACTAATCTCTGTCCACCCTCTTATGTCGTCTAACCTTTAAAGTTGCGTAACCCGGTCCTAACTGCGTCTTCGGCGATGATAAACTCTTGTGAATGAGAATTATTGGCGTTCTCTCTGAAGATGTCCAACGAATCCAAATATTCACCCATTTATGACACCCACATAACTTCTACAGTTTAACTCTAAGTAAAGCCTTAGCAAAGTTAAAGCAAAGTACGAGTTTGAGGCGAAGTGAAGTTTCGAGCTCACGATGCGGCGCGTCTGCTGGCGGCGGGCGGCGCGTGCGCGGGTGGCAGCTGCCCCGGCAGGTGGCCGTGCAGCCGCGCCGGAAGGCCGCACAAAAACACGCCTCGCACCTGGGCGACGCACACTGCCTACCTACTACTTATACTTGCACAATGCTCCGCTCTGACCTCGCTAAATACTAATTCTGGGGCCTTAGTACGAGTTGACGTCAATAGATTTACCTCCCATATTCACAATCATTAATATATCTTAGTGCATCCGAACGTTAGTAATAAAGTATTGTGATAACGTAAATGGTGTAAGTTACACCGTCAGTATTCAATCATCTGAACGGTGGAACCTATAGTGTATAAAGATACGACGTCCACTGCGCCGCGCCTCTTGTATCCGGAAAATTCGTTGGTTTTTCGAACTATTTGTGTAAAGGAAAATTTACCTAAACTGCCTTGTTTTTTAGTATTCTAAAACCTGCCGAGTTCGTCCATACATGTACAGCCAGATAAAGACTGCGCTCCAGACATATTTTATTTGTAAAATAAAAATCGCGTTGTTAGTCCTTTGTCCGCAGACGCTGTTTGATACTCGAAATCTATCATCGTTCTCGAGGTATCCAAACTCGTACTAAAGAGTACTAAACACATGCCACATGCTCCGAAACCAGCCGTCGATCTTTCAATCCGGAGCAGGTACGCGGCGCGCTCTCGTTTCCTTTCCTCCCATCGCGCCGCGTCCCGTCGGCGCTTTGTCCCCAAAAGCTCCAGGATCTTGGCACAATACGTTTATTCTCTATTATATGAACTAACGAGTATGTACGAATGTAACGTTATCCCGAAAATGGGACGACCTCGTTCAGCTGGAATCAAAATTCTGCTTAGTTTTTTCTACGAATAAGATCCGAAAACCTAAAAGGGTTTTGGATATGATGAGCATTGATTTGATGAGAAAATTCTATTTAGCTCCGTTTTTAGCTCCCTTTAACAAAAGTCTTGTTTTAAAAAGATATATTTTTAATTCGCATAAAAAGATGAGATCGTTACTAGACACCAAATAGAACCTAAGGGGAACAGGGGAAATTCTTAGACTTAATGTTTCACAAAAATCGAACTTGGTCGTTAGCGCCATTCTGCTATAATTTATTTAGCTGACACCGAAGTGTGTTGTAATGAAAGGGTGCTCGAACACGTGTCTGTGGGGTTTCATCCGTCCGCCTCGGAAGCGCGGCGCCGCGCTAGAGTTACGGCGCACGTGACGCACGGAAGGTATTTTTTGTGAAACCACAGCACATCCTCTATAGACCTACCTATATACCTACACTTACAAAAGCTAGATGACTTGATGAACGGATATGGTACGTATAGAACCGAGCACTCGTGCTTGCTCGCTGCGTCCATTGTTTTTGTTTACACGTTCTGCTCAATTCAACTCGACTAGACAAAGAGCACGATTTCAGGCTATTCGTTCGTGTCGCGATTGCGAACTGTTTCAGATTTCTTTGTCTTTTTCAGTTCTGCCTTTATTTTAATGTGCTTTGAAACTCACTTCAATGTTCTTTTCAAACAGGTTTTTTATTGCCTTTTAGATTGTCCCAGATATTCAGGGTTTAACGTTCTTGATAGAAAATACAAGTTATGACTTATGGATCGATTTTGTGAGGTGAAATACTGATGGCATCATCATAATATAGGGCTCCATTTTTACCGATTACAATTATTGTAATAAACCTCCGGTAAAGGTGTAGGTAATTTGAGCTGGTCACATATGTCGCCGGCGTAATTACGGGCGAGTCGCGGTGACACTGGCAATTAGGAGCTCGAGCACGCGAGCTCGCTTCCGCTTCCGATCGAAGCACCTCGGTACGGCTTCATCGCCGTCGATGCTCAAACAAATATCGATCCACTTCCATGGGCAGCTCGTTCACCCTCGAGAAATCAAGCCTAATTGCTCCCAAACACAAAAGTTATCCGTCAATAAAATGTTACGGTTTTCGTAACTTCCAATTCCAACTTGGGAGCTTAGATAAGTTCAGGAGTTCTTTCACTGCAGCTTTCTTTCGCAGCTTGGAGTTTCTGCGCTGCAGCTTATTGTGTCTGATTAATGTTCGTCCAAAACAATTAATGACCCGGTGAAATGGTTTGTCTCGGCTTTATCGCCAATAAAGTTTATGACAAATGGTGAGGTTGTAGTGGCGGCACGACGTCGTTGTGGCGTAGGCGTGGCGCGCGGGGTGGCGCAGCCCTACAAGTGCAGCCCGAGGGGCCGCGGCGGTGCGGGGCGAGGGGGGGTCAGGTGTTGCACGCCACTCGCGGCTCGCCACCGCCGGTACTCAGACTTATTCCGACCACGAACGGCCACGGGCATGGTCGTCTGTAACTTGCCTTCGACGACAAAAATGTCCCGCGATACTTTGATCGCTCACAACCTTGCTGTGTCCGTTACATTTGCGCGAGTGTTTCTCAACTTACGGAAAATAATATGAAAAGTGACTTGTGTGGAAAAATCATGGCAGGCTATACGTTTCGGCGATTTATTAGAAGGTTAGTTCAGTTAATTGTTTCCGGAAATTTAAAAAAAAATTGCTTTTCTGACACATTGATTGTTACGTAAGAATTTTCTTTTTCGACTGAAGTGCCGTGTTCGGTGTCAGTGTCCGCTGTTTTGTTTGTGCGTGTCTGGGCGGGCCACGTGCGCGGGTCGATCCGCCCGCGCGTGCGCACTCGCCGCCCCCAAACGTCACCGCTTTTCTCGGCGGACGTACAAAAGCCCTCATATCGCTGATTAATAATTATTTATGCATTAACCAGTTACTCCAACAGTGTATGCGCGTTTAAATATACAAGTCCCACACAAGCTCAAGATGTTTCAGGCATCTTTACATACCTACTTAAACGAATGAGACACCAAAGAAAGAAATAATCAAAAGGTGCCACAGACCTCAAATTTTATCCTGTATACTGAAATGCTTATTAAAATTTTGTACATATTAAATTCTGTTTTTAGTATTCAGTCCGTGCAATAAAAAATATTAAAAAAATATATCAAGGTGCTTTAGGTGTACAATTTCTAATCGCCACTGTATAGGATAAATTATAATAAAATACATTTGCGCAACAATTTCTGTAAGTTTGTCTGACGTCATGCATTGATTAATTAGCAATCGATAGGTGATAACTAATATTTTTAATCTCTGATGGTTCTGCGTGTTACTCTTAAGTCTTAGTAAAATTTTACGAGGCTGCCATAAAGTTTAATTTATAATAAACCCGACAGTATAAAGGAACTTTTACGATGACTCTAAACCCTTTAACGTATTTATTTTTAATTTATTTCTTTTATTTTTATTAGGTGTAATCTATTTATTGAACAAATACTTAATATTATACATAGTTGTTTTCAAAACTCAAACTGAAGTTATTTGAATAAAACTAATACGATTTATTTTACATGGCTTCTGCGAAAAAGGGCGATGTGATATTTTTAGTGTTCTACAAAATTACTAACATAAAATTAGTAACTTTTGCTTTATTTACTCTACCTAGAGTCTAGCAGCTAACTATACTATGGTCTACTATAGTGCATAAAAGTACTTTAGCATAAACTTCTAGGTATGAGTATTCCATATCTAATTTCAATTAATTCATCCATATTTTTTGAGTTCGCTTTAAATAGCATTGCCTAAATGGATCAATGTTCATAAACCGGTAGAATACATAATACTACAATAATATAGGTCTGCATTACGCATGTTCCACCTTCGTACATACTAAATCTATAAAGAATCGACGTAAACCATTGTTCAGTTCCTTTGTGTAGTTTTCAATGGCTTATTAAAAAAGCTTACCTTACCATCTTCACATATTTTTATCATTTATATTTAAGTTCATAGATTAGTTATGTCTGTGTATCATTTATTTGACAAATCTATTATCTGAAGTTAGATGCACCCGATTTTTTTGACTAATTAGTAATTAATTTAATCCGTTCTTGTTTAAACAAACTAGGTTAGTTACTGAGAAAATGGTAGGGCAAGAATTAAAATTACGTCACCCAATTCCCTAAACTGGAATACTTAACCAGAATATTTTTTGCTAAACATCTAAAATATTGAATTTCTTAGACGATAGCTTTATAACTAAAACCAATAAAACATTATTTATGCCCTGACACGGGAAGTCTCCCTTGGGGCGGGACCTATTTCTTACTTACTCGTATAAGTCGACACTTCGTACCCTCTCAATCAACCGGTGACAAGGCCACAAATACTGACCCAAATAATTACGTAAATCCATCCATATAGGCACATAGACAGTGCCTATCCTTTTCCATTATTTTGGGCGTTTCCTCATGCTTAATTTGTCCTTTAATGCAAATTATCAAGTTTTATTCGGAAACGGTAATAATCCAACTCAAGAACGGACGTAAACGTTGGATTCAGGTACTGATGAATTTCTGAGATACATACTATAGTCGAAGATCTGCCGACTTCTGTAGTACCACAAGTATTATTTGGATCGGCATAAGCGGTAACTGACACAAAACAAACCGAATCTACTTTTATAACTATCTTTCTAGCCTTCAACTACCCTTTGGTCACTAGCCATGATTACTGTTTAATATTTTACAAAATATACCCAACAATTTCCACAATGAACGTTCATGTGTGAAAGTGACTTTTCGAAATTTCCATTTTAGTTCCTGAAAACGCCACCGCCAAAATATACTTCTGGCACTATATAATTCACTGATATCGCAAGATTTCACTGACGTCACCGGGGGTCACAGCTGTTAATCAGCGCCTTGCTTTGTAAGCATTTATGGGCATATAACGCAGGGCTGAGCTGTACACCCTTTCTGGGTGGTGACACAGACGGAAGTGTTACATTTGTATCTAGTTTTGTCTGTGACACCACTGGTGAATAAACTGTTTTTCTTTCTTTCTTTTCTTTGTCTGTCTAGAACTCTACTCTAAAATCGTCTCCCGTAGACCAACTCACAACTGTATTGTGCATCTTTCAGTTGTGACATAATGTTGTTTGTGTTGGTCAGCAAACTGGCGCCCGGCTGAAGATCTTCTCGAACCCCGCGCCGCAGAGCATGGAGCGAGTGGTGCAGCTGGTGGGGCAGCCGGACTGCGTGGCGGCCGGCATTCGGGAGGTGCTCACACTCATACGACAGGTAAAAAAATAACGTTCCATAGGCAGGCATCATCATCTCCAGTCTCGACCCAACGCCAGTCAGCTACTTACCACGAGTCTCCTCTCAGAATAATGAGAACTTTAGCCGCAGTCTACCTCGCCAGCCATGCGTGCCATACGTATAACCAGCGGGCTATAAGTATGGCAGACTTCACACACCTTGAGAATATTATGAAGAAATATCTGGCATGCAGGATTCCTCAAGATGTTCTCCTTCACTTTTAGAGCAAGTGATATTTAATTACATTCGGGAAGGGCTCACTCTCATACGACAGGTTGGAATACCTGTACCACATTTTATGAAAAAAAAAAAACTTGCCATAGGTATCATCTCATGTTTCGACCCATCGACCCTACCTTCTCAAACAAATTATATAATATAATGAGGAAATAATTTATTTTTTGGTTGGTTGTCATTTGTAGATCTTTGGTAGAGATAATTATGTCTCTGATAGATGGTTCTAGATAGAGATAATTCGCTCTAACATCGGCTGAATATAACCTACAAACCCATACTTAATATTATAATTAATGCGAAAGTGTGTCTGTCTCTCTGCCTGTCTGCTACGCTTTCCCGGCCCATCTTTTCAACCGATTTTGCTGAAATTTGGTATAGAGGTAGGTTATATCCCGGGGAAGGACATAGGCTACTTTTTATCCCGGAAAATTAAGGAGTTCCCGCTGGAATCAAAAAACCTTAATCCACGCAGACGAAGTCGCGGGCATCATCTAGTTATACTATACGGCCCGAGTCCCGACTATCGCGAGCGGCCTGACGACGCTCTTCGACGACAGGTGTAAGCGACAGCTGCCGCGCAATTATAAGTTTATCCCCTTCTATATATTTTCTACTTCTTTTGTGTGTTCGAAAAACCCACATGCCACTTGTCGTTTTGCGTCTCACTATTTTTAATATTTTACTAGCAGATGCACGTTATATTTCGTGCTTATTTCTTTATAGTTTTTATGCAGGCAAAAACGATATCTATGCCTCTGCATAAATGAATTTGTTTATTGGGTATGCAATTCAGATCTTTTTTTGCATTATTCTTTATTAGGGCATTGTAATAACTTGTTATAATTCCTCTTTAAACTGGATACTTTTTTTTATACGTTAACCTCAACTGCAAACTAATAATAATAATAATTTTATTGTTGTATTATTGATGGCAAGTCAGTGATGATGTAGTCTGAAATGGAAGCGGGATAACCTGGGAATTTTTATTAATATTGATAACAACTTCCTTAAAAACATTTCAGGTACCGATCAAAGGCGCCATCCAAAACTACGATCCACATAACTACGACGATTACTATGCGGACGAGTATGGCGGCTTCGGCAACGGCCAGGGGCCTCGCAGCGGCCCTCGGGGCGCGCCGCCGCGTGGCCCTCCCCGCGGGCCCCCGCCCATGGGGCCTGGAGGCAGGGGTCCCCCACCACCGAGGGGAGGCCCTCCGATGGGTCGCAGCGGACCAGGTAAGGGTTTGGTCTCACTGCTAATAGATCTTGAGGTTTTCTTTCGTGTTCACTGTTTGATCAATGGGGGCAGTTTTAAAAATGCAAAATTGTGCTAGAGCTAGACGACAATCATACTTAGTCTAAAAGAAAGCATTCTTGAGGTCTAGGTTGAACTGCTCTTGCCTTTTCACTCTTGCTTTGAAGATAGATTCAATGAAAATTGGCAAGAAAGAATGGAAGAGCTAGTTTTGATAGAAATAGTGTAAATAAACAGGTGTAAATTACAAGAAAAGCAGTATTTTTATTGTTTTATATCTCTTCGAATGATTGTTAAAATGAAGATCAAAGTGTGTTTTTCTGCTCGAAGCTGTAGTTTGACTTTTTTGTGTGATAGGGACGTCACATGCCCTGAAGATATAACAAAAAGCTATATAATATGCTAGGTGCTTTTATGATCAAATGTTATTTTTAATAGCAGATATTCAAATTGTTTTCTTTTTTCGTATGCAGTCGGCCCTCCACCCAGAGCATTCAATGACTTCGCCGGTCCGGGGCCACGTAGCAGCTTCAACGGGCCCCCGCGTGGTGGCTTCGGTGGTGGCAACTTCGGCGGCGGTGGTGGGGGCGGCTTCGGTGGCGGCCGCGGCTCCGGCGGTGGCAACTTTAACGGCGACGGCAATCAACAAGAAACCACTACGCAAGTCACCATACCCAAAGATGTAAGTGCTACCAAAAGAGGGAAGGCCACTATTACACTTGTAAGCATCGATATATATGTAACTAGCTGATGCCAGCTACTTCGTCCGCGTGGATTGAGGTTTTTCGGTTCCCGCGGGAACTCTTTCATTTTCCGGGATAAAAAGTAGCCTATGTGTTATTCCAGACTATAATCTATCTCTGTGCCACATTTCATCCAGATCCGTTCAGCCGTTGGGGCGTGATTGAGTAACAAACATCCATACATCCATCCAAACTTTCACATTTATAATATTTATCTGACTAGATGGGCCCTTTCATAGAAAAAAGTTGGGCGACCGACTTGTGGTGCACGAATTTATAATTTCTGAATTCTCCCTGGTCTGGCCTGGTCGGAGGCTTCACCCGTGGCTAGTTACCACCCTACCGGCAAAGAGGTGCCGCCGAGCAATTTAGCGTTCCGGTATGGTGTAGAAACCGAATAGGGGTATGGGTTTCATATATCTGCCATGCCCCTAACAGGTTAGCCCGCTACCGTCTTAGGCTGCATCATCACATACCATCAGGTGAGATCGCAGTCAAGGGCTAACATGACTAATGGGCTAATTCAAATTCAAATTCAAAATGTTTTTTATTCAAATAAGCTTTTACAAGCGCTTTTGAATCGTTATAATAATATGAATCTACCGCTGGTTCGGAATGCCATTCCTACCGAGAAGAGCCAGCAAGAAACTCGGTGGTTGCTCTTTTCCATCAAAACTTACAATCATCATAATGATACAAGTAACTGCAGTCCCACGCATAGCTGGCTAAGGGATAACACGTGAGTATATCCGGATATTATGTATACGGATAAGGGCTAACATGACAAAAGAGCATTTGCTCGCTCCAGCAATGCTAAGGACAGCGGTTGCTTATGTATAGTATACATTAATTAATTGTAAATGATGACTTTTTTCAAAAGAGCAATCGGCGAGTTTCTTGCTGGTTCTTCTCTTCAGGAATGGTATTCCGAACCAGTGGTAAATTCATTCGACGATTCGAAAGCACTTGTAAAAGTTTATTTGAATAAAAAGCATTTGAATTTTGAATTTTGTAGTGGATAAAAAAAAATTGTATTTCGTCGTTCAGCTGGCGGGCGCGATAATCGGCAAGTCGGGCACTCGGATCCGCAAGATCCGCGCGGAGTCGGGCGCCGGCATCGAGATCGCGGAGCCGCTGCCGGGCGCCGGCGACCGCATCATCACCATCACCGGCACGCCGCAGCGCATACAGAAGGCGCAGTACCTGCTGCAGCAGAGGTGAGTGCACCCGCCGCTGTGAACTGCACACGTAGGCGCCAGGCACGGAACTAGCGACGGCCGAGCGACGGCGGCAGCGGGGCGATGGGGTTCGAGAGCTGGCGACGAATTTCGGGAAGGTGTTTTTAGGCAATCTGAAAATTTCGTTCATTGGCGAATCCAGTTCTGCCAGTCTGGTAGAGCGTTTGCGGTTATTTCGCTACTGCGCAGCATATAACATTTGCAAAAAAAATCCGAACTTTTTGGCAACTTGATTTTTTTATCTTTAAATTTTATAGTAATTATAGAATTCGAATAAATAAATCCCAGACATTTTTGTCGGTTATAAAGTATTACCAGACCTCTTTCAAATTGTTCCCGAAATTCGTCGCCAGCTCTCCAACTAATCGCATCGCCCCGCTACCGCCGTCGCCCCGCTACCGCTCATTTCGTGCCCTACACTACTGCTGAGTTCTATATAGCGTACTTTGACTTAGCTCAGACTTTGCTTGGAGTTAAAACGAGATGGACTTATGTGAATAACATAAATCTGTCTCGCTTTAACCATGTCTTAAGTGTAAGCAAAGTCAAAGTTCGCTCTATAGATCTCACACTACGACCCTGCCCAATTGGGTATATGACTACTAATTTTTTTTTATAAATAAATAAATATTTTATTTATTTACTTATTATTTTAATAAAACATAACGCGGTGTTTGGTTTAAATTCCAAATGATTACTGAATCCACCGAATATAGGCCGAATATTCGTTAACAGCTGGCCAGTATAATTGAAGTAGTTAGTGAAGTAATGTGCATGTTAAAATAACAGAGGCGACTGCGAATGCTTATTTCGTTTTACACTGCTTTGTTACTGCTTTGTCTTTAGAAAAGGATGACATTGAGTCTTTAGAATAATTAAGCTGAGAGTGAGATCTCACTCTCAGCTCTGATCAAAATTTCTGACTTACTCAGATTGAGGTGAGAGCGTTCCCTGATGCCTGAATTTATCTTTAGCTACCTGTTATTTTAACATGGAGTAACAAAGCAGCATAATTCGAAAAAAATATTATTATGTTATTCAATAATAATAATTAATATCTGTGTAATAATCTATCACAATACCATGACGCCATTACTAACACAGAGCTTTGTTTGAAAATAGAATGTTTGAAGAGTTCCCCGAATTGGCTCCAAATAAAAATAAACATACGCATAAGTAGTATACCATTGGCTCTGACCAAGAGTCTGCGATAGGCACTTCAAGGTAATAAGAATACACGATTTTAGTAGACTTTGGGTACTTGACATTTCTTTTGAGTTGGTTGTTCCTGTCATATAGATTATTTACTCTATGGTTAAAAATAATGGACGTAACTATACCATTGTTGGGGTTATAATAATTACAAAATTACTTCGTATAATATCGTTGGTATATTAATTACTGCAATATTAACTTTTAGCGTGAGATTGGTAGAATAGTACAACATGTTTAATTATCTCTTTATCTTTACATGATAATACTATTAGTGTAGCCAGCAAAGTTGAAGAATATGTAAAACATGATTTTATGTAAACTGGACTAAGACAAAATTACTTTGAATAAAATAATGGTTTTAATGTTACTGTTGTAACGAATATTCGGTCACTGTTCGGTTTTTGGCCCTTTACTTAAGCTGAAACAAAACTAAATTAATTTTAATATTACTGCTAATTAAAGGTATATTGTAGTATAATCAAATTCATAGTGTAGACCATAACCCTATTTGAAAAGTTGCGAACTTCGTATTAAATATATAAAAATACAAAACTGCATTTAAATGAGCAAGTCTCCGCATATTCATTTCAAAAAGTGGTGTAACTTTCTATTAGACGGCGCAATACATAATATGATTTCCATACAGATTCTTCAACATTTGTTTGTCATTTAAGTAGCATACTGGATTTTATAGTCCGTCAAACTTATGTGTCCCGGTGGCAGCGTCGCTAGTATATATGTACCTACATATCCTTACTATTATAAATGGGAAAGTGAGTTTGTTTGTATGTTTGTTCCGCTTTCACGCCGTAACTACTGAACCGATTGCTTTGAAATTTTGCAGACGTAAAGTTAGAAGTCCGGATTAAATAATAGGGTACTTTTTATCCCGGAAAATTAAAGAGTTCCCGCGGGAACCGAAAAACCTCAAACCACGCGGACGAAGTCGCGGGCATCAGCTAGTCTAAAATAAAATTAAAACAAAATTTTAACAGGTATAAAAATTAGTCCCAATTTTGCCCACCAGCCCCCCAATCATGAAAGAATAGCCGATGAAATCGTTAAAGTTCTGCGGCAAAGTAAATAAACCATAACTGCATTAAATTAGAGCTCAATTTCGTGTACCCATTCTTATACGTTTAGGTATGTGCGATACTCTAACGTATAAGAATGGATACACGAAATTGAGCTCTAATTCAATGCAGTTGTGGTTTATATTACTTTGACGCTGAACCTTTACCATTTGATCGACAATTCTTATATAATCGGGGGGCGGGTCAGATAAGTTTGATGGACTGCAAGTGTTTGTACCTAACATTTATCTTTGTGGTGAATAACAAAATGTTTTAGGTGTCGCCTCCATCAACTAACTACTTCAACGGCTCGGCCGCGCGTTGTATGGAAGACTAGTGATTTTGTTGTTTGATTCACTGTAACAAAGAATCACTAATCTGCCTACAAAGCGACGGCGCACTCTTCGACTCAAGATCATCCAACGCAACATTACATGCTGTATCTATACTTGTCTATGGAATTTCTTCGTGTGCTAACCTTTTGTATGTTTTGTAACTAATACCTGAGCACATTCGATACTTTAACACTTTACCTTTGGATTTTCAATGCTAGTTTGTGTAGTTTTTAAAGCAGTTCGATATAGAGTTGCTGAATTCATCTTCAGCCAACACCCTCACACACTTAGTGGAAACTTCGAATTAAACTTGGATAAGAACCATAGTTGAATAGAAATTATTGTTCTTTAATAACAATATTTTAATAATTATATTTAAAGAAGATCTAACTTCCTTACTTATAGATTTTGTATTGAAATCTTTCCTTTACTTTTTCCCTTGAGTAATGAAAGCGACTATGAGTGCGGCAGTTAGTGTACCAATAGATAGATTGAACTAAGGAAATTACCTGAATAGAAACTATTTGAGTTTCGTGGCGATTAATTTGTAATTCAACAATATATTATTGTAAAAACAAAAAGTATCTAATGTGTGTAGGAAAATTATTGTATGTAATTATTAATGTGTGTTTTCTTGTAATAACAATTTACTATATACTACTATTATTGGTTTTTGGACACTTTCAAAATAGATATTAATGAAGTTTTTTCTATGTTCCAGTGTACATGAAAGCAACCCCAACCTCGGCCGCGGAAACTTTTGATTCTGCGCGTTAATTCATAGGATTAGTTTATTAAGTCACCAAATTCACGACTCGATTATGAAACTATTTCCTGAGGCTCATTTGTATGAACTTTGAATTGTAAAATCTAACAAAATAGATATTTTAATGGTATAATATTGCACCGTTGATTTACGGGTTTTGCTTATGGAGATGAGGGATGCATTTATCATTATAATAAGAAATTAGAAACGTAAATTAAGATTGTGTTTATGGCAATGATTTAAATTTCAATTTACTGATTTGTTACATCGATTGTATTTTTAAGCGAATAAAGAATAGAAATAAAGGTTTATTTTATGAACATTTTGTTTCATTTTTTGCACCACAGATTAAATAGCAATACTTACTTCGTTTCTGTAATTATTATTTACGGAACAAGTCAATATTAGTATTATTAACGGAAAATATAGGTACCTTATATAAATAAAACAAAGTCGGGTTAGTTACACCCTCAAAAGTTACACCATTTATAACCGATGGACCGATGATCTCTGATTTGTTGTTGTCTCCGCCCCGAATAGCAGGATAACTATTAGATAACGTAAATATAAATAAAATGTTTGTCTGTAAAGTCTGTTTACGGACGATATTTATACGTGATAACTAGAAGTTCTCGAAGAAGCTCGCGTGGCGGCGTTCCAGTTCAACTATTCGAACTGCTATTCGGAATCGAGGCGATGTTTTCTTGTGATCCCTTTATCTTAGGCCAGTATTGCACTAGCAAGTTATTACGTAGTAAGTAACTTGCTTATCTAACATTTGCATAGAATTACACGACTACAAGACTACATTTCGTAAGTTTCTCATGTCCAGCCTTAATAGTTTTAGCCGGTTTTGTCCCCAAGTTTAGCCATAGAAATAGATCATCATGAATGATTCATGAATGAGTCAGTGGTTTTAAACACGCGGTTGTGGCGGGTATTTCCAGTTTTCACGAATGCGCCAATGCGGTCGGCACACCGGTGCCGCGGCGGTCGGATGGGCGCTATTTCGTCTAAAGGTTCAACAATCAACTCCTTTAACGGCCGTGGGGGCTCAACCTGAATACGTCTTTGCATTACGCACAAGGTACAGCGGAAATACGAAAATCTCTCATTATTGGTCACCCATCCAGTTAGTGACTTGGATCGAGGTTGCTTATTAATTCATTAACTTTATGGCTAATTTTAATGTGTCGGTAGTTAACGGACGTATGGTCTAGATGAGAAAGTGCATATATACAATACTTGTCTATGGTGCATATTTGTTGATATGGTTAGACCAAGGAATATACTTGGGTTAGACTTAGGCATCATTGACCCAGTCAGTAACTGGGAGTTTGGTTTTGGATTCGAATTTAGCTTTTCGTTTTCAACTTGCCTTCAAGAACATTTAAACCGTCGGTCCCAATTATTATCACTAACAGACCAAGCTAACAGAATATGACAATCGATAGCCAGTTTGTATGGGAAAGGTTATGGGAACCCTGTCTGTACCCAATGATTCAAGGAACCCCTACCATCTACCATAATTATTAATTAGTTTTCACCAAACCCAGGAATGAGGAACATGACTTGGATAGATCTTGGAGATCTTAAAAAATATAAAAGGAAATAAGTTACACAATTTACTATACTTACAACAATACAATTATATTTAAGAATCACAATTTCCTTTTAATTTGATAAAATATACAATACACGTTAAAAAATTATGTATAAAAATGTTGCCATAACTTAAAGCTTTCATCAATACATCTATCAGGTTGGATGTTACGGCGGTACGTTCGAATGTTCATGTTTGTCTAAGAAAAAAAGAATGTACACAATAGGTGCAATAACACCAAGTATTAACACAAAACCCAGTAGGTGGAACCACTTTAGTCCAAAGTCCGCTCCTTGTGACGTCAACTGTTTGACTACTATTGCTTCAACTGGGTCTTTATTCTTGTTGGGCAGTAACTGAGTGTCTTCTGAGGCAGCTTCATTTTGCTCTGTATCTGTGTAAGGAATAACTGACGGAGCAAGAGTGCTATTTAAAACTACAGCATTGCAGTCAATAGCAAAGTCGCCTTCATTAGTATTTGGTTCATTTGAAGTCGCAGTGTTGTTTTGAAATACTCTGTTTTGCACAGGACTCTGAAGTAGATTTTCCAAATTCAGGCTAGTTGAGCTCCGACTTGTGGAAGGTACAGGCTCTGCAGGCTTTGCAGTTGGGATTATCTCTGTGAGCACTGAATATGGGGTGACAGGCACTTTTATTGTCCGCCTAGCAAATATTTCATTGTCTTTATGTATATGGTTGATCCTCTTCAATTCTGAAATCTAATACCATATTGATTAGGTCAAGAACAACAATATTATTTATTCTATACTTCAGATTAAAGAACAAAGTGCAACAATTAATTGGTGGAAATACATAGTACATGTCTGAGGTACATTCTTTTAATTTAGGCTCGGTCTTCTCATATTTACACTCGCAACTAATCGTATTTCTGTTAGGCCAAGAAACCATATTAACTTTATTGTAGACGTTTTTAAAAAAAATCAGTTTTTGAGTACTTATAAATCGCTATAAATAAACACTTACAGAACAATGAAACCGAAGCGCAATAGCTTGTAATGTGTCCCCCTCTTGTATTTGTGCCTCAATGAAATGATCCTGTGGCTTTATCCTGTACAGTTGAATTTCGCTGTGAACATCGCTATCGTCGTGAGAACCGTTCATATTGGACGCCAATTCATCCCCACTGTACAGAGCCCGCGTCCTGGATAACAACATTCCTATATAAACAACAAGACAACAAGTAAACACAATTGAATAAACAACTACGTGTCCGAATTAGGACTTACCTCTGTTTCATTTTTGTTAACGCTAAAACTAATAATAAATAACATGACCTGATAAAATACTACAATGCTACCTTTGATATGCACGAATACCACGTATTCAACGATTAGGAAACACAAAAACAGCTGTTGTTTTCTGTATCATCTTTTCTTTTGACAGCAGATTTTGACGTTTTGACTTTTGGTTTGCCACATTGACATTCGAACTCTGTGTTGACATTACTCGGTTGCGTTCCGATTTTATAGATTTGTAACCGGCGGTGCCTAGAAACCATAGAGTTAAGATACGCACTTTTTTGGAGGTGATTGCGCCCGCGAACTTTTAAATTAGTTGAACGGGTTCGGTATATTATTTTGTTTAAAATTGTTTTTGTTTGGAATAAGCACGACAATCTCCTAGTTTCTTTAAACTAGAAAGGGTTCAAACTTCAAATCCCGTCTGTATCAATTTAATAGCCGTTTCCATTTATTTACCGATCTGCTTATATTGACTCCGCTTTATCATAGATCAACTATCTGATGATGCCCGTGACTTCGCCCGGAGTGGATTAAGTTTTTTGATTCCCGCGTGAACTCCTTACTTTTCCGGGATAAAAAGCCTTGGATGCCATATATGTCCTTCCCTGGGATGGGAGCTATTCCTGTACCAAATTTCATTAAAATCGGTGGAAATTGATGGGCCGTGAGAAATACACTATCGCATTTCTATTAGTAAGTAGTAATTAGTATGGATATTAACTTCCAATCAGTTCACTGTATTGGGAACGGTCAAGCATCCTTACCCATCGATATATTATATGCAGGTACTAGATGGGCCCTTTCATAGAAAAAAGTTAGGCGTCTGACTTGTGGTGCATGCTCCACACCTGTATAGGCCTGTCCTTGTCCCCACCATAGCGCTGTCCCGCTTTTGAGACTAGATGGCGTTAGTAAAATAGGTCCACAATCTTTGTTTTACAGGGCCCGTCTATGTAAATTGACCTTACCACTATCCAGATTCAAAGATTAGTTTGGAGTTAGGTCATGGAACAAACAAACCAATTCACTTATTGCATCTTGTGTGCAAATAACTATACCTACTTAGGGAGGTAGTTTTATATACAATAGTATATTTTAGTGAATTTTATTAAGTAGGTATAAACAAAATATAGGAACTAAGTAACTATACCTACTAATAATGGTTGCAAACGCGTTGATCCAACTCGTGATCGCTCGCGTGAAGGCTCATGAATAAGGACCCCGGACGGGTTCAAAACTAGTCGAGAGTTGTCCGACAAAAAACGTGAGTTTACAACAGTTATGTAATGTAGTGTATCATATTAATATTATAAACTAGCTGATGCCCGCGAATTCGTCCGCGTGGATTGAGGTTTTTAAGTTCCCGCGGGAACTCCTTAGTTTTCCGGAATAAAAAGTAGCCAGTGTTATTCCAGACTATAATCTATCAGTTCTATATAATGGGGGATGCCCCGTCGCTCACGTCCGCAGGAACTACCTTCTACCTTCCTGCACGTGTCCACTGAGTGGTGCTAAACGAGCGACGAACTTGCAGGCGAAACAAGCGTTCTTTATAAATTAACGCCTAAGTATTTGTAGGTACTTACTAAACGCCATACGATTAAATAAATAATCTATCTTTGTACCTCATCCAGATCCGTTCAGCCGTTCGGGCGTGATTGAGTAACAAATATCCATCCAAACTTTCGCATTTATAATATTTATGTGAAAGAGTGTTGGTTTGTCCTTCAATCACGCCGCAACGGAGCAACGGGTCGGCGTTATTTTTAGCATGTGTTGAGGCGAGAGTGACTTTTTATGGAGTAACGTACGTTTAAATATGGAGTTCCCGCGGGAATAAAAAAAAACTTAAACCACGCGAACGAAGTCGGTCGCGGGCATCAGCTAGTTATTTTATCCTATATCCAGCTATTTTATCCTAAAAACCAGTTAAGAAGTTTAAACTACCTAATGACCTCAAGATTTCATCTTATTGATATCGGATATTAATAAACAAGTTTAATAAGTTGTAGGAGATCGAAATAAAAAATGTTTTACGTTGTTACAATTTTATTAACTTTTATTAATGTATTTTACACAACAGGTACTTAAAGAACGTAAAATACCTTTGGTACTGCGCATTACAAGGAGTAGATAGTTAGGTATATCAGAATATTAGTAAATTGCACGTCAATAACTCACTCTATTTACAGTAGGTATGTACAAAAATACATAAATATATAAAAGTGAGATAGGATATACAAGCTACAAAATTGTAATAATTTAAAGAGGAAAAAAAACCACTCAAATTGATTTAATATTTGATATATTGAGTTTAAGTTCATGCTCACACTTGTATCAAAGTAGGTATAACAGTAAAAAATTCAAGGTTCGTGTATGAGCATCAGTTTAACTCAAAAAGTGTCTACAAAAAGTATTTCCCTAAGAAAGGCGGGTGCCATAATTCCACAGACTACAGCATAATTCATAAATACAGAGAGTAAGTAGGTACAACTTGCATAAGATTGCAAGACCATTTTGGGGATCAAGTCACATTTCGTGATTTTTTTTCTTTAAAAGTCTTATCTTATTAATAGTTATTTTTTGTACTTGTATCCCCGAATAAAGATTTCTTTCTATCTTTCTTTCTTTCTATCCATGCCATACATATAAACAGCTAAATAAAAAGTTAATTTAGAATCAATCACATTGATATATATAATATAATGATATAGATTTGTATTTGTTTTAATCAATGCAACAAATTTTGAGCATTCTCCTTTATTTCATGATAGAATACATTGTGGAGTACCTAGTAGAAGTAGTACCTACTTAATATAAAAAATATAAGTAATTATTGTAGAATTATAATTAATGATAAGTACCTAATTGTGATTCAGATGTGTGACAGAGAAATGCCTCCAATTAATTTAAATTCAGTAGAAATCAGTCAATAAATAAAATAAAAACCATCTCAATCCAAAAAGTAAGATCGCAAGTAAATTTTGTGCCCAAATATCATTTTAGCACAAATATTTTATTAAAAGTTTATTAAAAAAGAGATTCAATTAAAAACAATAAATTATTGTATTCTAATTTTAACATCACTGTATTTCAATTAAGTACCTATAGTGCAAGAACATTAAAGTTTAAGGGCCGCTTGCACAAGGAAATTTATAGTAGATTAGTAGCCAAGGGCTGTAAGGCATCAATTGCAGCCCGAGATATTTAGGCGCACGAGCACAGCGAGGGCGCCTATAGTTCGAGGGTGCAATTGATGCTTACACCCAAGCTAACTACTCTGCTTTACATCTCGATTGTGAGGTAAGTAGGTCCTTATTACCCCCAAATGGAGCTTGAAGGTGACCAATTAGCGCTCTAGGGTAATAATGTAGCTAGAAAAGCCCTAGGGCGGTAAGAAATTAAAAAAAAAAACTCTTCACTCTTTCAAAAAGTTCGCGTACATCTAACCATCATACTTTTTTTAATTACTTACCGCCCTAGGGCTTTTCTAGCTACATTATTACCCTAGAGCGCTAATTGGTCACCTACAAGCTCCATTTGGGGGTAATAAGGACCTACTTACCGAATGTGAGAGATGTAAAGATGATTTAGTTACATTTTGTAATGCTGTCCCTTTTTGGCAAGTACATATAATTGTAGTTACCAAAAAGAGACAGCATTAAAATATTTAACTAAATCAATTTAAGAGTCCTTGTGCAAGTGGGCCTTAATATTGCAAATATGTACGAGTATTTACAGGATCACTGCACTGATCGCCCATACAAACACCAAATAAAAATGATGAATGCTGCACTATTAGCTGAATAGAAAAAAACATATACGATGTTAAAGTACAAAATATTCTTGATTCGCATACCTAAGCATGATTATACAAGTTTGGACAACACATTACGATACATATTATGAAATAGTATAATATTCAAATTTTAACAATATATTTCACAAAAGTTGACAACAGAGTTTATTAAAAAAATCATTCAGGACATAAATAAAATTTATGAAATACTGTCTTAATGGTCTATTCCATGTGTATGGATTTGATTAATATTTTCATAATACAAAATTATTATATCAGTATTCTACTTTGTAATAAAGTAAGTAGTACAATATTGAATTATCGATTTTATAAAAAAGGTAACTTTATTGTGACTAATCGCTTAAACTAGAAGCAGATAGGTGCATAGTTTACAAACCAATGTAAAAAAAAAAATTGAAACATTTTAAAAGTAAACCATCAGCACATCATCACCAAGGATTTGATTAAAATTAAAACGTGTGAAAGAGCGCACTATTTATACCTGTCTCGCTATTATAGCTATCCGGTAACTCCTGAAACTCGAGGAAGGCGTATAGACCTAACAAATGTCAATAAATAAGCGTTTAATAAAATAAAAAAAGCATACTTTACTAATGTAGGTATATCACAGGTTCATCTAAAGGCATAATATACTACGCACTCAAACTAAAAATAGGACGGATTTGTCGCAATTTGTAATGTCATAACTGGATACTTATTTGATTTATCATGATATTTGGATTCAATCAAAGTATTATTAAATCCAAACACGGTTTATCCATTTTAATACTTTAATTAGCAATTATTTACACAGACACACGTCAATAGCGTTACGCCATCTTATATGATAATCCTCGAGTACCCAGATCAGTGTTGCCACTCTACAAAACCATAACAGGGATACCATACATAAATTGTATTTAACTTTCAATCTAACAGTATAAATATTATGTACAGTCGGCGTCAAAAGTCCATATCAAATAAGCAAACAAGATGGCTTGTTAGTTACACAGTCACCCTCAAACTTACATAAATAATATTCATCTGGTAGGTTGACATTGTTGACAATTTATGGCAATTATATAAGTAGTAGTTGAATATTAATGGTTTGAACTTAATGTTGTTAAATTATGGTAAATATTTTGAATACATTAGTTATGTTTGTGTAGACGAGTGATTCAGATTGTTTGCACACAGTTTTAGCAGTTAAGCTATGCATAGACTTTTGACGTCGACCGTACTTTAAATGCAAAGTATTTAGTATTTACCTTAGAAACAGCAATTTCCAAGAGTCAGTTGATGGATAAAAGTTGTCTGTCCTATTCTAAGTTTGAACGCGTATTACAAACTAAGTGAGGGTCAAATTTATACACACCTTACATATAACAGTTCATTTCACGTGAGAGTAAGTTAGTAAGGTATAGATAGAAGATAGTCTAACTCATTTTGGCGCGCAGTGCTATGCGTCACTCATACCGCCACGTGCCATAATAAGTTGACGTACATATTAATATGTATAAAGCGTTGGTTTCCAAACTGATAGAAGAAGGCGCATAAGGCCTTCTGTTACGAAATCGTGCTCTACTCCCATATGAAAAATTATGCAAGTCTACAATAGAAGCTGTACAAAAAATAGTTAAACAAAATCTAGAACAAACGAAAATTTACATAAAACATGCAGGTAAAAACAAAAAAGAAGTGTGTGTGTGTGCAATTCACACATGCCAGAAGTGAAACATCAGATAAGTAGCCTACGAGAGAATGAGATAAATATAACTTGTATTCTATCTCATTCTATCTCTCGCAGGCTAAATCCTATAAATGTTTGTCTCTTTTTGGTGTCGCTTTTTCGTTTCGTTGAATTTTCAGATCACAACGTTCTAAAGAAGTTTCACTTCAATATGCAAAACGTGACTAGCTTTGTCCTCTATCGGTAACAATTTTATGAATGCGTTTTCCCGGATTTATTACCTGACACCATTGACTTACCAATACATTAGACGCACCATCGAAACGCAAAAACGGCACGGTCAAATTGTGCACAAATAGATATTGTGAACAATTTTCGCCTCAGTCGCGCATGGGTACACTAGGCGACAAAATGTCGTATGTGTCGAATTGTTATTACAAAATTGAACCCTAAATATAAAACTATATGGTTGGTTTTTGTGAACCGTTTGGTGTCTCAGTCTATATTATCTAAAGCTGTGTTTGTAATAAGCGATTGTAGACGCTTTTTGAGTATTAATTTGTAGGTAATGTTGTATCCTTAGTTGGTAAATCGATGCCTGACACACTAAAACTTGTTTTGTATTGCGATAGTGTTGCCAGTATCCAAATAAGTTAAATAAAATCTACTCTCAGCTTTCACTAGACAGACTAATATACCACCTTAGGTGCCCCGCTAAAGGTTTTAAATATATAACTGATACGAATTCTACTGTCTATGATTAAAAATACGACCTAAAAAATCCTTCCATAATATTTTTCTTAGCATACATTGTTTATTTTTTTATATTACTCGTATCTTGTACAGCTTCTATTAATATAGTAATCCAAAAGTCACAGATGTAGTACCAGATACCGCGCTCGGAACACGGCAGACGCGCCAACAAAGCGAATACAAAACGAAAAGCAAATACAATTCTCAGTTAGTTGGATGCGACGCGTCGAGAAGTTTTGACGTGACGTGTGTGTAGACAAGTTTCTCGAAATAATGCCGTCTTGTGTCTTATAACACTGTCAAAATTGTTACCAAAAATTAAAAAAGGAAGATGGTGTTTCGTTTCATAGGCAAAAATTTATATTTTCATTCTGTTAGATTTTTTTTCCATGATAATTAATTGCTGATGACTTGAAACACAAAACCTCAACGATATCTATCAGTGTTGCTAATTTACGTTGAAATATTTTCCCTTAAATTAAAGAAGGTGTAAATGGGCTGTTAGTAGATAGTTTTTTTTTGTGAAACAGCTACGCTGCCGGCTTATTTCGAAGTACGCCGATTAATTTATTGGTACGCCAGCTGCTTGGTACGCAGATGGTACGCAGGCTACTTTGGTGGTACGTAGGCTACTTTTAAGGTACGCCAGCTACTTTCGAGGTACGCAGGCTACTTTGGTGGTACGTAGGGTACTTTGGTGGTACGCAGGCTACTTTAAAGGTACGCCAGCTACTTTCGAGGTACGCAGGCTACTTTGGTGGTACACTACGTAGGGTACTTTGGAGGTACGCAGGCTACTTTTAAGGTACGCCAGCTACTTTCGAGGTACGCAGGCTACTTTGGTGGTACGTAGGGTACTTTGGTGGTACGCAGGCTACTTTAAAGGTACGCCAGCTACTTTCGAGGTACGCAGGCTACTTTGGTGGTACGTAGGGTACTTTGGAGGTACGCAGGCTACTTTTAAGGTACGCCAGCTACTTTAGAGGTACGCAAGCTACTTTTAAGGTACGTAGGCTACTTTTAAGGTACGCCAGCTACTTTAGAGGTACGCCGGCTACTTTAGAGGTACGCAAGCTACTTTTAAGGTACGTAGGCTACTTTTAAGGTACGCCAGCTACTTTCGAGGTACGCAGAGCTGTACGAGGTACGTACGTACCTCTAAAGTAGCTGGCGTACCTTAAATGTAGCCTGCGTACCACCAAAGTAGCCTACGTACCTCCAAAGTAGCCGGCGTACCTCTAAAGTAGCTGGCGTACCTTAAAAGTAGCCTACGTACCTCCAAAGTAGCCTGCGTACCTCTAAAGTAGCTGGCGTACCTTAAAAGTAGCCTACGTACCTCCAAAGTAGCCTGCGTACCTCTAAAGTAGCTGGCGTACCTTAAAAGTAGCCTACGTACCTCCAAAGTAGCCGGCGTACCTCTAAAGTAGCTGGCGTACCTTAAAAGTAGCCTACGTACCTCCAAAGTAGCCTGCGTACCTCTAAAGTAGCTGGCGTACCTTAAAAGTAGCCTACGTACCTCCAAAGTAGCCGGCGTACCTCTAAAGTAGCTGGCGTACCTTAAAAGTAGCCTGCGTACCACCAAAATAGCCTGCGTACCTCTAAAGTAGCTGGCGTACCTTAAAAGTAGCCTACGTACCTCCAAAGTAGCCTGCGTACCTTTAAAGTAGCTGGCGTACCTTAAAAGTAGCCTACGTACCTCCAAAGTAGCCTGCGTACCTCTAAAGTAGCTGGCGTACCTTAAAAGTAGCCTACGTACCTCCAAAGTAGCCGGCGTACCTCTAAAGTAGCTGGCGTACCTTAAAAGTAGCCTACGTACCTCCAAAGTAGCCTGCGTACCTCTAAAGTAGCTGGCGTACCTTAAAAGTAGCCTGCGTACCACCAAAGTAGCCTGCGTACCTCTAAAGTAGCTGGCGTACCTTAAAAGTAGCCTGCGTACCACCAAAGTAGCCTGCGTACCTCTAAAGTAGCTGGCGTACCTTAAAAGTAGCCTACGTACCTCCAAAGTAGCCGGCGTACCTCTAAAGTAGCTGGCGTACCTTAAAAGTAGCCTGCGTACCACCAAAGTAGCCGGCGTACCTCTAAAGTAGTCGGCCTACCTCCAAAGTAGTCTACGTACCACCAATTTAACTGGTATATCTTGAAAGTATTCGTCGTACCGCTAAAGTACTCAGCGTAGCTCCAAAGTAGCCAGCGTACCACCACAGTATCAGGGGAGATCGCAGTGAAGGGCTAACTTGTAGTGGATAAAAAAAAAAAACAGTAATATGCGCATCTCCTACAAGCTATTCTCCTACCATATGTCGTTGAAATCGTAAGGCATAAAGAAAGAACCAACAAATACATTTTCTTTCATTAATTTGGCACTTTTTCATTAATCTGGCAACATTTCACGCACACTGATGCATGTGTTCAGACAGTGCTGTCACGCACACTCGAATAAATTTTGGCCGCACTTCCGTGTTCCCAGCGCGGTATCTGTTTAGCACTACATCTGTGCCAAAAGTATACACACAACTTAATTTATTCGTTTGGTAAGAAATACGTCATAGTAAATCCTAATACAAATGTAATTATTATTAATGAATACGTTTAAAACATACTGTATAAATTTCATATCCTATTTAATATACTGAGATCCTTATAATATACCCTATTTTTCTTAACTTAAGATGCATAATTCAGTGGCAATATTAATTGATCGATGCAAAGAAAAACACTAACGGTTAGTGCACATTTTTGCGACCTCGATGCATTTTTTTTCTGAAAATCTTTAAAAAAGTTTGTTTACTCAAGTAAGGAATAGTACGTTTTCTATGCATATAAATCTCACTTATTCAACAGAGCAAAAAATGGTGCAATCTCTTACTAAAGCCAATATTGCGAAAAGGATAACTTTTCCTAAGTTTTGATTAAAGCAATGCATTGAAGTCTACCTAAATGCGCGCAAGTTCGATGTAACATTCTAACAAAAACAAAAATAACAACTTTAAAGAAATAGCGAGTATTTTGTAGGCATATATAACGACATTTTTCAGTACACGATAAAATTCGATTTAAAATTAAAATAAATCAATTAGTACTTCATTAATTACTATTTAAAGGCAAGCATACAGAAAATTCCGAAATCATATTTGTTTTATTTGATTTCATTCGTACATAATATGCTTAATCGTTCAGATCGAATTTCATTGGACACATCTATGAAAATATATATATATACATTAAGTCGAGTCCGAACCGAGGAATGATAAGATTGCAAATTTTTACACTAAAATAACTTATACTCCGAGATTAAATTTACTAAGCAAAAACTCTTTACAGAATGTAGTATAAAAATTAATGGTTGTCTCATAACGGAGTGTTTTTGACTGTTTTTTAACAAATAACCTATTGACGGGATTTGTTTCTTCAAAATCACCTTGTCTAGATAGATTAAAGCGTCAAAGTACATTAATGTTTCTTTACAAACGTGCCTTTTTGGTTGCTCAGAAATCCGAAACAAGGAACATTATGAAAGGCATAGCTAATTAATATAGCTATAACACAGCCGAATAGATACTTAACACATTAAGAATAATCAGATCCAAATATGACATAACCTACTCAGTTCGGACGCAACCTAAATAATTCGACGGCAACATTCAGGTCCCAAACAGTCCACACAAAATCTTAGTCCGATACTCGTACACAGTGATCGACAAACATGTACGATATGTACCCTGACCACAAGATTTTAAATCAAACCGATGAGTGCCGAATCACCTTGGAGTAAAGTAAAATGAACCTTAACTGTTTTGGTTTAGAGCTCAAGGTCGTCCATATAGCCACATTCGGCACTCGCAGCGGGCACGATTCTAAATATAAGAATCGGTGATACTGAATTGGCGAACTTAAATTTAAGAACGATCAACATCGGTGTGTTTTAAAAACTTTTTGCAAGGGTAATTAACAGGAGGCGCATGGCTTCGAAGTCTACAAAAACAGATCTTTGGCTGTAACAGCTTTACTGGACTACTTGAAGTTTTCAAATAAGTTTTCAAAGGACGAAACGGACTCTTAAAGTTCACGCGTTATCGAACCCTTGAAAATCGCCCGGCCAGTTTTCCCTTCGAGCGACTCTGTCGGACCCAGTGCAAGCAAAGAACGCATCGCCCTCAAAAGGGTCTGCTTCCCTCGTGAATATGTTAACAGAGTCAGATTTCTTTATGTCCTTATGTTGCTGAGGTTTCGCCCTTAACGGGGGCAGGTCGCCCTCGTCTTCTTCAGCTATCGATGCCGTTCGTCCTCGAGGGGTGGAAATTGTGGTGAAATCGTCTTCGAACATCGATCTAGGGGAAAGCGAGTCGGAATCGAATCGGAATCGAGTCGCTGGGGAATCCCCGTCGCGTGCTCTCGCCGAGCTTCCCGATAGAGGGGACGCAGTCGTGTCTTCTGGCTCGAAGGCGAATCTATTTGAATGAAATGAAAAGAATTTGTATTGTTTCGCATCCTAATTCAAAGTTGAGAATTTATGTGAGTATGTCAATAAAGATTTTTTAAAAGTTTTAAATTATGTTTACATTCGTAAAGGTTTCTTCAAAAACCAGAAAAAAAACTGATACTTTATTCTCGCGACTATGCTGATTTCACTATTCAGTAAATTGAACCCCAAAAATCTTTATTAATGTTATTTTTCCATGTTTTGGAATTTTGGTCAGCACAAAGTTTTGCCGTGAGGATTATGCACTTTATCCAACCGTACTGCAATTTAGTACGCGTAATGAATGTTACCAGTTTAATACTTTAAGTTTATACTGTAATGAAACTGTAAATACCTGAAATTAAGCTTACCTAGTTCCGTCCAAAGCAGCGTAAGGCGCCCGCTTTTTAACATTCGGCGTGGGGGTGTCTGGAAAGTCATTATCAAACGGAGACGTATGTTCTCTTTCCCGCGGAGAAAAATCATTCGAAAACCGATAGTCCCTTGGCCTCGTTCGCGGTTCCTCTCTCCGCCTCCGCCTCGGGTCCCGGGAATCCCGAATACTGTCTCGTGGATCTCGAGAATCCCGTCCCGATTCACGTCCCGAATCCCGCGGATCACGAGAATCCCTCCCTGATTCTCGCCCCGAATCCCTCGCATCCCGCGAATCCCGTCCCGAATCTCGCGGGTCCCGGGAATCTCGACCCGAATCCCGGCCGGAATCTCGTGCGTCGCGGGAGTTCTGGGATTCTCGTAGCTCTCGTTCGTCCTCGCACCGGGACGCTATGGTTGCTGCTCGCCGCCCGCGCCATCCGAGCGTTGATCCGTACCTATTCAGATATTTTATCATATAAATGGTTTGCACAACTTTAAAAGCCAAAAATATATGCAAAAATAGTCGCATGAGTTGACTGAGTATTAAAGAATCCATGGTATAAATTAATTATCAATGTCCGTATATGTATACCTTTTCGCAGTTCACTTGCCAGTTGTATCTTGACAAAATTTGGCATAGAGATAGCTTGCATCCTGTAGATAGGCATAGGCTACATTTTATCTCGGAAAGTCAATAAGTTCCCACAAGATTATTAAAAAACTTAATTTCACGCAGGCAACGTTGCGAGAATTTTGAGCCATTCAAATTATTTATCTTAAATTATATTGCATTAAATGTTAAATAAATAAATAAAATGAACTATTACCTCCTTTCACTCGGATCTTCTCCTTGTCTCAATTCGTTTCTTCGTCTAGTTTCCCTCCACCCGAGTGATCCGTAATTTCTATCTAGAATAACAAAGGAAAATCTTTTAAATTAAGTTTATTAAAGGTTTACTAGGTATGTCTATGGCTCGATCGAGAAAATTTGGATGATGCATTTGTTAAAAATCAATTATACTGATTAAACAGGTCTTCCAAAAATTCTAAAATCCACGTCCTGTGCTAAGTTTGTTGGTAACCAAACCTAGGTATGTCTATGGCTCGATCGAGAAAATTGGGATGATCCTTTTGTCCAAAATAAATTATTTGTTACTGATAAATAATTAAACAGAAGGTCTTTTAAAAGTTCTAAAAACAACGTCCTGTGCTAATTTTGGTGACCAAACCAAAACTATCGATTAATGAAAAAGTGCGTCAATACTAAAAGCGGGGTTGAGGTTTGATAAAGAGCTGCCGACTTTATTGTGTTGTCATCATCCCCATATGTGATGTAAATGTTCATTCTTCGTTTTTTTTCTTTATTTTCAAAACTTTTTTTAAATAGACTAGCACGTCTTGGCTGCAATCAGACTTGCTGGCAAGTACTGATGGAGTAGCACGGTGGAGCGTGCTTGCCTATAAAATTCCTATTCACTTTTGATTTGAAGATACCAATATTATAAGCGGCGGGAAAAACGGAAGCCGGAAGGGCGTTCCATATCCTAGGTTCGAATTAGAAACGAAGAAAGATACCAAATATTAAGTCTAATCACAAACTACAGATTAAAAGAAGGCTTTTCAAACATACCGTCCCTACTCCATCGCTGGTTGGGAAACCAATCTCGCAAGGTAGACCTGCCCGATTCGCAACCGTCGCTGTAACTAGAAAACAAAATCAGATTTTATTCCCTGAACTATTCAAATCAACCCCCACAGATCACAGATATACGAGTACTATACTATATATATCAATAATACTACGAAAGGGCGTCGCTCCCGCGAGAATTTCCAAAAATCCGGCCTTATCTATGCTATGTCAACTACTAGTCTATGTTATAAAGGGAAACTCACTGCAAAATAAAAAAATAAAAAAAAGTAGCTTTAAAGGTAGCCAGGGAGTTGATGCGTCAGTCAATAAATGAGTGAGTCAGGACTTTTCTTTTTATTGTATGAAGCATCAGGTTTGGAAATAGCAAGAGATAAATCTCTTGATATTTCTTAATAATAATATAACCTAAAATAAATTTTAACGTTTAAATAAACTATCGTGAGTGATATTCATTATAACTATAAACTATAGACTATAGTTTACTTCCGACAAAACTAATGAGTTACAACCGGTGATATATGTATTTAATTCATAGTTACAATTAAAAGTACATGCGACCGAAATGCGAATGTTGAGATGGATGTGTGGTGTGACTAGAATGGATAAGATTAGGAATGAATATATAAGGGGAAGTTTGAAAGTAGCACCAGTGATAGAAAAGATGAGGAGTAATATAGTCTAGGCAACGGGGCGGTCTGTTGTATGGAGACCCCCACATTGAATCCTCAGTCGATGAAACTTGGCAGGGTTTTAGTATTGGATGATCCAAAACTTACACAAAAATATCCACCAAAAAAAAAAACCAGAAGTTAGGTTTTTATACCTAAAAGTACAAATAGCTTAATATTTTGAACTGAATAATATCTCGCTCCATTTTTTTTTTACCAAACTAATTAATAGCCTTATTATGAGGTACTCGTTAAAAATCCAAAACATTATTTAAACGGACCTATTTTTTTTAAAAGTGGTTTCCTTTTTTTGTCCGTAATTTTGGCAAAAAAATTGCTCATTCAATTTTTTATTTTCACATGTCCTTAAAATGCTGTTTAGCATAACGTATAAGAAAATCCAACAAAATATTTATACCAAAATCAATTTATCTCACTTCAAATTAAAATTATTTATAACTCGGTATGGAAAACTTCTCATACCTATTTCTTTTCTTTATTATAGTAGGTAGGCAAATTTACACTCAAAACCTAAATATCCAACAAAATATCCATGCAAAACACCGAATTAAACCGAACGTATGAAAACTAAACTGCGCTTACGCGATAATGTATCTTAATCCTTCTCCTATTGGGTATAGTTTAGCGTGCGCGAGCGAAGCGTTGAAATCACAATCATAACATCATAATCATATTATTACTCCAGTGTGGATACTACGGGTGGATATGGTTGTCGTCACTCGTTAGCACTAGTTGAGTAGGTAGTTTTTGAGTTTATCCATAACAAACAAACAAACAAACAAATCTTTCCTCTTTATAATATTAGTTTAGATAAACAATATAGCGTTACAGAAGATAAATTCAACATTAATAAAAACCACTAACTGTAACGAAAGTACCTTCAAGGTATATTTCCATAGTTTAATTAAGGGCCCATAAAAAATCTTATTTTTGAGCTTTGTTTGAATAAATATTTATTTCTGGTTATCCTTAACACAGATCTAAAAAATCTAGCTAAGATAGCCAGTTCTTGATCTTGCAACATTTTATCTACATTTTTTGATGTACTTAAGCACAATAATATTGTAAATCTTCAAATAGTTCCAAGATCAATTATTATAATGTATCGATAGTAACATAATGATTGAAAATAAACGATTTATTTTTTTATTATTATTATTATTATTTAATTGATTTCTTCTCATTACTTCTAGAATTTGAGAAAATGTACTAATTATATTATGTTTAAGTTGGTATTTTGCACGCCAGAAATTGGCAAACTGCATAAAGCCTTATTACTGTAAACATATTTAGACTTTTATTGTCTATATTTGTCTATACTTTTATTGTTATATAATAAATGAATTGTACGCCATACGCCAATTGAAGTCACTGGGCTGCTGGGCATATTCAAAAATGTTGTTAAGAACCATTTGATTATCTTGCAAACTAAAGGCAACAAAAATTATTCTTTAAGCTGAGTCGAAATAAATATATTATAATACTTTTCAAAATTAACCCATACCTAATAAAATGTACAATAAATTAGTTTAGATATCGATAGTAACATTTCTTGCCATGTAAATAATAACTAAGCATGATAAATCAAGTACTTATGGTAACAATAACTATACATTGAGAAATTAAAAGAAGTCAGTAATATACTTAATTTTTATTATGTTTTAAATTTAACTTATAATAATTTCGCTTCCATGTAAAGAAAATGTAAAAGTAACGCAATCCAAAATATGGCCCTTACGTTTATCAAATAAATATTAGAATCACCAGAAATATGCAGCAAAATGGAAGTTATCCTCAACATGGCACTTCGGAAATTATCCTCAAAATGGCGGTACTGTTCATGCTTGGTCTACTTGCCGGCAGTCTTCTTGAACATTAGATGACGGTATAGTAATTTGACGTGACGGTGACGTTAGTGGGCGTAATTTTGCGCATTGTAAATTCAACCGTCGTGTCCCGCACTTAGGATCTAAAATTCGCTTGTGCGAAATCAAGGTAATTTGCTCAAGAAGTTTAGTGTGAAAGCCAGCAAAGCTCTTGTTGCACAAAATACAAAATTCTTCCATAACGATACCGCGTTTCAACAACTAAAGAAGTTGAACGCGTTTCAAGAACTGTTAGTGAAGATTTTCTATGTCATCCTAATACACCCCCGTAATTTGTATTCACATCTTATTCACATATCAATAGGTACAGTATTCCTAACACATGTAGAACACGTCATTACAAAAGTCCTAAATTTATCCATACTAAATGCGAAAGTGTGTTTGTTTGTTGGTTGGTTGGTTTATCCTTCATCACGCTTCAACGGTGCAACGGATCGACGTGATCTACCTTTTTGTTCCAAGAAAGTTAACAGTTCCTGTGGGATCTCATGCTGATTTTTACGTATTTTTGATTCAATCATACGGCAACGAAATTACAATTCGACGTGATTTTTTAGGACCAGGAAAGTAACATGGGCTACCTTTGTCCTGGAAAAACTAATAGTACCCGCAGGATAACATGATGTCACTTATCACGTGTTTGTCCTTCAAGCATGCCAAAAGCTACTCATTAACGTGATTTTTGCATGGATAGAACTGAATAATTGATAATTCGTTTTTGAAAAAATTTGAAGAAGAGATTAACGTATTCATTTTCAAAGCTCCGATTCTTGCGGGGACTGCGAAATCTGTGATTTTTTGATTTTGTGATTCTGTGATTTCTTTAGTTTTTTTCGGAGATGATAATGAATTTTAATTTTCTTTAATTTTGTAGTTGATTAAAATAACCATAGATGCACATAAGTAATTTAAATTGTAGTGTAGTAAATGCTATAATTTGATTTTTTCGCTTTGTGGCCAACATCGCTTTATTGCCATCTCTATTCTGGTACACTAATGAGAAAAAAAAAATATCTTTCTCACTTTCTTTGCATCGTTTTGAGGCAAAGAATAACAGCTCCAAACAGACGATTACAAATGAAAATCTCGTTTACACTACAAAACTTCTTTTAAACATACAAAACTTCTTATTATATTCGGTAACGCGGTGCGTATAGAGTTGTCTTCTATATATATAATGCACTGTATGTCCCGGGAAAGAGATGGCAATAAAGCAATGTTGACCGCAACGGGAGAAAATTATCATATTATATTTTATTTAATAAACTAGGTACTTAAAGTTACTTACATTTAACTTTCACATAATATTATGTAAATTTTTGTTATCTACTTAATTTTAAAAAAGTACAGAAGAATTCTTAACAGGTTTACCAATTTTTTTTTTGGAAAATAGTTAAGTAAGTATATCAAAAAAATTGTAGCCAATTCGTCTCCGTGGATTAAGTTTTTTACTTAACTCCTTAATTTTCCAAAATGACCTCCCCGGAATACACCCTATCTCTGTACCAAATTTTATCAAAATTGGTTGAAAAGATGGACCGTTAAAGCGTAGCAGACAGACAGACAGATACACTTTCGATTTCATAATATTAGTATGTATAATAGTTTTCAAATAAAAAGCTTTCAAAGATCGCAAAAAAATTGTATGACCCCTTAAACAACCAAATGCGAGAATACCCTTGGGTACAGTGCGAAGACACACCAATTTCAAAGACCATTTTGTGTTGGGACGATATAATTGTTACTTTACGGCTAGGGAAATACAATCGAGAACACAATGTAATTCAAATTTCATAATCATCACTGTGAGGCTAGAAACGTTATATTTTAAAGCAGTTTTCGTTGCACAACCCAGCAATCAGTTACTTTAACGTTCAGGCAATACGGTTCAGAACGCATTGATCGTCATACTGATTGTCATTTGCAAAAGATTTTGATTGAAAATTGAACTGTCGAATCAACGAAATACGGTCCGTTATCGAGTACAGGCTCGCGTCGCCGTAGGCATATTATCTCGGTCTCAGGACGTCACCACGCTCCTGCTTCCCCCGATTGATTAAATACAAAATATTTTTTAAAAATTATTTTAGTTTTTAATGCGTTTGATTTTATTATATTTGATATTTTCATAGTTGATAGGACAAAAAATATTGTAATCGTATCAATAAAAAAAATTGACGGAGAAATTTTTCACTACGAATAAAAAGGTAACTTTTGAAAAAAATATAGACTGATAGTATATTTGTTGGATTTTAAATCTTTAGGTATTAAACGGCAATAAAAGGACATTCCAGTGAAAAGTTTCAATGAGTAAATTTTCCGATGCAAGTAACATTAAAAAAACATATTTTTTCAAAATTTGATTGTTTCATCTTCGAGTATTTGTTGGATATTTCTTATTTAGTTTCCATACCTTTACATGAATGTTTCAAGTGAAGAAAGTTTTGACGGATCATTTTTGCGGACCAAGATATTAGACATAAAAGAGTTTAGGTAAAAATACCTAACTTCGGGTAAAATTTTTTGTTGGATATTTATAAAATACCTTTACGTTATGATACTTTATCATACTGTAAAGTTTCGTCGTCTGAGGAATTACTGTTGGGGTCCACTAGCTTCCTTTCCTAGACTAATAGGCTAGCATGGTACGGGCATGTTATGCGGAGGGAAGAATAGTAGATTATTAACCAAGGGGATAAAGCAGTGTCTTCTGTCGCGGGTAACGATTTAAATCGCGAGCGTAACGAAGGACTCGAGGTTTACTCCCGAGCGTAGCGAGGGTGTTAAAAACTTAAATCACGAGCGAAGCGAGGGATTTAAGACGAGTCCTGAGTGTAGCGAGGGATTTAAGTTCACCCAAGACTAAGACAGCTTTATCACCGAGGAAAATACTCTACTTTTCGTACCATTTGCGAAAAAATTAACACAATAATAATATGAGATAAGCATTTATTAAAAATAATGACAATTTTTTTTTTTTTTATCCACTACAAGTTAGCCCTTGACTGCGATCTCACCTGATGGTAAGTGATGATGCAGTCTAAGATGGTAGCGGGCTAACCTGTTAGGGGCATGGCAGTTATATTAAACCCATCCCCCTATTCGGTTTCTACACGGCATCGTACCGGAACGCTAAATCGCTTGGCGGCACGTTTTTGCCGGTAGGGTGGTAACTAGCCACGGCCGAATCCTCCCACCAGGCCAGACCAGGGAAAATTCAGAAATTATAAATTCCCAAATTGACCCTGCCGGGGATCGGACCCGGGACCTCCGCACGTTAAGACAACAGCGCTACACACTGCGCCACGGAGGTCGTCAAAAAGTAAAAAGTCAAAAGCAAATTAAAAGTAAAAGTTAACATTCGAAACATTGGTCCAATTATTGATAGAGAGAGTTATAAATAACGTTTATGTATTTGAAGAAAACAAAAACGCGGCAAATTCCAAGACTAATATTTTTTTATCGGAAAAGCAAAGACATCAAGCTCATACGGCCTCGTCGGTTTTCGTCATTTTATTTAATAATCATAACTGCATAATAAATGCGTATTCCTTTTTCAAAAAGATGTATAGGTAATGCTTTATAAACAAACTCAATGGTGTAAACACAGATGTAGTTCAGTATAAATTTCGGTAAGTATTCCAAATTTAAATCACATTCTCCCCCTAGAGGATGAATGAAATTCAGTACAACTTTCTTTCCCTGTTTTTAACAGATTAAAAATGACTATTGTTAAGTTCGCTTTTTGTGGCATAGAATGTCACTTTTTTGAGCAAGTGGTACGAAAAGGCATATTACGCGAAGAATGATAGATATGCATGTGGAAGGAAAAAAGAGTAGAGGGAGACCAAAGAAAAGATGGATGGATTGTGTAAAAGAAGATATGCGTATAAAAGGGGTGAATGATAGGTTGAAGAATAACAGAAGTGAGTGGAAGAGGAAAACATGTTGTGCCGACCCCACATAGCGTGGGACAAGGGCAAGAAGAAGAAGAAGAAGAGTTACAATTATTATTCTAACAACTCTATAACTTACTCTTCCTCATCATATGAATGTCGGGGTTTCCTATGTCGATCCATATCCCTGTAATCCTTTGATCTATCTTTACTCCTCGGTTCCCTATAATCTCTTTCTCTACTATAATTTCTTTCTCTACTCCACGTGTCTTTGTCTCTTCTCCGATCTCGTCTATCTCTACTTTCTCTATGGTCCCTGTGATCTCTCTCTTTGCTGACGTCACGCCTGTCTCTGCCACTGCCGGAGTCTCTTCTATCTCTAACTGACTCCCTTCCGTCTCTATTTAAGTCTCTATCCCTACTGCCGCGTTTGTCTCGTATCTTCTCTTTTTCCCTTCCACTACCTGAATCAAGGCATTCTCTTGATCCAGATGAGTTGTGTCTGAAAAGAAGGACAATGTAAACTTTGATACTTATTTCATTTGATAAATTAATTGTTTCTCCCTCGGGAATATTTTAATATTATTTTTAAAGGATAAGGATCATGAAAAATATCTATTTGGGGTTGTTTCAAATTACCTTATTCTGTATATTTTATTTATATAATTTCTGTGTCGATAATAGTTTTACACCCCAATTCTCTTTTTTGTAATCTATATGGCGTTAATTTTTTATTTTGAGGATTTCATAGTCTTCGAGCATTTAACAATCAGGAGTGGAGAAGACGTGCCTACAGGGGTAGTAGGGGTAAAGGTAGGGGGACTGCATTTGACATAGGGATGCCAAATGTATGTGTACTGATAGCCGTAATTGTTGTGGGCGTTGTTACGTCCCCCCTAAAGGTGACAGACATATTGCAGAGAAAGCGCCACTCGACTCCTGTTGGGTATTGTTCAAGTGTTCATCCATACCTGGAATCTCTGTCGCGATGCGCGGGAGGTCGCGGCAGCCGCGCGATTGGCGGCTCCTCGTCCCACGGCGATGCGTCTCGGGACGACGATGATGTTTGCACTGCCAATTTGTAAAGTATTGTTTGACGTATAGTCCCACGTAACTTATCTGGCCCGGTGGCCAAAATTGGAACAAATTTTTATGCCTTTTGTTTTTATTTTATTTTCAACTAGCTGATGCCCACGACTTCGTCCGCGTGCTTTAAGTTTTTTTAATTCTCTCGGGAAATCCTTAATTTTCCGGGATAAAAAGTAGCCTATCCTTTCCGCTGGCATGACAGTTTTATTTTATGACAAATTAGCTGTCGGACCCCCCGCGGGCCTCTCCGCCGGGTCAAGGTTAAATCGCCGCGAGCTATTAAAACTATGATTTCTCTAAAATCCTTGGACTCTTACATATTAACCAAGTATCGATAGAATTGTTATGAAATAAGCTTTAATTACATATACACTTGTCACTACCTATCTACTCTATTTAATTCAGTATAAGTTCAATTACGTCAAAGAATGTCCTTGAAAGTAATACAAGTCTCTCTTGGCGTTGTTGTCGTCATTGTTTGAAAATAAAACCACTGGTACAATATGCCTAATTACTTAAGCAATTTACCTAATAATAATTTTAAGTTAAGTTAAATGATTGTAACCAGTTTTATGGCCCAAATAAAAAATAAAAAAAAAATATGTGCTCGATAAAAACACCAGTTCCTTAACAACATTAGAATAAGATCTAAAATCGAGCCTCATTTTGTTTCACAGCGCTATTCAATAATGGTCACTCTCCAGGTCCTCAACTATACCCATACCAAAAATCACGTCGATCCGTTGCTCCGTTGCGGCGTGATTGAAGGACAAACCAACAAACCGACAAACCAATAAACCAACAAACAAACACACTTTCGCATTTATAATATAATTAGTATGATGTATACTAGCGTCGCTGTCACCGAGTCAGCTAAGTTTGTGGGACTCAATGGTGGCGATTCTAGAATGCAACTCTCTAAACTAAACTAAAAATAAGAATCGCCAATATTAGCTTTTCTATATCTATTTGCTATTCTGTGTATGCCTCCATCTAAATTTAGGATGTGTAAAATCCTCGCTAAGCTGATGTCTAAATTGAATTGCGAGTGTTACCATATACAGAAACAAAAATTGCACAATTTGTCTTTGTTTTTTGCACAATAATCATAATAATACTTTTTGCGACTAAAATCGAATTAAATGGCATTTCATACGAGAAAAAATTATTTTATTTTAATAAAATTGATGTTCCTTGCACCAACTACGTAATAAACTGCCAAAAAGAGACATTTTGTCAATGCTACTTAGGCAGATTCCTAGTTCCATGATGCTACCACATACTACCTCTATGTTTATTCGTCTGTGGTGCGGTCAGTTGTCACTTGCTATTCCCTTATAGGACTTGTATCCAGGGCCGTAAAATAGATTTAAAAAATTTGCTATTCCGTTGTCTTTGGTACATAACTTGTTTGTTTTCACTTTTCATTTCGATTTTCGAGTTTTCACAAGAATCTGTGAATGAAGCGAGTTAAAGAGCAAATTAAAAGCAAATGTATCTTCTAGTAGAGAAATTCCATCCTAAAAATTAAGTTATAACCTTTGCACCAAGAGCGTAGAACGTCAAGTCTCCATGGACATCCTCGGTCACCCTGGTGAATAACTTGGTGGCAAGCCTATGAAAGTAAAAGGCTACAAAAGGAAGCAATTGGTACTGCATCGGAAATTATCGCTGCTGCAACGACAGACATGTAGGGAGTTCGATCACCGGCGTTCGCCTATCTTTCGTTCCGATTCCGAAATAAAACGAAGTCCAGTGTTTGTGAACCACGTACCGTATAATATCCTAACTGATGCCTGAATCTCTTCAAGTCTAGGCCAGTCGGATTAATTGTCGCGAACATTAAAGTAGATTTCCTTACCGAAAGGAACCTAACCTACAATCTGCGCGAATCTGTCTCGTTTAGCATCTAGCGTCTCAAATACAGTTTAAGAACCTTTTATCAGTGTAAGACTTATTAACAATAAACCACCTGTGTGGCTTATAATCATATTAGTTTTATTTGAAACCCCCCCTGCATAGACTAGGACCCGTGAAATAGGTAAATCCTGTGTGACCTATCTGATCAGGTTGCACAGGGAATGTACAACAAGATGCTTGAAGTCTAGTCTACCTAGACCCAGGCACTCTGTTACAATAAGTATAAATAAGTTGATTTTACATGTAATAGCTATTTATAGTTGATGTTTAGGTTAGAGGGGATGTGTTTGTATGATTGGACCATCGAATTAACCAATTTTGATAAATTTTAGTACATAGCTAGGTAGGCTTACATCCGAAATATACCTACTATTTCTATTTTTTATCTTGGAGAATCCAAGGGTTCACAAGCATCATCTTATTATACCAATATGTTGAAAAAGAATGTATATTGAAGAAATATGTATACATAACATTGTTATGTATCTAATGTTAATTATATTATATTGATACTTATTCAATTTTATTTAGGTACCTAGTAGATTGTTATAAAAGAATAACACAAAAATAAAAAGATTTAATTAATTTTCTTTTTATTAATTAAAGTATAAATCCTTGTCTAATTATTCTTGCTTATGCAGGGAAATCCACATCTTATTCTCTTCTTCTTGGAGAGACAGCTATGCAAGGCCTTTGATCCACAACCACTTGCAGCCAAGAATATTAGCAGCGTCTTTGCTGGGATATCCTTAATTATTAGCCTTATCCGGGTAGAAAAGGCTATGTTAGTGCATTAGCGCAGGGCAGTAGTAACAGATGATGTGTAAATGTGTTTCTGTCGCCTCAGCAGAGCCTCTGCAGCTGTGTTCTGGAGCTTGAGATTGGATACATGTCGGTTCAACCAATATTTGCCCCGTTACACTTGGATCAATTTGTTCTGTGAATTACTTGGTTTTCATCAGCACTATCTGCAAAATACACAGAATTTTTGTATTTGGTATTTTATGGAAGGTATAAGGGTTACTTGAAAAAGCTTGAACTTGTATATTTTGTCAGTTCAGTGATAACATGCATATTACTGAAAGAAGCTAAGTCTTCCAAGTCTACTTGAGTTAATCTGCACTTGTTCTTTAGATATAACTGAAATACTATGTGTTGCCTACTGACTGCATACTTAAATATACCTACTTAAGTAATTTATACATAATATTATGATGCAGTGGATGTGGTCTTGATAAATCAAGGCAATCTAAATAATTTTTAAAATTACTCTTCTGCCTAACCCATACTACAGTGGTAGATGTCCCTAAACATATACTAAAAAATTTCAAAATTCAAATGTTTTTTATTCAACTAAACTTTTACAAGTACCTACTATTGAATCGTCAAGTGAATCTACCACTGGTTCGGAATGATATTTCTACCAAGAAGAACTAACAAGAAACTCGGTGGTTGCTCTTTTTAAATAATTCATTAGGTTATTTCAAACTAGTTAGGTACACTTAGGTATAGGTTTGGGTAGATATAAGTATGTATAGCTAAGTACCTAATACAAAACAGAATCAGCTAATGATTGAATTCTTTTATTGTATGGGTTCCAGCTACTACTAGGTACTAGATATACCACAGAAGAAGCAAAAAGCATGAGCTGATTCCCTGTATGGTGTATTCACTAGTTATTACTATGGAGCTATGACCATTGGGTTTGCGTACCTAAACAGTAGGAAAGCAACTCTTATGGTATAGCTGTCTGTCTGGTCACAATTTGCATTATGTTATTTACCTAAGATTATGAATATTACAAAATTAGCTTTCTTTTGGAACAACCAGAGGTATATTTTGTCAGTTTAGAGAAAACATGCATATTTGACCGAGCGAAGCAGTCTCCAAGTCTACTTAAGTGAATTTGCACGTCTTGCTCTTTAGATATAACTGAAATACTATGTGCTACCTACTTAATTAACATATCTATACTTACTAATATTATAAAGAGGTAAATCTGGATCTACTGACTCATATTTGAAAATTCTGGTACCAATAGAAAGCCACAATTATTTGTGAGTGTCATAGGCTTTAAATTAACCCGAAAAATTAGGGAGTTGCCGTGGGAATTTAAAAACCTTATTTCACGCGGACGAAGTCGCGGGCATTTGCTAGTTTTACAATATTCTGAGTAATTTATACTACATAATATTATGTTGCAGTGGGTAGGGTCCTGATTTATACCTGTTCTTGATAGGTTTGGGTAGATATAGGTATAGCTAAGTAACTAGGTACCTAATACAAAAGGAATTAGCTTGTGAATTTTATTCTTTTCTATTCTGAGTTCTAACTACCTAGTACCTACCATAGAAGAGGCAAACAGCATGAGGTGATTCCCTGTATGGCGTCTTCCCTAGTTTATTTTGGTTTTCTTAGGAAACTCCAGAGCTACAGACCATTGGGTGTGCGTACCTAAATGGTACGAAAGCAACCCTTGAAGTGCAACTAAGTATGTCCGTCCAGTCACAATTTGCATATGTTATTTGCCCTATGAATATTAACTAAGATTTGACCCTAAAATTACCTTTCTCTCGAAACAACCAGAGCTGCAACAACGTTTTCTTCCACCGACCAGAAAAAGAAGCTTTTCTTCCATTTTAACTGTTAATTTTAGCTGTTATCATTTTAAACACTAAGTTCAATCCCAAATGCACCTAATAATGCATAGAAATTACACTTGAACTATTTAACTTTTTGTGAAAATTCGTGTTTATTTTGCTTTAAATCCGCTTCTCTAGACTTAGCGGCCACCTTCCGAGGTCCTGTCTAAAATTGGAGAAAAATATCCAATTTTAGTTTGACGTTTCTTAATTTTGGCGTTCAAAACGTCGACTAGAATAGCATTTCGCTATATCATCGCTAAATTGAGTAGTTAGAGCTGTCAGATTTAATTTTAGGTTAGACCTGTCAATTAAGTGTGTTTTCAGAATAGCAGACGTCGCTAAGTGTTAAATAAGCGATCCTAATTTAGAGAAACTAACAGAGAATTGGCACCAATATCATATTAGGTAAGTTCTGACCCATGAAAACAACGCGCATTCGGCTACATTTTATCCAAGAAAAGAAAAGATATATTCCTGGCGGATGAGGCTGTAGACATCATCTCGTGTCCTATATTAAAAACTAGCTGATGCCCGCGACTTCTTCGCGTGGATTGAGGTTTTCGTTCCGGGATAAAAGTAGCCTATGTTTTATCACAGAGATAGATTATAATCTATCTCTGCGCCGATGTGTCGAAATTTCATCGAGGTCCGTTCGAGTCACATTGAGTAACAAACTATCCATCCATTCAAACTTTCGCATTTATAATATTAGTATAGATTGGTACACTAACCTGATGGTCCTCTATTATGGGTGCGTCGACGTCTTTGACGCGGCTCGGAGTCCCTGGAGTCAGAGGACCAGCCTTCTGTCCAGACGAGCCGCGTCAGTCCGCCAACGCCCAACACTGGACCTAAAACCATTTCGCTGTACAGGAATTGCGAGCTGATGACGACACGACCACAGATACGTTTAATAAAAATTGGCGCATCTATGACGTATAGTGCGAACTGTTATACATACAAAGTATTGAGACAATGTTCACTGGAACGTTGTCTCAATACATCATCCTCATTGTCATCGCAGAATAGCCAATGGCTTTGAAACCATTTTATAAGAAAATCTAATCTAATACTATTCTGTTGTTTGTCACTGGCTCAAGCAGTGGCGTGCACAGGGTTCGAAGCCAGGGTAAGCATTTATTAGGTATGAGGATGAAACAGCCAGTTTCCAACTCCAGGCTAGTGTTGAGAATTTCTTAAAACAAAAACCTAATATCGAACTAGGTACCTTATCTAGGTATTTTTGGCCCGACCTGGGAAATAACCCAGGACCTCTCAACTGCAATCGAACATGCTTAGCATGCTAACAAATCATACTCAACTACCTACTAGGACTAGGTACCTACCTACTTACTATATTTTATTAGATAATCGCGAGCGTTATGTGATGCAAAAAAGTGCTTACACCAAGAACTCTCTCTCGTCTTACACCCCAAAAAGGTAGTAGGTACTAGGTAGGTACTTAAAATAATAATATTTAAGTAGATTGTTTGTTACGTTACCGATTAATACTTCGAAGATAGGATTTCTGAACAATTCCAATAATTTTGTAATCACTAATCACCACAGATGTAGTACTAAACAGATACCGCGCTCGGAACACGGAAGTGCGGCCAAAATTTATTCGAGTGTGCGTGACAGCACTGTCTGAACACATGCATCAGTGTGCGTGAAATGTTGCCAGATTAATGAAAAAGTGCCAAATTAATGAAAGAAAATGTATTTGTTGGTTCTTTCTTTATGCCTTACGATTTCAACGACATATGGTAGGAGAATAGCTTGTATCCTGGAAAAGGAGATGCGCATATTACTGTTTTTTTTTTATCCACTACAAGTTAGCCCTTCACTGCGATCTCCCCTGATACTGTGGTGGTACGCTGGCTACTTTGGAGCTACGCTGAGTACTTCAGCGGTACGACGAATACTTTCAAGATATACCAGTTAAATTGGTGGTACGTAGACTACTTTGGAGGTAGGCCGACTACTTTAGAGGTACGCCGACTACTTTGGTGGTACGTAGGCTACTTTTAAGGTATGCCAGCTACTTTAGAGGTACGCCGGCTACTTTGGTGGTACGCAGGCTACTTTTAAGGTACGCCAGCTACTTTAGAGGTACGCAGGCTACTTTGGAGGTACGTAGGCTACTTTTAAGGTACGCCAGCTACTTTAGAGGAACGCAGGCTACTTTTAAGGTACGCCAGCTACTTTAGAGGTACGCCGGCTACTTTGGAGGTACGTAGGCTACTTTTAAGGTACGCCAGCTACTTTAGAGGTACGCAGGCTACTTTGGAGGTACGTAGGCTACTTTTAAGGTACGCCAGCTACTTTAGAGGAACGCAGGCTACTTTGGAGGTACGTAGGCTACTTTGGTGGTACGCAGGCTACTTTTAAGGTACGCCAGCTACTTTAGAGGTACGCCGGCTACTTTGGAGGTACGTAGGCTACTTTTAAGGTACGCCAGCTACTTTAGAGGTACGCAGGCTACTTTGGAGGTAAGTAGGCTACTTTGGTGGTACGCAGGCTACTTTTAAGGTACGCCAGCTACTTTAGAGGTACGCCGGCTACTTTGGAGGTACGTAGGCTACTTTTAAGGTACGCCAGCTACTTTAGAGGAACGCAGGCTACTTTGGAGGTACGTAGGCTACTTTGGTGGTACGCAGGCTACTTTTAAGGTACGCCAGCTACTTTAGAGGTACGCCGGCTACTTTGGAGGTACGTAGGCTACTTTTAAGGTACGCCAGCTACTTTAGAGGTACGCAGGCTACTTTGGAGGTACGTAGGCTACTTTGGTGGTACGCAGGCTACTTTTAAGGTACGCCAGCTACTTTTAAGGTACGCCAGCTACTTTAGAGGTACGCCGGCTACTTTAGAGGTACGCAAGCTACTTTTAAGGTACGCAGGCTACTTTTAAGGTACGCCAGCTACTTTCGAGGTACGCAGAGCTGTACGAGGTACGTACGTACCTCTAACAACTCCAAAGTAGCCTCTAAAGTACCTCTAAAGTAACTGGCGTACCTCTAAAGTAGCTAGCGTACCTTAAAAGTAGCCTGCGTACCACCAAAGTAGCCGGCGTACCTCTAAAGTAGCTGGCGTACCTTAAAAGTAGCCTGCGTACCACCAAAGTAGCCGGCGTACCTCTAAAGTAGCTGGCGTACCTTAAAAGTAGCCTGCGTACCACCAAAGTAGCCGGTGTACCTCTAAAGTAGCTGGCGTGCCTTAAAAGTAGCCTACGTACCACCAAAGTAGTCGGCGTACCTCTAAAGTAGCTGGCGTACCTTAAAAGTAGCCTGCGTACCACCAAAGTAGCCGGCGTACCTCTAAAGTAGCTAGCGTACCTTAAAAGTAGCCTGCGTACCACCAAAGTAGCCGGCGTACCTCTAAAGTAGCTGGCGTACCTTAAAAGTAGCCTGCGTACCACCAAAGTAGCCGGCGTACCACTAAAGTAGCTGGCGTGCCTTAAAAGTAGCCTACGTACCACCAAAGTAGTCGGCGTACCTCTAAAGTAGCTGGCGTACCTTAAAAGTAGCCTGCGTACCTCCAAAGTACCCTACGTACCACCAAAGTAGCCTGCGTACCTCGAAAGTAGCTGGCGTACCTTTAAAGTAGCCTGCGTACCACCAAAGTACCCTACGTACCACCAAAGTAGCCTGCGTACCTCGAAAGTAGCTGGCGTACCTTAAAAGTAGCCTACGTACCACCAAAGTAGCCTGCGTACCATCTGCGTACCAAGCAGCTGGCGTACCAATAAATTAATCGGCGTACTTCGAAATAAGCCGGCAGCGTAGCTGTTTCACAAAAAAAAACTATCTACTAACAGCCCATTTACACCTTCTTTAATTTAAGGGAAAATATTTCAACGTAAATTAGCAACACTGATAGATATCGTTGAGGTTTTGTGTTTCAAGTCATCAGCAATTAATTATCATGGAAAAAAAATCTAACAGAATGAAAATATAAATTTTTGCCTATGAAACGAAACACCATCTTCCTTTTTTAATTTTTGGTAACAATTTTTACAGTGTTTCAAGACACAAGACGGCATTATTTCGAGAAACTTGTCTACACACACGTCACGTCAAAACTTCTCGACGCGTCGCATCCAACTAACTGAGAATTGTATTTGCTTTTCGTTTTGTATTCGCTTTGTTGGCGCGTCTGCCGTGTTCCGAGCGCGGTATCTGGTACAATCACTATAAAAGTTCTCACATGATGTTCTCACAATAATTCACGTGTTTTTTACAAAGAAATGTCCTTGAACGTGTTACAAATTTATTATAACGGGACGCAATTCGCAATCAAAACAATAACATACGCGTAGTAGGTACCTTGTAGCAATATGGCGCGCGAGTGCCGTGTGGTGGCCGGCGGAAGTCTCGCTTAATAACTCTTTTATTAAAGTATTTAATTTAAATACTTTAATTAGGTACGCTATTATTTGCGTGAAAAAATATGTAATATACTATTTACCCTTTTTTTTGGATGTTTAATCGGTGGCCGTATTATGTTTTCTTTTTAATTTGGACTGCTTTTGATTTGATTATTTAAATTTTGTACTAAAATACTAAAGTACTTAATAATTTAGAATCTTTATAATTTCTTAGGATACAAAACCAGTAGAAAGAATTACGGTACAAAATTTTAATCTATTTAATAATTATTTTAAAAAGCTTTTTGGCGTCTAGGTAAATACAGTTACTTAATTTTCATTATTAAAATAAGTCTTGAGTTGATTGCGCCGCTTCACGTGTGGTCATGACTATGGAGTGATGACCCACACATGTAAACGTGTTGTGTGTTGTATTACTGAATGTGAAACACACACACCTTCAGTCATATCCAATTTTAACTCGTGCTTGTTCCGTGGCGCTAGCGTCGCGTCGGTTATTGGTACTCGAGCGTATTCACTATGGATAAAATTCACGACAGCGCCATCTTCGTAATAATTACAGAATTACTACAGCAATAATATAGATACGGGCGGTGATTTACTATAGATGGCGTTTTTATGAATTTATATTACAGTTGCTGTTTTATTTTTTATTAAGTAATTTAGTTGAGTGGTTTAATTCAGCTGGGGTAAGCAGTGCCTTTTTGCCTCTATGTACTGCACGCCACTGGGCTCAAGGGAATGATATAGATTTTAATTACTTCAAGGCGAAAATTCAACTGGACTGAATTTGTGAATTAGCGGCTAATACTTATAATACCTACAACAGCTGTAGATTTCTAGTACACGCGATCTCAAAACTCACCTTTAGTGTCAGGAGATGACCCGCTGGGTACATCGCTGATGGACCCAGCAGAGAGTCGTGTTGGAGGCTGTAAATCCCTAATCGGTATTATTTCTACCGGCGTCTCTTTCTTCTCCTCAACTTTCTTCTCTTCTTCTTTCTCTTTTACGCATGGACTTTTCCTAAACGCATCTTCAACGTTGAAAGAAAGAGAGCTATTATCGATACAATCAAAGAAATCCGAGTTATCGAATCCGTCTGATTTCTCATCCGATTTCTTCCGCTCTTTGGGCACTTCTGGTGGTATCGATTCAAATTCGTCTGAAGGCTCAGTTATAGTAATTTCACGTAATGCAGCATATCTATCGCTGCCATCTTCCTGTTTTGTCTCATTCACTCCATAGTCACGCGGCGATACACTCCGTCTCGCTATTTCTATTTGTAAATTCTTCATAACAGTTTTTATATCTTCAATTTTAGCATCTATCGGTTTCGGGCTAACTGAATTACGAAACATGTTGAATGAATCTATCGTTAATTCGTCTAAACTTTTCAATGGGCTTTTATCTAGTTCTATTCGCTCTTCAATCTTTTGCTCCTCGGTTTTAATTAGATTCTCTATTATTGTTAATTCATTGTCGACTTCTTGTTTCGCGTCGGTTTCTATTGGGTCTAATATCGATTTAGCTTTCATTTCTTGTTCTTGTATTTCTCTAAAAGCTGCGTATTTGTCGTATGACGAATTTGCCTTTTTGTCAAAATCGTCAAAGTTTGCTACAAATGTGTCCGTGCTTTCTGCAAAGTTGTCTTCAAACTGAGGTTTAAAGTTTGTTTTTATAGGTGCTATTGAGCTTGGCTTCTCGGATAGCGTAGAAGGAGTCGGTTTTATGGGGGTAACTTTTTTCTCTGGCCGTAATATCGGATCCACGTGTATATGCTAAAAGATTAATTCATCGGTATCAGGGAAAGGTAGAATTTTAGATTTATTTGGTACATAAAATCGTCGATAAGTATAAAAACTTACTGATTTTTCGTTTTCTGTTGCTACATAAGATCTGAGGTATTCAGTCAGTTGAGGTAGAGTCATTGACGACAGTGTTGCCGCCGGAACTCGAAGTCTAGAAAAAAATATATTCATATTGTTTCAGGTAGTTTATGCAGTGAAGGAACTTCCAGAATAAGGGTTGAAGTGCACTGAAACGGAGTGGAACGGAGAGAAGCAAAATGTAGATGTTTGAAGCAGACCAATCAGTAGTGCGATTACATTTTGTTAAACTGCTATTTCGAACTGTCTATGAAGTTTAAAGATGCATGCAAAGTACTGGTTGTCAATGCTGTAGTCGCCAGCGACGACTGGAGGTGTTTCAATACAACTAGCCGTTATATACCCTCACCTGACGGACAAGTCGTCCATGGTGAGCGTGAGAAGTTGGCTGAGCGTGATGTCGAAGCGCCTGGCCGTGGGCAGGGGCGGCGGCGCCGGGGTGAGGTACTCGTCTTCACTGCTGTTAGTTGCTAGCGACGATTGTCGGGGCTTCATACTGCGGTCCGCCTGTACAATAGGGTAAAAAAGATGATTCACCTGTTCTGTGGGGAAACGCATGTATACACAATGCAGATACTAAAACCTTTATTATATTTGCACCGCTCAAAGTCACGAATCAAATTCGCACCATTTTCGACAGCATGCCCCCCGATTACGTAAGAATTGTCGATCAAACGTTAAAGATTTTCGTCAAAGTAAAATAAATCATAACTGCATTGAATTATAGCTCAATTTCGTCTGCTCATTCTTATACGTTTAGATATGTACGATACCCTAAACGTATAAGAATGGGCAGACGAAATTGAGCTCTAATTCAATGCTGTCATGGTTTATTTTACTTTGACGAAAATCTTTAACGTTTGATCGGCTATTCTTACATGATTGGGGGGCTTGTCTGCAAGTCTCAAAAAACCGAACCACATGGCTCGACATCATCCATACCAAGATATTTTTTTTATTTATATTCGACTACATTAGTTATATCCTAGATTTAAGGCTTTAAATAATATTAAGTTTCCCATAATGTGTAATTATGAAATAAAATTAAAAAAATACATATATAAAGATTAGTATAAGGGGTTACGACATAAACAGAGTGAAGGGTAGATGGGATACAAAGGAAACGATTTATTGAGAATAAGCTGATTTTAATTTTAAAGTATCCGAGCAATCATATCCGATCAATCATCAAGTATCAGAGAATTTAGTTTTAAAGCAAGGATACATACGACATTACGCGGATAATATTGTAAGAGATTGATGACAGCGGTTACACAGTCTACAATTTTACACACGAGTCTATGAGTCGATTAGGCTTCAACAGACACTGTTGTTTCAACTGAGAAAGATTTATCTTTTTTATATCCACTACAAGTTCCGTGCTAAGAGGTAAGTGATAATAATTTAGTCTAAGATGGTAGCGGGCTAACCTGTTAGGGGCATGGCAGTTATATTAAACCCATACCCCTATTCGATTTCTACACGGCAACGTAACGGAATGCTAAATCGCTTGGCGGCACGTCTTTGTCGGTAGGGTGGTAACTAGCCACGGCCGAAGCCTCCCACCAGGCCAGACCATGGAAAATTCAGAAATTATCAATTCCCAAATTCTTTCTTTCTTTCAAATTGACTCTGCCGGGGATAAAACCCGGGACCTCCGCACGTTAAGACAACAGCGCTCAACACTGCGCCAGGGAGGTCGTCAAAAAGATCTATTTAAGGTTGATTTAAGATTTTATATTTATTTAAGATTTTGTCATGACACTTACCAGAGGCTCTTTCTTCCTCGCCGGCCTCGGAAGCGGCGGTGTCTCCGAGTCCTCAGTATCTTCGTGATCGTGGGGCGGCCTCGGCGGCGGCACCACGCTCACGTCGCTCACCTTCTTGGGGGGCAGGGGGGGAGGAGGGGACGCGTTGTCGGGGTTCAGCTTGGATACCGGCTGTGGACGTTGCCGTATTGTGCTCGTGTCTGTGTTCTGGGGAATAGAAGTTAATAATTTATTAGCGACTCCGTCCGCGTTGATTAAGATTTTTTGATTCCCGCAGGAACTCTTTAATTTTCCGGGATAGCATATGTCCTTCCCCGGAATTCCACCTACCCCTGTACCTAATTTCATCAAAATCGGTTAAGTAGTTGGAACTTGAAAGCGTAGCAGACAGACAGACAGAGACGCTTTCGCATTTATAATATTAGTATGGATTCCTATAACTGGTAGAGAAAATTCAGATAACAATTATGTACTTACAAAGTAATTATATGCTTGATAATGAATGAATAGTGCCTTTGCGCAATGGTTTTGCGAACGCGCGTTTACGTTCCACCGACTCCCATTTTAGCGATTGAAGCACTAAACGGTAGATGAAATTTTGTCTCGGTATCAGTTTTGTAGGTTATCGACTTATTTATCTTAGCGATTAATTTTAACACAACATGTCTTCCGATGATGATCATATGGATGAATGACTTGAATTATTATTATGAGTTATACTCTCACCTGTCTCACCACTCTCGGCGATTTTGGAGCCGGCTCCGGAGGCAACGAGACTTGTAAAGGACCGTTAAACACATTCTTCCCTGTATCTACGCTCGTTTCGGGTCTATCCTGCATCAGCTCCTTGCTAAGCTTGCTCTTCAAGTCGTCCGTTCTCAGCGAACTGATCTTCGGGAACTCTTGCATGCTCGTAAAAGGATCATCTTTGAAAGTGTCGGAGAATGGGTCGGTATTGTCGAACGGATCGGTTTCCGCGAACGGATCGGACGTGAAAAAGTTGGAGGAGAAGCTAGGCTGAGCCGGTTTAGCGATCGCGACTGAACCACCCGAATGGCGCGACAGGGAAGTGAGGGTGGTGGGCGGTCCGTAGGCCTCCGGCTTGGGCTCCGGAGGCATGATCTCCGATAGGAGGGAATGCGACGGAACGAGGTCTTTGAGCACTTTCTTTGGTGGGTTTTTGAGCTCCTGAAAGAAGAGTTTTTTGTCAACGTAAGGTTTACTCCGGCCGGTGCCGAGCGGGTCTAGCTCCGTGAACACGTCGTAGCAGGCGGGCGCGGCCGCGGCGGGCGGCACCTGCAACAGGCATCATTACACCACTTGTATGGCAGGCGCGGCGCCTCACAAGGAGCTCATCGAAAACGGAACATCACCTAACGGTAAAGCGCCTCGTCCGCGAGAGAACATCTCCGTAGAACGTGTCCATCGACGCTGCAAGTCCCGTGAGAAAACGAATAGGGTCTTAACTCAAAACCGTGATCCGAAATAGCACCGAATAAAACCGCAATGGATGACTGTGCGACGTAAAACATAACACCACATAAGCGCTTAACATGAATCAATTCCCAAGTTATTATTAACTATGCGACTTCGCATACTGGTTGAGTTTGAACTGAGTTAGGAATTTATTAGAGCAATCTACCACAAACAACTCCAACCAGTGCACGGAAGTCTGTATAAAAATCTGTAGATAATTTCTAGCGTTACTGTTCTAACGTGGACGAAGCGATTTAGACTAGGTTTATATGATCCAACAATGTCGCTCTACTTTTTCAATGAACAAATCACAAAAAAACGCAGCAAGCTGCAAGCTATACCAGCTTTTTCCAAACTATCTATTTCATATCTTCTTGTTAATTTGACACTTTTGTCATAAATTACTAATAAAAACTGCATGTTTGTGAAATGCTTTATTTTGGGTATGTTCCGATATGCTCTGCGAGCACTGTAATGTGTGACGTCAATTTAGTATACTCCGAAGTCGTTCCTTTATAGTTAGATATACTGGTTACTGTTTAAAACGGAACGCAGTCCAGTAAGTATACTGTCATCTATGTTTTTGCCGCTTTGTTTTTAGTATTAATGTAAAAGTTATGTTCAACAAGAAGAATGATTGTTTAAATTTAGTTATATTTAAAAATTGAATATTCAAGTCAATTGTCAATTGAATTAATCGCATAATAAGTATACTTTTTATTAAAATAAAATATTGTTTTTCAAGTAACCTAACGCATAATAACTCCATAATCGAATTATTAATGAGGTTATGTACGGTAAAAGTAACAAATTTATTTCGACAAATAATTGTTTATTAATAATCAATAGTGCAAACCGATAAATTTCTGGACGCTGTTGATCACGTGATCAAAGCACTGAGCACCTTACCTCGAAAACGCCAGTGCTCACAGTACAAAAATGGCGACGATTTATGACGTCATATACCTAGGATACTGCGGCAGTATACCGTCAGTCCATAACGGAACGAATTTCTCCCCAGTAAGAGCACTGAACAGTGCTCGCAGTGTATATCGGAACAAACCCTTTATGATTTTGGTTGTGCGTTTCATGCCACACCAAGAAGCCTAAAAAATTATTTAACCCCAAAAATGTTAATGGAAATCGATTCTCAAGGCACATATTATAGCCCGCTACCTAGCAATGAATACGGATGAATGATGAGTTTTAGGTGATCAAATTAGCAGAATATGATTAAGAAAGTATGAGTCAAATTGAAAATTATATCAATTACCTGAGCACTAGAAATCCTTAGACAAGTACAATGAGACAAAATTTCAGAATTCTGCCAACAGATCACGTTTTATCGAAAATTGTCCCTTGGAACATAAGTTTTGTAACAGCTCATGTTTTTGCGCAATAATAAAAACCGGCCAAGTGCGAGTCGGCCTCGCGCACCGAGGGTTCCGTACAAACCTGTAGTAAGTTTTAAATTATTAAAAAAAAAACTACTTACTAGATCTCGTTCAAACCAATTTTCGGTGGAAGTTTGCATGGTAATGTACATCATATATTTTTTTTAGTTGTATCATTCTCTTATTTTAGAAGTTACGGGGGGGGGGACCAACATTTTACCACTTTGGAAGTGTCTCTCGCGCAAACTATTCAGTTTAGAAAAAAATGATATTACAAACCTCAATATCATTTTTGAAGACCTATCCATAGATACCCCACACGTATGGGTTTGATGAAAAAAAAATTTTTGAGTTTCAGTTCTAAGTATGGGGACCCCCAAAATTTATTGTTTTTTTTCTATTTTTGTGTGAAAATCTTAATGCGGTTCACAGAATACATATACTTACCAAGTTTCAACAGTATAGTTCTTATAGTTTCGGAAAAAAGTGGCTGTGACATACGGACGGACAGACAGACAGACAGACAGACAGACAGACATGACGAATCTATAAGGGTTCCGTTTTTGCCAAATTTGGCTACGGAACCCTAAAAACGGTAGCAACGTAAAATTAGGTCTTGCTTGATTGCAATATGATCGGTAGACGCGGTAAATTATAAGCATTTTTTGATTGGAATAAACGTGGGATCTCTTCATACTGCCGAATAAGCTATTTATTCAAAATATAGGGTCGGTAAGGTGCCAGGATACTGACAAATGAGGAAACGGAAATCGTTACACTATTCTGTCCTTATTAAGTGCTGTAATCTTTTATATAACATAAACATGATTGATTATTTAGGAAACTATTTTACTTACAAAGCTATATTAAATGTTGGATACCTTTTAACGTCAAAAGCTCTGTAGTAATTAGTAAATACATTTTGTGGCAAATTTTTGTGGTGCCAACAGCGACATATTTATTTCTTAATCTATTTTCTAAAAAGAATCGAGCAAGGCAGAACAGTGAACAGAAAATAGTACTCCAATTTGTATTACGAGCGTGCTAGAAAAAGTTATGAGCTTTCAGATAAGTCAAGGTCTCACGAAACATCTAGTTTATGTAACATCGCTAATACATTTGCTACCCAGCCCATGTTTAGAGCGTATTAAAATTTTCACGCGATTTATAAAGCGTACTATATTAAACAAAATCGAATCTTTTTCTTGAATAAAAGTTCTTTTCGATTTTCTTAAATCGGGTATCGGCATCACTAGGAACTGTTCGTAGCGCCTCACATGTCATTTTATGCCGTCTTTTTAGCTTTTGATACTGCTATCACCTATGCTATAACCTACAGTTATTTCCCATCCTTTGTTTTGTCTTATTATCCAGGGACACATCTAGCAAAATTTCCGTGAGCCTAAAGATACATAGGCCATGGAAATTTTGCTAGATTGGAGCCTGGCCCTAAGGTACTTTTGTAAGATAGGAACTGTAGAATATGGCTGTATTACTTACTGGAGGGTCAGGCAAGTCGTCTACTAGCGTAGCGGGCTTTGGCTCGAAGTCCCCCGCTACTGCGGTGAGGTCGAAGGTCAACACCGGCTTGTTTGGGCTGAAGGGAACTCGAGGAGGCGCGGAGCGACCTCTGGGGCCGGTTGTACCGGTTGGGGGCGGTGGGAGTAGACCCTTCTGGAGAAAAAAGATTTAGGTTTTAAGCCATTCTTCTTCGCCGGCGTTTGTCTTGGTAGACTAGTCGTGGTCGTCATTTTGAAACTCGCTTGACAATACGTCTCCTTTCCTCCCTAAGGCCTCATGCGCATTATAAAAAAAAATCTTGTGTGTTATAAGTAATCTATATATATAAAAGAAAGTCGTGTTAGTTACACTAATTATAACTCAAGAACAGCTAAACCGATTTGGTTGGAAAGTGGGGAAGTAAGTAGCTTAGAACCAGGAGACGGACATAGGATACTTTTTATCCCGGAAAATTAAGGAGTTCCCGCGGGAATAAAAAAAAACTTAAACCACGCGGACGAAGTCGCGGGCATCAGCTAGTATTTTATATTTTCTATGCGCGTGTCTGATCCGACACAAGAAAAATTCTTGTAAAATGTATGGTCTCATACAACAACTATTGCGACTGAATTTCTTATAAGACACAAGAAATGTTCTAATAATGCGCAATAGGCCCAACGGTTGCTTTTCTTGGACACTCGTGTAAGTAGTCGTTTTAAGCCATAATTTCCGCGAAATTGCTTCAAAAAGTAGGGCTACAATCTACAATCTCGGCTACGACCCATGAAGCTGGGTTCAAATATCGGCAATGTAGTCGAAGATGAATAATTGTTCGTTACTGGAGGATCATGCTAGTAAAACAGTGTAGCGGGTTGGGACCTAAAATTGGTTAAGATGTTACCGGATAGGCACGGAGCGACCTCTGGTGCGGTTGGAGGCGGTGGGAGGCCCTTCTGGGGAACAGTTGAATTTTTTTCATTTTATTCCAGGATTTCTGTTGAGATAACACTGAAATGTATCACAACTGGTTTTCCTTCCAATTTATCCCTAACTTTTTTTATTCAGAGACAAGCGCTTGGCTGCAATCTAGCAAGAGGCAATGCAGCCGAAGGTGGAGCGCGCTTGTCTAGATGCTTAGTCACTCTTGATTTGAAGATACCAATATTGAAAGTGGAGGGGAAAACGGAAGCCGGAAGGGCATTCCATATCCAAGTGGTTCGAATTAGAAACAAGGGAGCAAATCGCTTCGCAAGCTTCCGTGGAATTTCGACTATGTATGGATGCAGACCCTGACGATGCCTAGCGGTACGATAGTAGAAAGGTGAAGGGGGAACAAGACCAAAAAGTTCTTGGGCACACATCTCCGAAATAAATTCTGTAGACTACCGATAGAAACACAACTTTGCGCCGATGTTCCAAGCTTTGAAGCTTAGAATTGACTAGCACTTCGTCTAAAATGAGCCTTCTACCACGACGATCCACCAAATCCGATGTATCAAGCGGGTACGTTGCAGAGGTATCCCATAAATGGCTTCAGTACTCCGACCATACACGACCAAACCTGAGCTTGATACAAGGTAAGAAGCTAAAGGTAGAAATTGGATATGGCGATCCTGCTTTTGGGTATCTAATACCAGTTGTACAGTTTGTGGAGGAGGTAGAGAAGGCACCCTTGGAAAAGCTAATTTAATTTAAAAAGTGTCTTGACTTCGTAATATCCGCGGAATTATTACAAAAACGCGGGTAGGTCAACAAAAAACAAATAATATAGATACCTGCGAAGGTATGATGAAAGAGTCTCCGAATGGATCGCTGGAAGGCGTAAGGCCTTCGACCTGCGTGAGGCCTCTTCGCAGCGAGCATAGCTCCTGCTCCAAGTCGACTAGCTCTGCCACACCACCCTCCGCGCTCGCCTCCGGCTTGGACACCGACGAACTAGTCTCCCCTGCCAGTGGTAAAGGCTGTGGAAAACAAGATAACATCACCATAATGATGAACTTTGACCTAAAACCTGGGTGTTTATTGATTTATTGAGGCATAGGCTTCTTGCGTTTCAGCGTCGTTAATTTGTTTATTGCAATTTTTGTCATCTTGAGTAATTTCAAAAATACCTATCTATATACTCTATACTAATACTATAAATGCGAAATGATGGATGGATGGATGGATGGATGGATGGATGTTTGTTACTCAATCACGCCAGAACGGCAGAACGGATATGGATGAAATTTGGCACAGAGATAGATTGTAGTCTGGAATAACTCATACGCTACTTTTCATCCCGAGAAATTAAAGAGTTCACGCGGGAACCAAGTAACTTCAATCCACACAGACGAAGTCGCGGGCATCGGCTAGTGCTAAATAAAGTAACACATTCAGAAAGCTTTTAAGAAGGTTCGCTTGAAAAGAATACTAACCTAACCTAACTATAAAACAATTACAAACCGAAGCAAAAAATATCTCTTGCGTTATTTGCACTTTAACTTCACTGAAGTAACACATTCAGAAAGCTTTTAAGAAGGTTCGCTTGAAAAGAATACTAACCTAACCTAACTATAAAACAATTACAAACCGAAGCAAAAAATATCTCTTGCGTTATTTGCACTTTAACTTCACTGCCGCCCACGTCTTCATATTCCAAGCGTACATACTTGACAATGTTCTTACTACAAAAACATTGTGTAAAACAACTTATGGATTTTCTATCGCGCATCACTTCTAAGAATATAAACTATAATCTGATTTAATTTCAAAAATGCCAAATGCAAAATACTCTGTTATTCTATTACTTTTTGACAAGTTTATTCAAGGGGTGACATGAAAAGGACAGGTAAAAAAAATAACATAAGCAAATACATTAAACGGCTTTCTGCAAATGGACCTTATCTATAATATTAAAAATGTTTTAGTATTCGTCCGAAAGAGATGTATTTTTTTAAATATTAGTAATAAGCAATTTACTCCATGTAATTATTAACACTATAACTTCAACACTGACTTTCGCAGAAAGAAATTGTTTTCTTGACATGGCGGTGTTTGTGTTGGTACAATTATGTGTGGCATGTCCGATGGTTTATACTGGAGTGTTTGGCTTACCGTATTTGTTTGTCTTGCTAAACGTAAACTACGTAACTACGTTTACTTAGATACTTTGCTATGGATTTTAGTGCTAAGCTGATGGTCCGTAATTTTGAGTTTGAATCATGAATACAAAATTTTATTGATTTAATGTAGTTGTAGTTAATGTTCAATTATTAAATAGTAATAACTACATATCTTTAGAAACCTTTAATGAACCAAATCCAACGAAACCATTTCCGACGGCGTATAAAAACGCAATTTAGCTCAGAGATAGGTTGTAACACGGGCACATATCACATAGGCTACATTTTATCCCGGAAAATGAAGGAGCTCCCGCAGGAATACAAAAAAATTAAAAAACGCGGACGAAGTCGCGGGCATCATCTAGTGTCTATACTAGATGTCTATATTACTATATTACTAGCTGATGCCCGCGACTTCGTCCGCGTGGTTTAAACTTTTTGAAACCTAAAAAGTTATGTCACTCTCTAGGTCCTCAACTATACCCATGCCAAAAATCACGTCGATCCGTTGCTCCGTTGCGGCGTGATTGAAGGAACAACCAACAAACAAACACACTTTCGCATTTATAATATTAGTATGATAGTTTGGATTAAATAATGAGGCACCAGCTTTTACAAAAAAACGTTGACATACCTTAGTGATCTTAGTGTCTGTAATGGCTGTGATGAGCCTACTGCTAGGGATCTTCGCTTCGAGCTGCTGTTTGGCCATCTCTACCTCCTTCTTCTTCAACTCGAACACAACTTGAAACAGGTCTCTCATTGCTATAACTACCTGCAACACAATTTTATAATATTCATTCATATCATTACCATGTAATCCGAAATTCAAATAAAAATACAAGTACTTTCAAAACATGCGGAAACGGTGGGATTTAAATCCGCGTTTCGTTGGGAATCGCACCCTAAACTTTTCAGCCATGACGATAAGGTTGATTTAAATCGATTTTGTTGAAGTGGTATAAGCTAGTTACGACTATAACAGAAGTGTAAAAATGTGCCTTCATATCAATGGTAGAGTCTGTTAGAGCCTGGTACTTGAACTGAACATAGCTATTGTTAATAAAATATGGTCAGAAGAAAGCTAGAAGTATAAGTCTAGAAGAGTCCATGCTTTGGGATTAAACAAACTTTTTCTTTCTGCATAAGTGGTTGACATCCAGCCTACTGGCACGTAACGTTTTTGCTAAACGTTAAGGTGTGGAATGTCCTACCAGCGTCCATATTCCCTGCCACATATAACATAAGAGTTCTTATCTTCAAGAGTTAGACAGATTCTAAATAAGCGCCCTCCAACCTAGACACCATCATTGTTTTGAATTCCATTAAGCATGTTTGTATTTGTATTAAACGCAAACAGTCTTGATGCCAAAGAAGCGGTGGCCGGTGTCAGGGGAGCCGAATATGTAGCCGAACGCACACGAGCCCGTCAATCCCTGTGCGATGAACCATATCTTGTGGACAAGACAACGGTAGAAGTAGACGCTTACTTGACTAGCTGCTTTATCAGTCTTGATGCCAAAGAAGCGGCGGCCGGTGTCAGGGGAGCCGAATATCTAAACGCACATGATTCCGTAATTTACTGTGCGATGAACCATATCTTGTGGACAAGACAACAGTAGAAGTAGACGCTTACTTGACTAGCTGCTTTATCAGTCTTGATGCCGAATAAGCGGTGGCCGGTGTCAGGGGAGCCGAATATCTAGCCGAACACACACGAGTCTGTCATTTCCTGTGCGATGAACGATATCTTGTGGTCAAGATAACAGTAAAAGTAGACGTTTACTTGACTAGCTGCTTTATCAGTCTTGATGCCAAAGAAGCGGTGGCCGGTGTCGGGGGAGCCGAATATGTAGCCGAACGCGCGCGAGTCTGTCATGTCTTGCGCGATGAACGATATCTTGTGGACGGGGTGATGGTACAACGAGTCCTGAAAACGAATAAGTGTTTATATATATTATATTCCTTTTCACACCAATCTTCATACCATTCATATGTGGTTTTATATGAAAAGCAATTAATTGCCAATCTTTGAGAATATCAAGGATTCTAAAAGATTAATATCCAGGATATAGAGTAATATTTAAGAAAATAACCTTGAATTTTAAGGTTATTGAGAGTGTTTTAAAGTTTCGTGAATGTAATATAACAGTAGAACATAATTTTTAGCGTTTTGAACCTGTATAGGTGATATTATAATATTCTCTAAATATTGAGTTCAAATTGAATCAAATATCCACTTATCCAACGTAAAAGAATATTCAATTTCTAAAATTGCTGCTGCATAAAGAATGTATAACAAAAACCTTCCATATGTAAAAAGGGGCCAGATAAGACCCCATGCATTTGAGAGTAGTCTTTGTACCGGATGAATTTAAATAGGTATGAATACGTACCACATATTCATAAGTTCACGTTAGCGAAGAAGTTCAAGAAGCGAGTTCACGTTCGCAGCAGAATATAAATTTTTCAGAAATTGCAGGAATATATTCGAAGAGGATTTCTAGTAGCCTTAAATGTCCATTACGGGCCTAAAAGTAAAATCTAGGTGCTCCAGTGCCCCTTTATATTTTCAATGTTTATTTTTTTAGAATTTCATATCACGGATGTAAAACAATGTTATCACAGATGTGATAATGCCTCTCAACCTGATTTTCAAGAAACTTCATCAACACAGCCAAATCGCCTCACCAGATCCATGCAAATTCTTTGCAATTTGTTAAAGAAAAAAGAATGGATATAAATTCAGACTTACCCCAGTTTTGTCATCGCGCAGGCGTAATCCATCAATGGCTACATGGACCTGTATCCTCTGTTTGTGCTCCCCTGCCGCCCGTATCGCCATCTTCAAGTCCGCCAGTGCTTCTTGGCACATCCTATCGCCTCGCGCCTCGGGCACTTCTAGTACTCCGATAAGTTTCGCGCGGAAGGATACCCCTTCGCCGAGGAAGCGCCCCGGCTCGTTCTTGTCTGCGAGAGGTTCGTAAATGACTATAGAATAACAAGGTTAGCTTGTTCTCAGGCTAAAAGATGGAAGGCATGAATAATATGAACAACCTGATAAATTATATATCTTTAGGATAGAGACAAATCTAGAGGAAATCCTTGAGTTAAATCCCACACGGTATTCGAAACCAAGTTGTCGTATAGAAATGTTGAAAGGGCGTCATCATATGCGCGGACAACTTGATACGGTCTAGTTGACGCTAGTTCAACCAGACCATGTCTTTGCGGAACTCATCAACTTTTACTTCGTCCAACTGCAGAACCACACCTTGATTGAAGATATCCACTCCCCGAATTTCGGGTAGATTTGTCCTTGACCCGATAAGAAATATACTTGGCTATACTCATGTTACAAAATCGACAGTATAGTCCTACGACTCTAAAATAAAACCGGCCAAGTGCAAGTCGGACTCGCGCACCGAGGGTTCCGTACAAACCTGTAGCAAGTTTTACGATTAATGAATTTAATGAACCGCAAAACTAAACGGTATTTTTTTCGACTTTTTGCCCGATAAATCAAAAACTATTATGCATAAAAATAAATAAAAATCTGTTTTAGAATGTAGAAGTATAGCCCTTTCATATGATATCCCACTCAGTATAGTTATCATACTTTGAAATTTCAAACCCCCGATTTTCCCCCTTTTTTAATTAAACTAAAAATAATTTTCGATTTTTTTTCATTTTAATGATGTTAGGCCACTATTATACACAACTATTCCAAATTTCATGTCGATAGCTTTAATAGTTACTGAAATAATCGACTGTGACAGACGGACGGACGGACGGACGGACGGACGGAGAAATCACACCATAAGGGTTCCATTTTTACCATTTTGGTACGGAACCCTAAAAAGGGTTTAGGGTGATTGGTCCAGACTCACGCATCTAGTAGACTCAACTGTAGTAAAATTACATATTACTTTTAAGCACTGCAGGAGGTTTTAAAAGGTAGGTTTCTCAGTTTTTCTTAGTGATATATCATGAGTAAAGCCAGCTAATATAATATACATAACTTATTGAAATGTAATATTATAAAAAAAAAAAAAAATATTTGTTTATTTCAGACATTTTTGGTGTCCATATAATGTTGTTAGTACAGTATTAAGCTTAAAAACTATGTTAGTATACACAAAATAAAAGTTTAAAAAAACAAAATAACTAATTTAAATATCTGCGGTTGCATGCTGGGGCACTAGGTACATAGACATGCGTATGGATCCAGTGCCTCAGCATGGGGCAGTCAGGTTTATCACCTAACACCCTCAAGATGACGTTGCCACTCCCCCTAACTCTGCGCATCAGCGATGCGACTCGTTTGCGCATGACAGCATAAAAGTCGTCCGTGTGCGCATACGCAAACATGGCCGAGGCACTACAGTGTCGGGGGAGTCCCACCATCACCCTGAAGGCGTTATTATATTGCACTCGGAGCGCATTATAGTAGGGGAGCCCAAGAGGGGATTTTTGGATTTACTCGAGCGTCGTGGAGACCTAATGGAATTTGAAGATTAGGTGGTAGAACGAAAAAAAGGTTATATGATGTATCCTTTCACCGGTGGGGGGAGCGTCTACAGGTTGTTTTGTTTTTCAAATCATCAGATAAAGAAAATTCCTCGAGATAATCGTCAGATTAAGGGTCAGCACGTTTGGGACATGAAGCTGAACCGTCTGTATGATAATCTGACGCGCTCGAGTATTTCAAAATGGCAATATTTCTTTGCATTTTCAAAAAACCGCAGCGACTTAGCGTTACGTCAGAATCGTCAGTCCTTTGAATAGGAGCTTCCTTTGGGTCCACTTAACATCTCCTATGAAAATCTGACGCGCTCGATTTTTGTTTGTTTTTAGGGTTCCGTACCAAAATGGTAAAAATGGAACCCTTATGGTGCGACTTTCTCCGTCTGTCTGTCTGTCTGTCTGTCCGTCCGTCACACTCGATTATTTCAGTAACTACCGAAGCTATCGACATGAAATTTGGAATAGTTGTGTATATTAGTGGCCCAAAGACACTGGAATTAAAAAAAATTGGAAATTATTTTTGTTCTTATTTAAAAAGGGGGGAAAATCGGAGGGTTGAAATTTAAAAGTGAGATAACTGTACTGTGTGGGGTATCATATGAAAGGGTTTACTTTGTACATTCTAAAACAGATTTTTAATTATTTTTAGTCATGATAGTTTTTGATTTATCGGGGAAAAAGTCAAAAAAAATACCGTTCCCCCCCCCTTATCTCCGGAGTTTACCAATCGAAAAATCTGAAATAATTATGGTCAATAGGAATTTATGTATATTTTACAGGAAAACTATAGCCAATGCTCTAACTAGCATAGTTTTTTTGATATTAACAGAAAACCTCTACAAACAAAGTTAGTTTTGCGGTTCATTAAATTCATTAATCGTAAAACTTGCTACAGGTTTGTACGGAACCCTCGGTGCGCGAGTCCGACTCGCACTTTGCCGGTTTTTTTTACAAATATTTTTACTTCCGTACGGCCAACCCCACTATGCAAACCGGCAGACAAACATACCATTCGATAACAGAGACACGTAGGGCGTATACGCTATCAATATCTGACGCGCTGGAGTAAATCCGAAAATCCCCTCTTGGGCTCCCCTACTATTATAAGTAAGTAATTAATTTAAAACAGCAAAATGTTAAACTGATCCAAAAACGTTGAAAACGTGCAGATCATAATGGAAAAATAGAGAGCTACTTTCTAAGAAATTCATTCATTCATGAATAAGGCCTCAATGCAAAAGTTTGAAACAGAGACAAAAGAATAAATTCACACTTTATTGCTCAGAGGAATATAATATTTTAACTTTAAGTCGTCGTCCGGATGTCGTTTGGCAGGACACGAGTCTGCCCACGAAAATAATAAAGGACATTGTCTGCTGGGTCTCCTCGAATTCGTATCGAGAGTTGGCACTGAACGGTCATTAAATACGATTAATCTCTACGGATGCCCGCTGGTCTGCTGCGATCAGCGTTTGTGGAGTTTATAGTATTTGATAGCGTTTTACAGATCACGAAAAAAAATATAGACAGCTAAGACTTGAGAGTGCCAGAAACTTAAAACGCCTTTGTTAAGTCGAGAGTTCATGGACAGTGAAGTTTATAAACGTAACAAAATAGCAGTGAGTATACAAAATAGAACGTAAACAAACGATCTCAGAATAAACCACTACAGCCATACAAAATTTCACAGAAAGTTCACTGAAAACTTTTAATTAAAACTGCATAATAAATACCTCTGCTTAGCAGGAATTTCGAGTCCAACTTTTTCAGAGTCATTATTAATCACAATACGCGTGAAAACTTGAAAAGAACGTGAGAATGAGGTTGAGTGCGAAATAAAAATGAACCGTGTTGTCCTATTTCGGTCCCTGTTTACGGCATATCACTGGCTAATTGAATTTCCTGCTTGTAATTTTAGAATCTCCTCGACCGGGGACGGCATATAGGTACCTACGTCCTGACTCCTGATCATCATGCCCTGGTACTTCAATTAACAAAACCACTTATGGCCTTAACAGATTTAGGGATTGTTGGGACAATCCAAATCAAATTTAATTTAAGATTGAGTTGGGTCTCCATCTTAGATTAAAGTTTTTGTCCTGCAGTTCTTTCTATTAGATATTAGAATGATAATAAACAATAAATAAAACCGGCCAAGTGCGAGTCGGACTCGCGCACCGAGGGTTCCGTACAAACCTGTAGTAAGTTTTAAATTATTAAAAAAAAACTACTTACTAGATCTCGTTCAAACCAATTTTCGGTGAAAGTTTGCATGATAATGTACATCATATATTTTTTTTAGTTTTATCATTCTCTTATTTTAGAAGTTACAGGGGGGGGACACACATTTTACCACTTTGGAAGTGTCTCTCGTGCAAACTATTCAGTTTAGAAAAAAATTATATTAGAAACCTCAATATCATTTTTGAAGACCTATCCATAGATACCCCACACGTATGGGTTTGATGAAAAAAATTTTTTGAGTTTCAGTTCTAAGTATGGGGACCCCCAAAATTTATTGTTTTTTTCTAGTTTTGTGTGAAAATCTTAATGCGGTACACAGAATACATCTACTTACCAAGTTTCAACAGTATAGTTCTTATAGTTTCGGAAAAAAGTGGCTGTGACATACGGACGGACACACACACAGACAGACAGACAGACAGACAGACAGACAGACATGACGAATCTATAAGGGTTCCGTTTTTGCCAAATTTGGCTACGGAACCCTAAAAAGCGGATTGTCCCGTTTCTATCCTTGTTTAGGATATTTTAATTGTACTATATGTCAAGCTATGGACCTGTAATTAATCAGGAAGCTACGTCCTATATTTTTGGTCAGGGTACCTAATGTACTTCGCCTACTAAAATGGTACTATTTAATGATAGCGTATTCTCATGTTGGTGTGAAAGCTCGGGTAGGAAAAGGAAAAATAGAAGCATTTCGCATCGCCTTCAAACCTTCTTTTCGGTTGAACACAATATGTTGTGAATAGAATGGCCTACATATCAATTTTGTGATCGAAGACGTTCTGAGGAGTTTGTTTTTACAACCCTGTAAAATACGTTTCAATATTGTTGTTAAATTATGTTCTATTGAGTTTATGATCTAAACTAAGAGCAACTTAAACAATGTTGAAAAATTTATGAGAGTGTACAAAGTATTTTCGAGTGACCGTTGGACAAAAGTCCGTCCTATTCTTATTATGAACGCATTATAAAGTTGCAAATTCAAAAGCATTATAAAGACGACAGGCGCTCCTGTGAAATGTTCTCCCCAAGTGTTATCCAATCGATCTTGATAGACAGGTCGTGCGTAAAGCCGGTGTTTTTACAGGTTTCTTAACTAGTATCGTTTAACCATTAACCCTCATTATCTGATTACACTAACACATCCAATATACGTTTACTTTTTTTATTTTTATTTACATTTACTGCTAGATATTTTTTTAATTTTTATCTGAACTCTCATAATATGAATCGACATTAATCAATTCAACAGTATTGTATCAATCTTGGAGTTGAATAAAACTATTGGTTTCGAGGTTTTTGTTCTGTAGAGACATCTCTCTACCGAACAAAAACCTTTGCGAATTACCCAACCGCGCAGTATGCAGCTACTAGCTGGTGCCTGGTACGCCTAAAAAATCGCAAAGAATGGAAAATCTCTTTTATTAGATGGAAAATTTCATTTTTTTTTTAATTTTCTTGAAAACGTTAAATTTTTTGTGCAGTCAACCGCGGTGAAATATCTCGAAAAACATTTTTGGTACTAAGACTCCACGGCCCCAGGGTCTCCACGGCAAACGTAACAAATATATAACTCTCTATGAGAGAGGCATATACTTCCGCCGTTTGCCGGTTTCAGCCTTTTCTGCTGCGGCTCCCGGCCTTGATGCTGTCTCCCTGATATGACACGGGGCCAATGTGTCTACGCATGTTGCGTCCCACAATAGCGCCCGTCCCCGTTCCCAAGGAACCAGCGTCAATCCATCAAGTCTCTTGCCATCATCCCGACTAATCCCTGCTGGCTCAATGAGCGCAGGAATATCTATGGTGGCAAGAGCCCTTTTGATCGTATCATTGAGAGAGCCATGCCGAAAAAGCCTACCAGCGCTCCTTTGGCAAGAGAGTCCGTGAATTCCAAATTTATCGACCTCTCTTCCACACGGACATCTGTGCTCATATCACAGGGGTGTTCCCAATCTGAGACCTAGAGCCACACGAAAACTTTCGTTATCTAAAAGCGTGCCTAGATTTTTGGATGGCAAGGCATGAAGCCAATACCCGGATTCTTTTTCAGATAAGGCTCGCTCGATCTCTTTCACTTGTAAGATTTTGAACCAAATTTGTAGGTATGTGTCAGCCGAACCAACGGCACATCCCAAAGTTTTTGTGTGAAAGCGAGTCTGTCTGTCTTTCACGGTACATATGTTCAACCGATTTTCAACCGATGTTGAACATTTTTGTCCCGGAAATCAAAGAGTTGCCAAGCATTTTTTCAAAAAGCTCAATCCTCGCAAAACGAAGCGGTCGGCATTATCTACTAATGAATGTGTACAGTTGAGTGGTCAAAGTACATATACCTACTCCATAGCGATATGAGACGAGTTTATTAAAAAGCGTGGATGCTAATTAATTGTAGTCGGTTTTATTAATAGGCGTACGTTTTAATAGCTTGTTTAATAGTTAAAAATTGTTAGCGCTGCCATTATAAAACACATTTTTTTTTAAACTGCGAAAGGGAAACCTTTACAGGATAGGGCGCGGGCGCGTCTATAGATCCTTGGGAAGTATCTCCACCCTTGATATAAATGTTGTACCATAAGGATATATATGTCATATCAGTGGCGATTCCTCTAAGATTGCGCAGCTTGCGCCGCAATACCAATAATTATGAATAAGTTACTTACCAATTATATCTATATAAGTATTAAACTAATATTTTATAACATGAAATAGGTACCATTCACAAAACATAAGTTTATCAATTAAATGATTGCGTTAATCGATAATTATTTAAAATCACGCACGCTCCATGACCACCTCGCACCTTGGTTGTGAGTTGTGAGTTGTGACGTGCGCCGCATCGCCACGTGGCTCGTACTGCGCGAATCTTCGAACTATCCGTCGGCCCGCTTACTCCCGCTCACTACGGGCCGAAGGCGTGCACTATGAGTTGCGCATGTGCCGTGTATTATTATTTTCGAAACTCAAAAACCACTCAACCGATTTTAAAAATTCTTTCACCTATAGTAAGCTACATTATCGGCGAGTAACATAGGCTGTATTTTATTTTGAAAAACATTAAAGATCCCTATGAATATTGCAATAGTGTGAGTGAAGTCGGAAAAAATTGTCTCATCTGAGAGCTTCCGTGGCGTGCGCTGCGTAAATGGTAAAAGTTACACGAAAACAATGTATGGTGGGATTGTTCCTCTCAAAAAGTTCTAAAAAAAAGTCCGCGACAGCATATAGCTATCTTTTAAGGTCGTCTCACAACAACCGTCATTATGATTTTCAAATTTGGTCTAAAACAATGCTTTACTCGCGAAGGTGTTTTTACCAACATAGTATTAATCCTTATCAAAATAAAATGGTTGTTCATCTCAAGTATTTAATATAGATCAAATTCGCCCTTACACCATTTAATTCAGATGAATATCTTAGAAGATATCATAGTAATAATGTAACGCGCACTATACTAATATTATAAAGAGGTAAAGTTTGTGAGGTTGTAGGGGGTAATCTCTGGATATACTTAACCGATTTTGAAAATTCTGGTACCAACAGAAAGCCACATTATTTGTGAGTGTCATAGGCTTGGTACGAGAACCGAGATTAACCCGAATAATTAGGGAGGTCCCGTGGGAATTTAAAAAAATTATTCCACGCGGACGAAGTGGCGGGAATCTGCTAGTGTAAGATAAATAAAAATAGTATTCTTTATTCTAGTAAGTACAAGTTACCCCTTGACTGCAATGTCACCAGGTGGTGGGTGATGATGTAAGTACCTACTCTAAGATGGCGGGCAAACCTGTTAGGGATATACCTACCTATCAATTATATTAAACCTATGTAACCCCTAATCAGTATTATATGAGGTAAATGTGTTTTATTGAGAAAATGCCTAACCATCAGCTAGCGCAAACCCAAGATTGACCACCAGGAATCGCCACTGTGTCATATATAGACTAATCTCGAAGGACGAATACGAGTATAATATTAACTTTAACGAGAATTGACAGACAATACAAGCTGACGGAATCTACGATAATGGAATGTACGATAAGAAGTTGAGAATAATAACAATGTCTTTGTCATGATGTCTTTAAGGCTGAATGGCTACGAGATAATATTTATCACGGTCCGTTCTCGATCTACTTGCACGGATCTAAAGGATATACCTAGTATCTAAGAAATATTCTCTCTTCAGTAGTAGACTCACTTGATTAACCAATCATTTTGCAGTCACTAAACACAGTCTCTACACACACACACAAGACACTGGATTAAGCCATTAGTACCTAGGTAAATACTAAGATTATTACAAAGTGCGAAAGTCTATCATGTATGTCTGTTTGTTACCTTTTCATGTCCTATCCGCTGATCATGAATTGCTACAGGTAGCTTGCATCTCTGAGTCGGTGGTTACTGGCTAAATCTGCGAGCGTCGATTTGTAAGCGTTATTCGAGAATAATTATTATGAAATTGCGTACTTCCACCCAACTGACGGTAAGCATTAAGTAACTATCTTTTCAGAAACGCTTTCAAGTTCACTTTCAAGTGGCCTTTCAACGTCCACAATCCAACCAGCGTAAGAAGAACCTCAGCTTTATTATAATTTGTATTTTCTATCCCTCCTCCATAGTTAAAACAATATGAAAGCGCCTTTTCCAATATTTATATGTTTGATAGAATACGCACGTGTATGACACATGATTTAGGTGGTACCATAACCATAACGTATCTACCGCGACCAATGTTCATGTCGTGACTGCTGAATGTCATATAGGAATGACCATAATGATGTTACCATTTATTCTTAACACAATTTTCCATTCCCCGTTGATTAGTTATCCCCATATGTATAGTAGTTTGTAATGGGATCAAAGAGGGAAAAAAGGGATCACAAATAGGCGAGTGTAAATCAGGCTACAGGAAAGCGTGAAATGCAATATGCAGTACTCACCGAACTGCCGTAGGAGGTGCTGGAAATGACACACCTGCATTATTCCGAACAAACCGAATAAAGTTAGTTACTCCCCCCGCCGCATCACCGCTCCACCGCCTGGGCCCACAACACACCCTCTGTTCAAAACCAGGGTTCACTAATTATGACATGGGACTAGCAGATAGCATGGGTGACGAGTTAGTACAGTGTTCCTCAGAGCCAGACCATGCATGTTACAACGAAAAATAACGCAAAATATACAGCTCAAAGCGAGGATGCCCTAGCGTGCTGTCGTTCGACTTAAAGCTCTAACTAAACACCGCATGACCGCAATGATATTGAAAGAAAAATCGAGTAAAAGCATCTCGAGCACAGACAGAACTCACATTTGCAAGGGCTGGTTTTCTTACGGAGGGTTTGCATTGGAAAGTCAGACGGTAACTTGTGATTGAACATCGGGAACCCGCCTTATCGACCTTCGGACTCCACTGTAAAGCAAGTACACTTCGCAGTCACTCGCAATGCATTCGGCACACTGGTAACAGAGTCACTGAGTCGCATGCAATACGAGTTCCACTGGGAGATTTATTGATTTTCACGGTGCCATCGCGGCCGGTACACGAGTTCCGTCGCGGCGGATTACTTTACATCTCGCTAGAAACGCATTCGGTTGGCAATTAATTAGGTAACGGTGAAACTATGTGGTATATAGAGCATTTATGGTCGCAATAGTGTCGGTCGGCACAGGAGCTCCCGGCTCTTTGGCACATGGACACACGCACATTAGCGCGCGCACCGCCCTGTCGGTGTGAGGGGTGTGCGCACACACGCGCAATGCTACCCTTGATCAATATTCGCCCCCGATCTCTACTTCGTACAACTTTCATCGTTCCAGTCAATGAGACTGTTACCGAGCCCATGTTTCGCCTTTACATCATCTAACATGCATTCAATTTTTGATGCGTGAAAATTACGTAACAACTAAGTACTTAATTATTTATTACTTGCAATTAAGTAACTAATTTTATTAATTAGGTTTGGATATTGTTTTTATTTTATATATTTACCAACTCATAGTTATGAATGATTTTAAACAGCTACTCATGTTTTTCTTACTTAATTGCCCTTAAAATTAATAACATATACAAAATAAAATGTTTATTTATCAATTTACCTACTTACTCAAGTAGTTATAAGTACATAATTTTAGTAATGCCTTGTGGCTTCTACGGTAGTGAAACTGTTTTTAAATAAAAAATTGGTATATTATTTTATAAAAACCAGGGTTTATTACCAAATTATGGAAACAGGAAACTGTGTGAAAGTTAACACATCAGTTATGAGTGTTATCAATAAACAATTAATCTTTGTTTGTAGTTATTAATTAAAGAAAAGATAAGGCTGTGTATTTATTTACCCTGTACACATCTTGTCATCTTGTTGCTTCCTTACTGTTTAGTGTTTAAATATAAAATCTTTATGTATTTTTTTATTTGAGAATGGCACATTTTTTGGCTTAAAACCAATAAAAATTTGGCATACTTACAAATACACTCAAATTGGCATTGTTTCATTATAAAAAACAAAAATGAAATTTAATAAGATTAAGATAAAATAAATGAAGTAACCATCATGCTGGATGTACTACAGTTTAATAGTAATGATTCTAATGGCATTAAAAACTTTTTCGACATACTTAATTTAAGCAGATGAATTTGTACCAAAATACTTCCATGAGCTACACTTGCCAAAACCAAATAAGTAGCTAATTTTATGCATGCAAATTAAGTATACAACATATCAACCATGTACAGCAAAATAAATCATGCAAATAAAACATTTCTTTTATTCACAGTTACAACCAATACACTGTGCAATGATAATAGAGTGTAACTTTGGTTTTACCACAGAATAGGTAATAGTAGTAACAGAAGAGTTACTCCGCGAAGACCTTTTAACCATCAGCGACTCAGGTTACGTCGTAATAAAGTGCAATTCAGCTCGCACAGCGCTGCGAGTGAAAATAATTAAATACCTACCTCTATATATCTCTTTCTATCGCGTAAGTCTTATCCCTTCAGACGCGGCGCGTGTAGCCTTAGGGTTGACTACTTCTAAATTCTTACTATCGGTATAATTACTATGGGTCGGTAATCGGTTGCAATGATGACGACAATTACTTTAAAAATAGATAAATAGTAGATTAGTAGCCAAGGGTTGTAAGGCATCAATTGCAGCCCGAGATATTTAGGCGCACGAGCGCAGGGAGGGCGCCTATAGTTCGAGGGTGCAATTGATGCTTACACCCGAGCTAACTACTCTGCTTTACATCTCGATTGTGAGGTAAAGTAGGTCCTTATTACCCCCAAATGGAGCTTGTAGGTGACCAATTAGCGCTCGAGGGTAATAATGTAGAGCTAGAAAAGCCCTAGGGCGGTAAGTAATTAAAAAAAAAAAATCACTCTTTCAAAAAGTTCGCGTACATCTAACCATCATACTTTTTTTAATTACTTACCGCCCTAGGGCTTTTCTAGCTACATTATTACCCTAGAGCGCTAATTGGTCACCTACAAGCTCCATTTGGGGGTAATAAGGACCTACTTACCGAATATGAGAGATGTAAAGATATATTATTATTCATAGATTTTGTAGAAACCAAATAGGGTGATGGGTTTAACATGCTGCCATGCCCCTAACTGGTTAGCCCGCTACCATCTTAGACTGCATCATCACTTACCATCAGGTGAGATTGCAGTCAAGGGCTAACTTGTAGTGGATAAAAAAAAGTCGTTATATATTCCACAAGTAGTGAAATATCAATGAATATTTTACACTTATATGGGGTGGAAGGGGGCCCATGCCAGAGTTTACGAGACAAAATAATATACCCACATTATGGATTAATCATCATCGACACATCGGCGGCCCACTAGTCCCACTACTAAGCACGACTTACGAGGCTCTTCTCTTAATGAGAAGGGTTTAAGCCATATATTCCTCGACACTGGCCAATTTCTTGTTGGCAGACATTAGAGTTTTTTATAATGATTATAGAACTTCAGGCATGTTTTCAGCTTTACACACGATTTTTGTTCACCGTAAATGATAATATATTTTAATTAATTAAGTTGGAGGTGCGTTCCCAGGATCGAACCCCAGACTTGGAGGCTGAAGTCTACCCATTAGGCTATCACTATAATATTGGATAAACCTATGGTTTATATTTACTTTTGTTTAAAACTGTATCTTGTGTGGATATAAATATAAAACTACCCACATTATGTATTAATATTAGTTTTGTTTAGAACTCTAAGTAGGTACGTATGTACTATGTACCTAGATAGGCAAATAATACAAACTTACCTTTCAGGGTCCTTAGGAAGTGCAAAGAGCGATAAGTTAGGTCTTAATAATTAGAGTTTAAACGACCTAATGTGATACGATATCGTTTACTGATCTTTCTTTGTTTATCCATAACGAGAACTTGAGTAAAAGTCAAACGTATAACTACGGTCCGCGCGCAACACTCGACTGATACGAGTGCCGTCGAGCGTCCACGCAGCAGTAGTTAAATATCTCAGGTCACGTGACAAGTGAGCCAGGCCTGGTTTTACTCAAAACAGGCCTACTACAACATATATTACTTGCTACTGTTTAAAGAGTTCATACATGCTTTTTGACATGTAGGCATCTATGAACTCCTTACACAGGTCAAATTAAGCATTTGACAAACGATTACGATTACAATTTCCCTACACAATCAGGGGGCAGATTTTGATTGGACATTCATTGATCCAAACATGACAGTTTACAATTAATAAACAGTACCTATTTATAGTTTGTCTGCTTAATATTCCAAAAACATAAAGAAATATAAGCAAAAAAATAGCCTTCAGCAATAAACATCCCAGGTCTTGATTTGAGCTATTTAAAAAATATGTTTATAAAAGTATTTGTGTAGAGGGATAGCTTTTTATCACTAAGTACAATGTATTATAGAGTTTTATTTAACCATCAGTATGCTGTGTAGTGTGTACCAACTAACAAATAAGAACTCGGCCCCAGTGGACTCCCCAGAGTTAAATTTAAATAATACTACTTAGTAATATACTCAACTTGTCTTAGGTTATTCAAATTGAAATTATAAAATTTGTTTTATTAGTTATTATAGAATGGTATAGTAACAAAATTATTATAATAAAAGTACAAATGTACCTCCTCTGTACTGTGCAACAGTACAATTAGCTACCGCTTGCTTAATTTTAGACTATTTTCAAAATTTAAACAATAAGAATTATGTTCACTTACCTTCCAATAACTATTTCAGTATGGTTGAATAATAATTTATAATAAGTAAGTAATGTAATTTAATGATTAAAATGAAATTAGGTTAAACATAAATACATGCAATTTTACAAACAAACATGCACAAAGACTTGCATGCAGTTACCTTGGCATGATCACGTTCAAGTAAGTGATGTTCTTGAACTCATACAGTACAAGGTCCTTAGTTCTTTACTTTATATTAGGTAGTTGAAAATAACTTCTAAAAAATTATTGACAATAGGAGTGCTGGATAATAATGATATCTGAGCTCTAATAGAACTACTTTGCCTTTTAAACTATCAGAAAGCGGTTTGGTTATTCGGTCCTACTTCTAGGTAGGTAAATACAACACGAAATATTTTTCTTTTATTTTACTTAGTGCCTTAGAACTTCTATGTACTTAGTATGTATCTACAGGTTAGGAACTACTATCTCCAGAAGAAATACGACGTAATAAAACAATACTTACATATTTTTACGGCCATTAGGACAGGTAATTGTGGCCCAAAGTATACATGTATCCTAAATTCAGTACATAAGAAACCAACATAGTTTACTTGACTAAAATGTTCGGTTCATGTGTGAACCACGGGCACATAAATGATTAAAACTGATTACAAATTTATACTCAATACAACTTCGTATTGTTTGATCGTATTTAATGATTTTACCGCGAATACGAACTATGAAACTAATAAAACCGATACGGTTCATCAAACAGCAAGTTTTCGTCCTTCTTTTTGACAACTTGCGAAATGTCAAATAGCGAACTGTCAACTGCCCAATGACGGACTTGGGTATGTTCCGAAATACACTGCGAGCACTGTGACGTCTACTGCAAAGCCGTTCCTTTATATTATGCTAAACTGCAATGTGCAAATCATCTAACGCTTTACCGCACCGTCGCGCAATGACCAATGACGCACATGAATCTGCTCGATGAATCTGCTTATCAAAAAACTCGAAGTTCGAAGATTTTTTTGTATCCATGCCAAATCGTGTAGTGTGTCCCTGCAGGTCACTGCAAAACGGTTTCAATCAATCATTTAAATGTTCGTGGAACTATTACAGGATATATTATACTTAATATAAGTAGCACAATATAATATTATGATGGTATAGTAAATAGTTTGTGCCTTCTTTTTCTGGTCGGTGCTTTGTGCGACAATCAAAAAACGGCCAAGCCATACCTTTTTATCAAGATGTAGAGTTTGTGGAGATAGGACTCAGGTTGAGTTATTTATTATTAAATAAATGTGCTACAGTTAAGAGTTATACACTTTGGCCTTCGGACTGGCCCCATAGGCTATGATGCGCAGCACAAATCGGAGCTCAACTTGGCTCTACTAGAGATCTCATAGTTTTTTAATAGTGAAAGCAATTTGATTTGAACTTGGCCAACAAACTTTACATCGAATATTTTTGGTGGGATTGGACTTTAAGTGATCCGCTTACACAGTCCGCTTAGGGAAAAGCCATGAAGTCGTGGTTTTTCCACACACGTCTATTTTCAGCCGACTTCAAAAAAGGAGGAGGTTCTCAATTCGACTGTATGTTTTTTTTTTAATAAGTAATAAGTATGCTACTCGATCATTTCGCCAATAATTATGAATCAATTTTAATGATTCTTTTTTTGTTTAGTAGATCATACTTCAGAGGTGGTCCCCATAGATTTATCATCCGTTGCGCGTTGTAGTAGTGCGTTGTAAAGCGATACCATCTTTAAAATCTATAGTGGTCCCATATAAATTTTATCGAAATTGATTTAGCGCTTTTTGAGAAAACCAACAAAAAGCAAAATATATACCCAGATTTTTTTACTTTTTAGTTTAAAGTTTGTACTGCCGGGCGATCGCGTAACTTCTGCATCAATCATTGATACATCGCAATCACCTCTGATTGGTTAACACTCTTCCACTATTGGACATAATCCATTGACGCAGCAAGAATGCCATAAATTCAGCCAATTACAACAATTGATACTGTAACAATGATTGATGCAGAAGTTACGCGATCGCTCGGCTGGTTTTTGTTTTAGATGAAACCGCTTTCGGGTGTGTTCCGAAATACACTGCGAGCACTGTAAGGTATATTTCGGAACATACTATGGGTGTGTTCCGATATACACTGCGAGCACTGTTCAGTGCTCTAAACTGTGGAGAAATTCGTTCCGTTTATGACTGACAGTAAACTGCCGCAGTATCCTAGGGAAATATATGACGTCATTAATCGACGCCATTTTTGTACTGTGAGCACTGGCGTTTTCGAGGTAAGGTGCTCTCAGTGTTTGTCTCAGTGCTGACAGCGTTCCGTTTTAAGCAGTACCCAGTATACCTAACTATAAAGGAACAGCTTCGCAGTGTACTGAAGTGACGTCACACCTTACAGTGCTCGCAGTGTATTTCAGAACACAGCCGAAGGAAACTTAGGCTGTGGTAAGGTACTGCATAAAACGGAACGCTGTCAGCACTGAGACAAACACTGAGAGCAACTTACCTCGAAAACGCCAGTGCTCACAGTACAAAGATGGCGTCGATTAATGACGTCATATATTTCCCTAGGATACTGCAGCAGTTTACTGTCAGTTATAACGGAACGAATTTCTCCACAGTAAAGAGCACTGAACAGTGCTCGCAGTCTATAACGGAACACAGCCTAAAGGACTTGTGCCATACCACAGGGGCGATTACAGGCTGTGTTCCGAAATACACTGCGAGCACTGTAAGGTGTGACGTCAATTTAGTACACTGCGAAGCCGTTTCTTTATAGTTAGGTATACTGGGTACTGCTTAAAACGGAACGCTGTCAGCACTGAGACAAACACTGAGAGCACCTTACCTCGAAAACGCCAGTGCTCACAGTACAAAGATGGCGTCGATTAATGTCAATTTAGTACACTGCGAAGCCGTTCCTTTATAGTTAGGTATACTGGGTACTGCTTAAAACGGAACGCTGTCAGCACTGAGACAAACACTGAGGCTGTGTTCCGTTATAGACTGAGAGCACTGTTGAGTGCTCTTACTGTGGAGAAATTCGTTCCGTTATAACTGACAGTAAACTGCTGCAGTATCCTAGGGAAATATATGACGTCATTAATCGACGCCATCTTTGTACTGTGAGCACTGGCGTTTTCGAGGTAAGGTGCTCTCAGTGTTTGTCTCAGTGCTGACAGCGTTCCGTTTTAAGCAGTACCCAGTATACCTAACTTTAAAGGAACGGCTTCGCAGTGTACTACAGTGACGTCACACCTTACAGTGCTCGCAGTGTATTTCGGAACACAGCCTGAGAGCACCTTACCTCGAAAACGCCAGTGCTCACAGTACAAAGATGGCGTCGATTAATGACGTCATATATTTCCCTAGGATACTGCGGCAGTTTACTGTCAGTCACTCATAACGGAACGAATTTCTCCACAGTTTAGAGCACTGAACAGTGCTCGCAGTGTATATCGGAACACACCCATATATACTCATTGGTTTGAGGTGGACAGTGACACCGCTGTCACTGTCCAAACTGTCAAATTACTGTCACACTCACGTGTCAATTTATCTTTCAAAATTCAAAATTCAAAGCACCGCGAGTCGCGACCGGCCAGAAAAAGTTCACAAAAGAAGCTTTAATTTTAAATGTGAATCACAAAAATGAGTGTCTTATTCAGCGACAACAATTTACGTTTTATAGATCATAGAAATTTCTTGACAAATATTTATAAAAACGTGTTAGTTGAAAATCAAAGTTTAACTTTTAACAAAAAGTTATTTTGCATGAAAAGTTGCACCTACAGTTTATTAATCAATAAAAAGAGACCACGAGAAAGCGATCAGATATTAGAGGAAGTAAGTGAGAGATACTGTTTTGTTATAACTTAAAAGAAGTACGATATCAGAAAACTGCACTTGGTATAATTATTTCGCCATGGGACTTTTAAAAGAAATTTCGCCGCATTCACTTTCGCATACACTCTAGGTTGGAAGTGAGTATGTGAACAGATAACATCAAACAAGTCTTTGAAATTTCCCATTAGTTATCCCAAGCTCAGTGGTGAGCGCTGGACTATTAGGGGGGTTCCAGGTTTGAAAAAAAACTGCTGAATATAGAAAATGCTAAATCACAGCTCCAGCAGTTGATGTCTATAGGTTGTCACCAAGCATTTTGACTTGCTATGAGATCCTGTCAATCCTAGCATGATCTGTATACTATGCTTAACTGAGAAAAGTCTGCTTATAAACTTTATCGCCTAGATAACATTTAAATCTTCATTGTAACTTGCATTGTTGATCTTGCAATGCAATTTATTTCTACGATGATAACATATCATACTAATATTATAAACACGAAAGTGTGTTTGTTTGTTAGTTTATTGGTTTGTTGTTTTGTTGGTTTATCCTTCAATGACGCCCTGACGAGGTCCTGGAGAGTGACACAGACTACTTTTTTTCCTGGAAAATTAAGGAGTTCCTGTGGGAATAAAAAAAACTTAAACCACGGACGAAGTCGCGGGCATCAGCTAGTTGGAATATGTGACTTATTTATAGACATTTTAACTGAGTTGTGCGTTTTGTTCTAGACTGCTAAAATAAGACAAATGTACTATGAACTCATTGCAAAATTACCATCAGAAGTTAAATTGGATGTAAGAAGAAAGTATAATTTACTAGAAACTTCCCTGGTCAGGGAATTAGCACAGAAGTACTTTGAATCAACAATATTTGATCATCATGGGCTAAGTGGAGGAAATAATTCAGATGTTCCATTGAAATGTACAATCAAAAACGAGTGCTATTTGGTACCCCGAAATTCCAGGTATGAACTGATTTACTTCACTAGCTATTGCCTGGCATGTGTTGGCAATGTGATAGCACTAGGTGTAAGAAAAATCGTAGTGAATGCTTCCACTAACTGTCCCTTTCATTATACACCCTGCAGAAAGGGAAGCACTAGAGTTAGGCCTGTTAATTTATGTTAAAGGTTATGTACAGTAGAATTAGCCATGCTGGCTAATCTCTAACTGTCAAACTTTTGCACCAAAAGTATCATAGAAGGGGCGAATAAATAAGTATTATATTCAGGATTTAAATAAAACGTCACATCTTTGCTCACTCGCTCTTCTTGTTGCTCTCTAATCGGACCTCTTCTCTTAGCCTAGGTATATGTGCCATACCATTTGGTCAACCAACAAAGGATAAGTCTAGCTTACATATTCACTTAGCTTAATTATGTCCTTATTCCAATGGTCTTATGGTTAACTATGTAAACAAACTCTGGAGATTTGGAGTAATAATAATGGTGGATAATGTTTAATGTTTGTCTTGTATACACAGTATAATGTTTTGTTTTTTTTAGATTCTTCTGTGGTTGTGTGAAAGAGCAATGCGCAAAACTAAATGGCAATAAGTTTGATATATTGATAGCTGATCCTCCTTGGTGGAATAAATATATCCGAAGGTTAAAAGGAGCCAATGACAAGTTAAGGTTTGTATATTGGTTCATATTAGAGCCTTTATGAAATGTACCTAAACAAATTGAAAATGCATACACTCATAGGTAACTGTTCTTCACATTTGGGAAAAACTAACCTGCAGGCCGATTCAGAACCTGTCTTAAAGGTTGATCATCAATCAAGATCTGCGTGATCCTTACATTAATTTTATTTCAGTTACTCCATGATGTACAACGAAGACATAGCATCAATACCAGTAAAAGACCTACTTTCAGAAAACTGTCTAATTGCTGTATGGTGTACAAACGCACCAAGCAACATAAATGCAATCAAAGACCTCATATTTCCTAAATGGGGTGTAGAGTACGTAACAACTTGGTACTGGTTGAAGTTAACAATTGATATGAAGCCGCTTTGTGACTTTGGTAGTGGGTGTAAGAAGCAGCCATACGAAAGGATTGTTATAGGAAAAGTTGGCAATGTGTGCGTGCCCAGTGACTTATTAGTGGCCAGCGTTCCAAGTGCATTGCATTCACACAAACCACCGCTACTAGGTAAGATAACTAGTTATGTATCAATACCATCAATAATATTCTCATACTTCCAATAAAAAGAAAAGTTCTTTCTCATCAACGTCAAGTCCATGCTTCAATGTTTTTTTTTAATATTTTCAAATCACTATCACTAGCTGATGCCCGCGACTTCGTCCGCGTGGATTGAGGGTTTTTTTGGTTCCCGCGGAAACTCTTTAATTTTACGGGATTAAAAGTAGCCTGTGTGTTATTCCAGACTATAATCTATCTCTGTGCCAAATTTTATCCAGATCCGTTCTGCCGTTCTCAGGGTGTCCACGGACCTGGAAGGTCAGGGAAAGTCAGGGAAAAGTCAGGGAAGCTATTGTGGGTCAGGGAAAGTCAGGGAAATGACTTCTCTACCTGGAAAAGTCAGGGAAAACCAGGACTTTTTGATGATTGATCTTTAAAATGTAAAAGTCTAAAAATGTATAGAATAAATAAAAATAATATTATCTTAACAGTCATCAGTACTTATTATATCGTCGCAGGAAAGGCAAATTTACTGAAGCTCCAAATGACCATTTCGAGAAAAAGCCGTTTTAAGTTTTTTGTTTCGTTTTTAATTCATAACTTTTTTCCCAGCACACGAATTTCGATGGCGTCAAGGTAAACTTCTATTAATTTGTCATTTTCTATGTCCAGAAGTACAAACCATAATAATTGGACTGCTGGTTTGTGATATAGTGGCGCTTAAGTAAAAATGACTTCAATTACAGTAAAGCAAAATTTCTTAACCGCCATTTGATTCAAATATTTATAGCAATCAAAATTACTTACTCTTACTTATATAAATTGGAAAACGACAAATTTTCTGGAACTATAACAATAATGTTCGTAATCTTAAGTTACTGAAAAGACTTTTAAAAGTCTGGTTTCATCATGTTAAAACAACTTAAAAAGTGATCGGCTCATTATGTTGAATCACTAAAAATCCTTAAAGGTAGGTTATTGTTTTAGTTTTTTCGAGTAAAAAGACGTAAGAGATAATTACTTTTGTCTAATCACACCTTTAAAACTACTTATAACTTCAGATAATACACAATAAGAGCTACTTAAATACTGTAGTGCCAAAATTAAAGTTACTTGAACCATAAATAATAACGTATAATACTCCATTACTAATGTGTAAGAGTAAAGTCTTAATTGCTTATGATTATGAAAATTCCTATCTTTTTTTAAATAATCTTACGTAAATTAGTAGGGCATAGAGATGGGCTTGAGCTGGGCTGCCTCCTCTTATGGTACGGTATGGTTATGGTGTGGCAATCTACCTGTGTTGAAAATTGTCACCTTGATAGTTGGACACCTTGGGAAGCCAATAACATAAATCTCTGAGTGTTTGTGAAGACTTAATTTTTGTCTCTTACAATCATTCGCAAGAGAAACATTTTTACTTTGAAAAATTACAGCTAAAAAGGTCAGGGAAAATTTTAGAAATGGTCAGGGAAAGTCAGGGAAAAGTCAGGGAAATGTTTTGACGATTTAGAGTGGACACCCTGGTTCTGGAGTGATTGAGTAACAAACATCCATCCATCCATCACATTTATATTATTGGAGATTAGTTCAGATTAGTATAGATATAATAATCGCCTACGCATATTGTATCGTTCAACGGTCGATTCTTTATGTAAAAACTAGATGATGCCAGCGACTTCCTATTAAGGATTTTTGATTCCCGCGGAAACTCTTTAATTTTCCGGATAAAACGTAGCATATGTGCTTTCCCAGGAGACAACCTACCCCTGTACCAAATTTCATCAAAATCGGTTTAACAGATGGGCCGTGAAAGCGTAGCAGACAGACAGACAACCAAACAGACACAGACACACTCGCATTTATAATATTAGTATGGATTATTATCCTAATATAAGCTCACTATTTCAGATCTCCTTACACCCTGTATCGGCGTGGAAAAACCACAAACCCTAGAGTTGTTTGCACGCTACCTCCTTCCGAATACGACCAGTGTTGGCTTCGAACCCTTGAAATGGCAACATATATCTCTGTATGAAGAAGCTCTTGAAGTGACTTAAGTATATTTTTTACTATATAGTATAATAACTCACACTACTTACTGTATTTAATTTATATACCTATGTATTGTAATATCTTGTTTTTTAAAAAGAGCAACAGCCGAGTTTCTTGCTGGCTCTTCTCAGCAGAACTTGTTTTCCGAACCGGTGGCAGAGTCAAAACATGACCTAACATAGGAGACACCTGTATGTCTTACATGTTACAAATAAATTGAGTTTATAGTAATAACGTTTTTTTTTGCATTTTATTTAGGTTATTTTTGCAACTGAAAATGTAAATAGAAATTTATTTTTGATATTCGGCTATTCTAAATAGCAATAGCATATTTACTATACTTAAGTACTTATATAATATTTTTATCTTCTTTTCTATCAATCATACGACGCAGACTGCTTTACAGAATAACTTATATAAGAAAGACTAGCTGATGCCTGCGACTTCGTCTGCGTGGAATTAGTTTTTTTAATACCTACGGGAAATCCTTAATTTTACAGGATAACAAGTAGCCTATGTCGCTCTCCAGGTGTTCAACTATATCCATTAAAAAAATCACGTCGATTCATTGCTGTGTTGCAGCGTGATTAAAGGACAAACCAACAAACAAACACACTTTCCCATTTATAATATTAGTAAATACTATGATGAGAGAAGATCGCAGTCTCCTTTCAAATCAAAATAAAACATACCTACAGAATAGTATAAATAAAATAGTTTATTATTAAATGGCTATGAGTAAGGTGACATTATCTTCTAAACTTACTTATATTATACATAACAAAAATTTGCGGAACCGGCAGGATATTAACCGGCGTCTCTCTTTGCGCCTTTGACCACTCGGCCACGGTTCACTTACCTGCCGGTGCCGAAATTTGAGATATGCATCTTTAATCCAGTCTTTTTACGCGACTGTTTATGCCATCCAGTAGCGATATATTACAGTATCGAAACTACTATTATATTATTATTGAATTAGTAGGGATGCGCGTTAACTCTTCCCGTTGACCACGATGACGGTAGTTTTGTTTTTCTTGGGGTAACCGTCGGGGTTCATCGTCTGCCATCGCCAGAAGTCTGTGCCTGGAATACAAAAGTCTACGTGAATTTATACTAGTGGTTCGCCCCGAACTAAGACCTCGCGGTATCACAGAGCGCCATCTATTGACATCATTGTGAAGTTCTGTTAAAAGTACTGAAGCACATTAAAAATTAAATAATTTCGTTTCCTTATTATATTTATCTAATTTTAGTATTTGTTGTTCAAGTACAGAATATAATTCAAATAATTGATCAAGTTTCAGGCTCAGCCTTTCAGAAAATTGAGAGTTCTGAGGTCCACTTTGGACGTTAGAAAATCTCCACTTTAAAAGCCCCCCATTTCGTCAAATTTAGGGGAAAAATTAAAAAAAAAACATTTTTGGACTCTATTCCTAATTATCTTTAAAATGATATACCGCAACCCTATGTAACGCTATAAAAAATTATTTACTTCGCATTCGCTTCTATGAGAGCCCCCCTGAAATAAAGATTTTTATAATTTTTTAAGCCATATTCGGCGGGATGCCATCGGTTTACATATTATATTTAAATTTGAAGTAATTACGTTCAGTAATTCAGAAGTTATAAGGCTCTGACAGACGGACGGACAGACGGACGGACGGACGGACGGACGGACGGACGGACAAGTGCCAATTCACTCAAGTAGACTCAGAGACCTTCGCTTAGCTCCGTCAAAAAGAAGAAATTGTCTGACTGACTTTAAAACAGTTAACAGATTGGTATAGGAACTAGGAATGTGTCGTGGTGGTTCCTAGCTACTCTCTTGAAACTCACTTCGTATAATAAACAATAGGCTTTTAATACTTACACATCTCTTCCACGGAATGTTTAGTAGTCCACCCCAGCTCTTGTCTGGCGAGAGAGGCGTCCGCCCACATGGCCGTGATATCGCCATTCCGCCTCGCGACGTATTTGACCGGCACCTTAGCCTTCGTGACGCGCTCGAATACACCCACTAGTTCCTTCACTGATACGCCTTTGCCTGTACCCAGGTTGTATACCTGAAATATTAATTAATATGCCCTTTGAATTCATATGTAATACTAGCTGATGCCCGCGACTTCGTCCGCGTGGATTGAGGTTTTTTGGTTCCCGTTTAGCCTATGTGCTATTCCAGACTATACTCTATCTCTGTGCCAAATTTCATCCAGATCCGTTCAGCCGTTGGAGCGTGATTGAGTAACAAACATCCATACATCCATTCATTCATACCTATACATGCATACATCCATCCAAACTTTCGCATTTATAATGTAAGATGATGTAATGTCAATATTAATATGCCCTTTGAATTATTTATTGAGGCTTTATAATAGTACTAGTATGGCGCGTGGTTGCGCGGCCCGCTGCAGCGGACCGCGTAGTGGACCGCGTGGTCCACTGTCTACTTACTCGCTGTCCTACTATCCTGCCCCCCGATTAAGGTCCACTGTCTACTTACTCGCTGTCCTACTATCCTGCCCCCCGATTAAGTAAGAATGGCCGATCAAATCGTCAAAGTTCGGCGTCAAAGTAAAATAAACCACAACAGCATTAAATTAGAGCTCAATTTCGAAACACGAAATTGAGCTCTAATTCAATGCTGTTATGGTTTATTTTACTTTGACGCCGAACTTTTACGATTTGATCGACAATTCTTACATAATCGGGCAGATGGTTTACTGTCTACGTGTTCTGATCTGAACAACACACTGCTATGCTAGTGAGCACAGTGGAAGCGCCAGCACGCCAAGCGTCCGACGTAAAAGAAAATTCTCATAAAGGAAAAACATAAAACAAAGACCACCAACCCCCCGCCCCTCCCTTTTTGTTTGAGCAGCCCCTAAGTAGGTACCTACCTATCTTTAATACCCTGACCGTGCTCCTCACCCATCATCCGAACCTTCGATCATCATCTAGATCTCTCCATATTTTTTTCTCCGAACCATTCGTCAAAATGAGATTTCTTCCACAAAAACAAATCTTGAAAAGGAACCGTAGCCTCTTCAATATTCGCCATACATTTTCTATGGAAAATAAATTCCGCCATCTTGAATTTTTTTCCTGTTCATCAAGTAGACCTTCATGTCCTGATCATCTTTTGCCAAGAAACCACTCTTCCATCTTTTATACTCTCCGAGATAGACACCGTCGAAATTTGTATGGCGGCCATCTTAAATCCGCCATTTTGAATTTTTTTTCAGCTCACTGTCAATTGGATGAAGTTTCGAGTGACATTTGGTCGAGCACCCCTCACCTATCTTCAATACCCTTTTCTATGGAAAAATAAATTCCGCCATCTTGAATTTTTTTCCTGTTCATCAAGTAGACCCTCATGTCCTGATCATCTTTTGCCAAGAAACCACTCTTCCATCTTTTATACTCTCCGAGATAGACACCGTCGAAATTTGTATGGCGGCCATCTTAAATCCGCCATTTTGAATTTTTTTTCAGCTCACTGTCAATCGGATGAAGTTTCGAGTGACATTTGGTCGAGCACCCCCCACCTATCTTTGATACCCTGGCTGGTGCTCTTCATCCGTCTTCGAAATCCTCAATCATCAGCTCTCTCTGTATTTTTCCTCTTAATGAATTTTTGTCTTCTATACGAAACGATGAGTGAAAAAAAAAATGTTCATACAAAATTTTACAGGAGAGGTGATCAATGAGTCAGTCAGCACGAGCAGCTATATATATATTAACTAGTATGGCGCGTGGCTGCGCGGCCCGCTAAAGCGGACCGCGTATAGGGGCGCGTGGTCCACTGTCTACTTACTCGCTGTCCTACTATCCTGCCCCCCGATTATGTAAGAATGGCCGATCAAATCGTCAAAGTTCGGCGTCAAAGTAAAATAAACCATAACAGCATTAAATTAGAGCTCAATTTCGAAACACGAAATTGAGCTCTAATTCAATGCTGTTATGGTTTATTTTACTTTGACGCCGAACTTTTACGATTTCATCGACAATTATTCTTACATAATCGGGCAGCTGGTTTACTGTCTACGTGTTCTGATCTGAACAACACACTGCTATGCTAGTGAGCACAGTGGAAGCGCCAGCACGCCAAGCATCCGACGTAAAAGAAAATTCTCATAAAGGAAAAACATAAAACAAAGACCACCAACCCCCCGCCCCTCCCTTTTTGTTTGAGCAGCCCCTAAGTAGGTACCTATTTTTAATACCCTGACCGTGCTCCTCACCCATCATCCGAACCTTCGATCATCTTCTCTCTCCCTATGAGAATTCTTCCATAAAAACAAATCTTGAAAAGAAACCGTAGTCTTGCATAGTTCTACACTTGTAGCCTCTTCAATATTCGGCATACATTTTCTATGGAAAATAAATTCCGCCATCTTGAATTTTTTTTCCTGTTCATCAAGTAGACCTTCATGTTCTGATCATCTTTTGCCAAGAAACCACTCTTCCATCTTTTATACTCTCCGTGATAGACATCGACGAAATTTATATGGCGGCCATCTTAAATCCACCATTTTGAATTTTTTTTCAGCTCACTGTCAATTGGATGAAGTTTCGAGTGACATTTGGTCGAGCACCCCCCCCCCCCTATCTTCAATACCCTTTTCTATGGAAAAATAAATTCCGCCATCTTGAATTTTTTTCGTGTTCATCAAGTAGACCCTCATGTCCTGATCATCTTTTGCCAAGAAACCACTCCTCCATCTTTTATACTCTCCGAGATAGACACCGTCGAAATTTGTATGGCGGCCATCTTAAATCCGCCATTTTGAAATTTTTTTCAGCTCACTGTCAATCGGATGAAGTTTTGAGTGACATTTGGTCGAGCACCCCCCACCTATCTTCGATACCCTGGCTGGTGCTCTTCATCCGTCTTCGAAATCCTCAATCATCAGCTCTCTCTGTATTTTTCCTCTTAATGAATTTTTGTCTTCTATACGAAACGATTAGTGAAAAAAAAAATGTTCATACAAAATTTTACAGGAGAGGTGATCAATCAGTGAATCAGCACGAGCAGCTATATATATATTAACTAGTATGGCGCGTGGCTGCGCGGCCCGCTGAAGCGGACCGCGTAATGGACCGCGTGGTCCACTGTCTACTTACTCGCTGTCCTACTATCCTGCCCCCCGATTATGTAAGAATGGCCGATCTAATCGTCAAAGTTCGGCGTCAAAGTAAAATAAACCATAACAGCATTAAATTAGAGCTCAATTTCGAGTTTCGAAATTGAGCTCTAATTTAATGCTGTTATGGTTTATTTTACTTTGACGCCGAACTTTGACGATTTGATCGACAATTCTTACATAATCGGGCAGCTGATTTACTGTCTACGTATTCTGATCTGAACAACACACTGCTATGCTAGTGAGCACAGTAAAAGCGCCAGCGCCAGCGCAGCCAAGCGTCCGACGTAAAAGAAAATTCTCTTAAAGGAAAAACATAAAACAAAGACCACCAACCCCCCGCCTCTCCCTTTTTGTTTGAGCAGCCCCTAAGTAGGTGCCTATCTTTAATACCCTGACCGTGCTCCTCACCCATCATCCGAACCTTAGATCATCATCTCTCTCCATATTTTTTTCTCCGAACCATTCGTCAAAATGAGATTTCTTCCATAAAAACAAATCTTGAAAAGGAACCGTAGTCTTGCATAGTTCTACACTTGTAGCCTCTTCAATATTCGCCATACATTTTCTATGGAAAATAAATTCCGCCATCTTGAATTTTTTTCCTGTTCATCAAGTAGACCTTCATGTTCTGATCATCTTTTGCCAAGAAACCACTCTTCCATCTTTTATACTCACCGAGATAGACACCGACGATTTTTGTATGGCGGCCATCTTAAATCCGCCATTTTGAAATTTTTTTCCAGCTCACTGTCAATTGTATGAAGTTTCGAGTGACATTTGTTCGAGCACCCCCACCTATCTTCAATACCCTTTTCTATGGAAAAATAAATTCCGCCATCTTGAATTTTTTTCCTGTTCATCAAGTAGACCCTCGTGTCCTGATCATCTTTTGCCAAGAAACCACTCTTCCATCTTTTATACTCTCCGAGATAGACACCGTCGAAATTTGTATGGCGGCCATCTTAAATCCGCCATTTTGAATTTTTTTTCAGCTCACTGTCAATTGGATGAAGTTTCGAGTGACATTTGGTCGAGCACCCCCCACCTATCTTCGATACCCTGGCTGGTGCTCTTCATCCGTCTTCTAAATCCTCAATCATCAGCTCTCTGTGTATTTTTCCTCTTAATGAATTTTTGTCTTCTATACGAAACGATGAGTGAAAAAAAAAATGTTCATACAAAATTTTACAGGAGAGGTGATCAATCAGTGAATCAGCACGAGCAGCTATATATATATTAACTAGTATGGCGCGTGGTTGCGCGGCCCGCTACAGCGGACCGCGTAGTGGACCGCGTGGTCCACTGTCTACTTACTCGCTGTCCTACTATCCTGCCCCCCGATTATGTAAGAATGGCCGATCAAATCGTCAAAGTTCGGCGTCAAAGTAAAATAAACCATAACATCATTAAATTAGAGCTCAATTTCGAAACACGAAATTGAGCTCTAATTCAATGCTGTTATGGTTTATTTTACTTTGACGCCGAACTTTTACGATTTGATCGACATTTCTTACATAATCGGGCAGCTGGTTTACTGTCTACGTGTTCTGATCTGAACAACACACTGCTATGCTAGTGAGCACAGTAGAAGCGCCAGCACGCCAAGCGTCCGACGTAAAAGAAAATTCTCATAAAGTAAAAACATAAAACAAAGACCACCAACCCCCCGCCCCTCCCTTTTTGTTTGAGCAGCCCCTAAGTAGGTACCTATCTTTAATACCCTGACCGTGCTCCTCACCCATCATCCGAACCTTCGATCAACATCTCTCTCCATATTTTTTCTCCGAACCATTCGTCAAAATGAGAATCAAATAAATATTATAAATGCGAAAGTTTGGATGGATGGATGTATGTATGGATGTATGTTTGTTACTCAATCACGCTCCAACGGATGAACGGATCTGGATGAAATTTGGCACAGAGATAGATTATAGTCTGGAATAGCACATAGGCTACTTTTTATCCCGGAAAATTAAAGAGTTCCCGCGGGAACCGAAAAACCTCAATCCACGCGGACGAAGTCGCGGGCATCAGCTAGTTCTTCCATAAAAACAAATCTTGAAAAGGAACCGTAGTCTTGCATAGTTCTACACTTGTAGCCTCTTCAATATTCGCCATACATTTTCTATGGAAAAATAAATTCCGCCATCTTGAATTTTCTTCCTGTTCATCAAGTAGACCTTCATGTCCCGATCATCTTTTGCCAAGAAACCACTCTTCCATCTTTTATACTCTCCGTGATAGACAGCGACGAAATTTGTATGGCGGCCATCTTAAATCCGCCATTTTGAATTTTTTTTCAGCTCACTGTCAATTGGATGAAGTTTTGAGTGACATTTGGTCGATCACCCCCCACCTATCTTCAATACCCTTTTCTATGGAAAAATAAATTCCGCCATCTTGAATTTTTTTCCTGTTCATCAAGTAGATCCTCATGTCTTGATCATCTTTTGCCAAGAAACCACTCTTCCATCTTTTATACTCACCGAGATAGACACCGTCGAAATTTGTATGGCGGCCATCTTAAATCCGCCATTTTGAAATTTTTTTCAGCTCACTGTCAATCGGATGAAGTTTCGAGTGACATTTGGTCGAGCACCCCCCACCTATCTTCGATACCCTGGCTGGTGCTCTTCATCCGTCTTCGAAATCCTCAATCATCAGCTCTCTCTGTATTTTTCCTCTCAATGAATTTTTGTCTTCTATACGAAACGATGAGTGAAAAAAAAAATGTTCATACAAAATTTTACAGGAGAGGTGATCAATCAGTGAATCAGCACGAGCAGCTATATATATATTAATAACTAGTATGGCGCGTGGCTGCGCGGCCCGCTAAAGCGGACCGCGTATAGGGGCGCGTGGTCCACTGTCTACTTACTCGCTGTCCTACTATCCTGCCCCCCGATTATGTAAGAATGGCCGATCAAATCGTCAAAGTTCGGCGTCAAAGTAAAATAAACCATAACAGCATTAAATTAGAGCTCAATTTCGAAACACGAAATTGAGCTCTAATTCAATGCTGTTATGGTTTATTTTACTTTGACGCCGAACTTTTACGATTTCATCGACAATTATTCTTACATAATCGGGCAGCTGGTTTACTGTCTACGTGTTCTGATCTGAACAACACACTGCTATGCTAGTGAGCACAGTGGAAGCGCCAGCACGCCAAGCGTCCGACGTAATAGTACATTACACATCTAGGGCAGTAAAATAAGAAATGTCTCAGATCACATGTAATTGTTGTCCGAGGCGAAGCCGAGGTCAATAAACATGTGATCTGAGGCTTTCTTATTTACTGCCCGTGGTGTGTATACTATTTTTCTCCTCGACGGAGGCGGAAAGCGGCATTTTCGTTTAGCGCAGCGGGAGGAAAATTGACGCTTTCCGCCCGGAGGTGAGAAAAAGAAAATTCTCATAAAGGAAAAAACATAAAACAAAGCTGGCTTTCCTACTGGCAAACCGACAATAATTCTTCCATAAAGAAATAAAGAACAAATCTTGTAAAAAAAACCATATCAAAATCATGTATATTTCCTAACTTCTTGTACTCTGTTCAATGTTCGTAGATTCTGCCATCTTAATTTTTTCTGCTCATCAAGTAGACTTTCTAGCCCTGATAATTTTCTACCCAAAAACCTCTCTTCCATCTTTTAAATAATGTCTGAGATAGCCGCTATCTTGAATCCGCCATTTTGGTTTTTTTTTTCAGCTCACTGCCAATTGTATGAAGTTTGGAGTATTTTTTGTTTGAGCAGCCCCTACCTATCTTTAATACCCTGACCGTGCTCCTCACACATCATCCGAACCTTCGACCATCATCTCTCTCCATATTTTTTTCTCCGAACCATTCGTCAAAATGAGAATTCTTCTATTAAAACAAACTTTGAAAAGGATATATCCGCCATATATTTTCTATGGAAAAATAAATTCCGCCATCTTGAATTTTTTTCCTGTTCATCAAGTATACCCTCATGTCCTGATCATCTTTTGCCAAGAAACCGCTCTTCCATCTTTTATACTCTCCGAGATAGACACCGTCGAAATTTGTATGGCGGCCATCTTAAATCCGCCATTTTGAATTTTTTTTCAGCTCACTGTCAATTGGATGAAGTTTCGAGTGACATTTGGTCGAGCATCCCCCACCTATCTTCAATACCCTTTTCTATGGAAAAATAAATTCCGCCATCTTGAATTTTTTTCCTGTTCATCAAGTAGACCCTCATGTCCTGATCATCTTTTGCCAAGAAACCACTCTTCCATCTTTTATACTCTCCGAGATAGACGCCGTCGAAATTTGTATGGCGGCCATCTTAAATCCGCCATTTTGAAATTTTTTTCAGCTAACTGTCAATTGGATGAAGTTTCGAGTGACATTTGGTCGAGCACCCCCCACCTATCTTCGATACCCTGGCTGGTGCTCTTCATCCGTCTTCGAAATCTTCAATCATCAGCTCTCTCCGTATTTTTCCTCCGAATGAATTTTTGCCTTTTATACGAAACGATGAGTGAAAAAAAAAATTTTCATACAAAATTTTACAGGAGAGGTGATCAATGAGTCAGTCAGTCAGCACGAGCAGCTATATATATATTAACTAGTATGGCGCGTGGTTGCGCGGCCCGCTGCAGCGGACCGCGTAGTGAACCGCGTGGTCCACTGTCTACTTTCTCGCTCTCCTACTATCCTGCCCCCCGATTATGTAAGAATGGCCGATCAAATCGTAAAAGTTCGGCGTCAAAGTAAAATAAACCATAACAGCATTGAATTAGAGCTCAATTTCGTGTTTCGAAATTGAGCTCTAATTTAATGCTGTTATGGTTTATTTTACTTTGACGCCGAACTTTGACGATTTGATCGACAATTCTTACATAATCGGGCAGCTGGTTTACTGTCTACGTGTTCTGATCTGAACAACACACTGCTATGCTAGTGAGCACAGTGGAAGCGCCATAGCACGCCAAGCGTCCGACGTAAAAGAAAATTCTCATAAAGGAAAAACATAAAACAAAGACCACCAACCTTCCGCCCCTCCCTTTTTGTTCAAGCAGCCCCTAAGTAGGTACCTATCTTTAATACCCTGACCGTGCTCCTCACCCATCATCCGAACCTTCGATCATCATCTCTCTCCATATTTTTTCCTCCGAACCATTCGTCAAAATGAGATTTCTTCCATAAAAACAAATCTTGAAAAGGAACCGCATCAAAGTCTTGCATAACAATATTCGCCATACATTTTCTATGGAAAATAAATTCCGCCATCTTGAATTTTTTTGCTGTTCATCAAGTAGACTTTCAACTTCTAATCATCTTTTGCCAAGAAACCACTCTTCCATCTTTTATACTCTCCGTGATAGACACCGACGAAATTTGTATGGCGGCCATCTTAAATCCGCCATTTTGAAAATTTTTTCAGCTCACTTTCAATTGGATGAAGTTTCGAGTGACATTTGGTCGAGCACCCCCCACCTATCTTCAATACCCTTTTCTATGGAAAAATAAATTCCGCCATCTTTAATTTTTTTCCGGTTCATCAAGTAGACCCTCATGTCCTGATCATCTTTTGCCAAGAAACCACTCTTCCATCTTTTATACTCTCCGAGATAGACACCGACGAAATTTGTATGACGGCCATCTTAAATCCGCCATTTTATATTTTTTTTCAGCTCACTGTCAATTGGATGAAGTTTCGAGTGACATTTGGTCGAGCACCCCCCACCTATCTTCGATACCCTGGCTGGTGCTCTTCATCCGTCTTCGAAATCCTCAATCATCAGCTCTCTCCGTATTTTTCCTCCGAATGAATTTTTGTCTTCTATACGAAACGATGAGTAAAAAAAAAATTTTTCATACAAAATTTTACAGGAGAGGTGATCAATGAGTCAGTCAGTCAGCACGAGCAGCTATATATATATTAACTAGTAGGGCGCGTGGCTGCGCGGCCCGCTAAAGCGGACCGCGTAATGGATCGCGTGGTCCACTGTCTACTTATTCGCTGTCCTACTATCCTGGTTTACTGTCTACGTGTTCTGAACTGAACAACACACTGCGTTGCTAGTGAGCACAGTGGAAGAGCCAGCACGCCAAGCGTCCGACGTGAAAGATATTCTCATGAAGGAAAAAACATAAAACAATGACCACCAACCCGGGAGTTCCCGCGGGAATCAAACAATCTTAATCCACGCGGACGGAGTCGCGGGAATCATCTAGTTACTTAATAATTAATGAATACTTGTCAGTTGCTATCGTTCAGCTTTATTTAAATTTTTTTATACTTTCCGAGATAGACACCTATGAAATTTGTATAGCCACCATCTTGTATCCGCTATTTTAGAGTTTTTTTTCAGCTCATTTTCTTTTTTTGTTTGAGCAGCCCCCACCTATCTTTAATACCCTGCTCTCTAGCTAGCTAGTAGCTCTTCGCCCATCTTGCAAACCCTGAATCTCCATATTTTTTTTCCGAATCATTTGTCAGAATGACAGTACGAAGATACAAACTTTGAAAAGGTCTTGCATAATTTCCAAATCCCAACATACATTTTCGTCAACATTCGCCATACATTTTCTATGGAAAAATAAATTCCGCCATCTTGAATTTTTTTCCTGTTCATCAAGTAGACCCTCATGTCCTGATCATCTCTTGCCGAGAAACCACTCTTCCATCTTTTATACTCTTCGAGATAGACACCGTCGAAATTTGTATGGCGGCCATCTTAAATCCGCCATTTTGAATTTTTTTTCAGCTCACTGTCAATTGGATGAAGTTTCGAGTAACATTTGGTCGAGCACCCCCCACCTATCTTCAATACCCTTTTCTATGGAAAAATAAATTCCGCCATCTTGAATTTTTTTCCTGTTCATCAAGTAGACCCTCATGTCCTGATCATCTTTTGCCAAGAAACCACTCTTCCATCTCTTATACTCTCCGAGATAGACACTGACGAAGTTTGTATGGCGGCCATCTTAAATCCGCCATTTTGAAATTTTTTTCAGCTCACTGTCAATTGGATGAAGTTTCGAGTGACATTTGGTCGAGCACCCCCCACCTATCTTCGATACCCTGGCTGGTGCTCTTCATCCGTCTTCGAAATCCTCAATCATCAGCTCTCTCCGTATTTTTCCTCCGAATGAATTTTTGTCTTCTATACGAAACGATGAGTGAAAAAAAAATTTTTCATACAAAATTTTACAGGAGAGGTGATCAATCAGTCAGTCAGTCAGCACGAGCAGCTATATATATATTAACTAGTATGGCGCGTGGTTGCGCGGCCCGCTACAGCGGACCGCGTAGTGGACCGCGTGGTCCACTGTCTACTTACTCGCTGTCCTACTATCCTGCCCCCGATTATGTAAGAATGGCCGATCAAATCGTCAAAGTTCGGCGTCAAAGTAAAATAAACCATAACAGCATTAAATTAGAGCTCAATTTCGAAACACGAAATTGAGCTCTAAGGCAATGCTGTTATGGTTTATTTTACTTTGACGCCGAACTTTTACGATTTGATCGACAATTCTTACATAATCGGGCAGCTGGTTTACTGTCTACGTGTTCTGATCTGAACAACACACTGCTATGCTAGTGAACACAGTGGAAGCGCCAGCACGCCAAGCGTCCGACGTAAAAGAAAATTCTCATAAAGGAAAAACATAAAACAAAGACCACCGACCCCCCGCCCCTCCCTTTTTGTTTGAGCAGCCCCTAAGTAGGTACCTATTTTTAATACCCTGACCGTGCTCCTCACCCATCATCCGAACCTCCGATCATCATCTCTCTCCATATTTTTTTCTCCGAACCATTCGTCAAAATGAGATTTCTTCCATAAAAACAAATCTTGAAAAGGAACCGTAGCCTCTTCAATATTCGCCATACTTTTCTATGGAAAATAAATTCCGCCATCTTGAATTTTTTTCCTGTTCATCAAGTAGACCTTCATGTTCTGATCATCTTTTGCCAAGAAACCACTCTTCCATCTTTTATACTCTCCGTGATAGACATCGACGAAATTTGTATGGCGGCCATCTTAAATCCGCCATTTTGAATTTTTTTTCAGCTCACTGTCAATTGGATGAAGTTTCGAGTGACATTTGGTCGAGCACCCCCCACCTATCTTCAATACCCTTTTCTATGGAAAAATAAATTCCGCCATCTTGAATTTTTTTCCTGTTCATCAAGTAGACCCTCATGTCCTGATCATCTTTTGCCAAGAAACCACTCTTCCATCTTTTATACACTCCGAGATAGACACCGTCGAAATTTGTATGGCGGCCATCTTAAATCCGCCATTTTGAAATTTTTTTCAGCTCACTGTCAATCGGATGAAGTTTCGAGTGACATTTGGTCGAGCACCCCCCACCTATCTTCGATACCCTGGCTGGTGCTCTTAATCCGTCTTCGAAATCCTCAATCATCAGCTCTCTCCGTATTTTTCCTCCGAATGAATTTTTGTCTTTTATACGAAACGATGAGTGAAAAAAAAATTTTTCATACAAAATTTTACAGGAGAGGTGATCAATCAGTCAGTCAGTCAGCACGAGCAGCTATATATATATTAATGGCTTCATATCCACACTTACAAGGAAAAATATTGTATCTCGAATTTTGGCAATATGTATTTAATTTAGACGGTTGAGTTTCAAGATGAAAATAATGTTCTTTCTCCTTTTTTACTCGAGTAGACATACCTACTCGAGTAAAAAAGGAGAAAGAACATTATTTTCATCTTGAAACTCAACCGTCTAAATTAAGACCTACGATATTAATTACACACCAGATACATGTTTTGTCCGCGTGGATTTAGGTTTTTAATCCAGTGGGAATTCTGCTTTCCGGGATAATAATACTAGCCTCCGGGATGCAAGCTCATAAAACTTCGTTAATATCCTAGGACTGTGCAAACCTTGCCTCTGCCTCGTTGGTCTAGTGGTTAGCATGGTCAACTGCGGCCGACGAGGTCCCGGGTTCGAGTCCCGGGTCGGGCCATAGTAAAGTATTGGGTTTTTCTGACTAGAAATTCTCAGTAGGTACTATCCCGGAGTTAGGAAGATTGGCGGTGTTTCACCCCCGTGCCTCGGAGAGCACGTTAAGCCGTCGGTCCCGGTTATTATCACTAACATGATAATAGTCGTTAAAGCCCACCAACCCGCATTGGAGCAGCGTGGTGGGTCTAAGCTCTATTTCCCTCTCTCCTATGAGAGTGGAGGCCTGTGCCCAGCAGTGGGACGTTAATGGGCTGTAGTGGTGCAAACCTTAGCTTATATACCGATATGCCCGCCTGTTAACTCGCATCCAGTGACCCACAAGTCAGTGTAATACTTGTAACGTAACGTATGTGTTGTATTGTTTAACAATTATTATTGTATCTAACCTCTTTCTTTTTTTAAGAAAAGAGCAACTGCTGAGTTTCTTGCCGGCTCTTCTCAGTAAAATCAGATTTCCGAACCGGCGGTAGTAGTCTTAACGTAGCATAAGTGACACAAGTTGTCCTACGTGAAATAAATAAATAATTTATCATTTAACGGACAGGCATACTGTCGTATTTAATATTCCTTACTAGCTGATGCCCGCGACCTCGTCGCGTGGCTTTATTGTTCCCGCGGAAATTCTTTAATTTTCCGGGATAAAAAGTAGCCTATGTGTTATTCCAGATTATAATCTATATCTGTGTCAAACCCAGATTTCATCCAGATCCGTTCAGCCGTTCCGGCGTGAATGAGTAACAAACATCCAACTATCCATCCATCCAAACGATCCATCAATCAAAAATTTATAATATTAGTAGGTATAGAGAAAGTGGATAGTGGATTCTTTAATATTTTTAGATAGGTACTGGCAACACTGATGCAATTCAAAACAATCGAATGTGCATTTTTTTCAGTACGGGGGCTACCTCTATTTTACACTCTCAGAAATGAGAACATAAAATACTAGGCGAATCCCACACTGCGACTGGTTTTTGCGGTTAGGTTAGATAAATATTAGTTCGTATACAAAATACGCGCATTAACTACTACACATTAACAACGCCTCTCCACGCGGAGGAGTCGCAGTGTGAGATTCGCATATTAGCACTTTAGTCGATAATATTTATTATTGTATCATGTGGACTGGCACCCAGAGGGTGCTCTCCATGTCAAAAATTCAATTCATCAGAATTGAGGAGTTGGTAACTATTATTGGAATGCATTAATACTTGTACGGCTATAGAATTGAAGTTATAGCGCGGTTTAAAATACTACAGCGCCATCTATTAGAGGTTTATCGCATAGATTACTGTTAGGTACTATCGTCTGTAAATTTGTAGGTACAAGTTGAACTGCCACAATATATTAATCAGTTTGACAAACAAAATATAGTAACTCAAATTAACTAGTGGTTCGCCCCGAACTGAGACCTCGCAGTATCACAGAGCGCCATCTATTGACATCATTGTGAAGTTCTGTTAAAAATATCATCAATCATCATTAAAAATTAAATAATTTCGTTTCCTTATAATATTTATCTAATTTTAGTATTTGTTGTTGTTTCTTTCAGAAAATTGAGAGTTCTGAGGTCAACTTTGGACGTTAGAAAATCTCCACTATGAAAGCCCCCCATTTCGTCAATTTTAGGGAAAAAATTTAAAAAAATATATTTTTGTACTCTATTCCTAATTATCTTTAAAATGATATACCGCAACCCTATGTAACGCTATAAAAAAATTTTACTTCGTATTCGCTTCTATCAGAGCCCCCCTGAAATAAAGATTTTTATAACTTTTTAAACCATATTCGGCGGGAGGCCATCGGTTTACATATTATATTTAAATTTGAAGTAATTACGTTCAGTAATTCAGAAGTTATAAGGCTCTGACAGACGGACGGACGGACAGACGGGCGGACGGACGGACGGACAAGTGCCAATTCACTCAAGTAGACTCAGAGACCTTCGCTTCGCTCGGTCAATAATTAAATTAGGGTCGGGCGACTATACAGCCGTATACGTATGACGTGATATGACAGCGATCACAGCCGCTGCGCTCATCACACCCCTCTAAACAGACCCAAAGAATACTTCTGCCCATTCTATTTCGTGCCTGTAGAACTGACCGGTACTGTAGGTGACTGTAGTATGTAATATTATAATCTATTGAAGCCCTTGATTGAAGCCATACAGTATTCTTCTTAGTGGTAGCGTTTGTGATTTGTCCTCTCTTTGGACAGGTCGTCCAAAGAGAAGTCAGTCTTAAGGTATTCATTTCATACAAACCTTTAGCCTGACGTGGTTATCACTGAGCAAATTCAGCGCCGCGACGTGACCGCTTGCTAAATCCATAACGTGAATGTAGTCTCGAATACCTGCACAAAATTACCGAACATTAATTAATTAACAATGGGGCTAAATCTAGTCTTGTCCCTTTTCGCAGGGAATTAATATTCCCTTAGCAAAAGGATAGCAATATTTTTAATGCTGTAATTTTAGTTTAGTTTAGAGATTGTGTTAAACAGAATTAATTGGCCAGATTGTTTCATTATTATTGTTGACTTTCGTGTTTTAGAATTTACTTTCCTTACTTTAGGAATACTTAAGTATTGTTTATGGCCTGAGTTTGTGGGACCTATACTATGTATGTATGACAGATGTATGTTTTGCCATTGACGCTATCCCACTTACCGGTTCCATCAGGTGTATTATAATCGTCGCCGAAGATAGTGAGCACGGGCTTCTTCCCCAGCGCCACTTGCGCCATGAAGGGCATCAGGTTTGTGAACTCCTTGGTCGGGTCCTCGCCGATCTTGCCTGAGGGGTGAGCGCCCACCGGGTTGAAGTACCGGAGTGATATTATGTTCCATTTCTGTGAACAAATGGCAATTTTTGTGTTCAAAAAGTTGAACCATCCTCATTCCTCAATTCGACGGTTTGAAGTCGAAAGTGTAAGGTTATATTAACCGAAGACCTTTGGCCATAACTACTCGAAATACTACTAGAACTACTTTTTAATCGATAGCAGATTGTACTCGGTAGTTGGTGTTTTATTTTGAGATCATAATTACCTACTAGGTACATCTAAACTGGGGTTTGTACCTACAGTTTGAAATCTATACTAATATTATAAATGCGAAAGTTTGGATGGATGGATGGATGGATGGATGGATGCTTGTTACGGTGTTGTTACGCAATCACGTCGGAACGGCTGAAAGGATCTGGATGAAATTTGGCACAGAGATAGGTTATAGTTTGGAATAACACAATCACATAGGTAATTAGGTAAAGATCGCTTTTAAAAAGCGCGATAAGGCCGCCACTTGTACCATAGCATTTTTATTGTTATTGTTTATAAGTATGTTTCTTGGTGTACAATAAAGAATTTTTCATTCACATAGGCTATTTTTTATCCCGGAAAATTAAAGAGTTCCCGCGGGTACGGAAACACCTCAATCCATGCGGACGAAGTCGCAGGCATCAGCTAGTTTTAAATACAATTTTCAAATCAATACATTTTTTTAGATTATAAGAGATATAATAATACTGACACTAAGGATAAACCAATTTTTTTATTAATTTTTTATTCGTTAAATCATGCTAAAGGCTCAGGGTTGGTGGCTTGACCAAAATCACACTTGATGGAAAGTGATGATATTAGGTATGACCTAAGATTAGCATTTGCCTAAAAGTTGCCTATTCACTCTTCACTTGTTTTAAAGATATCCGGATTGTAAATGGTAGGAAACATATTTTTGCTGTCTTATAATGACGAGATTTCCGGAGTCATCAGTTTCGCGTAAAAACTGCGGCACTGTTACGTTGTAAGAGCCTTGAACTTAACAGTCTGATATGCACTTAGTAGGTTAATGGAACCGGTTAGAATATCGAGAGCTGATTCTTTATAATTATGTCATCCGTGACCACGTCAAGTGTACGATATTGATTAATTGATAAGCGCAGGTGCTTAAAAGTTGCCAATAGCCCTGTTATAATTAATTAAACTCTTAACTAGCGGACCGGACGCAACGCTCGAAACTTTGTTCCCGTGGGAATTTAAAATCTGGCCGTATTCGTTGCCTACGCTATACAAGAGACACCCTGTTCATCTTTCAGAAAGGGGATTTTTCTTTGGACATTAACTAATGGGATTTTTCTTTTTATTCAGAGTTTAGGATTTAGGTTAATTGAGAAGCATGGGTGCTTGCTTCCCTTACTTTGTGTATGATATCCATTTGATACTTGCAGTATATTTATATATTGATTAAATAAATTTATCAACTGACTACACTCAAATAGGACGTTTAATAATCCTATTCTGTCTACAAACCCATTATATAACCCTATTCGTAAAATTCTAATTATATCAAACACCCCTGGTTATTACTCCCCTTGGCCTTGGCCCTGGTATACCTCTGGTGTAGTAACCCTTAGATTGTTAGTTTTCCTGTCAATTTTGTAATAAGTTCACTCACTTCATCAGCAGCACTCAAGTCTTTCAGCATCTCTTCAATGAAATACTTTGTTCTTCCGTATACGTTGGTGATGTTCCCAGTCTGGTGTGTTTCTGTGATAGGCAGACTCTCCGGCTCTCCGTATACAGTGCATGATGAAGAGAATACCATTTGGTAGCAGTTATGTGATCGCATTATCTGGAAAATTTATTTGTTTATTGATAAGTTGTGTTCTGCATAACAGGCTGAAATGGCAGTAGACATAACTACGTCTGTCTTAAAACCGTTCACCGTATATATCGCAGAACCGATGGTCGTAAAAGCAGACGTGCTTTGGAGTGGACCTCCAGCTCGTCAGACTGACAACCATAAAAATAGTGGCGGAAAGTGCGTGGATGAGGAATGCGGAGGACCGTGTGTGGTGGCGTGCTCTCTGAAAATTCTATGTCCAGCAGACGCAAACAGGCTGATTGAGTGATTTGGGTGATACTAATTTATATATTTATATCACAACCCAGGAAGTGCCTTTCAGGAAGCATTCTCGATTGGAATCTATATCCAAGACCACCAGAATTACACCATCATATTATTTCAATTAGGTCGTAGATTGTACCTTACTACTCCGATTTTTCTGTGTGCTGTTCAGTGTTTAAATTACTTTTTTAGGAATTCTTACATAATTTTTTTTTTTGAATTATTTAGCCTTGATAACTTATGGTTCTTTTAGGAACCTAAATTGTGTTGACTTTATGTTCCTACAAGCAACATAAGCTAGTTGGACTGAGATCAAGAAAATGAAATAATTGAAAATAATGAAATCGAGAAAGTAGACCATTTATCAATTAATTATGTGCATTAGATAAAAGTTTCAAGACCTCATAAAAGAAAGTAAATTCCTGATCACAACGATTTCTGCAGAACAGTCCAAATTATAAAGCATCTACAAATATAGATCCTAAGGTAACTTACCTCCAATAAATTAAGCATGCCAAGCAGATTGTTCTGGTAGTACAGAAGGGGTTGTTGCATTGATTCACCAACCGCCTTCAGCGCTGCAAAGTGGATGACGCAGTCCACCCTATGCTGAAAACATACATATTATATTTGTATTTTAAGAGAGCATCCAAATACGGTCAGCCTATGCTGTTGATCGTTGAGCAACAGATTGACAGTGCAGTCGCAACTTGAAGCGGTCATGAATGACGGCTACAACAGCTTTAGACTATGAGGCAAAATACCGAGTCAGTACGGACAATCTTCGTTCAGGATGCAAAAATTGATTTTTATTTCAACTCTGTTTAGAAGTCTCAGGTCTAGTTGATTTTTATATACGGCTTTGTTAAAGTTTAGCCATCCGTGCCTGCCCTTAAAAAAACTGTAGCATAACTTTTTGGTGACTTACTTGACTTCAATGGTTTTTAAAGCGACTTTTATAGCCAGTAGGACATTTACCACTAACAAAGTTCCGTCAATCATGGCCGAGGGCACCACAATCAATTTTTTTATTATCTAATCAACAATGCAGTAATTGTAAATTCTATCACTTCACCACTAATATGAAGAAAAACCGCTAACGGTGTTGGGCAGTTCCGATAAATCATCAATCACTTTATCGTATGTCGTAACTCGTAATCACTTGTCGTTAGCGTTACCTTATCAAAAATGCCGTTAATTTGTGGTTTGTCTAACAAATCGGCTTTGTAGAACGTGATTTTCTTGCCCGTGATTTCTTCAGCTCTCTGTAAAGCCGGTGAGCCATCCTCGTCGCCCACTGCGTTCGCGAAGTTGTCTATGGCGACTACTTCATACCCTGCTTCTAGGAGATCGACCACGCAATGGCTGCCTATGTATCCGGCCCCTCCTGTTACCATTATTGTCTTGAATCGCGGCATCTTGTTTTATTTTTTGGGTTATTTATTCTGCAACAAAGAAAATAGATATGAAAAGAAAATAGAACCTTCGAGTTAGATTACGATCCTACTGCTTAGATAAATCTGAAATTAAGTAAAGTTAAGAAAAGAAAAAAACATTTATTTACCAGTTCTGCCACACATATCCTTACCTCAAGGGTACGCTACCCTTGAGGTAAGAGGAAACTCCTAATTGCCAAATATGTTGTGGCTTTTGTAAACGAATTTCAAAAAGAAGGAATCTAAAGTCGGCGCGTATGTTTTTCTTTCTATCTATCTAATAAAGAATCTTTTTCTTTCTATATAAAGAATTTATAAAATCTTCCACAAATCTTGATCTTTTCTATTCTGATTGCCCGCTTGTCAGATGTCTTGTCGACTAACAGACAGCTAATGGTAACTAATTTAGAAGCATCTTAGACATCCTAATTAATATGTCGATCTCAAATTCGTTTCAAAATACAACTGCGTACTACCTTCAAAACAATATGCCATTAAATTCCATAGATATATGGTCTGGCCCTGGCTGTAACTTTGAACTTGGCACACGCTCTAAGGAATAAACCGGCAATATGGAAGAGGAAACTTCTGGTGGTTACTCATCTTAATTTAATTATGTGATAAGGAAAATCTTCAGCAGTAGGTAGGTACTTATTTATATTTCTATACATAACTTTCCTTGAAAGTAGGTACGCTGTTTTTGTATTGGATCCATAGGTTAAAGTGCGTTAAAGTGTCGAATTGAGCAGAGGTTAGAGATTTTCAGAAGTTCAGACGTCTTGCTCTACTTGTCTTGTCAACCCAAAATATTTTTTTGGCTTTGCCTCATTGAAATAGAATTAGTACTCAAATTCTACATCAATGCTTTGCCTACTGAGAGAGAAGCTTACTTACCAGTTTTTGTACCTGATGAATAATGAACAAACAATATAACTTTATTTTACGTACTTATATTGGAGGTTCGAAATTTTGGCGGAAGCCTTTGAAGACCTTCACACGTCGCATTCGATGATCGGAAGATCGATGATTAATTTATTGAAGACGTGACTATTGTTTTTTTTCTTTAATTCATACCTAAATATAGGTATTAAATATTTTCTGTTCTCTGTCTACAATAACGAGAGTAGGAAAACATTAGAAAAAGCAACGGTTATAAACGTATGAAACCGGTAGTAAAATAACTCTATGAATGAAACAATCGTGAAGTATAAATTCAATAAAAACTAAAGTGGTGGCTTCGAATGTAATTTTATTTTAAGCACAGTAGTTATAAGTATGTAATTTTTTAATGGATAAAACTACCTACCTACCTATAAGACACCGTAAGAAAACCATAAATGGATTTCTCAGTTATTAAGTTGCTAAGTGATTATCAAGGAACTTGCTTACGACATTGTTTCACAATCTAACAGTGGTTTTGTTCCATACCTAACTATTCCGTCTCAAGGTAAAATTATTTAGGGATTCTAGAATATGATGAAACAGAATAATTTCAAGAATGCCATGGATTTTCATAGTAATAACATTATAAACATTTTTTATATGCATAGCAAGCAAACGAGCAAATTTGTTAATCTGCCCCAGTAGTCTCATATATAATTCATATTGCAGTTTTTATTGACGTTTATTTATTGTCTAACTTATCTACAGTTTTCAGAATTTAGACTTGTTTGATTTCGTCACCCGAAATTCAAGTGATTTTTTACTATTTTTATTTATTGTTCCTAACTTCAAATTAAAATCGAATGTGTTCTAGTAGCTCGTGAATCTTTTAATAATGAGTTAACTTATGACTTAGGTATTACAGCTAATCGTGATATGAATGAGTAGTCAATGATATCATCAACCATTTCCCATAGCCGTAATATTAACTGCAGATGTTCATGAGAAAAAAACATCACGCATCCGCTGCGGGCTAACAACCTTAAGCTATCAGCTAAGCTATAATTTAGTAGAATTATCTCATATCTATCAGATCGAGGTACCTATACTTACTTACAGATGTACCTATTTAATATCATATTTAAATACCTAATAATAACGTAATAATTAATAACATATTTTTAAATCGAAATCAGAATCAAATATTATATTTCCTTTCATCTTTCACCGTCCTTGTAGGTACTACAATTGTTCAATGTCTAATCTATCTCAAATAAATCACTTAACGTTTCTATGATTGTTTATCATTTTCGCAAAATAAACTGTATCTGCATTTTAAGTAGGTTTTATTAAATTTAAACAGGTTATCTGGAAAAGAACAAGATTTTGTTTTACGATACGTATTATGATTAAAGCATTGATCTTTAATTAATTGATTTCGATCATCTAATTATTATAAATTATTTTTAACGCGTCCTTAATGTTAGTCTTGATGGTGAGTTGTGACTAGTTTTTCATCATCCTCAATTATATTCTTATCATCTTTCTCATCACCTTTTATAATAAACCCATAGTATCTCTTGGTAACTGTGGTTCACAGTGATTATACTTAGGTACACGAAGTATTTAGATGCGCTATAAACTCTGCGAAGTTATTATCCTCTATAATACTTAGGTACCTACTAATATTTATGTAGGAACTTGTTAGTGCTTCCCTTTTGCAGCGTTCATGGGTTCATTTACCTTTATAGATTAGCTTATAGCGAGTACAACAAAGTTTTCACTTTCCCATAGTATAATAATCGCGAATTCTCTTGAGACTCCTTACTTTCCAGAACCCTCTCTTCGCACGATTTGATGACAAACGGCTTACCTACTTGATAATGAGTCCTAAAAAAAGGTCTTCCCTTTAAGCAAAACCAGTTTAAGTTTATATTTTTGTTTACCAGTCTTATGTTACCTATTGCATTCTTTTTATGTCATAATTATTAGGTAAATTGTCTTTTCTATTTCTCGTTATTCTACCTCATTATTTTGGCAATTATTATGAATAACAAAAGGTCACTTTCGATAGGCTTTTGATAGGCATGAAATAGTGTTTCTAAAAAATTTAAAAATGTAACAACTTACTCTATGTATACCTATTTCAACAAATAAATTGATCTTGATTTTGATTTTTTGATTTTGATACTTAATACTGATTCTTAGATACTTACCAGATAATTTTGCAACCTATCCGCGTTTAGCAGTAGGAATGTAAGTTAGCCTGTTCTTTAATCCTTTTACTCCCTTTTTCGATAAAAACCTTACTTCTAGTAACTACTTATCTCTTTAGAAATTCATTATTTCAAATAGTTTATGTCCGATCTTATATACAAAATATAGAAATTTCAGAAAAAACAAAAGAAAACCTACAAAAATTCTTCCGAGACAAATTCTCACGCATCAATCAGAATATCATCAAACAAACTTTCAAGTTTCAACCGTAATGTTCACTTTCACAGACACCGTAGATATATACCGTTATACAAAGAAAACTCACCGCTTATTCCAATTCCGTGTTCCATTAACGTCTATTCACTAATACTAGGATATTATAATGAAATGAATTATAAAAAATGATGATTGGGAAACACGCGCGTCAGAGGCCGGTGCGCGCGCGCATCTGAATCTGTCGCCGTGTCCGGTCGACCGCAGGGAAGGCACGACACTAATGTATTGCAATCGGAATACAATCACACCGATTACGATTAAAGCCGATCGCACTCTATAGGGGAGCTGCATGCGACGCACGCGCCGAACGTAAATTTTTCAGAGATTGCCTACTGAAAATTAGAATGACCATTGTTGGCATTGTACGAACATACAAACCGCACGTGCCATACAACACCGTGCAGGCACTTGGCAGATATATTGCTGTGATGCTGTGTTTTGAAACGAACTGTCACGAAGATCAACTAAATAGGGCGCCCCACGAGCTAAGCAAGCAGACAAGCTTCAGTGACCTATATCGCCATCAGTTGCTTGGTGCGTCCCAACTTCCAACCTTTCACAAATATCTCAAATGGGCCTGTACTCTGTGGTTTCTGTATCTGATGTTCGCATTGTTTAGTGCGTCCTATGCGAACAGTGCGTGCGGCTCTTGCGTGTGATGCCGCTTTATTCTAGGATCATTTTAAAATCACACTCACGGCAGCTGTTTTAAAAATGAATCACCTGCTCAGTGCTCAGTGAAGTGAACACGTCATAGGTGATTGCACTTCAACTTGATTTTTTTATTTCACCTTTAGTTCCATGGGTGATTGCGCTCAAACTTGAGTTTATACTGAGTAGGTACCCAACTTCGCAAGGCAATGGGTTATCATATTTAGTTCTACTTCTATGGCCATGATAAACCATCCCATGATTAGGTAGGTATACCAGGATAATAATCTGAGTTTGTTGTGGGCTCTTCTCAGACCAGGGCGCGTTTGGAACCCTCGTAGCTTTAGTCTTAAGATACCGTTGTTAATTATCACCATCAACTCTTATTCTTTATAAACATGACGTTCAGAAGGTGTACTTTGTAGGTACCAATTTTGAATAAAGATGATTTGAGTTTGAGTTTAATAGACCGTACATCTTCATTCTTGACTAGGGATATGGAGAATTAGTATCAAATCCTTTACACAAATTATCGCTTGTTATAATCACTATAATTTCATCACTTTCTATAATTTTGGATTACTACTAACGGTCTTTGCTTGAACTGAATTTACTGTTGGTGCTATCGGCCATTATATTATACTAGCTGATGCCCGCGACTTCGTCCGCGTGGATTGAGGTTTTTCGGTTCCCGCGGGAACTCTTTAATTTTCCGGGATAAAAAGTAGCCTATGTGCTATTCCAGGCTATAATCTATCTCTGTGCCAAATTTCATACAGATCCGTTCATCCGTTGGAGCGTGATTGAGTAACAAACATACATCCATACATCCATCCATCCAAACTTTCGCATTTATTATATTTATTTGATGCTCCCCTATACAGTTGAAGATATTCCTTCCTTGTTGTTTATTGGCGGCTTCACGTCGCGTCGGTGTGAGAGTCGGTCGGACGCTCTCGACAGTGACCCCGCTCGGAGCAGCCTTACCCGAGTACCGTAAGATCGCTACTCGTCTCGTTGCGTATTGGACCACTCACCGGTCTAGCGTGGTAATAATTATTATGCGAGTTATTTAAGTTATTCAAATTACGTCGCAATAAGTTGTAAGTAGGTCCTAGACCCTAGTCCTTTTACCAATATAAGTTAAACCTTTACGGTAGCGCGCCAACCCGCATTGGAGCAGCGTGGTGGGTCTAAGCTCTAATTCCCTCTCTCCTATGAGAGTGGAGGCATGTGTCCAGTAGTGGGAAGTTAATGGGATGTAGTGGTGGTGGTGGTGGTGGTTACGGTATTGGTGTTTTAAAATGCGATTCATATTCCACGACGCGGGAATACAGTATTTTGGAATTTGGCATAAGTTCACTTTCTTGTTTTTCTGGCAGATTGGCAGATTTTGCACACCTTTTTTTTTATTCCACTACAAGTTAGCCCTTGACTGCGATCTCATCTGATGGTAAGTGATGATGCAGTCTAAGATGGTAGCGGGCTAACCTGTTAGGGGTATGGTAGTTATATTAAACCCATACACCTCACAGTCGGTTTCTACACGGTATCGTACCGGAACGCTAAATCGCTTGGCGGCACGTCTCTGAGAAGAGCCGGCAAGAAACTTGCAGTTGCTCTTTTTTTTTTAACAAAACTTAAGTTAACATAAGTAGGAAAACTTATTAAAATTCTTCTCTAAACAAAAAATATCAAAAAACTACCTTCTTCACGGCTAGACTGAACAGATGAAACAGTCGCCGGCACAGATGAAATAATACGAACGCCAGGGCCCCTTGATATAAATAAATACCTTTAGTTTTTACCTATTTGTGTCCTAGGTACATGACCATAAGACCTGGAACTAGTTTTACTATAGCTGTTATAGAAATAGATAGGTCAGTTTTCTGAACATCTGCCTAGCCGTGAAAAAATGATGTTTACTGTGTACCTATCACTAATCGCTGAGGATATTTTAATACCATGTATAGTTCGCGCACGAGTTGAATGCAGAGCAAATGTATGGTGACACATACATTTGCTCTGCATTCAACTCGCGCGCGAATATCTAATTATTTTCGAATAGCGAATCTATTTTATTGTACGTAGGCTACTTACTCTACCTTCCCTAAAAAAATATTAGGTAAAATGCAAAAAAACACATGTTTAAACCAATAATAAGTATAACAATTTATTCCTTCCTTTACAATAATCCAAACGGTTTATTTTAGTCACAATTTTTTTCACGAAATAAATGAACCTTACCGCTTGCACCCATGCGATTTAGTCAGATTTTTCATGAATAGGTAAGTAAATGTTTGTGCATTGTCAAATTATTACAATATGTAATTAAATAATTATATTAATTAGGTACATTTTACAATTATGTAAAGATTATCTAGGTTCATAAAGGAAGTCGTATGATTCGTAATTCGTTTCGAAATCTTAACTTAAAATTACAACTCCCGAATATTTTATTATTTTCACACTTTTATTCCTATAGATAAGTATGTGACACGCTGCAAACTATTTTTCTTACAAACCAATGTGAAATAAATTAGTAGGTACTTAATATGAAATTATAATAGGAATAGGTAAATCATGTCCATGAATAACTACTTTTATGTTAAATAAGTAGATTTTAGGCCTATCTAATGGGTAGTATCTAATGGTAGATAATGATTTCACAGCTTTAAAGTCAAATAAAAACTAAATAGTAATAAAATTAAGTCAACATTGTAAAAAAATTCATTGTAAAAAAATTGGTAACTAGTTTGAAAAATAGGTAACTAATTTGGCAACATTAATAGGGTTTAACATATCGTTCTATTGAAATCAGTACAATAAAAGTTAATTGCTCTAGTGTTCTATTTGCTAATAATACTACAACATGCTTATATAAATAAGGAAAAAAAATTAAATGATACTTACTTAGCATCATTGTAAACGCTGAGCCAAATAAATAACCATGGAGTTATGAATAATGGTCGGGCAGTATGAATAACGTCAACAAACATTGAATTAACCATTTCAATTCTTATTATCATATTGTCCAGTCATTATGCAGCCCCAATTACCTACCTACTTGGCCCGCAACTGGAATATTAAAACCACACAATACTTATAGAAACAATCACCGTATAACAATTAAAAATTTATGACTAGTCAAACTTATTTCAACTTACATCTAAACTTTGGTCGTTGTGCCATTTTTTTTAAAGATTTATTAGGGTTTTTCTATTTTTTTATATAATTTATATTTTTTTATTTATTTTTTCAAGAATGACGTCGCAGTTGGTGTGGTCGGTGTCAGTTAGTAAAATAAGTCATGAGTATCTGCGACCTGAAAAAAGAAATACCTAGAATTACTTAAGTATACTTCCAGTTTTTACCTTTTTAAATACTAAAACACCGCCATCTAAATAGTTTTTTGCGTGGCTTGGTGTAAGCCACTGGTGCTATAATGTGGGAGAAAAACTATCTTAGCACCAACAAACATATTACCAAATAATGTGTAATTTGGCCAAAAATTTGGTATGACCGCTGGGACAGCATTTGTATGTCGATGTGGTAAACTTCGTACATAACATACTCACGTTAGATTACTAGTTAGTTTTCTTGGCATCTTTGGTCTCCTCCTTGGGCTGGCCCTTGCCCAACAGCTTGGCCAATGAGTCCCAGATGCCGCCCATAAATAGCGCGCAGAAAAGGTTCTCAAATGGTACGAACGGATCGTGAATGCCGAGCAGGATGGAAGACAACTAAAAGTAAAACATTTATTAGACACAAATACCAAGTCAAGGAGTAAAAATACAAATTAGCTCATGTCCTTTAATTTGTCAAAAAAATAATTAAGAGTTTTGGGTAGGTAGGTACATTTCCAGTAAAAAACCGACTAGAAGTTGTTAGATAATTGCAACCGCACTTGCAAATCATTATAATTCACAAGGTTTATTGCAGTCAAGCGGTAATCCGTCATCTAATGACTGACTGGCCATGAGTTGACAATTAACAGAGTATAGTTGAGAGTTAGTACTTTTGCAAATAGGTTTTCTCTGAAGTTGACCCTGAGTCCCGAGTCCCGGTTAAAAAAGACAGAATTTTACATACCTACCCCATGCCATACCGTATGGGGCGTGACAGCTAGGCTAGTCATAGAAAATAAAAACCGACTTCAAAAACCACAAACACTAAAAAGTAAAAAATAATTTAATTTATTATGTACTAGCTGATGCCCGCGACTTCGTCCGCGTGGATTGAGGTTTTTCGGTTCCCGCGGGAACTCTTTAATTTTCCGGGATAAAAAGTAGCCTATGTGCTATTCCAGACTATAATCTATCTCTGTGCCAAATTTCATCCAGATCCGTTCATCCGTTGGAGCGTGATTGAGTAACAAACATACATCCATACATACATCCATCCATCCAAACTTTCGCATTTATAATATTTATATGGATACAAGAGTTAATTTAGTTCTATAATAACATTTTTTGGAGTCGGTACCTACCAATTAGCCGCATGAACCGTCTACCTACTCTTCATTATTGTTGACGTGACTCCACATTGGCACCGACTCCAAAGAATGTTATTATAGAACTAAATTAACTCTTGTATACATAATAAATTAAATTATTTTTTACTTTTTAGTGTTTGTGGTTTTTGAAGTCGGTTTTTATTTTTTTTTTGAAAATTTTTTATTTCACAATTTTTAGTGGCCCCACTGTTTTAAAATACAGGATGTAACCAGAACGAGATATGCTATGCATGGTTAAAACATACTGTTTACAAGACTATCACACTGATCGCGAGCAATTTACTCTTATCCATGAGGAGTTCCGTTCTCCATCTCCGGAGATATTCATCAGATCTTCACCAAATTGAATTGGGACCACACGGGAAGCACCAGCTTTCAAATAAAAAAAGAATCATCCAAATCGGTCCACCCAGTCAAAAGTTCTGAGGTAACAAACATAAAAAAAAAAAAAAAATACAGTCGAATTGAGAACCTCCTCCTTTTTTTGAAGTCGGTTAAAAATAAGTAAAAATATCTTGATTGCAAAGCTAAGGCACGTGCCCCAGCCCACGTGAGTGTGGTTGAAATTTTCTCCAAGTTTTTGTCTCTAAAAGAGTGAGGTATAAAAGTATAGCATAAAAGTTTAGCAGTAGGTATGATTGTTACTTTGAAGTAAACGAAGAAGATGACTATGCCGAAGTAGACGAGCGCATGTGGCGCGGAGATGATGTCTGTCTTCTTGTCCAGCACGAAGATCACCGAGGCCACCAGCGATGCCTTTGTGTAGCTGAAAAAAGAAGTCCATTTGTAAAAAAATCTTACGATCAAGTGTCAGGTCAGGTCGAAGGAAAACCGATATTACGCCGCTCATATCCTACCTATTCAGACAGGAACCGAGTACTAAAAACTAAGTCGAACGGAAAACAACGTGTTTTCGTCATGTCTGACAAATAACAGCAACATTATAAGTAAGCGACTCTTTTCAGAATTCGATCATGAGCATTTTCCATTATAATATTGGGAGCCTTAACCGATATTCATCAAGGCAATTTTTATTAATTAGTTAAAATTTCGCCTTCAGGTCTTCTTGTCATCTACATTTGTATCTAAAAATTCTTATAATAATAAAGAATCTAACTCGACTTTGAGTTGCAATTGCCCCTTATCAGAGGAGGCCAGAGTTCTGTACGAGATGTATAATAGTAGATTAGTAGCCAAGGGCTGTAAGGCATCAATTGCAGCCCGAGATATTTAGGCGCACGAGCGCAGGGAGGGCGCCTATAGTTCGAGGGTGCAATTGATGCTTACACCCGAGCTAACTACTCTGCTTTACATAGCTCGATTGTGAGGTAAAGTAGGTCCTTATTACCCCCAAATGGAGCTTGTAGGTGACCAATTAGCGCTCTAGGGTAATAATGTAGCTAGAAAAGCCTAAGGGCGGTAAGTAATTTTAAAAAAAACTCTTCACTCTTTCAAAAAGTTCGCGTACATCTAACCATCATACTTTTTTTAATTACTTACCACCCTAGGGCTTTTCTAGCTACATTATTACCCTAGAGCGCTAATTGGTCACCTACAAGCTCCATTTGGGGGTAATAAGGACCTACTTACCGAATATGAGAGATGTAAAACATGTTAAGCGTAGGCAGTGAAGTAATGATTTTGTTTCTATGAGGGTGGCATGTTCAATATTGAACAAACCCTCTTTAATAAATAAAGATTAAAAAAAAAAAAAAGTGGATGCCATAAACCGCCAAATGCCCAATTTGGCCTACATTAATCACACTGCTCAGGAATTATTCATAACGCCCGTCCGAAGTTACTTCGTCCGCATAGAAATTCTTATATAATTAGGTAATTCTGAACTTACAAGCTTGGCTGCATGGTTTCCATGGCTGTAGGCGTCCATGCTCCTCGGATGAGTCGCTCCACTAACTTCGTGAACCCGGCCCCGTTACCCTTTAGCGTTCCTGAAAAAAAATCATCAGTTCAGTTTTAACCTTAGGCGTTTTGATTTATCCATATTTTCATACTCAATACTAATATTATAAATGCGTAAGTGTGTCTGTCTGTCTGCTACGCGTTCTCGGTCCATCTTTTCAACCGATTTGATGAAATTTGGTACTTACAGGGGCAGGGGCATCCCGGAGAAGGATATTAACCCGGAAAATTAAGGACTTCCCACAGGAATTAGAAACCTTAATCCACGCGGACGCAGTCGCGGGCATCATCTAGTTGCTTTGAAGAGGCGATTCAAAATTTTTGTATGTTAGGCTCGCATTCGCCATGGAGGACGTTCATTGATGTAGGTACTATATGTATGATTTTACGGCAAGGATATTATAATAATATCATGGTGGATTATGTAAAATACTGTAACATAATGGCCAGAAGTGTCACTTTAAGGAGAACAAATTGGAAACAGTTTCCGATTGGTCAGTAATATTGCCAAGCACATAAAACCCTTGTCTCACAGGAACTTACCCACAATAATCATGATGATGTACGCGTTGGGATACAGCTTGCCAGCGTGAGTGACTCCGTCGTAGACTTTTTTGGCGCGGTATATCTCTTTCATCGCTGCTGCAACCACTTTGACTGGCAGAAACTTGGCAACCTTGTATCCCACGTCAAATGGCGTGTAGAACACCACATACCTAGAAAAGGTATAAAAAAATCAGAAAAGGTTATTTCTAGAGTTCAAGCTAGTTTCTTGACTCTACTCAGATTCTATTAAGATTAGGTATTGGTGACAGTTCATATTTGGTGAAACCTAGCAAAAAGTAATGTGCGCGACGACGCGATGATTGCTACATCAGCCTTTTGCTATTTACAAGAAAATAAGTCTTTAGGCTTTAAGGCTTTAGGACGTCATCGGACATGCCATCGATGATAATAAATTGAAATGCATCTGGATTAAGTAAATCATGCCAAGAAAAAATAAAGAAAATATAGGTAACTAGTTAGTTATAGATCTCACTAGATAGTGATCGCAAAATAAGTTGTCGGATCGTAGAGTTGTACAAATGTTGTACTTGACGGTCAGCGCAGGTTTTATACATCAGGGTACCTTTATGGTTACACGTCCGCAGTAGAGCTGTATTTTAGACTTGAAATTTTTTGGTCTATGTCATCGTCACCGACATAGAAGCAGAATCAGAATAGAGAATCGTCAGATCGGACTACTTGCTTAGCGATTACTGACCACTGTATCCTTTAAAGTCGTCAAGTCAGCGTACCAAGTGACAGTTCCTATGACTAGCTGCGGCGTGTTCTTCAACGGCGCCAGGATGGGCTCACCCAGCAGGCCGTTGACCACCATCCCGCCCGCGAATATCACCAGCATCGTCGACAGCCAACATGCCAGCGGGTGTTTCCTGGAGAATGCTTGTGCGCCTGGAAATTACCGGATATGAACCTTTTATTATGGGGGGGGCACTGGGCATAGGTGGCTTCAAGAATTTGAAACAGTGCACCTGAAAAATCGATCTATTTGGTTGCAGGCTGCAAAGCTGTATTTTCCGCTCTATTAATTTTCAATTCCATTTAAACAAACTTATAGCACAGAATAGGTAATAGCTTATAGTTAGTTACCTACTACAAAACAAGCTATACCTACTTAATTAATTAAAAACACACGACTGCCCTTCCATATTGATTTTTTTTAATTTATAGCCAGTGTCACTCGGCCTACATCCAAATCTGTTCAGGCATTTAGAAGTTATGGTGGAATAAAGAAACTCGCATACAAACACGCATGAACCCTGAAAACATAACACGCCTTTTTTTGGGCAGTCGTGTAATTAGGCCTTGATAATTATGCCTTGACTGTGATTTTATCTGGTGGTAAGTGGTAATGCAGTCTAGTCTCTAGATAAGGTGTATAGTTATTTGGAGACGTGAATAAAAGTACCTACTAATAAAATATTGAACTGGTGGTAGATATTGAACAGGAGCAGGCCGATGCAAAGGCGCGCTCTATCGTCCTCTCGGAAGAGAAGAAGAGAAGGACCTCTACCGGGACGACAAATGCCTGATAAAGTGATACTACCTACCTACAGGTTTGGTATAGGTACCTACCTGCCTATATGCAGTAATCCTTTCTAGATTTTAATTACCTGATCTCCATAACGTAGCGTCTAGACCAGCAGTGCTGGTCAGTCAAGTTCAGCTCTATCGAAACTATAAGGTAGGTAAGCAAATGTTTTTTGTGCCATTATGCAAAATGTCTTCCTACGTCGCGTGTGTACAGTCCTTATCGTTTTCTATGGTAGCTACAAATAGATTTTTGATTTCGATACTATATAGTGTGGCTCGTTGGTCTAGGGGTATGATTCTCGCTTCGGGTGCGAGAGGTCCCGGGTTCAAATCCCGGACGAGCCCAGGGTCTCTTTTTTTATGAAAATTTCACGCGGTTTTTGCGATGAAGTCGAGAAAATTATTGTGTGTTAAGTTTATTAACAGGCTTTCTTTGGATGACCTATTTTTAATGAAAAGGCGCCATCTAGGTCAAACGTTAGCTATTTGTTCTGTAGTAGAAATTAGCTGACACGCGAGATTTCATCCCAAGCTGTGATTACAGCTTCCTTCCTTGGAACATAACCTCTCAATCTTATGGGTTTCAGTGAATAAGTATTAGATAAAAATATAAGCTTGCAATCAGAATGGACCACGTCAGAGGACGATGTACCTACTTACTCGTAATATCTTGATTGCGATAAGGAAATGTAATTTAAGTTAATAAGTCATAATGGATAGGTATAATATATGATTTTGCTTGCTAATGAACTATTCTGAGTTAGCAGAATTTAAGGTATCCTCGAAATTATAGTATAAAATAATTCTAACTATCAACGGAGAATGTAGCCCACGAGATTTGTATCATAGCAAGGAACGATCTATTTATAAACCATAAGTAGCTTTATTTTTATACTATTATTTTAGAACGATAAATCTCTTTTCCGTAGTAAAGAATGCTGGGCGATTTATAAAATGGGTTAATACGCTATATTTGGCGGGTTTTATTCGAATTGTAATTTATTTATCACTTACCAGAACCTAAATCTTCCCGCACCGCTAGAGCGCATAATAGAGAATGCGCTATGTCGAAGTACGGGTACATTTTCAGCTTGATGACCTGGTTGGCCAGGTCTAAGAAGGCTTCAGGATCCATGGCTGTAGATTATTGTGTTACTTAGGATTAAAAATGTATTCTAACTTAACACCGACGGTAATATTGTCACGGTCACGTATCCGCGACTGTTCGCGGGCGACGTAGCCCCGAGACTGACTTATGGCTGAGCTCAGCCATTGGCTGCACGGAAGGGAATGCAGATTAACTTTTTTGATTATTTTGGTCAATCTGATTGGAATCTCGAATCACGGTGGCTGTTTTGCTTTGCGAATAACAGGTTGTCTATAATACTTTCCTTTTTATTTTTTGACAATGATTTTAATTCTGTATCATGTATGTCAATTTCGACTGAGTTTATCAAGTTTCCGTAGTGTAGCGGTTATCACGTGTGCTTCACACGCACAAGGTCCCCGGTTCGATCCCGGGCGGAAACAGTCCTTTTTTGCTTTTTTTATTTTGAACATCAGTTATCATATTATTTATTTATTGAACCATATAATATTCATTCATTCATAATGATTCACTCGATGAATCAAAAGCACTTTTTATAAGTTTATTTAAACAAAATAAAAAAAATTGAAAAATATATAAAATAGCAAGTGTGGGAAGTGCGTCCTAATAAAACATAGCTCATACTGGCGTGGTGTTTACGCGCCTTTTAGTTTTGAAATTACTCTATCGATATTAAATAAAACAACACTATTAATCATATAAATATATTTTCAAAGGTAAATTCATTGGATATAAAACATTAAAAAAACACCTTACACGATAAATTACGCATAAAATATCATAATATAATGTAAGTTCGAGAAAAAGGATGATTAGGAACAGTTACAACAGTTTTCTCGTCAGTCTTGTTCATTTGTTACACTGTACACAGCCAAAACTTTGGAAATAAGTTTATTGGTAAGGTGGCATTTTCAAAATATTAACATTAAACTTTTTTTGAGTTAGCTAAGGGCATTTTTCAGTCGTCAATACGATATTGTTAATGTATCTGCGACGAATGACAACGCTACATTTTTTTCTCTAATTCCTGCTCTCGATTGGCATCGTTTGGTTATTAAAAAAAAAACGAAAAAAAGAGACGGGCACTCTGACTCACTCTATTCAAAGTATGTTGGTTCCATTCGTTTCCCGTGTTACTACTACCAGTCTCAATGGGGATGATGCCTATATCAAAAATAAACTATTTCTAACTTATTATTAAATAGAGGGTTCCAAAAGACCTAAAATTCACATTCTCGGTAAGTTTTAAGTTTGATAACCATTTTAAAATATAGATTAAAGAAAAAAAGTACGTTGAAATTTTATGACGTCACAACTGTGAATTTCATACAACTTCCATACTAGAAGTGCGTTTTTAAGTTTGATAAAGAGTTGCTGATTTAATTGAGTTGGCATCATCCCTATTATTCATAAAAACACCTTTCATCTGGTTATTAAATAGGAGTAGGTGTTTGGCGACCATTGTGTTTGAGCATCAGTTGCAGTAGGTACTCCTTGACGAGATTGGGTAAATTCAATTTGGTTGATCGCTGCAATATTAAGGCCTACTAACCGCAATATGCTCTTGCCAAATAGCCTTAAATTTTTAAAGTGAAACTTCTTTAGAATCGTTGTGATTTGAAAACTCGATAAAACGAAAAAGCACAGACACGAAAAAGCGACACCAAAAAGAGACAAACATATTCATAATAGGATTTAGCCTGCAAGAGAATGAGATAGAATACAAGTTATATTTATTTCATTCTCTCGTAGGCTACTTTTCTGAAGTTTCACTTCTGCCGTGTGTGAATTGTACACACACAAACTTTTTTTTAAACTATATCAGTTTAAATCACCTCGTGCAAACCTCCCTTAAAATTGTAATGCATCGCATGCCACCTCAACCATTAATAACAAATTTTGCTTTTATTTTTTATACAGTAACGATATTTTCTTACTAACTAACGACAATTGCATATTTCAATAAGGCACTAACCCATCTTAAATAACGAATAAAATATAAAACATTAGCATTGAGTGAAAAAACTTTTTAAAATATTTGTTTCGAGCGATATATTTTAACCGAACTTCCAAAAAGGAGGAGGTTCTCAATTCGGCGCGTATTTTTTTTAAACAATAAATAATACATTACAAAGTGAACTAACACTTTTGCCTTAAAAAATATTTCTATGGAGCATTATACACTCAGCTACAACATTACAACTAGCTGCCAAATACGCATTCAACTCCTTTAGTTGCATTGTTGGTTTGAAATGAATAAAATACATATACCTGGATATAATTCCTGACTTAAGTATATGCAAGACCTACTACATTACATTTACCGAATAGGCAGGCTTAATGTGGCCAATTCAGTATAAATCACAATTTCTAAACTAAAATGACAGCTTTAAATCTAATTTTGTCCCTTTCCGCTGGAAGTATAATGAAAGGGTTAGCAATATCTTTAATGCTGCCATTTTAGTTTAGAGATTGTGAACAACATAATCAACCCCATTGTCTGCAATTTTTGTTCCAACCGTAGTCGTAGTTGGGTTAGTATGAAATTTTATACCTCGACAACGTTGCCAGAATTCGTGCGTCAAAAAGCAATGACGTCAAAGTAAGATGAACCTAATTGCCTTGATTTAGGGCTGCTATTTCAATCACCAAAATATACTTATTCTATTTCAATCACTAATCACATAAAACTTGACGAATAAAGGATTTTGTACACAAAACGTCATAATACTTTCTCAGTTGACAGTTTTTAGCTACTGAAAGTTATGGATTCATGGATTCAGACTAGATTTTTATTTCGCATCGTTTCCGCTCGGAACGCAGGCTGAAGATATATATAAACAAAATTAAGCTTTAAAAAGAGACATTTAAGGTCCATTTCACTTTTTCATTAAAGTGACGCAACTATCGAAGTTGACGAGATTTGAGATTCATAAATTATAGCAAATCATAAAAATAAAAACGTTAATCTTGATATTATTTTAAACTTTGCATTTAGGCAAATTAACAAGAAGCTTAAAGAGCGAAAATAAACAATCTCATCCCTCGTTTTAATAGCAAGTAATGATAAAGAAATATTTAATTATTGCTATTTATTTTTAAAAATTATTAAGAGGAAATTAGTCCATGTATCACCGAATAACTCAAACTTATTGTCGGCTAAGAAGTAACAAGTAACGTCGAAATGTGATATGTTGGGTCACTCATATAAGCGTAGAGATTAACTGCGATAACATAGCGCGCCTCTCCCATCAAGCCTGGAGTCAACTACAGCCGAATCGCGAAGAATCAAATCGAGTCGGTATTCTACAGGATATATTTCGGAGTGTGCTTAAGAACTATTCCATATGGTATCATTCTTTTTATCATCGAACCGCAACGCATCGACAAGGTCTGCATCCTTACGTAGTCGAAATTCCGCGGGCTTGTACGAAGCGATTTGCTTCCTCGTTTCTAATTCGAACCGCTAGATTATGTGATGGCCTTCCGGCTGCCGTTTTCCCCTCCTCTTTTAATATAGGTACCTTCAAATCAAGAGTGAATAGGCATTTTCTAGGCAAGCGCGCTCCACCTAAGGCTGCATCACCACTTGAAAGCAAGTCTGATTGCAGCCACGCGCTAGCCTATATACCTATTAAAAAAAAGAGTCGCTTTTGTTCCGTATGTGTATCTATAGTCTATACACATACGGAATTGCACCAACTTGGGTTTAATAGTCTATACTATAGACTATAGGCCCAAGTCGGTGCACTACGGCACGCCGCTAAATTTCATACGCAGTTTCATAGAAAATGTATAGGTGGCGAATTATTGCGATTCGATTCAACTCCACTCTGTGAGCCTATGGACACCAGCCAATGGCGTGCACAGGTTTTGAAACTAGGGAAGGCATTAGTTAGTCAAAATAACTATTTACTGACTGCCATGCAATCAAATAGCAGCATTTGATTTGCAGCATTGATGTATTTCCACTTGGGTAAGCGGTGCTATTATGCCTCTATGAAGTGCACGCCACTGACACCAGTCTATAGATTGAATCGAATCTCAATAAACCTACATGTAAATGTGTATTTTATTAAAAAACCTTACTTATTTGTTCGTACAAACACACTTATCAATAAATGCATAAATAAAATTCAAAATGTTATAAAAAAGCTTAAACACAGTAATTCAATATCGAAGTTATTTGATTAAAATTTATATAAAACGATCGATACCCCAATTTTCATTTTTCGGTTATTAAATAATTGTCCACTACACATTTTATCTGAAAATAAATAAATTAGATTAAGTATGCAAAATACGTTGCCGAATTAGATATCAAATTTTTCGCATTTTTGTTAGTGTTTGTGGGTCTGTTTCAACATTCGCCTCAAATAACACGGAAACTGCCGCTCAGAAGCTCGTCTTAAGAGACTCATTATATAATCTTCTATCACATAAAAATCGAGAAAAATTGTGAATCCTAACGGAATTATTTTTAATAAAACCTGGTTGCATGTGTAAACGGGACTTTCACGCAAATCTATCACAATGCAACTTGAGTGTAATAAAGAAGCAAAATTTGTATTAATAATGATAATTATATAATAATATATACCTCTCTGTCGCCGTAAGATCTGTCGCCGTAAGATCTGTCGTCATTAAGCCATTACCTGAAATTAAAAAAGAAAGCATGACAGAGATGAAAAATTATGTACTTATTATTTGATTAAATTTAATTTATTCTTGAGAAAAATGCTTGCTTGCTTACTTCGTCATTATATGCGACCACAAACCAAATATCAACCAAATTAGGTTAACCTCAGATTCAGAAGTCATCACACTTCCGATGTTTTATTTTTACACTAGCTGATGTCCGCGACTTCGTTCGCGTGGAAAAGTTTTTTCAATTCCCACAGGAATTCCTTAATTTTCCGGGATAAAAAATAGCCTGTGTCACTCTCCAGGTCCTTGAGTATACCCATGCAAAAAATCACGTCGATCCGTTGCTCTGTTGCGGCGTGATTGAAGGACAAACCAACAAACAAACACACTTTCGCATTTATTATATTAGTATGATTATATGGCTAGCTAGAATACCACCCTACCAGCAATAAGGGATTTAATAAAAACTGCTATACCCCTTTCACGTTAGCATACTTTCATCATAGACAGCATAATCATTTTGCATCAGAAGCCCGATGCATGCTTTTTGACATGCGGGCATCTAGGAACGATAGGTACTTAACTGGTTAAACGATTACGATTTCCTTACACAATCGGAGGGCAGGTTAGATTACATTCTAACTTGTATCCGAAGATGTATGAGTAACTGGTTAAAATAATAAAACATTATACATACCAATTTTATACTGGCTGTATCCTTGACTCCTATGAGAACCAATCTCATTTTGCATAAAATCCATCGTAGTTTCTTTCATGTCTCTTTCTTGTTGAATGTCACTATCTCCATCTAGCCTTATCATTGAATCATTTGATTGGTAAAAATCAATTGAATTTTCTTTGCAGATTTTCTTTGGTGTAGATGTTGCTATATTATTTTCTTTTGCAGAAATGTCTTCGGCCTGTTTTACCGTTTTATTATCTTGACTTTGTTTTACTGGTGTTTCTGCATTAGAAGTGGTAAGAGAAGTATTGTCTTGAATTTGTTTTGCTGTTTTACTGTCTTGACTTTGTTTTATAGGTGATTTTGTATCAGGAGCGATCAAAGAATTATTATTGTCTTGAGTTTCTTTAGAAGCGATAAGAGTATTGTCTTGACTTGTTTTTGTCGTTTTACTTTCTTGACTTTGTTTTACTGGTATTTTAGTATTAGCAGCGTTCAAAGAAGCAGATAGAGAAGTATTGTCTTGACTTTGCTTTACGGGCGTTTCAGTATCAGATGCGGAAGTATTGTTCAGAGTTACTTTTACGGTTTTATTTATCTGGCTTTGTTTTACTGATGTTTTTGTATTGGCATCGGGCAGAGAAGTATTGTCTTGAGTTTCTTTTACAGTTTTAGCATCTTGACTATTTTTTACTTGTGTTTTTGTATTGGAACCAGTCTCTCGGTCCGATTCAGAGTTATAGTCTGATCTATCACTACGACCACTCGTAGGGTTCGTTAGCTGTAAAAAAAAACATAAACCAATCAATAATCAGTACCACTGATTTTGTTATGCAAGATTTCCGCTTGAGCTTTAAAACATGACATTGTGGTATATTTTACTTTGAGTTGAAGTATCTTTACGTCCAAATTCGATTAACGTTGGCGAGATAATAATGACATACTAAGTCCCAATAAAACTCAATTATAATATAGTACTTTTGTACGAATTATTTTCAGTATATTGAACCCCAAAGTCAAGAAAACTTCAAGATTTAAAAAAAACTAAGTATCCAAATTGAGACATGGGAGTTCTAATCGTGCATACTATATTGAGTAGGAAAAAGAGGATGTAACTTTTCTGGGGTAAAAAAAAACATTGAACTGGCCCGTTTGTTTGATTTTGAAAAATAAACAGTGCGCTTACGGTATAGCTCGACTCGTCGGAGTCTGCGTCGACGTCAACCATCATCTTCTCTATAAGGCGCTCCATGCTTGTTTCACTGGTTGATGCAACGGTGCTGGCCTCTTGGCGAACCTTTTTGTTGCGTTTTACTACCTAGAAATAAATAACCAGCTGTGTTTGGTGTGGGGACTCTTCTCATACCGGGGCTAGTTTGGAACCTTCGTAGCTGTAGTTGTAAGATACCGTAATGATTTATTGTCACAATCGAGTCTTATATTTTATTGACGTTAAAAACTCTACACCTACAGCACAGACTTCTACGGTGGCCAAAAGCAAACTGAACAAATTACGTCTGTCTGTACCCTTGCCTAACTGTTACTATACCTAGTTTAAGTGTTGCGACTTGGGGGGTGTTGCCATTCGTGCACATTGAGACTTGAGACCCCATTTATCTGTCCCCTGATTAACCATGACCCATAAATATTATCTTTTTTATCTAAAACAGAAGATAATCATCCTCACCAATACCTCGTCTTCGTTTATGAGCTGCGTATTGTGTTTCCATGGTGTTGTCGTCGAAAGCACATGGTGAACTCGATCATAGACTTTAGAAAGCGGTAGCAAGATTACCTAGAGACTCGCTCAAAGCACGCTCGCATCAATCTGTTGTCCTGGTAGTTTAGACCTTAATCTTTAGTTACTTACTAACACTTCGTCTCCGTTAATGAGCCGCGTATTGTTGTTTCCATAGTGTTGTCGTCGAAAGCACATGGTGAACTCGAACATCGACTGTAGTTGGCTGTACCAGGACTCCCTAGTAATACGCTCGGACCGCGCTCGTATCATTCTGTTGCCCTGGTACTTTAGTGTGCGAAGGTAGCGGCGTTTACCCTGTATGTATGTTACCTGTAGGAAATATAACCCAATTTGTATTCACGACACAACTAGTGATGATGCAAAAACCTTAGGACACGGACGTTTTGCCATGTTCTGTTTGTAGACTGTAGTGCGTTTTAGACATTATACAGATAAAAAATACTTAAGCCATATGCTAGTCCACTATTGCAAATCAATTTTTGTCGACTGGCCTAGGTTACATTACTTTCAAGATGAATACAACTTTCATATTGTACCTACTAACTCTTCCCGCAACTTGACTAAATGGTTTTTCAAGATCTTATTTTAATTCCCTAAAATTCTTTGTCAGGGGGAGTTTACGTTGTAGGTTATCTTGATATATCTATACTAATATTATAAATGAGAAAGTTTGGATGGATGGATTTTTGTTACTCAATCACGCCAGAACGGCTAAACGGATCTGGATGAACACAATATGTAGTCTGGAATATCACATAGGCTACTTTTTATACCGGAAAATTAAAGAGCTCCCGCGGGAACCAAAAAACCTCAATACACGCGGACGAAGTCGCGGGCATCAGCTAGTTGATAATAATATATTTTATAGAGCTTTAGTATCATGAGAAGATTAAGGCACATCCATGGCAGCAATCAAATGAGTTCGTGGTGGATATCTCGATCCATTGAAATGTTAGGGCGCCTTTGTTATATTATAGCTTTAACACTTACACCATCAGCTGATCTGAGCGGAGAGGTTTCGTGTGCTCAATGCGAGTGACTAGCGATATACCTACCTAGTATCATTTGTGATCTGTAGTATTATGAGAAGAGCTAAGAAAAATACCCGAGGCAGCGATCAAATGAGTTTGTGGTGGATATCTCGATCCATTGCTAATATGTTACCACTACAGCCCATTAACGTCCCACTGCTGGGCAGAGGCCTCCACTCTTATAGGAGAGTGGGAATTAGAGCTTAGACCCACCACGCTGCTCCAATGCGGGTTGGCGGGGGCTGATAATATGTTAGGGCGAAGTTAATGTTATATAGTTTTAATGCTCACAACATCAGCTGATCGGAGTGGAGGCTTGCCCAGGGCGAGGTTGACCAGCGATATGCTTTCTCGTGTGATTCGTAGCGTTATGAGGAGAGCCAAGAAAAACACCCATGGCAACGGTCGAATGAGTTCCGGCTGTGGTAGCTCATCCTGATCCACTGAAAAAACAATTGGAATAACTTAAATTATTAATTAATATAGTTAGTTTACTAGTTGTCAAGAATTATTGGGATATAATAATTTTGAAAGAAAGATTTGCAATTTTTGTCATCATTCGCATCTATTACCTCGTTCGGTACGGCTTGTAGCGTCTCCTTGACTAACTAAATACACCACGGCCTATTCCGTATGAGCGTTGCTAAAACTCGCGCGGGTGCATGTTCGAGTGCGTATGCGTATATATCAAAAAATAGTAAGAGCAGCGTTAAATGGCACGGGCGTGTGTGAGAGGTTTAAACATGTGATTTTACAGTTCACGTCGGGAGCGTACACCCGCGCTAGTTTTAGCGTACGCTCTTAGAGCTGCATCACTCATTGTTACAATTCGTTGTAATTGGCTGAATTTATGGTATTCTAGCAGCGGCATTGAATTTGGAACAATAGCAGCAATATTTTTTTCATCCCATGTATTCGAAAAGGACGACTTGGTTCGCCTTTATGTGCGCCCAAAGGTGGTGTTTTCTATAAGAAACTTTTAGCGGGCAGTAGCCAGTAATGAGTTTTTAATCCTCTTTATACTCGTAAGTGCGCCGCAATTATCTTTGCCGCGCACTTATTGAATTTGGAACATCTTAGTGTTCAGCGCCAACGCAAATCGACGACCGAATCGAAAAAAAAAAAAAATGGATGTATGGATGTTTGTTACCCGAACGGCTGAACGGATCTGGATAAAATTTGGCACAGAGATAGATTATAGTCTGGAAATAGCACATATGCTTTTTATCCCGGGAAATTAAAGAGTTCCCGCGGGAACCAAATTTTCTCATATGATGGGTGATGAAAAGTAGAGTGTATCACTCGGGCGCAAATATATTTTTGGCTCGGGCGACGTACTTTGAATCCTTCGCTACGTTCAGGATTCTAATAAAGAATCCCTCGCTACGCTCAGGATTCTACTCTAGAATCCCTCACTTCGCTCTGGATTCAAAAAAGCGCCCTCGCCGTAAAAATATAATTTTGCTCCCTAATAATACAATCTACTATTTCGTAACAGGGCTCCAGTTGCACTCCACCTGTAAGTTAATGACGTCACATTTGCCCGGATACAAAAGCGGGCAGTTCGACTCGTAGACAATCCCAAAATTAGGTACTCGCTGCTTAAGTCCCGAGAGCACCGAAGATACGTTAGTTATCTGTATGTGTTCTATCCTCTCTACAACGAGGAGTGCTCTGAAGAGTTACATAATCTAATACCATCTTCCGTGTTCTCCAGTCGCACCCTTCGTCGCAGAAACAAATTTCATCCTCAGTCCTCACCACCTGGATGCCCGCTATTAAGGTATACATATGTTACGTATAAAAAACAAGACTTACGTGGTGGAGGCACGGCCCATCGCGCGCTCTTCTCGACGATCCAAAGCGCGCGGTCCATGTACCGGAGCGCCGACTGGCCGAGCCGGTAGCTCGCTGCACGCTCTGCCGCGGTATGTAGCACCTCCTGGACTAGCGAAACCAATAATGCCATTCCTGAAACTGAAAGCAATTCGTAAATCAATTGTTCTATTTTTAATTTTTGCAAAGGAGAAACGGGTTAACCACATTTATCACACGACTGACCAAAAAAAGAAGTATAATGTTATCAGGGTTCATGTATGTACGAGGGTATGAGTTTCTTTATTTCATCATAAGATGACTTCTCAATGTCTGAACATATTTGGATGTGTGGGGTATCGTTAGAATCTTTGCATCCTCCCGAGGGACACAGTTTTTTGAAAAATATGTTAATATTGCAGGGCAGTCGTGATTTTTAGGGTTCCGTACCCAAAGGGTAAAAACGGGACCCTATTACTAAGACTCCGCTGTCTGTCTGTCTGTCTGTCTGTCTGTCTGTCTGTCTCCAGGCTGTATCTCATAAACCGTGATAGCTAGAAAGCTGAAATTTTCATAAATGATGTATTTCTGTTGCCGCTATAACAACAAATACTAAAAATTAAAAAAATATATATATTAAGGGGGGTCCCCATACAATAAACGTGTTTTTAGGGTTCCGTACCCAAAGGGTAAAAACGGGACCCTATTACTAAGACTCCGCTGTCTGTCTGTCTGTCTGTCTGTCTGTCTGTCTGTCTGTCTGTCTGTCTGTCTGTCTGTCTGTCTGTCTGTCTCCAGGCTGTATCTCATAAACCGTGATAGCTAGAAAGCTGAAATTTTCATAAATGATGTATTTCTGTTGCCGCTATAACAACAAATACTAAAAATTAAAAAAATATATATATTAAGGGGGGTCCCCATACAATAAACGTGTTTTTTTCGTATTTTTTTGCTCAATATTAAAAACGGTAACAGGTAGACGGTTCAAATTTTCACAGAATATTAACTTGTATATTACCTTTCAAAATAAATAATTAAATATCAATAAAGTAAATATTAAAGGGGGGCTCCCATACAACAAACGTAATTTTTATTTTTAATACGTCATAAATCGTAAAACTTACTACAGGTTTGTACGGAACCCTCGGTGCGCGAGTCCGACTCGCACTTGGCCGGTTTTTTCGTATTTTTTTGCTCAATATTAAAAACGGTAACAGGTAGACGGTTCAAATTTTCACAGAATATTAACTTGTATATTACCTTTCAAAATAAATAATTAAATATCAATAAAGTAAATATTAAAGGGGGGCTCCCATACAACAAACGTAATTTTTATTTTTAATACGTCATAAATCGTAAAACTTACTACAGGTTTGTACGGAACCCTCGGTGCGCGAGTCCGACTCGCACTTGGCCGGTTTTTTAAATTATGTTCACGTCTTGTATTATTCTTGGCGTCACGTCGCGTCGGTAGGAGCAATCAAAGTGTAATGTTAATTTTAAGAATATAATATAAAAGATGTAATATATCATAAAATTATTGATAAACATAGTGTTACGCACCAGGTGGTAATTTTTTATTGCATAATATAACGAACTTTTATGGACATATTATACCTAATTCAGTAGCAGATTATCTACAAATTAGACTAATAAAATTATTAATTATTTTTTATCATAGCCACGTGAAGACATTTTAGGCATCGGGCGGCATTAGGAAAAAATAATGATTAAAATATCATAATTGGGTACTTAATGTGGGTGTATGTTTTGTTTAGAGTTAGTAGAATTATTATTAGCGCTATTATACAGAAGCTAAATTGTAAACATTGGTGTCATTTGTAAACATTAGTTAATATAGACTGATAATAGTTAATTAAGTAGTATTAATTACTATTAGTATTAAAGACAAATGCCTAACGAATGGCAGTGGCAATACTAATAACTTTGTTACACTTTTCGGGTTGGCAACATTTTTTAATTCCACTTTAAAGTTATAAATAAAGAATGAAAGAGAATGAGAGAACAACAAAAGATAACTTGGTCATCGTTTTTTTCTCAGTACTGTAAATGGCCAATAATTCTGGAAGGAATATACATAATTTCACATTATAATGTTTTTGTCTGGAATATAAAATCCATACCAATTACCACTAGATAATATTATAATGATTTGTAATAACTGAAATTAAATATATGCAAGAGACGCTACCGCTGATGCCACTTTCTCAAAAACTTGTCCATTGGCAAACTAAGTTCTATTCTAATTCTATTCTACAAGTGCTTATGAATAGTCGAATGAATCTACCACTGGTTCGGAATGCCGTTCCTACCGAGAAGAACCAGCAAGAAACTCGGTGGTTGCTCTTTTGAAAAAACTAAAGTATATTTACAATTGCATACATAAGTAACCGCAGTCCTGAGCATTGCTGAAGCGAGTCAAATCCATGCGCTTTTATCATTTATACCTACATATACTTACTTAATCTTCAACAGTAGATATAAAAGCTTTTTTCAAGAGCATATGCAATGGATTTCTTAAACTTGTGTAAAGGCTAGTTTATAATAGGTTGTGGAATTTTGTGATAGAATAGAATGCTTAAATTCCCACGAACGACCTTTGGACTTTCTTGAGGCGGAGCGATGGAGTCACGAGCCTATGGCGGTTTCTAGTTGGTCTATCGTGCAGATCGCATATTCTTTTGTAATGTAAGATTAAATTACTGTAAATATACTGCAAGGCTACTGTAAGAATACCTATTTCCTTGAATTTCTGAGAGTTAAAACGAGACAGAGGACATAAATCTATCTCGTTTTAAATCTGAGTAAAGACTGAACAAAGTCAGCGTACTTAACTAGCCCGATAGAACTCAGGCTTACTCTAAATATATCGTCTTACATAAACTATTATTGATCTATGGGTCACCAGATCAGACACATATATCATTTGTTGCGACCCGACTTCGATAAAACTTTTAGTGTCCGATGACCATGGACCCGGGACGTGCGGACTGGCGCACGCACCGCCGCATTTATATTATAACTAGCTGATGCCCGCGACTTCGTCCGCGTGGTTTTAGTTTTTTTGATTCCCGCGGGAACATCTTAATTTTCCGGGATAAAAAGTCACCTGGCCTATGTCACTCTCCAGGTCCTCAACTATACCCATACCAAAAATCACGTTGATCCGTTGCTCCGTTGCGGCGTGATTGAAGGACAAACCAACAAACAAACACACTTTCGCATTTATAATGTCAGTATGATTACCTAATCAATATTATGCTAGCTTGTGTTGACAACTTTGTTTATTTAGATTTAGATTAATTTAAAAAACCGGCCAAGTGCATGTAGGGCCACGCGTAGTGCAGGGTTCCGCGGCTGCCCGTCACCACGTTACGGGCACGAAATGAGCGGTAGCGCCGGTAGCGGGTCGATGCGATTAGTCTGAGAGCTGGCGAGTAATTTTGGGAACAATTTGAAAGAGGTCTTTATAATCGACAAAAACGTCTGGGTAAGTATAAAATTTAAAGATAAAAAAATCAGTTTTTTTTGCAAATGTTATATGCTGGCCAGTAGCGAAATAACCGCAAACGCTCTACCAGACTGGCAGAACTGGATTCGCCAATGAACGAAATTATATTTTTGTCCATTGATGTAGAATTTTACTTAGCCTATGTCACAGACATATAAATAGAAGGTCTATGTCTTAATAGATATCGGCATGTCTTTCAATCCGTCCGGTGGTTTGAGCTGTGATCAAACAGATCAGTCAGTCACCTTTTCCTTTTATATATTTAGACTTAAGAATTAATACATATATAGGTATGCAAAAAAAACTTACTTAGGTACAATATCAATATCTCCACAATACCTAAGAATTATTGCTAAGAAATTATAACAACAATAGCTTTTATATTCACATATTGATATATAAATGTACTGGAACCATTAAAAGTCGATATAATAATAATTTAAAGAGATAAATTGTGTCACCTTTCCAATAAAACGATATGGGCTGGAAACTAAAAGGCCTGAAATATCACCAACATTCACTGATATAGTTAATCGAAAAGAAAATACAGGCACGTTATCAGAACATTTCCCGCGCGCACGTCGTTACGACTACGACAACGAAGTAAACACGTCTCCCTCGGTTAAATGTTAATTACTAATAAATAAATTGTTCATTACGTTTGTTTCAATGGCACCAGGTTCTTAATTGATATGAGCTTAACAGTTCCCAATTAATTAAATACTAACTGATGCCCGCGACTTCGTCCGCGTGGAATACATTTTTTCAATTCACACGGGAACTCCTTGATTTTCCGGGATAAAAAGTAGCCTATGTCACTCTCCGTCCTCAACTATATCCATGGCAAAAATCACGTCGATCCGTTGCTCAGTTGCGGCGTGATTGAAGGACAACACTTTCGCATTTATAATGTATATTAGTATGATATGATATGATATAATAAGACTAGCGACCCGCCCCGGCTTCGCACGGGTAGCAGTAATAAAATATAGCCTATGTTACTCGCTGATAATGTACCTAGCTTTCTATAGGTTTTTTTTATTCCACTTCAAGTTAGCCCTTGACTGCGATCTCACCTGATGATGATGCAGTCAGATGGTAGTGGGCTAACCTGTTTGGGTAATGGGTTTATGTGAACGAATTTTTAAAATCGGAAGAGTAATTTTTGAGTTTATCCATTATAAACAAACAAATCTTTCCTCTTTATATATAGTTTAGATTAGATATAAATATACAATATATTATGTTTGATTTCAAATAGGTATATATATGACTATGATGAAATAAGACTAACAAATTAATTACCTACTATGTTGTCAATACAATTTCTATAAAAAAGTTCAATATAATTTTAAAGTCTTCATTTATTAGTTTGAGATTATACCTAATATGTAAACAACGACATTTAAATGTTATGTAAATACTTATCATGCTTAGATAATGAAATATGTTTGTCTGTTTTGTACCAATACAAAGTCCATCTATGGTTTTTTTTAGCTAAGAAATGAATTGGTTTGTTGTTATCTCATTATGTATGATAGTATTTCAATGGGTACCTACTTGGTCAGGAATAACAATTTTATTTAACCAATAGGTAATAATAATAAGCGGTGATATGCTATAGTTTAGAGTAGACTTTAGGTGATGGTTTAGATGTTTGGCCTCATGTTCAGGTGGTTAGGGGTTGCTGCAACTTTGAACCAAAACATTATTAGGAAACTATCTTCATAATATTTTCAAAGATGATTGAAGTTTGCCAATCCACACTTGATCTAATCCTTCTAATTCTGAGAGGAGATTTAAGCCTAGCAGTCAGCAACGCTGGGTTGAATAGAAATGGATAGTTAATACTCAAAACAATTTAAGTATGTGATTTAAAAGCTATTACAAAAAGACTGTAGGTATATTTTTCTTCATCTACATGTTAGTTGAAAGATCATCTGAATTTCTTCTTGTTATTTAGTTTCTTAGTTTAGAATAAATCCCATTAAAACTAATTACCTACTTAATGTAGATTAATGATAGATTAAGAACTTGAAGTATAAGACAGATTGGGGTCTAGGTTTATACTATACCACCACATATACCTCTAAACTAGAATAAAAAAACCGGCAAAGTGCGAGTCGGACTCGCGCACCGAGGGTTCCGTACAAACCTGTAGCAAGTTTTACGATTAATGAATTTAATGAACCGCAAAACTAACTTTGTTTGTAGAGGTTTTCTGTTAATATCAAAAAAACTATGCTAGTTAGAGCATTGGCTATAGTTTTCCTGTAAAATATACATAAATTCCTATTGACCATAATTATTTCAGATTTTTCGATTGGTAAACTCCGGAGATAAGGGGGGGGGGGAACGGTATTTTTTTTGACTTTTTCCCCGATAAATCAAAAACTATCATGACTAAAAATAATAAAAAATCTGTTTTAGAATGTACAAAGTAAACCCTTTCATATGATACCCCACACAGTACAGTTATCTCACTTTTAAATTTCAACCCTCCGATTTTCCCCCCTTTTTAAATAAGAACAAAAATAATTTCCAATTTTTTTTAATTCCAGTGTCTTTGGGCCACTAATATACACAACTATTCCAAATTTCATGTCGATAGCTTCGGTAGTTACTGAAATAATCGAGTGTGACGGACGGACAGACAGACAGACAGACAGACAGACGGAGAAAGTCGCACCATAAGGGTTCCATTTTTACCATTTTGGTACGGAACCCTAAAAATGCTTAGTTAATCAAGCAAAACCAAGGTATAAATAAAGCCAAAAGACCAAGGTATATATATAGATAAAGTAACTATGAACAGTGTCAAAGTGCATAGGTTAATGCAATCACAGCCAGATATGGAGACAGGCAAGACAAATATGCAGCATAACTAACAGCTTAATTGAGCGTTTGTTTGTTGTTAATATGATTTTGTTTCTTAAACACATCTACCCTTACCAATTTCTATTAGACGTTTGTCACTTTCTTAAATTATAAATAATTTAGTAAGTATACATCTTTAAAATTAAACTTGAAATCCTATCTGTATTTAGGGTTGCCAGAAGGAAATTATATTATAGCAAAGGAGAGCAGCTTATTGCTACTTTGACAAAAAAATATTTTTTTATTATTTATATCATCATACTAATATTATAAATGCGAAAGTGTGTTTGTTTGTTGGTGTGTTAAATTACTTATGGAAAATTAAAAATAATATTTGTAGAAGTTTTCCCTCATTTAAATACTGAGTGGCCACCAAACAGAGACTTATACAAGTTAGAGAGTTCTATTGGGTGCTAAGTAAATACTATATTTGTGTTAATTAAATATTATACTTACTAGATATAAGCACTTCCTTTATCAGTGGGTAGTTATTATTTAAAATATATGTTATAAAATAAAATGAGTGATTTATGAGCAGACATTGCACTTTACATTCTATTAAAATATGATTTACAATATAAGGTTACAGTCCATTAACTTATTACTTGCTATCACTAATCAACATATTGAAATGAAATACTCAAACATACTTGATGAGTAAGTAATTGAAATATAATTAAATATAGCACTGCAAAAAAGAACAACAAAAAACAATAAAGGCAGTCAACCACATTGCATAAAGGATTAAATAATTAAAAAAGCAATTTGTAAGTAGCTATTTGTATTATTAAATCCCACCACCACCACCACTACAGCCCATTAACACCCCACTGCTGGGCACAAGCCTCCACTCTCATAGCAGATAGGGAATTAGAGCTTACACCCACCACACTGCTCCAATGCGGGTTGGCTATTTTTTTTTAATCCCAACTACTATAAGTATGTACTATTACTAGTACTATAACTATTATAAATGTGAGTTCTTTTGTTTGTTTGACTTTCATGGGCCCATCTTTTCAACCAATTTTATGAAATTTGGTACTTTCATAGGATGTGTTCCGGGGAAGCACAGAAGGCTACTTTTTATCACCGAAATATTAGGAGTTTCCACAGAATTAATTTAATAATTAGTATAAATTGGTACTGCATATTATGGTAAGTACTTACTATAAATTTTATATCATCTAATGTGATAAACATATCAAAATCATTAAAAAGTCGAAAAATGGGTATACAAAAATACCAGCATTATAAGAAAGAGTAAAGCAATAAAAGAACCCCTAGGTACTGTATATTAAATAGATACAGATACCTTACTACCACTTTAATATTATGGAAACTAAACGTGTAGGTGTTTTGCCAGTCCAAGAGTTAATTAAATGGAATTATTGGAACGTTAGTTCCTTATTAATGAATATAATTATGAAAGTGCGAAAGTGTGTCTGTCTGTCTGTATTTTCGCTACGCTTTCACGGCCCACCTATTCAACCGATTTTGATGAAATTTGGTACAAGGACAGGTGATATCCCGGGGAAGGACATAGGCTACTTTTTATCCCGGAAAATTAAGGAGTTCCCGCGGGAATCGAGCGGACGAAGTCGCGGGAATCAGCTACCTAGTAATTAAAATAAAATCTTAGAAAGTTTAATCAACTTGTGAAACTTACTCTACGTACGTCGATAGTCTACCTCGGGACTTCTTTTTAGACACAGTTTAGGGTAAATTGCTTATTTTGATGTAAACAAAACTAACAAATTATTCAAAAATTCAATTTAATAGGTAGGTACCTACCAAGGTACCTACGCCGAGAAGATATTTTTATTATTTATATTTTAGCTTTACTATTATAATTTATATCCAAAGTCCAAACAGCAAATCACAGAGTAGTGAGCACCAGTCTAGGTGAGCACCATAGACATAGATTTTTTTCGCTCCGTGAGCACCAGTGAGCACTGAGCACACAGACTGAGCATTACATTCATGGAAGAAGGAATTACGACTGCCGATTACATTTAACCACAGACCAGTTAACCAGAGACTCAGATCATAGCTCAGATCAATGGAGATGATTGATGCAGGTTTTATAATCGCCCTGATAAAGAAGGAAACAACTCAAGTCAACTTCACCGTCAGCCGTCAGCGATAGTCAGCGCGAATTTGTTGGGTAGCTTTGAGGCTTTGGCCCTCAGCTTTGGCCTAACCTAGCCTAGCCTAGTTGGCGATTGTGTAAAACCTGCAATCTGCATAGGCTGAACTTAAGGTATTTTATTTTGGCTGCGTTGAGGGCTGCGTCAATCGTCAATGGATTTTGGCCAATAGTGGAAGAATGTTAACCAAACAGAGCCAGAGGTATATAATATAATGTATATTATATAATGTACTCTGTGCAGAGGTGATTGCGATCGTTTCACGTAGGTACCTAGCTCATAGCTGTCATTTTTAGCCACTGCCAATCGCGTCTCTCACTTTATACACTGTAGTCTGTCACATACGCGTGACAGTCACAACCACAGGTCACAACTCGAGCGATGGGCGATTGCGAATGATCTGAATAATCGAATAATCTACAACTACTAACGAACACTTTCAAATGGAACATTAGTAATATACTAATGCTCATAATCGAATGACGACTACTAATTAGTAGTTACTAATCGCGTTTCGACTGCATTGTTCGCGACTTGGAATCATTCGCCGCTCGGGTTTGACTGCACTACTAATATTAGTAATTACTAATTAGCAAAGGTGTGGTAGAGGCGTTTCGCTTTCGACTGGATTGTTGGCGACTCGTCGCCGCTCCGTTAGAAGTAGGTAGCTTAGCTTATGCTTTCAGTTGTACGATTGAAATTTTAACCTTATTTTCTTAAATAATATAAGACTCAATTTCAAAATTGTCAGGTGGTTTAATAAGATTTTAATTCAATAAAACTTTATTTATTTTAATAGTATTATTGAAAATTGAAATGTAACCTTATAACCTTGCATATAAGACTCAATTTCAAAATTGATACGTGGCTACTAATTTAGTAGGTAATCGAACCAAATTAGTAGCTATCATTAATCGAATGAAATTAGTAGTGGAGCAAATTAGTTACTAATTTTGGTAAATCGTTCGAATGATTCGAACGATTTGTATAATCGAATAATTCGAATGACATCATTCATAATCGCCCATCGGCCATCGCTAACTCCACAATACTTATCTATGGCTAACTCGAACTCAAAGTCTTGTCTCGTCTCGGTTGTTGGGTGATTTTGTGGTTTTGTTGCATTTATAATTAATTTCTATAATGCCCGTGCTTAGCTCTCTGCGTTTTTCTTTTTGTAGATATCTCGCGACATATTGGCTATAAAAATCACCTTCATTGTTCAGGTTGTGTTTTGTTAGGAGATTGCTACACCACGCATAAAATAAGAAAAAAATGTAGTGGTAATCAATGGTGGTGATGGAATCTCTAGAAGACTCAAATTGCCCTTCGATGAGCGACAGCCTCTCTTTGTATGATCGTTATATGAGAAGTTTTAATATCGTTAATTTCGACCATCGCGTGTCGAGTGCACCATCCAGTACTTGCGACAGCTCCAACAGTGGAGGTAACATCGACTTGTCTACTGTTATACAATCCACTACAGATAAACATAACGAGACAGATTTTAAAGAATGCAGTTCCATCAACCCGCTAGTGGATAACGTAGATAAAATTTTCGACAACGATTTGATAAAAGTCGAGTCGCCTTGCACTTCGCTCGCGGCTTCTTTGTCCGAGAATTCGTCCGCGACAAACCATTATTTAAACGATAAATCTGAAACCGTCCCAGTGTCATCTGAAGAATCTAAGTCTGAGGGGTTTCGTACAGTGTTTATAACCTCAACTATGGAGAATAGCAACAACGCGGTGGATAGCGTACCTATGTTCCGTGACGTAAAACAAGACGAGAGTGTTTTCAAACTTCCAATAAGAGAACTGTCCTTCAATGGTACCATACTCAAGCATGTGCAAAAGTTAAAACCTATAGTAGACCCTATCACAGCTTTGAGCACAGCCAACACATCCATAAACTTGAATGAAGAAGTATATTCAATGACAAGTAATATATCAGCTTTGGAGGATGTAAGTTTACAGAATGATAGTGATGAAAAGAATACTATGGAATCGCAAAGTAACCTTAAACTTACAGAGAGCAGTGGCTTAGAGCATGAAGAGGAAAATTCACTGAAAGAACAAGATGGCAATTCAAAGTGGAATTTAGATCAAAGTTACTCCTCCCTTGAGGCCTCATTTGATAGTGGTTTGCGTTCTCCAGATATGTTTTCTGAGGAAGAGGATGTGGAACCCAGTCCAAGGGAGGAGCCGTTCTGGTGTTTCCTCAAAGATTATGAAGCATATGACAAAAGAAAAGTCAGGAAAATTGAGGTATGTTTACATTATCTGAGGTCATGCTTAATAAATGTGTATTTATGATGTAAGTGAATTTTATACCAATTTTACCTGAATAAGTCTATAAGTAGCCATCCACAAAGAAACAATACTTTTCCCAATAGACCTAGTTTATGTCTACAGGATAGAGTAGTAACTATCCTTTTGTACCAGAGAGTAGTTGTAGATGTTATAGCAGTACTTTTAGACCAATCAATTCAATAAGAGATTTTTGTACAACCAAATTATTTTATTTTCTTTCTAGGAAACATTACAAGGAGTCTTACCACCACCCTCTGTCACAACCCTAAAGACAGATGTGACACAGATGCTTAAAAAATACCATTGTTTCCTTCCCGTTTTTAATGGAGAAGAAAATCTAAACATAGAAGCTAACTCTAGGACACCAACCAAGAAGGTTTCATTCGTAAACATACCATCAGGTCCAGGTATATCTGATGACTTCCAAGAAATAGCAGACGATGCATCTCTAGGGAAATTAAATAAAAGTTTTGATACAGACATAGTGAAGACAGAATCTGAGGCAAATACAAGTGTAAATGACAAGAGTATTCAGTTGAAAATGAGTACAGTAGCAGAAGCTATAGAGACAGGGTGGCCAGAGGTGCTGAAGTGCAAGTTCCATGATGTTTAGTGAGTATTTTTATAGTGAACTTTTTATTTAGATCTAGAATACATTTATTTTATTTTTCTTTGATGAAAAAATAGCACTATTGCAATTTCACCTTAAGGTCATGCAAGCTTGCTGATCTTGGTTTCTACTTGACATCATCATAGTTACTGTAACATTAGTTGCTTAGTGGTAAAGTTATTTGAGTAGGGTGAACCAGCCAAATAAGCAGAATATGAGGTATTTTTAAATATGATAAACTAGCTGATGCCCGCGACTTCGTCCGCGTGGTTTACGTTAGAAATTCTAACAGTTTACTGGTTTATTTTTATTGGACAGTAATGAATAGATAATATGAGTATGAATAGAATGGAATACAAGGTCTGATTTTTATAAATCTGGGTTACAATAATGTGACCTCTGTTTCATTAGTTTTGTTTGCAATTTCTATTTCCTGTATAATTTATGAAAAGCAATTTGTGCATTTATTAATAGTGCACAGTTAGCATAATTTACATGTTCAAAATGTAAAGTAACTAATATTAGCTATTATCATCGACTAGCTGATGCCGGCGACTTCGTCCGCGTGGTTTAAGTTTTTTTTATTCCCGCGGGAACTCCTTAATTTTCCGGGATAAAAAGTAGCCTATGTCACTCTCCAGGTCCTCAACTATACTCATGCCAAAAATCAAGTCGATCCGTTGCTCCGTTGCGGCGTGATTGAAGGACAAACCAACAAACAAACACACTTTCGCATTTATAACATTAGTATGATGCTTTTTATAGACTGATCACAATTCAAATGATGATTCGATGTTTTTAACTTTTTTTATCAATAGTGTCAGATTGATGTGATTTTTTGCATGGAAACAGTTGTGAAACTGGATGTAATGGTTGTAATATAGACTACTTTTTATCTCTGAAAATCAGAGAGCTCCCCTGGGATTTTTAAAACCAATTCAATACAGATCAGGAGCATAATCTAGTACCAAATATTTTGGAAGGCTTCTATTATACTAGATTATGTTATATTTATGCAGCCCACCCAGTTAGCTGATTTTAGACAAAATTGGTACAGATAGGTTTCCATCTCCAAGGATTTTTAAACACCCTGAATCTAAAGTGGAGAATTCATCATCAAATACAAAATATTATGATTGTTTTAACCCAACACTTGTAGCCTATTATAGGGTGGTCATCATACTAATATTATAAATGCGAAAGTGTGTTTGTTTGTTGGTTTGTCCTTCAATCACGCTGCAACGGAGAAACGGATCAACGTGATTTTTTGCATGGGTATAGTTGAGGACCTGGAGACTGACATAGGCTTCTTTTTATCCTGGAAAATTGAGGAGTTCCCGTGGGAATTAAAAAAAACTTATTTCACGCGGACGAAGTCGCGGGCACCAGCTAGTCTATAAAATATTTATTGTAACACGACGATTAAAATATAATAAGTCGTATCACGAATAATTACAATGGGTGACTTTATAACGCGATGATACCCTTAGATCGCGGAGTGAGACACAACTTAATATCGCACGTCTGAGGGTGAAGACGGTGCGGTGCCAACTAACTATCTCACTGAATGTCGCCAGGCGCTAAGCCTAAGGCATCTACCTGGGCCCAGACCCTTACAACGGGCCTGTCCCCCGCACCCCTTGGGTTTTAACCACTTTGCCTTCCTACATTATTTATTTCCAGTTACAATGTGACCAGTTACTCGGAGAAGTATGAATTGTTGATACAACGATACGGGGAGCGGTTTGTTGGCGCTGAGACCGACACCAGTGTCAACATTTACTCAGGAGGACTGCAGTCGCCTAGTAGTGCTTGCAAGAGAAAAGCGCTAAGATTGAAGTAAGACTCCCAGCTGATTTTATGCTCGCTTTTAGTAGATACATAGAAAGAAAAAAAAACATTTATTTTCAAACTGTGCCACACATAACAAGCATACCTTTACCTACCGCATCACGTATGGCACAACCCGAAAAATGGTCCAGGCTCAGCATACCATATATGGTATTCCTAGGCAAATTATTTTTTTACGACTTGCTCAGCATTGCTTTAAGTAGAAATAAACAAAATATCAACTAGCCCTTTCAGTTAAAATGTCAACTGATTGTAGATAGAACAAAGAAAAGCTGTTGATAAGATAAAACTTTGAGAGCCTCTACCACACAAAAGATAAGTTTGCCAAGCATCTAGATTTTTGTAGTACACACTAATATGAATTAGGTGTTTTAAACAAAAGTCAAACAAGACCGCGCGCGCGTCATTGTTCATATTAGATGCTACTAATTTGTCTAGTCCAGATTTTTTCAATCACGTTAAAATTTTTTCAATTTACTCCAATCACGACTGAAGAACAAATAAACACACTTTCGCATTTATATAAAACTAGATGATGCCCGCGACTTCGTCCGCGTGGATAAAGATTTTTTGCTTCCCGCGGGAACTCTTTAATTTTCCGGGATAAAAAGTAGCATATGTCCTTCCCCTGGATACAAACTATCCTGTTACCAAATTTCATCAAAATCGGTTGAAGAGATAATTTTTTTTAATTCCTGCAGGAACTCTTTAATTTTCCGAGATAAAATGTAGCCTATATCCTTCCCCAGGATACAACCTATACCTGTACCAAATTTCATCAAAATCGGTTAAACAGATGAGCCGTGAAAGCGTAGCAGACAGTAACAGTAAAGCTCTGTAGTCAGGTGAGATCGCAGTCAAGGGCTAACTTGTAGCAGATTTAAAAAAAACTTTTTCATCTGTGACTAGCTGATGCCCGCGACTTCGTCCGCGTGGTTTAAGTTTTTTTGATTCCCGCGGGAACTCCTTAATTTTCCGGGATAAAAAGTAGCCTATGTCACTCTCCAGGTCCTCAACTATACTCATTACTCATGCCAAAAATCAAGTCGATCCGTTGCTCCGTTGCGGCGTGATTGAAGGACAAACCAACAAACAAACACACTTTCGCATTTATAATATTAGTATGATTTCTGCAGGATGGCTCAGGCGAAGTCTCCGGGTCGGCGGCTGTCGCACTTGGCGCGGCGTCGGCAGGCGTTCTGCAGCGCTGCTACCATCAATGAGAAAGCGCAGGTTACAAACTCCAAGATGGTGCTCATTGACAAAAAGTAAGTTAAAATTAGAACTTTGTTTTTTTAAAAATAATATGTTATTATGATTTTGTTTTAAATCTTAATTTAAGAATTTGTTGTTTTGTTTTTAAATCTAAATTAAATTTGAATTATTATCTCATAAAAACTTTTTGATTTACATATTATTATATACTAATATTATAAATGCGAAAGTTTGGATGGATACCTGGATATGTATGGATGGATATGGATATGGTAGTATGTATGGATGGATAGATGGATGTTTGTTACTCAATCACGCCAGAACGGCTTAACGAATCTGGATGAAATTTGGAACAGTGATAGATTACAGTCTGGAATAACACAAAGGCTACTTTTTATCCCGGAAAATTAAAGAGTTCCCGCGAACAGAAAAACCTCAATCAGCTAGTTTTTTAATAATACGTGGAATATATATTTTTTATGTATGTTGGTTTTGGTAATATCTAAGTATAAATTATTTGTATTAAGTAAATATATTTTTAATAGTTTTAAGTGAAAATAATCCAAAACGAATTAGTTAAAAATATAGAAATGAAAATTAATCAGAGGCTATCAGTTTTCAAATATGAATTTTTCTAAATTGTATTTTGTTTTCAAAGAGAATTGTGCTTGTCCAGCTATTATTAAGTTTAATTTTGTATTACCCTTTGCATGTTGCGACTATAAAATTTTGACCCTCAAAAACATGTACTGACAAAGAAAATTTGAAGTTTCTTCCCACACAGAAAGCTAATCAACTCGGCCGAACGAAAGAGTCCACGAATGAGACGCACCCCTGGCAAGAAAACACCCACCCGCAAAACACCACGCAAGAAAACCCCAGGAAAAACCACCCCTAAAGGACAAAGCGGGGGATCTAGCAAAAAAAAAGCCATGAGACGGCTATTGATGGACTCGGATATGATAACTAGGTCGCAGCCACGAGAATCCCTCAAGAGAGCCTTATTCGTTAGTCCAGAACATAAAAAACCTGTACCAGCAACAACATCATCTGTCCCTCATCAGGCGATGAAGTCAAGACGGGCTTTATTTGGTTCACCAGTAAGACAGGCGGAGACCAAAAGTCAAGATGGAACGTCTAGTGATCAATTTATGAAGAGGAAACGGGAGTTTGATGATGAAGATAATAGTAGAAGTAAAATAGCTAAGAGTTTGTCGTTCGGGGGTGATAGCATTGGCAGTTCTCAGCCGGTGACGTTCAGTAGACGGGCTTCTGAAGTGCTCACTACAAGGCATATGGCTGAATTAAATGAGACTCATAAAAAGGTATGTATAAATTAATTGATAAACGATAAATGATTTATTTATTTCACATAGTGTCACTTATGATACGTCAAGTATAGTATAGTTAATAGTAGATACTCGTATCACCGGTTCGGAAAGCTGTTCTACTGAGAAGAGTGATTCACTGTTTTATTATTGTATTTTTTATGGTACAAACTGATTTAAAAAATGATTTCTAGATAATTATTATGTGGTCTGTACAGGACGAATTAATCTAGAGCAATGCTTTTGATAGATAGGCTTGTCATTTTAGTCTACCTCGACACTGTGCCCGACAAAATTAGCCAAGTTCTCTAAGCAAATTTTGCCTGGTGGGAGGCTTCGGCCGTGGCTAGTTACCACCCTACCGGCAAAGACGTGCCGCCAAGCGATTTAGCGTTCCGGTACGATGCCGTGTAGAAACCGTTTAGGGGTATGGGTTTAATATTACTGCCATGCCCCTAACAGGTTAGCTCGCTACCACCTAAGACTGCATCATCACGTACCATCACGTGAGATCGCGGTCAAGGGCTAACATGTAGTGGATAAATTTTAAAAAAAAATGTACCTACCGGCTATTTTCCACTGGATTGACCGCTCATTTGCAAGACAAGACTCTTTGGGGGTTACAATTTGATGTCCAGTTGTGTCTTATTAAATTTAATAGTTTCACAGAACACTACTGTTGTTCAGTATAGCCATTTCATACATTTAGTTAGATCGTATTTTTTGTTATTTTTACTCTATCTGCAATCAGTTTAAACTTGAACTACAAGGAAATGTTTTTGAGTGTGTCGAGAGTTGGGAGAAGGGCATTCCTTCGAGAAACACTTTGTTCGCTGGCTTTGATCTTTTTAGTCTAGCGATACTGCTGCATGTGGTAAGTGATACTGCCAGACTTCTTATCATTTAGTTAGATCTAGACCTAAACGGTGAATAATAAACTTTTCAGAAGCTTCTGTGGGCGGTGACTGAAGCGCTCCGCCTGCACGGCTGGCGCATGTCTTCCCCCGGCTTCAAAGAGAAGGCGTCTGCCTTGGCGCAACTCACGCGCAAGCTGCTGGCTTTGCCGCCACACGCTGCTAAATTGGCGCAGCCCAAGTTGTCCACATCGGATACTATGTTTAAGTGAGTTTTAAAAATATCTTTAATTTTATGTGTAGGTTAAAAGGATGGTGCCCATATCAAAAATAAATTATTTCTAACTGATTATTAAGTAGAGGGTCATCCAAAAGACCTAAAATTCACATCCTCGGAGAGTTTTAAGTTTGATAACCATTTTAAAACATAGATTAAAGAAAAAAAGTGCATTGACATATAATGACGTCACAACAGCTGTGAATTTCATACAACTTCTATACTAGAAGTGCGTTTTTAAGTTGCTGATTTGATTGAGTTGTCATCATCCCTTTTTCTTAATTAATACCTCACAGTTGCAGATAAATTCTCTTTACCTCTGATACAGTCTGTCACTTTATTAGATGGAACTAAAAAAAATCTTGTTCACAGGCTCGCCCGTCGATACGTGTTTGCGATCATCCAAGGCCGCACGGTCGAAGAGTGCTTCCAAGACGAGCAAATCAAACTCTCCACCGAAACCAACAAGTTAACTGGATACATATCAGCCACTGCTTACCAACAGATGAAAACCAAGCAAATACCATGCACCATGACCTCTCAGATCAAAGAAAATACTTGCAACGACAGGTCGATGAAGCAAGAACAACCTCGCAGTACATCCAAAAATATTTTGCAAGACAAAATGGTTAATATAGATACAAATTCCAATTCAAATAGTAGTGGTTTCGGCATGTTGGATAAAATAGCTGTGTTTAAGTCAAACTCTATGCCTTCGTTCGAGGAAGCGGCAAAAATGAGAGCTAGACGACAAATCAGTTTTGACAATGTGGACTTTCCTAAAAGGTGATGTGTGTGCTTTGTTAAGTGATCGTACAATGTGCAACAGTTTTATCAGTTAAGTTGTAAGTTATGTTAGTATTATTATTTATTTTAAAAAATACATTATATATTTGCATCTGAACATATCTACATGCAGCGGTGTGCACAGGGCTTGAAGCTAGAATAGGCATTAGTTAGTCAGAATACCTATTTACTGACTGTTATAATGAAAAATGGACATTGACCTATTTCCATTACACTAGCGGCACGCTATGATGGCCGGTTGACACATTACAATAGGTCAATTTATTCTCGAACAAAAAACAATTAAGTTTTTTTAAATTTATGAATCTCTGCACATCACTATCGTCATAGCTATCGTCAATAAAGTAATACAATTATTTCCTTCAAAGTCGTTATCAATTAATACGGAACGTTTGTCCAACCGGCCATCATAGCGTGCCGCTAGTGTAGGGTAAGCAGTGCTTTTATGCCTCTATGAACTGCACGCCACTGTACATGTAGTGTAATGCAATATTACTTAGGGGGACTTACGAAAATTATTTTTATTATTATTATTATTTATAATAGGCTAGGCAGCTTTCGCTGATGCGCCGATATCAATTCTTGTGCTTTGTCTTTAGGTGCTTATCCAGTCTGTTCTTGAACTGATTTACAGAGGTTGACATCACCACATCCTCGGGCAGTTTGCTCCACATAAGCACTACTCTGTTTCAAAAATTGTTTAAAGGGCCAATTATTGATGGACGCAGCTTTTGATCGTGTCCTCTTAGACCGGGTTTACTTTTTGTTACAAATATTTCCTCCATTTTTGGGACATTATAGTAGTTGTTCAGTATTTTGTATGTTTCAATGAGATCGCCTCTTTCTCGCCTACTTTTGAGGGAACTAAGTCCAAACGTACTTTACTGTCACAAAAAAAGGAGAATTGCTTAAAATGTATAGATTACTTTATTTTTAAAGTTTGACCCTTTCAACTTTGAAACATAGTTTCATGCAAAATATTGACGATTCTTCATTTTTATCTAGAACTAGTAAGTACATAAAATTAATTCGTAAAAATAATTGATGTTCCTTGTTTTGGACAGTCCCTTCACCCTTGACAAGCATTTTATGGATTCGAATAGCTTCTATACTATAGTCACAGACAAGATTCATAAGTGCTTCCTAACTGTTAAATTATTTGTAATAGTAGTTTTATTTTGTTGTATAGCTTGTCTACGTATTTCGGGAAATGTCTTAGTGATATACCCTACTTCTTGTAGGTATGATCGGCGATTAGTGTCGCAGATCACAATCTTATGTTATTTGTTGCTTATGAAGCTGCAGACACATTGCTGTGTTGAGTTGATGCAACTATTGACATATCGGTGTGTTCCAGAAATTCACAATTGGGTATTTGACAAAATTAGTCAAATCCAGGTCAAATCAGCAACTTTTTTCCAAACGTCAAAACGCGTCCTAAGTATCGGATTTATATGAAATTCTGAAATGTGACGTCTTTAAAGTTCGACGCACTTTTTTACTTTAATCGATTATTTAAAATGGTTATTCAACATTCCAGACTTTTGGGAGATCCTCTATTAATAATCACTAAAAAATAATTTATTTGAATAGTAGTCAAATACCCAATTACTGATCAAGTGCAAGTCTTCATAATACGAGTTTAATTTTTTTATTGCTGACCTGAATTCCTAATCGCATCTGTTGTTTTAATAACAATAAAGAAAGATACGAAGAACGAAAAAACGTTCAAACTTTTAAGTACCAAACTGACTTTTTATTTTTTTGTTAAAGCACATTTAGATATTATAAGTACTGTATTTTAAATTTGAAAAGTACTAAAGAAAAGTTTTTACATCATCTTACGGAGTGTTCAGTTTTAAAAAATATCTTCATTTTATATTATTTGATAAAGTGACAATTCTTGTAGATCAATGTCACTAAAAATAGCATAATATCTACTACCTAGTAGAAAAAATTAAACAAAAATACTTAATATATTTTCTTCTTAGTAAGTTTTAACTTCTGACTCTCAAAAAAATATATTTGTATTATTTAGGCGCAACGTACATCGGCAAAGCCTAGGCACGACAGTTTCTTGATATTAACTCAAACAAAGCTTTATTTAGTTTTGTGTATCGGCGGTGATGCGCATTGCGCGGCAACCCAAGCGCGCATCCTGTGTTTTGTTTTAGTGTACCAATTTGAACAGTATGTCAATGTACATAAAGCTGAGTTTAAGTAGTTATCAAAAAACTGATCAACTCCATTCCTTTCAGACTAAACACCGCCTCGTGTGAGATCTATAGAGCGAACTTTGACTTTGCTTAGACTTAAGACATGGTTAAAACGAGAAAGATTAATGTTACTCACATAAGTCCATCTCGTTTTAACTCTAAGTTAAGTCTGAGCCAAGTCAAAATACGCTCTCTCAGCATTAGTGATAATGGCTGTGTTCCGTTATAGACTGAGAGCACTGTTCAGTGCTCTTTACTGTGGAGAAATTCGTTCCGTTAGAACTGACAGTAAACTGCTGCAGTATCCTAGGGAAATATATGACGTCATTAATCGACGCCATCTTTGTACTGTGAGCACTGGCGTTTTCGAGGTAAGGTGCTCTCAGTGTTTGTCTCAGTGCTGACAGCGTTCCGTTTTAAGCAGTACCCAGTATACCTAACTATAAAGGAACGGCTTCGCAGTGTACTAAAGTGACGTCACACCTTACAGTGCTCGCAGTGTATTTCGGAACACAGCCAATATAAGGTGTCAACACTATTAGACTGCTACAAAAGATTCACTTTCAAGTGAAGCACCACATTACTGCATTGTGGCGTGTTACGCAATGTACGATGGTCGAAGAATCAGCAGGGAGCCGATTGGTCGATCATAGATAAGTGTGCACGCTTACATATAAAAAGTATGACTCATATCGCTTTCTGTTGCGTAACGACACAGAACAACACAGTACCTACTCTGATTGCACCTTAACAAAAATACAAATTTATATTTTTTTTAGTTTTAATATGCCGTGCAAACCAAAATGTTAAAGTGTGACTCTACTAATTAGTAACTTTAATAAATGTGTTACTATCACTGAGTTTGATCTCGGATCAGATGTTTTTGTAATGTATGGAAAGAATAAACTTTTTTTGCTAAAACCCAAAAAGTTGTTTATTTTTAAAAATCCATTTCCTAAAGAAGTTTTCGAATTATTTATTTTCAGCTTTTGAGAAGTTTCCTGCTATCCTTATGTCACCCTTAAAGTGCAGACACATTATTGTGTTGTGTTGTTGCAGTACACTAATGCGCTAGTTGTAGAACGCAATCGAAACGCATCTACGATCAATCATGCATTTCATATGAGTACTTTTCTCATATAAAATGATTCCTTTGTAACAATTCAGTGCTTACAACACTAGTATGTCTGCACCTTTAGAGATTTCTGTAATTCACTGCTTCGTAATTCCCTATCGCTAATAGTGGAATCAAGTAATCACACTATACTGATAAGATATCCTTAATATCATCATTAAAAGCCAATCTAAATGCATTGTTTGTACCTTTTGTTAATGCAAACAACCAATAGATAGAGAGGCTTTGTTTTTTTTTTATTAAAAATAAATTTAAATAGGTACCTAGTGAAAACATGGGTATGTGTGATACAAAATATCCTGGTTTGACTCAAGATGTGTTGGAGGACTATGCTTCTTTGACTTATTTGAATAAAGGAGAGATATTATAGTAAGTAATTTGTACCTAAACATAAAAATAATAGCTGATGCTCGCGACTTCCTCCGCATGGATTGAGGTTTTTTGGTTTAAACCTGCGCGGCTAGTTGTCTCGTAGACACCAAATAGATCGATAAATCATGAGAATTGCAAAGTGCAAAGATTTTTTTATTCAAATAAACTTTTACAAGGTGCTTTCCAAGTCTACTGGTAGCTATGGATGCAAAATGAAATAGGTAAGCACCTACGGAACTATGGAAGAGCTCCAATATTTTATAACGTTTTTCTATTACAGTTTAATGAAAAAGTTCTACTCAATTAACCCAGAGAAAGTCAAAAAGGATTATAACCATCGGTTTAAAAAAGAAGATATTATAAACAAGTTTCATGTTTTAAAAGTAAGTGCTCCTTTAGGAATAACATTGTGACTGAATCCATTTATCATTGGGCTAACTCCGAGTCACGACTAACTAAAGTTATTAGTTGTTGTAAATTACTTTAATATCGTCGTCGTCGTCTCATCCTATAGACGTCCACTGCTGGACGAAGGTCTCCTGTACGGATCGCCACAGAGCACGGTCTTGTGCCGCTTGTTTCCAGCGGCTCCCAGGTACCTAGGTACACGCTTGAGATCGTCCGTCCACCTAGTGGGGGGTCGTCCAACGCTGCGCTTCCCGGTGCGAGGCCGCCACTGAAGCACTTTGGGACCCCAACGCCTATCGGTTCTACGAACTATGTGCCCCGCCCATTGCCTGCACTTAAGCTTTGTGACTCTTCGAGCTATGTCGGTTACTCTGGTTCGCCTACGGATCTCCTCATTTCTGATTTGATCACGCAGGGATAGATACTCCAAGCATGTTACACTCCAACATAATGTACTTACGTACCTAGTTAATTTTTTAGAACAACCCATTCCAAGATCGCCTCATCCGCGTGTTCTCATCTCAAAAGGACAACTGTTTCTCTTTTGAAGATCTATTAGACCTTTGTTCTGCTATGAGCTCTGAGTGCCCGCCTGAAGTTAAAGCTGCGTGGGCTTTTCAAGTTTTTGGTAAGAATGAAATAATTCCTTTTTTTGTCCGTTACCGAAGTGGATCCATACTGTTCTAGTTAGCGTTTAAGTATACGTTCCTACAATGGTATTTATAATAGTTATGTTGCTAGACGATACCCACGACTTCGTCCGCGTGGATTGTATTTTTTATTCTCAGGGTACTCCTTAATTTTCTATGATAAAAAGTAGCCTATGTCCTTCCCCGGGATGCAACCTATCCTTGTATCAAATTTCATTAAATCGGTTGAATAGACGGGCCATTATAGCGTAGCAGAGAGACAGACACACTTTAGCATTTATAATATTAGTATGGACTATCTGCGTTCCTCAGGTACTTAACCTGAGGTTCCTTTATTAGGTAGGTATGTCTGAAAAAAGTGGAATACCAAATTGCAATCGAATGGCAAACATGATTATTAGATACCTATACCTACTAATAATATTATTAGTTCTGCCTTTACTATAACTAAATAAAATTCTTTCAGATATAGACGAAGACAACCAAATTTCAACTTCAGATATTTGCGTTATCCTGGATCGCTTGACTTGCGACCCAAACAACTGTACAAATTTTTTGGATAGAGAATCTAAACTCAAGATTGCTGATGTGGTACGTAATGTGCTATTTACGCTTTTATGATGCTATAAGATAATGCCCGCGTCGTCACGTCGTTCTACGCCCGTGCCTCGGAGAACACGTAGCGTCAGTCCAGCGTCTGGGGGTCTACTCTCTTTCTCTAAAACGAAACTTCGCAAACGAACGTAATTAGTCGGTTATTAGACCCACACAAAATCGTTCAATCCACAATCGGTCACGAAAATTTTCTATGGATCCGTACTTCGTCTGCGTGTACGAAAACGAAATAGAGAAGAGCATAGAGATAATATTATGTAGGAGAGGAGTTAACGAAATTTCGTTCGTTTGTTTGCGAAGTTTCGTTTTAGAGAAAGAGAGTAGACCCCCTGATCTCTTTCGACCGGCCTTATACAAACCGGCCGATCATATGAAGAGAGTATTTTAGACGACCTAGCCGTGGCGCAGTGTGTAACGCTGTTGTCTTAACGTGCGGAGGTCCCGGGTTCGATCCCCGGCAGGGTCAATTTGGGAATTTATAATTTCTGAATTTTCCCTGGTCTGGCCTGGTGGGAGGCTTCGGCCGTGGCTAGTTACCACCCTACCGGCAAAGACATGCCGCCAAGCGATTTAGCGTTCCGGTACGATGCCGTGTAGAAACCGAATAGGGGTATGGGTTTAATATAACTACCACGCCCTTAACAGGTTAGCCCTGCATCATCACTTACCATCAGGTGAGATCGCAGTCAAGGGCTAACTTGTAGTGGATAAAAAAAAAAAAGAGTACCACTTTTTCCGCACACACTTGTGCAGTATAATAATGTTTCCCGTGCAGATGGATGGATAGTGGATGGATGGTGGTGGATGGTAATCCCTCTGGAAATCGGCCGCCGTGGCCGAAATTCACATTAAGATGTTACTACCATAGAACAGCGAGAAACCGAACGCGTTGGCATCCTTATGCGGTTGACGTCTTATCTGCTCGAATGACACGATTTTGTTCTACATTTCTGATACGAACCGCTAAAAATGCCACAGCGCACGTATTCACGAGGAAACGCTCAACTTATGTACCTTCAAGGCAAGAGTGAATAGGCATCTTCCAGGGCCCCCATGTAGGCAAGCGCGCTCCAATCTAGACCACATCATAGCTTTGCATCAAGCATGATAGTCATCAAGCGAATGCCTATCAAATAAATATTATAAATGCGAAAGTTTGGATGGATGGATGTAGGTATGTATGGATGTATGTTTGTTACTCAATCACGCTCCAACGGCTGAACGGATCTGGATGAAATTTGGCACAGAGATAGATTATGGTCTGGAATAGCACATAGGCTACTTTTTATCCCGGAAAATTAAAGAGTTCCCGCGGGAACCGAAAAACCTAAATCCACGCGGACGAAGTCGCGAGCATCAGCTAGTTTGGCAATAAAAAAAGATAATAACATACTTATAATGTAATGTGTTATTACCCTCCATTTTCAGATATTAAAAGAAATAAACCTGGACAAAAGCGGCAGTATTAGCATGAGCGAGTTTCAGCTGATTATCTCCAGGATACCGGAGTTTGCATCATCATTTTACTTTAGATTGTAGTCCTTGTACGAGTAAAGCTATTTGATGTTGAAGACTGAATTTAATTTGTTCAAATTTCGCGTCCTTTTTAGTCGCATTAGTGTTTTAGTTTCACTATAACAATTTCAAATTTCAACCGTATGTCAAAGTATATAAAGCTAAGATTAAGTTGTTATCAAAAGACTCCTCTTCACTCTGTACTTGTGTCGGCTCCAACGCATATACCTATACCATACACATATTTTTCTTGTTTTCTTAAAGATGAAAATGGGAATTTGCTTTATAGTAGGGATAATGTTAATTAGCCTGTATAAAGTTTAATAAAATAAAGATAGGTACCTACTAGTTAGTAGATAAGTCATAAGATGTATTTTCTACTGTCTATGACAAAAACTCTGTAAAAGTAGAGCGAAAACTTTATTGCAAGGAACTGGTCGAACTTTTTAAGCGGGATTTAGATGAATCGTGTGGTTAATATAGGTACAAGTTACAACACATTACTTGTATTGGGGTGTTGTAACGTAATCTGGCGCCACGATGCGATTGACCGACTTGAGTATTTCGATAACTCGGAATACAGAACAACATACAGTTTGTTCTGGGGGTCTACTCTCTTTCTCTAAAACGAAACTTCGCAAACAAACGAACGAAATTTCGTTAACTCCTCTCCTACATAATATTAAGTCTATGCTCCTCTCTATTTCGGTTTCGTACACGCAGACGAAGTACGGATCCATAGAAAATTTTCGTGACCGATTGGATTGAACGATTTTGAGTGGGTCTAATAACAGACTAATTACGTTCGTTTGCGAGGTTTCGTTTGAGAGAAAGAGAGTAGACCCCCTGTATTCTGAGCTCGATCATAATCGCGCCAGACCACCACAACCTCCAATAGTGTAGCGACTAGCGTCACGACACTCCTTAACAGTAATGTGTTCTAGCCCGTTACGTTCGAATTTTATCGGACGAAAGCTTTACAGGCAGCTTTATTGAAGCGGCCGGCAAGAGTGCGGTCTGGCAAGGCAGGAATACCGCTTGTACGAAGACCGGCGACAGGCAATACTACTGGCTGCTTATACTTCACGTGGTAAGCCGGGAACGATAGATACGTCCTGAAAATATCACGACTTAATAATGAAAGCCTATCTAAACGAGAAGATTTTTAGTTGCAGTAAATTATTGTTGGTTTCTAGATGACGTATTGAATTTGTAAGGATTAGCTTTGCCTGTAAGATCAAAGGTGTAAAAGCTAATTTAGAAATTATTTTCATAACTTTCCCTGCAAAAGCGATAGTAGGACTAAAGAACATAATATTAAACCACTGCGCCAAGAAGGTAGTTAAATATGTAACTTACGGCGTCATTTCAGAAGGGCACTGGTACGCGTAATCTGGATCTTTGAAGTAAAGCAGAGGGTGGTATGCTTTCGGAAAGCCCCTATAATAGTCCCTGTGCCGTTGACAAGCCTGGAAATATTGATATTTTGTTTTTAATTAATTAAAGCCGCAAGGTTTTGTGGTAAGACGTTAGGCAATAAATAATTCGATGATTTAGAGCGCGTCTCAAGTCTCAACCAGGGTCTCATTCAAGCTTCAGAGCGCCACGGGTCTCATGGCCACGGCTCACTACGACTATACAGACATTACTACAACAGACATTTAAATTAATGCTGGTGCTTCCCAGAGTCACGACTAAAAACACTGCAATATACAGTGGTGGTCATATAATTAAGAACGCTTATTTAAAGGAAAGATTTTTTCAAACTAACAAGTTTATCTAATTGCATGTATTATTTTGTATTTCTCTCGGTATCGCAAAACTTTTCCATACTAGCGGTACATTCGTTGATACACATGGTTGGCAAAAAAATAAATAGATAAACTTTATACATTAGATCTGAACCTAGTATTACTACTTACTGGCTGGTCACATAAATAAGAACGCTGAATAGTTTATTTTTTATTCAAATTTAACACTGTGGCTCTGTGGTTGTAGGTCACTATTCGTATAATTTTGGCGCCATTTAGTGCTGTAAAAGTCTTAAAGGTGATTGCTTCATATGAAAACAATGGGGAAAAATAAAAGTTGTGATAAATCTACAAGGGAAGTAATACTACAACTTCGCGAGAGGGATTGGTCGTATAAAAAGATAGCCATTCATCTGCAATGCTCAAAAACGATGGTTTTCCACGCTGTGAAGCATTTTGCCACGTATCAAACTACTTCAAATGCTCCGCGTGTACCTAAACAGAGAAAATCATCTCGTCGAGATGATCGAAATATTGTTCGTTTGGCAAAACAAAATCCTTTTAAAGGGTCTAATGAGCTGAGAAAAGAATATTTAGGTGAAAACAACCCCTCAGCAATCTAGCTACGCACTATTTGAAGGCGTTTGTTAGAAGAAAAGTTGCTCGGAAGGATAGCAAGGAAGGTGCCCATGTTGAAATGGTGCCATACGCAAGCCCAGCTTGCAATAAGGTATGAAAACTGACACTGTATACAGTTAGACAGTGGAAAAATGTTCTTTTTCTGACGAGACAAAAACAAACAGGGTATTTTCTGATGGAAAACGATATGTACGACGCCCTCCAAATAAAGCATTCGACCCTAAGTACACAAAAGTGGCATTAAAGCATGGTGGGAGAAATGTGAAAATTTTTTGGGTGCTTTAGCTGATAAAAGGAAACATGGATCAATACCACACCACAAAAAAATACTGGAAGAAACAATGTTACCTTATGCTGAAGACGTGCTTCCGGTTATTTGGACATTCAAGCACGACAATGATCCAAAGATCCAAAGCATAGGTACTGCACGCACCGTTAAGGAATTTCTCACATCGCGATCAGTTCCTGTCTTAGATTGGCCCGCTAACAGCCCAGATCTAAACCCAATAGAGCATCTTTGGTGCGAAGCCAAGACAAAGGTTTCAAATCGACAGTGTGGCAATGTAAGAGCTGTACGACGTTTTCTTAGACGAATGGAACTCTATCTCTCTTGCGAAATATCAAAAATTGATAGAGTCATGATGCCCCACCGGTGTAAAGCAGTATTAAAAGCCGTGGACATGCAACTAACTAATAATTTTAGTTTAAAATGTATTAAATTGCTTTTTTTCTTTACGCACTTCACATTAATGTGATTTATTTAATTTAAGTTTCATATAAAACAAATCTCGAGCAGTTTAATAAATCGTTCTTAACCGCTCGCTTGCTTTCGATTCCCAAAAAAACGTCGAGCTTTGCTCTTGAAATTTAGCACTATGCACTCGGCGCGGCCACCCTCATTAAAACTTGATTTACAATGGATTGAAGTGGCCTAGCGTATTTTTGTTTACCTTTTCGTGTAGACGATAACATAAGGAACAAAAAAACGTTAGTTATTTTGATATAAGTTGTGTGTATAACATTATATATTCAGACTAAAGTTAAGGTCGAACATATTTTGCCGGTTTAAGTCGAATAACGTGAAATTGCGAAAAAACTTGCGCGATAGGTATATAGTTTATCACGATTTTTATAAACTAGAATAGTTATTTGTACTATTTAACAAGAAACAATAATTATTGAGGTAGAAAATGTGCTTAAAAAAATTAAAGAATCCACGCGCAGTTTGCACACAGTTGTACAATTCGCCACTAAAACTAGGCTGACAATCATATCCGATTTACATAAAAACTATAAATCCTAGAACAAAAATATAACTTTGTTGATAAAGGCCAGTTTATTATCTTTAATAAAAATATAAAAAGTTTCCCATAAGTCTATAATCTCCTAAAATAAGTAACAAAAAACCCCAAGGGAGATTTTTTTTAAAGAAAAAAAAATAGCGATTTCAAACTAAAATTACGACGATACTATGCTCTCCTTTAACCAATTTCAACCATGTTATAAATAGATCTAATACTAATGTTAATAGATATGGCAAAAAACTACTAAGTATCTTTAGAATTTCAGTAATTGAAAGCTTAAACTTACGACGAGTTTCAACCTAAAAACTCGCAACAAGCTCGAATGAGCGTCAAGAGTAGCAAGATGGCGGCGGTAGAAGCTAGGGTTGCCTCTGACCAAGTAATTTATTTAACATATCGGGTTTGAATAAAACTTAAAAAAATATAAAAACGTATATATTCTAATAACATTACGTAATGAGTTTTATAAGATCTTATGGGTACTTCTCAGGCTCCTCATTATTTGATTGACTTCGGTGGCACAATTTTTTTTTTATTTGAGACATACTAGCTGGAAATATCAAATCTAGATTTAATTTAGTTAATATTGGTAGTAAAGGGAACTTTATAGACCCAGCGGTTACATCGTAATTCGATTTTCAAAAAATGGTGTCCACCGAAATCAATATTTTAGTCACCGAAATCAAAATAAAATTATTTATGGAGGTATTTAATATTTTGAAGACTAAACGTAAAGAATTTCAGGTTAATTTTACAATAAAATATTTTATTTTATCAACATATTTACTTACAACATAACATATACCTACCTAGTACCTACATTAATTACTTAACTTAGATTTAGGAAAATTTACGAAAATCAACTTTGTACTTATGTATGTATTTTAAATAAATGACAATATACTAAATGAAATTAAAAATAGTAACCATAACAAAGTAGGAACTTAAAACAGTCTCTATTTAGATCTATCATAACACACATAGTCCAGTCGCTCATTTTGAAGCGAAAAAAAAGTAAATTGTTATTAGGATGGGAACAGTTGGAAATAATATATGATAATGATAAAGTGGCATATAATAAACGTTAAAAATAAATGCGTGAGCAGGGGTTTTTCCAGATATATTTGGGGGATGATAAGGGGTGGAATTTTGGATTATTGTGATTTCCGGCGAAAGTTGACTTCGGAGAGAAAAGTGTACAATAGAAAAGTTATAGATCATAAAAAGTTCTACCACTTTTATATGAATGGTTTTTTCACATAACCTAAAAATCTCCGAGTAAAATGCAAGCGTTTTTTATTTTTCATTTACACAAAAATAATTTTATTTTGACGAAACTTGGTGAAAGTATACATTTTTGTATTTAAAATATTCACAAATTTTTTCAGATAAAAATGTTAAGAGACTTCCGAGATAATCACGTTTTTCGGCCCAAAAAAATATTTTTCAAATTAAAATTCCCCTTTGGAAAATTGTCGTAGAGACTTCTTTCAGGTCGCAATTTTTTCGTTTTGAGTTACACTTTCTTATGAAATAATAAAAAAATACAGCCCCCATTTAGAAACATGCTCAAAAATGGGAAAAATCAAAAAATGAATTTTGCAACCATCTTTTTTTTACTAAATAGATTAACTTTTTCCACCGAAAACACTGATATCAATCCCACTGAAATCAAAATAATGAGCAATATCCCAGATTTTTACAAAAGTATCCTAAATTTATAATAATAACCTCTTTAATTGCAATCTAGCACTCATACGATATACGTTTGTATAAATTAAATAATAGTAGTTTAAATAGATATGGATAGAACAGTTCCACCGAAATCAAGTTTATGGGTATACCAAGCCACCGAAAGCGATTACTTACCTTAATAAAAGGGACGCACAGAGAGGCACAGACGTGTTGCCTTTAACCACCGATGCGGCGCGACGGATAGATTGTCTTACTCTTACTACTATTCTCGCAGTTATTAAAGTACAGAAGTTATAAGAGAATTGGAGCGCGCCACCGGTATCAATTCTAAACGTCGGACGCGAAAACAATTTGTTGTAAGTTGTCAACTAAGGCCTATTATTGATTATAAATATTATAATTTGAGCTAGTAACTAACTAGTTTCTTGTAAGCACCTGCAAAATAGTGGCATATTTTATAGAAAAAAAGAAAAAAAAAATTTTTCAACGCTATATGGGGTGCGGGACACGGCACCGAGGTCAATATTTCCGCGGTTTTCTTTTTTTAACTTAACTTACATAATGTTTACCTAAAAAAGGACATAGGCCCCCCCTAATATTTTGATCATATCTACCATACATAAAATTATCAAGTGGCTAGCAATCTATTTCATACAGGTTTTCGACCCGGACACGCTTTTTTGAGCCATTTGAGAATGACCCTTATAGTAAAAAGAAATTCTGAGTATTTTGCCACCGATTTTTAGAGATGTATTGGTCAAAATAACAATATTTTAATACATTTGTTCAATTAGTAGACTTTTCCATTTTTGTTTAGCGTGCGGAAAGTTCTTCTTTTCCGCACTAGCACTTTTTTGTTTTCTTCCTGCATTTAACATCCAAATGTATGAAGGAGATTTTTTATCAAAAAGTTTTGTGTAAGTATAATTTTTTGTATGAAATTACTACTTTACAGCGTAAATACTGATATTACATTAATTAAATTAAAAACAAATTTAAAATAAATAAATAAAAAAAGGGATGTATGCTCAATGTAATTTTCTACCACAAAAACACCCAAAACCAAGTCACCAACCAACAACTACATCCCCATCTGCTGCATCACAGTCAAATGAAAAAAACAAACGTAAATAATTTTCTTAAAAACCACAAAAACACCCAAAACCAAGTCACCAACCAACAACTACATCCCCATCTGCTGCATCACAGTCAAATGAAAAAAACAAACGTAAAAAAAGCCGCATGATAAGTGCCGAGTGCCGACCCTGACAGTGAAACTTACTTTGCTTTCTGGTAGCGATTGTTGCCAGAGCAATATTTCGATACAACTTACTCACTTGTCGCAAATATTCATATAATCCAGCACATCTACAAGATATTATATGACTACTTTACCTTTTATGATTAAAATAATGTCTAAACTTTATTATTTCACACATAATATCACGAAGTTTTGAGAAACTACGATAAATATTACCACTTTAAATATGTATACAAACAACGTCAACAAAGATGCGGACAATTCTTTCAATTTTAGCACATTTTACATCAAGTATCATTGAATTAAATATTAAAATATCATAGAACAGCTATTCTAGATTAATTTGGTACCTTATAAGTAATAAAAACTAATAAATGAGAATACTTAAGGCATTTTTTCGTAGAGACACAATTACGCTGAGCACAAAAATTCACTAAGTCGCTACTTCAAACTTTAGATACCAACTGTATAAAATATTTCGTTCTACAACGTTGCAAACTTGCATTCAGATGTTAGATTATCTATGGTGGTATGCTTTAGAAACGTTTTTAGAGAACCTTACGCAGTATAAAACAGAGTTCAAAGTCGTTTAATAGAAAATAAATTTTGGCAACGATCGTTGCCAAAAGCAAGGCTCGACGTTTTTAGTTTGGAAACGATCGTTGCCAGAAGCAAGCGAGTAGTTAATTATTTGTCCAGCTTCATTACTATTTGAATTTGTTACTATAGAGAATAAATACAATTTGTAAAAAAAAATAGTTAGCGATTTTATTCTATATTCCTAATCTCGTTTGCTCTATTAATGTGGCTATTTCATAACATAGCTAGTTACTTCTTAGAAGGAACACTTATCTACACATGACATGATTTAGATTTAAAAAATCTGGAACTTCAAATCGTTCTTAATTATATGGCCACAACTGTATTTGCAACATTGATGGTTAGCGACATGTCACTGCAAAAGACGTAAATATACCTCCCAGTGCAGCGTGTATGAAGTATGAACTAGTCTGAAGTTCTAAGCTAATCTACTTTTTTCTCTCTGTCTGAAACCTATTTTCACTATCACTATTTTTTTTCGGGGTCCTAGTGTATCTCGATCTAATAAACAAAATTAAAAATAATAATTACTAACGTAAGTAAAAACACTGAGTGCCTACTAGCAAAAAAAATAGATTAAAGAATAATTAAAACAAACATGCTCAACTGTTTCCCGCACTGGACACATATATATTTTTTTTTTAATCCACTACAAGTTAGCCCTTGACTGCGATCTCACCTGATGGTAAGTGATGATGCAGTCTAAGATGGTAGCGGGCTAACCTGTTAGAGGCATGGCAGTTAATTAAACCCATACCCCTATTTGGTTTCTACACGGCATCGTACCGGAACGCTAAATCGCTTGGCGGCACGTCTTTGCCGGTAGGGTGGTAACTAGCCACGGCCGAAGCCTCCCACCAGGCCAGACCAGGGAAATTTCAGAAATTATAAATTTCCAAACCCTGCCGGGGATTGAACCCGGGACCTCCGCACGTTAAGGCAACAGCCCTCAACACTACGCCACGGAGGTCGTCAAACTCCTAGTCCCCCGTCTCCCGTGTCTGAGGAGCAGCAACGCATCCATCATCGCGGAGCTTAAAACGGTGGAGATACTGTGCAAGTCCTCCGTGTACGGTCCTTATAATTTTCCATTACGATACGCCAACCAACTATTAGTACATTGTTCACCGAGGGGAGAAAGTGACCGATTACTATCGAGGGTGTAGTTTGAGGCCCGAGGCGTAGCCGAAGGGCCGCAATACACGCGAGGTAGGAATCGTACTTTCTACCGAGTGATACATAGTGCTTTATACTACACCTGCGAGGAAAATAAGCGATAATTAGTGATTAAACGAACTTACAAAGGTTTAAAATAATAAATAAAATAAATATTTTTTATTTCAGGCAATTTTACAAACCCATATTCAAAATACAGAAACATAAAAAAAAAAAAATAAAAAAAAAAAAAAAAAAAAAAAAAAAAAAAAAAAAAAAAAAAAAAAAAAAAAACAAAAAAAAAAAGGTTTAGGTTAATAGTTAATAATAGTTAATAGTCCTTAATTAGGTTAGGCTAGCTAGCTTTAATTTCTAATGTATTGTTTTCAAAAAATTTAAAAAAAAAATTAAAAAAAAAAATGATGTTCTATCTTAACTATATGAGTCGCTTCATTCGAAGCTTTACTATCACAACTAGACTACATTTTGAGGATTATTTCAATATAGATTTCGATATCGACAATCGACATCGATATCGACAATCGACATCGATACCGACAATCGACATCGATATCGATATCGACTATCAATATCGGATATCGATATCGACTATCGACATTCACCATATTATTTGACTTTTCTATGTCAAATATGGTGAAGCTGCTTCTAATATTATATTTCCTTAAGGTAAGACATCCAAATTCTCAACGTCCATACCATATTTACTTAAAATTAAAAAACAACAGCGCGTTAGAAATGGATTTTCATACAGTTTTCTCCCCGCTTAGCACGTTAGAAATGAAATTTCATACATCTTTTCCTCCCGCTTAATTGGTTTGTAGCAATGACGTACTTTCTACCTCGTTTTGACAAAAGCAAGAGGGTACTTTCCGAGCGGGTGTAGTATAAAGGTCTATATCTAACTTCTAACCTACTTAGCTGATAGTTAGGTACTTACTTCATAAAATGTTTCAATTTCATCCTGCCTTCCATTATCAACGAAATAAATGTCCATTTTATTAATTTTTGTGGTTGAAAATTTTGAATTTTGAGTTACTTAGCGCCAAGATGACAACCACCGACCAGAAAAAGAAGAAGACAACTTCTGACAACTTTGTTAATAACACAGAGTATTTATATGTCTGTGGTTAATAAACCATCCCACCCATCCATGTAAACCATAGAGTAAGTCTATGGATTGTGCCATAGAATTAGGAATTACGACTTACGTTGTGCCACAGAGTTATAAAGTGTGCGTTGTGCACTCAACTCTCAACTTATCTCTGCTCATCTCTGACACGTCAGAAGCCTATTTCTCTGTTTCATACATTTATTCGGGTTAGAGAGAGACACGTCACAAGGCTTCATAAGTCCATGGCTTCACGTGACTTCCTGTGTCGATCTCTCTCGTCTCTCTCTATAACCATGTATGATACCATGGACTTAATAATAATGTATATTATACAGGGTTAATTGTAATTTACCAACAACCTCTGAGATATAACTTCTATACATGATACTGAACAACATTTGTTCAACGACTTTTCACATAACTCAATAAATTAACCAAAAAAAAAATTCTAAGTTTTTGTTGAAAAGTCTGTCAGTTTTTTAACTCTATGGTCAATTTATGTAATGCCTTTTCCACACCTGCGTGATGAAGCGTCGACTACTAACCGCGCAACAATTAACGTCCGAAGTTATCACTTCTCTGTCGTATTTACAAATGCTTTGGACGTAAATTACTAACATCGGGCTGAGCTATCGTCTGCAGGTCAATAATTTCTTCCTACACTAGCGTTTGTCGTGAACACCAAAAAAACTTCTCGCGGCGACAGACGTAAGTATCGGACAGTCATTAAGTACCTACCATACGCGCACATGAGTGGCACATGATAAGCATGTTGTTTACTTGGCAATTTCCCGCGCTTTTTTCGGAAGGGCAAAATTACCACCTATCAATCCCTTATTAGTTTATTCACCTACCTACCTACATTCTTCACACCTAACCTAGCTAGGTACCTACAAAACCTTCAACAGTCAACACGAACAGGCTACCTAATGCCTCAGATACCTACCAAATATCAATCTAACCAACACATAAAATACACACATAACCTGCGTACCTAACATTTAACTTATCTGCCTAACGCGTCACCTAACTACCTAGTACCTATTTACCACCTGACTTACCTACAAACCTAACACCTAAGTAGGTAAGTATCTGTTCGAGACTTGAATTTGAGCATCTCTGTATGTGTCGTATTCCTCATTGCTGAGGGTCGTGAACCATTTCCATAAATCGAAACGCTTTCTTTAAGGATCATAATGCGGCGAGTTCCCAGTTTCCACTTCCAAATAGGTACTTTCCCATACGGCTCAACAAAGTGTACCTACATAGGTACTTACCTACCTAAATAATGCCGATTTATTAGCGATTTTACAGATCAGATGTTAGTGATAAAAATCAGGACTAAGTTTAATTTGCTATCCGAGTCATCGAAGAAACAAAAATAGGTAGGTAGGTCTTTAAACGGACCTCCAAGCCCGGTTTAGTCCGAATCAACGTGACAACCAGCAGAATCAGCTGATATGCGAATTGTTACTTACCTACTATTCAGAATTGAGACTTCAAGCGGTACGCGGCGGCGAGTGACACAAACAAGATCGAATTCAAAGGCCGCCGCGCCGCGCCGTCCGGCCTCTAAAGGTGAACGCACACTTATCCGAGCCGAACGCGTCGAACGAATCGAAGTCAAGGAGGCCTCGCACACTCCGCACCAGAAGAATCGACCGCGCCGAAAGAATCGACACAAAACAATGAAGAAATAGTACTCTCGCGTTGCTCTGTCATAGGCAACTGATAGAATGCGAGCGCATCGGTTGAGTCGACCGCATAAACCGCGCCGAGAATCTGATGACGTCATCCGAATTTGTCTAGGATTACTGGGGTTCTTGCAGATTCGGACGATTCGACGCGGAGAAGTATGCGAGGTTTTATGAGATTTCATATACAGAATTCTGAAATTCGTTTAGTTCGACTCGTTCGGCTCGGATAAGTGTGCGTTCACCTTAATGAAAATACGAGAAATGTTTGTTCCGTGCGCAGAAAGCTTGCGCCCGAGTAGTATAGGTAGGTACCTACTTGGAATTTATCATTTCATTGATTCCCGCCGCGTAATTTATTCCAATACGTACGTAATGATAGGCTACTTAACTAGGTATCTACAGTCAATTGAAATTAAACAAAAATGTATCAATTTATTTCATAAAAAGTGAAGTTAGGTATTTAGGTAGTATTTAGGTAGTTACTAGTTATGTACCTACTACCTAGTCCTACCTATTAACTTAAGATTCACTAAGTGAATCTTAAGTTAATAGGTAAAAAATAACTAGCCAAGTGAATTTCACTTGGCTAGTTATTTTTTTTTAATGCAGGCGTACCTACCTATTTAAAAAGTGGCATTAGCAATTATTGAATAAAACATTCTACTGAATTAAAATGGAAATTTTGCTTACAAAAATTAATTATTATTCACTGGCCCAGTAATGTGGTACCTATTTAAAATTCCTGCCCACACATTAACACTAAAACGGTGTTGAAAACTATGCTCTCTAGGTTGGTGGGGGTTTTCAAACGACCATAAATGTTCATTTCTAGTGTTAAAGAGTCCAACTCTACCAAATGTAGCTTCATCGGTCCATAAAACTGTGGGCCTCTCTGCTAGCACTTAGCAGCCAGTTACAAAAAGCAACCCGCGCTGGTTTATCGGGATCGGTGAGTTCTTGGACCCGATGCAGGTGAAAAGGGTATTTCCCCTCATTGTGGATGACGCTCCAAGCAAAGTACTGCGACACATTAAACCTTCGGGCTGCATCGTTGGTAGGTACTTGCTGCTGGAATTTCTTCAAAAAATTGTATAATGTTTTCCTCTTCACGCACTGTGCGCCTCGGTGGTCGACCACGATCCCTAGATCTAGGATGGAATTGTCCGTGATCCCTTAATCGCTGTGTGGCAGCCAGCATCGTCACGCGGCTTGGCCTACCTATTTACGTTAGGGAATCGCCTTGCAAACTCGCGGCAAGCTTCCGAAACGTTATTACCACATATCGTGAGCACTCGGACCATTTCAGTGTATTCGATGTTAGAATATCGATAAGCCATCCTTTAAGCACTAGGCAGTAGGCACAGAACAGAACCTATGCAAACACAGTACCTATGCGAATAACGGCGCGTGCGACCGACTGAAAGCGACTGAATTGACCTGCGCCTTTGACGCGCCGTGCCGCCCACCGCGATTCCCTTTGATAGGTACGCACCGCGTAGAGTTATTAAAATTTTAGAACAGAAAAATAAATATTTTTATTTTTGTAAGAAAATTTTATTTTTTTATTTTTAGGAATTATAAAAGGGTTGGATTTAGTATCGTTTGGCAGGAGGAGGGGGGTGGGGGGGGGTTTTGGGGGAGGAGGGGGGTGCCCCCTACCCCCCGACACTACTCCCATTACAAGGTAATGCACCGTTTTTTTTTCTATGAATTTTTAAAAATCTCATTTTATGCCTTGCTGACAGCATAGCGGTGGTACTCTTTCCTCCTCTGCTCCCACTATCAAGAGCGAGCGAAGCGAGCTCGGGACTTGGGGGCACTCCGACTCGGATAGGTTAGGTTAAGAAGAGGATGGCGGGGTCTGTAAGACCCCGCCATCCTCTTCTGTGGTTATTTACTTTGTTTACGTCCCAGAATAAGGAGCCCCGCGAAGCGGGGCTCCGTCGACCGGCCTTGGAGGGGGTGAGAGGGAGAGGGTGAAGTCTAAGGAGTTTTCCTAGCGTCCCCACTTTCTCCTTGCTTTGCTGACAGCATAGCGGTGGTACTTTTTCCTCCTCCGCTCCCACTATCAAGAGCGAGCGAAGCGAGCTCGGGACTTGGGGGCACTCCGACTCGGATAGGTTAGGTTAAGAAGAGGATGGCGGGGTCTGTAAGACCCCGCCATCCTCTTCTGTGGTTATTTACTTTGTTTACGTCCCAGAATAAGGAGCCCCGCGAAGCGGGGCTCCGTCGACCGGCCTTGGAGGGGGTGAGAGGGAGAGGGTGAAGTCTAACTCCCCCTCCCCCTCTAAAGTACTTTTTCCTTTGGAGGGGGGGTTCACCCCCTCCCTTCCTACCCCTCCCCCCTACCCCTCTCCCCTCCTCCATAAATGAGGTTCATGATATCAAAAAAATATACGAAAACATAACCTCAAAATGAGATTTTTAAAAATTCATAGAAAAAGAACGGTGCATTACCTTGTAATGGGAGTGGTGTCGGGGGGTAGGGGGCACCCCCCTCCTCCCCCAAAACCCCCCCCCACCCCCCTCCTCCTGCCAAACGATACTAAATTTTACCCTTATAAAAAGTCGTGGAACAAAAGTTATTTACTTTGGTGCATAGAACTTGCCTGTAGAAGGTTGTTGGTATTTTACAATTAACCCTGTATATTAAGTCCATGTATGATACTGACGCTGCTTATCTTGGACGACCAAACATTTTATAAAACGCCCAGTTGGGCGTCCGACTTGTAGTGCTTTGACTTGGTATTTAAGCTCATAGGTATATGTATACCTAATCAAAGTTGTAGTGCATGCCCCTCACCTGTATAAGCCTGTCCTTGTCTGCGTCATAGCGCTGTCCCGCTTTTCAAACTAGATGGCGTTAGTAAAATAAGTCCACATTCTTTGTTTGACAGGGCCCGTTTATTTAAATTGAGGTCGTTGAGGATAACTATAAATAGTAGACAGCTATAACTTCATAGAGGGGGACTAAGTATTTATCTTTCAAAACCGATAATTTTTTAAATTTTAGACTCCAATAATTACTGTTTCAGGTTTTTGCAATATAATATTTTAAAAAACTTGATTTCAAAAATGGTATGTATTTACTAACTAAATTTTTACAAACTTTTCTAAAACATTATTTCTAAAATTTCTTTCAATCTAAAAAAACCTTTTAGATAGGTACGATTAAAAAATATTTTCTTGTTTTTCATATATTTCTTTTGCACGTAAATTCATCTGATAAAAGCTTTGCAAGCAGCCTTGTTGTATCGACCACCTAATGACCGATTAGGTAGCTGCGGAAAACCAGAGGTTCGCCCGGTTGACGAAGGTAAAACTGCTGGTTGCTTGTACCGTACATGGAATGGTGGGTAAGTCAGATACACTCTGTAAAAAAAGTTATAAAGTTTTTAAAAATAAACGGTTTAGTTAATATTTACATACAACGTGAATGTTGAAATAGTGGGAAGATATATTTTTAGTTGGGTAATCTAAATATATAAAAGGCAAAGGTGACTGACTGACTGACTGACTGACTGACTGACTGACTGACTGATCTATCAACGCACAGCTCTAACCACTGGTCGGATCGGGCTGAAATTTTGCACTCAGATAGCTATTATAACGTAGGCATCCGCTAAGAAAGGGTTTTTAAAAATTCCACCCCTAAGAGGGTGAAATACTGGTTGAAAGTTTGTATGAAACTCCGTCATTTCTCAAGTTATATCCATGAAAATTGGTTTACAAGCTACGGGTAAAAATTAAGAAATATGTGTTTCACAGTTTTTGAAATTTGAGTTACATAGGCTACTTTTTATCCCGGAAAATTGAGGAGTTCCCGTAGGAATTTAAAAAAATTAGTCCACGCGGACGAAGTCGCGGGCATCAGCTAGTCTAATATATAATGGAGCACTAGAGTAGAGGGGTTAGCACGAAAGTTGAGATTTACACTTCCACAAGGATCTAACTAATAATTTAGTTATTTTTTTTAATTCTGTCACTTTCTCGGCACCACTACAGCCCATTAACGTCTCACTGCTGGGCACAGGCCTCCACTCTCATAGCAGAGAGGGAATTAGAGCTTAGACTCACCACGCTGCTCCAATGCGGGTTCGCGGACTTTAACGACTATTATCATGTCAAAGTGATAACAACCGGCACCGCGACGGCTTAACGTGCACGGCACGTGCAAGGCACGGGGGTGAAACACCGCCAACTTCCTAACTCCGGGCTAGTACTGAGAATTTCTAGTCAGAAAAACCCAATTCTTGTTATGGCCCGATCCGGGACTCGAACCCGGGACCTCGTCGGCCGCAGTCGAACATGCCAACCACTAGACCAACGAGGCAGTGACCAGTGTTCGCGGCAACCGCATTATAATTTTTTTATTGACCGAATCAGTTAAAAAGTCCTTAACTATGCCAGTGGGCCTTAGTATGACATTTCAATCACTATAAAACCTGTTCCTATGCTTGAATAAAATCTTAGAAAAAAGAGAAATGAAATAATTTATTGTTCTGCCGTCTATTTCCGTCGTTGCACAACTAAAACAAAAGTTACAGGTACTTAGTTTACTTACTGAGACATTTCAGACGGACACTGGAATGCATATTCTGGTTCCCTAAAGTATGTAATAGGATGGTAACGTTTGGGATATCCTCTATAATACTCTCTCTGCATCTGGCATGCCTGTAAGCAATTATCCATACTAAAATTATAAATGCGAAAGTATGTCTGTCTTTCTGTCAGCTACTTACACTTTCACTTAGGTACTGTTCAATCGACTTGATGAAATTTGGTACCTACAAGGATAAGTTGTATCCCGGGGAAGGACATGGGCCAGAAAATGGAAAGTTAAAGAGTTCCGGCGGGAATGTAAAACCTCAATCCACGCGGACGAAGCCACGGGCAGCATCTAATACATATGAAATATTAGAGCGTTTACCCGGTTGCAGGTAGTTTTCATATCTATAGGTAGGTACTAATATTATAAATGAGAAAGTTTGGATGGATGGATGTCTGTTACATAATCACGCCAGAACGGCTGAATGAATCTGGATGAAATTTGGAACAGAGATGTCGACAGAGATAGGCCGAAATGTCGGGTGTAAATGAATAATCTGAGGCCAAGAGAATATAACCACTACTGATCTGAGGAATGAATGGCACAACACAGAGTGAGACCATAATAATCTACGGATTTTAATCAGATTCGTCTATTTATTAAACACTAGCGGACGCCCGCGACTTCGTTCGCGTGTCGTGTGAAGTTTTTTAATTCCCACAGGCACTCCTTAGTGTTCCGGGATAAAAAGAAGCCTACATCACTCTCCAGCCTACTCAACTATACCCATGCAAAAAATCGCGTCGCGTCGATCCGTTGCTCTGTTGCGGCGTGATTGAAAGACAAATTCTCTATTTGACGTCCTTGGGGATAGAAATTTTTAAAACTGTAAAATCCGTATTTCATAATTTTAAACCTGAAGCCCAAATACCAAGTTTCATGGCTATAACTTGAAAAATGAAGGACTTTCGTACAAACTTTCAACCCCTATTTTACCCCTTCAGAGGTAGAATTTTCAAAAACTGTGAAATACGTATTTCTTAATTTTTTACCCGTAGCTCATATACCAAGTTTTATGGATATAACTTGAGAATTGACGGACTTTCATACAAACTTTCACCCCCTGTTTCACCCCCTTAGGGGTGGAATTTTGAAAAATCCTTCATTATTGAGCGCCTACGTCACAAAAGGAACCTACTGTCAAAATTTCAAGTTTCTAACCCCAGCGGTTTAGGCTGTGCGTTGATATATAAGTCAGTCAGTCAGTCAGTCAGTCAGGACTTTGAATTTTATATAGCGTTTAAGTTTTTTTCCCCATAGGCACTCCTTAATTTTCCGGGATAAAAAGGAGCCTTTGTCACTCTCCAGGTACCTCAACTATACCCATGCAAAAAATCACGTTGATCCGTTGCTGCAGTGTGATTGAAGGAAAAACTCTATTGAACGGCCTTGGCGATCGAATTTTCAAAAATGGTGAAACACGTAGGTACTTCTTCATATTTAACCGTCAGCTCAAATATCAAGTTTCATGGCTTTTACTTGAAAAATGAATGACTTTCATGCAAGGTTTCAACCCCTATTTTACTCCTTCGGGGGTGAAATTTTGAAAAACTGGGACACACGTATTACGGAAAGCCAAAATACAAAGTTTCGTTATATATAACTTGAAAAATATCGTGAGAAATGCGGGACTTTCATACAAACTTTCACCCCTTAATTCACCCCTTTGGGGAACGAATTTTTAAAAATTGTGAATTACATACTTCTTCATATTTAACTGGAAAACCAAGCGCTAGGTATCACGGCTATAACTTGAAAAATGAAGAACTTTCATACAAACTTTCGACCCTTATTTGAACCCTTTCGGGGTAGAATTTTGAAAAACTGTGACACATGATCTTCTTTATTTTTTAACGAAAGCCAAAATACCAAGTTTCGTTGATATAATTTGAAAAACGTTCATACAAACTTTCATCCCCTATTTCACCCCTTTGGGAATTTTCAAAAATGTTGAAACACGTACGCTAGCCCAAATGATAAGTTTCACGGCTATAACTTGAGAAATAAAGGACTCATACAAACTTTCAACCCCTATTTCACCCCTTTGGGAATTTTCAAAAATGTTGAAACACGTACGCTAGCACGCACGTAGGCTATAACTTGAGAAATAAATAACTTGAGAAATAAAGGACTCGTACAAACTTTCTACCCCTATTTTACCCCATTGGGGGTGGAATTTTGAAAAATGTTGACGCACACTTATTCTTATTTTACCAAAAGCCCAAATGCTAAGTTTCATGGCTATAACTTGAGAAATGAAGGACTTTCATACAAAGTTTCAACCCCTATTTTACCCCTTTGGGGGTGGAATTTTGAAAAATTGTGACACACGTACTTCTTTATTTTTTACTGAAAGCCAAAATACCAAGGTTCGTTGATATAACTTGAAAAATGTTTTGAGAAATGAAGGAATTTTTTACAAACTTTCATCCACTATTCCACCCCTTTGGGTGTAGAATTTTCAAAAATGGTGAAATACATACTTCTTCATTTCTAACTGAAAGCCCAAATGTTAAGTTTCATGGCTATAACTTGAGAAATGAATGACTTTCGTACAAACTTTCAACCCCTATTTTACCCCTTTGGGGGTAGAATTTTGAAAAACTGTGACACACGTACTTCTTTATTTTTTACTTTAAGCCAAAATACTAAGTTTCATGGATATAACTTGAGAAATGACGGACTTTCATACAAACTTTAACCCTCTATTTCACCCCCTTAGGGGTGGAATTTTGAAAAATCCTTCCTTAGTGTGCGCCTACGTCACAAAAGGAACCTACTGTCAAAATTTCAAGATTCTAACCCCAGCGGTTTAGGCTGTGCGTTGATATATAAGTCAGTCAGTCAGTCAGTCAGTCAGTCAGGACTTTGAATTTTATATATATAGATAAGTATTAAGTACATTGAAAAAAAGTTTTGTTATTCTAGTGAGTATTATTTTTGGGTTCGATGATGATATTATAACAAAAAAAAATTGTTTGGGCTAAACATAGATTTAAGATTGGTCTCCGCTGCGCTTCAACGGAGTAGCGCAGCGGCCAATCCAATCCTAAATCTATGGGGCTAAATTAAATGATTTTACATCTCTCATATTCGGTAAGTAGGTCCTTATTACCCCCAAATGGAGCTTGTAGGTGACCAATTAGCGCTCTGGGGTAATAATGTAGCTAGAAAAGCCCTAGGGCGGTAAGTAATTAAAAAAAGTATGATGGTTAGATGTACGCGAACTTTTTGAAAGAGTGAAGAGTTTTTTTTAAATTACTTACCGCCCTAGGGCTTTTCTAGCTCCATTATTACCCTAGAGCGCTAATTGGTCACCTACAAGCTCCATTTGGGGGTAATAAGGACCTACTTTACCTCACAATCGAGATGTAAAGCAGAGTAGTTAGCTCGGGTGTAAGCATCAATTGCACCCTCGAACTATAGGCACCCTCCCTGCGCTCGTGCGCCTAAATATCTCGGGCTGCAATTGATGCCTTACAACCCTTGGCTACTAATCTACTATTAAAATCGACATTAGAAATTGATTAGGCTAGGTGCTTAATGCTTTTAATACGAACTTCATAAAACCTTTCAATTTCCTCTTGTCTTAACATATCTAAAAATAAAATATATTTGACCATATTTGTTAATATTTGTAGTTTTCTACTAGCGTAACGACAAATCAAAGAGTATAATAATATACAGCGACAAATGCAGAAAAAATTGCATATGACATCCCGAGACATTTAAGCATCTTTTTTTTCTGGTCGGTGCTGACTGCTGAGTCTGTGCCTGTGAAAAGGCCTGTGACTGTTCTGTTGTATGTAGGTATGGAGGTAGGTTTGTGAATTACGACATGCTTGCATGGTAGGTACCTAACGTGGTGGCACCAGTTATGGACAGGGTTAAGCGCTGGGTCAACCACGTTGGGCTATATTTTTTAATTTTTTGAATCTTAGGGTTGCGAGTTTCTAATGATATTGTCAGATAATAAGAGCTTCTTATTAACTTCTAAAAACTAGAAATATATGAATGGGATTAGAAATAGAAAAATACTAAAAACGTTCAACAAAATATCTGCAAAATCCCTAAAATGGACAGTCAAAAGCCAGTGATGGACGCATTTTGGATGATATTATTATAATTCTTCTCGTATCGATCTATATCAAACAAACAGGATTCGTCAGATGCTAGGCTAGACCTCTGGACATTACACTTTTAAAATCATATTATCATACCAAATAGATATGGCAAAAAATGAAAATGCTCAATGTTTTTTTCACCCGTGTATTTGGTAAATCCTACATATATATGTATTATCGTAAGGTTATATTTAATCATCACAATCAAGAGATCACAACTCTTAGGATATACCAACCTAACTAATTTGGTTTATCAATTTTAAACCTTTTTTAATAATTATACATACAAAGACACGAAGAAGATAATTACGTAGAGCCTCGATAATCCGTACTCTGGCTAACCCGAACGTCGCTGTAATCCGAACTGCCGACTGCCCCTCTCTCTCCGTTACTGTGACCGCTGATCTTATGTTTTGTCTTCAGTTGCGAATGAGTCACCTCGCGTGTTCACGTTACTCTGTGCTAAACTCACGCACCACGTGTTTTAGAGGTTATAAAAATGGTTCCTACACCAAAACGCAAACATAAAACTTTAACCATAGCTGAAAAGTCTGCCATACTGGATAGTTTGAAAGATGAAGTGTCTGGAACGTCTCTTTCCCTATGGTGTTGGAAAATCGACAATTACTGATTTAAAGACAAAAGAACAGAAAATAAGGTCATTTGTAGCTCAAACCGAGAAAGGTCCAAGGTTTAAGAAAAACGCTAAAATTGCCAGAAAATCCAGTGCTCGAAGAAGCACTTTTCACTTGGTTTTTAGAGCAAAGACGAAGACACGTTCCTTTATCAGGCAAAAACGTAATGCAAAAAGCCAGATTCTTTCATAAAAACTAACAGGGTCTGATTTCAGTGCAAGTAGAGGGTGGCTGGATAATTTTAAAAAGCGTCATGGCATACGGCAGCTGAAAGTGTCAGGTGAGAAAGTCTCTAGTAATGCGGAGGCTGTTCAACCATTCCAACAAAAATTTTTTGAAAGCGATTAGAGAATAAGACCTTTGTCCTGAACAAATCTACAATGCAGACGAATCAGGATTGTTTTGGAAGGTTCTGTCAGGATCTCCTGGATCCAAGGTATCAAAAGAAACAATCACTTTTATGCCTTGTGCAAATCGACAGGGAATCATAAATTACATTTACTAGTCGTGGAGAAGGCCAAAAAGCCAAGATCTTTTGGATCCGTAAAATTACCGGTGCATTATAAAGGACAAAGGCGTGCTTGGGTAACTAGAGATATTTTCCTGGAGTGGTTCAGAGGACATTTCGTTCCCGAAGTCCATCTGTTCCGGTGTATAGTTCTTTTTGGGTGCCATCTAAAATAATATCCGGTTATGGACACCCAGTCATGTACAATTAAGAGTCATGTACAATTATGGACACCCACTTATGGACTATGTTCATAACTGGAAGGAGTCATTTGTGATAATCTTTTCAAAGATGTATAGTTGTAGGACTATTTAAAGTGCAACTTATTTATAAAACTTTAAATATACCTAAAATCACAGATGTAGTACTAAACAGATACCGCGCTCGGAACACGGCAGTGCGGCCAAAATTGATTTGAGTGTGCGTGACAGCACTGTCTGAACACATGCATCAGTGTGCGTGAAATGTTGCCAGATTAATAAAAAAATGCCAAATTAATGAAAGAAAATCTATTTGTTGGTTCTTTCTTTAGGCCTTACGACATATGGTAGGAGAATAACTTATACCTAAAAAGGAAAAGGAGATGCGCATATTACTGTGGTGGTACGCTGGCTACTTTGGAGCTACGCTGAGTACTTTAGCGGTACGACGAATACTTTCAAGATAATATGCCAGTTAAATTGGTGGTACGTAGACTACTTTGGAGGTAGGCCGACTACTTTAGAGGTACGCCGACTACTTTGGTGGTACGTAGGCTACTTTTAAGGTACGCCAGCTACTTTAGAGGTACTCCGGCTACTTTAGAGGTACGCAGGATACTTTTAAGGTACGCCAGCTACTTTAGAGGTACGCAGGCTACTTTGAAGGTACGTAGGCTACTTTGGTGGTACGTAGGCTTCATTTAAGGTAGGCCAGCTACTTTGGAGGTACGTAGGCTACTTTGGTGGTACGCAGGCTACTTTTAAGGTACGCCAGCTACTTTAGAGGTACGGACGTACCTCGTACAGCTCTGCGTACCTCGAAAGTAGCTGGCGTACCTTAAAAGTAGCCTACGTACCTTAAAAGTAGCCTACGTACCTCCAAAGTAGCTGGCGTACCTTAAAAGTATCCTACGTACCACCAAAGTAGCCTGCGTACCTCGAAATCAGCTGGCGTACCTTAAGAGTAGCCTGCGTACCACCAAAGTACCCTACGTACCACCAAAGTAGCCTGCGTAGCTCGAAAGTAGCTGGCGTACCTTAAAAGTAGCCTACGTACCTTAAAAGTAGCCTACGTACCTCCAAAGTAGCTGGCGTACCTTAAAAGTACCCTACGTACCACCAAAGTAGCCTGCGTACCTCGAAAGTAGCTGGCGTACCTTAAAAGTAGCCTGCGTACCATCAAAGTACCCTACGTACCACCAAAGTAGCCTGCGTACCTCGAAAGTAGCTGGCGTACCTTAAAAGTAGCCTACGTACCACCAAAGTAGCCTGCGTACCATCTGCGTACCAAGCAGCTGGCGTACCTATAAATTAATAGGCTTACGTCGAAATAAGCCGGCAGCGTATCTGTTTCACAAAAACAAACTATCTACTAACAGCCCATTTACACCTTCTTTAATTTATGGGAAAATATTTCAACGTAAATTAGCGACACTGATAGATATCGTTGAGGTTTTGTGTTTCAAGTCATCAGCAATTAAATAACATGGAAAAAAAACCTAACAGAATGAAAATATAAATTCTTGGCTATGAAACGAAACACCATCTTCCTTTTTTAATTTTTGGGAACAATTTTTAGTGTTTCAAGACACAAGACGGCATTATTTTGAGAAACTTGTCTACACACACGTCACGTCAAAACTTCTCGACGCGTCGTATCCAACTAACTGAGAATTGTATTTGCTTTTCGTTTTGTATTCACTTTGTTGGCGCGTCTACCGTGTTCCGAGCGCGGTATCTGGTACTACATCTGTGCCTAAAATGATAAGAATCGACATATGTCCATGACTTGATTTTGATGTCATGAGTGATCCAGTAATGGACACCCCTCTCAACTTGAAAAGAAATAAATGTCACTTTCAACGTCTTCACAAGTGTGTTTTAAACTTCATAACTTACGGATATGATCATTGCAAATTTATGTCCTAATTAGAAACAAGCACCCATCGATCAAAATATTCACTTACCTTCTTAGCGATTTGGATAAGAAAACTTCCCAAAAATATTGCACACAAAATGGCTGAAACCAGTGTTGCCACCCTCTGATTTAGGTTTTCCCCTAACTCCTCGTGAAATTCCCCTAAAATAAGCACTTTTCAAAATGTTTTCCCCTAAAAAATTTATTCTAAGAATAAAACACAAATGAAAGTGCATTAAACTTTTATTTAACTTTTTTTAATATATTAAACTAAAAAAAAAAAAAAACTACTAAATCAATACCATCTGTACCATATATAGGTACGTATTATATAATATGTAGGAAGTACACTACCATCAGATAATTTTTGACCAATTATTAAGGTGAAGATCTAAATAAGCAGCCATAAGTCACTAACATAACATTTAACGATCATATTACATGCCTACCATAAATCTATGAGGATTTTGAATAGACTTCTCATCATCAATCATCAGCTTTTTGAACTATGTTAACCATAGATCATATTTTATAGAGGAGTCCTCTATAAATGACCCATGGTTAACATGGCATCATTGTCCTACATTGTCATAGGACAATGGTACACAGCGTACCTACATTTGGAACAAGCGAAAAACACACTACCTAGATTATAAACACTGACAGTCAAACCAACCAAGTCAAACAAACAACAGTACCTAAACCATAACGTATAAATCCATAAAAACCAGTTTACCTCGCACATAAGTGTGCGAGGTAAACTGGTTTTTACGGATTATAGCAGCTTTATTCGTATTCGACATCTCTTCTTTCCACGTACACAATTCTATGAGCGCGAAAGAGAAAAATATATTTTGTTTGGTACTAGCCATAGATAAATGTAACATCATAGTCGTAATTCCTTGATTCCTACTTCCATGGGTAACATCGGCACACCAAGTTACGTTCAGATACACGCAGTCACCGATTCGAACCGAAAGTTGAAACTTTCCCTAAAAAATTCCCTAATAATTTTTTTTCCCCTAAAAATTTCCCTAAATAATTGTATACCCTAAAAAAGCCCCTAAGTATTCAAAAATCCCCTAAATCTAGGGGAAAATACCCTAAGGTGGGGACACTGGCTGAAACCAATGTCATTTGTCAATGCGACAGACAAATGTCTATTCTTTTTGATTTGAGTGTTGCCGATGGTAAAATATTTTTATAGTTCTTATTATTTGCTAAAAAAGGTAAAAGTGTCCATCACTGGTGCCTTGTCCATAACTGGATAACTGCCATCACGTGTCCTTCTCTGTGACTTGTGAGCAAAGAAGAAGAACCATACATGAACCATAGAACGATGGGCATATTATAATACGTCCATGCAAAGAACATACAAACCATAGGTTTAAGATAATTACACCAACTAAAAATAGGCAATTATATCGTTTAGTAAGCTTCTACGTTTAAGTTTTAAACAATGAGTAAATAATTCAGTACTTCCTTCGTCATTGGGTTTATTGAAAGAAGTGTCAAGCAGAGACCACTTTATACTTTATACACTGTAGTCTGTGGCAGAGACTATCAATCAAGCTGCTGTATCAAGCGCTCGGCTGGTTGTCACATGGAGGAAGGAATTACGGGTTGTCAAGTGCAGGGAAACGTCAAAACATTATTTTCTCAATTTTGATTTACATGTACCATTTTCGTGTTTTTAATACCTATTGAAAATTAACTTATGTATGAAATTTGAGTTTCATTTCAGCTATAAAATCGAGGTTAAAAGTGCAACCGTGTGAAAATAATGCGAAATTTTGTACTAGAAAACTAGTTCGTTACTCCTTGTTATTTTTGGTAAACTATTTTTGTCCGCTCTAGTTTCGGTGATTCCGTGATTTGGATATATTATTTTGACGTCCAGAAAAGAATGTCTTCCTGCAAGGTGAGCTGGTTCCCTAATTGCTTATCATCAAGCGGTAATTACAAATGACACCAATTTTGTAGCACACACCATATTTTATGTGAAGTATTTACTTATTGGCAACATGTTTTTGCTGCATAAATCAACAAATAAACAGTCGTAGTTAGAGTTATTAGTTTCTTTGTTTACTGGATAAGCTGCAAAAATATATTTGTAGCCTCATGTTTCAAATAATGTGTAATGCTGCTTTTGTGTTAAGATTAAATACTAGCAAATCTTCAACATTAGGAACAATCATAAGTTCATAACTATTGCATATTAATCCATTCCTCATATATCTAATTCTATTAATGCGAGAGTGTTTCTGTCTGTTATCATTTCATGGCCCATTAGATTGACTAATTTTGATGAAATTTCGGACAGGTTATACAGCTACTATGTATCCTGAAATCAATCCCACATGATCATAAATTATGAAACCTCAATCCTAGCAGACTGACGGCCGGTTTCTGAATTGAGAATTTTACGTTGAGTCTGTCTCAAAGACCACATAAGTGTGAATTAAGTACTAATTAAGGAAATGTTTGTTTCTGAATTGATATTTTGTAAGGTTTGAGAATTGGAGCTTGAGAAATTTCAAATTTGACAGTTTCGAAACTTAAATCTCTGCTTAACAGCAAAATTGCGTTTCAGAGCGCTTTTTGCAGCGCTCAAAGTCCTCTAATCTCAAAGTTGAGTGCGTGATATTTAAGTAACGAATTTCGGCTACTTAAACTATATTCACACTAGATAATGCACGCGACTTGGTCCGTGGATTAAAGTTTTTTGAATTCCCGCGTGTTAACTCTTTAATTTTCCGGGATATAAACTATCCCTATACCAAATTTCATCAAAATCGGTGAAACAAATGGGCCGTGAAAGCGTAGCAGACAGACAGACAGACACACTCTCGAATTTATAATATTAGCATGGATTTGCGATTTCTAGTGAAGATTCTTCGTTGGCATCTTTTGACGCTCCCTGGCGCAGTGGCGATCGCTGTGGTGGCTGATTAAGGGAGTTCCCGGGTTCGATTTCCGGCAATTCGATTTGGGAATTTACAATTTCTGAGTTGTGGGAGGCTTCCTTCATAGGTGTAGAAATCTATGAGTTTAATATAACTGCCATACCACTAACAATTTAGCCCGCCACCATCTTAGATTGCATCATCACTTATCATCAGGTGAGATCGCAGTTGGGCTAACTTGTAGTGGGATTTAAAAAATCTTTGGAGAAGCCTGAGGTAGATCCAGATGCCTACGTGGTACAAGATGATGAACTTGTTAAAGAACGAAATGATGTCCTGTCTTTGCCCCAAGCTCATTAGTAGAAAGTTATTTTACAAATAACTACATAACAATAAACTCCTGTAATAAATAATATTTTGTTAGAAATTAGGAACTCTTTGTTGGATTTTTTAATTTTGTTTTATTTTACAAATAACTCAGCATAATATAACATTTCTGGGTAATAAATATAATATGATATTATCACATTATCATCAGTTGTGGCGATAATTGAAGATCCACCAGGCAGCTTTACTCTTCATCTCTTGGTCCTGTGGCCTATAGGCTATATTGTATTGTTTAATTATTACAATCCGCTCTTCCTTCTTTTTTTGCAAGTAGAATGCCCCTGTCTTTTTGCATTCTATCACACCTTGTAATCTGTGGATAGAACATTTATTGATGACTTACATATAAAACACATAAATAATATGCCTTTTATCATTGATGTAGAATTTTAGTAGGTACCTATACCCTGTTATTCAAAGAAAACAATGACATTAATCGAAGTTCGTTGCCAGTTGGTTTGGTTATCTTGTGACTGGACAAATTTCTATTTCTAAGTAGAATTACATATATACGAACTAACTACTAATTGTGGCCATGTAAAATTAACCCTAAAATATAGTACTGAACCAGGAGAAAAGCTGGCCTTCGAGTAAGGGGATGATATAAAGATTAGGTACTTACTTTGCTACCAGTGCGAGAAGGTTTTCTTTCCCCAAGTTAGTGAAGTTGGGATATTTTTTTTTCTTTTCTCTGTCCATTTTATAAATATTTGTAAGAATAATTACAAATAAAAACAGAAGTCAAGATTTGGAAAATTTTGTAAACAAAACCGTTTGTCAAACTTTTGACGCTTCTGACACAATGTTATGTCGTACGTTCCATTTCTCTTTCCCGGTTATTTGAAATCAAACGCACATCAGAGTTTTTTATGAGATAATAGCCTGAAATATTTGAAATTCATAATTTTCTAAATAAAATTCTATAAAATTTATTTTTTTGAATCATATTTAATAATAAAATTTAACAAAATTAGAAATAAATATTATTTTCGGTCAATACCGGTTTTTCTACGTGTAGCGAAACGCAAATGCAATGTTGGAGAATACTCAGGGACGACTGGAGAAATACTTAGCTAATTAGAATTTGGGAAATTCTAATTTTATAGTGTGAAACACAAAAAACTGAAGTCTTACTCAAGTATTTGAACAAAACTTAGCTGATTTTTGCTTGAATGCTTAATTCAGAAACCGGCCGTCAGGCCTGTATTAATAAACAGACATCAGCTAAGTTCACATTCACAAGTGTTGGTCAATCTATGGCTATAGATTTGACTGAAATGTGCTGGTCTTGATGTGACTGTCCTGTGGGGCATACAACGTCTACTATAGTATAATTTTTGTCATGACTGATTGTTGCATCAACTTGATATCGACGTGACTGATGTATTTTATCAATACTGTCCTATTATGACTCTCAGAATGATATTTTACAGGCAACTAGATGATGATGCCACAGGTTATGAATTTAAGTTTTAAAAATCTGCTGGGAACTCTTCGATTTTCTAGGGTGGTAAAAGTAGCCCATAGCCTATAGTTAGTTAACCATGAAAATAATCACATCAAATTGTTGCTGTGTTGCTGCTTGTTTGAAGAACAAACCATCAAACAAACACACTTTCACAGTAATAATATTAGTAGGATCCCTAGTTTAATAGCAGCTGATATTTATATTTATGATTAATGTACATTATCTCTGTTAACCATAATCTATGACTCACTCTACATGTATTGGATTACATAAACATTGTTGTTATTACTGAGAATAAATGAAAATATAATATCTTTATTTGCAAAAATGGATGAATGGTTAGTATATTATAATGTTTAGGAAAAGGATATTATAATATTATTAGGATATTAACTGACTATTTATTAATAGTATTAGTAGATGTCAGCCACTTTGTCACATCATCACACTTTCTAAGGTGCAGTAAAACATAGACACATATTTTGTGTTGTGTGTCAAACAGAAGCCAATATTTTATTTTCATATAATCAATATGAGATCAACTGCACAAACGTAGACACTGTTTGTGTCCAGTTGTTTCCACTTCTCAGTCATGCAATAGCATGGATTTCAGTGACGGTGTCCCATGTAACAAAAAGTATCAATGTTGTAGCAGGGCTTAATGAATGCCAAAATGTTTGTCTGTTACACATAATACCTCAATGTCTGTTACTTTTAATGGCTATACTCAGAGCTTGCATTCATACTGGAGAAAAAATTTGTAATAAAGCATATTGAAATGGATTTAAAATAATCAAAGAGGTTTTGATTTTCAAAAAACCTAAATCTATGCTGGTGAAGCCACCACTATCAGTTCTGTTTTTTAATTGCTACTAGCTGATGCCCGCGACTTCGTCCGTGTGGTTTAAGTTTTTTGATTCCCGCGGGAACTCCTTAATTTTCCGGGATAAAAAGTAGCCTATGTCACTCTCCAGGTCCTCAACTATGCCCATGCCAAAAATCACGTCGATCCGTTGCTCCGTTGCGGCGTGATTGAAGGACAAACCAACAAACAAACACACATTCGCATTTATAATATTAGTATGATTACACTAGGCACTAACTGATGATGCTGCATGAGATGGTAGCAGGTTAACCTGGTAGGAGTATGGTTGATTTATTTCTGTTGTATCATGCTTGGTACCATGAGTAGAGTTGTAAGCTACAGCTAAAGTAAGATAATGCTTATAGTGCAGTTGTTGCTGGCTTGAAAATAACATTTAGTTAGCTATCAGTAGTATTGGCATGACTCATTATGAAAGGGTATTGTCCTGTTAACGCTTCAATGGCAGACATTCAATGATAGGCACTGCACCTCATTTATTTACAATACCATAATGTAGCTTGATAACAAACCGTAGGGTGAACAATTCAAACAGCTTTACAGAGTAAATAAAATATTTAAAACTAGTGGGCCCGGCAGACGTTATCCTGCCTTGAAACCAGAACCCGATTGCAGCGACCCCTATCGGGTCCAATTGTGTATATAAACCATCCCAGGACCCACACAAACACACTCAAAAAATTCCATCTAAATCGGCCAAGCCATTCTCGAGTTTTAGCGAGACAAACGAATAGCAATTGATTTTTATTTAAATAGAGATAAGAATAAGATAAGATATAGAGATAATACATGACAAAATCCTTTCTCATGATCATTTAATGTGATGCAAAGTGTGTCTGTCTTTCTATCTGCAAGTCTGTCTGTCTGTTTGTTACCTGTTCATGGACCATCTGGTTTGAATTTGGTACAGGATAGGTTGGGTCTTCTGTAGACATTTGATAGACAGGCTACTTTTTATCCTGTTAAATCAAAATGTTTGCCAAGCAACAATACCAAATATTGATTTGGCTCCCCAATTTATTCATAGTTTAGAATTATAATTTAGAATACTCAACTCCCTACCCTAACTATAAATAGCGCATAATGAGTTGTCATGGTTTTGTTTGTACATTGAATTCAAGCTTGTTTGTTTGGTGATAATCTACTGGCTCCTTTAGATTCCTTGTTATAAGCTGGCAACCATAGCAATCATTATATTAAAATTGCTTGTAAGAACTATATTGTTTATTTTTTAATTTTCTTTGGATAATAATTATCATGCTCTACAATTATTTAAAGTAATGAACTACATACAAGTATTTACTGAGATAAGTGTTTATACTTATCAGAGTATATACTTACTTAAATAATAGCTTAAGCTATTCCAATGACTTGATCATTGGACTAAAAGGGCAGATCAATTAATAGTTACTAACTAAAAGTTAGACTTCTAAACCTATAGGTATATTGAGGCTTCATGACGAATTTATTTCAGATTTCAACCCTAAAAGTTCTGAAAGTGTGATTGATGGTGATGAGTTCGTATGCGGGAATGGGAGATGCGGTCCTCCGGGAGCGGCTGCCGGCTCTATGGCGCCGTATCCAATACGCGCATTATAAATATCTCGAGATCGACGACAGCCCGGAGAAACTGCAGCAGAAGAAGAAACTTGAGGGTGCGTAGTTAGTATACCCCAATCTAATTTCTAAATTTTCCCTGGTCTGGCCTGGTGGGAGGCTTCGCCCTTGGCTAGTTATCGCCCTACCGGCAAAGGCGTGCCACCGAGCGATTTAGTGTTTAGGTTTATAACTGCAATGCCCCTAACAGGTTAGCCTGCTGGGTTAAAATAAAATAATTGATAAATTAAAATATTTGAACCAAAAATTACAAAATTAGGCGTAACTAAAATAAGTAAAAAAGGACTCCGATCACCACGTCGGAGGAATCCCGGCTCCTCTGAAAACAGAGGTTTTTAAAAAAAAAAAAAAAAAACAGGTTAGCCTGCATCTTAGACTGCATCATCATTAACCATCAGGTGAGGTCGCAGTCAAGGGCTCAATTATTGTACTGGTTAAAAAAACACTTATTTATGTTGGAGGCGCCACTTTCTATTAAAAATAAACATTTTAGGATCAATGCAGAGTAGATTGGGTTAGGTCCCAATTTCGCCACACACTGAGTTAAGTGGAAACTGTTACACACGTCATGAAGTTGAAATTCTCGAGCGGCTGCCATCAGACTCTGAACAGCGCTTTTAGAATGTACATTCATGAACTACGGATAGTGGCCAGTACAATAGAATGATAAACGTTCGCCGTATTTTTATAGTTGAAAGCACCTGATATTCTGAATATTTCTGCAGATCTCTAAGAAGAAAAATTTCCATTTTATGAGAACATATTTTTTGTTCCAGGATACATCTTAGAGTATCTCACGCTTGTCCCACACGAGTGCAAGTTTGGGCTCGCGGAGACGGGCAAAGTGTTTCAGCGAACGATCAACGAACTGCCCGAGTATAGCGCATACCGTGCGGGTATAGGCTGGGCGGCCATCGCGAGGTACGCGGGCAACCTCCTCGCGCAGCCCTGGCGGAAGGAGTTTCGGGTTATACGAGTAAGTTTTATAACGTGTCTATAGATAGACAAGATCCATTCTGGAGTAAGCTTAAATTTTCGTCAAGTGTTTATAGGTTGCCTTTAGCGTAAGGAATGCGAGATAATTAACAACAATTGCAAATTCAGTGAAAGCATTTTAGTGCCTTAAGTGCTACTTCGTTTTCAGTGCTTTGTGTGGTCTAGGGTAGACCATACTTCTGCCGCTACAAAATCTATTATATCGGACGTTTTTCTACAGCTATACTCGGGCTTCTACAAGCACGAAGTGGAAGCGAATATGGTGGGCGCAGAGACGATGCTTCAAGCCATGGGGTACCGCGCCATCGGGTCGGGGCGCTTGTCGCTGGAGGGGCCCGTCTGCCCCGACATGGCCGCCGCTATATCGCGAGACGCGCTCATAGCTCACTGCGAGTGTCAGGTATAGTTATACACTGCCATGATTATAATCATATTAAGCCCAAATTATTTCAGAGATAATAATGCGGTCATTAATAATGCCACCTCCTCCAGCTCATAATTCAGGGGAAAATGGCCGCTACCCGCGTCTGTCTGCTACGTTTTCACGGTCCATTTTTTCAATCGATTGTGAAGAGTACAGATACAAATTGCAATCCCGGGGAGGACATACACATTTCATCCCGGAAACTCAAAAGAGTCCCCACGTGGATGAAGTCGCGGGCATCATCTAGTGTGGTTACGTATAAACAAGTACTTAAAAGCATCAAATCAAGACATTTTTTGATGTTGGTAGATAATGGCGCAAATCTGGGAGGCTGTATGGGGCAACGGAGTGCGGGTGACGTGGGCCGATATTGCCAGAGAACGCGCTACCTATGTTGCCTCCGTTGCTGTAGCGGCAGCTAGACTGTCTGGATACACTGAAGGTATGTATTTATACCACTAGCACGTCTCTATTCACCTCTCGCTCAGCAGTTATAATATCAATGTGTGTGCGAGCGTGAGGCGAAGAGACGACGCATGCCCCATTATTTAAGATATCAAAGGCCTGAATCACATCAATAAGCATCCATAAACATTTTGTCTATTGAAGTGAAACTTCTTTAGAATCATTGTGATTTGAAAATTCAATGAAACGAAAAATAAAACGAAGAAGCGACACCAAAAAGAGACAAACATAATATAGGATTTAGCCTGCGAGAGAATGAGATAGAATACAAGTTATATATTTTATCTCATAGGCTACTTTTCTGAAGTTTCACTTCTGCCGTGTGTGAAGTGCACACACATACTTTTTTTTCTATGAAGATGCTTACGCATCGGAAACGAAAATTGGTGCGTATTTAACTTATAGTCATCATTACAAAGAATACACAGCTGAAGGCTGAACTGGCTAGCCTGCACAGCGCCCATACTCTTGTGCTAGAGGAGCGAGACCAACTTCAGGTGGCAGTCGGCTCATTCAATCAGTGTATTCAGACCTATGAAGAGGCCTTGGGAAGAATCTCTTTTTTGGAGGGTGAATTGAGCAGGTCACATAAAATATTTGATGACCTTCAGTCACATATAGAAAGTTGCGAAAGGCAACAAAACAACAAACTATACGATGAACTGCTTGCTTCATCTTCATCCTCAGCGGCACCGGTTGTGACCATTGATCTCACCTGTGACAGTCCTTGTGCCCAAAATAAGCCACATAAAGAACTTAATCTTTACTTAAATAGTCACAGAAAAATAAAAAAATATATAAAAATTGGCAAGTTTATTACAAAGACAAAAAAATTAATTAAATCACAAAAGGCAAGTGCTCAAAACATTGTACTGAGAAAGGAGCGGTCAGACTTATTAAATAAACTGAATATAACTTGTTCCTCATTGCAAGAAATGAGAGAGCAATATGATTCTAACATTCATAGCCTAAACAATGAGATATTAAAGTTGGAAAGTTCATTAAGAACTATTACTTCCCAGTATGAACTGTCACAGAAACAGATCGGTGAACACATTCTGGCTGCCGATGAGCTGTTAACCATAGGTAATTATAATATTGAACGATTAGACTCTCTAGTGAATAAATGCCAGTGTTCAAATCAGGTTCCTTTAGTTGTCTCAGCGGAAAATCACTGCACTGATTTCAAAAATTGTTGTAATAGAAATAATGAATTAATGTGTCCCTCCCCACAGCGGAAAACATTTGTAATCTCAGATGGGTTGGGAAAAGACTTTGGTTATTTGCTAAAAAGTGAACTACACCAACAGGTCCTTAACATATGTAACCCGGGGGCCCCCTATGAGTACATAATTGAAAATATTAAAGACTGTTGTTTAGATAAATACAGCACAGTAGTTTTGTTAGTAGGCGACAGTCGACAAATAACCAAAAAAGAAATACTGAGAAGTTTTGCATACCTACAAAGTGTACAAAAAGATTCTGAATGTAAATTTGTGCTTTGTGCGTTTCCATACTCATCCTCTTTGACCCCAGCACAAAATAGGTATGTTTATAAACTTAACAGGCTTTTACATAATTTAAGCTATGGTCATAGAGACCATTTCCATGTACTAGATACAAATAAGTTTGTTAAGAGTTTTACTCTGACAAAAGATACTATGTATCTGCCACATAGATATAAGAAACAAATAGCTACATTAGTAGCTTGTAATATACAAGACCCAGCTATTTTTAGCTTGGATGTAACTGAGAAAGGTACATGTTGTACCCATAATATTGATATAACTAGGAACACTAGTACCAATCCCAGTATTTTGGAATTGGATAAATATTGTACAAATTGTACTAATTTTTGTGTTAACTTTGACTCAGGCAATGCTGGTGGTACTGCCAAGTCAGTTAATAACACAAGCTACAGTGGTAGTACTACCAGGAACCCTGTTGCTTGTTTAAACTAGGCAGCAAGACAACGGAGAAGCTCTGTAAAATAAACATTGTACATCAAAACATACAGAGTCTCTCCGGCAAAGAATTAGAGATAGAATTGTTTGTAGAAAAATGCAACATACATATTCTGTGTTTCACTGAGCACTGGCTTAACAGTGAACAATTGCCAATAACTAAAATACATAACTTTGCATTGTCAAGTGCGTTCTCCAGAAAATCTGCTATTCATGGTGGATCATTAATCCTGGTCCATAAAGAAATTAATAGTAAAGAGCGAAAAGACATAGTGGGTCTTTCTGTTGAGCGCATTGCTGAACTGTCTTGTGTGGAGCTGGAGCGTTTTATTATAGTCTGTGTTTACCGGCCCCCCTCAGGTGATTTCACCAATTTTGAGGATATAATGGAAGATGTGTTAAAACGATTGTGTGTGTCCACTAAGAAGATTATAGTATGCGGCGATTTTAATGTAAATATTTTATTAGAAAACGCTTTTACTGGTAGGTTGCTAAACTTATTTAAATGTTTTAACTTGAAACATGCATTTAGTGAACCTACTCGGATAACAGAAACTTCAGCCACTTGCTTAGACAATATTTTTTACAGTGGCGATATAATTTTGGAAAAAGCTGTTATAAACAAGCTAAGGTCGGATCATTGCGGGCAACAGATAACTGTTTTAAGTAGTGCCAATAAAAGTAAACAAATCATCAAGTGCAGACCAATAACTAAACATAAAGTGACGCGTTTTAAAGCTCAAATTTCCGCCAAACTTCCTGCACTCACCTATAAAAAGGGTCACCCAGACAGCATCTATACTAGTCTCTTCAAGACAATAGACAATGAATTTAATAAAGTATTCAATTTTAAGCAAATAGAAATAAGTGGCAAATTAAAGTTCAGTGATTGGGCTACTGTAGGTATTTACAAAAGTAGGGACAAGTTGTACGAGTTATACGATGAAAAACAATACAACCGGTCCCCCAGTTTTGTTGAACGCGTGAAAACCTACTCAAAGATTTTCAAAAATGTTTGTATTCATGCTAAGGCACTACATATTAAAGAGAGAATTGTGAAGTCGGATAACAAAATAAAAACCACTTGGAACATAGTAAATGACGAATCTGGTAGAACTAAATCTCGTGATGTCAACTACGAGATTGTTATTGATAATAATAAAATAACATCTGATAAAGAGGTTGCCAAAACTTTCGAAAAGTTTTTCCAGGATGTTCCTATTTTGTTGACCGACTCACTAAACTCCTCACCCACCGCCGCTCAGAGTATATTAAAAGACAATGTAAAAGAGTGCAATGTTTCATTTGAATTTAGACACATCACTGCTATAGATATTTTGAAAAACTTTAAGTTATTAAAATTAAAAAATACCGGTGACCTATGGGGTATGTCTGTGAAAGTCATATCTAACATAATAGGCGACATTGCCCCTTACTTAGCTGTAATTTTTAACGATTGTGTAGACTTAGGCACCTTCCCGAGTTTAATGAAACATGGTAAACTCATTCCTTTATTTAAATCAGGAAATAAAAACGACCTTAATAATTACAGACCTATTTCAATTTTACCAACTCTCAGTAAGGTTTTTGAAAAAATTATTTTAAGCCAACTAATAAATCATTTTAACACAAATAACTTACTGCATCCCGAGCAGTACGGCTTCACTAAAGGTCGTAATACAACCGATGCGGGCGCAAAACTTTTAAAACATATATACGATGCCTGGGAGCATTCACAGAATGCTATTGGTGTCTTCTGTGATCTGTCCAAGGCATTTGATTGTGTTGATCACAAAACTTTATTGTTGAAATTAAGCCACTATGGCATCAGAAATGTTGCACTCGATCTCATTGCTTCTTACCTAAACGATAGAACTCAGAGGGTATGCGTAAACCACGTGAAGTCAGAGGGCTCAACTGCATTAATGGGTGTCCCACAAGGCTCGATCTTGGGTCCTTTTCTATTTTTGGTGTATATAAATGATTTACCATACCATGCCAACAATGTCTGTGACATTGTATTGTTTGCTGACGACACATCACTGATTTTTAAAGTGGATAGAAGCAAGGACAATTTTGACGATGTAAACAATGCAATATCACACGTATCACACTGGTTTACTGTCAATAATTTGTTATTGAATGCTAAGAAAACCAAGTGCTTAGAGTTTGTTCTACCTAATGTAAAGAATATTGATAAAACTATAATGATAAATGGAGAAACACTAAAGATGGAGAACTCCACAGTTTTTTTGGGGGTGACCTTGGATAATAAGCTTCAATGGGGCGCTCATATAGAGACACTAGCGCGAAAACTTAGCTCGGCTGCTTTTGCTGTCAGGAAAATTAGACAGTTTACCGATATTGAAACGGCTAGGCTTGTCTACTTTGCTTACTTCCACAGTGTTATGTCGTACGGCATCTTATTGTGGGGCAGAGCAGCTGATATCCAATCAATTTTTGTATTGCAGAAACGAGCCATCCGTTCTATTTATAAACTCGGATCACGCGTATCACTTCGTGAAAAATTTAAAGAGATTGGTGTTCTTACGGTGCCTTCACAATACATATACAATAATATAATCTTTGTTAGGCAGAACATTAATCTTTATAAGCAAATAAGTGATACTCACAATCGATGTACTAGAAACCGCCATAAGCTTGTAACAGCGTCATATCGCGTGCGCAAGGTGCAGAAATCCTTTGTGGGGTCGAGTATACGCTTTTATAACATGGTACCAAAAGAGTTTCTGGAGTTGCCATTACATAAATTTAAAGACTGTGTTAAACAGCATCTGATAAGTCGAGGGTATTATAGTATAGATGATTTTCTCGATGACAAAGTTGCATGGAAGCAACCGGCTTCGCATCCAGCAACCCACAAGTTAGTGTAATACCTACTTGTAACGTAGCGTATGCATTTTATATTAAGTATGTAGTTATATTATACAAATTGTTACATTTTTCTGATTTTGAAAAGAGCAACTGCTGAGTTTCTTGCCGGTTCTTCTCAGTAGAATCAGCTTTCCGAACCGGTGGTAGATTCTTACGACTTATCATAAGTGACACTAGTGGTCCTACATGAAATAAATCATTTTCATTTTCATTTTCATTCATTTCATTTTCATTTTCATTTCATATATAGTTTTCAAATCGACCAATTGCACAACCATCCAAACGCAACCTTCATTGTTAATTATTGTTCTTTATGTCATTTTAGATGCAGAAATTTACTCAAACGTACCCGCGACAACATCGGAGCCGCAGCGAAGGCTCATAGAAACGCAATTTCCAGTAAATTCACAATGCAACTGCACAGACGAGCCCATAGAGGAACCAGTTCAACCCATCATAAACCCTTACATGATGAACGTGGTCTCCCCACATATGATGTACCCAATGCCACACATAAACTCAGACATACCTGTGACAGTACCTCAATGCAACTCAGTCCCAATGATGACCCCATATGGGGCAGTACCTTACTACTACCCTGTTCAAACACCATACATGATACCGACGCCTGTATATGCGCCCATCAAACATGCAACCAATATCCCTGTAAACGGTTATCCACCAATGCCCCAATACAATAGATACCCATCAGTACCAACTGGACAGTTAATAGAACTGGATGCACCATCTGTATACGAAAACGGCAAATTTGAAAGGCATCCTGAAGAAAGGATCCATAGAAGGAGTAAAGTTGAAACTTCAAAGCGACCAAAGTCCAGCTTCAGTGATGTTTCCTTGCCAAGTTTACCGCGTTCTGATGCTCAGCCAACGTTAAGTAAGGCGAAAGAAGATGGTATGGGGACATATGAAAGTTGGGACTACGTTTTCAGGAATCTATCGAGCAAAGATCATGACGGTGATAGCAGAAGTGGATTTTCACAATCTTTAGACAGAGATTCGAGGACATTGGACAGGTTAGACAGAGAAGAAAGGAGGTCAAAATATCAACCTACTACACTTGATTTAGAAGATGGTCTCCAAGCTTTAAATCTCGATAGAACTTACGACGAAGATATGTATAGAACGGCGAAAGTTAACGAAAACTTGATGAGGCTAAAACTGGAACAAGAGTCGAAAAGAGCGAGACAGCTAGCGAAAAAGCATATAGAGGAAAGGAGACCGAAGAAAACAATTGAACCTATAGGCAATCCCCAAGCTGATGGTCTAGTCACAACGAAAGTCGCGCCAGACAAACTGAAACTTTTGACGAAAAAAGATATAAAAGACAGGAAAGATGTTATTAAGCAGCAGAATTCTGTTAATGGTTCCGTTTCAAGTACAGTGGAGGTTAAAAAGGTTAAGAAACCTTCGAGGCTAATCGCGGTCGAAGTGGAGACGGCGAAAAGTAAACCAGTGGAGAATGGAGTACACAAAGCAAACTATAGCTCAAAGAGTAGTGCAGGTAAGCACAACTTAACCACTCACTTTGTATCAAAATGGATATTTTGTTTAAGTTTTTTTGCCTATGAAAAAACAGCCTTTAGACAAAATAATTTTTTATCTAACTTAGGAATATTTGTAACTAGAATAATATGCCCGCGTGCGTCGCGAAGCGTCCGCGTGTATTATTATTTTTTTTAAACTTTGTGGGAACTCTTTGATTTTCTGCGATATCCATCAGCCTATGATGCAAGCTGTCTCTGTACCAAAATTCATCTAAATCTTTGAATGAAAGGGGCGTGAAAAGGTCTGAATGAAAGGTGAAAAGGTGAAATCTTTGAAGGAAAGGGGCCTTAGGGACATACAGACACGTTTTTAAATTAATGATATTAGTATTGAAAATGTATATTTCTTGAGTTTGGTTTAAGCTAATCTATCTATAGTTCCGTGAAACTTATCTGACCCGATGGCCAAAATTGGAACGAATTTTTATGCCTGTTTAGTTTTTTTTTTTCAATTTATTTTTCATATCTACTAGCGACGCTGTCACCAGGGTATAAGTTTGTGGGGCTATAACTAAGTATTTTGATTAAATTCATGTTCCATAACATTAATGCAAGTTGATCTTTCCAGCACCAAGCGTACAGCAGCCAAACTACGATTTGAAAGCGCAACTAGTCGTCTCACTCGACGAGCCCGACTATACCCGATCGCTGCCGAAGTTGAACGGCGAACGAGAACAAACATCGAGCCGAGCGAGCAGTGACAGACAAGTGAACGAAAACGACACGAAAAAAGACAAATGGCAGTGCGGTACGTGCACATACTTAAATAAAAACTCTTTGATCGCTTGCGAAATGTGTGGGAAATCTAAAAAGGGGCCTGAAATAGAACCCCTTACGTCGGGGGGTCGCGAGTGTCCCGCTTGTACGTTGGTCAATAAAAGGGACGCTAGAGCTTGCGATGCTTGCGGGACAAGCTTGGAACATTGTCCGACGTACATATAAACAGTCATAATTGTTAACTTAGGTAAGGACGGATACATTTTTGGTTAGTTATGGGTCTTAGCACATTCGACACTTTCGGCGTCGGTGATAGGCGATGGCATTTGATATTACCTTGTGCGAGGCATTGTAAAGGTCTGCACCCGTATATAGTTGATGTAATGAGATACAAAATGATTCGCTTCCTTAAATAAAATCTCTTTAATCGCTTTGGACATTTTGGGCAATAGAAAATAGGGCCAGAGTTAGAACCCTTAAAGTTCGGGGGTTAGAAGTGTTCCATTTGTATGTTTGTCAATAAGAGGGACGCTGGTGTTTGTGACGCTTGGGGGCTCATAAACGGTCATAATTCTTGAGTTAGACAAGAATGGGAGCATGTAAGTAAAGACGGCGCCAAAAATTTCGATGTGCCAAGGCCCTAAACTGTGACACAAGATTTTGTATTGACATAATAAGACAGGCTTTGTTTCGGTTTTTGTTTCTGTTGTTTACAAAGAATGAATTCTTTTTTTCATTAAATACATTGTTTATTAAATGAATGAATTATTTTATTCGTTCGCTCAATTTCTGTATTATTTGATCGGGGTTAAGAGTGAGACTGTATGCTTCCAGATATGCGGTGGCTTGAGATTATATATTTCTAGTGTGTGACGTCGATGTATGTTGCAAAATGGCTATGTATAGAAAGCATTTTAGAGTTTAAACTGTCGTGAGTAGTATTATTTTTATGAAAGACTTTTTATGGTTCAATAATTTTGTGACTGAATGAATACATGAAGAACTTCGTTTTATAAGGTTTATATACGAAGTTTTTTTTATATACTTTATATTATAGTCTATGCAAAGAAATCTTAGTCCCGAAATCATTCTTGGAAATTCGAAGTCTAGAATAGTTCTGCTCTACGCCGTTTACACTGACTGGGTACGGACTACGGAACTATGGTCTGTCCGCGTTAAGAAAATAGTGACTCATGTCGTCTGCCGTCAGTAATGAGTCACTATTTTCTTAGCGCGGACAGACTATAATTGTCGGACATACAGCTACCAAAATGAAGTTCGAGAATACTTTATTCATAAAATAATATAAAATGCATATGGCAATATCGGTTGGCCTATTATTGTCGTCGTTGCTTAGAATTATCGCGTTATATCGGAGACAGGCAAATAAATATAATATGCTTCTAAAATAAAATGTACATAATATTAATAAATTATTAATTATTTATTTATCATGCAAAATGTTGTAAAGAAAATAACAAAGTTATTGGAAATTGATCGATGTCTCCTCTTTTATTTGGATATAATATAATGTCATTCGCATAGGACATTCCCACTAAACAAAACTATAAATTTATTATGTTAAATAAATAATATATTATAAATTGTTAAAGATTTTTTAGTATATGTGTAATGTTTGTAATAGAATGTTTACGTTAGACTTTTAATCATAAAATCGACTAATTTGACACAACTTAATAAAAAAAATTCGATCCTTTTCTTACTTTAAGAAGAGGAAAGCGAAACATTGAAAGCGAAACATTAAGTTTGATTTTGATTTTTTAATTTTTATCAAACGGAAATTTCCAAATTGATTTTACATACATATCAAATTTTGCGGAACCTTCTGTATCCGAACCTCGTGTCTTGTTGGGTAACGCAACTCCACAAGTTTTGATGTTCAAATTAATTTGGTAATTTTGATTTGTCCCTATCCGGGCCACTATTCATGTATTAATTTTTAATCATTACTTTTGCATTTGCTCATTTTTTTATTTTTCTAATTGAACTTGGAGTGCCAGATACAGGTTGAATCTGTTTATTGTATTATTGTTCTAGTATTTTAATTTATTATTATTTGTAACTCGCTTTAACAGGGTAAGGTCGTAGTGTAGATAAAGTTATATATCATGGTTTGTTTAAAATTATATTATGTGTCTAAAGTCCGATTCTAAATTGCGACTAAATATTGATTTGCGGGGGAATATAAATAGTCCCTTTTGTAATAAATATGAAAAAGTTATATTATGTTATATTATTGAAAATACAAAATGATATCCAATTTAGAATCGCATCCCTGGTTAATAATTATTCGGTTCGGTTGTATAAAAACAAGTAACTCTTTGTCTTTGGTCAGTTTTGAGTTAGTTTTCAGACTATTGATACAGGTCTTTTTTTTAACCGAATTAATAAACCTTTCACAGTATTAGCTATAATATAATTTATATTATTATATATTATAGCTACGTCTGTGACGGCTATATGATGTTTCGATGTGTAACCATTTTCGATGTTGAATTGAAATCGAAACAATATTATCATCATGGTGTTCTTTTAATCGCCTTCAGAAAATGCTTTAATGTTAGTCAGTATAATATATTTAATTAGTTTTTCGTTTATATTCTAATTATACATATAAATTATATCTGTATGTGTATATAGCTGTTAGAAGATGTAAATAAATTAGACCTTTAACATAGTATTTACTATTTATACAGAAATGTAATGATACCACTATAAATAATAATAAATAATATATAGAAACGATGTATAATTAAACAAACTAAATTACTAATTATGTAGACTTTTCGTAACATACTTAAAAGGTAAACAAATCACGAACTTCTTGAAGAAATACGTACGTGAGCGACGCGTACTTTCTAAAGTTAGATTTTTATAATTTTTATTAGATACGATTTTATTGCTAGATCCTGGCAACGACCTCAATTCACATAGACGGGCCTTGTCAAGACAAAGGCGTAAAGTGGGCGTATTTTACTAACGCCATCTAGTCTGAAAAGCCGGAACTTGCTTGCAACATAATATGCGCCATCTTGAATTACAGCTTGAAAACGTATGACTCGGTTATTTATATATATATAGCTGCTCGTGCTGACTCATTGATCACCTCTCCTGTAAAATTTTGTATGAACATTTTTTTTTTCACTCATCGTTTCGTATAGAAGACAAAAATTCATTCGGAGGAAAAATACGGAGAGAGCTGATGATTGAGGATTTCGAAGACGGATGAAGAGCACCAGCCAGGGTATCGAAGATAGGTGGGGGGTGCTCGACCAAATGTCACTCGAAACTTCATCCAATTGACAGTTAGCTGAAAAAAATTTCAAAATGGCGGATTTAAGATGGCCGCCATACAAATTTCGACGGTGTCTATCTCGGAGAGCATAAAAGATGCAAGAGTGGTTTCTTGGCAAAAGATGATCAAGACATGAGGGTCTACTTGATGAACAGGAAAAAAATTCAAGATGGCGGAATTTATTTTTCCATAGAAAAGGGTATTGAAGATAGGTGGGGGGTGCTCGACCAAATGTCACTCGAAACTTCATCCAATTGACAGTGAGCTGAAAAAAAATTCAAAATGGCGGATTTAAGATGGCCGCCATACAAATTTCGTCGGTGTCTATCACGGAGAGTATAAAAGATGGAAGAGTGGTTTCTTGGCAAAAGATGATCGGGACATGAAGGTCTACTTGATGAACAGGAAAAAAATTCAAGATGGCGGAATTTATTTTTCCATAGAAAATGTACATGGCGAATATTGAAGAGGCTACAAGTGTAGAACTATGCAAGACTACGGTTCCTTTTCAAGATTTGTTTTTATGGAAGAATTCTCATTTTGACGAGTGGTTCGGAGAAAAAATATGGAGAGAGATGATGATCGAAGGTTCAGATGATGGGTGAGGAGCACGGTCAGGGTATTAAAGATAGGTACCTACTTAGGGGCTGCTCAAACAAAAAGGGAGGGGCGGGGGGTTGGTGGTCTTTGTTTTATGTTTTTCCTTTATGAGAATTTTCTTTTACGTCGGACGCTTGGCGTGCTGGCGCTTCCGCTGTGCTCACTAGCATAGCAGTGTGTTGTTCAGATCAGAACACGTACACAGTAAACCAGCTGCCCGATTATGTAAGAATTGTCGATCAAATCGTAAAAGTTCGGCGTCAAAGTAAAATAAACCATAACTGCATTGAATTAGAGCTCAATTTCGTGTTTCGAAATTGAGCTCTAATTTAATGTTGTTATGGTTTATTTTACTTTGACGCCGAACTTTGACGATTTGATCGGCCATTCTTACATAATCGGGGGGCAGGATAGTAGGACAGCGAGTAAGTAGACAGTGGACCGCACGGTGTATTACGCGGTCCGCTTTAGCGGGCCGCGCAGCCACGCGCCATACTAGTAGATAATATAGGTCATAGTCATAGAAGCCGTAAGGACAGTTAGTAAAAATTTTTTCTATGAAAGGGCCCATCTAGCATATATATCGATGGATCGTGGTCCCTAGCATTGTTATAGCCATCGATAACTATAGTGTGTCGCTAAAGCTGGATTTCAAACATAAAGCGGCCATCATGCGCGGCTGCTAAGTGCCGAATGCGCCGCGCTATTTTTGAACGTCTGCCGCGCATATTATATTCGTGGGTAGTCCTCATTTATGGAAACGCTGCCGACATATAGTTGGCATGATGACAACTCAATCAAATCAGCAACTCTTTATCAAACTTAAAAACGCACTTCTACAATGGAAGTTGTATGAAATTCACAGTTGTGACGTCATAAAATTTCAACGCAATTTTTTTCTTTAATCTATATTTTAAAATGGTTATCAAACTTAAAACTAACCGAGGATGTGAATTTTAGGTCTTTTGGAAGACCCTCTATTTAATAATCGTTAGAAATAATTTATTCGATTCGGTTCCGAAAATTTTTGATATGTATGTAAGTTTAGAAACTTTCCTCGTGTGTGAAGCACTGTAATAAAATTATAAAAAAAGAAATAATTTATGTTTGATATAGGCATCATCCCTATTGCGGCCCCAAGTAAGGTCTAGTGCTGTCGCCAAAACCTTGTCTAGATAGGAGCAAGACAACGGAGTTTGACACCGTTACGTCTTTAAACAAGGTTTCAGTGATAGCAATAAATAAATGATTGATTGATTGATTGATTGATTGATAGCATTGAAACTTAACACCTGGCCAGGAAGCCATTTGTTAACCTTTTTAAGTCAGCTTAGGAAAAGTCTACAGACATCAATATCATTGGTGCATTTTGTTAAACCCGTTAAGTATTGTTATTGTAACACTTTACAAAGTAAAGATATGCACTATGAGGGTGGAAACACATTGCTAAAACGCCATGGCTGATACTGATTTACCCACTATTTGCTATCGTTACTTACTAGGTGATAAATAAGACTCAACAGCAATATTTAATTCCTAAGGACAGTGAAGTCAATATAAAAAAATGCATTTTACATTTTTTTTAAAAATTCAATTACCTTATTACGATATTTGACGATTCAATGATTAATCGTCCAATACTTATAGTATTGGGAATACTTGTGTTTCCTTTTGAATATTTAGTATTTTATTATAAATTTATTATTTTTGTGAAAATACATGTAGAAATGGTGTCAATATATTGATGAATGTTTATGTTGATTAATTATTTATGAGAATGAGCATTAACTATTGAGTTGTTTTATATTCTTTTGATTGCGTTTATTTGGTAAGTATGATATGTGTAGGCATTGCGTTTTCTGATGTGTTTCTACCTTAATCCTAATATTATATATATAAAAACAACTAGCAGTCATAGCATAGTTTGGACAAAGCACTGAGGACGTGTATTTTTCTAAAAATAAACGTAGGTTTTCTGAGAAAAACTGTTTTTATGAATTTAATTAATTATTGTGCTTTAGATTCAGTTGCCTTCGTTTGAGTGACGTATTAAAAGATTGTGAAGCCCTGGGCTTAGTCTAAGTTTTAATTCGATTGATCGTATAGAAATATTCGATGACATTAGCGTCTTAGTAAAATGGACCCAGAATCCCTGGATTTAAAGTCGCAAATTGAATACAACTGATTTAAATTTGGAAAGTTATCGTTTGGAACGTTCGCTATGAATGCATACACGAAATTGAGCGCTACACCATTGGCTTTAAGGTTCATTTTACTTTGACGCTAATGTCATCGAATGCTTATAATACGATCAATCGAATTAAAACTTAAACTAAGCGTACTGAGTGATACTTTTCAAGTAAACAGGAAACCCGGAGTCGACTTCAGACGAATTAGTCAATTATTGCGATGCTATTCGGCTCAGTGATTCTAGTGGAAGCAAGCTTTTACTGTGCACGTATACCATTTAGTATTAGGGTTGTCAGATAATTTCCAAGCCTGTAAAAGAAGAATGCTCAAATTGGTACAAAAATTTGGGTTACATTTTTTTTTTACCCAGGATGAAATGAAAAACAATATTTTTTGTGCTTGTATTTAAATGAAGATGTGCAAAAAATACTATGGGTAATTAAGTCACTGTTTATATACTGTTTACATACGGGGTAAAATTCCTACTTACGTCAGTCCATACTATTATCATATTCTGTAAATTCGTTATAAAGCATAATCGAAAGTTGTTGATATACGTAGTCTGTCCGGAAAGTATCGGGCCTACCTTTATATCTCCGCGCCATAGTGATCGAGCGACCTCTGCGGGGCATGAACGTCAACAGTAAAGCCTCACGGACCTATCGGTTGCTTGCTGATACCTGCTGGACGTAAAGTTCATGCGCAGCGTGTCTTTGTTTACAAAGCTATTTTTGAGTTCGGCGGATTTTGTGATTGTTAAAAATGACTGAAAAACAAGATCAACGAATTTGAATCAATTTTTTTTGTTGTGTGCACCACGAATATGCACCGACAGGTCAGACAATCAATAAAGAATATTACGTTCAAATTTTGAAACGTTTGCGTCAAGCAGTGAGAAGAAAACGCCCGCACTTTTGGTCAAGTGGTGACTGGCTTCTCCATCACGATAATGCGCCAGCGCATTCATCGAATCTTCTGCAGCAGTTTCTGAGTAAACACAGTATCGCATTGCTTTGACAACCTCCGTACAGTCCCGACATAGCCCCCTGTGACTTTTGGCTGTTTCCAAAACTCAAAGAACCACTCAAAGGACAGCGATTCGATGATAAAACGACGGTTGAAAATAATGCGACGGGCGTACTCAAGGCCATCCCTAAAAGTGAGTTCCAGAACTGTTTCGAGAAGTGAAAACATCGCTGGAACAGTGTTATTCAATCAATTGGGGTTTAATTTGAAGGATGCCACCCGCCTGATGTTGAAGAATAACGCCAACGCGGAGATATAAAGGTAGGCCCGATACTTTCCGGACATACCTCGTACAGGACAGGCTTTCCAGCGGGCGGGACATCTGGCAATGCTATTTACTTATTTAGTATCGTTGGGAAAAGGATAAGATGTTTTACGTCCTTTTCCCGTCCATAATATATTGCTAAATATTATTTACGCACAGTTAGAGATCATCTAGTCTAAAAATGAACGTGCCTCGCTGTTCGCGTCATTTATGCACTAGTATGCCAATAGATCCGGCCGTAGAATTCGTCTCAAAATAACCGGTGTCTTAACGAACTTATATCTATGACTATGACTATGACTATGCATACGTGCTGCATTACTGAGGGTCGTGACCCCTTTCCATTAGTCAATTAATGGTAGGAGTTTTTTGGGATAATAATGCGGTGGGTTGCCACGTCCTTCCGCATACGGCTCGACTAAGAGTATTTAAACTCTTAGGTTTTTGTAACGATTATTATCAGATGTTAGTGATAATAATAATAATAATAATATGTAATGTAATATGTAAGGATCAGGTAGTTAAGACGCGGAACTACCGAAAGTACATTCTGAAGGATGGCACTCACGACATCTGTCGAGTCTGTCGCCATCCCGGTGAGTCACTCAGACATGTGCTTTCGGGATGTTCGGCTCTTGCTAACACTGAGTATCTGCATAGACACAACCAAGCGGCCAAAATCCTTCACCAGGAGATTGCTCTGAAGTACGGTCTCCTGGATGAGAGGCTGCCGTACTACAGGTACACACCGGTGCCTGTACTCGAGCGTGACGGAATCCGGCTCTATTGGGACCGGTCCATCGTCACGGACAGGACTATTCTAGCGAATAAGCCTGACATCGTGCTGTTGGACCGGGCACAGTCGCGGGTGTTTTTGGTGGATATCACCATTCCATATGACGAGAACCTTGTGAGAGCTGAGACGGAGAAAAAACGAAAGTATCTCGATCTGGCTCACGAGGTTTCCGCCATGTGGCATGTGGGGTCCACTGAAACCATCCCAATCGTTATATCTGCGAATGGGTTAATCCCAGTCAGCCTCGCTCACCATCTGAGGCGACTGGGGTTCCGTGGCAGTTCGCTCGCAGCCAGGATGCAGAAGGCGGTGTTGCTAGACTCGGCTAGGATAGTCCGCCGGTTTCTCAACCTGTCCCCCTGACCCCCGGCCGTCTGGTCTCCCCTGCCGGGGTGTAATCCTCCGCCCGCTGCAACTATTTATTTGTGTATTTATGTGTGTAAGTTTATTTGTTTCTATTTATATACGTAAGTTTATTATAACTCTCTTGGTCATATATGTATTTATTTTGTATGCGGGCGTGAGAGTAAGATATATATCGATAATAATATGTAAAATATATAAATAACCTGGCAACCCTGAATGTCAGCATACGTCATATTTTTTCTCCGTTACATTTTTACCGAATTAAATATCAGTTATTTAATTTGCAATGTTTTGTTTAGGTCAAATCTTTCAACTGAATTTTTAAACTGTTCACCCACAACCGATTGAGCTGAAATTTTGCATACCCGTTTAGTTTGATGACGATGCATGGTTAGCTAAGTGATGTCATTCTAAATCCAATATGGCGGACTCCCAAAGATGGCGGACTAGTTATTTTTTATGCACCTCCATGACCACGAAGAATACCTACGCAAAATAAAATGACCACACAAAATTCAATATGGCGGAAGATAAAAGCTTGTTTTTAATGATTTAAGACTTATTTTCATATGAGCCTTAATAAATACATAGGGGGTGCGTTCGTTTTAAGATTAGACGACCTCTATAATTAATTACTTGAAAAGTTACTCTATAGAGCTGCTGATGTCGGAGTATTCTGTTGGAAAAGATTATGTAATAAAAGTAATAAATTAATATTGTTTTACCAATACGTTTGTTTGATTTGTACATTTTTCTCAATATACCTATACGTATAAAAACCTTGTAGTGGATAAAAAAAAACGCTAAACGCTAAGTACATCAAAACATGTACATGCTAATCTAAATATATAAAAGGCAAAGGTGACTGACTGACTGACTGACTGATCTATCAACGCACAGCTCTAACCACTGGTCGGATCGGGCTGAAATTTTGCACTCAGATAGCTATTATAACGTAGGCATCCGCTAAGAAAGGATTTTTGAAAATTCCAACCCCAAAAGGGTTAAATGGGGGTTGAAAGTTTGTTTAAAAGTTCGTGTTACACGAACGTCAACGAACCAATCGGGATGGACGTGATTTTTGGCATGGGTATAGTTGACGGGGAGAGTGACATAGGCTACTTTTTATCCCGGAAAATTAAGGAGTTCCCGCGGGAATAAAAAAAACTTAAAGCACGCGGACGAAGTCGCGGGCATCAGCTAGTCTAAATATAACAAAGGAAAAGGTGACTGACTGACTGATCTATCAATGCACAGCTCAAACCACTGGACGGATCGAGCTGAAATTTTGCATGCAAATAGCTATTGTGACGTAGATATCCGCTAAGAAAGGATTTTTGAAAATTCTACTCCTAAGGGGGTAAAATAGGTGTTCGAAATTTGTGTAGTCCACGCGGACGTAAGTCGCGGGCATAAGCTATGTCAAAAATATAATCTTTATAATAGTGGTGTATATGTACAGTGCACCACCTTTCCAAGGATTTCTAAGTATGATATCTATCCACCACCACCACCACTGCAGCCCATTAACGTCCCACTGCTGGGCACAGGCCTCCACTCTCATAGGAGAGACGGAATTAGAGCTTAGACCCACCACGCTGCTCCAATGCGGGTTGGCGGGCTTTAACGACTATTATCATGTTAGTGATAATAACCGAGACCGACGGCTTAACGTGCTCTCCGAGGCACGGGGGTGACACACCGCCAACTTCCTAACTCCGGGCTAGTTAGTACTGAGAATTTCTAGTCAGATAAACCCAATACACAATAATTATGGCCCGGCCCGGGACTCGAACCCGGGTCTGGCCATGTATACTATTATAGCTGATGCCCGCGACTTCATCCACGTGTATTTAGTTTTTGGTATTCCCGCGGAAACTCCTTAACTCTCCGGGATAAAAAGTAGCGTAGTATGTCCTTCCCCGGAATGTTACCTATTACTATACCTTTTATCGAAATCTGTTAAAAAGATGGGCCGTTATAGCGTAGCAGTGTGGTAGCAGACGGACAGACACACTCGCATTCATAATATTATATTAAGTAGTATACACTTTTAAAATAAAGTAACTACTCGTATGTAGGTACAGGTACTAACAATTTGGTTTTACCAGCTTTTACAGTCATGGTCGCATAATTATAATTACTTGCATAGACTTACTTATCTAAACGCTTGTCTGATTTTTTTTTTGGTATACCTACTTAGGTTTAGAATGATTATAAATTGGGTGGAAATTAACAGTGGTATTTGTGCACATATTGTGAGCATGTCAATTTGTCAATAAAACCACGGGAATTTGAGGGAAATGAAAGGCTTTTATTTTTAATTTAAACGGCAACAATAAGCAGTTATTCGAATTATATAAGTAGGTAGTTATTTACCTGAGATTTGTGATGGGTTTTGTGTGTTTCCATGCTCTGTGTCTGCCAAAAATGTAGACTTAAGTATAATGTATTTAACTTCTCTGATCTGTGTTAACTAGTTTTCACTCAGAATCTATCCATTTACCTAACTTACAAATAGGTATAGGTACCTACAGACCTACTTGTATTAAAGTGGATAGGTATGGATCCTTATACAACTACCTACCTATTATCACAGAATAGGTAATAGTACGTTGTACCTACTTACTATTATTTTCGATTTCAGTGTTGCTTTAAAAAACTGTTAGGTTTCACAATAATTTATTTCCTCAAGCTTTCTTCTCCCGTAGAGCTTAAAATACCTTACACTGAACACACTTAAAACTACGGACTAACTACTGTAGGCAAGTAAATTATTCATTTGTACTCGTCAGAATCATCGAAGTCTTCACCAAAGCGTCGTTCGCTTCCGGAGAATCCGCTTTCTCTTCTAAATCCGCTTTGTCCCCCAAATCCTCTCTGGCTTCCAAATACTCCCAAACCACCTTCGCTGCGAAATCCTTGGCCACCGAATCCACTCAGACCACCTTGCCTGCCAAATCCACCCTGGCTACCTTGGCCTCTAAATCCTCCCTGACTTCCTTGACCGCCGAATCCACTTTGGCTGCCAAATCCAAATTGGCTTCCACTGCCCAGACCACCTTGGCTGCCTTGACCTAGGCCGCCCTGACCTAGGCCGCCTTGACCTAGGCCGCCTTGGTTGCCAAATCCACCTAGGCTTCCACTGCCTAATCCGCCTTGGCTGCCTTGGCTTCCGAGTCCGCCTTGGCTACCAAATCCTAATTGGCTCCCACCGCCCAGGCCACCTTGACCTAGGCCTCCTTGGCTGCCAAATCCACCTTGGCTTCCACTGCCCAAACCGCCTTGACTGCCGAATCCAAATTGACTCCCTCCGCCCAGGCCACCTTGACCGCCAAAACCAGCTTGGCTGCCTTGACCTAGGGCTCCTTGGCTGCCAAATCCACCTTGGCTTCCGAATCCACCTAGGCTGCTGCTGCCGCCAAAGCCGGAACCACTACCGCCACCGCCTAGACTGCCGCCGGTACCATATCCTGGCAAAAAATAAAGGTACTTATTTAAAGGGACTTTTAAATCCATAGTTCCATACTATAATATGAACACGAGGCGCGGCGGTAATTTACACATGGATCCAATTTCGCCACTCTGCAGTGAGGCATTTAATTCACCTAAGGAATCGCTTAAGGTTGTTGACCGCGCTAATAAACCAGTTTGTGTGGAAACAATAGCGAAGCCTACGACAACAACTGCTATTATTTCGAAACAGCAGCAAAGAACGTATGCTGACGCATCCCGAAAGCAGACGGTTCGAGAAAACTCTTCACATCCATCAGCTGCACCGACCGCTACTCAAATCTCAGCGGATAAAAAATGCGACGCAGATGGTTTTACACTAGTGGAGAAGAAAAAGCGAAGACCGACGCGAACTCGAAATATTCGTGGTACAGCGCCAACGACAAATACCATCTTGAAAGTGGCGGTACCTAACATTATGATTTATGTTTCCCGCATAAATTCCGAGACGTCCAAGGCTGATATTATACGGTACATTCTGGACACGTATAAAACTCGCCATGGAGCAGCTGCAGAAGGTTCACGAGGATCGCAGATGACAGAAGTGCAGCTGACCCTGGACAAACTGAAGTCCAGTAGGACAACCTACTTCAGCTCGTATGTCCTTACTGTTCCGGCTTCGTGCAAAGACGTGTTCCTCAGTTCAGACTTTTGGCCTGAGGGCATAGTTTACCGTCGCTTCAGGGAAAGATCCAGAATCCCTACAGTTTTATAATTATATTTTCATATTTATGTATTTAGTTTATGTTAAGAATTTTTTATTTTGTATGTTATATTATGTTTATATTTCTATGGGCCTAGTTGCCTGATTTAAACAAATAAATTAAAAAAAAAAAAAAAAAAAAAATTAGGTAGGGCCGCGGTCAAAAGAAAATGTAAATTATTTATTAATTAACTCCTAAATCTATGCTACTATGTGTTATTATTAGCTTTGAATCAGTTACTTATCAGTTAAAATTATTAGGTAGGTACTTACCTAGATTACAATAAGTTTTGTAAGTAATAATTAAGTACTCTGTAAAAATACGCCTGGAACTTTTAATTATCACCGTTTTTCATGTATGTTTTCGAATAAATTCAGATTTTGACAATAATAAGGGCTTTCTTCTATTGCATTTACAATGAATAACAATCTATACTGTTTATAACAAACACTCCAAGTATTGTTGCACGGCAATTTTTACATTAGTTGGCATGTAGGTCTGCTATCCCATTTCACATCAAATAGTTTACAAAAACACTAGCATAAAACTAATTTTCGTGAGTTTTATATCGATTTGTTTTATTTTTAACTCAAAACATCGATAAATATGGAAAATATGCATGCACAACAAACAACGGGGGCGTTCCGAAATACACTGCGAGCCATGGTATGTCGTCTTCGAACAAATATGCTGGTTCCAAAAAACTAGCGCCATCCAGTGGACATGGTAGAGATGATTACACAGTGTTGCTTTAGCTAAAAAACTTGTTCAAATATTATTGAGAGTTGCCACAATTTACTCTTGTGCCGATTCGATTATGCGAATAAAGGTTGGGTTGATTGGGTTCGATTATTAGTTCGAAATTAGAATACAAATTGTCTTACGAAATTAACTAGTTACAAATTGTCTGTACGAAATTAGTTGCAAATTGTCTTAACTGCATATTTTAAAAATGAAACATTAAAAATATTTAAGTTACACTTCAAACAGTCATCAATTTCCAATCAGTGTCCAGTTAGCATTAAAAAAAGTTATGTAATCGAGATGCTTTGACAGTTGTCCCTCCATAAAGACAACTGACCTCCTTTGGGGAAAATTCTCTCAGAAGGAACGGAGGTGGATGGGATGCACGAATATTTTATGAAGGAACCTAACTACATAAAATGGTGAAACAATGCTTTAACATAATTCGGGATTTCCCCTCTAATAGATCACTTTACTACCCACCCATCACTAGACTTTTTGAAGTGAAACTTCTTTAGAATCGTTGTGATTTGAAAATTCGATGAAACGTATTCTGTCGTCGCTGTACAAGTGGCGCCACCGGACGAACGTGTAATACAAAGCGTTCCATTTTTGTAATTTTCTGTTTGATTATTTAAGGGCTGATTTTTCAATCGTCAGATAAAGTTTATCGGAGGAATAAATTTGACATTTTGACAGGTTTTGTATTGAAAATCTGCCAAAACGTCAAATTTATTCCTCCGATAAAATTTATCTGACGATTGAAAAATTTGCCCTAAATGTAGCACTAGAAAGTCTGATTTGGTATTTGCTTTTTAAGTTTTATTTTAATCCGCCTCTGCCCCCCTAGCATGGGCCGAGACAATTTTCTCCCTGAGGAAAGGATAAATATTTTTTTCCTAAATAAATAAATAATAACGCTAAATAACGGTGGATAAATAGTCTTCAGAGTCCCCGTGAAATGTCAAACGTGGATAAACTTCTCCTCTCCCCTATTGCCGTGCTCTGAGAAGTGGATAAGTTAATTTTATCTCTTGTCAGTGGATAAAATCGGGGGATAAAATTTTTATCTCCGGCCCATGCCAGCCCTGCAGGTTGATAAAACGAAAACGAAACGAAAAAGCGACACCAAAAAGAGACAAACATATTCATAATGGGATTTAGCCTGCGAGAGAATGAGATAGTATACAAGTTATATATTTTGTCTCATTTTCTCGTAGGCTACTTTTCTGAAATTTCACTTCTGCCGTGTGTTAATTGAGAACACACTTTTTTTTACTAGTAACGGTGATTCCTTTTGTAAGGTAACATGATTTTCTCCCAATAATCGATAATCGATTTCAAACGATCATTTTGATAATCGATTGATCGATTATTGACAATCGATTCCGCACAGCATTAGATTTAGGCCACATCCCTCAGAAAAATAAAAAAATATGGCCGTCGTCATGTACGCCAATCCATTAAACATTTTCTTTTTGTTGTAATTGTGGTTATTTGCGTATTAAGATTTACTTAGTTAGTTACAAAAGTTACAAAAGTTTTCAGTGCTGAGATGTGATGTGTGATTTTGGACTTTGAACGAATACTACATCTACATAACCTAAGTTATTTTTGTTACTTATTTAAATAAAAATTATAAAATTCATCTACCTACTGTTTTTATTATTAATTGTCCTTGATCCATAATTTCAGTATTATAATTGTACTAAATACATCCTAAGTATTTAGTACAATAATAATACTGAATAATAATATTGAGTGGTAAACAAATGAATATAGGTATATAAAGGTAGGTATATATACCTACAATATCGTTTGCCGAGTTTAAACTATGACCACTTGATGGCGCTGTTTTCGAGGAACCAAAATCTGACGTGAGATGGACATCTATTTCAGGATATACAATACTTATCTATGCTGCGAGCACTGTAAGTCCCCAGTAAAGAGCACTGCCAGTGCTCGCAGTGCTTATAACGGAACACACACACAACATTCAAGTTCAACTGTCAAGTGACAAGCGCCAGTCTGACACTGACAGTGATGACATTTGTTGCATTTGACATTAGCATTCACTGCTTATACTAAAGAGCGACGTTCTAAGAGCCCTATTGGCTAATATTTTTTCTCGACGCTTATCTGATTGGCTAATTTTATAATAACTGCAGAAAGGCTCTGCCTTTGTGCAGTCAATGTTACACTATGATGATACAGACTCACACATGCAAAATCCTTCACACACCTTCAATAAGTGAGGTTTTAAATGCGTCTGTGTATGGCAATACGTATGTGTGAACTCGCAAAAAAAGCTGAGACGAGCGCTGCCTATCGTTTATCGGGCCGATACTTCACAGAGCTTAGTACGAGTTACGCGACCGTTTACGTAAATTCATTAGATATTTCAAATATTCGTGCGTAAAGTATGAATTACTTAATTAAAGCGTACTACTTAACCTATATTAGTATGACGCTTTTTAGGATTTTGTACGTATATTTTTCATGAATACAATCTTTTTAATTATAAAAATCTCGTGAATACACTGGGGTAAGCACTGCTTTTTTGCCTCTATGGACAGCACGCCACTGTTTCCGCGGGAATAAAAAACTTAATCCACGCGGACGTAGTCGCGGGCATCATCTAGTATGGCTATAAAGGTATCTACAGATAAAATCTCTACTTAATAATATTGTTAAATAAGTATGCATTAAAAAAATATCTCACCAGGTTTAGCGGCCGCTATGGCTACCACGGCTAACAAGACAACCTGAGAAAAAGTGTAAATTAATTATTAGTGACCACAATATATTATAAAACTAACTTAACTAACTAACTAACTACAAATACATGATACATGAATTTTTATTTATCTTTACCTTATCTATAATTAAAGTGTGTCTGTCTGCTTTTAAACTTTTCACGGCCCATCTGTTGAACCGATTTTGATAAAGTTTGGTACAAAGATAACTAATTTGCGCCGGGGACGGATAGCTAGATAAATTATTTATCTATTGCCACACAAAGATAAAGATAATAAAGTAAACAAGTACAGAAAACAAAGTGCGCAAGGGCGACCTTATCACTATAAGTGATCTCCTCCAGACAACGGACATAGTGTACCCGGAAAATCAAACCACGGGGTATATTAATAAGTTTACATACCTACACGCAGACGAAGTCGCGGGCATTATCTAGTTCATTATATTGTGATGTTGGGACGCCCAAATGAAAGAGGTGTTGATGTTCGTCGTGCTTTAATGTAACTGTGTCTTAAATTAGGTGCATTTATAATATATAGTGGCAAGTGCCGTGGGTCACATATTACACCTCCCAGGGCACTTGAAAAAAAAAATTAATGCTAAACAATTTTTTTTTTAATATATTTAAGTAACTAAGCAAGTGCTGAAAAGTAAAGTAAAATAATAGGTGCCAAAAAATCTTAAAGTAATACAATAATTGGGGAAGAAAAAAAAAACTTATATAAAATCTATAATAGTAAAGTCAAGTCCGAGTTAGGTACGTATCACCAATCACCATACGTAAATTGTCAGCGTTTATGTTTAATTTTTTCCATAAATTGGTAATTTAAATGATGGCCAGTCATTCAAATAAGTCATGTCAAGTAGGTATATTTATTTATCCGTTAATGATCCGTTACATACTCGAATTTCAGCTGTAGGTGCGCGCGCGAAGTATTTGATCAAGTCATATTTTGTCTTAATATCCTTCAATCATAGTACAATATTCATTCTAAGTTCTTGGTTAACCTTTTAATCTCATTCATTTATTTATTAATTTATACTATACCCTTACTATGCACGATTACTCTCACGCAGACATCTACAGTACAACATGATCGAGATAAAAGGCGGGTATACATTCCTTACACAACACCTTATAAAAATAGTTATATCGATAATTAACTATGCCATATTATGTTCAGGTGATCAGTCCGTCCACCAATGGTAAAGCTAAGATCGATAAACTTCTAGACACTTTCCTTTTCCTATCTCTTAAAAAAAACTACTCGCCTATGTGTTATCTAATAACACTATCTTCAAAAGACCCATTCCATATCCTTTCACAAATATTTTATACCTTCACCAAATCATTTCCAATTCCATTAATACAACAATCCTAAAACGCCATCCCATTTCATTTATAAATTTATTCATTTCATATTTATTATATCATAATATATTATTCATTTATTTTCGTGCCTTTTGCTCCATTCTTTCACGCAGACGAGCTAGCGTACGGCATGATCAAGAGATGGGCTGGTCACTACATCACTTCTCATAACTCTCATTAATTGTAATATAACTTCATAATCTCACTCCATCTAGTAATTCCAACGAAATATGCATACATGCCAAACCTTACATTCTCATTAAATAAACCAAACCCAACATCTTCTGCTAAAAATAAAATGCAATCTCAAAATTCAGATCTTGCAGATCATCACTCTTTCATTATCCAACTTTCTAAGTACATTTTATAAAAATTCATATTGTCATAAGTAAAATCCCTAAGAACTCCTAAATAGGGTCGTAAGTCCGTAAATAATTGTCTTCTATTCCATTTATCATCATAAATGTTTAATCCATCTCCTATTTCGTTGCTAAACTATTGCATTAAAAAAAAAAAAATTTAATACTCTAAATAAAATCGCATAAAACTCAAAGTAAATTAAATCAAAATCAATACTCGAAAAGTATATTATCATCAATAAAATATAATTGTTTCATTGTTCTCTTATTGTTCTCGAATTCAATAATTTGCAATCTTTGCAATCAAGCTATTGTAATACAAAACGCTTGCATTCGCATCAGCTTTTCTTTTGAATCTGATATGACTATGTACTTTGATCATCTCAAAAGTTGCGACATGAAATTCTTGATATCTAATATCAAGTGTTACCTAAGGAATGTGTTTTCAGAAAAGTAAAAACTAACAGAAATTAAAAATTTCAAGCAGGCAATGAATCTGTACTGTTACGCAAAACTGATTTTATCTTTTTCTGCAATATTAAAATGATTAAGTACCTAATCGTAAAATAAATGAATACCTAGTAATTTATTTCAATATTATGTTATTTATATTTCCAATAATCAACTGGGTAACTATAAATGAGTATCTATGCTTAATGACTGAAAACTACATTTCAAAATTGGCCAGAAAATCACTGATTTTCGAATTATTCTTTAGTAAAACTCCTAAATGAAATGAAATAAATTATCTAAAATTAAATCAGTAATATTCAAAAATCATCAAACCTGATAGTCGTAAGTTAAAAGATACTGATAACTAAGTAAAATAAAGTAAAAAAATCTGATGAAAAAATAGAATTAAAATAACATACCCAAAATACTGCTTAGGCTGCTTGCTATTGGTCCAAGAATATCAGTCTCAATTGCATTGTTGTTCCTATATTATACTTACTTTTATATTTTTTATAAAAATATGCTGGAAAAAATATCATTTAAAAGATTATGTAGTTGTATTATGCAAATAAAATATAGTCATTAGTCAGGTCAGGTCACATTATGCAGTCAACACAATGAATAAAAAAATAGTAAGTACGTCTTTACAAAATAAAAATATAGCATGATATCGTTTCTTAAATGGACACCGATAAAAAAATATTGTTAGGTTTTCGAAGTGCATTAATCAGTCTCTAATTTAAAATGTTCACTTGTTCAAAATTTGACACATGAAAAAACACAATTTGGGAAATAGGAATTCAGGAAACACTTTTAGACACTATTTCCTTTCACTTTTCACTTCGTAATTCGAAGATTTTCGCTGTGAACTCTTAAGGAAGACTTGTGGTTACCGCTGTGAACTTGTCTTTGTCTCGAAGAAATATATAAAATCTGGATTCCGTCGCTGCAGTAATTGATATAATATAATATTTACTCCATGAATAGATTTATTTCATTTGTAGATTAATTACTGTGACGAAATATTTTCTTTTTCTTTTCGTATCAGGTCCGGGTAATATTTTCATCTCCGGGGATCCATTATTCCGTAAATTTCATAATTTTAATTTAATCCTCTCTGTGGATCTGGATGCAGTATTTCGGTGCCCAGCCGGTGCACGCGCATGGTGCAAGCGCGCGCGCACCGACTGGCAGGGTCGTCATGTGATGTTGGGACGCCCAAATGAAAGAGGTGTTGATGTTCGTCGTGCTTTAATGTAACTGTGTCTTAAATTAGGTGCATTTATAATATATAGTGGCAAGTGCCGTGGGTCACATATTACAATATAATAATATTAGATGATGCCCGCGACTTCGTCCGCGTGGATTAAGGTTTTTTTGATTCCCGCGAGAACTCTTAAATTTTCCGGGATAAAAGGAGGCCTGTGTCCTTCCCGGGATACAACCTATCCCTGTATCAAATTTCATCAAAGTCGGTTGAACAGATGGGCTGTGAAAGCGTATAAAAGTACCTATAGGATAGTTTACATCTTGCGGACGGTCATAGGCTACTTTCAATACCAAAAATAGTTTCGACTTCCCACAGGATATTTTAAAATCCACACGGATGAAGTTGCGGGCATCGTGAAGTAGGTAAGTAGGTGAGCTAGTTAATAATTAAGTTTCACATAATATAAAGCCCTCAACAGTATTAAAACTAACTTATCGAGTTTATTTTACTGTTTTATAACATTTCCCATTTACATGATTTTATAAGTATAAATATTGTTTAGTTAAGACGTTTTAAATACCTATAGGTACCTACAGGTATTTCACATTAGATCATTATGGTAATATTAGATGTTATACATAATATTTACTTACCGTAAATCTATACATGTTTGGTAGTGGTCAGTCCAATCTTACGAATCACCTTCTTATGCCGGTTTAATAACCATCGCGGCATATTTATAAGCCCAGGTGGAAAATCGTCTCCTAACCTCAGATGGCCGTTTGGATTTTGTTATTTTAACAAGATTATGCCTATTTAAAATAGTAATTAATGCAAGGTATTTCCTTTGCTTCAGAGTTTCTTGGAATTACGTCGTTGGACATTATTTTTTATTACTTCTCTCGAATCTACTTACTTAAAACAATATAGAATAATATACTAATGGTTGGGTATTTCCCAATTAGTTAAACTCAGAAAAGGTTTATGCCCCTCGGAAAGTTTTGCCGCCAGTCTTGCCGTCATCACTGCTGTGAATATTTGATAATCTTCCGATCAATGACTGAGATTGCTTATCAAAATATATCTGTCGCAGACAACGGTTGCATTGTGAAATCCGGGACAATATAATTTCAATCGTGGCATATTCGACAGATCCACGACTACTAAGGCTACTAAGGCCAACCTCGTGGCCGTGGGGTCCACCAAGGCTACTATATGGCCGCCCTTCTGGCCGTGGGGTCCACCAAGGCTACTATGAAGACGTATGAACGTGCTCGTGGTCGTAGGGTCTCCAATGGCAACTATGGGTGCCTTTGTACCCGTGGGATCCCCATGGCTACTATGGCCACCTTCGTGGTCGTGAGATCCACCGTAGCTATGGCCACTTTCGTGGCAGTGCGATCCTCAATGGCTACTATGGTTGCCTTCGTGGCCTTCTATGAATTTCCATTTATGGTTTTCACCGTTCATAGGTGCATAATTTACTAATGCTTGTGTTTATTGGCTGAAATATGATTATAATAAATGTTGAAAAGGTCGGCAACAATCATGCAATTTGAGAACTTTATTGGTGAATCATACTAATATTATAAATGCGAAAGTGTATTTGTTTGTTGGTTTGTCCTTCAATCACGCTGCACCGGAGCAACGGATCGACGTGATTTTTGGCATGGGTATAGTTGAGAACCTGTAGAGTGACATAGGCTACTTTTTATCCCGGAAAATTATGGAGTTCCCTTGGGAATCAAAAAACTTATTCCACGCGGACGCAGTCGCGGGCATCAGCTAGTTTATTATATAAGTAAAAGAATGTATCGTTTACTCTCACGTCGATCTAAAACATCCCTAAATCTGTGGATATACTGTGTCTAGCCGTGGGAAACTAGGGTGTGACTAGTTTTTAATAAAGGTAGGTAGATGAAGAAGCAAATACTACATCAGCCTCATCTTGGGTTTTTTCTCATTTATTTCTCACTATCACTATACAATATTGCACACTTCTTACATTAAAAAAAAACACAATCAATAAGTAAGGTACAAAACTGTTAAACTGTTATTTTATATGAAATCTATTTCCTTAGGTATATCTATTCTTCGTCGCTTTCGCTGCTGTGGCCGTGGGATTCGCCATGGCTGCCATGGCCGCCCTCGTGGCCGTGGGATCCCCCATGGCTGCCATGTTCGCTCTCGTGGCCGTGGGATCTCCCATGGCTGCCATGTTCGCTCTCGTGGCCGTGGGATCCCCCATGGCTGCCGTGGCTTTCTTTGTGGCCGTGGGATTCTCCATGGCTGCTATGGCCACCTTCTTCTGTCAAATCAAAAACAAGTTTAGTGTTAAAGTTGCCAAAAATATACAAAATTATTTTTAGACTAGATGATTCCCGCGACTTTGCCCGTGTGGAATAAGTTTTTTTAATTCGGGAGAACTCCTTAATTTTCCGTGGTAAAAAATGGTTCCCCTTATGAAGACCGGGCACGTAATCCAAATGTTATTACTAATTAGCTTTGGTCCAACGGAGGATTGTGCTTCACAGACCATAAGTTACGTTTCTCATAGGTACTTACAATTATTTTAGTGTAACTAGGTACCTACGTATCGAGGGATCAAGCTGGTGCTCCCTATCGCCTAAAGAAAAGAACTACAATATTTATCTATCTATACATACAAGTGATGTGATGTCCTCCCGATCGAATTTCGACCACGGCGGCCAATCTCCACAGAGATTAGCCATCTGCGCGGGAGATATTATAGTGCACAAGTGTGTGCGCATACACAGGTGCACTCTCTGTTCCTTTGCTCTCATAGCCCGATGGGACAGAAGATCCGACACGACCGGAGAGAGATCAGGCGCAGGACCGACGGCTTAACGTGCTTTCCGAGGCACGGGGGTGAAACACCGCCAACTTCCTAACTCCGGGCTAGTACTGAGAATTTCTTGTCAGAAAAACCCAATACTTGTTATGGCCTGACCTGGGACTCGAACCCGGTACCTCGTCGGCCATGTCGAACATGCTAACCACTATACCAACGAGGCAGTCAAGTATTAAGGGGTCATCCATAAAGTACGTCACACTAATTTCGTGATTTTTTGATCCCTCCCCCGTCCTTGTCACAGTTGGTCACATTTGTGAGACCCCCTCCTCCCTAGTGTGACGTCACATATCTTGCAATTTTACATCTAGAAATTATTAAATTAAAATAGCACTTGCGAAATTAGCTGTTTCATTTGCATTTAAATTATTTTTTAATATAATCAAACATTTGAAAAAATTTGCTAAACTTGTAGTTCAAATTTATTTTGAAACGTGACATCACGAAACTTAGGACCCCTCCCACCCCTTGTCACACAATGTCACACTTCGTCGACCCCTTACCCCCTCCTTAGCGTGTGACGTACTTTATGGTTGACCCCTAATAAGTATGTAATATAATGAATGGAATAGAGTAGGTACTTACCACCATGGCTACCGCCGCCACCGCCGTATCCTGTGAAGAGAAATTAATTTTTATTTTGTACCAATTTGACAATTATTAACATGTACATAATAATAAATAACGATTGTTTAACTTTACAAAGTGTGTGCTATCTGGCTGGTCATATCACGTGAATTTCATGAACATCTGATGAATATACCTAGTCGGAGATCGTCGTCGTCGTCGTCTCAACCTATAGACGTCCACTGCTGGACGAAGGTCTCCTGCATGGATCGCCACAGAGCACGGTCTTGTGCCGCTTGTTTCCAGCGGCTCCCAGCTGCACGCTTGAGATCGTCCGTCCACCTAGTGGGGGGTCGTCCAACGCTGCGCTTCCCGGGCCTCCATACGAGCACTTTGGGACCCCAACGCCTATCGATTCTACGAACTATGTGTCCCGCCCATTGTCACTTTAGCTTGGCGACTCTTCGAACTATGTCGGAGCGAGTCGGAGATGGAAGGTGGAATTTTACAGAAAATCAAACGCCAGCAGTGTATTAAATTAATATAATGTAGATTTTTAAGTACTAGGTACGTCATATTATGTACTACTTACTTATTAAGGTGGGTCCACCCGAGCAAAGCTGGATCGAGCCAACTAGTCTATCCATCAATAGATACTTATACGTAGGATATATAGATTCATATTTTTTGAAAATTTTAATATTTGGAGGAAGCTATAACATCGGTACAGATTTTTTAAAAAGTTGTCTGTCTGTCTGTTACGGCATCACGCTGAAACTACTGGACGGATCCGAATGGAGCTTGCCATACTTATAGCAAGCACTCTGGGTTAATTCAGCCTATTTTATATCCCGAAAAATAATAGGGTTCCTTCGGGAAAGGGAATGAAAGTTTTGATCAATTTTAACCGAGTTGAAATGCTGTGTTTATAACTGCGTGTTGTGGTGTGGTGGGTATTGGGTTAGCGTAGGTACTCGTGTGAAGCCTGGCGGGTCAGCTTGTCTAAACTAATATTATAAAGAGGAACGATTTGTTTGTTTGTTTGTTTGTTTGTAATGAATAAACTCAAAAACTACCCTGCAACCGATTTTAAAAATTCTTTCACCTATAGAAAGCTACATTATCAGCGAGTAACATAGGCTATATTTTATTTTCAAAAAAATTAGAGTTCCTTACGAAAATTGCAATTATGTTAGTCTTGTCGGAAAAACCAAGTCGACTAAAAACTAGTTAAACTAAGTCGGAAAAATCATCTCTTCTGAGATCTTATGTGGAGCGCGCTGCCTAAATAGTTAAAGTTACACGAAAATAATGTATGGTGGAATTGTTCCTCTCAAAAAGCTCTAAAAAAAGTCGAAAGCGATAGCATATAATATCTATCTTTTAAGGCTGACTCACAATAACCATTTTTAAAATGATTTTCAAAGGATGATGCCGGAAAGTGGGCCCTTCTTGCGTCCTAATGAAATTAACGGTAAAACATAGGAAATATACTCAGGATTATATAATAAAAAAATCATTAAGATAATATGTGGGAGTTTGGAGTAATCTCACTTTTAAGTTTTGAAGCTAGAGTACAAGTGGTGCCATCTATTTGGCACAAAGTAAACTAAATTAACCTAATATATAATATATTTATTGACATGCAGGGTTCCGAAATACGTAAATAAATATATATAATATAGATAATTATTTTATTCTTAGCTTTAATTAAAATAATAGTTTGTGTATAAGTTAATTTAGTTTACCTTGTGTTACCTAGATGGCACCACTTGTACTCTGGCTTGCGTTACGCGAGTCATTCGCGTAACGCGAGTCTGACTGGTAGCAGTGGCAGGTGTAGTGAGGGCGGAGCGTACCTACTCTTACAATGTTAAATTAAAATGTAAAACCTGCCCATTGCCCACTGTCTATATTGGGTATAGACTATATCAGATTATCAGTGCTACCCGTGCGAAGCCGGGGCGAAGCGGGGAGGCGAATATTATAATAAAAATTCCACATACCTGGCAAGGCCGCCGCTACGGCGACTAAAGCTAATACGACAATCTGAAAAAAGGAAAATTTTCCATTATAATTAAACTGTTTTAAAATAAAGCAACTTAGTTTTATATTAATATGCAAATTAATTTAATATTCAAGTAGTAAAATTATTTTAAGTATTAAAATATCGTCTCCCAATTTAATTAATTTATTATATTTTGACGACCTCCGTGGCGTAGTGTGTAGCGCCGTTGTCTTAACGTGCGGAGGTCTCGGGTTCGATCCCCGGCAGGGTCAATTTGGGAATTTTGGTCTGACCTGGTGGGAGGCTTCGGCCATGGCTAGTTACCACCCTACCGGCAAAGACGTGCCGCCAAGCGATTTAACATTCCGGTACGACGCCGTGTAGAGACCGAAGGGTTTCATATAACTGCCATGCCCCTAGCAGGTTAGCCCGCTACCATCTTAGACGGCATCATCACTTACCATCAGGTGAGATCGCAGTCAAGGCCCCAAGGGCTAACTTGTAGTGGATAAAAAAAAAGAAAGAAATATTAAGGCCAGTTACGCCGACCGCAATTTTTTTTAAAACACTCTTAAAAAGCTATATAATTATACTTAAGTACATAATAGTACATTATTGCAAAGGCCGGGAAATAGGCAATTGGAGGTCGAGTATGAGTTTGAAGACCGAGCCGTAGGCGAGGACTTCACTAATACGAGACAGGCAATTGCCATTTCCGCCGAGGCATATATAGTGCTTTTCTCAAAAGAATGCAGGGAAATAAAACATACTTTTTATATTATCATAAAATTTTCATATACTTTCATGTATTTTTTTTTGACTTCGCTGGAAGCAGGTTTTCCATTGCCAATTTGGCTTCTTATCTTAAATCTGGTGGAGTACAATCAATCTCAATTTCACTCTCTGAACCGTTGGAAACCATTTTAATTATTATTAAATTTATATTTATTAAGTATGTAAATAACAAATCAAGACGAAGCCACGTAAACGCAATTTGTACTAAGCAAAGAGACTATGGTATGCCAAGAATGATAAAAGAGATCCGATCAAATCTATGATATTTAAAACATGTACATTACATTTGTAATAAGTCGTTGGATCAAATAGTACCTATCTAATAACCCCAGCACGCCTTTTCATACAACATTGCAGGAGCGTTGTAATGTTCCAAATTCAAAAAACGCTCCTGCAATGGATTTGATTTTCTTTGTCCGAAAATTCGATACTTCGCGTGTTCTTTTTTCAAAATAATGACAATATTTCCATGCATGTTTGAGAAAATATAAATTACGTATACTGTAGTAAAAAGTCACCAAATTCCTATGAAGTAGGGACTATCCTCATGGAAAATTAAACTTAAATAAGCTAATAATTATTCCAATGCCATTTTGCCTACACCCAGAATAGTACATTGTTCACCGAGGGGAGAAAGTGACCGATTACTATCGAGGGTGTAGTTCGCAATACACGCGAGGTAGGAATCGTACTTTCTACCGAGTGATACATAGTGCTTTATACTACACCTGCGAGGAAAATAAGCGATAATTAGTGATTAAACGAACTTACAAAGGTTTAAAATAATAAATAAAATAAATATTTTTACAAACCCATATTCAAAATACAGAAACATAAAAAAAAAACAAAAAAAACAAAAAAAAAAAAAGAAAAAAAAAAAAAAAAAAAGGTTTAGGTTAATAGTTAATAATAGTTAATAGTCCTTAATTAGGTTAGGCTAGCTAGCTTTAATTTCTAATGTATTGTTTTCAAAAAAAAAAAAATTAAAAAAAAAAAAATGACGTTCTATCATAACTATATGAGTCGCTTCATTCGAAGCTTCACTATCACAACTAGACTACATTTTGAGGATTATTTCAATATAGATTTCGATATCGACAATCGACATCGATATCGACAATCGACATCGATACCGACAATCGACATCGATACCGACAATCGACATCGATATCGATATCGACTATCAATATCGGATATCGATATCGACTATCGATATCGATAATCGACGTCGATGTCGACAATCGACATTCACCATATTATTTGACTTTTCTATGTCAAATATGGTGAAGCTGCTTCTAATATTATATTTCCTTAAGGTAAGACATCCAAATTCTCAACGTCCATACCATATTTACTTAAAATTAAAAAACAACAGCGCGTTAGAAATGGATTTTCATACAGTTTTCTCCCCGCTTAGTACGTTAGAAATGAAATTTCATACATCTTTTCTTTTGACAAAAGCAAGAGGGTACTTTCCGAGCGGGTGTAGTATAAATTCTATTTTAGACCACTAGGTACATAAGATTGTTGGTTGTAGACGGTCTATCGTTTGGCTACTTTGACTATCTATCTACAGGTTTTTTTTAATTTTAAAATTTTTAGAAAAGATTAACTAATTAATAATACCTACTTAGAATGCAAAAAAAATAATTAAAAAGTAAACCGACTAATAGCGACGAATCTAAGCCCGGAATCTAAATCTGTTAATTTGCAACACTGTCTCGCCTGCGACACTCTATAGCGTTGTTATTGCGGAGTTGGGATTGAACCCGCGGCCCCGTACAGAAGGTCGGGGTGTCTTAACCACTAGGCTATCACCTCCCTAGCTTAACGATACATAGGTAATTATTTTATTCACTTACCGTAAACTTGTACATATTTATAAACACAAGTGGTTAGTCTATCAATTTCACAAACTATGCCAATGTATCTATCGCACGGCTTTTATATAGACTTCAAATTGCCTCTGACCTCATGGTCGTTCAAACTTCATAATATTATTATTTTTGATTTCTATGCCAGTGCTAATTTTGAAATTCGGACATTTTGTAAAATTTCGAGGTACGGATGTACCTACCTATTTTTTAACCTTACCCCGGGCCGATTAATTAGTAGTTTCCTGGCAGGTTTTGTCGTAGTTGTTAAAGTTTTCCTCTTGTCAACACTGCGAGTACGTGGTCTTATCAGGTTTAGGTACCAAATTAACTGACAAGATACCTATCGTCATTTTTTTTTTCGCAGTAGATTCTACTTTTCGGTGATAGAGTCTGGACCTTTCAAAAAATAGAACCTGTAAAGTAAGTCTACATGAATATATAAACTAACTAAAGCTAAGCTCGCTTTAGTGCCTTTTATTTAATAAGAAACAAATTAAAAACGCAAAAAATTATTAGATTTCAAATTAAACTAAACTACCGCTTACTCTATTTGTCGATTGGCATGAAAAAAGAAATACATAGACATAATATGAGCTCTTGTTTTAGTGCGTGCTTGTTTTTTAGGGTTGCGTATCTGAAAAGTAGGTTTGCAACCCTTATTTAAGCCAAATTTACGATTATACGTAGGTACAAGTGTCGAGTCTGGTTTAAAGGTAGGTATGATTTGTTTTGCTAATGCATTTTAATTATTTGCATTTTAATAAATAACTTACGGAAATAATCAGTGTGACAAAAATACGCACAAACAGATCGAATTATTAGGGTCGCTTTATTTCCATTGTGAGGTTACAGTACCTACTACCCAGTGCCCGGTGCCCGGTGCCAGGCAAAATACGTATATACTATTTTTAATGTTTAGCCGTAACTTGTATCAAAAACATCTTATATTAATTACTAATAGGTACCTATTAGACGTTTTTTTGTTGTTTTTCACACGATCGACCTTATTGTCGAGTTATGCTAATTTTATAAACAATAATATGGGTAAAGTACCAGAAAACAGGAAAACAGTTTATATCGATGTTCTGCGAATAATGATATAAATTATAAACCAAGCTTAATATGTATGGTGCAGTGTGCCCGTGGAATTTTTTTTCCGCGCGGTGGTAGAGTTGAAACATAACCTAACATATGAGACACAGGCTCTGTGTGTTCTACATGTAATACATAAATTGATTATTGACTCAATTATTAAATAAATCGAGTATTGACTCAATTTATTTAATAGTAATCCTGATTCCTGACTGCCCTTGGCTTGGTTGAGAAGATAAATAGATAGGTATAGGTCTACTTTATTGCACACGCTTAAAGAAAAAAGAACCATACTAATCATACTAATATTATAAATGCGAAAGTGTGTTTGTTTGTTGGTTTGTTGGATTACTGGTTTGTTGGTTTGTCCTTCAATCACGCCGCAACGGAGCAACGGATTGACGTGATTTTTGGCATGGGTATAGTTGAGGACATGGAGAGTGACATATGCTACTTTTTATCCCCGAAAATTGAGAAGTTCCCGTGGGAATTCAAAAAACTAATTACCTATTCCACGCGGACGAAGTCGCGGGCATCAGCTACAATAAAAAATGTTCAATGTGTCAAATCGATTAAAACTTTTTCATAAAGAAAGTCGATTGCTATCAACAATCGAATCAGTAACGCATTAGAACATCATTGACTCCATCTACCAATAGTAAAATAAATGATTGCACAGAGAATAAATGATTACGATAAGCTTAGACAATTAGGCTTCAGAATACCGAGAAGAACCCGACAGATATTCAGCGTTACCACTACAGGCCATTAACGTCCCACAGTTGGGCACAGGCCACTCTCATAGGAGAGAGGGAATTAGAGCGACCCACCACGCTGCTCCAATGCGGGCAGGCTTTAATGACTATTATCATGTTAGTGATAATAACCGGGACCGACGGCTTAACGTGCTCTCCGAGGCACGGGGGTGAAACACCGCCAACTTCCTAACTCCGGAGTTAGGAAGTAAATTCTCAGTACTAGCCCGGGCTAGTACTGAGAATTTCAAACTTCTTTAGCCGCGTTGAGCACTTTTTGGTAGGGGTAAAAACTTCTTTAAGCCGCGTTGAGCACTTTTTGGTAGGGGTAAACTTGTGGATTCGCGTCACCGACACGCTCCGCGCCGACATGCATGTCGCCGACATGCTCGCGTTGTCGATATACGAAGATACGAAGACAATAGATCTTAAATATAAATATACTACCTATATTCGTAATTAAACTTTAATGCCTTATTTTAGAGGTTTACATTTTAATATTTTTTTAAATAAAAAAAAATACATATATAATATGTATAATATTAAATACCTATGAATTCCTTTTTTATTTTTATTTTTTAATAAAAAAAAAATTAAATATTCGTTTTCACTTCTATCGGCCTTGTTTATCTGATCTGTGGGCAGTCCCTATGACTGCCAATTTTTTGGCTTACCGCATTTTGTGCATGTGGTAAACGAAAAATTAGCCGCCAACATCTCCCTCTCTCGTCGCGAGATATCTCGTTGTGCGCATGCTAAGCCTAAGATAAGATATTAATTAGGTTTAAGGATTTTAGTTGGTCTTAATTAAACGAGACTCATACCGTAACCGAGGTACAGTAGTATTTAAGCTGTAGTAGGTACATTTCTTTAGATTCGTGAACTTTGAATCTGTTGCTTTAAAATCTACTCTTGGGATAACATCGTCACACAGTAGGTAGGATAATAAAAGATATTGTGTAATAATAATAGATTATATTTTATCACAACCAGTTTTAGGTAAAAACGCATTTAGGCGACAGAGGATGTAAAATCTGCGAATGGGTATAGTATAATGTAGATGTCAATAACGTTCATTCCGACAGCGGCAGAAGACACAAAACATTTACTGGCAAACCAATCAAAATAGTATTTTCCACCGCTGTGTACCACCGAATAGATTGATAAATCTTCCACTGTACATAAACAAGGTCAGAGTTTTTATTTGATGGCATTTGTACAATAATTTAGTTAGAGCTATTTATAATATCCGTATCCGCTGCCGTATCCACTGCCGTAGCCTAGACCGTAGCCCCCATTTCCGTACCATTGATTGTAGCCGCTGCCGTAGCCGCCGTTGTAGCCGTTGCCATAGCCGCCGTAACCTTGATTATAACCTGTTTACGAAATATTTAGGGTTACACTTCATCATTTCAAACCATCACCGGCTATTGAATAGGGTCTTCTCTTTATAAGTAAGAACGAGAAGAGTAAGGCCAAAGACTACCAGGCTGGCCACGCGCGGACTGGTAGACTTCACACACCTTGGAAAACAATAAGGAGAACTCCCATGCATGCAGGTTTCCTTTCGGTATCCTTCAGCGTTATACAGAAAGTGTTATTTAATTGCTTAACACAGCACTTCACTTACACCTCATCCAATCAGAATTTAGTCAGTCACTCTAAACATGCATTCATCAAGGCAGGCACCCTCCCTCCCTAAATGGCTTGAATGCCAGTTGCCACAGAATGAATCTACCTACTACATGTAAAATAATAGTTACTTGCTCTACTTAAACTTTAGTAGAAAAATACCATATAGTTCAGACAATTCTCAGTACTTGTAATTTTCACTGAGTAGGTACTTCCGAGTACCGTGTTTGAAATTTAGCATTTTAAAATGAAAAATAAAATTGTTGGCGTTTGACTTATGTCAATGGGCGTTAAGAAACGTGCGTCTAAGAAGAAGTGTAGAGAATAATAGTGTGTGTGAATAGTAGTGCAGTGTAGTAGTGTGTTCTAAGAGATAACAATATTTTTTTATTACTAACCGTAATTGCCATAGCCGCCACCTGTTGAAAGTTGACATACATTAAAAATCATACGACTGGTTTAAAATAGTAGATTATTAACCAAGGGGATAAAGCAGTGTCTTCTGTCGCGGGTGACGATTTAAATCGCGAGCGTAACGAAGGACTCGAGGTTTACTCCCGAGCGTAGCGAGGGTGTTAAAAACTTAAATCACGAGCGAAGCGAGGGATTTAAGACGAGTCCTGAGTGTAGCGAGGGATTTAAGTTCACCCAAGACTAAGACAGCTTTATCACCGAGGAAAATACTCTACTTTTCGTACCATTTGCGAAAAAATTTACACAATAATAATATGAGATAAGCATTTATTAAAAATAATGACAATTTTTTTTTTTTTTTTATCCACTACAAGTTAGCCCTTGACTGCGATCTCACCTGATGGTAAGTGATGATGCAGTCTAAGATGGTAGCGGGCTAACCTGTTAGGGGCATGGCAGTTATATTAAACCCATCCCCCTATTCGGTTTCTACACGGCATCGTACCGGAACGCTAAATCGCTTGGCGGCACGTTTTTGCCGGTAGGGTGGTAACTAGCCACGGCCGAAGCCTCCCACCAGGCCAGACCAGGGAAAATTCAGAAATTATAAATTCCCAAATTGACCCTGCCGGGGATCGAACCCGGGACCTCCGCACGTTAAGACAACAGCGCTACACACTGCGCCACGGAGGTCGTCAAAAAGTAAAAAGCAAATTAAAAGTAAAAGTTAACATTCGAAACATTGGTCCAATTATTGATAGAGAGAGTTACAAATAACGTTTATGTATTTGAAGAAAACAAAAACGCGGCAAATTCCTAGACTAATATTTTTTTGTCGGAAAAGCAAAGGCATCAAGCTCATACGGCCTCGTCGGTTTTCGTCATTTTATTTAATAATCATAGCTGCATAATAAATGCGTATTCCTTTTTCAAAAAGATATATAATGCTTTATAGACAAACTCAATGGTGTACAGATGTAGTTCAGTATAAATTTCGGTAAGTATTCCAAATTTAAATCACATTCTCCCCCTAGAGGATGAATGAAATTCAGTACAATTTTCTTTCCCTGTTTTTAACAGATTAAAAATGACTATTGTTATGTTCGCTTTTTGTGGCATAGAATGTCACTTTTTTGAGCAAGTGGTACGAAAATTATATTTTAGATGGCTTTAATAACTTTATTATACAGATAAGCACAGCAGATAAGTTACTGTCAATATAATTATTATAAAGGGCCCGTTTCACAATCGCCAAGTATATTCCGTGTCACAAAAGAAGTCCCCTAGAGGCGGCGCTAGTAGTCGCATGTTTATGCAATTAGTATGTAAAATGTATTAGTTCCACTAATTGCCGCGGGACTAATTTTGTGACACGGACACTAAACCTTATCTGGCGGTTAAATTTGATGTTTTGACAGATATTGTATAGGAATCCTGTCAAAATTTCAAATTTATTTGTCAGTTAAGGTTTACTTGGCGATTGTGAAAACTCTTGGTAGGTGTATGTATGACTTTTTCAAAATAAAGACTAAAATAATTCTACATCAATGTTTTCAAAGAATACAGATGAATTCAGACACCTTAAATTGTCATCTAAAATCAAATATCAATATCAAATAATCAAATAAATATTATAAATGCGAAAGTTTGGATGTATGGATGTATGTTTGTTACTCAATCACGCTCCAACGGATGAATGGATCTGGATGAAATTTGGCACAGAGATAGATTATAGTCTGGAATAGCACATAGGCTACTTTTTATCCCGGAAAATTAAAGAGTTCCCGCGGGAACCGAAAAACCTCAATCCACGCGGACGAAGTCGCGGGCATCAGCTAGTATTAGGTACTATATATTTTAGTAGATACCTACCTATAGAATATGGACACTAATATGTACGTAACTACTCAAGTAAGTGATATTAAAAGCCATCCTGATAAGAAATTCTAAGTAGTAAAACATGGGACTAAATAATAATATATTAAACACACCGTGGTAAGGCGTAGGGTTTGCAGCTGTTACGGCGACCAGCGCTAACAAGACAATCTGTAAAAAAATAGGATTTTGTTATAAAAATAATTTAAAAGATATTTAACAGACATAATATTTATATTACTCTCTCCCAGCCACATAAGGATGATAAAAAATAGTATATTTCATTACAAGTGTGGAAAGGCTGTCATTGCAAAGAGTTCCGACAAATGTCTACCCGAGCCGAGGCGCAGCCGAAAGCGAGGGTTGACAGTCGGAACAAGTTGCAATGACGGTTCCGCACGTGTACTGAACGACTATTTTTAATACAGTTGCGAAAAAATGAAGCAATTTAATAAAATAATAAAAACACAATAAACTCAACTAACTTAGCATTTATTTCTTATAAAATTTATAATTCACATATTACATTGAAATTGGTACAGTTTTTTATAGAAACTGGGGAAGTTTTAGGTGGCATATTTAATGTTTGAGACAAACTATTATTAATTTCATATGATTGTTCATGTATATTTGTCATACAATGGCGTTTGCTAGTTATGGAGTTGGATCTGATGAATTATCATTATCAACGAATGTAGATGGACGAACGTTCTCTGCAACATGTGAAGGAGACGGACTGGACCTTAAATTAATGGAGTGTGTGATTTTTTTCCCAGTTTCTAGTTTGTTGCATTTTCAGCATACTTTTTATCATCGAAAACCTCGACCATAACGTAGAAGGTTTTAATTTTGCTGAGAGTTCGGAGAAGTATGCCAACATAACATTTTCTGAAAAACTATTTGCTTTTTTCTCTTCTCTCCATGCAATAAATTCGTTGTATGTAGATATGTAGCGACTTTTTGACTTTTCCGGTAAAATGTTCTCCGAAGCATTTTGTGCAATTAAATACTGAGTTCCGGTGGTGTTAATTCAAAAAAACTAGGGTCGAAATTACTCATTTTGTGCAACAAACAACTAAACTCGCAAAGAAAATTTCTGAAAAATGGCGCCAACCGTAGAATATAAGCAGAGTTTTTTTTTCTTCACCCATTCTGGTAGGCAAAGGGAACTATGCCCATACAGCCAAGTCTTCAGTAGAATTTTTTTATTGATATGAAATGAAAATGAAATTTAATGAGATGAAATGAAATGAAACCTAACCAAACTCATTCAATCAAATCATTAAATCTGATATTGAAACAAATTAGTAGCTTCTTTTTAGAAATATACGTATTTGCATGAATCATAAAAACTTCTATGAATTGTTTTAGTAAAAGCTTCATGGTTGGTTTTTCTTTTTAATAGACATTATTTTGACAGTTGGGAAAGAGAACGCACTAGTTCGGGAAAGGTAAAAAAAAAGCACGAGTACGTAATAGCCCACATCCCGAACGCTATACGTCCCTGCAATACGCCACTTTTTGAGCAACTGTATTAAAAAACATATAGCACTGCTTAGTCTTTTATTAGCAAAAAAAACTTAAAGCTTCGGGGCTCTATAAATCCTTTCACAATTATTAAAACTATGCGAACGAAATCCACATTTACTGGTTGTAAAATGAAATGACCACAATAAACTGAAAGGATGTCTACGCTTAAAATCTGTAAATTACTTATAGACGGAGAGCTGGCGACGAATTTCAGGAAGGTCCTTTTGGCAAGCTGAAATTGTGAAAAAATATAATTTCGTCAATCGGCGAATCCAGGCCTGCCAGTCTGGTAGAGCGTTTGCGTATCGCTACTGTGCAGCATTTGCTAACAACATTTGAAAAAAAAAACAAAAAAATATTTTTTTGGCAACTTGTTTTTTTATTATCTTGTAATCTATATCTATATACATAAAATTCAAAGTCCTGACTGACTGACTGACTTATATATCAACGCACAGCCTAAACCACAGGGGCTAGAAACTTGTAATTTTGACAGTAGGTTCCTTTTGTGACGTACGCGCACACTAAGGAAGGATTTTTTAAAATTCTATCCCTAAGAGGGTGAAATAGAGGGTGAAAGTTTGTATGAAAGTCCGTCATTTCTCAAGTTATATCCATGAAACTTGGTATTTGAGCTACCAGTTAAAAATAAAAAAACACGTGTTTCACAATTTTTGAAAATTCTACCCCGGAAGGGTTGAAATAGGGGATGACAATTTTTCAAAATTCTACCCCCAAAGGGGTAAATTGGGGTTGAAAGTTTGTATGAAAGTCCTTCATTTCTCAAGTTATAGCTATGAAACATAGCATTTGGGCTTTTGGTTAAATATGAATAAATACGTGTTTCAATATTTTTGAAAATTCCCAAAGGAGTAAAATAGGGGATGAAAGGTTGTATGAACGTTTTTCAAATTAGATCAACGAAACTTGGTATTTTGGCTTTCGATAAAAAATAAAGAAGATCATGTGTCACAGTTTTACAAAATTCCACCCCCAAAGGGTTAAAATAAGGGTTGAAAGTTTGTATGAAAGTTCTTCATTTTTCAAGTTATAGCCATGAAACTTAGCACTTGGACTTCCAGTTAAACATGAAGAAGTACGTAATTCACCATTTTTAAAAATTCGGCGCCTAAAGTGTTGAATTAAGGGATGAAAGTTTGTATGAAAGTCCTGCATTTCTCATGATATTTTTCAAGTTATATTAACGAAACTTGGTATTTTGGCTTTCGGTAAAAATATACGTGTATCACAGTTTTTCAAAATTTCACCCCCAAAAGGGTAAAATAGGGATTGAAACTTTGTATGAAAGTCATTCATTTTTCAAGTTAAAGCCAAATAAAGTTAAAGTTTAATAACTTGATATTTGAGCTTTCGGGTAAATATAAAGAAGTACGTTTTCACCATTTCTGAAATTTTGATCCCCAAGGCCGTTAAATAGAGTTTGTCCTTCAATCACCCCGCAGCAACGGATCAACGTGATTTTTTGCACGGGTATAGTTGAGGTACCTTGAGAGTGACATAGGCTACTTTTTATCCCGGAAAATTAAGGAATGCCTGTGGGGGAAAAATACTTAAACCACGCGGACGAAGTCGCGGGCATAAGCTATTTTAGTACTTATAGAATTCGAAAAAAAATCCCAGACGTTTTTGTCGGTTATAAAGTATTATAATCACGTATTTATTGAGTTATGTTAATAATACCTGCAAATCGCCAGACCAATTTAGCGGTTTTAAACAATTCCCAGACGTGAATAAAGTTTTCAAATGAGTACGACATACTCGTACGAAATAACCGCAACCGCTTTACCAGACTGGCAGGACTGGATTCGCCAATTGACGAAATTATAATTTTTCGTCGCCAGCTCTTGGGCCATATTAACTAAGTTTATCAACGTTAACGGAATTTTGCCGATTTTCAAGGTTAGCGGAGGCCATTTTGAGAACGACCCACTAAACGTAAGTGACCTATTTTCGGCATCTTAAGGCTTTTAAGACTCTAGGAAGTTTAAGATCCATCCATACTAATATTATAAATGCGAAAGTGTGTCTGTCTGTCTGCTACGCTTTCACGGCCCAACTACTCAACAGATTTGTATGAAATTTGGTGCAGAGATAGGTAAGAAGGACATAGGCTACTTTGTATCCCAGAAAATTGAAGAGTTCCCGCGGGAATCAAAAAACTGAAAAGTCTCGGGCATCATCTAGTTTTTTAATATATTCTTAAACGTGATATCAGCTTTTGTGTTTTGCCAGTAATTTAATGCATGAATTATGTAGTTTTATTTCGATGTTTTTTTATATTAAGTTATTTATTTGTGGACCCTCTTGTTTGCACCCTATTTCGTGATAAAATTTGGCTCTGATTCTAAGTTCTCGAACTCATGGCCTCTGTTTCGGGATTTAGTTTGTACAGCGATTTCTAATAATTTATTGATAAAAAACATAAATATTTTAAGGGTTTTTAACAGTTATGAACTGGATAAAGATATTTTTTCTAAAAAATAATTAATAAAAAAGCTGTGAGAGCGAGATTCAGCTTAATGAAATTATAAACAGCTTTTATTAGGTACGAAACAAAATTACGAACTCAAATAACTAAATTCTTAACAAGCTAAGATACGAACTAGGGGATATACGAAAATTTTCCGAGTCAAATCAATTGTTAAGGAACACATAAAAACACTAAAAGTTTAATTCAAATGGACTTGGCCTTTCTGTAAGTACCTTACGGTGACGAGTTAGAGTTTCGAGGGTCGTCTTGCTTTCAGTTTAGTTGCCAAAATCTTGGTACTTGATTTTTTTGACAGTTTCAAAGATATAAACTTTGTACAAATGTATTATTTAAATAAATAATATTTAAATTGCTTATTTTTTGCGCCAGAAACCAAACTAACGAAATAACGATTACGTTAACGATTACGTTATTTCGTTAGTTTTGTTGCCACGAAACAGGGGCCTGCTACCTTATTACTGGTTTTCAATTACTTTGTTTGGTTGGTAAATGGAAACACTTATATGGTAGTATCGAAATTCCTTCACAAACCTTTAGTTGGAATCTGTATTAGTTACTATTTAACTAAATTATCTATCATACTTAATATTATAAATGCGAAAGTGTGTTTGTTTGTTGGTTTGTTGGTTTGTCCTTTAATCACGCCGCAACGGAGCAACGGATCGACGTGATTTTTGGCATGAGTATAGTTGAGGACCTGGAGAGTGACATAAGCTACTTTTTAACCCGAAAAATTAGAGGAGTTCCCGCGGGAATCAAAAAAATTATACGACGCGGACGAAGTCGCGGACATCAGCTAGTAAAATTACTAAAAACATGATTTAAAATATATCGAGAAGGTATAGGACATGAAAATCATTCTGAAAATTAATGAGAAAAGGGAGTTTTCCGTTATCATTGCCTTTCCTCTCCCGTGTGCTTTCTAAACTCAATACACCTTTACACAAAGTTTCGTTTACTTACCATGAACTTGTACATATTTAACTTTTTTTGTGAGTTTGTTTATCTTTTTATATTTAAATTCTAAACACGGGCTGCCAGTCTGTTAATCTCGCGTATTATGGCAAACGTAACCCTCTCGCAGCCTTTTATAGGGGTGGTGGTGAGCCGGTGCCTTTACAATTACTCATTGTTGATGTTTATACCTAACATATACCTAACTTCAGACATTTTGAGAAATGACGTGTGCTAATTCATATTTTTCGTTGTACTTTCTAGACGCTGGATCTTTATTATCTAGAATCTAGATGACGCCCGCGAATTCGTCCGCGTGGATTCAGGTTTTTCGGTGAGAATGACGTCGTTTGTTACAAAACGATTTCAGTAGACAATAATTTGATAGCAGATAGCTGTAGGTATTGAATCATATCATTAATCATACTAATATTATAAATGTGAAAGTGTGTTTGTTTGTTGGTTTGTTGGTTTATTGGTTTGTTGGTTTGTCCTTCAATCACGCTGCAACGGAGCAACGGATCGACGTGATTTTTTGCACCTACCGGAGAGTGACATAAGCTACTTTTTATCCCGGAAAATTGAGGAGTTCCCGTGGGAATTAAAAAAAACTTATTTAACGCAGACGAAGTCGCGGGCATCAGCTAGTAGGTATACAATAAGTACCTATTAGGGTTTTCTGTAAACAAATTCCTAACTTGGTAGTTAGGAATTTCAAGTGTAGTAGGTAACTCTGGTGAGTTAGAAAGTTGGTGGTGTTTGCAATTCCCGAGCTTTGGCGACCACGTAAAGTTGTCGATCCTGCGTCTGATATTTCTCCGGTCCTGTCGGACTTTCCGTCCCATCGGGCTATGAGAGTGAGGGAACAGAGAGTGCACCTGTGTTTGCGCACACGCTTATGAAGCGGCCCTTCCAAGTAGGTGTATATACGTGAAGGACGAACGTTATAATAGCTAGCTACTAATACATATAAAATATTAAAATGAAAGCATGACTAAAAAATGAAAATAACTATATAATACCAATATAATACTAATTGATGCCCGCGACTTCGTCCGCATTAATTGAGGATTTTTGGTTCCCGCGGGAACTCTTTAATTTTCCGGCATAAAAAGCAGCCTGTGTGTTATTCCAGACTACAATCTATCTCTGTGCCAAATTTCATCCAGATCCGTTCAGCTAACAAACATCCATCCATCCAAACTTTTGCATTTATACTAGATTAATTATAGATAAGTACATAAAAAGAAATTGATAAAAAATATTTAAATGCTTAAAAAATATTGTATAAGATCATCAATATGATATTATTATGAGTCAAGTTTGAGTTGGAAACATTGTAGTTTTCCACTAAACAAATCAATGGATTTATCCTTTACTGTAAATTTCCCATGTAAAGTCGGCTTAGCCTGGGTACAAGGGAATGATTACCGAGGTATTCGAGAGGGGACTTTGAATGATATTTGGCTCAACATAGGTACTAGTTTCATTCATGGTGCCGTTTATAAGTTTGTGTAAGAATACCGTCGTGCAGTTTTAGCCGATCCGAAAGTGAGTGCAAATTAAACTTTTTTACTCTAGATATATTATATACTAGTGGTTCGCCCCGAACTGAGACCTCGCGGTATCACAGTGCGCCATCTATTGACATCATTGTGAAGTTCTGTTAAAAGTACTAAGGCTCATTAAAAATTAAATAATTTCCTTTCCTTTCGTTTCCTTCTTATATTTATCTAATTTTAGTATTTGTTGTTCAAGTACAGGATATAATTCAAATAGTTGATCAAGTTTCAGGCTCAGCCTTTCAGAAAATTGAGAGTTCTGAGGTCAACTTTGGACGTTAGAAAATCTCCACTTTGAAAGCCCCCCATTTCGTAAATTTTAGGGGAAAAATTAAAAAAAATATATTTTTGGACTCTATTCCTAATTATCTTTCAAATGATATACCGCAACCCTATGTAATGCTATAAAAATATTTTACTTCGCATTCGCTTCTATGAGAGCCCCCGCGAAATAAAGATTTTTATATCTGTTTAAGCCATATTCGGCGGGAGGCCATCGGTTTACATATTATATTTAAATTTGAAGTAATTACGTTTAATAATTCAGAAGTTATAAGGCTCTGACAGACGGACGGACGGACGGACGGACGGACGGACGAGTGCCAATTCACTCAATTAGACTCAGAGACCTACGTTTCGCTCGGTCAATTATATGGTAATCTTTTGTCGCGTCCAATTGAGTAAAATTGTGGGAATCGCCTCTGTATGCTTTACGAGTACAACCGATCCATAGAAATCTGGTAATTGGGGTTCCATATTACCGTGCCGTAATCCAGTTTGCTTCTAAGGTTCGGCCGTGGCTAGTTACCACCCTACCGGCATAGACGTACCGCCAAGCGATTTAGCGTTGCGGTACGATGCCGTGTAGAATCCGACTAGGGGTATGGGTTGAATATAACTGCCATACCCCTAACAGGTTAGTCCGCTACCATCTTAGACTGCATCATCACTTACCATCAGGTGCAATCGCAGTCAAGGCCAAACTTGTAGTGGAGTAAAAAAAATAAGAAGCCCAGCATTTTCAGCGCCGATGTGCAGATATTTTCAATGTGAACGTTAAAGTGTAGTTTGGCGTCACTGGTAATTGGACAGATTCCAGTTTTGAAGCGGACAGTTATTATTAATAATTGTGTTTGCCTTCAATAATTAAAGAGCGGAACATTTGGTGGGATTTAAGGCCATACTATTTATTTTACACCAGTCAGCAACCCAATCTATAATATCTTCCTGCAATGACAATGCATCATCCTCTTTTGTGAAGTATCAAATATCAATACGCTATATCGCTGTGCGCGCGGCGAAATAAAAAAAAAACAGCGCCCGTCTGTTTTTCTCTGCAAAAAGTTTTTGCCAAACCTTTACAATTGCATTACAAGTAGGCGGCTTTAGAACTGCCGAGCTCACTGGCTTCAAGATCTTAAGAAGACTCGAGGTGCTATGTACAGACAGCAGGCGAGGCGGGACTGCGGCAAGGCATCCGCATCGAATGGACCGGACACTGACCGGGAGGCTTCGGCCGTGGCTAGTTACCACTTACCACCCTACCGGCAAAGACATGCCGCCAAGCGATTTAGCGTTCCTGTTCGATGCCGTGTTGAAACCGAATAGGGGTATGGGTTTAATATAACTGCCATGCCCCGAACAGGTTAGCCCGCTGCCATTTTAGACTGCATCATCACTTACCATCAGGTGAGATCGCAGTCAAGGGCTAACTTGTGGTGGATAAAAAAAAATATGGATGATTACTATATCAAAAGTAAATTAATTATTTCTAACTGATTAATAAATAGAGGGTATTCCAAAAGTCCTAAAATTCACATCCTCTGTTAGTTTTTAGTTTGATAACTATTTTAAAATATTATAGATTAAAGAAAAAAAGTGCGTTGAAATTTTATGACTTTACTGTGAATTTCATGCAATTTCCATACTAGAAGTGCGTTTTTAAGTTTGATAAAGAGTTGCTGATTTGATTGAGTTGTCATCCTCCCTGCATGTGTGGGTCTTCTCCGGTTGACCCGTGAGGGCCAAGGCCCGAAGCTGGGCCTCCTTCCCGGGTGGGGTGCGGGGCAACATTGTGCCCCGGTGAAAGTCTTGAAGCCGAGTAAACCGGCTAGGGCCTGCCTTGTAGGCTACGGGCCCCTAGGTCGGGTGTCATTTCCGGTGTTTGGTCCGCACTGCGGGTGACGTCATCACCTCCGCGTGCAGGACCCGTGTCTCGTCCAGGTGTCTCAGCGCTGCGGGCAATGGGGTCGCTCTCGCGCGCCGAGATGGTGTCAAAGCCGATGGACTCCGCGTCGTGGGCGATAGTGTCTCCGCTGCGCGCGGAGTCGGTGTCTAATCCGGTGTGTGTCGCGTCGTCGTCGTCGCTACGATCGCCTGCGTGCTCACGAGGTAGTGGACGCCCGGTCGGAGGTCGGGTGGTGGCGACCCTGCCAGGATTGTATCATCATTTTTATCATCCCTATTGTAGTAATAAAAAAAACGTGTTGTCCTGCTGTGTGCAGGCAGCTAGACAAGACCGGGCACCGGCCGATGTCTCGACGCATTGTAGTGTTCTGAGTTGCACTCAGCAGCCAGCAGCATTCCGTCGGGCTTGGCGTAGTCGGCGCGCGGGCCGCGGGACGCTGTTACAAGATTGCCCGGTCGACGCGACCCGCTACGTCTTCGTCTGCCAACGTACTCAGCGCTGGATCATCCCTCACTTTGGGATGGTGATGAGATAATGATGATGATGACGGAACAAAAATATCATGTAAAGTACCTATTATCACATCCCTACCCCCGCCAAAGAGAGGCCGAAGTCTTATCCACTATAGCCTATCGCCATCACTTACCTGCTAGTTGGTACTTTTATACAGGGTCAAATTAAAATAAAAACCGGCCAAGTGCGAGACGGACTCGCGCACCGAGGGTTCCGTACAAACCTGTAGTAAGTTTTACGATTTATGACGTATTAAAAATAAAAATTACGTTTGTTGTATGGGAGCCCCCCTTTAATATTTACTTTATTGATATTTAATTATTTATTTTGAAAGGTAATATACAAGTTAATATTCTGTGAAAATTTGAACCGTCTACCTGTTACCGTTTTTAATATTGAGCAAAAAAATACGAAAAAAACACGTTTATTGTATGGGGACCCCCCTTAATATATATATATTTTTTAATTTTTAGTATTTGTTGTTATAGCGGCAACGGAAATACATCATTTGTAAAAATTTCAGCTTTCTAGCTATCACGGTTTATGAGATACAGCCTGGAGACAGACAGACAGACAGACAGACAGACAGACAGACAGACAGACAGACAGACAGACAGACAGACAGCGGAGTCTTAGTAATAGGGTCCCGTTTTTACCCTTTGGGTACGGAACCCTAAAAATACTAATAAGCTTCTGTATGTTAAACTTACTGAACAACCCTTGTGTTAGTAATTTTTTTTTAATTTTATGTGAATTTATTGGAACAAATTAATTTAACAAAATAATATTATGCAAGATACTCGTACATTAAAATCTAAATTAAAAACAAAACAATATTTTTTCATCCCACCATCTCGGAAAGAATATTTTTATTCTTCGATATCTGATGGTAAAAGCCGTTATTATCCTCTAGAGGATAAAGTAAATTGAATTTAGAACATCGTGTGCACGTTAGTAAATATCACTGGTCTATGAAGTTTGTGAATTCAAAACATCATTAAAACCTATTTACTTGTACCTCTATGGTGCCGAATTTCCATACAATCGTTTTTAATTTGTTAAAAACTCACACTCGTAACCTTCTTGGTGTACTTTTTTAATTTGCTTTGCGCGCACCATTTTATTTCACGTCATATTGTTTAAAATTAAAACCGATTAAAAACAAGAAAATTGAAAATAAGTGAAAAACCTAAAATGAGTGATTCTAGTGACGAAGAAATTAACAGAATTGAATTTACGCTTGTGTTTTTTTTGCATTTAGTCATTTCCTCGCTGAGATGGGATGAAAAGTTACCTTGTGATTTTTTTTGCATTTAGTCATTTCCTCGCTGAGGTGGGATGAAAAGTTACGTGTTGCACTCGAGTGAAAAGATTTTTCACCTCGTGCTCTTTTGATTCCCTCGCTGACGCTCAGGATTCTAATTCTAATTCTTAATTTTAGAATCCTTCGCTTGCTCGGTCATCAAAATTGAGCACGCGGTTAAAAAACAACTTTTCACTCTTGTATAATAAATAACTATTTATCATCTATGCCGCTGCAATGAGGCAATGAGCTTTGTTCAACAACATTTATAAAATTCTCTGTAAAAATTTTTTTTTTTGTCATGCTAAAATCTTAAAATAAAATCATTTAAATTGGCTCTATGACTGCATTACTCCGTGTAAAGTTTGCAGACTTCGTTCGCTTAGCTCGGGAGGCAAAGATTATACTTAATCTGATTAATTTGGGGGCTCAAACTAGTATTATAAAATATGCGAAAGTGTGTTTGTTTGTTGGTTTGTCCTTCAATGACGCCGCAACAGAGCAACGGATCGACTTGACTTTCTGCATGGGTATTGGGTATAGTTGTTGAGAACCGAGAATGACATAGGCTACTTTTTATCTCGGTCCGTGGGAATTAAAAAGCTTATTCTACGCGGGCGAAGTCGCGGGCATCGGCTTGTTATTAGAGGATAAAAGGTACCTAAGTAGATAACGCTAAGGAGGAAAATTCAGTTATAGGCGATTATCATTTTTTATATTGTTTTTTTCGTACAAAATTATCTTTGTACTTATTTCTGAAATAACACGTTTTGTGCGTGTAATTAGTATAGACTATTATTTTTTTTTTGTTAAAATTAATTCATTTTAATAGCATGTTACATAATTAGGCCTCTTCTTCAAAGAACACGTCAAGTTTGTTAACTAGGTATGTTTCATTGAATTTAGAATTTAAATTGATATTAAATTCAGAAATTATAATGGGTATCAATTAAGTATTGTGGATTATGTTGCTACGAATGATTCAGGTAATTAACCCAAATGTAGATAGATATTAATTAGGTTTAAGGATTTGAGTTCGTCTAAAATAAATGAGACTCGTGTATCTACTTAAGTATAAGCTCCGTTTTGACGACCTCCGTGGCGCAGTGTTGAGCGCTGTTGCCTTAACGTGAGGAGGTTCCGGGTTCGATCCCCGGCAGGGTTTGGAAATTTATAATTTCTGAATTTCCCTGGTCTGGCCTGGTGGGAGGCTTCGGCCGTGGTTAGTTACCACCCTACCGGCAAAGACGTACCGCCAAGCGATTTAGCGTTCCGGTACGATGCCGTGTAGAAACCGAATAGGGGTATGGGTTTAATATAACTGCCATGCCCCTAACAGGTTAGCCCGCTACCATCTTAGACTGCATCATCACTTACCATCAGGTAAGATCGCAGTCAAGGGAGCTAACTTGTAGTGGATAAAAAAAAAAAACCGGCCAAGTGCGAGTCGGACTCGCGCACCGAGGGTTCCGTACAAACCTGTAGTAAGTTTTACGATTTATGACGTATTAAAAATAAAAATTACGTTTGTTGTATGGGAGCCCCCCTTTAATATTTACTTTATTGATATTTAATTATTTATTTTGAAAGGTAATATACAAGTTAATATTCTGTGAAAATTTGAACCGTCTACCTGTTACCGTTTTTAATATTGAGCAAAAAAATACGAAAAAAACACGTTTATTGTATGGGGACCCCCCTTAATATATATATTTTTTTAATTTTTAGTATTTGTTGTTATAGCGGCAACGGAAATACATCATTTGTGAAAATTTCAGCTTTCTAGCTATCACGGTTTATGAGATAGACAGACAGACAGACAGACAGACAGACAGACAGACAGACAGACAGACAGACAGACAGACAGACAGACAGCGGAGTCTTAGTAATAGGGTCCCGTTTTTACCCTTTGGGTACGGAACCCTAAAAAAAGCTGTAGTATTTTTTTTTGTTTCGTGAACTCTCATCGGAACCTGTTTCTTAGAAAATCTACAGTTTATTTTTTGTCTCTTGGGATGAAATCGTCGCACAGTAAGTATTAAAACATATTGCGTAATAATAATATTTTTATATTAGGTATTGTAATATTTTTATCACAACCAGTTTTAGGTAAAACGTCGTTTAGGCAACAGAGTCGTAGGGTGTAACATCTGCGCATGGGTATAGTATAATATTATAGCTGCAGGGCTAGCATGGGCCGGGGATAAAAATGTTATCCCCCGATTTTATCCACCGACAAGAGATAAAATTAACTTATCCACCCCTCAGAGCACGGCAACAGGGGAGAGGAGAAGTTTATCCCCGTTTCACATTTCACGGGGACTCGGGGGATTATTTATTCACCGTTATTTAGCGTTTTTATTTATTTATTTAGGAATAACAAAATGTATCCTTTCCTCGGGGAGAAAATTGTCTCGGCCCATACTAGGGGGGCTGTTGTCATTAACATTCGTTCCCACAGCGGCAGAAGAAACAAAAGATTTACTGGCGAACCAATCACGCGGTGAAAAAGCTGCGCCACTGCTTCCAACGCTGCGTACCACCGAATAGATCAATAAATCATCCACTGTACATAATCAAGGTCAGAGTTTTTATTTGATGGCATTTGTACAATTTAGTTAAAGCTATTTGTAATATCCGTATCCACCATAATCTTGCCCGTAGCCCCCATATCCGTACGATTGATCATAGCCGCCGCCGTAGCCACCACCGTAGCCGCCGCCGTAGCCGCCGTAACCTTGATTATAACCACCTGTTTACGAAATATTTAGGGTTACACTTCATCATTTCATACCATTACCGGCTATTGAACAGGGTCTCCTCTTAAAAGTCAGAACGAGAAGAGTAAGGCCAAAGACTACCACGCTGGCCACTAGCGGACTGGTAGACTTCACACACCTTGAAAAACAATATGGAGAACTCCCAGGCATGCAGGGTTCCTCACGGTTTCCTTTAGCGTTATTAACACTTCACTTACACCTCATTAAATCAGAATTTACTCAGACAGTATAAATATCAATACAGGCACCCGCCTTCCCTAAATGGCTTGAATGCCAGTTAGCACCGAATGAATCTACTTACTACATCTATACATTACTTATATTATAATATTACTTTTATTATTATTATTTTATTTTTTATTAATATTATAAAATATGCGAAAGTTTGGATGGATGTATGGATGTTTGTTACTCAATCACGCTAAAACAGTTGAACGGATCTGGATGAAATTTGGCACAGAGATAGATTATAGTCTGAAATAACACATAGGCTACTTTTTATCCCGGAAAATTAAAGAGTTCCCGCGGGAACAAAAAACGTCGATCCACGCGGACAAAGTCGCGGGCATTAGCTAGTATAAAATAATAGTTACTTGCTCTACTTAAACTTTAGAAGAAAAATACCATACAGTTCAGACAATCTCAGTACTTGTAATTTTCACTAAGTATGCAGCCTGTAGGTACTTGAAATGAAAAAAACAATGGCCGTGAAGAAACGTGCGTATGAAAATAAGTGTAGAGAATAGTTCCAAGAGATTACTATATTTTTTATTACTAACCGTAATTGTCATAGCCGCCACCTGTTGAAAGTTGACATACATTAAAAATCATACGACTGGTTCAAAAATTATATTTTACATGGCTTTAATAACTTTATTATAATATAGCTAAGTTCCTGATATATTAATTATTTATGAACTCTTGTTTTTATGAATAGGTAAGTATGTATGACTTTTTCAAAATAGGTACTAAAGTACCTATTTTGAAAAAGTCATACATACGAGTACTTACATACATTGATGTAGAATTTTAATTGTACATCAATGTTTTCAAAGGAATAGTTAACAGATGAATTCAGACATCTTAAATTGTCATCGAAAATATTACTATTATTTTAGTAGATAAAGATTATGGATACTACCTAATATTGTACGTAGGTAACTACTCAAGTAAGTAATTAAAAACCATCCTGATAAGAAATTCTAAGTAGTAAAACATCTGACTATATAATATATATATCATACACACCGTGGTGGTGGTGGTGGTGGTGCTGAGGGTATGCAGCTGTTAGGGCGACCAGCGCTAACAAGACAATCTGTAAAAAATAGGATTTTGTTATGTTAATAATTTAAAAGATATAATCAGACATAATATTTATATTACTCTCTCCCAGACACTTACGGATGATAAAAAAACATGTAGCATTGCTTAGTCTTAAATTAGCGAAAAAACTTAAAGCTTGTGTGCTTCAGGGCTCTATAAATCCTTTAACAATTATGTTAATCCTTTAATTAACGAAGTCCACATTTACTGGTTGAAAATTGAAATGACCACAATAAACTGCCCCTCGATTAAGTAAGAATTGTCGATCAAATGGTAAAGGTTCAGCGTCAAAGTAATATAAACATAACATTCTTACATGATTGGGAGGCAGAAAGGATTTTTACGCTAAAAATCTGTAAACTACTTATTAACTATGTAACTATCAACGTTATGGGAATTTTGCTGATTTTCGAGGTTAGCGGAGGCCAGTTTGAGAACGACCCACTAACGTAAGTGACCCCTATTTCGGTATCTTAAGGCTGAAGACTTTAAGATTTTTTAATCTAAATATATAAAATTCAAAGTCCTGACTGACTGACTGACTGACTGACTTATATATCAACGCACAGCCTAAACCGCTGGTCCTAGAGACATGAAATTTGGAGGGTGTGTTCTTTGTGAAGAGCAGGTATCCACTAAGAAAGGATTTTTCGAAATTCGACCCCCAAAGGGGTAAAATAGGGGTTGAAAGTTTGTATGAAAGTCCGTCATTTTTGAAGTTATATCCATGAAACTTGGTATTTGAGCTACCGGTTCAAAATGAAGAAATACGTGTTTCGCCATTTTCGAAAATTCTACCCCCATAGGGCTGAAACAGGGGTTGAAAGTTTGTAGAAAATATAGAGTAAAGAAATACGTGTTTCACAGTTTTTGAAAATTTTATCCCCAAGGACGTTAAATAGAGAGTTTGTCCTTCAATCACCCCGCAACAGAGCAACGGATCAACGTGATTTTTTGCATGGATATAATTGAGGACCTGGAGAGTGATATAGGATTTATACCGGAAAATTAAGGAGTGCCTGTGGAAATTAAAAAAACTTATGCCACGCGAACGAAGTCGCGAGCATCCTCTAGTATATTCATAAACATGATATCAGCTTGAAAGCTTTTGTGATGAATATTGGTATTTTGCCAGAAATTTAATGCATGAATTATGTAGTATTATTTTGTAGTATTTTTGTATATTAATTGTATTTGTGAACCTCTTGTTTGAACCCTATTTCGTGATAAAATTTGGTTCTGCTTCTATATATATATAAGTTCGTGAAATCATAGCTCCTGTTTCAGGATAAAGTTTTTACAGCTATTTCCGATAATTTATTAATAAAAAACATATTTAAAGGGTTTATTGACAGAGCGAAGCGAAGGTCTCTGAGTCTACTTGAGTGAATTTGCACTTGTCCGTCCGTCCGTCCGTCCGTCCGTCCGTCTGTCAGAGCCTTATAGCTTCTGAATTACTGAGCGTAATTACTTCAAATTTAAATATAATATGTAAACCGATGGCCTCCCGCCGAATATGGCTTAAAAAGTTATAAAAATCTTTATTTCAGGGGGGCTCTCATAGAAGCGACTGCGAAGTAAAATATTTTTTATAGCGTTACATAGAATTGCGGTATATCATTTTAAAGATAATTTGGAATAGAGTCCAAAAATATATTTTTTTTTAATTTTTTCCCTAAAATTAACGAAATGAGGGGCCTTCACAGTGGCGATTTTCTAACGTCCAAAGTTGACCTCAGAACTCTAAATTTTCTGTAAGGCTGAGCCTGCAACTTATCAATTAATTGAATTATACCCTGTACTTGAACAACAAATACTAAAATTAGATAAATATTATAAGGAAACCAAATTATTTAATTTTTAATGAGCTTCAATATTTTTAACAGAACTTCACAATGATGTCAATAGATGGCGCTCTGTACAAGTTTATGTATACCGCGAGGTCGGTCTCAGTTCGGGGTTGTATATATATGTATATATATATATATATGTATATATATATATATATATATATATATATATATACAAGAATTGCTCATTTAAAGGTATTATTAATATATAAGTAATTATTAAATATATAAGCAGCTTTTATTAGATACGAAACAAAATTACGAACTCAAATAACTAAATTCTTGACAAGCTAAGATACGAACTAGAGTAGCGGACACACGAAAAATAAAATTACCGCTATTTCGCGAGTCGATTTATTGCAATTTTGAATTTTGATGAAATCTGTACTAGTTATTTTTTATAATTACTAAAAACATTAATTAAAATATATCGGGAAGGTACCGGACATGAAAATCATTCTGAAAATTAATGTGAAAAGGGAGTTTTTCGTTATCAACGCCTTTTCCTCTCCCGTGTGCTTTCTAAACTCAATACACCTTTACACAAAGTTTCGTTTACTTACCATGAACTTGTACATATTTAACTTTTTGTTAGTTTCTTTGTCTTTTTATGTTAAAATTCTAAACACGTGCGGTCAGTCTGTTAATCTCGCAAATTATGGCAAACGAAATCCTCCCGCAGCCTTTTATAAGGGTAGTGGTGAGCCGTACCTTCTTGAACTCTCGACCGGAGAAGTTACTCTCATTAGTTAATTACTCATCGTTTTAGCTAACTTCAGACATTTTGGGAAATGTCGTGTGTTAACTCATATATTTTGTTGAAATTTCTAGACGCTGGATTATCGCGCAGATTGAGGTGTTTTAGTTACCGCGGGAACTTTTTAATTTTCCGGGATAAAATATGAGCTGTCTCCATTCCAAATTTCAACCAAATCGGTTCAATTGTTGCGGCGTGAAGGAGTAACAAACACACGTTCACATTTATTATATCAGTAGGTAGATAAGGGCTAATAAGAAGCATGACATAAACTTCGTTATTATTAAGTTTTTTAATGTTTGAGAAATCTCTTAATGATTTCGATATACGTAGGTATCCTAGCTATTCAAAGGCTTTTTTTACTCTTAATGTCTCGGTGACGAGGCCCCTGCTCTCCCTGAACTATATTTTTCAAAATTTGTAAATGTCTATGAAGAGATAAGTTCCTTTGTAAGCTCTGAAAAAAACATTTGTAGTACATAATATGGACTAATAAACCTAACATGGACATGGACAGACAGACGGTGCAGTGCATGAACTAAAGAAATAGTAAGGGTCCATTGCGCTACCAATAGTAATTGTTGTTGTTAAAGCCCACCAAAAAACATTTTTTATTGCAAACCTCATGGTCTAATTTTACGGTACTTAAAAATACTGACTGTAACTTAAAGTTAATAAGTACTTATTATATTATTATAATGATATAATATAAGTACTCACGTTACATGCTTTCGTCAAGGGTTGATTCATCCGATATCTACTGCATTTAATAGCACCTTATTTGCTTGCGATTTTCGAAATTCTTTCTCAGTGGGTTTGTAAATTATAGGGAGAACAGCAGGTCAAGTGGAAGTGTTTTTATACGACTGCCTGAAAAAAGGAGTATTTATACGGATGCCTGAAAAAAGAAGTACATATTGTTTTCAGGGCTCATGTATGTATGTATGTATGTGAGTTTGTATATTCCACCATAACTTCTATACGCCTGAACGGATTTTGATGAATGAGGTATCGTTAGAATCCTTAGCTTATTCCGGGTGATATAAGCTAGTAAAATTTTAAAAAAATTGATAGGGTGACCATGGTCCCTCATTGAATTTTTTTTTCCAAAATGAGTTTAACTATATTGTCATCATCAAGAAAATGATGAGTAGATTCCAAAAATATATAAGACTATATTTCAATATACAGTGATTCACAAAAAAATATCATTTAACTATGGCAGTCGTATTTTTTAATTCTTTGAGTTATAATCGATCCCGACATTATTACCACATGGTATGGTACACATAACTACCATTTACATGGAATTGATCGAACGCCAGCTGCTGTAAAGCGCTTGACAATTCCATACAAAACGTAGTTAACGTTGTCGCGATCGAATGGGAAGATAATCTCCCACTCCTACTGCTACTCCTACCATTACTCATTTTTATGTACAGTGGACCCCCTGTAATCCGGCTCCTGTCTAATCCGGCACCCTTTGTAATCCGACATGTCTATTATTATTGGTCTCTCTCTCTACAAAGCTTTGGTCTCGCGTTTCAACAATGTTAAACAAAAACAAATTGATGAATATTTTCATTCTTCATAAATTGATTGATTCATATTATGATTATACATTTGTTTGTACACAATTATTTCCTAATGTAACGTTATTATTTTTTGTAAGTTCTATATGACGCTAATTTTATAATAAAACGTAAGCTCTCTATTGTGTTGTTTAATTGATCAAATTTGACATACGTAATGAAGTATGATTTGTACTTAAGAGTACAATATAACATATAGAATCTTATCATTGGATCTGTAATTTGTCGGATTACAAGGTACCTACTCTTTTGTAAAAAATTCCAGACTATGGGGAGTCTTAGGCAGTACTCTATAATTCGACAAATTCGATAGTTCGACACTGCCCTGCAAAACGTTAATTGGATTTGCCCGGATTACCGGGGGTGGACCCCCGGTAATCCGACATTGCAATCCTATCCTATACAATGGATTGTATAGGGCTACTGAGTGCCTACACACAGTAGGTATCAGTAGCCCTATTTTGAATCATTGTAACAGTAATGTTGTAAATGGCTTTTGGATTATGGTAGTCTTGCTCTAGTATTTCTTTCATCCAGGAAATATTGAGTTGTTCTACTTTGATTGTTTAGTCGTAACACTAATTCGTAGACATTTATGATTTCATATAAATTGTAAGAAACTGATAATTTTGGTCAGGTTATGCAAATTTTATTAAAACAAAAAACTAGGCCGGCTTGCGATGCCGGCTTGCGAATCATTATCCCATACTACTCCTGCGCCACCGTGCGTACTACGTACGACCTTTGTGATACTCTACCACGTCAGTAACCTTAACGCAAGCGCCAACAGAAACTGTGCAAAGTTTCGAGTAAATGATAAGCGAATTCTATGATACGAATTTATAATCGTTTAAAGGATTGCCCGTCCGTCAGTCCGAGTAGCATGGCCATTTTAAAAATAATATATAGGTAAGAGGTGTAGTAGGTTACAGAGCCTCGTATGAACTCTAGGGGTCAAATGCCCCGTGACATAGCGACACGTGCTGCTGGACATTTTTGCCCCCTAGTGAATACCTAGGCTTTTTACTAACATGTTGAAAATTACACACATTAGCCATGCGGAAACGTTATTTTCCGAAAATATCCCGGACCGCGGCTCAACACCCTTGAAACTTAGCCTTAGACTCTGGCTTAATAACTCCCCTAAACCAGTTTTACAGAAAAAAAAGTATTGACTGAGAGGGCCGTATAGTCACAGGCTTACAGAGTTCAGTCTAGTAGCCAGTCTTTGACTGCCTCGTTGGTCTAGTGGTTAGCACGTTCGACTGCGGCCGACGAGGTCCCGGGTTCGAGTCCCCGGTCGGGTCATAACAAGTATATTGGGTTTTTCTGACAAGAAATTCTCAGTATTAACCCGGAGTCAGGAAGTTGGTGGTGTTTCACCCCCGTGCCTCGGAAAGCACGTAAAGCCGTCGGTCCTGCGCCTGATCTCTCTCCGAAATCGTGTCGGATTTTCCGTCCCATCGGGCTATGAGAGTAAAGGAACAGAGAGTGCACCTGTGTATGCACACTTGTGCACTATAATATCTCCCGCGCAGATGGCTAATCTCTCAGCCCCTCTAGCATGGGTCGAGACAATTTTCTCCCCGAGGAAAGGATAAAAATTCTATTCCTAAATAAATAAATAAAAACGCTAAATAACGGTGGCCAAATAGTCCCCCGAGTCCCCGTGAAATGTCAAACGGGGATAAACTTCTCTTCTCCCCTGTTGCCGTGCTCTGAGAAGTGGATAAGTTAATTTTATCTCTTGTCAGTGGATAAAAACGGGGGATAATTTTTTTATCTCCGGCCCATGCTAGCCCTGCTGGAGATAGGCCGCCGTGGACGAAATTCGGTCAGGAGGACATTATTCGTAGCTCTCAGGAAAAGGATAAAAGGCAAGATAGGTAAGCAAATGAAGGAGAAGAAAAATGAGTCATTACATTAATTTTTATTTATTGTTTATATATTTTTCTTCCACGTAGATAGAGATTGTTGTAAGTGCGTGTACAATTTTACGCAACAGAGTGGGAGATTTTCTTCCCATTCGATCGCGTCCACGTTAACTCCGATTTGTATGGAATTGTCAAGCGCTTGATGGCAGACTGACAGCTGGCGCTCTATCAATTCCATACAAATGTTCGACAACTTTAATGCGATCGATTAAGTAAGTAACTTGACCCTCTATTTTTAAACACCTTTCTAAAAAAATTTCAATATTTATTTATAATCTGGGATGTCGAATTTGTAACACAATGAAGGATTCATGATTTTCTACAATAATAAATTAATAGTTTATATTTTACCACGAACAGTTTTAATTACATTTGACGTCCCGTGAAAAGGTACCTAGCGTGGATGAGTCTGCACATGGGATTAAACAGTAAGTATTGTCCTACAGCGGAAGAAGCTAAAGGTTGACTAGTAAACGAATCAATTTCGCGTGGAGGATATGCCGCTGCCATTAGAGGTAGCACCCATAGAAATGGGAATCCACTTATTTCCTATGGTAACACCAACTAGTTAGATAAATCCTCCACTGCGCATGTTAAAAGTCAGATTTCATTTTATTTTTAGGTGGGTATACAACTAGATAAATCTATTTAATCGAAATCGAAGCCTCCGAGGTGTCAGTATCTTTCATCGGAATCGGAGTCGTAGCCGTGGCCGCCGTGGCTGCCGTGGCCGTATCCGCCATGTTCATGGCTGCCGTGACTGCCATGGCTGCCGTGACTGCCGTGGCTGCCGTGACTGCCATGGCTGCCGTGACTGCCTCCGTGTTCATTGCCTCCGTGTTCATAGCCGCCACCGTGACCATGTTCGTAGCCGCCACCGTGACCATGCTCGTAGCCGCCACTGTGACCATGCTCGTAGCCGCCTCCGCCGTAACCTTATCATAAAAGTATCTAGTGTTAGCTACACAATAATCAAATCCGATAAGTAACTTTTCAAGATTAAACAAGCTTACTTCGGACATCTACAAAGAGGAGTCCAATTTTCATTTTCAATTTTCATTTCATTTCATTAGTTTTGGAAAAAGGGATTGCAACTTGCAACGTAAGTGGTAACTTAATTTTAATTATTTTTAATTATTTTAATAATTTAAAATAATTAACGCAAAAGTGTGTCTCTCGGGCTGCTTCGTTAAATTAATTTTGGCAAAATTTCGTACAGAATGGTATGAATTGTGACGTCATCAAAGTTCGACGCACTTTTTGACTTTGAATGTTTAAAATAGTTATTCAACATAAAACTAACAGTCTTTGGGAGATCATCTATTTTATAATCACTAAAAATAATTTATTTGACTAGCTGTCAAATAAAATATATTAAAGTAGTTTGTCAAATAATTTATTTGAATATTTGTCAATATTTTAAAAAAAAAGAGTAACCATCGAGGTTTTCACGTTGGTTCTTCTCGCTAGGCTGGGCAATCAGTGCAGTGGTAGATTAATAATATTATGACGATTCGAAGGCACTTTGTAAAAGGTTTTAAATTTGAATTAAAAAAAACCTTTTTTAGTTTTAAAAATTAAACACACCTGGTAAAGCGGCTGCTACAGCGACCAGCGATAACACCACGATCTGAAAAAAGAATAACAATTAAATGCCTGCGCCATCTACACTAATAATATTATAAATGCGAATTTTTGGATGAATGGATGGATGGATGGATGTTAATGTTACTCAATCACGCCAGAACGGCTGAACGGATCTGGATGAAATTTGGCACAGAGATAATTTGGTATAACACACAGGCTACTTTTTATTCCGGGAAATTAAAGAGTTCCCGCGGGAAACAAAAACCTCAATCCACGCGAACCAAGTCGCGAGCATCAGCTAGTATCCATACTAATATTATAAATGCGAAAGTGTGTCTGTCTGTCTGTCTGGTACGTTTTCCCGGCCCATCTTTTCAACCGATTTTGCTGAAATTTGGTAGAGAGGTAGGATAAATCCCGGGGAAGGACATAGGCTACTTTTTATCCCGGAATTTAAGGAGTTCCCGCGGGAATCAAAAAACCTTGATCCACGCGGACGAAGTCGCGAGCATCAGCTAGTATATTAAATAAAAGCATATGCCCGCGTCTTCGTCCGCGTGAAATAAGTTTTTTAAATTCATAATTAAAGTGAGTTCATAATCATAAGTTAATAATAATAGCCTATGACATTCACAAATAATGTGGCTTTCAATTGGTACCAGAATTTTCAAAATCGGTTCAGTATAGATCCAGAGATTACGCCCTACAACGTCACAAACTCACAAACTTTACCTCTTTATAATATAAGTATAGATTTGCATATTATTAATATTTTTTGTGCGATTGTAAATTATTTGCGATTAAAAAAAATAACTACTTACATAACTACTAAAAACAGGTATTATAAGGACATTGGACAAAGTTGGACCTTGGACGAAATTAAAAACAGGTATTTTAAGGACAAATAAGAACCCTGGATGAAAAAGGTTAATTGGTCCAAGAAAAGAACTGATTACTGGATCACATAATATTATCCTTTGTATTGAGATACTCTATGATGATGTTAATACGTCTTACAATGTGAAATAGTGTTTTAAAAAAAACACCAACTTATATTCATCTATTTCAACAAATAAATTGATTATGATTTTATCAAGTCAAACTATAAATATAAAAAATCTGTCTATTTGTTCGTTATAATAGCGTTCACGCGTAAATCATTTTGAGTACAAATTTTGACAGTTATTTTGGAAACAGATATTTTACACTTTTACAAGTAATAGTTAGTATTTTACTAAAATCAACTTACGTAGCGCGCGAGTCATTCAAAAACTTATTAATTAGGTAACTACAAAAAAAAAAATGAGGCAATACACAGTAACAATTCAGTATTACAATTTTTTTTTACCATTGATGTATAATTTAGATTTCTTCTGATGATTTCTGATTTTGTTAATTTTTCCTTTAAAGTTAAATTAATTAGTGTAAAATTTAAGTATTTAATTTTTATTTCTTTACTTACCGTGAACTTGTACATTTTATTGTTGTTGTTGACTAAACACGTGCGGTCAGTCCGTAAATTTCTCACGAATTGTGGCGGTGTAACCTTCCCGCTACCTTTATAAGACAGCCTGATAGCACTGATAGTGAGCTGGCACTTCTTAACCTCACAGGAGGACCTGTCACTTGTCAGTATCTCATCGATATAATGCTTTTCATACGTTTGGAACATCCAAAATATAATATATTTCGCATATATATATTTCGCATTTATAATCCATACATAGTATTATAAATGCGAAAGTGTGTCTGTCTGTCCGTCTGTCTGTCTGCTACGCTTTTACGGCCCACCTGTTCAACCGATTTTGATGAAATTTCGTACAGTTTGTATTCTGGGGAAAGACATCCACGCGGACGAAGTCGCGGGCATCATCTAGTGTGACATATTTTTTCTTTACGGTCATGCGCAAAAGATGACTGTTGGCACTCAGCTTATGAGCTTGTTGGCTGTCATACTCATACTCATATTCTTTTATTCAAATAAACTTATTAAAAGTGCTTTTGAATCGTCGAGTGAATCTACCACTGGTTCGGAATAACATTCCTACCGAGAAGACCCAGCAAGAAACTCGGTGGTTGCTCTTTAAAAAAACAATTAATAAATCAATGTGTACTTATGTAACCGCTGTCCTTAGCTTGTTTTATCATCTCTGTCAGTGCCAACAGTCCTTGCAAAATGTAGCGATGCACCACTGCATTATATTACAAGGTTTCATGGTGTTGAGGTGTGAAGTTATACTTACTTTCTGTCTGATGGGAGGCTTCGGCCGTGGCTAGTTACCACCCTACCGGCGTGCCGCCAAGCGATTTAGCGTTCTGGTAGGATGCCGTGTAGAACCCCAACAGGGGTATGGGTTTAATATAACTGTCATGCACCTAACAGGTTAGCCCGCTACCATCTTAGACTGAATCATCAGTTACCATCACGTGAGATTGCAGTCAAGGGCTAACTTGTAGTGGATAAATAAAATATTAATCTGCAGGTTACTAGAAATAAACTTCTATATATTTGTCCGGAATGCTTGTTAAAAACTTTTTTGTGTCTATTTTCTTGCCGGCCTCACAACATTTCTTTTCATAACTAAAGCTATCTCTCTCTGCGTCATGAGTCATGACCCCTTTCCATTAAAAATTCTCAGGTTTTTGTAACGATTTTATTTATTATCAGATGTTAGTACTATTAACCGGGACCGACCGCTTAACGTGCTCTCCGAGGCATGGAGGAAACGAAAAGGCCGAATTTGAACCTCCGAATTCGGTCACCTATCCAGTTACCGACTTGGGTCGAATTGCTTACCTATCGAAAGACTGATTTGCGTTGTCAGCGGTCACAACTAGGTCACACGTGCCACAATAAAAACTACCTGTGTGAAATATTCTTAAACTTTCAGATTTTTCAGTAGATATATCAGAACAGGTATAAATTTTACGCTTCTCCTGTGTACGGATTTGTACTCAAGTTAAAGGCTACGTAACACGTAGTATGACGAAGTAAGATCAAATCGAAGATATTAATCACATGTTCTCTAACCAAATAAAAACAAAAATAATCGACGCACAATTAATGTTAGCAGTTAGCTAATTTTTCGATAAAATGTTTGGGAAACAATTTTTTAAACCCTATTCAAAAATCTACAAATTCGAGGAGAAGTAAGATACAGATATAGCTTCTATTATTCTGGGATGACTATATACTATAGCTAATCTATATATATATAAAATTCAAAGTCCTGACTGACTGACTGACTGACTGACTTATATATCAACGCACAGCCTAAGCCGCTGGGGTTAGAAACTTGAAATTTTGACAGTAGGTTCCATTTGTGACGTAGGCGCTCACTAAGGAAGGATTTTTCAAAATTCCAACCCGGGGGTGAAATAGGGGTTGACAGTTTGTATGAAAGTCCGTCATTTCTCAAGTTATAGCCATGAAACTTAGCAGTTAGATATGCAGAAGTACGTGTTTCACCATTTTTGAAAATTCGACCTCAAAAGGGGTGAAATAGGGGATGAAAAATTCTATGAAAGTCCTTCATTTCTCAAGATATTTTTCAATTTATATCAACGAAACTTGTTATTTTGGCTTTCAATAAAAAATATAGAAGTACGTGTGTCACAGTTTTAAGAAATTCCACCCCCAAACGGGTAAAATAGGGGTTGAAAGTTGGTATGAAAGTCATTCATTTTTCAAGTTAAAGCCATGAAACTTGGTATTTGAGCTTTCCGTTATAATATGAAGAAGTACGTGTTTCACCATTTTTGAAAATTCAACCCCCAAGGATAATATAGAGAGTTTGTCCTTCAATTACGCCGCAACAGAGCAACGGGTCAACGTGATTTTTTGCATGAATATAGTAGAGGACCTAGAGAGTGACTTAGGCTACCGGAATTATACCGGAAAATTAAGGAGCCCCTGTGGGGAAAAAACTTAAACCACGCGGACGAAGTCGCGGGCATCAGCTAGTATGATATAATAGACCTAAAATCTACAAATTCGAGGAGAAGTAGGTAAGATACAGATATAGCTTCTATTATTCTGGGATGACTATATACTATAGCTAATATTATGATATAATAGACCTATAACAGTCGATTAAGAAAGTGCGGTCAGCGAAAAAGCAGTATTGTACTTTGCAAGCAAGTTGTATTTTGGACGACCCCCGTGGCGCAGTGTGTAGCGCTGTTGTGTTAACGTGCGGAGGCCCCGGGTTCAATCCCCGGCAGGGTCAATTTGGGAATTTATAATTTCTGAATTTTCCCTGGTCTGGCCTGGTGGGAGCTTCGGCCGTGGCTAGTTACCACCCTACCCTACCACCGTATGGCCACAGGTATGGCCTACAATTTATATACAACGATATATTGTTAGGTAAGTACTAGTTGATATCCGCGACTTCGTCTGCGTGGAATAAGTTTTTTTAAATGCCCACGGGAACTCCTCAATTTTCCGGGATAAAAAGTAGCCTATGTCACTCTCCAGGTCCTCAATCCCACCATGCAAAAAATCACGTCCATCCGTTGCTCCGTTGCAGCGTGATTGAAGGACAAACCAACAAACCAATAAACCAACAAACAAACACACTTCTGCATTTATAATATTACGATATATTGTTAGGTAAGTACTAGTTGATATCCGCGACTTCGTCTGCGTGGAATAAGTTTTTTTAAATGCCCACGGGAACTCCTCAATTTTCCGGGATAAAAAGTAGCCTATGTCACTCTCCAGGTCCTCAATCCCACCATGCAAAAAATCACGTCCATCCGTTGCTCCGTTGCAGCGTGATTGAAGGACAAACCAACAAACCAATAAACCAACAAACAAACACACTTCTGCATCTATACTTATAATAAAACTGTAACAGGTCCAATTCTGTACATTGAAGATATTTTGAAAATTTTTTTTGGAGGGCACTCATTATTCGATACTGAAGCCAAATCTGTAATTTTTTTCATTTTTGTCTGTCTGTCTGTCTGTCTGTCTGTCTGTCTGTCTGTCTGTCTGTCTGTATCTTGGCCGCGCATCACGCCGAAACTACTGAAAAAATTCAAACGAAACTTGGCACGATTTGAGCCCATACTACGAGGTAGGACATAGGATACTTTTTATCCCGAAATTCTACCCCCGAAGGGGTGAAATAGGGGTTAAAAGTGTGTATGAAAGTCCTTAATTTCTCAAGTTATAGCCATGAAACTTGATATATGAGCTGCGGGTTGAAAATGAAAACATATGTGTTTCACAGTTTTTCAAAATTCCACCCCCGAAGGGGTGAAATAGGGGTTGAGAGTTTGTTTGAAAATCCTTAATTTAAGTTATAGCCATGAAACTTGATATATGAGCTGCGGGTTGAAAACGAAAACATTATGTGTTTCACAGTTTTTCAAAATTCCACCACCGAAGGGGTGAAATAGGGGTTGAGAGTTTGTATGAAAGTCCTTAATTTCTCAAGTTATAGCCATGAAACTTGATATATGAGCTGCGGGTTGAAAATGAAAACATATGTGTTTTACAGTTTTTCAAAATTCCACCCCCGAAGGGGTGAAATAGGGGTTGAGAGTTTGTTTGAAAATCCTTAATTTAAGTTATAGCCATGAAACTTGATATATGAGCTGCGGGTTGAAAATGAAAACATTATGTGTTTCACAGTTTTTCAAAATTCCACCCCCGAAGGGGTGAAATAGGGGTTGAGAGTTTGTATGAAAGTCCTTAATTTCTCAAGTTATAGCCATGATACTTGATATATGAGCTGTGGGTTGAAAATGAAAACATATGTGTTTCACAGTTTTTCAAAATTCCACCCCCGAAGGGGTGAAATAGGGGTTGAGAGTTTGTATGAAACTCCTTAATTTCTCAAGTTATAGCCATGAAACAGCATTTGGGCTTTCGTTAAAATATGAAGAAGTATCTACGTGTTTCACCATTATAGCGGGATTATACCGTGGGATAGTAATATATGCTACTTTTTATCCTGGAAAACTAACTGAAAAACTTATTCCACGCAGACGAAGTCGCGGGCATCAGCTATAAAGAATATACATACATACATACATACATATGTTACTTTTTATCCCGGAAAAATAATGAGTTCCCGCGGGAATCGAAAAAACTTAGTCCACGCGGACGAAGTCGCGGGCATTAGCTAGTTTATAATATTAGTATAAGTTTAGATATTAGTATGACACCGGAACGATATAATAATATATTATGGTTGTCAGAAAAGACAAACACGACATTGTATCACACTACATAGTTCTTTTTATTTGACGGCATGTATACAAGAAGATGAGCTGTTTAATTAAATCCGAATCCAATTCCACCGTGACCGTGATGACCGTGTCCACCCTGGCTGCTACCCTGGCTATGATATTCGCTTTGGCTGCTTTGTTGTTCATATCCGCCTTGTCCTTGGCCGTGCCCTTGGCCGTACCCTTGGCCATGTCCATGTTGAGATCCGTGCCCATGCTGCCCATAACCGCCCTGCCCGTGGCCAGATCCGCTTTGCTCGTAGCCGCTGCTGCTTTGACTATGTTGTGAAAACCCACTGCCGCCACCATAACCTGTACCAAAATATCTAGTGTTATACACGATACATCACTCGCATTCACTAGCGTTACTTATCAAGTTATTCCACGTTGACTAATAGGGTGGTTACTAACTAACTAACTAACTAACGCGACAACGTGTCGCTAAATAGTCGCTCTATAGTCGTTAAAACCTGCCAACCCGCATTGGAGCAGCGTGGTGGGTCTGAGCTCTAATCCCCTCTCTCCTATGATAGCGGAGGGCTGCGCCCAGCAGTGGGACGTTAATGGGCTGTAGTGGTCTCTTCAAGTGGCTTACGTTGTCGTGTCGATAAGTTTGTTATTTTCTAGGAGTCGTATCGCATCGCGTTATGTCGCGTCGCTTTCGTCGATCACCTAGGGGCTACGACCGACGACCTCAATTTACATAGACGGGCCCTGTCAAACAAAGAATGTGGACTTATTTTTAGTAACGTCATCTAGCCTGAAAAGCGGGAACTTGCTTGCAGCATATGCGCCATCTTGAATGACAGCTTGACAACGTATGACTCGGTCATAGATAGTATAGGTCATAGTCATAGAAGCCGTAAGGCCAGTTAGTAAAAAAAAATATCATACAGTTTGCCGCGGAAATTAAATGATTGCGTAATGGATAGAAATATTAAATAACGTTTTTTTTGGAAATGTATAATTGTGAATTGAAACACTTTACCTTAAAATTATACAGTGACAAAATAATTAGACTTTAGATGTTAACTTAATAATAACAAATTATCTACACGACGAGCGACAGTGACAGCGCTACGACGGGGACAAAGACAGGCTTATGACAGGTGTGGAACGTGCTCTACAAGTCAGACGCCCAACTTTTTTCTATGAAAGGGCCCATCTAGTACCTACATAATTTATATCGATGGTTACGACATACACGACAACGCAACGCGATACAACGCGATATGAAATTATCAAGTAGTCACCCATCACGTGGCATACGTTGTCGTGCAGAAAGTTTGTCGTTTTTCGTCGTTAGTCGTGTCGTGTCGTTAGTCGTGTCGCTCACCTAGATCACCCCGCAAGCGCCAATGTGATAAATACGACGTATTGAATGGAAAGTTTATGGGAAAACGTAGTGTTAGTCATCCCCAAACAATTTTGAATCTATTCGGAGCATGACACTCATCAAAATATACTTACGAATTCTGTAGACGTACAATTAAAACAATAACAACGATTATTAAATTTTTGTAAAGTTGGATTTTTTGTTGCACTTAACTTCAAAGAGTGTGTAAAAACCACGGATATCACTTAAAATGTAATTTAATTAACTGACGAAGAATACGTATATCGAAATATGGGCAGGGCTACAATTAGATAAGTACCTACAGAATATTATGTGTTCTGATTAAAACTTTTGAAAATAGCAACCACAGAGTTTTTATTGCTGGTTCTTCTCAATAGAAGGAAATCCATGTGGTTTCACTTGACGATTCGAAAAGACGTTGTAAAACTTTATTTTAAAACAAATTTGACTAACTTGGTACTTTGAAGTTATACTTCTTTTGGCGCGTTAGGGAAATATTATCAGAGTGAATTTTTACACACCGACTCCGTAATTCGACACCCTGAAGTTAGTTTGTCAACTTAAAAGTCTTGCAGAAAAAGGCCTACCAACAAAATAAAAATAAATACACTTAGTTACTGTATGTTGGTTGAGAACTGATTACTATATTCAAGATATTTATTATTTGCTATCAAAAAGTATAACTTCTTGCGTGCGTACATAAGTACACACACACTTTTTTTTTATCTCGGAAAAAATAAGACGCCTCTTTGCAATGAAAAAACTAAAAGTTTAATTCGCTATAATCCGCCACAGAAGGCTTTACAATCGTGCATTGTAGAGTCAACATCTCCTGAAGATGCTCCGGTATCGGAGTGAAACGTACATTGAGAGTATTTTGGAGGATTTATGTGGTGTGGTGAATATCGCGGGCTGGAATTACAAGATACGCACTGTACCACATAGATTTACCTTCTGTGGCGGATTATAGCGAATTAAACTTCTAGTTTTTTCATTGTCATGGACTTCCGCAAAGTAACGCCTGCTTCTATCCAATACGCCTCTTTGCTTCCCATAATGTGTAATCTTTCAAAATGAAACTTTTATACAGGAGTCTGTCATGTTTAGGGTTCCGTAGTTAACAAGGAACCTTTATAGTTTCACTATGTCTGTCCGTCCGTCCGTCCGTGGCTTAGCTCAGAGGCTATTAGTACTAGAAAGCTGTAATCACGCCGACAAAGTGGTAAAATAAAATTTTAGAAAAAAACCCATATGTAAAGTGGGGACGATTTTTTTTCTCCTCTATCTCATAGTATGGAGTGTCAATGGATAAAGTCGTTTAAAAATATTGTGGGAATGGGAACATCATTATTCGAATCAGGGATCCGTTTCCGAAATATGCTAAAGTCAAGTGGGATACTGACAGAAAAACAAGTTTATCAATATTTTTTCCGTAGTCGGGTAAAGGTCTTCGACTTGTAAAGGTGCATTTTGCACGATAACACATTATTTAAGCAAAGAGACGAAGAGTTCCCATAAGATTTAAAAAAACTAAATCCACGCGGACTAAGTCGTGGTCATCATCTAGTTCATATAAAAACTAAACAAACCTGGAGACGCGGCAGCTACAGCGACCAGCGCTAACAGAACAATCTGAAAAAAATAAATAGGATTCAAACTTTAAAAAAAAGTTTCAAGTTGTTCGTTTATTATTCGAGCATTTTTAATTGGATTGAGTTTGTATCGTTGGTTACAAGCTCGAAACTTTGTATATAGTTTTGTCGCTTTTGAGGAATTCCTTTGGGAAAATTCCATAGTACACAAAGTTTTTTTTAAATTCCTGATTTGTAATTTAGCCCTCGGCTGTGATCTTGTAACTATCGTAAATCGTCGAACATTAATGACGTCACATTTCAGAATCCATACTATCCATATCCATATCCATACTAATATTATAAATGCGAAAGTGTCTGTCTGTTTGTCTGTCTGTCTGCTACGCTTTCCCGGCCCATCTTTTCAACCGATTTTGCTGAAATTTGGTATAGAGGTAGGTTATATCCCGGGGAAGGTCATAGGCTTCTTTTTATCCCGGAAAATTAAGGAGTTCCCGCGGGAATCAAAAATCCTTAATCCACGCGGACGAAGTCGCGGGCATTAGCTAGTTTCATATAATTCCCATACTTAGGACATGTTTTGTTTTTTAAATTAAAATAATTAAAATATAAACCTTAAAACTAAGGAATTAAAGTTTAATTACGAATGTAGTATATTTTATATTTAAGATCTTTTGTCTTCGTAACAACGCGACCATGTCGGTGTACGCGAGCATGCCAGTGACCCGAATCCACAAGTTTACCCCCTACCAAAAAGTGCTCAACGCGGCTAAAGAAGTTTTCACTTCAAAAACAAAATGGCGTATCATCCAATAAACCAAAAGTTTCCAAAAGTTTTCCAATGTAAAGTATGAATAAGTAATTGTTTACTTACCGTGAATTTGTACATTTTAATGTAGTATATTTGTTTTAAAAACACGTACAATCAATCCTATAATCTCACGAATTATGGAAAAATACTACCCTCTCGCAGCTTTTATATTAGCCCGATGGTGATTTGGAGCTTCTCGACTTAACAACAGCAAGATTCTGTAGGGTTAGTATAAGATATTTCATCTAAAAAACGTTGCTATAATTTGTTTTTTTTTATTTGCTATAATGTTTTTATCAGTAGGTTGCCACTATAGTCACGGCCAATGGCCCCTAGACAAAACTCGATCATCGAAATACTTTAGAGTTAACGTGAAATGGACCTCAAATCGTTTTTAGTTTTGTTGTTGTTTCTAAATTGTGTATAAACTGGAGCTTTAAAGCTCAAAGTCCATCAATACATCTCAATACATCTTCATCCAGCGCTCTAAGCGACAACTTTTGAACAGTACTGACTTTCAGGCTTAAAATCCAAGTTAAATTTAGTGGTCCATTTTACTATAATTTTATCGTGGTTCGACGTTCGAATTCTCTCAACGGGCGTGATATGAAAAATTTCACACTAAACCTATTCAATTATATTACTCATCGTTACAGTTTGCTCTTGAATTTAAATATTTTGTGAAATGTCGGTGTGTGACTTTAAGAAATTATAATTTCGTCCGCTATCATAACCGGGGTAGCATATAAAACCAAGAAGTTAATGCCACAGATTAAAAACTTTTTTTTGGGGTGTATTACGGGTTAATGGGGTTAATGATAAGAAAACTTAGATAGGATTCCGCGCTCGTTTTGTTAAATGGAATTAGTATGTATAGACACTATCGTACAATTTATACCACAGAATACATAATTAATAGTACCTTACTTGTGGTTATGTACATCGACTACGTGAAAAGGTTACAAGCAGTTTTTTTAGTATACCTGCCCCCCTAGCATGGGCCGAGACAATTTTGTTCCTGAGGAAAGGATAAAAACTTTATTCAGATTAAAGTTTTATCATTTTTATTGTTTAGCAGTAACGAATTCGTAGACAAAGTTTTAGTTTTTGTGTTTTCGTACTAAATTAGTAAGTAAATAGCCTCAAATGTCAGGTCCAACCAGGTTATGCAAATTTCATAAAGACTCAGCTAATAATAGCTGGCACCTGTATTTATTAATAAAAATTCTTTCCAAAAAACCGACTTCCAAAGCCACTGTAAAGTAAAAAATAATTTTGATTTCTACACACAATGTTGAAGTCGGGCGAGCCTGACGCGTCAACTTTGCCTATCTTTGATAAACTCGCCCGACTTCAACATAGTGTGTAGAAATCAAAATTATTTTTTACTTTACAGTGGCTTTGGAAGTCGGTTTTTTGGAAAGAATTTTTATTTTTAACTTTTTAGTGGACTCTAAATCCGCACGGCTTAGGAGTGCAGTACCCTGCAGCATCAGAGTTGAGGAGTTGGGACTTGGGTTTAAGTATGAAGTCGTTGCTTGACACCTACAATATGAATTCAACATAAAAAATCCTAAATCGCTATTTTTCAGGAGTTCTGTACCCTGAAGCATCAGGGTTGAGGAGTTGGGACTCAGAGTTGAATCGTATACACGTGACTTGATACCTACTATATGAATTCACCATCGAAATTTCCTAACTCCCTAGTTTTGAGGATTTCATGTAGTATGGTACACCTACAGCATCAGGATTGAGGATTTGGAGTCAGAATTTTTTATGGGACCACCTCAGGAGCTTCCTCTAACCAATGAAAAATAAATTTTTCAAATCGGTTAAGAAACCACGGAGATATGCACCGACATACATTTAAAAAAAAAACATACGCGCCGAATTGAGAACCTCCTCCTTTTTTGGAAGTCGGTTAAAAACTAGCTGATGCCCGCGACTTCGTCCGCGTGGTTTAAGTTTTTGATTCCCGTGGGAACTCCGATCCGTTGCTCCGTTGCGGCGTGATTAAAGGACAAACCAACGAACCAACAAACCAATAAACCAACAAACAAACACACTTTCGCATTTATAATATTAGTATGATTACATTGTTTTATTATTTTCGTTGGTAATTTGTGTACTTTTTTGACGACCTCCCTGACGCAGTGTTGAGCGCTGTTGTCTTAACGTGGGAGGTCCCGGGTTCGATTCCCTGCAGGGTCAATTTGGGAATTGTCCTGACCGATGGCTGATTAACTGGGAGATGTCTCAGTTTACCCCATGTTTAAGTCTTAATTTTAGACTTATAAGTAAACGGATCTACCTCTAGTCATACTAAAATTATAAATGCGAAAGTGTGTTTGTTTGTTGGTTTGTCCTCCAATCACGCCGCAACAGAGCAACGGATCGACGTGATTTTTGGCATGGATATAGTTGAGGAGAGTGACATAGCCTACTTTTTATCCCGGAAAATTAAGGAGTTCCCGAGGGAATCAAAAAACTTAAACCACGCGGACGAAGTCGCGGGCATCAGCTAGTTATATAAAAGAAAGCTGCGTACAAATGAAAATGTAAAAAAAGGCTAAGTCCCCATGTCTTTGCACAAGTCGACGACGTTTTTCGTTATAAGATTACAGTAGGAGTAGGTATGATTAGTAGTAGGTACCCATTATTTTTAACCGGTTTCTTATATCTCATTAATATTACTAAATTAATGGATCTAAAATAATAATCTATAAAGAGGTAAAGTTTATGAGTTTGTGAGGTTGTAGCGGGTAATATCTACGGGGGTACGGGGCGGGGGTATCTACTATCTACTGAACCGATTTAGAAAATACTGGTACCAATAGAAAGCCACATTATTTGTGAGTGTCATAGGCTATATATTAACCCGAAAAATTAGGGAGTTCCCGTGGGAATTTAAACAACTTATTTCACGCGGATGAAGTCGCGGGCATATCTGCTAGTGTATTATAAAAACGGAAAGCAGGTTTAGCTATCGTCGGTCATCACTGTTCGTTACGACATTATTCTAATAGTCGCGTAGTTCGTCCATTATTTATTTATCTGTCCTTCCTAAGACCTCGAATTCGATCAACCAGTTTGGCTTAACGACACCAAGCCATGAACTTGTGCCGTACAACAGGAAAAAACTTCGACATTCAGAAAAAAATATAACAATTTAACAACCAGGATAAGATTATTTTTTACTAGATGATTCCCGCGACTTCGTCCGCGTGGACTAAGTTTTTTCGATTCCCGCGGGAACTCCTTAATTTTCCGGGATAAAAAGTAGCCTATGTTGTTCCCCGGGATATAACCTATTCCTGTACAAAATTTAATTAAAATCGGTTGAATAGGTGGGCCGTGAAAGCGTAGCAGACAGACAGACACACATTCGCATTTATAATATTAGTATGGATTTTATAATTTGTTCTTGCAAATCGGTTTTATTCCCTTTCAAATCGGTTGATTGCCAATTAACCAATAGCAGAAATTTTTTCGGATGGAATCTGCTACGTATCCCCTACTGGCCGCTACAGCGTCACCGGGGGGTTGGGCGAGCGCTAGGCGTTGACATTGAAATGAGGCCTAGGGCTTTAAGACATCGGGGGGCAACGTCTTCCTAAGGGCGCCTCCTGTGAGGCTCGGACCACGGCTTAGTATGACGCTGGGAAGAATGGGACCGGATGGGATGGGATGAGGTCAGTTAGAAGGCGCGAATTGGTGGATATTATTACCACCAGTCGTCGTATGGACGTCACTCAAATGAAATGGCGCAAATGATTGACTCTGCCGGGGATCGAACCTGGGACCTCCGCACGTAAAGACAACAGCGCTCAACACTGCGCCAGAGTGGTCGTCAATATTATCACCTGCTTCCGTACAGTAGCTTGCTCTTGGAAAGTCCTACTACCTACCTGAAGTAACTAATATTATCTTATCTGTTCTACTGGCCTTAATTTGATCACCTACCTAGTTGTTGATGTAGGGCGACTTTTAACACAACAGTAATTGTAACCGCTATTAAGAAAACTGTTCCGTGTTATGATAAGCTTTACCTAATTCTTTATATCCACCCATCCAGCCATCAGCCTGTATGCATCCACTGCTGGACATAGGCCTTTTCGAGAGCGCGCCACCAAACACGGTCCTCTGCCTTCCTCATCCACCCGCTTCCAATAGATGTTAATGATACTTCAATAGCTGCTAATGAATTAATAAAGATGTTTAAAATTTATATTTGAATCAAATAAATATCAAATAAATATTATAAATGCGAAAGTTTGGATGGATGTATGGATGTATGTTTGTTACTCATTCACGCTCCAACAGCTGAACGGATCTGGATGAAATTTGGCACAGAGATAGATTATAGTCTGGAATAGCACATAGGCTACTTTTTATCCCGAAAAATTAAAGAGTTCCCGCGGGAACCGAAAAACCTCAATCCACGCGGACGAAGTCGCGGGCATCAGCTAGTTTTAAATAATCTTGTTATGTTTGACGTAAAGACGTGCCCCTCGTTCCAATTTAATCTAAAACACGACGTTTCTTGAAGGCCTCTATAAATCTTTGTATTAACTTGGTATTAACGTATATTTTTTTTTATTGTTTACCGGTTTTGCTTGATGAGATTTTATCTGTCTGGTTAGGTACTCTTATTATACGTGTATGGCACAGAATATAAAATATATATGCTAATCATATTATAGTCTGATCGAGCCAGATATTATATTCCTATTGTCCTAGTTCTAAGTGTGTGCAATAAAGAGTTTATCTATCTATCTATCTATATTATTGCGCATTTTTGCATTGATTTTGTGTGGAATTTTTTGAAGCCCTACGGAGTGACGTATTCAATAAGGAAAAGATTAAAAAAATAGTTACAATGTTACAATATTGAAGCGTAGTATGAACTGCGCTTAACTGGTGCGATGCTTCAAAAATCTTACCAGATTTTACTCCGTATTAATTTTTATTCAAGTAGTTATTTAGTTGCAGCAAATTACCTATTAATTATTAATCAGCTATTCCTACAATAACCGAACCATACGAGCCACGCAAAGGCTTTACTTACTACTATACTTTTTAAATAGATTGTGTATATTTCGTGGTGATCCCAAGATACTTAATAAAATTTGCATTAAAAAAATATAAAGCAATGGAATACAACAAGCTATTTCTAATTAGTAATTACCTAGTGGTAATAAATATTGTATTCGATTTGGTAATAAAGATTGAAATCACGGAAGGAGTCAAAGGTTTTTATTGTTTATCTTTGTTTAAATTGTTACATAAACTCTTCGTTAGCAATGTTTTTATAGTTTTCCGCGTTACAGTTGGAATTTATAGTTCTACTTTTTTGTTTCAAGTTTTCTGAGAATGATTTTAAACTTGTTGTTTAAAGATTTAAAGCGTTAAGATGTGATTGAGTCGTAGTTAGGATGTCATTGGGCTTGAAGTGACTATATAAGTATCATCAATTTTTAAGGTTCCTTAATTGAAGGCTATAGTGTCTTATCAGATCTATTAGTACATTTCCCAATGTAGAGATACTAGGAAATACTCGTATAAAGATAGGAAAAACCAATACTTTTCGGTTTTTAACCTTTAAAGTATAATTAGTAGATAATATATAAAATGCACCTGCAAAGCTACGGTTTTCTAGGAGGGTGATCGCAGTGTAAGTTTTTTACAATAATACGTACCTTGGACTAATAAACCTGTGAATAAACCAGTTATTTGTCTAAGTTAGATATATT